>OX456493.1:6842631-8334249 GCA_949748235.1 Platypus cylindrus
CAGTTTCAATATATCTCGCTACATCAGCGAATTTAATGATTAGGGCAATATAACAAAAACAACTCTGCGACTATTTTTAAAAATTTCTTTCTAACATTGAAGAGGTAGTTTCCTGAGCATTTCATTTTAAAAATTATCTCGTTCTGATACTATTCAACATTCTCCTAGATTTCCCCAACGTAATATATTTTCAACAGCTAAATCTAAATCTCCCAATCACCGAAGGTAACGAAAATATAAATTAAACATTAAGCAATAATTGTTTCTTTCCATTATATTATGGGCATAGATTTTTATTCGTATAGTAGCAATTTTCCATGCTATAAATAAATGAATATCCGCCTCTCCACTGGTATATATGCCCTCATATTCTTTTTTTTTTTTTCTTTCCCTCTTCCAGTAGCAAGCTTTCCACGTTCGCTTCAAGGATAACAGGAACCAGGTGAGATTCGAATTTATGAGTACACGGTCGCTTAAAATAACTTCTTGTTACAATCGTTCAACTTTATACAAGAAAATATAGTCTGGAATACATTTGGGAAGTATGTAGCTCTCTTGTATCTCAACGTATCATGTAGTGATCTATTAGAAGAATGTTCATGAATGTATCCAGATTTTGCTTATATACATATTTAGATTATTTATGCATGTTAGGTATAGTTTAAACCTGATAGTAAAATTTTGGTTTAATAGTTTTTATAGAAATCTCGGCCAACAAATTTCAACAGCTGCTAGAACACCGAAAAGGTAATTTTATATAATTATTAATAGTAATGAATTATTTTTTTTTAATTAACTTTTTTACAGAGACAAGAATCTTTAAGACTGATTGAATCATCCCATTGAAAATTGAGGTAAACTTAAAATAAACCTCTAAGTCATGAGTTATTATGATCCTAATTGAAACTGATTAAAATTACGATTTTCACCTTGATTTTATTACTTTCCAGATTTTCCACAACTCCCCGAAACTGGATCTAACAATGCAGCAGTAACAAATCTTAATGTTTTTCATTGTTTCTTTTATAGATAATAGAAAATTAATAACAAAGAAATTCATTAGCTATCCTGTATTTATTAACGTTAATAAAAATTAATTAACTATGGCATATATATATGCTATATTTTTGTATTTTCGGTTACCTAATACTTCGCATTTTCTTTATTATTAAAACAATAGTATTTTTTGCCCAATTTTAAGATTCCAAGTCATTAGAGATATTAATTCTGATTAAAATTTAGCAACAAAATGTAATAGTTATACACTTCGTTAATCACGTTAATATTTATTTTTATTTCATACTTTTTCGTCCTTAATGCATGGCTTCAAAGGCATTGACATTCAGATTTAATTTAGTGCAATTTAAATTTTTAGCAGATTTTTGGTTTTTCTATTTTGTAGAAATAAAAAGACAAAAGAGGAACTGATACAACTTTTAAAGTTTTAATTAGGTTAATAAAATTGATTATTACATTATTACATGGTTATTTTTCTTAAATTTTAATAAGGTAGAAATATAATAATCTACTAAAGTTAGATCTACCACAAAAAATTTAGGTATCAGTTCTTTATTTCTATTTTCCTATATCCAATTTCTTCTTTTTTTTTTTTTCATAAAAAAAATGCTTTGCTAGATTAGTAGATTATAAATAAATCTAATGATATTCCAAACGATTATACATCCAGCAATACGTAACATTGATTTTTAGAAAATAGTTCATCCTTACACTACTAGGGTCCCAAAAGAATGACATATTCGACAGACAAGCGAATCGAGCTCCACCTGCAACGTACTATTTTTCATTTCATCATTTTTAATTTAACTTTGGCTTTGTTAAGTTAAATTTAAATAAAAGTCTCGATTTGTTTAGTGAAAGAAATCTAAAGTTAATTTTTTTTAACTTTAATTTACTTTTAATCTAAATACCATACATAATGGCTTCACAAGAACAAAATGTAGAGAATGGTGGTGAAGATTTTTCTAAAGATGTATCAACTGAACAACCCGAAGAAATTGTTCAGCACAATGGCAGCGGTGATGCTCAAGCAAACGATAGCGGAAGTGCGGACACGCCCGGAAAAGATGATGATAAGTAAGTATAATATTAATTCATATTTGATGTTACGATCAAAAATCTAATTTTGAATCTCGTTTTTCTTAAATGTCGAGAAAGATTTTTGAAATAATTGTTTGATATTTTGAAACGGCGTGTTTGGTAATCTGCAATCATCTGTTTAAGATAATTAGTTTTTCTTCGTTTTTTGTAAGAATTTATATTATTTCAAATGTATATTGTTGATTTTGGTATGTATTTTCATATATTTTTTTATTTGAGATAAATTGTAAATTGATAAATTTTTCTAAGGTGTAGTTAACTAGACGACAAAATGGCGGACAAAAGTTGGCGCGTTATTTGAACCGGAAGATAAAGCAGTTAATCCATTTGCAGCTTAATCATTTATAAAGTTCGCATTGATAATAAAGAAATTTGCATTTCAGCTAATATTTTTTATTGCAATTCTTTTTTTGTTTTTGATATAATTTAGTAAGTACGTCAAGTTCGTATTTCAATTTAATTCTGTTTGGAGGCAAAATTGAAAAAAAATAAACTATAATAAATGAAAAGAATCGGTTGGATAGGTTACAATCATTAGCTTATCGAACATGTTTGATTTAAACCAAGTTCCTTTTCTCCAGGTGGCTTCTCGGCTAATGCAGAGGAATAATATGGAAACCAACAGAGGTGAGGCCTGCTGAGTACCAGGACCCATGGTATTTACCTTTGGGCACTTATCAACTATTTCAAAATTAGTAATGTCGCCATATCTTAAAATTGGATAAATGAAATTTTGTCATTTTTAATTTTTTTTTTTTTTTCATTTTTAAAGGTTATGTTTCATATAGAATCCTGCGGTTTTGATTAGTTTTTGTCAAATGTTTCAAATTAATTTTTTTTTTGTATCTACTTGTTGATTTTATTACATACAGTTTGCGTTTATACTCTTTTAATTGAACGGATTTTCAATTTTTGTCTGTATATAATTTCTCGTTATCTGTTTGAGGCAAAATTGTATTGATTGTTTTTTTAACCTGACATAGTTAACATTCCTCATTACAATACTTTATACTACATATTACTGTAAACCAATTGTTGGCTTAATTTTGTTATTTCAAAAAGTTTAGGACTCCGAATTTGAACATTTTTCAAATCTATATAGAACTGGATTTTATATGGAATGTTGCCTTTGTTCTTTTTTGTTACTGATAATATAGTATGTAATTGTAACAATTTATTTACTCTTGAACTTAAGTGTAACTTTCAGATTTGACATTGCAGATTCATTATTAGAATTTTTACAGATATTTTCATTTCTATCTTTTTTTATGTTTTTAGTAATTCAATCTTAATATCAATACGATAACACAAATTAAGCATTATAAAATAATTGATTCTTAGAAGTACTAGTTCAGTACTTCGGCATATTAATTTTCTTTCTTTTCTTTGTATTTACAGGAAATTATTTGTCGGTGGTCTAAGTTGGGAAACAACTGATGGTAATTATTTTTTCATTATTCAATTTCAATGTAGCTCGTACATTATACAATAAATTATCATGTTCTATAATTTATTTTTAGTGGAGTTACGAAATCACTTTACAAAATTTGGAGAAATAGAAAGTGTACATGTAAAAATAGATGCTATGACTGGTCGATCACGTGGCTTCGCATTTATTGTTTTCAAAGAGAAAGATTCCATTGATAAGGTGACTGCTTCAGATGATCACATTATTAATGGTAAGAAATGTGATCCAAAGAAGGCAATGGCTCGACAAGGGAAGATTTTTGTTGGGGGATTAAGTCCAGAAATTACTGAAGATGATATTAGGGAATATTTTAGCCAATATGGAAAGGTAAATTGTCAGCTACATTATCTAGTATTCGCTTAAATATTAAAGAATTTTAAATATGATGTGACATTTGTCAGTTCTGCTTCTGATTGATTCAGCGAAGAAAACTTACCACGTACTGATTTCTATTTTAAATCATTGGCCTTTTTCTTATTGTTACACCTGTATTTTAAGGTTCTTATTTTCTTATTTCAGATTACGGAATTGGAAATGCCCTTCGATAAGCAAAAAAACCAACGAAAAACGTTTTGTTTTGTAACTTTTGATTCAGAAGCAGTAGTTAGTCTTTTATTGAGAAAACCAAAACAAGTAATTAAGGACAAAGAAGTAAAACACTCTGAACTTTTGATTGGCTAAATTTTCTATTTGTATTTTTATTGTTATTATTAAAGGTTGATGTTAAGAAAGCTACACCAAAACCTGATCAATATTCAATGGGAGGTGGTCGAAATAGCCGGGGCAATCCAAGAGGTCGAGGTTAGATATTAGAATTTGCTAATTTGTTCGTTGTTCTATTTCTGGTTATTAATAGTTTATGGCGATTGTGTTGTAGGTCGTGCTAATTTTTCTCAAGGCTGGGGGAATCAGGGAAATTACAATAATTACGGCAATTATCAAGGATATGGTTATGATAATTATGGTGGGGGATATGATTATTATGGAAGCGGTTACGGAAATTATGCTGGATATGACTATACGGGTTATGGAAACTATGGTAAATACAACAATTATAGAAGGGGTTATGTTAAGGCTTCCACATCCCAATCAAATTACTAAATTAGTACTATTATACTAAGTTTTGCCATAGTGTAAATATACGTTCTTAATACATAATACCAAACATTTTTCTTTTTATTGCTATTAATAATGGAAGGAAAATAATTTATTCTCATGTACTTCTTTCTTTATTTCGATGAAACTGAAACAGAAATTCTTTTATGTATTCAAATTTTCATTCAACAATTTTTTATTTTTCTTTTTGGTTTTTGCAAAGGAGTTTTAATAAATTTACGGTGGAAAATCTATATTGGCTTTGTTTTAAATATGTAGTTATAAATTTGAATTTAAACCTGTATATGTAGTTTCTTTGTATCCTTTTATCGAAAACATTCGCTTTACACGGATTTTTTTTATATATTAATAATTTGTTAAATTTGGAGCAGACCAGGAACATGCGGATGGAGGATGCGGACGCAATAACTATAGGGGAAAAGGTATTTTTTAAGATGAAATTTAATCAGCACGTGTATTATAGCATAATATTTTAATTTATTTGTATTTTTTTATATAGAAGCAACATTTGTTTATGTATCATATCTATTTACTACTGTAACTGTTCTGCATTTTTTTTTTTATATACAAACATATTTCGTAACCTGCGTTACGTTATTCGATGGTGTTCAACTTCACAATTTCCGAAATTGCGATTTGATAGAAGGATAAATTAATCCTAAAGGAGCTAATTTCAGTAAATTTACTGAAATGTCCCTTCTCAGTGTGATTTTATTAATTTTTTTATTCAAAATTAATAGTTTCGTTCCAGCATTTCCTATAGATTGAAACAAATAAATAAAAATATTAAATATGAAGAGTGAAATAAACGCAGGTAGCGAACTCCTTCGTCCAAAAACAATTGAAAGTTGTAAAAAAAACAAAATTGACAAAGTGCAAGTTACTTAGTGAGTAGATACCCTTAAATATTAAAATTTTTATACTGCTCATTCTTTTCAGGTGGGTTCAGTGGAGGTGGTGGTGCCGGATTCCAAGGTAAAATTAGAGGAGGAGGCGGAAATCGAATAGGAGGTAAACCGAGACATCAGCCTTATTAATTTATTAGAACTACGGTGGTAATTCTAAGTAAGTTATTTTTATTTGTTAAATGTATAAATAAAGTACTAATTTTGTATTTATTTACTTTTGACGCCTAACATTACATACTGTGCAAATGTAAACATGTTATATTTTATTCACAAATCTATTTTTATTACAGGTATTTTTCTGCGCTAAAGGGCAAATTTCTTCTTATTCCTTATTTTATAGAGATAGTGAGATCTTAATTTTAAACATAAAATTAAGTTTTGTTTTGTACATTAATTATAAAAAATATAGTGTCTAATATTTATTTTGATAAACAACATATTCTCGACTAAATTGCGGATTATAAAAATTTATATTTCAATCTATTTAAGACTTAACGTGTTGTATGTTTTGTTTGGTGATATTTAAAAAAAAAACTGAGCATCAAAGTTAGAATAATTAAATTATTTAATGTACTTCCATTTTTAGAATTATTTTATAATAAAATTAAAATGATTTTATTTTTAATTTATGTACAGTTTTTTTATAATTCCTTTTCAGTATTTGTTTGAAAGCAATATAATTATTCAAAGAGTTGGACTGAGAGCAATGAAGACCGATTTCAAAATTAGATTGAAACAAAGATTTGTCTGGGACGCAATCGCCGATATTCATCAATATATTTTAGAAACCGGTTACAAAAAAACCATAAATTATATGTCTTAAAATAAATAAATTCATTTATAACAATTAGCGTCGCTTTTTCTTGTCCTGTTTACGATTGTTCCGATGATACGGACGTCTTGGGGTATTTTGAGGAGTACTATGAACTGAGCTATCATCTTCACTATCCTTAAAAATTAAATTGTGATAATTGGAATTTAATTGATAATCTACTTACTCTCGGACCCCAATTACTATCATTAGGAGTATCGGATAAGAACACACAGGCTCCTATGCATATTATTTGAAAAATTGCTGCAATTACTAATAGGCTTTTTAATACCGAAGCTGCTGTATCTAGTGTATCAAGATTCAGTGCACTGTTCATTGTTATTCTATTTTGAAAAAACTAAAATTATAAAATCGATCATTCATAGATGTAGAATATACTGAATTTAGGTAAAAGTAAATATAAAAAACACTTTCTTCTTTAGCCCATCTGTGGATTTAACTTCACTTCGTTTCAGTTGCCATCCAAAAACAATAATCTTTATTTTTTATATTTAAATTTAAGGTTATATTAAATTAAGTGATTCAATTCAATAGCTGATTGTGTTTCTTTTTTGTTTTGTTAGTTTCAGATGGTTTTTGTTGACAAAGGCATACAATCAGAATAGATCATTACGAATTTGCAGTTAATTTGATAATAACTAACAATCAACTTAACAAAAAGTCCGAGCATCACACCATAACCAATAAAAATTGATCGGTTACTCGTTTTTTGAGTTACTTGGGTCGATCATTTATGGAGCTGTCGAATTTAAATTTGAGAGCTTAACAATTTAAGATTTTTTAAAATGGCAAGAAGTACTTGGAAAAAAATGATGTTCATAGGCAGTTTTGTAGGAATTATAACTTTGGTCTCGTACCCAATAATCATTGAACCAATGATTTTTCCAGAGAAATGGAGTATGCCATAAGTTTATAAATGCTTTTTTGGGGACTTAAATTTTATGTTTTACAGAAAAAATTCAAGAAAGAACTAGGGCTAGTATAGTACAAGAAGACGTTCAACCAGGAAGTAAATATACAAAATATAAATATCCTTATATCTAGTTAATCTTCAATTTTTATAGACATGAAAGTATGGAGTGATCCATTTGATAGGAGAAAGGATTAGTAAGATAGAAGTTGAAATAAAAACAAGTTATTAATTTAGAAAAAAACTATTGTAAATACAAAAATGTTTGTTGTAATATAGTAATAAAAAGTGTGCATCAAATTTTAACAGACAAAACGCCAATTAAAAAGGATCATCGTCGTCGACATCCAGATAAACATCATATGCATCTTTCAGTGCTAAACCATCTGAGCTGAATATATACTTATGGAAGGTTCCACTTAGGCATAATGCTGAAATAAAACAAGAATGTTTACACAATTTAATAGTCAAAAAGACTACTTTAAGGTGGCATTACTTACCGTAAATTGAATTATCACGTCCAAATGCGCATATACAAGAAGACTCAGTAGAAACTGTGAATGTAGCTAAAGACCATTGTGAATCCCCATATTTACCTAAAGTACCTCTTATTGTAGGAGGTATGCTAAAAAATTTAATGTGATTAACTATTCGAAATAATTATTCATGTACTAACCTAGATATTCGTTTATTTAAATTTGTATCCTTAATGGCAAAAACATGAACAGTTCCTTTATCACTTGAACAACATAAAAAGTCCGAATCTCTACTAAAATTAATGCTGCAAATTCAAATTTTGGGTTAAAATAAGCTATTTAGTTAAATAATATAAAATAAATACCAATAAATTGACGCTGGATCAGTTCCTCTTCGTAATTCAATAAGTTTGTTTTTTGAAGAAGTGTCCCAAATTCGTATTAGAGTACCCTGACCTGATGCCGTTGCTATTCTGGTACTTTGCTGATTAATAGCTAAACAGGCAAGTTCATTTTTATGCGTTTGTAAATATACGGGGGCAGTAGAATAACTATGAACTGTGCTTAGTAAATCCTAAAACCAATATAATTACTAGGATAGATACTTCCACGTCACTAGAATAACAAACTTACTACAAATTGCACACTTCCAATTTTATGACCTGGAAATACTAAAATTTGTTTTTGTGATGAAATTAAAGGGCTAACTTCACAAAGACCTTTAAGATTTTGTCGCGTTTCAATGGAGAATAGCTCTTTTGTAGGATGAAATATTGAAAAAATGTGAATTCTATTCGACAAAACTACAATCAATCTTAAAGGGAAAAAAATTAGTCAATCAACGGGAAAAGAATGATTTTATCAGATACACATACTTATCTCTTCTAAGCTTCACATTTTTTATGGAAGAAGCAAATTTGATCTCCAAAATTGGTTTCTTTTGATTATCATCATATATTTGTACTATATTGTCTGGCAGTTTTTGACGAGAACCTCCAGAAACGACTGCTATTATATTTGTGCGAAATAACATTTCACAAATGTATACACTTCCCACAGTTTCTACATCTATTATAAATAGTTAACGATTAATTATAAACGAAACAATATTAGGCATAATCATAGCCAATTTGTTAGTTACCATAACGTGATTTTTCTACTAAAGGATCTAAATTATAAATTCGTAGACCACTTTCCATGCAGGCTGTAAAACATCCTTAAACGTACAATGAAATAAATAGTTGTTTTTAGCAGTTAAATTACTAATTGCTTACCTTGATCTTGATTAAATCTTATAGCCAATACTTTGTCATTCATTCTTTAGTATTACATTTATTGTCTCTTATTTTGTTTAAATTTATTTAATTTTGTACGCAAAACGCATGTTAACCTGTCGTTGAAATGTCTAATTTAATGATCAAATTTTTTTAAATCGATTATTTCTTAGCGATTCTTTTTTGAACCGATAGTCGATAGTCGATACAAATGTGAACTGGCGATCCGGATACCAGAGATGAGCAAATTCGCCAAATTCTATTCGAATAGAATTTTAATAATTTTAATATTTTTAATTCATAGAATAACTATTCGCAAATGCCAAATACTGTAACTTGTATTACTTGTATTTTGTATTCGTATTTGATTTGACATAATGACAAATAACGTCAATTTAATCGTTCATTCGTTATTATAGAAAACGAATGATTATGATTATAGAAACGAAACTTGTAATCTTGTAAATAGTTTTTTTATAGTAGTTATTATCCGCCGGATACTAAACTAAACTAACTAATAGTAATGAGTATCTAATGCCCAACCTACCATTCCAATCCAACCCAACCATAGACCATATTATTTAATAAAAATAAATAAGTTTTATTTTCCGTTTCCGATTTTCGAATCGAAAATTTCGATATATCGAACAAAAAATCGACATATACGCAGTAGATATTATCTACTAAATAATGCGTAAGTCTATAAATAATAATCTAATTTAGATTAGTTACTTTGCTTTGCGATATAATGAAAACCCAGTTCTAGTTTATTAAAAATTCCAAATTAAAAATATTTAAAATTAAATAATAAGATTCATGGTTCATATAAGATATGAACCAAAATCTATTAATCTGAAGGTCGGTCGATATATTCAAACAGAAGTACTTATAGGCAATAATAGAATATAATAATTAGTTATCCTGATTTAATGGTCCATTTAAGAAATTAATTTGATGACTTTAAATTACGATAAAATTACCATTTCCGGTGGATTTTTATTTATTATTGCTTTTTTGTTGAAAAATTTCTTGTTTTCTTTTCCTTTTTGTTTATTCATTGTTATAAGTAACAAGTAACAATAATAACTTATTAAAAAAAATTAACTTTAGCAAAAAAGATTCGTAATTTGTAGCGATCGCAAAATATAAAAATTCCTTTGTATTTCGCTTTTGGAATCATCAATATTTAATTGAATAACTAACATGATGGAAGAAAAAAAGCTTAGATACAAATAAAACAGAGAATAGAATATCTTGAAAAAAAATCCTTTTATTTTTTTAATTTTTGATAAGTCATACAAAATATAAATTTCAATATTTTAAATAAAACAAACAATTTTTTTAAATATATGTATTATTTATTTAATAACATTAAAGTGAATTTGATATTTGACAAATTAAAATCTGTAAGATTTTCAAACACGTAAAGGAGAAATACTTCTTTCAATTACTGTAAACAATAATTTAATTAAATTTATCATTTTTTGCACGCTAAACTTTAGCTTCCACAGTACTGGAAATTATAATATATTAGCTGTACTAGACTGCAATTGTGCATAATTAGTAGTTGTCAAATGTTAGTTAAATCAACTGCATCAACTTTAGTAATCAAATTCTTTTCCGATTCGTCTAATTCTTTCTTCTGTATTACTGGTGGTTTCTTCACATTGGCTTCCAATTTGGCCCAATTAACATTTACAACTTTTCTAAGTTGAATTTCCACTTTGGTGCCATACATTGTAACCACGCACTTAGAAACATCTACAATCTATAAACGAATTTTTGATAAACTGTACCGTTTACGATTTTTAAATCTAACCAATTACCTCTCTCAATTCAACATCTAGTTCAAAATTGCTATTGTTCTGATTTGGGAAGATTAAATTAGCGTATAATCTTATGGGATTTATTTTAATGACGCTTTCATTAGGGCAGTACGCTTTAGCATATATTGTAACAGTCATATACGGTCCAGTCTGATGATAGTCCCATCTACAATCAACTTTAGTTGTGTCATTACTCTACAACCCATTAATATTAAAAAAAAAAAATGAATAAATAGAATTACAAAACATTTACAGAATCAATTTTCCAAACATGAGTTCCTTCTTTACATCCTTCCTGACTCAAGAAAGTATTGAAGTCTGTTGTTTTTCTTTGACAACATGACCAAAATTTAAGTCCTTCATGAAAAATTGGTGTACCAGGATGATATAAACAGTGCGAATAATCAGCCTTAGCACCTTGAATTTAAATCCTATTTCTTATCATATATTATTATTTTACTAATAATTCTATTTACCTTCATAAGTAACAGAGCATCCACCGTTGGCGCAATGTGTTCCTTTAGGAATTTCATTCTGAGGATTAGTCGTTTCGGTTTGTCCAGCAATTACTTTACTTAACTGCTGTTTAAGCGACGGCGCAATTTCCGGTGTTAAAATAGTCTGTAAAATATCATCATACAAATCATAGCTCGTCCATATACATGCACACTTAAGCAAATACCATAGGAGTATCAAAAGGTGGCCTTTCTAATGGAGCTGGTATTGGTTTAATTTCTACTAGTTTATCTGGTATAGATGGAACTGAATTCGGCCTTTCTGGTTCTATAGGTTTTATATTCGAGTGTTGTGATAAAACACAACCTTTCATATTCAGAAATTCAGTGAAATCGGTGCATTTTCTCTGACAACAAGACCATCCCTTATAAGCATCATGGAAAAATGGTTCGCCAGGATGATGTCTACAATCATCTATAATGAAAAAAGTCGGGATTCCTTTTTTTTTTGGGAGACAGTTTGAGACAATAACAAAGCAGCCGAAATGCAAAATATTAAGGGTTAATCAGTGTTTGGAAAATTAATTTTAAAAAATTTCACATCTATTTACCTTCTTTATTATTTTGCGGGTCAAATCTTTGACCGCATCCTTTATTATAACATTGTACAAGATTGCTCATTATTTTATTTTGGCGAAAACTACTATTTGATAAACAGTCCTGTTTTATTTGTTTTTTTTAAGCTGAATATTGAAACTGAAAAAGCATTTTCCTATTTCCTATTCTAGAAAACACCAGATGCTTAATGACATTTAGCTTTTGGCGTAGTAATCGCCAGGAAAAGAAGATAAATTCATATGTTGCATTTTAATATTTTATTTATATTTTCAATTACAAATATTTCATATTTATACTTTACTTAGACGTTTACGGAATATATAAAAAAAATGAAAATATGTACGAGACTATTAACATTAACCAACTCTAGTCTCTAACATTAAAATTTTTGAAAGAAAGATATGATAAGTTGCACAGTTGGAGGGTGTATAAAATAAAATTTACTAATTTTATTTTATACGCCCATTACAATTACTACTTACTTGAAGTTTTATAGAGGTAAATTACTTCTATAAAGTATAAAATAAAATAAAACCAATCAAGCTAGTTTAAATGTAGCAAAAGCCATAAAAACCAGAAGAATTTCAATCGTTATATATTTATTTTATATTATTTATACTAGTACTATACATAAAAATTAATTTTTATTTGAGAAAACATTTCCTGAAATACTATTATGAATTTCTTAGAAAATATAAGGAATTCTTTATTTAATCAAAATGGAATTACACTTTTTTTACATAAAAAGTAGTCTCAGCATATGATTACAACTAAACAAATCAAATACAAATGGCGTCAATTGTACAAGGCACAACAAACACATCAATCTAATTGCAAATTTTCAGCAAACTTACATAGAAAATGAAAGTTTTTTAATAAAAATAGATTCAAACATTCAATGAATTAAATATCCGTTTCGAAACAAAGTGCGCAATAATATTAAAACACATCATCAGCGCATACAATTCTGTATAGTAAAAACAAGATTATAATCTAAGATAATTTATATATAATATTAAATTAAGCAGGTTGTGAGTGTCCAGCGCCTTTTTTGCCAATAAGTGATTTATGAATATGTGGAATGACACCACCTCCGGCAATTGTGGCTTTTATTAGACTATCCAGCTCCTCATCGCCCCGGATGGCCAATTGTAAATGACGAGGGGTTATTCTTTTTACTTTTAAATCTTTACTTGCATTTCCGGCCAATTCTAATACCTAAATTATATGATTAAAATTTAAAATTAGCAAAACAGATATGTATTATTTTAAATTTTGGCAGTCAGCTTGACAACAATGGATTCTGTCATATTTTGCCGCGAAGAAGTCAATTTTATTCAAATTTTTTTTATACTTTTCAGAAATTACCTCAGCCGTTAAATATTCTAAAATAGCAGCGGAATAAACTGCAGCTGTAGCCCCAACTCTTCCATGACTTGTTGTACGGTTTTTTAAATGCCTATGGATCCGACCAACAGGAAACTGAAAATCAAAAAATCATAACCTCATTCGAACGAAATTTCGGAGAAAAAAAATTAAAACAAAAATGTCACAAGCAGCAACAAACTAGTCGAGATAATAAAGATGGTAGCGTACCTGCAATCCGGCACGAGCCGATCGAGAAACCGCCTTTGCTTTGGCTTTGCCACTATCTTTCCCTGCTTTACCGCCAGCCTAAAACACAAGAATTCACACTTATTATAATATTTCTTCACAAAAAAATGTCTTCAAGAGATGGGAAAACATATTACCACTCATAATTTTCCAAAATAAAGATAAATTGTTTATTATTTCCGCAAAAACTTACCATAATTTTATTAAAATTTCGTATAAACTATTGAACAACTGAAAGCAAATGAAAGAATGCCAAGCCCGCCAAATGATTTGACGATCAAGCGCTTGCTCGCCATGTCATGTGTTCAATATTGACCAATCGACAAATTTCAAAATGGCTACTATTATAAACAACGATATTGATTCGTCGAAAAATGATGCTTTTCGTTGTTAACTTCATGGTAATAAAAACTAGGGAATTTTGTCAGGAAAATTTAAAGAGGGAAATTCAAATATTGTGTGTGTGATATAATTTTATAATTATTGAAAATTTAAATAGCAAATAGTAATTAATCAAAAAAAAGCTATTTCCATTGCACAATTTTTAACAAAATATACAATGTACCGGTTAAAATAACTTTAATGATTTTAAGCCGATGTACGGATACATATTAATTCAATTGTTAAACAAAATTATTTAACCATTATATAAACAATCATGTATAATCGAAACTAAAAAAATATCTACAAAATTTTCTATATTATATTAGACAGACGTAACAACCATTCAATGGCTGTTGATGTTATGATTTTGGTTTAGGGAATTGGAAATCGAATTAAAGGATAGGGTTGAAGATCACACTAAGTCGGTTAACGCACACAGGGACCGTTTCGAGCACAACAGCTCATGTAAACCGGACTTATCCAACTAATCGATAATTGTATATTAAATATATTTGCATGCCTCAATTTTAGGCATCAACACATCAAGTCAAACACGTATTGAACGCTTGTCTCTAGAAAAAATGTTGTGGATTTTTTCCACATGCTGAATGCTGAATGCGGACCATTTTTGACACAAAATATGATTTTTGATTCGTTTCAGTTGGAGAATCTGAAAGAAGCAAATGTAAGAATTATGTAATCAGTAACATTAGCTGAAGTAATATAACTTATAAATAGTACCATATTCAATATTTGGAAAAATCGGTGAATCTGATAAATTGTAAGCAGTTGTAATACGTGCCGAAGAACTTGATAAAGAAGTCATGAACATTGTCCAACTGAATGGTAATATACTAAAACAAAAATTGTTTTGTGGCACTTCATATTTACTTTGTACTTTGAATGCTAACTTAGTAATTAATGCAGCATCGTTTTCTTCGGTATCAAATTCCAATGTAAGTTCAAAAAAAGGAGAATCGAGAATTTGTTTCATCAGAATTACCGAAATATACTCTTTTTCGATATAGTTGCAAAACTTTGAAAACCCAATTGTACTCAACATAATCTGAAACATTTTTGCAATTAAAAGTAGTATGTGACAAGTGACTATTTTACTTTTTCTTTTGCAATATTGATAAATTCAATTCCCTTATACAATTGTTCTAGATAAGATAGTTGTCTATTCTTGGTAGTAATCGGGGAAACGTAAATTTTGTCTGTTAATTTTGCAATCTGAGTTCTGTTCATAGGAAGATTTTTCTGTTCTTCAAAGATAGACCTTTAATAAACAATACATAATTGCATTGTTTTCTTTATATAGTATTTATTGTTTAATCAACATTAAAATTTCTAAATACGATTTATTTACCTCCACATTTCATTTATATTCGCTTTGGCGGTTGAAGAGAACACGCTAAGAGCATCTTCCAAATCCCATTTAAGTTTATATACTCCTATTTCAAATAGTAACTCCAATGCTTGCGTGTGTGTTATAACTGATAAAATCATTTTGTTCTTTGATATTTCTTTCATTAAAAATGACATATTAAATAATTCATTGTTAATCTGAAATTATCACAATTTTTGCAAAAAAATTCGCTTGATAATTGCATACGTATTATATTATAAAATACCGAAATGTCAGAATTACTGCTTAAAACTGAGAACTTTTCAAAGAAATGATGCCAAGCATTCACCAGAGTTGAAAGATTGCTACAACCTGAAGTATAAATATGTTTTTAAAATATATTGGATTAAATTTCTTCATAAATTTACGTTTCAAAATATCCCATAGACTCCTAAAAAACTTTTCTTTATTGTGTATGGTTTCTCTTCTATTTCTAATTTGAAGAGGTGTTTCAAGTAATGTTTCGATTTCATTGAAAATATCAAATTCTTCTAGTGGTTCTACAATATGTAGATGGCATATCATTGTGTTTCCACTGCCAATAAATTCTCTACAAATGACTATATATTTTTCTACATCTGTTAGAAAATGTATCACATTTCCTAAACCATCTATGATTTTTTTTTATCACACTTATAAGTGCTTATAGATTGCTATGCAAGTCATACTTGTGAAAATTGTATCACTAGTAATCTGTACTATAGGTACTACATAAGACTACAGATTAAGTATCACAAGACCTTCGCCATTTATTAAAAATTACTTACTTATTTGATAATGTATAGATACATTTTCCTAACATATTCAATTCATCCCACAATTCGTAATATTTTAAACTTGTATGACCAGTAACCACTTCGACGTGCTATTTATACATAATATTTAAAAAGTGATTTATATTCAAAGTGATATATGTATCTATCAAAAAACTTACCAACTTTAACTGAAATTTCGAGGAATTTGTAATATGAAAAACACATTCATGTGCGGTGCCTTCTAAAGAAATATAACAACATTTTTCTGCTGAAGATTTATTTAGTGGTGAATGATGGGATACGATTTGTTTAATACTTGTTCCAAACAAATTATATTTAGCTTTCACTATGTTTTTGATCTAAAATTGAGGCATGCAAATATATTTAATATACAATGATCGATAAGTTGGATGAGTCTGGCTTACATGAGCTGTGGTGCTCAAAGTGGTCCCTGCATTAATAACTGATTTCATGTGATCTTTAACCATATCCTTTAATGACGATTCGATATCGGAATGTAATAAAATTCCTTGAATCATAATATCAAAAGAATTTAAATCCTGGTTATTTATGCCTAATATTATAATTTTGTGTGTATCTTTTCCATCGCAAAGAACAAACGTTGGAGGTTCCTGAACTGAATGTATTTTACGACGCAAAGCCACCCTAAACAAAATAATCGAATTGTGATCACAGCTATTTAAACAAGAGAAATTGTAGATTATGAAAGCTGTGTAATACATTTACTATTTATTTGAAACGAATTATCAATGTTTTATTAACCTTGCATCTTTCAATTTTAAAGGATAACGAGATTTATCCAGCAAATCCCAACTTGGAGGTAAAATGTGTGGCATACTATATGAAATTAGAGTGTCCTCCTGGAAAAGATCAACTTCCAAAGGATTTCCAGTTAATTCCGCCTCATCTGATAATGAAGGCTCAACAGTAGATAATGCACTAGCACACTCTTCTGAATTGCAAGAGCGCTAAATGGGATAATTTGTTAAATAATTTTAGTATTGCTGATATAATTATTAACTTACCTTATTATAAATCAAATTAATTCTATCATAATTTAAGTCAAATATTTTTAAATAAGAGGGAAAAAGTGAATCATGTAATACCGTTTCAACGAATTCCAGAATCATATTTCTCGTAGTTAAATCGTAAATTTTAATAATCGACCTCTTAAAAAAATATATATTATATATCAAAATTAGATTTTTAGAATTTTATGGGGCGATAAAGAGAAAAAACGAAGTATGCAAAAAGATTGGATCTCCAATCGAAATTACCATCAACAACAAAAAAATACAAATAGAACTAATAAAATTAACAATTAACGCATATTTCAAATATTTTAAACCAACCGTGTTTTTTAAATTTCTTTTCAGAATTACAACATACTATAATGTTTTCCCCTAGATTTATTACTAAGATTTTAACCAATCCCTGTGAGCTATTTGCGTTTGCAGTGCGTCGAATGGCCATTTTATTAACTATTCCATCCCGTACTGCCAATATCGTCACTTTTTCAGTGAACACCCAACATTAGTTTTTTTTCTCTTCTCAAATAAATATCATTATTTAATTAATCAAACTTTTTTTTTCCATTGAGTAATTTCAATAGTTAAATAACTTTAAAAAAAGTGGTTTTGCTATATCTAATATCACACAAAATTTGAAAAGGTAAAGTATGATATTTTGACTTTTGTTATGTCGTAATTTTTTTCTTCATGCCGGGTGTTCACTCAAACACACTCAAACGTGTTAATATTTTAGCAGTTTCGTCAGATTATTAATTTTAAAGCCTTTTCTTCTTTAATTTTAACATTTAAAATAGCTAATTGTGTATAATTTGCACAAAATCGGGTGCAATTTTCACCCCACACGCCCACGTGCACATTTGAACCGTCATCCCCTTTGTTCAAAAATTTGCATTTTTTTTTCATTTTATTCATATGATTATTGAATTTTACATACAAAAATAGGTAGTAATTTCAACCTATACTACTAGAACATTATTGAAATAAGATTAAAAAAAAAAGTTGCATTTTTAATTTGGTATTTTAAAACAATAACTAAATAAAGAAAGAATTTAATTACGCTACAAGGCTGACTTGTTATCTTCCCGGTTGTAATAAGTTTTCTTATTACCAAGCAGTTAATTCTTTATGATAATTTACATAATCGATAATAGAAATAATCTATACTGCATATTAGATAGATACATACGACTTTGTCAAATTGTTAATTAATCGCTTTTCGTTGTCACAAATAAGTGACTAATGTAATAAATCGCTATCATTTGGCTGATAAGTTAATAATAACAGAACAAAGAATCAAGAAAAAACAAAAAGATAATTCTAGAACGATATTTAGGTACTACTATTTAGAATTTCCCTATCTTAAAATTACTTTTGATAAAATATTATCAATCAGTATTTCCCCGGGTGCTTTGATTTTTTATAAATATTAAAAACTCAATTTATCTACTTAAAATTGTATTTCCCAAAACTCAGCTAAATAAAATACATACTTTGTGACAAAAAAATTGAACTTTTTTGTATGGCAATATGACTGGCGAATTCATTTCAAGAATGATCTTATTCTTGACATGTTCTAGCTTTCATTTTCATCTTTTATGCGCAGAACACTTTTGAGCGGAATTTTATTTTATAAAGATGCGCATGCCTATTTCTACCAACGTGGTCGTGATATGGATGATCCGGATCCATGATTCCGGATTTTCCGGAAAAAAACAAATTAAAAAATTCGGGATCGGGGAAGAAAATCCCGATCCCCGCGATCGGGTAGGACAAATAGTAAGCTAGTAAGATATAAGTAAATAGTGAGCTAAAAGATATGCACTAGTAAGCGAATATCTTTGAGAATATTTGTTTCGAAATTCTATGCGCATGTGCTCAACTCAAAATTCTGAAAAAGGGAAATAAGAAAATTTTGTTCTATTTTTTACAGTCAATTTTTCACTTCCTATTATTTCGTGAGGGTTGAATTTTCGCGACGTTACAATCGTCTTTATAGTAATGGTCATGGAAGAGGCAAGAGAAGCTGTGATGGAAGCTCCACCATCAGCCCAAAGTGTAGGCCGCGAATTCGTTCGACAATACTACACCCTACTGAATCAATCACCAGCATGCTTGCATAGGTAAAATTAATGTTTATTTTTTTTTTTTATATATTCGATGTTTAATGTTTCTTGTACTAGATTTTATGGACCTGATAGCTCATTTCTTCATGGTGGTATGGATCCATCGAATTGTGAAACTGCTGCAGTTTATGGTCAAAAAGAGATTCATAATAAGGTGCAGCAATTAAATTTCCGCGATTGTCATGCGAAAATTATTCAAGTTGATTCTTTGGCAACAATTGGAGGTGGCGTTGTCATTCAGGTTACTGGAGAATTGTCGAATGCTGGACAGCCGATGCGTCGTTTTTCTCAGACATTCATTTTGGCTGTTAAATCTGCCAAAAGTTACTATGTTTATAACGATATTTTCCGCTACCAGGTAAATATTTTTTTTGTTGTGATTTTTTTTTCCATTTGGATCAATTCAATACATAAATGGTAACGACTAATTTATTGTTGTATACAACAAGACTGAATGCAAGACATTTCGCAGACATTTAAATTCTAGGCTCACATTAATGATCTTGCGATTTCTAAAATTTTGTATAATTTTTTAAATGTTTCATATCATAATTTTCTAATGTTACTCAGGATGAAATCATTGCGGATGAAGAATACTCTGGTGAAGGACATCCAGAGGTAGAAGCCAGTGAGTGGACTACTGACGAGTATCCAATATCGAACGATTCGCAATCAGTTTTGGGACAGCCAGTAGTTTCTGCTCCGGTTCTTCCACCATTTTGTGGTGGTGGTGTAGTTCAGGCTGTTGCTGCACCCGCTCCGGTACAACCTGTTGCCAATCAGCCTGCTCCTCCAGTTGTAGCTCCTCATCAGGCTCCAATGCCAGCACAAATTGTTGCTGCACAATCTCCTCAAGCTGTTACCTTGAATGGCCATCCTGAAGATTTGGGTGTTTTAGCTGGTATATATTTTTTTGTTTCGTATTTTTCAATAATAGTTTTCTTTGACTTTTGAAAAGCTAAAAATTGTTTATTGGTTTAAATTGTTTGAGAGAACCTTTATAAAATTCATTCAGTAGAAAACAATTGCTGACTTGCTAAATATAACATAATTATTCTTGATTTAATTCATTATTTGATAGGCTATTCATTTTTGCTGTATGTTTTGCAGGACAACCTCTTAGCGGTCATTTACCACCAGTTTCGAGACAATTTGCGGCACAACGTAAGTTGCCACTCAGTTTAGTTAATTTACAAATTGTTAATTGTTATTATGTAGCAATTGTGGAACCGCTGAATCATGCAGTTGTTCCGGCTGTCATTGAGGAAGTTCGCCGGGAAATTGATACACCTGCAGCTGAAACCAATACGGACACTGCTTATCCTGATGTTGCTGAAACTGAAGCTGAACCGGAAATTCCTCAAGAGCCAGGTTTGTTATTTATTTATTAATTAGTTTGGAAATTATTGCATGCCAATAAACAAAAACGACGAACAAACCCACTCATTGGGGTTTCATTTTAAAAATGTAGTCAAATTTAATAAATACGAATTTAGAAATTTTAGAAATCAATTATTTTTCAATTTTTTAGCTACAAATGAACCAAAAACGTATGCAAACCGTTTAAAATCAACAACTGCTGCTCCACCTACTCAAGCGGTTTTCCAACAACCAATTAATACATTTGGCTCTCAACCACCTTCAACAAACGTTAGCAACAATCGTCCAACTACTACTACACCTGGAGTTGGAAACGCACCTGTACGTTTCCAATTCCATCGAGGATCATTTCCACAATCTAGGAACAATGGTGTTCAACAAAATCGTGGTCCTAGATTGAATGATGATGGTATGCAATTTTCATTTAGAACGACAAAAATTTTCAAATCAAGTTTTAAAAAGAGAAAACAGAAAACAGCTTTTTACTACTTATTTGTTATTTTTTAGGCGATAGACGTCGTTCGCAATCATTTGGCCAGTCAAATGATCCAAATCAGTTGTTCTTGGGTAATTTACCACATGCTGCAACTGAGGAACAATTACGGGACATATTCAGTGATTTTGGTCCCATTTTAGAATTTAAAATTTTCAAAACACAAGCAGGTGGTGCTAAGCTTGGTCAAGGTGGTAGAGCTCCACCAAACTATGCTTTTATTACATATGAAAGTCCTGAGAATGTAACTGCTTGTTTAGAGGCCAAGGTACAATATTTTATTATATATAGCTGTATTGCTTATGCAGCGGCAGATAATTTTTAGTCAGATTTTGTATTTTTATTATATTCATTAAATTTTTTTTTTGATTTGTATAGCCTATTTACTATCCAAAGAATGATTCCACTGGCACATTACTTAACATTGAATTGAAAAGATATGGCGGTGGTAATAATGGTGTTCGTTTAGGTGGTGATAATAGTGGCGGTCGTATTGGTGGTAGGGGTGGCGATTCACAGAGGCGTGGTGGAAATGGATCGGGTGGAAATAGAGGTGGTCTAAATGATAGGAACAGAAATCAGGGTGATAGATATAATAGGTATGTTCAAATTAGTCCTGTCATAAAATGCTGAACTAAAAATTTTTTATTTGACATTACAGGGGAAGTGGCGGTCCAGGTAATCGATCTTCAAACAACTATGCACGCCGCTAAACAGTGTCAAATTAAGTTATTTATGATACATACTTTTTTTTTTCTTTCTTTTTTTTAAGATAAAAAGAAAGTAGTTTAAAAAATTTCAAATACTACCGTAGAAACTAGCAAATGTGTATAAAGTTAATTTAAAGGAAATAAGTAAACTGATTGTCCAGAGTTCGTTTCGAATCAGTAAATTTGCAGTTTTTTGTATTATACTTACGTAATAATTTAATGAACTTAATACTTTCCATACACAAAATGTGCGTGCCAATTATAAAAATATTGTGTGAAAAAAGGAGAGAACAATTTCGAAAATCCAATTTTATCGTGTTATTGCAATTATTCAATATAAATAAGTTATTTCTTACTAAAAATTAATTACTCTAATGTATTGTATTTTATAGAATATTGTATTTTCCGGTTTTTTTTTATTACAAGATAATTTTAATCGGACATTGTTGCAGATAAACATAGGGTGGAATGCTGATTGTAGATCTCTAATGTTTTAGTAATTGAACTATAAATGTTTAAAACTATAAACGAATAATTAATCGCATTACCTATACAGTTTGTCATCTACATATATGTGTATAGTATCGATATTTGCACGTTACCATATCGATATTAATTTTATAGAAGTAGCAACTATTTTCGTCTGAATAGAAAATTGGAAAATAGAATATTAACCATTGTATAGACATTTAAGGGAATCTGAGATGAAAATAATATTGCTGATAGTAATTTTTAGTAGAAAAAATATTGTATATTGTGCTATGCCCAATATGTTGTTATTGATATGTGACTGTTTAGTATATAAAAAAATAAAATTTATATGAAATGCTCGTCTAAAGATTCCCATTTCATATTGATCCCAAATTATGAGTTATTTTTCTTACATTATGTACCATTTCTTAATTATTTATGTCACATACATTTTAATCGTATTGTTTGTAAGTTATTTAATAATAATACATGGTAAATTTGTAACAATTTGACTTATATATAGGTATAAATACTTTTACTAATTAATTCATTGTCAAATTTATAATTTGGGATCAATAATATTTGTATGTAATTTGTAATTAATAATACTTAATATAAATATATATATCATCAATTCACCTCATTGGTTAAATTTAAATGTTTAGCATGTAGCCATCGTTTTTTCATCTTTAGTTAAACTTGGTAAATAAAGTTATAATTATGAGTTTACTCTTATAGGGAACTCAGAAATTCAATAATTTATAAAAGTATGATGATTTTGAGATGCGAGACATACATCAATAAGAGCGACCTGGCATTTTCACAGTGTTTTGTATATGCTGTTTTGTCTAGGGAAGGATTTATAATGAGACAAATTAGCACACCGCTTACAGAGAGTTCGATTCTGTCTCGCCTTATCAGATCAATGTGTTTAGATTACTTATGTTTTACATAAGTTACATAATCCTTATGTTTTTTTCTCCCAGTTTATTCTCAGTTGTATAATATATTGATCTTCTATTATCATAAGGTGGATTCGCATATTACATTTCAGTATATTACCCTTCCGTAACTTCTCTGCAAATGCAGACATTTTTTTTTGTTGGTAAAATGCGAACACATTTTGAAAGTGTATTACATACATATTTGTCATTTTTTACTTTAATTTCCCATTTTTTTATGTATTACAAAAAATTATTTCTTTTATAATCTGTGATGTTTATTACATTTGTTTGTGTTAACTGTACTTATCAATTTAATGGAAAATAAAATAAGTAGTTTTTTTTTAGCAAAATTAACACTGTTTGTTTTTTTTTACACTTGGGCTTTTTTTGCATTCGTATCTGTAAATTGGGCGAAACATCATCAGACGCCATGTTATTAAACGAACATTAAACTGAGTCCACCAATAGCGTCCAAATATTTCTTTAATCGGTTAATTAAAAACGAAGTTTTGTTTTTATTGTGTGTATGTAATCCTTATATGTATAATTGATTATGATAATCAGCAACTGTTAATAAAAGGTTTTATTTCGTGTGGAACATGTAAGCTCAAGAAGTTTTGAATAGAGCAGACCTTGTTAACGCACAGTTTATACAATAACAATTTGTATTGTAATTCTCTGCTTGTAGAAAGCAGTGAAATTAAACAAGCCTTTTTAAGTTACATAAATTACATAACTTGATTTTTTGATCCGTAGCCACATTTAGCTAAAAGTAGCAAAAGTTCGTAAAGAAAACATAAATTGAAAGATGCTGATCTTCGCAATACTTTGTCGGGCCTCGAGTTACGACAATTTCTTGGATAATTTGATTAGAACAAATTTAAATTGTATTACCATGATATATTAAACTTTTATCTATGTACCGGTGCAACAGATTTCTTCTCAGGAAAAAAATTAGCAGCAATGTGGCGCCTTCTTTTCAAACATTTGAATTGGTGGATGCTTGATCGTTATTCCAGTACTAGCTGTTGATTCAGTATTCAGTAGTAATCGGTACTTATAGTTGATTACATTTGGTACTCAGATTTTATTAGTTTTAATTTTACAGAGAAACTAGAGAAGAATTTTGGGTAAGTTTGTCTTGTTTTGTCTTCGTTGATGGTATAGTTCGATACATTGAGCTGAATAAATGCAGAAAAGAACTCATTTGCCAGTCAACGTTGTATTACAATTTTTTAGAAAAGTCAAAGTTCTACCGAGTACAGATTTTTCTAGATTTTTAAATCTAATAATAAATATCGTTATTGAATTCATGTAATTTGAGACCAAATAGATACCATCAACTTTTCAGGCTTTCAGCAACTTATGAAAGTAAACAACATGAATTTCCCGCTTTTGTTTCATTTTATTTTCGTTCTATTTTTGCTGGCTGATTTATACTAGCGGAAAATATAATTTTTTAAATATTCTTTCCAATAATTTTGTTGATGCAAGCATTTCAATTTCCGGTTGGTGATTTATGGAGTTTATTGGATATTTTATGGGTATAATTTAACACCCGATTAAATTTTATAGGAATTTTATTTTTTTCATAAAATTGCTATGCCGAATGCATACAAACGATACTAATTTTATTTCTTGTTTTGATAGAATTGGTCATAAATTACGCTCTAGCTAGATAAATTTCAAAATTTAAAAATGATATTGTTCTACAGATAACCTTCAGTTCCGCAGAATCAAAACCATATATCTCATCTAAATCTAAATAATTGAGGTCATGGAATAATAATTAAAAATAAAACAAATTTCAATCATCAACAATTAAGAAATCATTTAATAGAGAGAATTCCATATGAATGGCATACATATGCATATGTATATGCATTTAATATGCATATATTCTTAAAAAAGCTAAATGTTTCTGAATTATGTTATTCTATTGAAAATGCTAGATTTTTCGCCAACGAAATTTATTCAGGCTTTTATCATTTCATTTCCTGACCGGATGACACAATTATACATTTTGTCCTGATAAGCTTATTATATGTATATGCGTTTTTATGCAGCGATATTAATTAATTTAAAGGAAATTGATAGTTTTACTGAACCTATACAGATTTCGCTAATTCTCAAATATATAATATTAATTAACGAATATTTTATTTTATTATCCCAGTGCTTCGATATTATTTAGCGTGGGTTACTGTATAAAAATGCAAAATGATGTCATAATTTTATAAACTTTTCAGAAACGATTTTATATGTATACACAGATATGCACGCTTAAAAATAGATCACATCTGGTTCTTTTGATATTTATTATTATTATTTGTTTAATGAAATAATCATTATTGTGTGTCGGCCATTACTAATGATACTGAAATATAAATAAATACTCTATCTGGAAAATCAATTAAATTCTAGTGATTTCATGTATGTATAGTTGTGGCCAAAATTATACAACTAGCACACAATACTGTATCCAGCTTTAAATCGAAATTTTCCTATAATTGTTTCCAGATCGTTGTTTCAACGAAGTTCATCAGCAGCTCTAGCGCAATGAAGTTTTTCCATGTAGCTGCTTTTATTTTATTAACAATTCTAGTTGTCCAAACCTTAGCCAATGAGAAACCCGTAAGTTTTTTTTAACCATATTTACATTATTAACACAGCATTCTGTATCTACCTATAACTAGCGAAAATTCAAGAAATTCCGGAAACCCCGCCCTGCATCTACAGACAGTGCAGAAAAACTCGAAAAAGATGACATTACGATGCTGGAAAATGATCAGAAAAATGAAAGCCCTATGCCACCAATAGCGGCTGCTGCTTCTGCTGCTGATGTCGAAGATATCATTGATAATAGAGTACCAGTTATAGGTATCTATATAATAAAATTCTTTCACTATCGATATAAGTCTTTTAAACGACTTGAATACGCCAGACACGAACTAAGAACGATTTGCAGCCATTTGTCCAACATATGTACTTATGTTGAATAACAATATCTCTTTCCCCTTATTAATTAGATCCATGTTTGGATGTGAAATGTGGAGCTGGAATGGTATGTCAATTAGATCAAGAAGGTGAACCACAATGTGTTTGTATTGAAACATGTCCAGAAGAAACTGAATCCAGACGAAAGGTACATATTATGGTTTTTAATTTACCCAATTAAAACCGAGCATTTTATAATATCCAGGTTTGTTCTAATACAAATGAAACATGGCCATCCGATTGCTCAGTTTACCAGCAAAGATGTTGGTGTCGTAATAATGATTTGAAATGTAAAAGTGAACAATATAAACATGTTCATATTGAATATTATGGATCATGTAGGGAAATGAAAGTAAGAAGAATACATAATACCTAGATCATTTAATAATACATCAGTAAATCAATAATTAGAAATGTTCTGAAGATGAAATGGCCGATTTTCCTAGACGTATGCGCGATTGGCTTTTCAATGTAATGCGTGATCTAGCTGATCGCAGTGAATTGTCACCACGATTCTTGGAAATGGAAAAAGATGCTGAATCAAATATGACACGACGATGGACTAATGCGGCTATTTGGAAATTCTGCGATTTAGATGGGCATCCTCCAGATAGGTCAGTGAAAAACTGACATACATATGTCAGTCTTTGACATGACATATAACATAATAAATTAAACGGCCACCAAACTATTATATTGTTTTGTGTAGATTTGTATCCAGACATGAACTATTCCCAATACGTGCACCATTAATGGCATTAGAACATTGCATAGCACCATTTTTAAATTCCTGCGACTCAGACAATGATCATAAAATCACCTTGAAAGAATGGGCTAAATGTTTACAATTAGAGGAGGTACACAAAATTATGATTTTATTAATGATGACCATCCAACGAACATCATATTATAATTGTGCTTAATATAAAACAAACAATACATTTTTAGGACGAACTCGAAGACAAATGTGACGAACTAGCAGAAGATGAAAATAATTAACCAATTCTTAGCTTTAAAATCAATTTTTTTGTCTGCCATAGTATTAACTACGTACTTGAATTCATTGGTTTATTTTATTAAGTGAATAAGCAATTTGTTTTAAATAAACTAACTTTTATACATTCTTTTTTTGTAAATGTTTCTAAACACTGCCTTTAATTTGTAAATAAAATTACGAATAGATTAATAAATAGTACGACATGTTTTATTTGAAAAGAGAATCGAATGGAAAACAGTCAAACAGTAGTAAATTCTAGAATACCTACATTTGTGTTATTCCTGACGTCCTCTCTTAGTCTTTACGTAAACTATTTCATTAACTGTTACAGATTGTGTCTATTTTAGAGCACTTTTCGGAACAATTGTTATACGAATCAAACATATTGATTTATTTCTAAATAAGTTTTTATAAAATAGACAATATGACTAAAATATTTAGTGATAAACTGAAATGGTAGCCAGTTATTCCATTCAACTAATTTAAATTTCATAACGAAATTACGGAGACCTGTAATTACAGTCTTTCTTAATGGAAATTCAGCTAACCGACAAGAATTTCTTATATCCACTTTCGCTATGGATGGTTAGATGGCGCCACCAATAAATTGAGTGTAGTAAAATTGTTCAGTCCTACATTCGTCCACGCACAACTGGACTTCGCCATTTACATTATTTTATATTCTTCGTCAGGAAAAATATGTATTACAGCCTGTAATCTCTAATACAACTAATACATACTTTGTTATGTATTACATAACAATAATATTTATATTATTACATAGCGTAATTTTTGTTATAAATCACAGGACTATGTATGATTTAGGATATTTTTCCGTAAAAGATTTCCTGAAGTCAATAAGAATTGGAAAATGTAATTCTACTATTAAAAATATAAAAATTACATTCCACAATGGAAAATACATAGTAAATTATTGTTAATTTACTATGATTAACAATGCTCCTTTCTGTATTATTAAAAGTCAAGTTCATCTGACTCGCACAGGGTTAATTAAGAATTAATTAATCGCCTACGTTTAGGTTTAATTACTACCATTCATGCAATTGTAGAATCTCAGGAAAAGGAAAGAGTGTGAAATTTCAATTTCTCTTATGTTGAATACATTTTCTATTTCATATAAAATTCAAAAAATTCGATATAACTTACGAAGAATAGAAATATTTGCTTGAAAATTCTATTCACATTTGAATATTATTAATCTACTTCCGTTAAGCATATTAATGTAAATTTTGTTAAATGAGGGCAATAATTACGGTTGCAACCCATTTTTTTTTTTTTTTTAATAAAATAAAATCTGATTTAGGGTAAGCTGCAAGTCGTCGATGCAATTATGGATATACAGTGTAATTTGTAATCCAATTATAATTGAAGCCCTGGTATATCATTGTATCATGTTTGTGTATGTCCCTAATGAGGTTTCATTGTTTTAATCTTTCTCTTTACTGTCGGCAGGTCGCCAGTAAGAAAGACATCTTCCTTTATTTTTATTAATAATAATGACTTGAGTTAATAATAGTAGTAATAATTGTTATTCAACGTGAAGTGTGTAGTAATTGCCCTTTTTGTTGATCATTCTAATTTGTGACTGTTTGCTGTGTAGATAGACATATAAAATAGACAATTGAAATGGTAAGCTCGATTTTTTTTTAAATATGGTATAACATTATTTTAATATTATCGTTAATTCTCCACTGCAGGAATTAATACGTTTAATTCAATTCGGCTACGCTTTAGTTTTAATAATATTTTTCCTAATGGTTTGGATATCAGCAGTAACATCAAAAGAACATGAAAACATACGTTATCCCCCATGTTATTTCAACCCTCTCTGTAGTTGCTCAAAAGCCGTTCCCGATTTGGGAATTGTCAAATGTCAAGATGTACATTTACCCAGAATTCCGGAAATCATAAATGTATCAAAAGCGTTCATGTTACATTTAGAGAATAATGGGTTGAGGACAATGGAACCGTACTTTTTGCAGGGATCAGGTAAACGGATTGATAGGCTTCGATATGCTATAAAAGCATAGATAAATTCTTCATTTTAAGGACTATACAAAATCATAATTAATCATAATCCATTAATTATTATACCGGACGAGGCTTTATTGGGTTTAGAACGTTCACTATGGGAATTGAAATTAACTTATTGCGAGCTGACAAAGGTACCGAACACATCATTGAGATACCTTCAGAAATTAAGAGTTCTAGATTTGACAGGTATGTGAAAGAGCTGGGATATACAGTTTGTAATTGTCTCTAATTAAATAGGCAATCATATCAATAAAATTTTGCCGGAGAACTGGCGTGGTTTAGAAAACTCATTGGAAGTTCTAATACTGGCTGAAAATTCAATAGCTCACATACCAATCGATGCATTTTCCGGATTAGTGGTATTGGAAACGATTGATTTAAGAGGAAATAATATAAGAGATATCGATCCATCTGTGAGCGTTTGATTCTTGGTAATTTGAGCAACAATTTGAAAGTTCTCGAAATTTCAGGTGTTTCGTGATGGCATGAAACGTTTAGTTCATCTATTTCTAGGAAATAATCAATTAGTAACAATTCCCTATCAAGTTTTACAACCTCTGAAAACCATAAAAACTTTGGATTTAAGTTATAATATCATTAATAAAATGTCACCTACAGCAGAGCCTGGAGTTAATATTAATCTAAATTTTCAGGTGCAGAAATTGCAGAAATTGAAATTATAATAAATTTTATTAATCCGTAATTGATTTTAGCTCAGTTTAGACACACTGAAGCTCGATCACAATCAAATAAACATCCTTGAACCGATGTCATTTAAATACTTTAGTGTTCTGAATAAAACTTACTTGGACGGTAATCCAATAATGACAATCGAAGTAAATACTAATAATAAACATAACAAAAATGAACGGATATTCATATTATTCCTGTATAGGATGATGCATTTGCTCAAGCAAAAATCCGTGAGTTATTCCTAAGAGATTGTGGCCTAACAAACATTTCCCCAATGGCATTTTCCGGCTTGGAAACTTTTCTAGAACTACTGGATCTGTCTGGAAACAATATTTCTTTACTCCCTGAAGATGTGTTTAATAGGAAAGTTATAGTTTGTGTTTGTTTACTGCGTATTTGCTAGACTTGTTCGTTGTTTTTAGTATTTTTTTATTTTTTAGGTTTCAGTACATTCGAACACTAGATCTAAGTGATAATTTCGTATCCAAATTGAATCCAGAAGAAGTTTTTAACGGTTTTCAATTCACTTTGTATAATTTGGATATGAGTGGCGTTGATAATTGGCCTATATCCATTCAAGATCTGAGAAGGTAATTCGCTTTATTGATCAACTAATCACTCAGTTCTTAATTGTTTTTATTCATAGATTACGAAGTCTAAGAACTCTTTCCTTATCTCGATTATCTCAACCGCATCTATCGCCAGAAAACTTTCTGGAATTTGGTGTTGATTTAGAAGAAATTGCCATTACATTTGCCAGTTTACAAAGTGTGAAGAATAACGCTTTCAAATACGTTCATGGTCTTCGATCAATTGACTTATCTGATAATATTATTGACACAATCGAAAATAATGCTTTTGTTGATGTAAAGAGTTTGATGGGGATCCAAATATCGTTAGATTCAGATTTATATCGACTCAATTTTCAGATCGGACATTCACTTCAACATCTGCATCTATCGCATGCATTTTCACAACGTATGTCATCGGTACCGACCGATCCAATTAAAGTGCTGACAAATTTGGAAATGCTGGATTTGAGTAATAATCGATTCAAAGAAATGGCCGAAACTTCGTTTCATTTTTTGAAAAATCTTAGGAAATTAGAACTACAGGATAATGTCATTGAAGTTGTACATAAGGGAACATTCCAGGTATAAGCTTGATACATTAATTACGCACAAATTTCCACAAATTCCGCTTTATTATCCATATGCATCCAGGGAGACATACATTCAGATTTAGAAGAAATTCGTTTGTCCTTTAACAATTTGAAAACAATCTCTCAACACACATTCGTTCACCTACCTCAATTGGAAGAATTGTATTTGGATGATAACAAATTGGAAACTTTGGAACGACGTTCGTTCATGAATTTAGAACGATTAAAACTACTAAATTTAAAAGGTGATTTATCATATGATAGATATAAGTCAATTATAGCACAAACATTGTATTTTCGCAGGCAATAAATTGTCCACAATTTCATACGAAGCTTTCCAAAACCTACCGGAATTAGAGGACCTCGATATGGCTTACAATCAACTGAAAACTTTCGATTTTTCCATGTTTGATCAAGTGGGAACATTGGCAATGTTTCAAGTTAATGTCAGTCATAATAATTTGCGAGAATTAACTGTTAGTGCGCCATCATCGTTTACCACGGATCCAGGTAATATCCTGATAATAATACATCTAGCAATCAATGTTTACCAATAAAATGATTATAGGCATTGGGGGAACACATTCAAATGTAAAAATTCTGGATTTATCGTTCAATAACATTTCGACGATTTCTAAGCAATTCTTCAGATCGGCCGAACGTTCACTGACTCACTTGTATTTGAGCCATAACTACATAATGAATGCCACAAAAGAAGTATTTGGAAACATGCCACATTTACAATGGCTGGACTTGTCTTGGAATCGAATTTATGAGATTGATTTTGACTTGTTTAGAAATACTAAGAAGATTCAAGTGCGTTAAAGATTAATAGGGCCTAAAATTGAAAATAATTCTCAATGGTTTTACATTTCCAGATACTCAATTTATCGCATAACAGAATTACCGACATTCCTAATGATATCTTTAGATTCCTAAGTAATCTACGAATAATCGATTTGTCACATAATCGACTCAGATTTCTATCGGACAATTTGTTTAGAGAAGAAGGTACCATAAAAACTTCCCGTTCCTTGCTATATTTAAATTCAATAAAATTCTGTAGGACTTGAACGTTTGGATTTATCCCACAATCTCCTAAGCAAACTACCATTAAGCAGTCTAGCTCCAATAGCAGCTCATGATCTATGCGAATTGGACCTATCTTGGAATTTTATATCATCTTTATCGCACGGCGGAGTATTGGAACGATTCAAGGTTGTATGTCGATCCAAATACGCAAACAGCTTCACTTAATTCTCGTCTTTTCAGAAATTGAATTATCTAGATCTTTCCTTTAATCGCTTAGCTCAAATCGATGCTGGAACGTTTAAAGGTCTGTCCAGACTTCAATGTTTGGATTTAAGTCATAATGCTCAGTTATCATTAGAGCAGAATGGTGGTAGTTTTTATGGATTGGAACACTCTTTGTATCATTTAAATTTGGATAATGTTTCGCTGATTTTGGTATGTTATCAACGAAATTTTAGATAATAACTAAATCTCGACCTGATTGCTAGGTTCCAATGTTACCAATGCCAAATCTAGTATCGTTATCCTTGGCATATAATTCCCTACCAAATCTTCCACCGGAAATGGCAACAAATCTAACGAATCTAAGAAAATTGAATCTGAACTACAATGACTTAACAGTCATTCCGATTCTGACTCATTCGCTGTTTGAATTAAGATATTTCTCGATGGTATCAAATCCAATAACATATTTAAGTAATACGAGTTTACTGGGTGTAGCAGATCACTTGGAAGAATTGGATATTCGAAATTTCCAGTTGTCCGTGTTAGAAGTAAGCAAAAAATCAGATTTTACTGAAGTAATTAAATGGATAATTATAAATTAATTTCCAGGCTGGTGCTTTTTGTAAAATGTACTCGCTACGAACATTGAGATTGAACGTCTATACAGGTTTGAAAATGTTTAATATTCCCACCATTATTCGATGGAATGCTGGATTAAGGAATTTAGAAGTGCACGTAAGTATGCGGCGCACGCATTATTCAGCTCAAATTTGCTGATCCATAATAATTGCAGGCAGATAAAGACATTCCTGCAAATTTAGACAAAGAAATGTCCGGAGCCTTGCCGTCGAAATTGCGTAGCATAACATTCTCTGGAAGAGGACTGAAAGTGTTGGGTGATCATGTTTTAAAAGTACATTTTATGTCGTATACATGTCTATTTTATGACTGATAGTCTATTTTAAGGGTGTAAGATATCCGGAATTACATTTCGATTTGGAAAATACCAGTGTAACAACAATACCAAGAGAACTATTCAAAAATACAGGACGTGCCTACATATTGACAGCTGACGTACGAAACAATCCGATGTTAAAGAAACTAGCCAATCCGTCAACCGGTTCACGGCCGTATCTTTTCCGTAAAACATTCTTATTCGATTTGAGAATTAGTGGCAATACATGGGATTGTGATTGTGAATTAGGGTGAACAAATATCTAGATGGCACCACTTGCCAAACACCTACTAATTCATATTTGTCGTTTTCAGTTGGATGGAAGTTTGGCAACGTAAACAACGTCAATATATTTGTCCAAATCATATGAACGAAGTGAATTTCGATTTGTCATACGATGAAAATAATTGCGGCGAATTAAACGATGAATTTCGTGTGACAGAATGTGGAAATCGGAATAATGTTTCAATTGTGGAAATTCTAAAAACGGAAATTGAATGTGGTTGGAGTGCATCAATGAATATTCATTATAATTATAATTTAGGATTACTTGTACTGATTGGTTTGAGTATTTGTTTAATTTAAATCCTAACTTGATTCACCCTGTAAAAATTGTAGACGCTTCGAATACGTAATTTGTACTTTAAATTATTTATAAGAAATAAATCAGTTTTAATTTGTTTCAATTAGTTTTATTTCATACATTTTACATATACAAATTGCGACCATTAAACTGACTTTAGCGTAAATCGAATTAAAAAAAAAATAATGTAAAGAAGAATTCATACTTTGGTACCACCCCTATATGTGTATTTTAATGATCATAATTCGTATATCCCTGAGTACCTTAAATTAAGCTAAATTTTATATACAGGATGTACATAAAAAAAAAGATTTAAGCGATTTTGTCTGACGAACAAAACGAGATTGAATAAAAGTAAAAACGATCACGTATATGGAACACTTTAAACGCTAAATAAGTACTTTACAACGGGCAAATTTATCGGTTGGTTTTATCACAAATGTAACTTATTTCTAGCTTAGTCTCACATCATAATACTTACTACATTAATAAACACGAATATTTTCAAAAATATATATACAGAGTGTCTCATAATACACTAATTATAATTACATTTAATATAGACATTTTTGGCCTCACCTTCTTCTGTTCAATCACATCCATCCTTAATTCGATTCTCGACTATTTTCGTTACTTCCAAGTGCCGATGCAATTTGCTGATCGTTTTGTAAACAACTATTTGTCGATGTTGGTGAATTACTAGTACTTCTCGTATTCACAATTGGTTCCGGTGGTATTAAACCTTCTTTCATACGTTTCTTTTGTTTCATTCGACGATTTTGAAACCAAATTTTCACTTGAGTTTCATTTAGTTGTAATGCAGATGCGATTTCTATTCGTCTGGCTCTGTATGATGTAAAGAAACGAAAATTGATCAGTGATTTAAACATAGAATAATACAAAAAGTTCAATCCCTTCCTAGTATACACAGTGAAATTATAAAAATAGACGTAACAGTCAACGTCGTTGCATAAGTCACACGTTTGATGGCGCAGAAACAGGAGAGAAATTCTGATAGATCATCAACTGCCTAAACTATGAGTTACCTGGTTAAATATTTATTGAAATGGAACTCTTTTTCTAGTTCGGTCAACTGTTTATTAGTGAAATTTGTTCGGCCAGTATTCAGGCAATTGATACTCAGCAAACTGGATGCGGACGCATTCGATCCTAAACATGAATTTCTGGTGGCTGGATTCTGTGTTTCTCCTGTCATTGTTGGCGATTGAACCGAGTAGTCCGATAAGGAGACTGGTGATAGTTTCGTAGCTGGAAAATTAAACAAAATAACATTATTTGTATGGTTAATGCGCCATTTTGATGTCATCGGGTAATTAGATTTTTCAGCAAAGTTTTGTTTTGCTTCACAAACTTTGCCTCTACATTAATTACGGTTCCCAAAAGCAAAACAAAAAAATTATTGACAAAAAGGAGGAGCGTTTGCAAGTAGTGAATAAGAAAAAAACAAGAAAGAAAATAATAATTATTAAACCGTATAGTGCTTCATTTCATCTGAAACAAACTAATAAACGAAGACAGATCGACCTTCTTCTTATTAGCAGCGCGTTTTCTTTCACGCTAATTGAATCTTTGGCCCGATTCATCTTGTGGCATGACTTGGCCATGGACAGGCCTGGCCGCTTTTCTGCCAAATTAAATTAAAATTAAATACATTTCTTTTGTTTTGTTTTTGTGTGTATAAATACATTTTTTTTTTTCGGTTTAGATATTTTTCCATGGAAATAATTAGTTTATTTAATACCAACCAAAAAAGGAAAAAAACAAAAGTTTCAATAAACAACATCATAATACGTCCACCCTGTATAGATAATTATAATTTAATAAAATGCGAAATTAAATTTAATTTCTTAACTTCTCTTTTTGTATGGAATTTTGTTTGTTTTGTAAACTTTCTCCACACCTTTAAAAAAGTTATTGTATCAAGTTTCAGCTCCATAAACGGAGCTATTTCTTCAGCAATTTATTTAATGGATCTTTTAATAATTTAAAAAGTAAAAAATAATATCCGACTCAAAATGTATGCTGCTACAGCCAGTCATGTCCCTCATTTTATTTAATTTAATTATATCGGCAGGCAGGCTCATAGTGTGGATGTGAACGCACCTTTATCGGAACGAATATCTCTCTACCTGTCTGTATTCTCTGTATATATATTGCAGTACCGTGTGATGGTGACAGTGAATCGAAAAAAATATAGAACAAACACTTATTGATATTATAAATTAAAAGAAGGCACATTTAAAAAGATATTATCATTTTTGTCATTTTTTGGACTATAACAACAAAACAATCTATTTCTCTCTCTTTCTTTCATTTTGTGTGATGTGGCGTGGGCAGTAAAGTGGCTCTTTTCTCTACTGTCCTATCGCTAAATGTCAAAACTGCTTCTTTGCCCATTGAAGCGATAGAATTAAAGATAGTACTGTTGTTGTTCATATAGTTTTTTATTATTTTTTTTCTTTTTTGTATACAGGGTGATACAATTAGGGTGACATTTGCGATTTTGTTATACAAATCTTTTTTTTCTGCGTCTGTTTTTTATTTATTAGTTTAATTAAAATTTTAACTACCGACGGTGACCAACACGAATCAGCAATTTTTCTTTTTCTCCTTTTTTAATTTTTTGATTGGTGCTCCTGTTTAATTAAGTTTGGCGTCGACGGCTGCACAATGTTGTTGTTTTTGTTGTTAATGTTAATAATTATTATTTATTTTGAAAAAAAATCGATTTTTAGTACCCCTACTAATACATAAATGTGCTTCTGTTTACAATGTTGTTGCGTGTTCTAGTTTTTTATTGTATTGTTAAATAACGATAAGATGATGAGGCATGTACGATGATGACGCCTGACATGAAATAATTAATTTATAGTATACAGTACTACCTTTTTTAACGAACTCCATTGGATAATATTAATTAATACAAACAAAAAATCGGTAACATTTAAATTTGACCATTGTAGCGACTGAAATCTACAGGGTGGCTAGAAGGAGTGGTAAAGAATTCGAATACATACGGGAAACTGAAAACTGGCCCGGTACAAGTATCGAAACATTGAGATTCGTGTAAAAAGACGTCACGGTATATAAATGAATCAAGCTGCATAAAAACATAGCCGAGAAAACAGGTCCGTAATATTAGTCAAATTGTTTAAAATTATTAAAAAATCACACAAGTCTATTACTTCGTGCGCTACCGATTAGAAATCGCCACATCAGTAAAAAAAAATTGAAAAAGAATTTGAAAAAAAAATAAGTCAATCCGATAGTAGACCTACAGTAAGTAAAAGTCATACTATAAAATGTGCGTGACCAGGAATTAACTTAACTGCGGCGTTCTTCCAAAATATGTGACTTGCAAAATTTTACTCATTAATAAAATCATAATAAAAAGAAAAATAGTCGTTTGTTGCTGCTGCGTTTTGATCTTATCAGATTTTTGTCCCTTTTTGATTTTCATGAAAATTTCTTATGTACGTTTTTGTTTAAGTTAATTAATTTCACCGTCGTATAAGGTATAGTTCGTTTCAAGATACATAGAACTATACGTATCTTGAAAATACGTAGGCACGGTGTATCAAAATCAAGATGAAAACTATTGATAACAAAAAAATAATATGATTGATGAGTTAAGTTGACGGAGTTTGCAACGACCTTGAAACATAAATTATTCGCAGAACAATAATAGTTATTCTACTAAAATTTTATATAAAAATTACTTCTTTAATGTCCGGCTTCTTAAACAAATCGCTATACTTCTATTACATTAATATCAATAAATAATACTCGTATTGTATAATACTACGTTCATATAAAACCATTCAGCATCACGATATCACGATGAAAAACCAAAAACAAACAAAAACTCGAAACCCTCAAAGCAAAAATCCATTAAATTTTTATTTGAAGAAGAAGAAGAAGCGGTGTAGGTAGCGCGGATCGCAATAATCGTGGTCGAGTAGAGAAAGAGAAAGAGAATTGCCCAATATCGAATAACATCATATTATAGTATAATGCAAACGATTTTATATTATGTATGGGCATATATACGAGTAGTAAGGTTTGTATAGGTATACGTGTATATTTTGATATCGAATCTCTGATGTTTGACTTTTGATCAGATTCTTTTTCCTTTTAATGGGATGGATGAGGGCGCTTTTATGCAATTGGGTGATTGACATTAAAGCAAAAATTGATTTTTTGGATGTTACTCACTACATAAGTAGAGAATTGGTATAATATAACCACTGGTACTTATTTTGTAACAGTTTCGAACGACAAAAAACTTCCAGCAAAAACCACATACGTATTTTTTCAGAACGGTTTCGATTTAACGATTATGAACGATAAGATCTTGATAAGTCACATTAAATCCTCGACACTTTATTTTAATGACATACATACATGATAATGTATTTATTTAGCGTGACCACTGACTTTATACTTATGTTTCTTTTTCTTTTTTTTTTTGTTGTCGTTTTCTTCTTTCCAAATATAACATAAGGTCATAATATAAGCAAATATAGAACAGAATGTGATCCTGCATATTACATATTATATTAACTTTTAGTTAAGGTCATCTTATTAGACATAAGGATTTAACTATGACGTGTGTGTGAGAGAGTAAAAACGTTTACTTTGTTGACCAGCTGTCGGATTAAATATTTTGTCTTATAATAAAGGGTTGATTCCGATCAGCTGTTATACAAACTTAATTTGTTCACTAAATTCCATACCACGTTGTAATTTATCCGTTAATTTTCAATGTTCTTTTCATATTCTTAAATCAATATTTTTTTTTATTATATGTTAATCTTGGTCAGTATTCATTTATACAAAAATATAATATAATTGCGTGTACGCGTATGGGATAGAATAGAGTAGTGCGTGCACACTACTACACTACACCACCACTGCCGCCACAAGTTTCCGTGGTGCGATATACTAAAAAGATAAGGGATTCCCCTAGTAAAAAAAAACGTTTGTCATGCAGATGCAATTAACATATTTTATTAAATGATAAGAATTTACAATATTGGTCAGTCTTGCGAGTTTTGATAGTTATTAAAACGAGACAATTTTTAAATATCAATTAAACTAGATCGATGACATACAACACGATTGTATCGATGCGGTCGAACTAGAATGCCTTCTGTGTGCTATATACTTTAGTATTTTGCTAATCGATATTGCAAGTACAATTTGAACTCGAAAATTCACTAATTAGTATTTATTGAACCCTATTACTTAATTAATTAAATTTTAAATATATACTGAATGAGGGTGGATGGATGAACATGCTATTATAGGTATCGTTAACTAATTTTCCACGAAGACGCAAGAGAGAAGATGAGGCCCTTGTCATGTTGGTGTCTGTCACCGGTAATTACCGATGTAGCGTGTAGTTAACACCGACCTGTCATAACAGATTAATGAATGTCTCCCCAATGGGTCAAGCAGACGTAAGTCATTGAATTTTAAAATTTGATACTCTCTCCCTCTATCTCTCTTTCCTTGTACACTTCATCTTTTGATTTATTCATTGTAATTACGCAGATTTTAAATAGAGTCCAACTTTTCTTAATTTTTTATTTTTTTTCATTTTATTTCAAATCGAACTTTGAATTTCTAACAAACTTTCCTTTTTTTTATCTCTCTAAAGAAAACGACAACTTTTTATAATGTTACTGTATCAAGTTATCTTTTACACGGTTCCCAACTTAACTTCGAGTTTCAAACTAAAAAAAAAAAAAAAACATGAAATTGATCTTTCACTCTCTTGAGATAATGTTAAAGTTTTCGTTTTGTGAAGAAAAAAGAAGTTTGTGAAATGATTGTGTTTGATTTGATAGATACTGGTTGGAGTTGACAGTTTGCTGTGAATTGTGGCAGTTTATTTATTTATTTATAGTTAACTATTGCTATTTACTTTAAAGTTTCATGAATTACAACTCCTAAAATTTATCTAATCAGTAATAAGCTATTTAATGGCACAGCGCTTTACATTTTACGTTCTTTGAATCAAAAATGGGCATGGACGATAATATATCAATAAATCGATAAGTAGTTGTTTCGATAGTCCTCATCATTAATTACGATTTTTGAATACTATCGATAACTATCGAGATAGCAGTATGTATGGTAATGAAGGGTTCATACCAATATTTATTGACTCAAGTTCATACATTCGAGGTTCATCGATATCGAACTATCGATTTCAATTTCCCATTGCTAATCAGGACAGGAAGTGACTTATAAATTAAATTAATATACTTATTTTTTGCCAAGCACATCACTGCTTATCAAACAAAAAAAAAAAAAAAGACAAAAACACAACCAAATGAAATGAAAAATGCACATATTCAGCTTGCTTTCGTTTGCTGACCTGCAACAGACTGATATGCACAGATAATATGCTTATATATAAAACGGAAACAGGTCTTAAATGACAGCTCACCATTGGAAAATTGCTGATATCATCATCATTATTATTATTATTATTATTGCTTACCAATACGAATACGAATGTTGGGAGTCGTTGGAGAAATGCAAATTGACGATTTCTTTTTACGTTTTAATATAATTTGTCATTTGGGGACAACACGATATTTTCCTTTTATAATTTTTAGCTTGTTTACTTGCCTGACTGAGTAAATTGATACATATTTGCTTCGATAATTTCAGACGTTATCAACAATCTATAAACGCATTGATTATACCTACACGTATATAATTAAAATGCATAATAAACTAAATAATTGTTTCCAAGTAAATTTATAAAAGAAACCTAACGTAAATTAAAATAACAAAATGAAAATATACGTATCGATAAGACGCAATCGCGGAGCGGCTCTAACAGGAATAGAGAAGATACTATTGGTTCACAAATTACCAAAAACATATAGGGAACAGAAGGGCGTTGAAATAAAATTTGATTTGAAGCTGCTGCTGCTGAAAAGTTTCAATTTGGCTCCATTCAACTAGAAGCACACCGCCGCGCCCTCGATCCTTCCCCGCACATAAAAAATTAATATTCATTGAAATCTATCAGTGAAACGAGCTACTAGCTACCATCATTGTAATAATAATAGAATATTATATAGTATAAAGCTACTGGTACGGTGGTAAAGTTAGATAAAAGATGGAAGTAAAAAAATGAAAATTTATATGCGCGAATATATGAATATGTTGGCCTGTCAAATGCGACGATTGATCACCCCTCTGTATACACCACAAATATACACAGAATACTGCAACACACATGAACATACAAGTTCTTTTGTATATGTATATGTACATTTATAAAATATTTATAAACTATAAAAAGCGAAGCAGTGAAACAGAAACAAAAAAAAATAAAATTCAGTGTGAAACTACAACTCTCATCAACAACAACCAGGAGATTTCCTTCATGCTTATATGTTCCTCCAATCCAGTATAATCTTTGTTAATTCATCATGAATAATTTTTTTTTCGGAAAATGAATTTCAGACAATGGTTCTGGAGTCAAACCATTCAAAATTTAGGGCATGATAAAATGTTCATATTTAAACAAATTTTAAAGTTGATTCTTTCATCAACAACGATACAATTTTTATGCAGACAGGTATATTGTGGTCAAATTATTCGATCAGATTTGACTTTTGTATTAAATTAATTGATATTAATGAGATCTAATCTCTAGATCTAGCCTAAATACATAAGTACATAATACATAAATAGTCTAAAATACATGAGCTCGTCTAATTATAAGGGAATGATAATTTTCTCCCCAAAATGGCGACATAGATAACTACGATATTTAGTTTACATTTCTATATTTCTATGATCTCACGGAGAACTATTAAAATTGTTATTTTACGATGCAATCCTAGTACTCACTGGTTTACTTTTCACATACGTATTAAGAATAGAGTATCCTCAAAATGGCAGCGCCCAATTATAGTAAAGTTATTAAAATCAGCAACTTTTAATTATAAGCCATAAATAACCCGATTCCATCTAACTCTTACGTTGTCCTAATCAATTAAAATTTGAAAAACCAAAATTCAATACTTCTGTCAAATGTCATAGTCATATTTTTTTTATATTGTCATTATTTCAATGTTTTTTTCTAAAAAATGAATCAAGATTTAGATGAATTAATCAAATGGTTAGATCAACAGAGAATTACACGACAGAAACGGAATTTAAATCGTGATTTTTCCGATGCAATACCACTGGTGGAAATATTGAAATTCTATTATCCGAAACTGGTCGATGTGCATAATTATTCATCTAAATGTGCTGTAGCAAAGAAATTAGCTAATTGGGATGTTTTGAATAAAAAAGTAATCATACCATCGATTTATGTGCCTTTTAATGACTTTGCAACTATTACTTCCATCAGGTACTAAACAAACTAGATATAAATTTATCATCTAAAGAACAGGAACAATTAGCCAAATCAATACCAGGAGCAATCGAATCATTATTATGGAAAATTAAAAAAAAAATCGATAATCTACATTCGGATGATAAAAACTCGAATGTTACACAATCGGCTAAAGTTTATTATTTAGAAGGAATATCAAATATGGAAGCAATGGATGATGTGGTCCCACTGAAAGTACAAAGTGGTACGAAGGTTGTTGATCAACGTATGCTACCAGCTGATATGTATGAAAAAATGCAACAAAGTATCATTGAACAAATGGAAAATGTGAATTTATTAAAAGAAAGAGTATGCCAACTTAGTAGCCGGTAATTACTTACAAATTAATAATCAATATTTTGTGTTAGGTAACAAATTTAGAGCAAATGCTATCAATTAAAGATCAACGAATTGACGATTTAAATCAACAATTACAAACAATGATTAGCGGACATGGGGACAATACAAATCCATCAGTACGAACACGATTCTTTGGTAGATTATTTTAAATCGAATTATCGATTTATCAATCATATTTTACAAATATATATTTTAATTAAAATTTCAATTGGATTATTTGCTTCCTGAAACAGAATATGTAGGCGCACAATGTATCTAATGGATACCACCTAATAAGTAAATTCAGCATATTAATTACTCGTATAATATTTTAATTAACTCGTCGTAAAAATCAGACAATGCAAACAAGGAAACATATACGCGTCTATCTATTATCAAATGATGTGACCACAACTATATCTGCATATAGTGATCAGCAGTAGTGATGCCTATTATTTATTTCAGAATCGATCGTCACTTTTATTTCGATAAAAAAAAAAAATCGCCAAGAAAATAATCGATGCACTGAAAAAAAACAATTTTAGCTAGAAAATTAGAGGCAAAAATAGCAATCGTCAATTTAGACTTATTCTTTTAAATGTTGCCAACTGTAAGAAATTGAATTTAAAATTGAAATTTGTGTGTGTAAATATTATATTGTTCGTTTAGTATTTTGTGGTCGCAGTAATTCCAATAATGCAATTTGAGAAAATATGAGTAGTTGATTCGATTTCTCGAGTTTTGAATCAATTACAAAAATTATGAAGTCAGGAAAAGCGATTTACATATCCATTTTTTTTTTTAGAAGATTCGATTTATTTTGATGATCGATTATTAATCGGCATCACTAATCAGCAGCAGTAGCAGCAGTAACATTCAAAGCAAATAACTACTGCTACTTATATACAATTATAAGTATTGAAACTACTGCATGCCACATTAAAATAAATAAACTCTTATCACTGTTATCCAATAATAATACACACATTATGCTTACGTATATATCGATACGATTTGAGACAAGAATTTTGATATGTACACGTCACATTAAAATATCTAATCCTCTCACCTTGGTAAATAGAAAGATTACTAATACAATTAAATCATTTAAATCCTCTGTACACTATTTTCCTTCTAATCTAATCGATTAATCCTTTTTTTCTGGGTGTGTAATCGATATTATCAAATAATTCGAGGATAATTTTAGTGTTTTCGTGGACTTTGTGCCAATAATAAAATCAGAATAATTATAATTCAATGAAAAATAGATTAAAACATCCAGGTGTTTCGTATGTAACTTGAATAATGCTAAAGCATTACATAAAGCTTTGTATAATTCATAATTAGTATATAAAATTCCTTAATCGATGGACACAATTATCGTCCTGCCTTTTATGTTAGTCATTTTGTTGTACAATAAGTACAAATAGGTTGTGTTATGGGTGCGCGCGTCACAGAGCCAAGCGTAGCCGTCATCAACCGCTGCCGATCGGAATAGCTGTCTTGTACCATACGAATATTAGCCGCGTATTTTGCATTCAAGATTTTCATGTAAATAAATATTGTAAAACAAAACTAATATTATAAGTCTATAGAGCGCTTTTCTTTATTTTTTAAATGTATCCAAGTATAACATATACGCAAATAGAACTGTATGTATATTATAGGTATAGTATATAATATTAAGCTACTAGTAGAAGAATAACATGTGGCAAATGTCAAATTTAAAAGGTAAGTTTGATCGGATCTGGACGTGTCGCACGATGCACGCAATCCGATAACGTTCCTGCCACTAAAAGCTTTCGAAAAAGAAACAACAGGAAAAAAAAAAGAAAAAAAAAGTTCTTTCCTTTATTGGCTTTTTTCTCTTTTTTTTTCAAGTTTTCTTTATTATAAGTGTTCTCTAAGCTAATTTTAACTAGCTGCTGCTGCATAGTTGACATCTAAATTTATCCACCCACAGCATAGATAATGTAAAGGCATTACTATTTGTTTGGAGGTTGTTAACAACATTTGTACTTTTGTATGTCAACATTAACTTACATGTTTATTTAAACATATATATGTATAGTGTTAACGTCCTATATATTTATGTATAGGTCTACTTCGATCTCATTTTTTTTTTTTTTTTCGAAAAGCTGATAAAATTTAATCGCGATTATTTCTATTTAGCTTTCTGATTTCAAATATTGATTTTCCTGTCATATTTTATTTGTCCAAGACAGAGTATAGGATGTCAAAAATGATTGTGTCATTCGAACGAAAAATAAATAAGAGAAAATCATTTAATTGATAAAAAACTGCCAGATATCAATAGTATGAAAATAATAAAAAAAAAAACTCATTTTCTCTTTATCAACACGCTCAACAACGTCCACAAAAATGAAATGCTTATCTATTGATATACCTACCTGTTGGTTTAGGAACATTTCTTTTCACTTGCATCCATTTATATGTTGGCAATACTGGCTGTTGCTGTTGTCCAGATGAAGATACACCAATGCCACCTACAGCAGCATTAGCAGCAGCATGCATACCACTATGGTGTTGTCTCAGTCGGCCGTCGCTTACCAACATTTCCTCTTTGTATCTAATTATTGATTAATGAATTCATATATTCAATTCAATCGCATAAATCGATTACACCTTACCTGGGTTGTAAGTGTTGCAATTCCATACATGATGACGTATTCGCTGCCGATGACGTCATTGATGGGATACCACCATGATGATGATGATGGTGATTGTGTGTTGAAACACTATTACCAAGATGATGATGATGATGATGATGTGGATGATGAAATTGAGTATCAGGATCTAATTGATATTTGGTTTCATGGAGATAAGGATTCTGTTCGACACCGCCATCATCATGGTGACGTAACAGAAGGTCATGGGACGTTCTTGACGTGGCATATTGAATGTCATTGTAACTGGATTGATGTTGTTGTTGTTGTTGTTGGTAAATGGAATGATTATTTGAATTCGAATAGTCTAAATTCGTGTAACTTAGGCCAGTTTCGGTATTGATAATTGAATTGTCTTGATGATGAGTGGCGGACTGAGGATGATGATGGTGATGGTTATGATGGTGATGGTTGTGATAATAGTTAATGTCTTGGGGAGAAGGAGGTGTTTCAATACCCGAATCATTTGTAGTGGCACCTAAATTAATAGATTGTTGAATTAGAAAAGAGTCACAGGTTTAGAAACGTAATATCTGATGGGATTCTTATCTAAATATGATTCATATTGGGCACTAGTGTAGGCTAAATCTGTTATGCCCCATTCTCTGCCACCAGATGGTTCAAACTTTAACTTACCATACATAAATGTTCCATCATCATACGATGTACAACCACTATGATATCCGGTTGTACTGCCTGTATAACTTGCAGCAATAACCGCATTACCACCACTACCATTTCCATATTGTGGATGGCTCATTTGACTAGATAAACTTCCACCATTATTTCCATAATTATAATAATTAGAATCAGTTGGATTATACGATGTGGATGCATTGGGATGACCATACATACTACCAACGTCCATCATGATCATTTTTTTTTCGTTGATGGCGAGGAATTTGTGGATTTTTCCGAGGCAACAACGTTTTCTTTTACCGTTACAACGGTACCACTAGATCACTATATGTACTATAATCCCACCCACAAACACTTACATTAGAAATAATTCACTATTTCTTTATTATTTCACAAAGCCACCAGCAAACTCCGTACACAAATTCATACCCGTAACAAACCACATACAAACACTTTAAATATCACGACCACCTTTCACATGCGATCAACCCGTACAAACTAATAATATTAACGAAAATAACATCTCCAAATAACATCCTTAGGACGTGGTGCCACACCTCTCTAGGCGGGCATTCGATGTGTTGTATATTCACATGGTTTTATTGCGCAGTACATACCCAACCAATGATATGGAATAAACTACATTAAAGGGAATATGTTTTACTATGATTGGCCAGCATCCCAGCCATCATTGCCTTGGTTTAGTAGTAGAGGTAGAGTAGCATTTTAATTTAGTTGAAACGTTGTCAGCTGTCAGCTACTACTACTTCATCCGACATGACAGCTCAATGTGTGTATGTGTGTATTTGTGAAGAAAAACGTATATGTATGTATGTATACAGTGGCATGCTTTTAGTTTTTTTTTCTTCTTTTTTTAAAAGATATTAAAAGGAAAAACGAATTTCTTCTGTTGATAATGGAAATGGCTTTTTAGAAGAAATTTTGTTCCAAAACGAAATTGAAGCTGATTAAATTTAAATTATTCGATTTTCAAATAGAAATGATTATCAGCTCATATCAGTCATATTTGGCATTAAAATGACGCATATAGTTTGGATCATACGATCGAAGAAAATTTGCTTTGCATTTTTATGTCAAGCAGCGTAATTTTACGCCTATCATTAAAATAATCTGCAATTTTCCAATTCACTTGATGGAAAATGAAATTTTTTCAACCCCGTTTATTTCTCCAGTTACCAGTGAATTTCATACCCCAAAAAAAAAACTATATCAGATCTCACTTTAAAATGTTACAAATTCTTGAGGTACTACCTATACTTATACTCGTATACAAACAAATAAATACAAAAAAACTCCTGCTGGTGGATTCAGGTAGAGATAAATTCGGACATGCATGGGCCTGTTACTTTTATATAGGTGTCAGTTTCTTAAGGTATCCAACAGTGCGGTTCGCGTACTTGCCAGGTAGGAGGGAAGCCTATTTAAATAATATTTATCATTTTTTTCCTGTATTTGATGGACATTTTACGACTGTTAATCTGATGGTAGTACGCTGTTTAATGTCTGATTTGATTAGATCGTCAACGTATTGTCTTCTATTCATTATGTGAATAAGTAGATTTGTGACGCCACTGGTTTTCATTTATTAATAATACAGAAAAATTTATCAAAAATCAATAAGTCGATTATCTTCATGTTCGAACGTGTCACATATTAATGAATTCTATACCTAAATATTAATTAACATATCATTAAAATAGTTCCTTCTCCTATCGGTTTGGTCGTTCCCACCTTTTTCAGAAAAAAGTTTGTTGTGTGTGTGGTGGTGACAAGTTTAGAAACGACAAAAAAAACGAGACATGTTTGAAGTCAAGATCATTTTTAATGATCAAATCTATTGATAGTTATATATATATATATATGTATGTGAGAGAGAAGAAAAGCGAAATTATACAGAAAGAGAATGACTAAACTGAAAAATAATGATCAAAAAGACAGCTTGATTCTAACTATACGTGTGTGTGTATGTATTGGTGGTTATTGTACCACATTGAAAGATATCTTAATAGATTATAATTAATAGTTTTTCATTTCGGCACTATCATCAGGTGAGTAGCTGATCTGCTGACAATAACACACAAGAGAAGAGTTAAGTGATTTATGATTAATGACTATTTGAATTATACAAGAAGATTACCCAGGTAGATTTGACAGTAATTATTTATCAATGAATGAATATTCTATACAGCAATATATAATTAAGTCGGTAAGTTGACTTTACTTGTTGTTCACTTACGGTTCTAGAGTAGTAAGAAGCATACATGTCGATAGGCTTGCCCATTAAGTGGGCGAGTTTTAATGATAATTTAATTTTAATCAGCGATAAAAAATTATCATAATAATATTTAAGTTGGTCGCATAGCTTCCCGTCAAACAATTATTTTCATTCAATAAAATTGTCTTACCACTCCTGAAACTTATCTTGAACCGTTTCAATTTTAGATAATTCTTTTGACATTTATGGTATACAAAAATAGATTAAATTAACCATACATGGATTCATTCAGGTTTATCCACAAAATTAGGTTAAAAATATTATTTAGATCAGTACAAAATTTGTCTATAGATTCAATCTCATACTGTGCAAGCATAGACACACCGTATGTGGTATAGGTATATACGATAATCCTTTTTTTTTGTACACACTCTCTCTCACTCTCTTTCCGACAATAATAAAAGTAAAGAAAAAACGATTATGACACTGACAGCCACACAGAGAGAATGTTTTCAAACATGGCACTGACTTCTGACACTCATCGTCATGTTTAGAGTCAGATTATGTTTGTTTGTTGTTGTTGTTGTGTGGGTGCTTGCGTGGGATAAGAACCTTAACAGTTGAACTTGCGAGAAGTGAAAAATCCAATAGAAGTTTTTATTCTCTAACTCCTTTTTAGATATCAATTACTGCAGTAATTAGAATTCTATTAATAAAAAAAAAACAACAGATCAACGAGTTGAAGATCAATTTAATCCATTATTAATCTGTTTACTAGATCTTTTGTAATCTCTCAGTTTTCCGGGGTTAGTTTGTATACAGGGTGTTCAATTTTCCATCTCGTTTATATGAAACTATATTTCGTTAAAAGGTTATAAAGATGTTTCGAGGATTCGTTCCAGTTTTGGCGAACTATAGAATCAGTTTTTTTATGGCTGTAAAATAAAAAATGGTTCACAAAGTGTAGTAAGTAGTCTTAATTATGTATGAGTTAGAGGGTGAAGAAGGAAATTTTATTATTTAAGTATTTAGTGACATCGCTTTTATCTGTATTGAACTTATCGGAGAACAGTATTGGATAGATATTTTAATTGGATAACTATAGAGCTGGTGAATATTTTTTTTGATGAAGATTGAGCACTCTGTATATAATTAAAATCGAAAATTTTGCTTAATGGCTACCTAAATATCTACTTAAATGAATTTTACTATTGAAAATATGTGACACACTGACAAGATAATCTCTTTCTAAATAGAATTTAATCCAGATTAACGTATTTTCCTTTATTATAAATCCTATCCTCAAAACATTCATTATCAAATAGTATATGAATTCAGATAATATTGTCGATAAGTACAATTTGTTTTTGTAACTATAAAAAACCATCAAAAGGGCGAATCATATTTATTGGTGGTGTGTTTCCTTTATATTTTTTCCAAGAAATGCCGGATTAGGGCAATAAACTTATGGAATTCTACATCTATTTATTATACAATAGATGGTTGTTATCCAAAATATTCAAGCCCAGTCAGACATTTATTCACTATCAATAGCATTAATCAATAAACAAATTCACCTTAAAATTATTGTGAGGCACTTGTTCTCTCTGGGGAGTTACAATATCATTGACATAAAGATCTCTATTTGATGGTATTTTATGGCCGATACCTACCTCAACTCACTTGAATTGAAAAGTAAATAGATTATAGATAGATATAGATATCTATTCAGATACATTCGAATTCTTTAACATCTGTCAAATCTACCTATATAAGTACAACTTTTCCATTTTAAAAGAAAAATTTGTTCAAAAGTTTGATATCTCATGGGACACCCCATATAGATAGATATCTATCGTGAAGAGAAATATGCGGAACCACAACAAAAGTTTACCTGTAATAAGTGGCTGATTTATTTCAATTTCATTTATCACAAAAATTAAAGGGTTAAAATATCTTTACAGGGACGCATGAAAAGTTAGTAGTTCCTGAATAAAATTGTTTATAAACAAAATACTGCCGCAAATGTATACGGGGTGATTTTGAAATTTCGTATTTATCTGATCTAATAATTTCTCAGGAGAATTTGATCCACGAGAATACAATACAATACATGTCCATCCAAGTAAAATGTAACTAAAGTTAGATTCTTATGGGGGCTGCTGTGCTGCTTCTGCTGTTCTATTCTATATATATATGTATAGTATATGTATACACATTTCGGAAAATACAACCCCGGACCAATCGATCATTGCATGTCACTGCTAGCTGGCTGGCTGGCTAGTTACTCTCTCTCTCTTTCTCTATAGTCTTTTTGCACTCCTGTTTAATCTCCCTATATTTATTCTCCTCCAGCATCCACTGCTTTACTATATATATATGTACATATATACTACCATATCCTCGTTTTCCTCTCCACCGTAATATCCTATATCAATATATAGAACTGTATGCACCCTTTTCATAATATAACCGACGTGTTTAAGTGTCATACTTATTTCGATTTTTTTTTATATCGTTCATTTCTTGTCGTTATTCAAGTCTCATAACGGAAAAAGATAGAAGAAGAAAATCGATGGAAAACTGTACCAACTGGAACTTGAATATGTACTTATATTAGGATATAAGCAACGACAATTGGATATGTTTTCAGATTTTGTTGTCAGAGTAACGCTCTCTTCTCCCTCTCAACTCGGCCAGCGCCAGCACAACGACCACGACTCATCCATCACTAGATGTCAGTGCCCATTAGCAGGACCAAATTCACCCTGTAAACTAAAAAAAAAAATTGCATTGTTGCCGATAATTTAAAGTATGCTATTAATGATTTTCGATTTTTAGAAATCGAAGACAAAACATTTCCCAAGTTTTCTTGTTCTATTTTCCATTTTCATTTTTCCAAATGAACGACTTTTCCAGTATAATTTATTAACCACGCTATCTATCTACTTACGCCTACGTTTATATATGTATATAATGGAACATAAAAGGTTTATAATGTCAAACCTCCCAGCCGCCAACGCGTTTCACAATTTGCCATTTTTTTTTTTTTTTTTATTGAATTAGCTGGAAGCCATGAGGGTTGAACGGCAGTTCTTTTCAAGGGCTGCATTATGGTTAATCCTATATAGGATATACTTACATAAACAAATTTTCAGAATGACAGGCAGAGTACCCCATTTTAAAGTATATATCAAGAAAATGCACTTTCCAGATAATTATTATTAATAGTCCAATGATAGAAATAAGTAAAATTTCAAATTACATCTTTCAAGGAAAAGAGTAAAAGAAACAAATGATGTTTGTTTAATTTTTATTTTGTTTTTTCACTAAAGGTTGTCGCACACTAAGAACAGTGTGCCTCAACCTTATTATTTTCATTATACTGCCATTATTTCTTAAAAATTAACCGCCTAATCAATGAAGCCACCACTAAATTTCACTGATTATATCGCTTACTCTTTTCCACCACTACCATTATCATCATCATCATCATTATTTCGTCTCAATTTCATTTCAAAAACCTTTAGCCCGCGCTTGTCTGAACTTTTCAATTTATTAATTCTTCTCAACTGATTATGACTGATTAACTATTATGCTCTGTATGTATAGTTCACCCGCACCTAATTTCAACCCCTTTTCAAACAGTTTATAAACATGACATAAAACACCAGTCAATTTTAAAGGATTATTAAGCACGCATTGGTTCATGAGGAACTTAATTTGTTGGTTAAATTTTAGATTTGGATTAAATTAGAGGTTAACACATAATTTTTAATTTTGTATACTTGATTCGTTTCAAAGGTTTAGTCAAGCCACGCCTTTTCTCATTGTTGCGAATATATTGCTATAATATTAAATATAATCTGATTCACCAAATCTTGGTTTCACGTGATCCATTCATTTTCGATAATACCCGCTAACCGTCAAATTTATCTTTGCCTGGCACATAAGGCGTAAGAATACGTGTGGCGTAGCTCGATAACAAATAGATCACGTGAGACCAAGATTTAGCGAATCAAAGTGTAGAAGCGTTGCACAGCTTGTGTTGGTGAATTGAGCGGAGCTTCACTACAACGTTGACATGAATCGAGTATAGATATTATATATTGTGTTAATTCATAGGAGAACAGTGGATAATTCGAACCACAAAAGATCTTCAAACATGAGAGCTACTGACAGTACGTATTTATATTGTCTTATTTCATCTTAATTGTTTTCCCTTACTAATTGACTCAACTATCGGTTCGGCATTGTTTCTTTCGGTTAAAAATCTCTTAAAGCATAAGTTAAATTCTCAACAGTTCCCAGCACATACCGAATAAAACGAAAAGAAAAAAAAAAAAAAACGAATTGCAGGACTGAACGTCATTGTCCAAAAAATCTATAGCAAAGTATGGCATTTACAAAATCTTTTTCTCTCTCAAATTATTTTTTTTCTATCACACGCGACCCCCTGCTGTTAGTTATAAATCTATTTCTATATATATATATATAGATATATAGATCTATAGTTCTTATAACTTTAATTAGATTATCTGTTGCCGATAAAGATTTAACTTGTCTCGGTATGACCGTTCATCTGTCTGTCCAGTTGTCGGTATTATTAGTCTGTTCGTGTTATTAATCAATTGCTGAAGACAACTGACATACACTGTACTGCAGGATATACTGTATGGACAATCATATGGACAAAGAGAGAGAAAGAAAGAAATGGAAAAACAAAGAAAGGGTTTCAAGCTGACACCTTTCTCAGAGAATGAGAATAATGTCAATTGATTGTATGGGTATTTGGGAGTTGTATAGTATAGAATAAAAGATTATCGGCAGTTAAATCGTTTTGTTTCCCTGAGGGTATCATCGATTCTTTTTGAAATTAACAAATCATCATTATTTTATGTATGTATTTAATTATGACAATTTTCCTAGTCTCCCTCTCCAACTTTTGGCAAAAATAACAACTTTATCTACCACTTATTATACGAAAAGACAGCTGTCAAATGCATGGAAATATGACTATATATAAGAAAGGAAACAACATTTCCATTTTACTGATTGTACTCATTCAAAATTCGACAGGCCAATGACTGAGTGGCTCCGGCCCTTTTTTTTTTTCTTTTGGACTCTTTGCCCCAAAAATTTTGGAATTTTTAACAAAAGCCCATTTTTAGGGGTATATAGATACTGTAGAGAGACTAGTAAGATAGAGAGAGAAGGGCAATACAACGAATAGGGGTTGTTAGCCCTGTTTTGCTTTTCTCTCTTTTATTTCTTTTTTTATACGTGACTTTAGAACTTATGTGGTGATTGATAAGATTGATTCTTTTTCATGGAGGGCAGAAAAAAAATGTCGCTTTTTTGTAATAATGTTTGAAATTGGAAGAAATAAGCTATATGGGGCAGCTGGGTATGTATTCATGAGTTCAACCAAATAATTGATTTCCAATGCGTCAATTGCTTCTAACTTTTTAAATACATTTTTATATATCTAATAAAATAAACTAACTTTATTTCTACATATTTTCTTTAAACCAGACCATTCTCGATCGCTGCGTCCTCTATTGACGACACACCAAAATCACATGCCATGCACATACAGTTTGCTTATAAGCTAAAATTTAATTCACATCATTTCCGTATCTACTTTTCTTTTTCTTTTTCTATTGTATTCTTATTCCCATGTTGCATTTCATTATTTTATTTTACTTTCTCTCTGTGCCTATGTTGTTGTTATTGATTGTGTGTTGGAAAGTGGGGAGTTTGTTGATGGCTGATGGTTTGTAGAACCAAAATAAACTAAGAAAGTTCGAGTTACAAAAGATAATTTGTCTTTTAATCAGGTGAGAGTGGTTTTAATTAATAAATTGTTGAGTTATGATTAATTTTAATGCCATGTTTGGTAAATTTTGTAGAGAAATTAAGATAATTTAGCGGTGTTGCGTTGGCTCTGGTTAATTAATTAAATTACAATTTATTCCTTTAGTTTCTATTTATTAGAAGTTGCTTAGATTTATTTATGTAATTTTTGTTAATTAAAACTTAAAACCTTTGAATTTAAGTCTTTGTAGTCAGGCAACCAGTTATTTTCCAAATTTGTCTCCATCAATATATGAGAAATATCTTGTTTGTCACAATTCTTGTAATGATTCTAATTTTTAGGTAAGAAAAATATTCCAAAATGATGACTGGAATTTAAAGTCAACATTTTCAAAGATGGATGACCTCCATTTATCTACAAACTCAATCAAAACCAAACCAAATACGCAAAAAACGTCAATTGACAATTTGGCAAATGATTTTGAAGACGAAGTTAATTTAGAGGAACAAGAAGAAGTAGAAGAAATAGTAAGTGAGTGTGAAGGTCAAATAAGTGCTAGTACCAAACTCCAACAGCAACAACCAGCCCTAGTAAGTACCACTAGTACTAGTAACAGTAGCTCGGAAGAAGAAAACCTAACCACAATGTCTACAAATCAAAAATACTCGAAATTATTTTACGAAACTGAAAATCAAGATAGTCAGCATTCGAAATGCGAATCTGATGCGTCTAGATTATTACGATCAAAAGTCAGTGAAGAAGATGAGGATCGTTTTCATTTACGGCATCATTCAGATGATGAAAATCGAATGATTATTAAAACCATAATGGTGGGTAGTGATTATCAGGCGGTAATTCCTGATGGTTTAAATCATTATGGTGATGCTCGACCATATGAAAATGAAGATAAACTAATATGGGATCCATCACCAATGTCACTAGAAGCAATTGAGGGGTACTTAAAGAATGCTTCTACTATATGTAAACCGACTATTCCGCGTGGAAAACATCTACGCGATAATGAACATGCTCTTTACCTACTCCAACAATGTGGTCATAATGTCGACGAAGCTCTACGACGTTTAGAAATCAATAAGCATCTCTATGAGGATACAATGCAGATTTGGTCAGAAGAAGAATGTCGAAATTTCGAAGCTGGTATTCGATTGTTTGGGAAAAATTTCTATTTAACACAACAGAATAAAGTGCGAACGCGATCTGTTGGTGAATTAGTGCAATTTTATTATTTATGGAAGAAAACTGAACGGCATGACATGTTCGCCAATAAAGTACGTTTGGAGAAGAAGAAATATGTTCTGCATCCTGGTGTAACTGATTTTATGGATCGATTTTTAGAGGAACATGATTCAAGGGATCGTAGTTCTTCGCCGAATGTGATTAATTGATTGGGATGGGTTTGATATATGTGTTCTAGATGAATGAATAAAGAAGCAATTCTTTGAATATCTATTTTTGATGTAGAGATGTATTTTATTTCTATAGCAGACTAGCCTCTCTTTAGTCTCTATTTGAATACCTAGGAATATGTACTCATAAGTTTTAAGTATTATGAACTTGCGTATAGAATAGAGTATTCTATAAGATTATATAATGTATATACATATATATATGTTTTAAGATTAACTGAAATAATTTATGGCGTATTTAAAGTAATATAAAAATAAAATATTTAATTATAATGTGGCAGTAAATTGTTTATTTTATTATTGATTTTCATAACTTTAGCTTCCATATATTTGTCCTTGAATTGAGATTTACTACGGGTGGCATGTTGTCGACCCCTAGTGATAAAGGTCGAAACTATCAGGTTACAGTAAAAAGATAATCACATATGCACGGCTTAAAACAGTATTTGTATAATCAATAGTATCTATTAGATTTTTAGTTTTTCAGTTTTAGCGTCCTGCTAGTTGCATTTTCACTATAATTTCAGTAAGTTTAACCGAACGATACAACTCAGAGTGAACTGGTTTTCAATTAATTTTTAAGCAACATCGTATAATACGTGGCGTGAGTTTTAGATGGCGCCGAGCACAATTGATGAAAATTCGAAATCATCCATGGGAAAAGCAAAAAAAAATTATAATACGCTGCAAAAACAGACGCGCTCAACTGCTGGGTAGTGGTATTATGACTCATTCAACCCCTATATATTCGAAGTGGTTAAGGTGATCAATCAATGTCAAATACCTTATTTCCAATATAGTATAGCGTCAGCGTTCTATGATTTGCACTATGTATATTTCTCATCAATTCAATCAACCTCATTCACCCTCCAACCACATCCCCATCTCCATCCAATACCTACACCAAATAATATGAAAAAAAGTTTTATCCTGCAGCTTCACCAAATTAGATGTAAAAAGAAAGAAAAAAATTGCTATAAAGGTTATTAAAAATTAAATAACACGTATAAGTACAGAAAAAGTCTTGGATAATAAGTAATAATTATTATTATTAAATAAAATACTAGAAGGTATTCTTTTTTATTAGGGTGGAGTGAATATGTATGTACAGAATTATAGAGATATTATTTAAAGTTTATATACAAAAAAGATACAACAACAAATTAATTTTTAACGATATTAATTATCTTAAAAGTGAATTATTATTTATAATATTTATATAAAAGTTATATACATTTTTTTTCCATGGGTTTTTTTTCGGGATTTGTATCGAATGAAGCTGAAATTTTCTATATTGCACCGAATCAAAACATATCTAATCAATTTAAATTGAAACAATTCAGCTTTACTCTCAAAATCCATTGCAACTCAAAGGCTAGAAGAATTATAATTCTTTTCTTAATTACTATAACCAGTGAATTTGATTGTTAACGAATAATATTAATTAATTAAAATCAAATTGAGATTGTCAATACATATTTTGAAAAATTACAATGATATTTATATGTAAATCACAAAAATGTCTTGCTAAATAAATACAATCTGCATATTCTATCAGAATCAAAAATATGTCATTATTGTTCTGCTTCAAACACGATCAGATTTGATAATATTCTGGAGTATATTCATTGGCTAAATTACTTAGAAAGTTAAAATCTGATGAACTGTTACTGCTTTCTTGTGGAATAATATTTGTTGCTCCAGGTACTGCTCCAGTTGCTGCTGTACTTGTAGAACTATCGCCATAAAATTGATTAAAATTATTATAACTGTCACTATTATCTGTAGGTACACTTGATGGCGGTGTCATTATACCACCAGGATTCGTACTGCTAGCAGTAAACATTTCCGGGGTCATTGTATTATAGGCATTTGTAGTGGAATCACCGTTTGGTGGTAACTGATGATTATTTGATGAATGATGCTGGTACGATGCTGTATCATAGTAGCCAAGCTAAAAAAGACGATTTATATCAATGTATTGTGTAAACAAAATATAAAGTTTTTACTTTATTTTGATGCTGATAATCTGAAACTTTCGACATATTATGATGCATCGTATCGTTCGTATAATAACTACCATCACTGGACATATGTGCTTGGATACCATCAGCACCTTCTGGACTATACATATTGCTACCGCTGTACTGATGATAATGATTATATGCACCTAAAACATACCCAATTAAATCTTCCAGCAACTAAATCATTTAATTAGCAGTTATACCATGATCCGACTGATGGTATCCCTGTGCATAGCCACCTTGATGCATTGATGCGGCTACATTATAACTATCTGCAGCAGCATGTGTTTTCCCAGTTGCATATGCATAATATTGTTGTTGTTGTTGTTGTTGTTGTTGTTGCGTGTACGCATGATGGTACCCGCCTTGATTTCTATGTGCTCGATTCGATCGAGATATTGAACTGTGACTCCTGGTGTAGTTTGAAGTGTCGTTGACAACTGGATGATCTGGATTATACATTCCTGTTAACAAAAACAGATAAATCACACAATCGCCAGTTCAGTACGTACAACTAATTTCTTCAATTTACCATCATGATATATTTGCTGATTCATTTGATAGCCTCCTTTCGTTTTTCCATAATCCATTTGACCATGTGGATTTAACTGGTATTGATTATGACTACTGCCATAATGTCCAGCTGATGATGACGATGTTCCTCCTCTAGTCACAAATGGTGGTACGGAATTGGGTGGTACATTTTGTATAGTTACTGTTGCCGATGCAATAGCTGTTGCTGTTGTTGGACTGGATCTTTGTTGAATTGGTGAGGAGTATAACATACTTGGTGTCATACCTATAAAAAATGAAGGCAGAAAGATGAGATTTCTAGACCTATTTAGATTGGAAATGGAGTTCTACCTATTTGAGTTGGATGTAATGTTGATGCCGGCGTCACTCCTCCTCCTACGCCCTGTACATGTGATATATTCGACGATGAGTTTTTTGGAGATAATTTTACATTAACTAATGATGTAGTACTAGTACTATTTTCCGTTGAATTTAAACCACTAATTGCACTGTCCTTATGGCTACTGTTGCTCGGTGAAATTTTGCCTAAGTTGATTTTTCTATCACACGGTGAATTTCGTTTATTTTCAATCTAAAACACAATAAAATCGATACTAATATACTAATGCATAATATGGCTTTAGTGTAGTGCGATGTATTTTACCTTAATATTAGTAGGTCCCCCTCCTCCACTCCCGCCCGTACCAGTGCCAGCACCACTAACACTACTTTTCTTCGATTTCTGCCCACTTCCTGGACCAACGCATTCCTCATTCGATCTTGAATCGTCTTCCATTAGTTTTTCATAGGAGCTCGAACTTCCTAAATTATATTTACACATGATTTAATTGAATTTACTTGATTAAATATCGAGAATCGAATTAAAAAATCAAATATGGATTATAAATCTAATGTAATGAATTAAATAAAATGATCCGTAAAATACTCAGTTTAATTGATTTAGTAAATTAATGAATTTTAATATTTTATCATTTACCAACACTACTGGCTCCAGTGGAATTTCCGCTACTAAATGTGCCAGTGCTATTATTATTATTATTATTTGTGGCGCTAGGTGTATTATTATTGTTTCCTCTTGACGATCCTATATCGGGGATTTCTTCATGAGAAACACACAAACCTATAATATAAGAAGAAAACAGGAAGAGTATAATAATATGATTAATGTATATATATATATATATATATATATATATATATATATATATTTTTTTTTTGGTTGATGAACGTTGATGAAGTCAGTCAGTTAATCATCAATCAATATGATCATTAAGTAAATTTGTTAATTTGTCTTTTAGAATGGAAATATGCATATTGGGTAGGAAGTATATGTATTTACCTGCCGTAGGCATTTCACATCCTTGACAGCTCTTCTTTGACATTTCATCGTCCAGAAACTTATCCGATAATTTTGCACTTTTTCCACCATCACTAGTTACTGAATCTTTATCATCGCCATCTTCACCTTGTTTCCCTAGTGTTTGTCGTTTGTGTTTCATTCGACGGTTTTGGAACCACACTTTTACCTATTAATTGAAAAAATATGAAAAAAAAAAAAAACAACGGAAATTGGAACTACTAAACATAGGATCTGCCTTTGCAATTTCCAAATCGTAGCACCAAGGAGATGCTTCAAAAAATAACTTCAAATTTATCACTGAATTTATTTATTATTAGAATTAGTGTTAAGGGAACAGATTAGGCTGTATCTGGGTTGAGCACATCGTCTGGCGTATCTTTTCGATTGCCAAAATTTGGTTTAAAATTAACCACATCAAGACTGTAACACCCCTGATTTGTTCCGACCCGCATGTAGGTACTCCGCAAACGAAAAAAAAACCAAAATCAAAACCAAAAATTATCGTAAAGAAAAAAAAATTATACGGATGAGGTTTGAAATTGGGCATAATAGCTTGCATGCTACAGTTCTATATACAAAATCGATCATTAATCAAACCTCAAATCCATTAAAGATGATGCGGAGAAGGCACTCACACACACACACACACACATCAACTATAACAGCTATTCGATCTATTAAGTGACTTTTGCTTAAACTGAAAATAATTGGAAATTGTCTTATAGCTAGTAGTATAGATATAATAATTCCGGTATATATATTTTTTTGCTTGTTGTTTCTGATTAATTTTTGCCAGCAAATTTCTCTCACCTGCCGCTCAGTTAATTCCAACGATGCTGCAATTTCAATTCGTCTAGGTCGGCAAAGATATTTATTAAAATGAAATTCTTTTTCCAATTCCAGTAATTGTGTATTGGTGTAGGCGGTACGTAATCGTCTTGGAAGTCCATTTTCTGTAAAAATATGTATGTACTATAGAAGACGAATTGTATTTATGCTAAGCAATATATTGGCTTACATAAAAAATACAATGCTATAAGAAAAAAAATGGATTATTGCATTGCAATATTGTAATACATAAATATAAATATATAGATAAATACATATATTTTTATCCACCTATTTCAATCATGGACAGGCCTATTTTCTATGTACTACCTCTTAAAAATAAAAAAAATAAATAAGATGAATATTCGGTTGCCAAGAAATCTAGGTAGTGTCAATCATCTAGTAGGCCACAACAACATTGCTGGTTGTCTAGTTTGATTTTCAAAAAAAAAAAAAAAAAAGAAATCGCGTTTCCGTTGAATGATATTTGAATGGAAAATGTCTCAAGGAAAAATCTTGACGTTTTTCCACTGAATATGTCATCATAATAATACTATGATTGATCTTAATTTCTATCATCAAGTTTTTCTACAGTATAAATATACAGTCACAGTAGATAGAATCGGACTTCTATGGCACAGTAATTCACCCACCTACATTGATGGCATCAGGCAATTCCCACCGTCTATTATTATTATTATTATTATTATTATTATTATAAAAAATTATAATAAAAATTACTGAAAATTAAACAGCAAAAAAAAAGATACAATACAATAGACTCCAGGGAAATGGCTGTGATTATTTTAATGACAGACAGCAGAGATTCTTGTTTTTGATGAACAAAACAATGATGGTTGACCAAAGTCAGCAGATGCAGCAGCAGCCATTGTTATTGTTATTATCAAATGCTGGAATTTATGGTAGAATTGATGCGTGAGAATGTTCGTTTTTTTTTTTGCTGTTATTATTTTGTTATTTTATCAGCAAGTACATCGCTATAATTCATGCAGAAAAAAAACGAAAAAAAAAAAAACAGAAAAGAAAAATTCCCTCTGTAAAATATGAAGCCGATGGAAAACTTACAAAGAAGTCAAGAAGGAAAAACAAATTTTCTGATAATTTGAATACTTATGCATGTGTGTATGTGTGTGGGAGCACAAAGAAGAAGAAGTAAATCTTTCCAGTTATACAAGATGTTTTTATCATTCCAAAACGACTTTTCGCGCTCTCTCTCTCTCCCTCTCGCCCTCTCGCGATATACATATACAGTAAGACAGGGGGTGCACAGTATAGTTAAAAGGCGAATGAGGCAAAAAAAAAACAACCCCACAATGGTATATATCAAAGGCGGCGTATTGAAGTGGATACTTTATTCATTTTAATCAATGATGTTGGTTAATTTTGTAGTAATTTAAATTATTTTTTCGTGTACACATGGATGTGTGTGTGTGTGTGTGATTTAATTGACAGTAAGTGATTTTGAAATTGAATGGACTTTCGTCTTTAATTGGATACGTAATTGGTTGAATTACGTAATTGGATAGTAATTGGTTCCAATTAAACTGTATAAAAATTGCAAAATTTCTATTAATTTTAATTTTTCATATTAATTCCTCTCATATTTTTAAATATTTGCATCCAAGTAAGAAAAAAATTATTTATTTAAAAATCGACGTCACTGCAGCTCGACGGATTTTTTTCTTTCTCTCTAGATTAAAATCCACATCCACAGAGTTAAATGCTTATACCCCTCGTACAACCACCGGACATAAATCTCTTGCAGACCACCCCTTTCACCTCCTACCACCCCCACCAGCACAACCACGATAATATTTAACTAAATTCTTGCTCGATATATAAAACTTGGGAAAGCAAATTGTGGCGTAACCGCACTGATTATTCTCGAGTTTGCTCGAGAAGCTTATGGTTTTTTCTTTGTTTATTTGTGATTTTTATTGCTTTAATTTTTATTAAAAATTAAAGCACTCGAAAGACGAAGTTCTTTTCGTGATTTTATTTAATGCATGCATTCGAAACTGTTTCAGTTTTTCTAAGACCAATAAAGTCAAATATTGAAAAAAAAAATTACCTATTTTTCGACAATTTTTGAAAGTAAAAATTTTAATTAGAAATTAAATTTTCCAATATGAAATCGTTGTAGTATAAGATAAAACGGTATCTGTTCCGAATAAATGGAAAATTATTATTAATAAAGTTTGATGTGTTTCCTATTCGTGAGTGATAAACTACATTGCCATCTGTCACCAGGTGAAATTTAATATCGTTCCATCTTTCCTATAGATATGTATATACTTATAGTATAGAAAGAGACTGTTACCACTTTCCATCCCTTCTCCTGCTTCTTCTTCTTCTTCTGACAACCATCATACTTAGATATATCTATACTTACTGACGACGTTCACCTATCCCAGAATTTATTAAATTGGGATGAGTGCCTGATGGTGGTGAGAGAGAAGAAAACGAATCCAGGATTTATCTATAGAGAAAGGGATAGTAAAACATAGAGAGAAAGAAAGAGATGCAGACATTTGCTAGGGAGAATTCAGGAAAAGTTTACTATTGATGCTGCTGCTTTTTAGAGTTGATTTGCATTCTCTTCATTTCTGAACTAATTAAAAACTTAAATCCAGTCAAAATTAATATAGAATAACCAACTCCAATCTGGATCAATTAAAAAAAAAAAACTAGAAAAGGCAGACAGGGGCTGAATATTGAAACATGCCGGCAATAGAGCCGTATATGGGGCCGTCATCGGTACCCCTCTCTTTTCCTCTTCTACTCTTTACTCCAACGAACCCCTTTATATTTACGTGTGTGATTGACGTATTTCTCATCAGTATTCCAACCTTGCGATTGGACAAACGCAGCTGTCAATCAAAGTTGTTCGTGCAGTCCTACCGCCCTTTTGTGTACTATACGTCGCTATGGATACCTACATATATATATACAGTATATTCAACAACAGTTTTTGTTTAGAATTTCATTTATTTTGGGAAAAACACCATCGAGAGGGGTCGATACAACTAGAAGATGTTTTAGGGACAAAAAGAATGGGAGGTATAATTGAATTTATAATTATTACATTTTGATATTTGAATGGTTTCCTCCAATTTTGATGGAACGGGAAATGGAAATTAATATTCATCCAATTGGATAGTGCGGATTCTGAAGGAAAAAAATAAGAATAAGTCAAGTTATATACGAAGTTATTTAAAGCGATTTAAAAATCGTTTAAACTAAAATTGAAATTCACCCTCGTTCGCTTGAACAGACGACGACGACGAAGACGAGGATGGCGAGGAGTTCGCATTTCCATTTAATTTTTCTACCGGGTATTAAAACGCTTCTGCCTCTAGTTCCCCGTACTTCACCTCCACACTACCACCCTACATCTTCTACCTTCTCCTCTTTTACCCTGCCTGCACCCCATCAGCTTCCACTACCATTCCACTTAAAAGAGAGGGAATAAAAATATTCAGATACAACGCGACGGGAAATTTCCCATCTCTATCTTACCAGCCAGCCGTCCTGTTTCCATCCCACCACCTCCTTCACTCTTCTATCCTATCTAGATATATATATCTATCTAAAAAGGAGGATGACAGGGGAAAAGTTTTTTTGATTGACAGTTAGATGCACTTTTCCAATTCACAAGGGAATTGGAAAATATATATAATGGAAAAGATGGAAGGAACTGTTAAAAAGAAAAAAAAATGACGGAAATTCAAAGCCAATCTAAGTTTAGAAATTTGGAGACATTCAGTGAATTTAAATAATCAATTCATATCCAGAAGATATATTTTCCATTTTCTATTTCCATAACAAAACAAATTAAAACCCCAGCCACAGGGTTACTTACTCAAACCATTTTCATTTAAATGTCTTTTCAGAAAAGGAAAACACACGTACACACAAAAAATAAAAAACACAAAATTCAAAAGATTATCTCAACTGGATCGGTGTGACTTCAAGTATGAGAGAAACCCCTCAACATACACATTAAAACAAGGGAAAATCCTTTAATAAATAGCTTCAGGTCAAGATAAGAGGCCATAATAATGTGTGAAGTGGAAGTTCGTAAAGGGTGCTGGCTGGTCAACTCAGTAGCTTATAGCTCAGTAGGAGGAATACACAAGAACTGACCGATCTAGATTGTTGGTAGATGCTAATAGAATGGAATGAGAGAGAAGAGAAAAAGGGCCCTGTTACAGACACACATAGGCACTCATTCCGGGTCAAAACCGGAAGCAAAAACACGTAAAATGGATATGTTTCCTTTTTGTTCTCTATACGGGATGAGATAATATTCTCTCGCTTTTACATTGGCTACAGGAATTGAATTTAAATGATAAAAATTATACCAGGAGTAGTTTAATTTGTGGGGAGTTAAAGTCCAAGCTCTATTAATAATAAGGGTGGACAAATTCATGGAGCCCTCAGATATTTCTCGAAGAATCTTTAGATAACTCTCAAGCAGAGGATTCATTTCCTTGGTTTCCAACAAGATGCTAACATTTTTGAATCTAGTAGAATTGATACATTTGCCATCAAAATCCTAAAATTCAATCAAAGGCTTCCACACCATGGGACTCAAAACCTAAAAATATCTTCATTTGATGAATTAGACATTATTATACTATTTACAAGCTAGTTATCTTGTAAAGCGCGTGTTAAATAAGCCTAAAACATTTATCAGGTTATCACCGTGGCAGAATGGGATCCCTTCGCAGCAATTTGGGAGTTGTTAGAAGCGGTTAGTGAAGTGCCGTCGACGGGGCGATTTATGGTCTCCGAACGACAGAAAAGGAGAGAGTGAGAAATGGGACCCGGGGATGTTGGAAAATTTTGAAACAGAGTTGCCAATGTTTAAAGACTCCATCTGGTTGTATATTAACTAATAACGAACGTATTAAATGCAAAAATTAATTTCAACCTGTACAAAATGCGATTTCCATCTATCTATTTATGATCATAGAAAGCTGGATCTGATACACATTTATCTAATTGAAATAATGGAAAAAAAGTTCTCAAGCACGACAACAATGTGGAAATGGAGAAACGCGTGCCGCATATTCTATTTTCGGTATAGAAAGCAGGTGTTAAAGGATTATCCAGATTCCCGCACAATACCACAACAACAATCTTGTTTGTTTTATGACTTCTACTGCTAATAATCAAGTGCTTTTCGTGGTATGTAATGTTCCGAGGGTTTTATGATTTATTTTGAACTGCTAAGATTTAATGGTAATATTAATAAATTAGAAAAGTGGAATGAGACGCGCGCTCACTTTCGAAAGATTTCCTTTAGTCTTTTCTTTCTCGCTTCATTGATCAAATCATTGCTACAATTTGTTTCTGTCTGGATTAGGGTTGAGATTTTTCCATGATGGAAAGGGGGGAGATAAACATACTATATTCCAAAATAATAAAGCTATAACACTCTTATTTATGATGGCAACATATAACATTTAACCATATGAAGACACATTCCGTTGGCATCAGGATTTTGGACCTGTTGAATGTTGTTTGTTGCTCTCTCTCTCTCTCTCTATGTGTTGATATGTCAGTAATAAATTTTGTTTACTGCTTTTACGGAACGTGAGCTACACATATATATGTCGGTGTGTTTGTATATATATGAAGAAGACAGATACATTTTAGGTTGAATTACTTGTTATTTAAAAGTCGTTTGTTGCTGCTTGATGGATTACCAACCATTGAAAAAGATTGATGAGAACTTGACATTTGAATGATGCAGAGCTCCATAACTAAGCAAAATCATTGGTTTTCAAGTAGAAATCAATATAAAATATGTCCTTCAAACCAGAAGCGAAGAGTTAACATGCTACAGATATTCCTCTCATAATTACTTGAAATTCAGGTGAATCTCGGACTAGATATTCATATCCTGAATTTCATATCTCAGATTCCTTTTAAATAAATGTTAGCTTTCGCATTGATAACTAAATTAAGTTAATTTATGGTATATGGTCCTTCGAGCCAGACATATCAAAATATCTTTTAAAACATTTCGGTCATAAATGTATTCTATCAAAAAATATATATTTCCTGTCGAATATGAAACAAGGTTAAATTAATATACTACGATACTTCTAGCTGGATATTTTTAACGTTAACCCGCCAAGAGCTAAATATCTTCTCCCATATTTCTTTCCAAAAAATATCAAGTTTCATGTTAACCAACCCTCCTATCTATGTTTTTTTTTACTCTATCCAGAGATTATACGCAAGCTAAGCCAAGTCATAGTAGTCGTCGTCATCGCTCTGATGGATGACCGGACCTCAGCACTACAATGCGTTACAAGACCTTTGTGTGTCAGATCAATGAGGGGGAGCAAACCTTCTACAATCCATATTCTTTAACAAATTGCTCTGTCAATTTAAGTGGAAGAAGAAAATAAAATTATTCGTTTTAATGCTGTCACATATCAGGGTCTGATAGGAGTACTTGCATCAGGAGACGGGGAATGGATGATGTGCTGGAAATAAAATGTTGATTTGACAGAAGTTCAGTAGGATTAGAGTGATTTTTTTAAGGAGGCACAAAATACCAACAGTTCGTTTAACGTTTAATTTAAATTTAGTAAAATTACAACCCTTCCTCAGTCTCCCCCATAAAAAAAAGTGTATCTAAAATAGTAATTAATATGGCACAATTTATCATTTTGAGTCAATGTTAGGAATCTTGTCAAGTCGGATCTTTTAGAAGTCTTTGTTTCAAAGAAATTAATTGATGTTTTCGGATCTAAGGCAGATTGAGGTAACGTATAAACTGGACGGGCGTAACAGATTTGATAATTTTTAATGACGCCACCAAATTGAGCTTGAGCCCTTTTTTTCCATTTTAATTTTCTTTCTCTTTTTTATTTGATGTTGATCGTAATCGACGACCCAATGAATTGAACAAAAAGAACCGTCAAATTGGTTTCATTTATTTATTTATTTGTTTTTTAGACTGTAATTAATGAAAATCAAATTTAAAATTATTCAGGTTATTTAGAAGTCCGTAAATTGCATCTAAGTATATCGGTCGCAATGTAATTAGATGTGTTTAACGCCAGTGGAAACTACGTTGTGCTCCGATGCAGTGGATCTTCCGGTTCGAAGGACCATAAAAAGCAATCATCATTTAACTTTCACTTATATTTTAATTTTGAAATGATTCAATTTAGGCAAAAGAAAGATGTATATCACTTAGCCATACCACATACATACACACAAACATAAAATTATCGAATACAATCAGTAACAATCGCAAAAAAAAACGAGGGTTGGATAAATATTATTAATAGTTTAGTGGTGATGGTGTCTGGATGGATGAAGGAATAGATGGATGGATGGATAGATGGATTGGGGGAAGAGAGAGGGAGATGTGCCAGTCATTCTCAACGTCAGTTCGTGTCGTTGTTTCCATTCTAATCGATACATTCCCAAAAGCAGCAGACATTTTCATGTCATCTTTAAACCATAAACCAAAATCTTGTTTCAGCTGACGGCTTCAGAATATCAATATTAAACTTTGCATCGTTTCTTCTTTTTTCGTTTTTTTTTCTTTTTGTCTCTGTTTCCTTCTGGATTTTTTTCTTCTTTGTTGTTGCGACTTTCAGATATTTTTTCTTTAAGTAAAAATTGAGACCGAAATGAAAGGTTCAATCGACACAAAAGCGATATTTTGTTAAATTCAACCTTCAACATTTAAAGAATAGAAGAAAAATATTTTATGGTTATTGATTGCTCTGCTGGTGCGCTGCTGTTGTTACTATTATACTGATGATGACTATGACTATGATGATAATGATGAAAAAGATACATCTTATTTCATTCTCCTGTCATGGTTTTGCGGTGACCAGAAGCTTCACACAGTTCGTATATACGTATATATATGTATATATATATATGTATAGGAGTAGTAGGTAGTAGTAGTAATAGTGGTAGTAGTGGCATCGTTTTTCAAGTGTAATCTGCAATGTTTGGCCCCAATGACGGTGCAAATTTGGCCTCTTCGGAGGGTAATGAATTGATCCAACGTTTACTAGCACGGTTTTCGCCACAGGGAGCTTAGTCCTGTTCGTCTGTACGAATGGATGAGGGTAGCTGCATATAGTGAGAGAGTGAGGGAGAATGAAATGAAACTTCAACACTATACATATAGGTTATATGTGCTTAAACGTTTTACGATTCATCTTTGAATATTTGAAAAATGTAATGAGAATTTTTATTCCCGAAATTCAGAAAAAAATGCTTCCGATCTCCATCCGATTTTTAATCAGATTAATTTGTTCTTCACTGTTTTAAATTCTACCGTTTATAACTAATTAAAAAATCCCAAATGTATACCTCGTATACATACCCAAAATAAAATAAATAAGGGTAAAACAGTATAGAGGTGGCAGTGGCGGTTTCTGCGACATCTTAACGGGAACACTGTACCCGAAAATTATTACCATTGCTGCAATCAGCACAAGTCATTAAGTCCCCACTGTTTATTCATTATATTCGTTGAGAAAGAGTCGTTAGTTAAACTCAATGAGCGAGTAAAAAATACAGTGAGCAAGAGAAAGAGAGTAAAAAAAAGGAGCACCCCTGAGAAGAAACTTGTCTGTAGACCTTTTTTTGTTTCTTTCTTATACCTCTCTATAAAGCGATTGTTTGAATTTAATTCGACGTTTTTCCGATTGAAAAAATCAACTGCATGATTTGATGGCTTCTTTCTCCGTTCCAGGATTTGGATGATGGAGGCAATAACAAAAAGGCAACTTGGTTGGAGTTTAGTCGTATTGTTTGATTGAACAGATATAGTTCTTCAGATTCGAAAATTAAATATTCCCGAGAAAATTTTTGAATTTCAAATTTATTTATTAGTTCGAAACAAAACAAAGGGAAAATATATGAGCAAAAGGGGATGATGACTAAACGGCGCGGCAAGGAACTTAAAAATTTTCTAAAAATTTGCAAGGGTAATTAAACGCGGCAGTATAGCAATTTTTAATAGCGGAAAAATGTCAGAGAGCCAATAAAAAGACAAAGTTTCAGAACCGTCAAGCGAAAAGAAAAAAAAAAAAGAACGAAGCATACATTATAAGAAGGAAAGAAACGCCCGATCGAGGAAGACAATGTCTTGGAATTGCCAAACGGTCTTCCGGGAACTATAAAAATTAAAAATTGCTGTTCTGGAATTAATATTTTATGTAGATATTATTAATCTATGTATATGGCGAAGAGGATGAGTATCCCTTTTAATAGTACGCTGCATGTCCTGTCAACGTATATAAGAAAACATTCAAATTAGAATCTTCTTGTGTGACGTTTTTTAATGTGAGGGAGACGTTTTTGATCGGAACAAATACAGGGAAATTTCCTTCGGATTATATATGATCAATATTTCAAACTATTCTCCTCCTGTTTGCTTGACAAAAAAGATGAAGGAAAATAAATCGACACAAATTAATAAAACTTTTTCTTCCCCCTGTTTCTCAATAGGAGCAACACAATATTAAAATATCAACCGCACAGTAAAAAAGAAACGAATCAAATTATAATTCCAGCTTTTTTTTTTCTTTTCCTTCATTTTTCTTCTTTCTTTTTATTACTATTATTATTATTATTTAGCATCTTTTTTATTCTTCGACGTAAAAATTAATCAGTTTTAATATTTTACTGTGTGACGGACGCTTTGCCGCATCTTTGAAGATGTAATTTTTCCAACGGCAGCAACAGCATCAGTTGAAACGAAAACGAAAAGAAGAAGAAGAAGATGCGTCCCGTAAAACGGACGGACGTAGTGATTGATGGTTTGGATGGTTGGATGGATGGATGGATGGATGGATGGATCTGTATAGTGGTGCTGCCAACAATAAAAGGCCAAGAATTTTGTTTTGTATGTTGAAAACTCGTTTTATCTTTTTCTTTTTTTTTTCTTCTCCTCGTTGTCGTTCTTTTTCTTCTATATACGATTTTTTTCTTCTTTCTTTCTGTAGTTCTTTCAAATTCCCTGTTTTGTTGGTTTTTTGTTTGAGTCGAGGTTCAGGGTTAAATTCTGTTTTTTCTTTCTCTCTTTCACTCTCTTTTTCATTTCCTGGAATTGAGAGGAAGCATCCAAAGCAATGGCCGAAATTGTTGTCTTTAAAGACCTAATAATGATCTTACGGCACGTATTGAAAAGTTAAAACATCCATTCAAAATTACCTTGTACATCTCAGTAACAAATTGCATTCCCGTAAAAAATACGGACACAAAACATAATTAAGCCAAGCTCACACTTACACTCTAGTGAGCCCTTCGCTTCAATCTCTACTCTACGGTCTGCTGCGCTGTTCACCTCTTAAACACATCAAATTGAAAGGGCCGTAAACTCTCCAGAAAATTGCATGAGTTATTACTCTTTCTTCCCCCAAATCTAACACTCGCTCACTCACTCTATTAATAGATCAAAGTGAGAGAAAGAGAGATGAGATGATCTTTTTCGGGTGAACCACATTGACGCGCTCGGCTCCATCTTTAGTTGTTAAGTACATCGTTAATGTCCGTTTATTTTGTTGTTGAACAACAAACAAATAAACGTCTTGATACGTTTGTCTTATGATCTTCATCATTATGAATGAAGACAATGATTGTAATCAATTTGTTACAGTTTATTGATTTCGGTATAGCTATAACAATATTGGAGTCGGTTTACAAGCAAGAGGGAAACGAATTGGTGATTAATTTAAAGGTGATCTTTTATGGGGCAAAAACTGCACGATGATCTAGACGAATTAATTACTCAAATAGAATTTCAAAGAAAGAAAAAAAAACAAACACGAAAAAAACGAAATACAAAAGATGACGAGAAAACTGTAGAAAACAGCAACAGAAAAAAGCAAAAATACAAAAAAAAAACAAAACAAAAAAGAAGACAACAGATTTTTTCTCTCTCATGGTTTTAATAACCAAATAGCATGTCGTCAGTTCAGAGAATTTTTAATAATAATAATAATTAAAGGTTATAGCTCGCGGAACTTTCATAATTTAACTCTACAGAGTTGTACTTACATATGTATATGTATATTTACTGCTATATAACTTATTCATAAAGGAAAAAAGACATTAAATTTGTATTGACAAAAAAATTTGTGTTTTATAAATATTTATTCGGTATACCGACCTGGTGGAGGCGGGGTGAGGAGAAAGAGAAAGACGAACAGATAGGTAAGCTGATAGAAATGTTTGTATTCCAAAAAAGAAAAAAACGATTTTGATGTTATTTTTTATATACGTATTTAGGTTGGCAGTAACACGCCGCCTTCAGACGTCACTGATGACGTATACGCGTCAATTAACCGCATAAATTCTAGGCACAAACAACAAATCATAAGTACAATTATGTCAAATATACACAAAAATTAACCTGTAGATTTATACTATTAATTCATGACAGCTATAACCATTATTGTATCTCTGTAGTTGATGTCGAATGGAGATGTTAATTGAATGATTTTATCCCCCGTTGCGTCGTTCTAGAGCTACGATGGTTAGCTCATCGCATCGCGTTTATACTGTTGTCGTCATCATTTCAGGGTTTTGTATAGTGCTACTAAGTATGTATGTAGATAGCTATATGGTTTGGAATATCGTTAGCACCCAGTGGGTTTTATGACAGCTTCTATTAAGTCGCATCCGACTAATTTCCTGATGACTAAAAACCCGTGTTAATGATACCTATATAACGATAAGCGAATCGTAACGTAAAAAATCGCGCCATTCATTCGGTGATGATTATTTTTTGGTTTTAACCAATCAGGATTTCCAACAACAAAAACAGTTAACCCTAATTTAATTTGTGTTTGGTGTTGGTATAATTGAAATTTATTATTTGGGATGAAATGAATGAGATTTGTTTGTTTGGTAATTTTTGATGATCTACAGGAATTATAAACCAGAAAAAAATGCTAAAACATTATTGAAATCGATTGGAAAACGATATTTGGATCGCATCGTAATTTGACGGCAGTTTTAAAACATGCTGGAGCTACCTGATTTTTGTTATATGAAAAAAGCATTATTCCGTTGGATTTTTAACAATTTCCTAAAAAAAAAAACGAAAAAGAATTCTCTTGCATGTTCCAATTTTCCCCAAATAGAAAAAAAAAACAAGAAGAAAAACGACGAACGGAAACAATGAAATAAAAGCCTATATAGCGTGTATTTTTGTCACCGCCTACCTAGAGATCGCATGTTTTAGGGCAATATTTATAGTTTTAATGTCTTTCTGCATGATTCCAACAACTGATAGAATTAGAAACACGCTTGGATCCAACACACGGCGGGACGGGGGCGAAGCGATGGGACGGGAATGAAGCGCACGAACACAACAGTCCACCACAATTGAAATAATAGAAAAAAACAAGAATAATTATTATCTATCATTTTAATGTGCATTAAGTTAAAAAAATAAAAATTTGTGCTCTTCATCCTTCTGGTATTTCCCAAAAACAAAACGGAGAACAAAACATGGGTCTTTCTTATACTATAAAAACTTAATTAAAAGTAATCGATATAGGAGGCTACTGAAATATTATAAATGTTCATCTCACCTCACCTTACGTCTCACTCACTCACTCACTCTCAGTCAACCCTATACTAACTATTGTATGCAACTTTATCAGCACAACTTGCATTTTTTCTCGGACATTGTTCTTTTCATTTATGGTATGTTGATGATGATACAGCATAAAGTCCATTAATAAAAATAAAGCAATAATAAAGAAATACTGAGTGCTGATGTATAAGGATTGATAACAACTAAGTCGAGGTGCATATTTATGCGTATTTTCCATTATTATTATTATTATTTTTAATGCAAATTTATATGTAATTTTCTGCAAAGTGCTTGTGGTGAGTGTTGCAAGAATCCATGGAAATATTCCATTGTTTCTACATCTATGCATAATAAAAATGCAGGGGAGATTTACGTAATACTTTAGAAATTGGAAATATGTCAGAAAATTTCCCGTGAAACGAATCGTTGTCCCATTTCAAGAGAAAGTTTCCCATCGAAAAAAAAAAAACAATTCAAACAAAAAGCGGATGACAATATAGTGGTGGTTAAAAGTGTCAGAGAAAGCTAAGAATTAATCGTCAATTTGTTGATTTTAATAAAAACAAAACATTCTTTTGAATGAACAATTTCCTCAAATCATTCATCAAAGTATTAATCAATTAAATTAAAACAAACAAATAAGCAAATGGCGATTAATAATTCTTTAAAAATCGATAATTGTTTATCATGATATTTTGATGAAATTAGAATTTAAAGTTTTATTATTATAATAAATTAATCATTATTAATAAGCAGCTGTTAATCTAGACGAATCCAGGCTCAAATCGACAAAATTATTTAAATATTTTTCAATCAATTTTAATCAATTCACAATTCTCCTACCTTGCTGGCTACTTTTTCTAGTGGTTTTCTTCTCTTTCATCCATGGATATTCAGGTACATTAACACCGCCACTACCACCACCACCACCACCGCTACCAGGTGATCCAAGACCAACATGTGCCATTTCCATTGGATAGGTACCTGGTGGTGTATGTTCTGGACTGATTGGTGATGGGCCATGATGTGTAGGAATGTCCGCAGATAAATGCGGTAATGCGGTCATAAACTAGATGAATGGACGTATAGAAAAAATAAATTAATAAAAATAGTTTAGCTGTCGGGTACTATGTAAAAGTATTTTAAGATGAAAATTTTAAATAGAAGTTAAAAGAATTTTTGTCTATTTGCAGATATAAAAAAAATATTTTTAAGTGACAGAAAAAAAAATGGATGGTGTGATACAACGGATTTGCTGAATGACTACTTTAGAAAAATGTTACTAAAAAATGAATAATGCGGTATATTGTTTTTTTGCCGCATTGTTTCGAACTGGCGTCTATTTTTATATAACTATGTGAAAGTTTTGTATTTATTGCAAATTATCAAGGTTTATTTTGTTTATCTGCCAGCCAGATAACAGGAAAATTCTTCGTAGAAGGTCATACAACCACCCTGTAAAGGTTTATTGTTAGTTGAAAGTATGCTTTTATTTCCTGAATTATTTCTTATTTACATTCATTTTATATGAGCATTTTAGTGACTTTATACTCCATTTTTGTTTGCTATTTAAAATGAGACTAACCTACGTTTAGTTTTCATATTCAGCGTCAAAGAAAACCGGTAAATCTAGCTTAAAAGCGTCAAATTTATGTGACAATATTGCAATCTGTAGACGTGATTTTGAATACCATTAAATTTAAGATTTTTATTTCGTTTCGCTGCTAATTAGCAAATAAAAATTGAGCTATTCGAGCAATGTAAGTATTTCGTTAAGAAAAATATGGAAGAAATTGATTTCGGCCGACCGAAATTGCATCGAAATGTGAAAGAAGCTGATAGGACAGTGTACAAGGCCCTTAATTCTGAATGCATTAAGAGTCATTCAGAAAAACGATAATTTCTGCTGCGTACACCGTATTTAGCATTTTAGATACATCTTGGGTACTGGAAATCCAAATTTGAACTAACATTACACGTTTTTTCCTTCTCCCCATCTTTCTGTCTGTCTCTTCATTGCTCTATCTTATACATCTATTTTTATATATTTCCTTTACCTCTGCCATTGATGGTTGACTATTAATAAATCCAGTTTCACCACATCCATCAATTGGATGCCTTGGCGTACCAACACCAACACCAACACCTCCTGATGTTGCTGTTCCAGTTTGTGGTGCCAGTGTCCAGTATGATCCGGCTGATGATCCATCTGGTGGTGTTGCTGAACGTGTTTTTACCGTAACGAAATCGACGTCGGTGTCTAATTGTCCTACTGTAGGCATGTGTATGGCAGTACTACCTTGTGGTTTCCTATATAATATTTAAAAGAAGATGAAGAAGTGATCAAAATGAAGATGACAGTATTAAGAGATTCAATGAGATTATTGACTGATTATTTAATAATTTATTATTGGCAGTACCTCATTAGTTACGAATATTTAAAGGAAGTCCATAGTAAGCTAGTAATGTACATTATCGCATGTGTGATTTAACACAGTTATTTAGATGATTCGTGGTACTTATGACAGTACTACACATGGTTTCTAATCCTGATATATCTCACAAACAATCAAACACAAAAACACAACAACACTAAACATTTTCCAAATATTTTTCACCGTCGTCGCCGTCGTCGTCCTTTTTTTCCTCAAAAAATCAAAATTCGTATTCGTCGCACAACGCGCACAAAACACACACACACACACACATACGTAAAACACAGAGATATAAAGGTATCGTATCCGACAGGTTCGTTCTCTATCTATGCTGTTCGTGAAACTCACTTCTTTCGTTAAAAATGAGTTTTCCTTGTTTTTGTTTCTTTCCTGCATATGGAGGATGGTTTCCCATCACGTGGCAACTGCCCTAACCAATCGTTTTGTGATCGTGCAGCGAATGGAGGCGGAACTATTCCGCTGCGAAGGCGGTATTATGTTGTGCGTTGCGTACTGTTGCTGAGTTGAAGCTATGTTACAATAATAATTATTATTATTATACAGGTAGGTAGGTATATATGTATATAAAAATTATTTTTCTGAAGAAAAAAGAAGACGAAAATGCATGGATACATGTGTATGTGTGAATGACAGCCGTTTGTCATATTTGTTTTTATTTTGTATTGTTTGATCACGCAAATTAGTTTTATGATAAAGTCAAGAGTAGAATAAAATTTTTTTATGTTCGAAAATTAGAAACTTCTAAGAAAAACTAGGAAGCCAATCAAACAATAAGCTAAGTGATTTTCATGTAATTTATTGAAAAGTTATATTATTCAATGAGCGAGGATGTAATTAAGAATTTAAGCATTGATTTGGCTCTTGAATTTAGCCAAGTTTCGGACAAGAATCTCTGCGGCTTTTTTTGGATTTTGTAACTTTTCAGGATAGTCAGAACACAAGACCACTTCGATTTTTATTCATCATTATAGTACCATTTAGAAAGCCGACTAGAAATTAACATGACTGTTAATTTGTATCTTCTAAATTTTTTAAACAATTCTCCACCCTCGAATTAATCTATTTAACTATATATAAAACCAGTAAATCAACTATGTAGGGTTATATTATTTGTGCTGGTCCAATATGTCTTTAAGATAGTCGCCACAATGTCCAAAGATCAACTTTACGTTATAGTAAAGTGGCACATTGTACATACTTACTTATAGTATATGTATGCCCTTCTGGCAAAGGGTTGACTCATTTCCTGACCAGCATTGATTAATGATGCCTAATAACAATGTTCCGTCGGGTCGGTAGACCGCTGTTGGTATCTATACATAAGTAAGTAGACAGAGAAGGGCAAAGAGCGCGAAGCAGAGAGAGAGAGAGCGAAAATTGCTCTTGTACATATTCAGCTATCCAGCACTGTTTTGGAGTTTCGTCAGACTTCGTTTTTGACTTTTGACTTTAAGCAACGGGCCCGTTTGCTGTTGTCAAGTTTTGGGGTTAGTTTCGTTTTTTATTTTTAGTCGCTCTTTTCATTTTCAAGAAATTCACCGTTCTATATAAACAGTTTCTTGGCTTTGAATTTTGCTGATTTTGTGCTTTTCAAATGAAAATCGTATTGTTTAAAGTTGGTTTGTGCAGGGCGGCACTATAGCACCGCCATCAGTAGCATGCTTCTATAAAGAAGCGCTTTATTCAGGAAAAAGAAAAAAAAATGAATTCTAATCGTTTTATTCGTTTAGAACGAACAATTAAAATAAACGGTTCAGCCTCATTAAAACCAACACCTTGCGTAATACTTTGTCAGATTTAATACCAACATCTATAGGAAAATACATACATAATATGAATATACCTACTTATAGTTCTTCTTTTTTTTATATAGCAGTGCTCAATAGCGGTAGCGACCGCTTGCTGGGTGGTGATGCATTCTGTATATCCTTTTCTGATTCGAAAAGATTTCTATAGATGTATATGATTAATTGTCTTTTTCTTTTATTATTATTTATAGATATTTATTCGTCTTCTTTAGAGGAACCACATATCCTAACCTGTACAATGATTTGTATATTATAATGAAAAAAAGAAGAAGAAAACTAACAACTTGTGATGTATAAAATTTCAATTTAATGAATGAAATACAACATGTAATGACTATACGATTCTGTTTCTTTTTTTTTTTTCTCATTTTGATACATTAGATTTGAATATATGAAATGATTTTCAGTAGTCGTTGCTGCTGGACTTAAGACGGAAGCGAGTAATAAATCTTTTTTTTTTTTTATTGCTGTTGTTGTGTTCGGTCTCTAATTGCGAATATTGTTTCGGGAAAACCATGAATGTAAAAAATAATAATTTTTAGTCGGCTTAAATATTGATTAATTTATCTAAATACGACATAAACAGGTAAGTATTAAAATTAGCTTATATCGCTACGCCACTGTATTTGGATAGTGTTTGCAGAAGAATCCTGTTTCGATTTCAATTGAACATTCGAGACCCAAAAGACGTACAGAATTTTTTTAAAAAATCATGTCATGCAGATAAGTGGGTAATGCGCAGACGCAAACGTCAAATGTTCATTGGAATTACTGTTTATCTATTAGACTTTTAAGACTTAGATTTATAATTATTTCCATTTAGCTGTTCCAACTTGGAGCACACGCCACTGGTTATTCTTTTGCAAATTTATTCCCATAAGAACTGATTATTATGGGTACTAGAACCCATGTAGCTACATTGGTATAAATATTAGGGGTTAATTGTCTTTGTCTATTTTTTGATTATTTTCTCCCCAATTTATCCCGATCAATCAAATATGTCTTCACATATTGTACAAGGTCATATACGATACCTACATATAACATATATATATATATATATTTATGTGTCTATTTAGAAGTAAAAAGATTTATTGGCTTATTGTAAAACATTCTCTTCTCACTCTTAGTTTCATGTATTGTATTTCATTTTAGGGATGCAACAAATTACATCATATTTGTTTGATTGATCTGTTGCAGATTGATGACGGATTGTGTGAACGAATTTCGTCTTTTATTTTTTCTACGAACACAACAATTAATATCGACTGGGAAAGGTTTTGATCTGGAAAATGTACAGCATCGTATAATCTACTAGTAGCTCTGGAATCTTCATATCTGTAAAAATGATGCGAATTACTTCCGGATAATAATGTACCTTGATAATTGAACAAATATTACCAATAATTTACTAACAATAACACTTAGCTAGTTACGAATAAGAAAGATATAATGGTTCTCGGAATATAGCGCAACATTTGTCAACAAATTTCAGTTAATCCCGGATAATTTCAGGGGTCTCTGAAAATATAATCAAATTAAATCATTTATTTGCGTCATAAACCTGCAACTTGTTTACAATCAGATCGAATCTTTATCCATAATATTATCTTGGTCAAGCTAGAGTAGTTTTGAATGGCTATTATACAAAAAAAAAAAAAGAACTTCTAATTTTCCAAATGATATAGATATTTTGTAATAATAATATAGTAATAATTGTAGTGGAGTAGCAAACAGAAATATTGTCGTTTGCCATTCTACGCACAGCATGCAATTCACCATCAGCTATCTACTGCTATACCTACAATAACATAGGTTAGGTTAGAGAATTAGTACATGGAACCGCAGACACATTCTTTACAATTTAAAATGCATTATGAACAGGAAATTGCTGCTGTTGCTGTTATACTCTTTTTTTTTTTTCTTTTTTAGACCTGAAATGAAAATAAGAGAGCAAACATCGGGTTCGATACATAAAGTGAGTGTTATTTGCTTCGAAACTATTATTATTTTACTATTAGAGAAACAGATAGATAAAGATAGAGATATACAGAATATAGATACATAATAATTTTGTTAAACTGTAGATGAAAAAGTGATTTACCGCAACTGGATTGTAATTAATTAATTTTAAAAAAACCTTCAATTTATTTCGCAAACTCGCTATTATACGGCTCATTTTTCTATCTGTTTTCCTTCCAAAATCGCTTATTTAATAATTCATTAGTACACTAATAAACAAACGAAATCCAAGACATTTTAACACACTTTTAGGGAATAGATAACTACCCTAAATTTTTCAGAAGGGAAAATAGCACCCCTGGTCCATGCTTACAATGTAACACATGTAGTAAGTGGCTCTTTTTGGTTTGGTGCATTTTTAGGAGCTGGAGGGATATGTCCAGAACAGGATGACCCCCTTTCTCCTTGTGCCACCACTCCTCGTCCATCTAGGAATATTAATGTCTTGTGGCCTAGGGGCCGTCTAAGACCACGGACTGGACGTTTATCACGCGGTGCGACCGCTCGACCGCTCTTTTCCATCCCGATTTTATTGCTGAATAAATTAAATTAACTGCCGCAATTAAGAGGAGAATAATAGACGATTTAGCGTTTTATTTTAAAGCCACTCACTCTCTCCCTTTTTCTCTCTATCTCTGGCTCTTTGCTTGCTTCTATCCCTTTTCCCATTCCTTCTTTTTCAGGCAAAGAAGGAGAAGATAATAAACTTAAGTTTTAGTTTAGAGAAGCATCTGTGTTTATAAATCTTATAGAGTATTTTGAGACTAATAGGACAAACAGGGCCAGTGGAGGCAGGGAGGTCTGGTTACATATTTAATTGGTCTAGGTTAAATTACCTTTATTTAGATTAAAAATGAAAAATTTTCTTTTAAATTCTCAATCCAATTGCCGTTTGCTTCCTATAAACCATTACAGCAATTAATTCATAGATATAATTGCATAATTATTAAGAACAATTCGTATAAACAAAACTCCATCTTATCTATCTGTATATATACTTACATGTAGAGTGTTGTGCTTGTTAAAATTACTTCCTACTTTATAATTATAAATCATTCATAATAGAATAATAAGGCATACATACATATACGATACAAGTATCCATCTATTGAATTAACTATCTTCACACGATCTCTTAAAGTTTAAAATTATACACTTGAAGGCGATTCGTGCACAATAATTTTTCTAATACCTACTTTAAAAAGTTATAGAGAGAAAGAAATAGATATATAGAGAGTATATATAGATGCAGGTATAGTTTATGGCCTGTTATTTCGAACAAATGATTGCATTTTATGCTCCCAACAATGGGATCTTTAATAGGTAAACATTTGAATATTTTAAGTAACTATTAATGTGAGATGATATTGACAGAATATGACATTTACGACGAACGCTCAAAAGAGTGTAAATGAAACCTAAAATTAATTACAAAAAGTAATTCTGCTCGCCCACATTTGTAAAGGCTTTTTTAGGTTTCAAGCTAATTAGGTCGCTATTCAATTGTGCCGCATGAGTTCGAAATAACATGGTATAAACTATATTTCTATACGGATGGTTCAACGCACACGACTTATTCATTAAATAATAAAAAAAAAATTGATGAGAAAATTGCAATTGCTGCAACACGAAATCAAATATGAAAAGTTGAATTTTATGCATGTGGTGAAAGTGTACGGTCACGTCACATTTTTTCTTTTTTTTTTTCGTTCGTATAATCTTCCACATGTACCTATCCGATCTGTATATATGGAAAGGTTTAATTAAAACAACAATTTGAAACAAACTATAATTCTCCCTAAAGAGTTTTCCAATAGTTTTCCATTTTAATTAGAACATCAATATATTGGGAACCATACTAGTGGATAGATAAAGTATTTTATAACCGCTCGATATCAGATTAGGAATAGATTTTAGTTAATTAAAATTTGATCTTTCATAAAGCGATTCATAGACGTGCACGTGGATGGATGATGACAAATATACATGTAAATGTATGAGGAATTTGCATAGCGCTGTCTATATATTATATATATAGTGAAGTTTATCGCCTATTAATGACCTTAATCAAAATAATATACAAAATTTTAATATCAGATCAGGTCAAAAATGTTTTTTCTTTTCAGCAGCTACTATTAACCAACCAGCAATATCATCATTAATAAAATTATCACCGATAAAGCGTATCGATGAGTCTACTATAGGGCTGCTACGGGGGAGGGGTTGGTATAAAATAATTAATGAAGCCATTAATATAATATTATGTATATATATATAGATATAGATATAAAGGGAGATCCGAACGATACGCCAAACTGTACCGCGCGGTAGTATTCAAAAAATTAAATACACTTTTCTCTTCTTTTTTTTTTTTAATTTCGTTTTTAACGAAACACTAAAAAAAACAAAAACAAAAAAAATGAAATTAAGAACTCAATCAATTTTTTATTTTTCCAAAAAAAAAAAACGATGAAATTTATTGTTTTTTTATTATTTTGATGGACACACAATGATTGATTGATTTTCGTGTTCGAAACGAAAGACTAAAAAATAAAATTATGCATGCGAAAATTGTTGAGAGAAAATGCCTTTAGGGACAACACGTCATGTTTATAGGTTTAATAGGAGAAGGGGCGAAGTGAAGTATATTGTGTAGCCAAATACATTTTCTATCTACGATTCTACATCTTTGTCATGCTCTATGTATAGATGGTCTTGTTACCAAGCAGTGAAAATGATTACTAGGCAGCAGACATGGCGATCAAGTTAAATTTTTTTTGACAAATTTGATTTGCAGAATAGAATAAAAGTATATGTATTCAGCTAGCTAAATGCAAGAAGAGTGTGATTTAGATATTTATACTCAATTCATTACAAAGTTGCAGTAACGCTCTGCTTCATTACCACATCCAACAATGTATTGATTTATAAAAAATAAAAACTAATAAAAATTGACGGAACTTTACTGCAGCTTTGACACGAATTGAGTATAGATAATGTAAATTTAAAAAATGATAAGAAATTTTAATAATTCGAGCACACTGGCTAATTCTTTTCAGAAAAAAACTAAAAAAAAAAAGTTTTGTTGCATGCAGAAAAATTACAATAAAGCAAGATCCGTCACTGTCCAAAATCTACATAATATTATATTTTATGCAGTAACATATTATTTAGATTTATTGGGCTTTATATTGTATATGAAAGAAGTTATATATGGATGCATATGTGTATGTGTGTGTGTGTGTATATATGTCTTGTAGGCCCCTTATACTACTATTACTATACTACTGGCAACAACTAGATTGATGGCATCACTTTAGTTTCCATGTGTATTGAAATAATATTCTATATGTTGTGCCATTTGTGACAAATTTGTTATGGAAATATTACACACTGATATACCAGGACATATATGTACATATTTCTATATGTCAACAAGTTTTTTCTTCTTTTTTTCTTCATCGTCTTGTTCTTATTTTTGCATTGTTTCTTTTTTGGTAAGTTTCGTTTATATTCGAAACGGTCTAAAGTTTCTCATCGCTGCAAATAAATGCCCTACCCATTCACTTTAATTTATTAATGCTCCTTAGAAAGCGTCATAGTTTGATTTGCCTAAGAGCTTGCTTGGCTGCTAACCACCCTCTCGGGGCACCACCGATCCCACCATTATACATATATATATATATATATACACAAGGTAATACACTTAATTCCGATAAGGAAATTAATACGTGCTCCGTCAAAGACCGGAAATTCTATTTGCTAATAAGATCAAGTATTCCAATCTCTGTGTATGTGTATGGCTCGTTTAAATAATTAAAATAAAATCCAAAATATTATCGATAAAGCATATCGTTGCTCAACATTTTGAGCTTCTATTTGCGAATGTAAAAAATTCGTCCTGAAAAAACATTTGCTCTACATACTATACATATACATGGGAGAGGTGGCGTAATAAATCGTAGAAATTACATTCTCGAAACCTTAAACGCCCGTGTTGTACATTCTCCTGCTGCTCCTGCATATATACAGATATACATATATAGTAGGTCCTGTTCTGAGATAATTGCGAAACTATAACATGGTAACATGTGTGGAGAGGACATTTGTTGTTTGGTGTTGTTCGCTGTTGTACGAAGTGTGTTTGTAAGATACGAGGAGTAAATGCCAGGTATAGCGGCACAGAATGCCGCAGAGAAAATACTTATTATGTCTGTCAAGTCTCCAAAATTGTGTTAGCTCTAATTGCTTAGAGCTCGTTTTTAATTAAACAAATAAAATAGATTCTTTTTTTTTTTTAAATAATGCATTGAATCGTATATGTGCATCTCGGTGGGGAAAGTATATTGCGGAGAGAGGAAGAGAGAGAATCAGAAGAGATAATGAGAATTCAACGAGAAAATTCTACATTTTGAACATTCTGTCTTATCGATTCGGTTATTTCTTTTGGTTTTTTGCACATTCTAACCAAATATAACTAAGTACTTCATTGTTTTGATGTCGTCTCTCACTGTTCGTTCTTATATTTAAATCCTTTTCTGTTGGATGTTTAGATTTAGTTTTAGTTAGAAAGTTCTTCTATTCTCTTCAGTACACTTACTTATACTTAAGTTCATTTCAACCAGCTGTTTCATCTATTTACAACAGAAAGTTTCTTCTCGCTACCTCCACGTCGTCTTCTTCTTGTTCATCAACTATATCAATTTGCATATATTAAATTACTCGTTGTGTTTAAATTTAATTATTGAACAATATGCATATATTGATCCGCCTACCGCACTTGTCATTTTATAATATCTGAAAAGTTCTTCGCTAATTAGATTCTAGTTTGTTTGGATGGATGAGCAGCGGCATCAGTGTACAGACAATTTCACCCTCTTACAGAGTGAAGGATGTAGGTATGTATTTATTAGGCCTCTATGCAGTAGAACAGACATTTAAAATATATAAATTCTATGCAGAATGAGATAAGTTTATTGTTATGTAATACATATACACTTCACTTCATTTCCCATCACCATTTTATCTATTGCGCTTCATGTTTATCCATTTCCTCTCTCTTCTTTTTGAATGATTCTTTCCATTTATTCTTTTCTCCTCTCCTCCGTATTTTTCCATATATATCATTTTGCTTTTGGAGGAAATGATTTGCGGCTGCTACTGCTGCTGCTGGTGGTGTGTCTAATCTATCTGAAGGTAAACTAATTCATGTGTGTACGTATAGATACGAATTCTCAAGGTTTTAATCTGGTTTTTCAAGTTTTAACAGAATCTTATTGGTTGTCTGTGAATTATCTCTAAGTTAGATAATTGGTGGATAAAAAACAACCTCCAATAATTGAGGCAACCTATACCTATACATTTTCTTATGATCGTCTTCCCCCCATAGTCTTTATGTCTTCACATATAGTTGGAACCGTTCATTTAATCGTCTGCTAACGATTTTTCATCGTCACCAATTTTTAACTGATTTTGATATGGATATCAATTTTCAGTGGGTTATACCCGACCCAGATCCCAACTTTCTCGAATCTATTATTATTAAACTCTATTATTAACAAAATGAAAAAAAAATATATTAAATTATAGAGCTGTTTGAATGGAACAACTGCTTTTTGGTTTGAAAAGATTATTTCAAGGTAAAATAACAAGTTCTGGGAACTCGAACCGCTTCAAAGTAAGTATTTGCAGCAGATTCCTGGTAAAAATAATCAATTAATAATTATTCACTTTGAAATCATATATCCGTTTCGACACTTTGATTCCGGAATTCTTTACTTGGTACCGCCATTAATACTTCCTTCTTTCTATATATACATCGACATTGTAATGATTGATGATTTAAGCTTCTGCGTAGAGGGAGAAATGTCAACCCTTCATCACAGCATCAAAGACTATTCTACTTTTTCTTCATCCTGGTGGATATGTTTAAAGTTTAAAATAAACAACAATTAGCGGCATTTATGTCTATCTAGAGATTAAAATGAGTAATTCACATTTAGATAGTGGAATCAAAGCTGCTCAAATTGCCATGTGGAAAGAATAAACTAAAAACTAAGGTAAAATGAGGCATTTTATTATTTAATTCGTTTAGGTTGGTTGGTATAATACAAATGTAAACGATATACTTATTATCTATTCGTAGAGCGCTCGCCAAAAAGGGAAGAATCGTTCTAGTGGGTGTTCTCCTTTAAAATAACAACGTGTAAATAGATAACTAGGATATCAATATCGGTATGCGAAAAGACGTATGGTGATATCTTTAAAAGTAAATGTCTTAAAGTAGAAAGACTTTTTGACCTTTAGAGTCTGTTTCGGAGAACTTGTTTCATTATCAAAATCAAAGCTAAACTTATCATTGTGCACAAAAGTGCATTTCCCTCCAAGAGTAATGCTGAGGAAAATATATGGATTGGGAAAAGAAGAGAGAGAGAGAGAGGAAAGCAGAGGATTTTCTTTAGCTGAACAACAACATCACCCGCGACAATATATGTATATATATCCAGGAAAGGGATCCAATAGCAAGTTAATTCAAAACTTCGATATGAACTACTTAAAACCGCTTTCGTCTTTCCATATTTCCAGATGACAGGCTGTCACTCAAGCTGCCTGCTATCCGTTGCTGTGCACTTCCAACAGCCCCACACCATCATCGAAAAGGTGCTGCTTCTACTTTTTGGAGGCATTTACTAAATTGGTTCGATATAAAAATATATACTTTAAAAACCGATATTTCCGGTATTTTCTTCAATGAAAAAAGAAAAATGTTTCCTTATTGTCATTTCCTCTATATATGTAGGTATATTCGATTTAAATATGATGTCGACACCTGATAGTCCTTACCTGCTCTAAAGTATTAGAAACAGAGCAAAATTCGCAAAATATCGAAAAATATAAAATTTAATAAATCCTCAAGCAGAGTCAAACATCACACACACACAATAATGACTAAGTATAAAAAAAAATGGAATAAAATCAAAAAAGATTTTTGGTTTAGATGAAAAATATTATACATCAGAGGGCGGCAGATGGTTCGTTCGTCTCTTTTTCATTTTTTTTTTTTTCAGGGGTTGGAAAAGCAGGAGGCAGGAAGGATGGCGGTGGTGGTGGTGAGTGGTGAACCATCCAAGCAAATACTTACTATTATACTACTACCATAAGCGAGAAATGTTTTTATTAGCTGTAATCTTATGATTGATTGTTTTCTTTTACTGAATCCAGATTTTGTTTTTTCTTTTGTTAGATACTTGGGTACTGATTTAGGTATTTAATTAATGAATTGAAAATTATGAAGTTTGATATCAATAATTAATTGATTAAAAAATGAGGAAAGCATTGAGTCGATTGGCCTGTAATGGCGCGTGACGTCAGTGGTCGCAATATGATGACGTACTACAATACTTAAGTCTCAACAAAATGGTATATATAATATCTGGGAATCTATATAACACCATTTTCAATTTAAACCCTACTAAAATAGAGCACAATAGAGCAGCGCTTCTTTCTCATTTATTATAATCTTCTAGCTTCGTAAAATCGTGATGATATGTCAAGGGGGGAGCGTGACGGGGGAGTTATAAGTAAACAAAAACAACAATAAAACGTTTTTTTTTTAAAGTAACGTTTCTACAGTGCGCGGTTTCTTTTGCTCTTCAAACTCAAAACATGTTTTGTCTGATGGGGAGCCTCTATAAAGTATAAAGATAGAGAGAGAAAGAGATTGTATATAGTAATACAACGGTTTTTATCATTTTTGTATGATTTTTCTTGTCTTTTTCTTTCGAAATGTGGCCTATATATTTTCAACCGCCGGCGGGGTTTTCTTTGGCTCTCTCTTGAGGCTTGGGTTCTTCTTTTGTTGTTGTTGTTGCTGTTGTTAGTGCGGTTTATCCATTTGAACCAGAACTGATCCTGTTCTACTTTACGAAACAAAAATAATAATAAAAAAAATGCTTCGTAAATCATCCCTTTTGCCAAAATATTCTCATATAAATTTAAAAATTAACCTACCTGCTTATTTTCCAGTAGAAATTCAGTTAATTTATTGCTGTAAACATATATAAGATTTATTGCCATCATATAGAAGGCAACCAGAAGAAGAAACCAGTCAAATGTGGTGTTTTCTTTTTTCGGTTGGTCGCAACAAAGACCTCCTACAGTTCAGCTTACACAGATTTAATCTGCGGGTTAATTTGCCTTTTAACACACACAAGCACGGACATAAAATAATCAAAGGGAAATCTCATCGATGGAATCTAGAAAAAAAAAAGAAAGAAGTTGCCAATTTGATATATTACCTTTCCTAGTCATGGAGACACGCGTTCGCCACCGCCAACTGTGATGATTTGATTTTAAAGTGGCTAAAAATTAAAGAAGCACATTTATTTTGATTTAAAGTACTGCCCAGCGAACCGCACAGTGATAATTTACTCTCAAATGACATGTCAATTCAATTGATTGATTCAGTTCATCAATGACCAGTAAAATTCAAATTCGATGAAAAGTTTCGAATAATGTGTTTCCTCAGTTCCAGATAGTTTTTTTTGGAACTGTACTGAACGACACTAAATCATTAGAAATTTTTAATATAAGCTCTTAAAAATCAGTGGCAATTGATGTCGATACAAAATAAAAACATACGGTTCTTTTTCCTTTCTGTGCGCGCACTTTGGGGTAGAATAGGGCTCCTTTTTTCAACCCCATTTGTTATTATTCTTTTTATGGAAATATCTACGAGCATAGCCTCGTTGAAATATCAAATAAAACAAAAGATATCACAGATGAAAATTGGGAGAAAAGGATAAAGAAAAAAAAAAGGTAAGTACAAAGGGTGTTGGTTGGCTGGCTTCTTTCGAAAACTATCAAATATTGAAATAAAATTCATCTTCACACATCAATAGCAGCTGCCACTTGTTTTAAGAGTTTTGTAAAATCGAAGAGACATATTAAAATTCTCAACCAGGAGTGCCAAAAATGGGCCAATGGTGAGAAAATGTGAGAAAGCTACGTGACTTTTTAATCCCTCTTTCCCATATTCAGTAAATGAGAGTGTGTGTTAGACAGAGCGACCCTCGTAATTGTAATATTATGTAAAGTCAATTTTATTTTATTAGTAGAAGAATTATTGTGTTTTTTTACGTAAGTATATGTATCTAGTAGATGCACAATGTTGGTTCCGGACCAACATACAGGCTATTGGCTAAAAATGTAGTTTCAATATGTTGTTGTTTCTTTCAGATTTCTTCTCAAATCCACGACATATTTTGAAATTTTACAAGTAGATGATCAATGTCGATTTTGGAACAAAATTCAGACAGATAAGTTTCGGATTACCATCAAAAATTTAGCATTTTTACATTTTTATAGTTGTATATGTATGTATTTATAGACATTATGGATAACTATTAGATCCATTATGTGGATTTTTTCAATATTTGTGCAACCTATTGGAATTGAAATTTTGATGTCTTCACTAAAGAAAGAAAACTATTTACGAAGCGTAATTTAATTATTCAGTCAATTTTCTTTGAATTTCAAAGCAAAAACTCCATAGAAATCGCAACAACAACCCCCTAAATATACAAAAACAATAAATTTATTAGTTCTCTCAAAGTTTTTTTTTTTTTTTATTTCTCGTTTGTGCTTATAAACATTTCGAAACAGTTTTCTTTCCATATATAAAAATACGCATAGTGGAAAATGATAAATAATTCAACATTTTGCAACGCTCGCGATACATGCATTTGACTTACAGATTTATGATTAGTCAAAGTTCCAGGGTTATGCCAGCCAGTATCCTGTATATACATACATAAGTATATACCAGAAAGAGAAAAAAATTAACGATTCCAGAGAGTTTTTTTTTCCGGTCGTTTAATTGGACCGAAATCGGTAGAAAAATACTATGGAAAAGACTTACTATGATGATGTCGATGGTGGTGGTGGTGGTAGTGGTTGGATGGGTGGCACGGCTGCATTTTATTGCTAGCCAGAATTTTTATTTATCGTTTTCCGTGGTCTACATGGATACTAAATCGTATTTATTTTATTGCAATCTTAGTTTTTAATTGTTTATTTTTGCTATTTATTTTCAGTCAAGGATTAAAAATAGAGTTTTTATTTTTCTCATGCTCAAATGCCACTTGGTATACATATATTTAAATATAGAAAAAATTTCCTGTATATACATATAAAGTAACCCATCTCATGTTAAAGCTTCCAATAAAGGCCAATCAGTGGCTTGTCATTACGCTTTACTAACGTTCCAGTGACAACTTGGGAGCCCGAATGATTGATGACCTTCTCGTTCTCTTCTTCTTGCTTCTGCATCAACTTATGGATATGGACTTTCACTTCAGTCAGTCGCACCAACTTGTTGGTGAACTGACTGACTAAAACTAAATTTTGAGAAGATTTTAATGAAATTTTAACCATAAAAATTTTAAACTGGCTATCAATAATTAATAATTAATTTAAATCAAGTATATATATATATGTATATAGATATGTATAATGGCCGCTATATGCCTGCAAGTCTTTTGTTTTAAATTCAAAATGGAAATGGTAGGCAATAACAACAACAACTTATAAAAGCAGCAGCAAAAAGCATTTTTCGTGCTCGTTCGAGCAGTAATTGTAGGTTAGATCAGCAAAGTTGACTGGTTGAGCAACGTTGCGTGTCTTGGGCGGTCGTTGCCAGCCTGTCAATGCTTCCCCTTAAGCATTTTAGAATTTTAATATTCAGCACAAAAAAAAAATAATAACAAAAATAATAATTGGTTTGAATGTAAGAGAAGTTCCAGGAAATACGTCGCGTTGACCATTAAAGTAACAAAATGATTATTTCCCTGCTTGAACGCGACCCTCCTTATTTTGTCCTCAACAAAATAAATATATATATCACAAAAATGGCACCATCGAACATGCATATACATATCGGAAAAGCTGCAGAACTACTACAAATTTAAAAAAGAAAATTATCAAACGACAAAGTAAAAATATATCTTCCAAACGTTTATCTAAATGTCTCCGCGAATTCACATTTAAAATATCCCTTCCAAGTTGTTATTGGAAGCAGTTATTTTCGTTTCTCGATAAGGAAAAATCGCGGAAACTTTTCTTCGCGAAGTGATGGTGGAGAGAGTCGTCGTAGTAGTATATAGTAGTAGTAAAAATCGTCCATATTTGGATTTTCCCGGGGAAACGACGATGAAATAGTGCACATTTCTTTTTCCTCTTTTTTTCCTTTTTTTTTTTTTTTTGATAAAATATATGGACTATGCAAAAGATGTAGATAAAAACATTATTTATTTATGTATGCGCGCGAATGCAGCTGAATTCCAGCACCATCATGGAAATGATGAGGGAGATACTGGATATCTTTGTGACTGATTTTCTTTTATAGGTTCATAAACACCACGTTAATTTTAACGTCTAGGAATTTAGAGATATTTATTAAAGTTTCATTTTGTGTCTGTGACTAAAAAAAAATCAGCCTCGGATTGATTTAAATTTGTGAAAATTAGTAATACTCGAACCAACTGCGTGAAGCGTCGAGCATCATTTCTATTTCTGGATTAACAACGATGTTTCGGGTTCGAATAAATTTTTCATCAGTTTCCTATAAATTCGCTCAAATTAAACAAATTTGATATGAATTCTATAGAATTCGAGAACTTACCGAACGTTATTTAACTAATAATTATTTTAATAACAAGTCAGGCCAGACAAAAGTGAAAAACAAGAAGAAAAAAAATAATAATAAATACAGAGAGCAAAAAAAGAAAAAGACAATTAGTCACGGACGACTTTTTCATCATTTGAAATGAACGCATCGCCCATCAGGTCAATACATCAACGAAATAGCGTCAATTAATAATCGAATATTCATGCAGTTGCCAAATAATTAAAATCCGCCCCCAGACCCGACATCTGAAAGAAACTGATGATGGGCATCGACCAGAAGATAGAAAGAGAGAAAGACCCAAGGACCCTTTAAGCAATCGCTTTCGCTTCTTTTTCGAAACGAAAAAGACAAATCGAGTGTCAGCCGTTAATAAGTAAGCGGAAAGTGGCAGATTATTATACGAGGCTATTTCTATTAGTATGCTATTTATAAACAGTGAAGTACACATAAAATAATCAGAAACTTTCAATGTCCAGCAACTAACTAGACTATCGATTTCTTCGAATCTGAAAAGTCATCGATTTTCCTCAGTTCGATTTCATTAGCAAAACTTTTCTACTTGCTCTGGTAATCGAACAATATAAAAAGGCTCTGGATAAATCTATCTGTTCAACTCTATTCTTCATTCTTTTGTAGAAACAAAAAAAAAAAAAAAAGGAAAAAAAACCATCATGCTGTACTTTGTAATTTGTACCGTTGTTGCCCAAGCTAATTATAAGAAGAGAGAAGAACAGAATGCTATACACACACACACACACACACACACACACACACACAAATACACGCAAGAAGAGAATACCAACGCGGGCCCTGATGAGTGGTTTCTCTATTTGATGGAAAACCATCAATAAATAAACGTCCAACGCTAATAAGCTGCCATGATTTCTTAGTGAGTTTGACAAATATTTCATTAACCTTTGTCGGTTCTTCGTTCGTTTCGTATATTCATAGTTTTCATTTTGTTTATTTAAACCATTTCCCAACAACAATTGTAAATTTATTCCTTTCGAAATAATATGCTAGACATAATTAATTAATTTCCTTATTCGGACCTCATCAAAATTGTAATCAAATTAAAAAAAAAAATTATATAAATAGCCTCATTTTTCATACGTACACACGCACACACTCACGCAATCATTTGATATACAGCAAATCTTTTGTAACTGGCCTTCTCTCTCTCTCTCACACACACACACACACACTCTTTTTCTACCTACACACAACCGTCGTAGATGGACATGTACAGTTTTCTTTTCTTTCGTATAAAAGACAATCCTTGGGGACATTTCAATCTTCCTCGATTTGTCCCACCCATAGTTGTTCGTCCGGTGCGCCCTGAGGCGCGCACGGCGTAAAAAGTTAATTTTGTGTCCAGTTTTCGGTCACACTACATATATAGTCCTTTGGGAACCGATGACCATGTGACGTCACACCTGTCTATCCATTTGGAACCGTTTAACTTTGACCCTCTTTTAGAAGAAAAGAGCAAACATTAGATGATGAAGGTCCCATGCGGATTGATTTGAAGGAGTTTCTTTGTTTTTAGTTTTCGTAGTGAATATGAGTGAGTGCGGGAAGAGTACGGGAGAAGGATGGAGGAGAATATTCTTTGAAAAATCTTAGCAAAGATTGAATTGTACTGCATCCCTTTTTCGTTTTCTTCCTTAATAAATTGTTATCTCTGTATGAGAAAAAATCAAATCGGAAAGGAAATCAAAGTGGAAAAGACAAATACTGTGAAACATAAAACGCAAGTGTTGAAAATTCCCCGTCAGCATTTACAAAAGATAATTTCCTGATGATGGCAATGGTGGAGGTGTGTGGTGTGTGATGGTATATTCGTTGTTCGCATTGATCATGTATTTTCCGTTTCCAGTATATTTGTGTCGCTATCTTTGTCTCGTTATCAAAATACCTATTAACCGTTCTCTTCGCTTGCACTTGTCAATGATCCTGTTTGCTCTTTTTCGCGAGTAAGTATATATATATGGAAAGAGAGAGAGAGAAAGATAGAGCCGCTGCTCCATACTACTTCAACTAGCTCCTGCTTGCTGCTCATTACTCACCCTCTTCTTCTTCCTTCTGATTTTACTCATTTCCCTTTTTTGTGAGTGAGAGGAAGAGGGAGAGAGAGAGAGAGAGAAGTGCCCAGTAGTAAAATACCAGAATGAATTCAATGGATAAAGATGTTTAGAGATCAATTGTTGCGAGTTCAAATTTCATCTGCCTTAATTCAATTTGCAAATTCCAATTTATCATAATTAGCCTAATGATTTTATTTCATTATTAATACTTTTTTAAACAACTAATTAAGTAATCAGTGTGCCAATGTCTGACACACTTAGAATTCGTAACTGTATATATTAATTAAAGGAAATAGTAATGAGCCGTCATGTTTTCGTTTAACTTTGTTGATAATTGGTTTTTTTCATAGTGATCGCTGTTGACTCTAGATTTTCCAACATTGTTGGTTTTTGGAATTTTTGGGAGAAAAGCTCTATTGCCACCAACGACGACGACGACGACGACGACAACAATTCTCCGTCGCGATGCGCTTATCTTCTTTGAGATTAGAGCGTTTTGCACCTATTATACCAATAACCAAATGCGAAGCGATTTATAACTTTTAAATAGCTTGACGATGGTTCCGATAAAGTGATAACTGCTTTTGGATTTAACTATCTATGTTTCGGTTATTTCTAACATTTCTTCCTGGTTTGGTTTCTTCTTCTTCTTTTTTTTTTAATCAATTTACCCCATTTCGACGTTTAAATAACGACTTCATTTGCGTATATCTACAAAAGGAAAGCTAACCAACAAATCCAGTACCTCGTATACTAGCTATATATATATGTGGCAAGACAATAAAATCCCACCTGAAGACATTATGCAAAATCAATTCTTTTCGCTTCTCTTTTTAAGAGTCGTCTTTTGTTCTTCTACTTCTGCACATCGCCATCCACTCCGGCATCGTCCATGTCAGGGGGCGGTTTCTTTTCAAAGAGCAGCAGCATCAGGATTAAGACAATCACATTTTCTTCTTCTTTTTCTGCTTTTCGCTTTTTTCTAAGAAAAAAAATTTGCCGTTCGAATTAAAAAGATCATGATGCCGATATTAACAGCAGGAAACGAAATTTTTTCATTCTACTCTCACAGAGACAGGTAGAATAAGAACGAGAGAGAGAGAGAGAGAGAGAGATAATCCGAAGAGCAACATATTTCTATTTCAAGTTTAAATTTTTCCACAACCCAAAAATACATACAAACATTTATATTAATCGAGATTCGGAATGAAATGTAGATTTATTCGTGACAGATCTGCTGACCGAATCCGTCAGCTGCCACAAACACACACTCTAGTATGGTATCAGATATAGAGTCAGAAACAGAGGCAGGCAGAGGAGGAGATATGGTATGGTATGATGATATGGAGAGAGAGAGAGATTTGTTTGCGTCGTTTCTCCATCCGAAATCGAGATTTAATTGAAAAAATCTCATTCATATGCAGCCAATGTAAAAAATGCAATGGGATCCATTCTTTTTTTTTTTGGGTTTTTCTGGAAAATGTTTCTGAATTTTAATAAAAATTATTGTGATTTTGTATGCTCTAAACTCTAAACTAGAGCAGAGCAGATGTTGATTGTGTGCGCGGGAGGAGTTTTTCTATTTTTTTTTTTCTTTCTTTTAAAACAACAAAAGATTTATCTCCATATTCACCATCAGCATGAATCTGGATAATAATTCTAATCTCCTGAATTTTTGGCATTTTTATATCCGTTTGACTTGGAAATTGTTGATTCGTTTACCCTCGAGGTGCTCTATTCTATATGCAAAACGTTTCCAAGCAATAAGTTTTTCCGAAGAAAAAAAAAAGAACAAGAAGAAGAAAGAGAATAATACTTATAGCAAGTATAGGGATGCAAACATTGAAAACACTTTTGAAAAGTTTCGAAAATGAATGAAATAAAAAAGCAAAGGAGATAACTATTTTTATGCCAAGAAAACCTGAAATAAAAGACAGTGGAAATCTTGTAGAAAAATGAGAAATGGAAATAGTAGATAGGTTTATCATAGATAATAATTTGCGTATTTTTCTTACAAACGATTAAATTTTAAAATTAAACCGACATTCTTTAGTTTGAATGAATTAACGCTATTGACCCGTAGCGAATCAAATACATTGATCAAGAAAGAAGCGTCAAATAAATTAATCAATGAGAATGATTAATCAAACACTTTATGCAAATCTTTTTTAAGGTTATGTATATTTATATCACAACGATAAACAATTGCTTTGAACGATATAATCAACGACATGACTTCGCCAATGTTTTCCAAAAGACTGACTCTAATTAAACATTTCACAATTTTAACAAACAAACTAAAAAAAAGTGGTTGGTCTGTGCTTCGCATCCGTCTCTTTACATATGCACACACACAGACACATCATAGATAATACAACAAAAAAAAAAGAAAAAAAGTAGTTTCTCAGTCATGGCTCGAAAATTTTATCAACCAACGAAATGTTTCTAAATAGATCTTACGCATAATTAGCGTGACGGATCCACTTGACAGGTCTCACTTAACAGATAAACGTTTTATTTTCATAGAAAAAAAAACAACTTAAAAGATAGACATACATACATATTTAATTTGGCAAAAGTTGTATTTGAGTTTGTCGTCTGTGATGCTATGGATATAGAATTGAAGAATCTTGACAACAATTTTTTTTTTTTTTTTAATGAAGCCAAAAATAAATGGGACTGGTTCTTTATAGAATCATTTCTAAATAATCAACTTTTATCATACAAAAGAAACACATCACTTTCAACGCACACACACACATTTTAAACACCCACAGAAACTGGGGAAAATAAGATAAACTACAAACCCCACCATTTCAATCAAAATGAACATTTTGATATTAAAATTATTAAACTTTCAAAACTACTTACAACACTTCTATATAATCATAATATAATTTATCTATAACAAACATATCAACCCCTATCTATCTATACACACACATATACATATATACAGTGATCGTATCCCATCGCTTGTCATCATATGCGAAACTGAACCATTTTCGGATCTTGCTGTCTGTCAGTTTAAACCGTCTCAAACAAGATGGATGGCCGTTGAATGGAAATCAAGCGGCGGAAGTGTGTTCTCTTTGCTCTGTGTGTTTGTGTATGAGTGTAAAAGAGAGAGAGAGAGGGTTAGATCAGTGAGAAAGGGTGATGCGGGTATAGTGACTTATCCCTTTCTACCTCTTGACTACAGTGAAAGAAGAAAAAAAAAAAAACAACCCCATATGTATTGTATGCACAGATAAGATATAGGGCGTCGTATGATATTGGATTGATACTATTTTAGTTGTGTCGATTGGTTTTGGTTAGACGCAGGAAGGAATTATTAATTTATATTTATAGGTTATAGTATATACTTAAATAATGGATTTTTATAAATTAACCAATTATACAATTATCATATCGTTTTACATCGTTTACCCCATCTCTCTTTACTGTACACGTTTATCTTTGACTGTCACCGGAGGGGCGAGTTCCAACAATTCCAACAACCTTTAATCTCTATAAATATCCGACAGGGATTAAAGCAATTTCGTACGCAGATTTTACTAGATATGCCATTTGGATAACCAATTTCAATACAGCTTAATTTTAAATCTACCCCATTCAACCCTTATAGTCTTTTTTGGCGACTCTAATCAATCATTTTATTATTAAATTTTGTTTCTTTTAATATGAACAAAAAAAAGTGATTTAGAAATATGGTTGGTAGTGTGTTACAAGGCCGATTCTGAGTTATAGTTAATCTAATCTGTTGCAGTCCAAATTCGGCCTTGGAATACTACTACAATTTTTATAATAAAATTGCCATTTTAGTAATCAGAAGCAACTGACGTAGCCGATTCTAGGCTTTGATTGGTTACGGCTATTTCGAATTATGACCGAAATCAATGTTGTTATACTACTATATTTTTAGAATATTTATTATTTTTGTACTTAATACTGTTTGAAACAGCCGATTGTGGGGTTTGACAGACTGCCGTCCAGAATCGGCTTAGTTATACTACTATAGTTTTTATGATAATAATTATTTTATTATGTAAAAAAGTGGGATAAATAGAGTTAAATATTTATCAAAAAATAGCCATAATCCTTCACGATTGATCCACATATAATAGAAATTTTAAAAAAGGCCCTTTTCACGCGATTTTCCCTTCAAATCTTACCCATTCTTCTTTCCTATATACAGTACACACAAAAGCAGAAAAGACACCCTTTTTTTATTGTTATATTTCTACGTTTAAATTTCTTTATGACTATTGAAATAAGGGGATGAATGGTGGAAGTGGCACTGGTGGTGGACCCATTGAAAATCAGCCTTGCCTGGATAAATATTATGTTCTGGAAAATGCAGCCACACTAGTTCTGTGCCTGTATCTGTGTGTGTGTTTGTGTTTGTATGGTGAAATCAGTCAATAAAAAAAGAAAAAGAAAAGGAAAATTCATGGGGTGGCATTTGGTGTGCTATCCGCCGCGGCGCTTCTTACCCTTCAACTTTCTTATGAATAAAACAAAAGTTTTAAGAACTATCAATATTCTATTGAAAAGTATAAGCCTCGCTCGTTACATACAACACACAAACACACATCACATCAGATTCACCTCGTATATACGTATAGTTTACCCCTTACAACGGGGGGCTATCTTGTATAGGTAGAGTGCAGCAATGTGTACTATATCTACTAGAATTTGAAATAGATATTGCTAGATAGTATCTATATACATATAGTGTGACAATGGCATTTCGATTTTTTATGTTATTTAAGTGCACAAATGATAAATGTATAGTTGGCTCAAAGATATGTTTGTATGTATACTTAGTTCGCAGATATACGTGTAGATTTTGGTGCAAAACAAGAAATAGGAAATGCTCGATGTTTAATTAACGTTTTGGTCAGTTAATTGCTCAAATATAATTAAATATTGTACATTTTTAAACAACAATATTCGATTACTGTCCGAGCATACGTACAAACTATACTGTTTACATATTGTAAGCAATAATAATAATCATAATTATACATATTGTCATTGTCCATGTTGTTGTATAGGTAGAGCGGACAGTCATTACATTAATACACGCTAATTTCAGGTTGTTCGTACAAACTTTTAATCAGGAAAATATATCGCTCTAGCATTGGAACATGTTATTTGCATAATTTTCGACGGAATTAAATAAAAAATAAAAAAAAAACAAGGAGAATAAAAATAAGTGGACTCCTTTTCTATGTATGGTGTGGAGGCAGCCATTTTCGTTCTGACACGAAATCTTCAGTCACGCATATATGATGATCACTATCAGCAAAGAGGTTCGACGAATAAAAACTTGTTTTATTTCAGTTATTATTATTATTATTATTATTACGTTTCTTTGTTTTATATGTGTACGTATAAAGAAGATGGCTTTTGAAATAACTGTCGGTGACGTTTCGATTGAACAATAAATATATAGAAAATAAATCAATAAAATCGAGTTAATTAATTAATTCTCCAAAAAACAAGGTTCATGGACGACCAAATAACTTAAAAAGAAACGAAACGTGACAGAACATGATGGAATATGGAAAAAAATATGGCTCCAGAAATCCGATATGTTTAATAAGGATAAACATCTGATTGTTAAATACATCATATGTATTATCAATCAACAAACACCAAATAGATAAACCTAAAACTAAACTAAAAATCCATTGCGCCATATTATTTGGCTTAATAAATAACAGTGGCATCGTAATGTGATGATGGTGCACCCAAATTTCACTCTACTAGCTAGCTATGTCTGCATGACACTTTGACTGACAGTTGAGTGACGGACAGATGACTGAAGATTAGAGCTACCAATACATCCCTACTATACTACTACCACCCCATATATCATATATCACGTATTGGTATGATGAGTGAGCGAGAGACATGGATATTGTGGGGGTATAAGGAGGGTGAATTAAATGTATGAAGTCGCTGATTGTATTTGATGATAATCACGTGAGCGGTGGATCTATATGTGTTATTGGTTATGGCTGTAGTAGCTTATGGCGTCTGGATAAATTGTGAAATTACATTTCGAACGTTGGCAATAAAATTAAAATCCTTCTGGAGTTCTTTCCTTCCTCTCTCTCTCCCTGTTTCTTTTCCCTATCATATATTGATTTCTTTTTTTTTTTCTTATTTCAAATTAGTAGAAATTTTCCAATAACTCCTCCAACCTGCGCTCTATCTATATGATCTGGAATGAAAGTGTAACTAAGAAAAACTTTCTATTTATTTTTTTTTTCTTTTTCATCATCATCGATGTATGTAACTAAATGGGGTTTTTCGGGGTGGATGTTTTTCGGGGTTGTGGGAGGTAGAAGGGGAGCGAGCTTTTTCGTTTTGCTGTGTCGCAGCTATATACCACCGAACCAAGCAACCAACCATCTCATCAATCATTCAAGTGACAGGCAGCGCAAGGACAGCTGTCGTTCGTTCGTTCGTTCCTATACAGAGTATAGTATACGGAGTGCTATGTATGTATATATGTATGTTGAGGAGAAGCAGTGCTCCAGCACTGCACAGAGCACAATCTGTATTTGCCGGCTTTGGAATAAGCGAGTGAGTGTGAGAGGGAAATAGCAACGAGGAATTTTAGTGGGAAAAAAGGGGAACTGCGTCTGTAGTCAATTTTACTAAATTTTCCAAAGATTTCCAATGGCGAAGTTTTAAATACATTTACTGAATGAAAATTCTTGCCTTTTAAAACCGGAGAAAAAAGAATATGGAAAACGATTATTAAATTGATTAAGAGGGGAAATTCGGTACGTGACTTTTAAAGTGAATTTTTAATTGAAATTGCAAAATAACAATTAGAAAATTAGCAAACGAATAAATCTAATTTATACGCAGCAAATTCGTAACAATTCCAATTTAAATTGAAACCGTTCAAAGCAATAGAAACATCCCCCCTTGAATCAAATCAAATAAACTAACTATACAAGAAACAAGTCAATAGATAATATATCTGAAAAATCATCATTATCATTAGCAACTAAAATTAATTAAAAGTCTCATTCTGGAATTTGCAATGCAATTAGGCAACAACGCCCGGTATTCCGTTTTCGAAGTTTAGTATATAAATAAAGACACTTTATGCCTTAAGATTCTATTTAGTTATTTAAATATATTAAAGGGGTGGCTCTCATTATTATGTTGTATTATTATTGATAAATTGATAATTAAGTATATAAATGTGTTATTTTTAAGAGAATTTCGACAAGAATGCATCTGATTTACAATCGGTATTTCCAGCTTCTTCTGATAACAAATTTATCTCTCAGAAGAATTTCAATTTGGCAAATGAACTACGTAAAATTATATCAAATGAAACTGGTCAGAGAGATGAATTAGTTCTGCGGAGTTAGGAATATCTGCCTTTAGTGGCATTATTCTCTACAAGGAAAGCAAATATAATTACAGAACCAGAAAAGTGAATTATCCAAATATAATAATACAGTTAAAGTAAAACAACAAGAAAATATAAATAAATATATTTTCCGATAGATAGATAAAGAAAGTCTTAAAATAGAGGGTGTGACACTGAAATTGGATATATTATCACAAATACCTCAACAGATATATATAGTATTATAAACTATAACATATAGTATATACTCATCATACACAGAATCAATATAAAGAGAAAAAATCTTAAAAATACAGTAATTGACTAAATTGACTTAAAATTAAAAGAAAGGGCAATATTAAATTTATTCGTATTACACAAAGGTGAAACAAAATTTCATATACAGTAACAACCATATAACTCCGTACACCTTACACTGCGTTATTATATAAATATTCCACTCACCTATTTTAGGCAACGGACAAGCATGTATATATATAGTTAGATAACTAATTATGACCATAAAATATTGCCGAAATTTTCTTATAATATACATTCCTTATTTTAACTATGATTATGCACATTAATCAATAGATGAATTAATATATTAACAGCATTACTCTGGATCACCTTGTTGTAACTGTAATATACAAAATTATAATTTCTCGTTTTCGATCTTTTTTTGGTCTCTTTGGAGTTCGCTACTGTTACTGCCTGTTCTTGACAGATCGAGTTGTTTAGTCGACTTCTAGCTTAGAATGAAAGTTTTATTTTTATTTGAGGCTAAAGTAAAGTTTTGCTTTTTCTATTTTAACAATATTATTATTAGCATCATTTAGAATCTTAGATCAAAAAATCACTATCCAGACCACATGTCATTGTGCCAACTTGCAGCCGTACTAAACTCCAATGGCTGTTGCTGTTGTTGCAATTGTTGTTGTGGTTGAGTTTCAAAATACTCGAAAGAAAAACTATCAGATCCATAACGTAAGTGGTGACTATCATATGGTGGCGGTGGTGGTAGTGGTGGTGGTGCTGTTTGTTGTTGTTGTGGGAATAGTGGTACCATCTCATTTTGGCCAGGCATGGCAAACGACGTTAATTTGCAACATAGATTAGGATATTCCGGATAATGTCCATATATATTGTTGGTCTGTAAATTATTAGTTGCCGTGTTGTATTGTACTGTCGGACTATCATCTTGATGACGTGCTTGGCCACATGGACTATTATCTGCCGTTACTTGCGGACCACTCGTTTTTGGCACCTTAATTAATTTGATTGGTTTCTTTTTCTGATTGGACATTTTCGCTTTCATTCGTCTGTTTTGGAACCAAATTTTCACTTGTTTTTCATTTAATTGTAGTGCCATCGATAATTCTATACGTTTTTGTCGCGTAATGTATTTTTCCAATTGAAAATGTCTTTCCAATTCTAATAATTGGCAAGCAGTAAATTGAGTTCTTTCTCGTCTCGTTTTTCCGCTTGTTGGTCGACTGACTTTTGTCGGACGTGAACCTAGAAAAATTAATAAATGTGAATGATTTCATACTAAAAATAGATTAAGGATATAAAATATTTATGGATGTTGTACGCTGTAATAACTATTTAGTAATAATAGTAATGTCACACTTCGATTAAAACCAATGGTTGTACGTTGAAATTTAGGAATGTCCATATAAAATGGTATTCTGATATGTTAAAAGCTGCAATTCACATTTACTATAAAAACATTGTATTGACACAGTATCATATCGCTAATACAATTGGACGCAGCCCTAAGGAATTTTGCAAATCGCTTAATATTTTGATCGTCAAACTTCGAGTTACGACTTTTGAGCCTAGCAGAACACTTTATCGAATCGATGGTAGAGTTGCTATCGATGTCTTAGGTAAATTCATAGCACAGATACCTTCAGTTTTTATTATATTATATTATATATGTATACTGACACAGTCTTTTGTTCGTCACTGTATATATAACTAAATTATTTAATGCAGACAGATTTTAATAGTTTGCTTTATCTTAATTATTTTTGCTTGCTAATAATAAGAATGAAGGAGGCAAGCAAGGAAATATGCAGTGAAATACGTTTGTATTTTACTGCATATTGTTTTGATTAAAACAATACAGTGCCATCTCTTTAAAACGGTCCGACTTAATAAGTTAATTTCTCCTGAATTTTGTGTTTATTAGGACATAGAGGTCTTAAGTTGGTATTGATCTTTACTTGTATTTAAATTATTCTCGACAGAATTGAATTTTAGATAAAATTCACTTTATTCTTTAGTAAAATTTACCGAAAAGGCTGCAAGTTTAATTGCTCACTTTGTATACACTATTATTATGAACATGTAATTTCGTGCCACTTTAAGTGCAGTTTACTTTATAACTAAATAGTAAATAGTAATTAAAAAATCAAAAATTAAATTCATAATTGAACCTACTTGAATTATGAACAGGCCGCATACGATTCTGAGTACTTCCCATAAGATTTCCATTATTTTGTTGTACCTGGAAACGAAGATTTAATTAAAAAAATTGCATAATTCATATGATTAAGAATTATCTGTATAATTTGAAACTATCTGTATAGTTGAAATTTAAATTGGTGCTAATTTAATTGGAAAATTTAAAGATGCATCGTGGTAATGTCGCATTAGGAAATTTGCTCCATTTATAGATTCTTTTACAAAAAAATATTATTAATTGTTGTAAAATATACTTAAATATATTTTATACAAAATATATTTGTATTTGCTCCGTAGAAATTAAGTTACAAGTTACAAGAAAAATATTTCTCGACTTACCCCGTTTTGTGCTTCTGATCCACAGTAACTATAACTAGCAATCGTGTAATTATTACTATTTTGTGACATTATACTACTAGCACTTGTCACCCCCGCAATATTATTATTAAAAACACTTCTGCTATCAAAATTATTCAATTGAACATTTCTCCTATCTTCAGGTGAAGAAGCTGGTGACACAGACTGAACAGATTGTATTGGAAACGAGTGATTACTATTCGTACTCAAATTCGAATTAAAATGCAAATTATAATCGCTATTTGATGTCGACATTTTTAAAATTTTCATAATAAAAAAATTAAAAGTGTTTATTTAACAAAAATTATAACTATAAAAAAAGAAAAGAAGGAAATACAAAGGTATCACACGTTTGCAACTAAAGATCTTTACACAAAATGACAAACAAAAACCGAAAATTTAAAGTATGTGACATGTAGGTGGGCATTTATTAATAAGAGCAAAACGAAAAGATAACATCACCTCTCATTTGCGGTTTCTTTTCCTCCAATCAAATCAATAGATGCCTAGGTAGCTAGATAGATAACTTTAGGGGTATTCTATTTGGTTGACAAGCTATGTTGACACTATGTTTGTGTTTCAAGAAAAAAAGTGAGCTTCTGAATATCCGAAGGTGGCGCTCACCTTCCAATTTATTAGTTAATGGAAAAATACTTGTGAAATATAGCGGATTGGTTGAAAAGTTGATTGTCATACAGGAATATTTGGAATTCTTTTCGAATAAATTTAATTTTCCCATTGTAACGAACGAATTCATAATTGTAATTCACCATCAACTTTTCATGTCTGATTTTTATACATGTAGGTATAATTAAATTTGATTTAAATTAATAAATATTCGATAAATTAATATTAATTCTTATAAAATCGGAAAAAACCCACGATTACTATCTCACCATAAGTAAAGTGTACTTTATTGGCCAGATAGCTGGCCAGGTACCTATAGTTTATCATATAGTTATTTAGTTTGTTATTAGTTTTTATTATATAGAAACAAAACGATAAAAGACACGCCATTAACGAGAAACTATCATTTAAAAGAATACAAAATATTATCTGAGTTGATCAGTACAGATTTCTGTTTCGAAATATCTATTTCCTAGCCAATTAAAAAATACAATAAGTAGAATAATTTAACAGTGTATTTTCCCGTACCTGAGTGATACCCTAAATGACCTTGCAGGTCAAAAGTATTATAGGGCTCAACTGAATATCTGACCTATTCCAGATTCAGTTACCATTTATGTTATGTGTTGATAAAATGAACTTTTTGGTACATTCTTTTTAGGATTTCTATTCACTTGCTTCATGTAAACGACAAAAAACCATTGGTTCTCCTTCACTGGAAATAGTTTCGAGTACTGATACTCTTCTGTCTCAATTTTTTAAAACCAATTGTCACATATTTACTACGTGTAATAAACAGCACACACATTTTCTTTTTCATTCTTAGCATTCACTTTATTAGTATTTTTACGGCATTTTTGGTATCTTAACTTGATTATTATTTTTTTGCTCGAATCGAAACTCATACTACAAACTGTACTGAAGGCAGACTGGCACAAAAGTCTTAAATAGAATGAAAAAGAGTCATTTTATTCAATTGTTATTTAATCGTTTGGAATAATAAATTATAAATGATGCTTTAATTATGAACATTAACTATACCTACTATATGATGTGATAAGACATAAGCATTTACTTCTTGTGTTCGATTTAAAGAAGATCAATGGATCAGTTCAGTTATCACAAAAATACAATAATTTTTGGCCATCTTAGATTTGTCCCAATTTTCTGTACAATACAGTTAAACCTTTCTAAACTGCACACCGACAGTTAGAACTGGGGCCGCTGGAAAAATAATAATTCACCAAACAGTTGACTTCTTTAACAGAAAACTAATCCCGTCGTTAAAAAGAGCTTTGACTGTATAAATATGCTGTTCATATATGGCATCTGTCTTTCATATAACATTTGATTCTTTTATAAAATGATTAATGATTCTTTTTTCTTTTTTTTTTAACGAGTATGTCATACTAGGGCTGAAAGTCGTAACTGAAGTCTTAAGTTTTTAAGATAAAACTGAATTCTTACGTACCAGATGGTACCTATTCTATTTTTAAATAAAATCTGCAATTAATACATGTTTTTTATACATACAGTTCTACAATACAAACGAATTTTATCAATTTTGTCTAATGTATTTTAAGATATCGATGCCCTTCGACATTTGACCTTAGTAGGGCACTAGAAATGTAGACAAAGGTGGTCGACTAGAAAAACGATTTGTGCATGAGATTTTTATTTGATTATTGAACTTTATTACTTAAAGTTGAAAGACACGGTTTCAATAGTTGTTTGACCACACAATTTTAAAAAAATCGATGATTAATTTGGGAATTATTTTGAAAAACAATACGTATAGGTGAGATGGTGATAGTTACGATAACAATGTTATCTACTTATACACATATATGTATAGTAAAAGCATCTATGAGTTGTCTAAATGTTTTTTGTATATAAACTAAAAGAAAGGAGGAGAAATGCCCATAGAATGCGACAGCTGAAGTTCTATGGACTTTTACCTATTATGTTCCCTAGTGTCACTTAGCTTAGTACATAATTAGGCACAGGTAGTATCCTTAAAGGAAAAGAAACAACCAAATATCTATATTTTGTATCAGAATTAATTGTTCTATACAGTGCACCATTAAAAATAGTTCGATTTTTAGCTATCAGTCAGTGCAGCTGACTTTAAACTTTTATAATTACACCCTATTTTCTATATTGAAAAAAGAAAAGTTAAACTCTATACAAAAGGCTTATAAATCCTTATTCCTCTCTACGCACACACACACGTAATTCATATTATATAACTGTTTGTCCATTCAATAAACTGCTATATGTATATAATAAAAGGGAAAGGTCGCGAATAGGGACCATAAATTTTCCAAACTTGACAATGATCCCTTTTATTCTATATGTATATATGTATAGAAGAAGGAGAAGAGGAGTATTTTTGGCTGTAGCTGCTACTGTTTGTTGTGTAGGCCCTTTTTTCTTGATCAAATTTAGTATGAGTTTATTGAGTATTGAGTGTTGATGTGTCTGTGTGAGTTTGACGATAAATTTTTGGTAAGACTTTTCCAAAAATCATGGATTTTTAAGGATTTATGAGATCAAGGTAATTTATTATCTAATAGTGGCATCTTGTTTATGCACGAGATATCCATAGGATAGATGAGTAACAATGGCTCCTAAAATACCTATATATTTAATATTTTAAACCTTGAAATCGCATTTTTAATTACGTGTTTGGATGGCTCTAATGGATTTCTATCTCTATATAGCGGAAATGTAAACGTGACTGTTGTTATCAATATTTGATATTAATACAGACAATTCTATGACAAATTTTTGTCATAGAATTTATTGGTTTATTGGTTATTTTGAAACCATACTGATTTCTGCCAGTGGTGTGCACGATTTATATTGCAAATTTCTACCTGTAAACACAACTAATCGTTTCTAACTAAATTTAAACTACGAAATTTAATATATTACGAAAAAATCCTCATAATTCGCCATATTCACAGTTGAATATTAAGAATTTTTTGCTAGAATAAATCGGTACGCCATTGTTCCTTTTATATAAATATAAAATTTATAATTTTTTCCAATAATAACTCTGTGGTTAAGTACTTCAGGTAAAACCACAACAAATTCTAAAACAAAAATCATTAAATCTTCATTAAAGGCTTTTATCCGCATACAGGGCGAATCCAGTCTAAAGTTTTATCATTCATCAGTGCTAAGATAGTCGTTATAGTATATTTTATTTTAGCATCTTGTATAGTAGATATTTCACAAATATAAGTAAGCTGGGATAAATTGGGTTAATACGCATTATTTCTTTTGTAGAGCCATCCTGCTAAAAGGACAAAGAAATAGCTGTCCATAGTTCACTATATAAATAGAAAAATAAAGCAATTTAATGTGTGGAATGGTCAAAGGTCCTTTTTGCTTGTTTTTTTTTGTTTTTCTATTTGAGTAGCAAAATAAACTTTTAAGTTTGTTCTAGAGTAGTTTGCTTGAAGACGGCTTTTTGTTGAAAATACATCTTGTCGATTATCAAATAAATTATTTACATCAAGGTATTAATTTTACGAGCTATTGTTAATACTTGACCAATTGAATAATTCTAAATTCACACATTTCTCGGTCAGATTAAAAAAGGCCAAATCCGCGTCTAAAAATATGTATATTATTCCTTTTACAAAAACTCTATGACTTTATTGAGTTTTTTGAACATCTTCAATCAACAGTACGATGTCAACAACGTGTATTATTCTTTTATAAAATATAAACAAATACAAACAAATCGATTTATTATTATCGAATAAATTGAAATTATGTGAATCGTCTAAACAAAATTCTTAAGTAGGTAAAAGTAAAAGTTGTCGATGACCAATAGTAAATAATATAATTAAATATTCATTATCTACCAATTTTAATTGATTTATTTCTCGCACGTTTAGGCGCCAATGTCCCGAAAATACAATACCCTTTTCCACTTAATTTAAACTGTTCTAATTAAATTTTTTTTAATATTCAAGTTTGCAGCTGCTCAAAGTATTGGTAGTGCCATCTACTACACTATACTCCAATCAACGAATTGCGACGATTTCAACAACATAGCGACAGATGGAGCAACATCTCGGATTAGAAGCAAAATATTTTTTTTGTTTCGGTGGTGTTTTTGAGGTTGCCGCCGACACAATTTTATGCAATGGCAGATGTTAAGAAATCAAACTGAATTTAATTATTTTATTAAAATTATTTTGAAATTATCATATTTCGAATTTTATTCTTTTACAGGTGATGATCTATTTGTGTTCTTCAATTATTTTATCATACTTCAGCAAATACAAGGTCTAATTAATGAAACGGCAGCTGAAGTTATGGAGAATACAAATCTCTATTCACCGTTGAACGAAATAAGAATAAAATATTTAATATTGCGACACATTTGCGCAAGTCAAAGTAAGTAAAATCTAGGTTAATCTATTTTTAGATTTCTCTCTAGAATCTTTAAGGGATTTCTCTCTTTGAGCATTTAGATTTTGTTCTATTTTCACATTTCTTCCGCTAATGGCAACAAGTTTATATGTATTTAAAAGACTATTATCAAATATAATTGATAATATTATAGCAACGCGAAAGCCACAACAGCTTGATCACAAACAGCAATCTCAAACGTATTGGCATTACACGAAAACTGCGTATAGAAATACGCATAATTCCATCATTCAATCTTTATCAACACACACATTAAAAAACAACCCCTCAAGGAGCAAGCATATTTTTTTTATCCTTGGCAATTATTTGCACCCCAGTTTTCCGTTAAAATTTCCCTTTTTCCCTCTGCTAGTTATGCTAACACTAACTTCTATCTCTTTATATCTAGACCTCTTTTTTCCTTTTCTGTGTGTGTATAATTCAAACAACCCCTCTACTGCTCAAGCTCTAAATATCGTCCTCAATTCCACCACCACCACCTCTTCAGCATCCTTTCTCTCATACATACACACACACACACACACAGCATCCCCTCGATTTTTACTCATATAGATGCTTAGAGACGCTTAGAGGGCGTCGCCGTCGATATGACGCTTTGTGACGACGCTTCCTGTCAGCATCACACAGTTTGATAATTATTTTCTTATGGCGTCGATTCTTCATTTAGATAAGTAGCTGCTCTGTTGTGCTGAACCAGTTCGAATATTTTAAAATCAGATTTTTGGTATGTATATTTTTGAGTAGGTTTTACTTTTGTTAGTAGATTTTTCGATATAAATGAGAGAAAATTGAGACGCTTAAAAAAGATATGAGGAGTAAGAGAATAATGTGGCATGTTTTGTTAAATAAATATTGATAAAATAATGTGTTGATTAGAGTTCATTTTTCTTCAAGCTGTCGCTCGTTATTGATTACTTTATCGTTTGAATTTTTAATTTATTTCAACGCAACGCCATTCTAATTATATAATTGCTTATTATTATCGTTACAGGAACTTGGAGCAATCACTGGAATGCGAAAAAAAGAAAACATTTTCCACGCATCAAATCAAAAAAAAATCTATTTAAAAGAAAGCACATTCGTGATCTACCCTGTAGATCCGGGTTTTTGTAAAGTTATTAAATCAGAAGCTCGTCTCTACAGGTATCTTACGTTTGTGTATTGCTACAACAACAACTTTAAAATTAAAAAGAAATAGAGAGAGAGAGAGAGAGAGACGGAGAGAGCGATAAGGAAGAGATAACAACTCATCAATCTCTAAACAGAAATAACTGTTACGTAACCTTTGATCCGTTGATACAACAAAGTATGGAATATGATGGAAAAATGATACTGCGTATTGGTAATGGAATAAGAGAAAACTTATACGGAAAATGTGTATGGTAAAATAATACAATCAAGGTGAACTTATAGTAACCTACAAATGACCTTTGAGCGATGTGATGGTGACGCTTGTGGCCTCAATAACCAACACATGGAAAGGGTATCGAGTCCATCACAGATTTTAGGCGGTTCATTTGAAAATTTTATAAATTAGGTTAATCAATAATGTATCATTTAAGTTTGTTATTACTAGCTAAGGATTTCCGCCTAAGGAAATGTAATAAATTATATTTAGCTGATTTAAATTAAAATGTGTCTAAATTTTATGGTAAGAATAGATTTAATAATTGCCAGGTAATTGTTAATCCCTTTTGAGATTTAAATCCCTAAATCTAGTGAATATTATAAATAGAATAGAATAGGAAAGTAATTTATCTTTGATAGTTTACAATAAACGACTAATTTTGTGTTTTTGTACTATACTATAATTCCTCGAAATAGATATCTCATTACCTGCTATAAAAAGAATATATGCTTTGAAATCAGGCTCATTTGACAGATTAGGCGATTAAAATTGATATACTTCAATGGAGGTATTAGTTGCTTAATCCACTAATTTATACATATTCCCTATAGTCATTTTGAATTCACAAATAATTCACTTTATAAACACGTCATTAATATCGATTATCTTGACTGCGATATTTGTAAGTGTCACTTCACATTTCACTCTATTTTTCATCGAAGCTAATTATATTGAATTACTTTAATTATATCGCATTATTAATATTGCTAGACAATTGCTTCATTTTACTAAAAAAATACCGTAGTTTAGGCAGTGTAACGGTTCGGGTGAAAACTAACGCAATATCTAATAGTTATCAATGTACATTCAAATATTTCTGAGTCAGAACTTATATCTTTTTTACCTGTAGTTAAAAATACTTTTTGTATAGATAAGAGTGGCAATTTTATCCGTCTAGCAACACAGCATGTTGTAAATTCCTGAAAAGGTACGTTAAATTCCAGGCATTAACAGTAAATTGTTAAGTCCTAATGTCCAATTGGCACATAGCTGTTAACTATAACAACAATATCATAGACAACGAACTATTTGAACATAAATTTCCGTTGTTATTCCATATTTTCTACAGGTTTCTATATTATTCTGCATGCTACCAAACTTCATATTTATACTAATAAATGGCGAATGCGCTGCACCACGTCCCATTTATTATTTTTAAATATTGCGTATACTTTAGGGTGTATTTCGAGAACGGGGATGTAGCAGTGGCTTAGATGATTTCCAAGGTTAATCTACTGGTTTGAATTGAAACCGATAGAATTACACTTTGCTTTAAGGAATTTTGATAGATATTCATAGAATAATATTAATTCAAGATTAAAGACAATTAGCTCATATTAATTAGTTTAACGCAATTAATATAAGGAAACATGAAATTCGGTTTAATTGTTATTTTATATATTGATCACTTTATTATTAAGGGAAATCAAGTATCTACAAGTTTAAAAATAGATTTTCAAAAATATGTTTTAACCATATTTCTTGTATAACTGTATGATGAGTGTGTGTGTGTGTTATGCCCGTTGTCATTTCAAAATGAAAATGAAAAATGAATCGACGACAACTGCAAACTAAAATAAAACGGAATTTCCTTAAAAATAATGCAGTACAATACTATACAGCAGCAGATGCTACAGGTATGTGGAAAATTCCTATAGAACAATGAAAAATGATTTAAAAGATTTAGTTGCTAAAAATTTTTTTTTCGGTATGTGCATGTGAGTGTGTGGGTACTATATGTGTAGGCCCCTATTTCATCTTTATTTTGTCCATTTTTTTTTTGGTGTCGTTTTTTATCTAAAAAATTTTAGCTTCGAAAAACATTTTTTGTGTTAATGATGATTAATATTTTTATTCAGCAATTGTTTGTTTAAAAAAAAATATTCACAATTCCACCAAAATTTCTTATAATAATAATAAAAAAAAAAAAAAATTATGTCCCTTCAGGAACGAGTGAATAGAAGAAAAGCCTTTTTGATGAAAAAATATCCTTCCGATATGCCCCATATAATTACGATTTATCAAGGTTATAGAAGAAAAAGGTTTTAAGCAGGTAATTAAAGTTCGATGAGGAAAATATTGGGAAATATGAAAACACTCAGCGGCGGAGCAAACCTCAATTTGTAGTCTGAGAACAGAGGAAACCGCTTACAAATTTATTGAGAGCAGAATGAGAATTAATTAATACTATTGAGCCGGTTTCGCTGAATGAAACATCATCAGGCAAGCTAAAATAGACAGCCCAGATAAAATTGATCCTGAAATTCTATAATTTTGAATAATGTGGGTTAAAAATGCACAGACAAAAGTATCACATGACGATTTTAAGTCTCAGTCTTTCCTCCAGAAAATGGAAGAAATAATTTTAAAAATCTAATTTTAAGATAAAAATTATCATAACCAAAAAATGGAAATTGATTATCTAACCAACTGCTATTCCCAACCGGTTCGCCCTACCTCGGACTATCAGACAAACTAAAACAAGTAAAATTATCCTATAATTTTTATAATAACATATCTTTCACTTTATGTACCACCACTGTATAGCCTAAAAAAAGGAATAAAGGAGGAAAAAAAAAACATTCTATCCAAAAATGCGTAATCATTGCTCTCTTTTAATGCTCCCGATGATTGGGAGTATATCTGACAGGCGAAAAGGCTGCTGAAGGAAAGATGAAAAATGGCTATAATATTTTATAGAAAGATCAGATGGCTGTATGCATACGAACTGGTGGATAATGAGACCAGGGTTAGAAAGCCCTGATACCATCACCACCACTACCACCACTACTACCAGAAGGATGGATATTTTATCCCTCGCCTTTATGCCTTTCAAAATTTTTGACGTAAACAACACCACACCGATGATAACATTTCATTGATTTTTTCTTCTCTCTTCTTCTTCTTTTTCTTCTCATTTAAATGAAAAAAAAAAAAAGATGAAACTAATAAAAAAAGAGGTCATCATCATATTGGATGTAGAAAAAATATAGACACGCTTCATTCATTATCATCATCATGATCATGAACATCAACATCATCAGGTGAAATGAATATTTAATTTATCTGACTACTTATAGAAAATGTTTAACTTCGTATCTCGTGTCAATTAAAACAGATACAATCTTTGGTAGAAACCACCACCTCCGCCACCACCACAAATACTACTCGCGAGCATCATGATGAATTCAACTCTTTCAATTGACAAGACAGGCATCTCCTGTAACACGTTCACCAGATAAGAGAACCTCGCATCCGGACACCGATATAAAAAATGACCGTCTTGATATGACCATACTGATGATGTTCCATATAGGTACTTATACTTGTAGGAACAATGAAATTGAAGATATAGAGAAATTATTGAAATTCTCTAAAGCATCAAAATTTTTGCTTTTGTTTTTTCATTGAATTCTTAATGGATGAATTTAAATTTCCGAACAATTTTTATTTGCAATCAATTTTCCCTCTAATAACATTTTATCTCTATCTATTTGAATTCGTTGTCAAGTTTAGTGTTTGTCTACTGTTCTGTCTTGAACATGAGACAGGAGCATATTTAACCCATCCTGTCCTATCCATACGCAAGCATATTATACGCATAAGCCCATTGGATATGAAATATGACTGCAGTCAGTTCGTTAAGCAACTAACGGAGAAAGATTCCGATCAGTACGACGACAAAGAAAAAGGTGCTGTGTATTCTTCTTTTTCATTTTATTCAATTTTGACAGGTACAAGTCAAAGAGAGAGATTGCGAGACTACTTTGTCTTGATCTTTATGAATATTAATTACAAAAGTCATTCAAGTATTGATATAGAGCCATGGTACTTTTTTTTCATGATGCCCACTTTTTGATCTTCTACAAATTTTCTTTCTTCTATTTCATCATCTTGTTTGCTGATGGGTTTTATTTTTCTTATTTAAAAAAGAAAAATAATCGTTTCCATCCAAACTGGACAGAAGCACAATTTTTATCTGTCCGCATACACCAGGTACAGTGCCGGTTAGGTACTCGCGCGAGTATCACTATACAACACACATATCAAGCGGCTACCCACACAATTTATGTATATTATTATAACAAAGTTGGTGGGCTATTGCGATGATGCTTTTATCAATATTGAAATGGGTGAGATCGTGTCCACATCATCCAATGGTGACAAGGGCCACCGCAGCAGTAAATTAGTCAACTTGTGTCTCGTGTATATGAAATAAAAAAAAAAAAAACAAAAAAAGATTTTTAAACTAACTAAAACAAGGATTATGTGAAGATGAAAGTTGTGGTTGCGGGTTAAATATGAACGTACTATGTGATTAGTAGGAACTTCTCCACGAAATACGTTTAATTCGAGTTTATTTGAATGTATTATGTTTTCCATCAAAAATTAGTCTTTTTCTCCAATCATTCCCATCATTTCTCTGTCTTGCTCTTTTCCACTTTTCCCCTTTCTATCTATCTCTCTTTGTCTCTCTATACGACACTTCTCATCCGCGCTCCCTCCATTTTCCATCAATTACTTGTTCATTCTTCATTGCCAAAAATCCACTCTTCACGTCATCGTTACCAAAATGACAACCCGTAGAGTGACGTTAGCATGGAGGGGTTGCTTTTGGCAAAATTGGAATTTTCCATCTATAGTAACATTTTGCACCCTCCAACACATACTAAAAGTGATAGGGACAGGAAGAAAGAGAGCGAAAGAGCGAGAGAGAGAGAGAGAGTTTATAATTAGCTTTTCAACTCATTCGATATGCATTAGTTTTCTCCTGATGCGATATTATTAAAGAGGACGGGGTAGGTATAGGTAGGTTTGGTTATATTATACGAATATATGCGGAGGTTTGATGCCAGTCTCGGTTTGTCTTTTAATATTAATCATAAAAAAAAAGAAAAGCATTTTTTATGTTTCAACAAATCAAGTCCGGCCCTGTCGTGACAGCTTCTATAGTTGTTCAATTTCCAATGTATTGTTTTCATTTTAATAAGATAAAGTCTTCTTTAGCAAATTAATTCAAAAAAAAAATTGACAGTTTATCAACATTATATACCATACAAAGAGAGAAGTCATTTATTATTACACTCGCTGAAGGTATAGAGAGATACAATAGAATTGTGTTTTGTGCAAGAAAAAACAAAAAAAAAAAAAAAAGGCCCATGCACGTATGTCGTGGGTCATGACAAGGTCACCACTGCCTTTTATACATATTAACATTCAGTTAGGAAATATCATTGTATCCGTACTATCGGTAGATAGGATAGTAGTAGTAGTTGTAGATGTATCGTTTTCAACTTCAACCACACCTCAATGCGCAGAATTTATATCTGTATAGGTTAGGTACTGTTATTCTTCTATTTATACATATAGTTTTAGATGAGATAATATTGCTTTTGGTATTGTTTTCATTTATGATTATCTATGACAGCTCTGTATATCAAACAAAAAAAAAAGCTCATAACTTTAGGTTCTAGGTTTGATCTGGTTCAGATAACTGGGATTAATCGCTAGTTAAAATTTTAAAAAAACATGCATCAAAAAATATGGTCGATTTCTTGGTGGTCCATCAACAGCGTTATCGATACACCATGGATTTACTTGATTCAGTTAAAAACTTCAAATGCCGGTGTATACGATTTTATTGATCACTAATTCAATTTTTCAACAAAACTGGGCTTTAAACAGTCAAACAACGTTCAGTGGTCAACTGAATTAAAGAAAGAATTTTATATTCTAACCGAAACAGGAAACCAACCCATTGAATGGAACCCAAAACCATAGATATGGTTATACTCTATAACATTTCGCTGAAAAGAAATCATTTTCTATTAAGCAATATTCACGGTGCGGTTGGTTATTCAAAGCTAAAATCAACCGACACATACAAACAAACAAACAAACACCTCAAATCAACTTATTGATCATTTGCCGTATGTATATTGGTAGATACCTATAAGAACCTATATATAAAAGCATATCAGATATGATTGTCCATAATTTGTCGTGACAAGCAGCAGTTGCATTAAGAATGACTTGCAAAAAGAGTTGGTTGAATCTGAAACGGTTGAATTTCTATACTTGCTGTAATAACAGTACTATATCTATATATATTATGGCAAAAGATTTCTCTCTTTTTTCTAACTAATACTGTAAGATATGTATCAGGAAAACGACATACGTACATACACTGATTGATCACCGTATTCCAGTGGCTTAGTGTTTTGTCAAAATATTTCCAGTGACCATTGTAATTATATAGTTATTACTGAATGTGTTATCACTGAGGTGGTTTTAAGATTGATCGATCTTTTCAGCATATGAATTTAACGCTTAACCATAAGCACTGGAAGTTTCTACATTCTATCATCTGATGCTTTTGGCTAGACGATATTAGGTTTCTACATAACAATAAAAGAAATGATATTTTGTGAGCGAACATGGAAGCGAATTTTTAGTACAATTTGAATTTAAGGAATTTGCTATTCGGAATATTTTAGATCAGATCATTGATGACGAATGACAAAAAACAGACATTAGAAAAGAACAGACGGGAATTCCGACTTCTTTCGAGATTTCTATCTGGTGTTTGACAGATCGAGGGACCAGTCAGTTCATTAATCTTCATTTCATCTTTGTTCCAATTGTTAAGATATGTGGTATCTATAGAATATACCCAATTATACGATAATTGTGCATTCTGATATTCCTGATTTCTAAACTTAAAAGTCCCCAAATTGAACAATACCTTATAAATTGCTAGCTTTTTATTATTGGTATTTTACAACAAAGGTATGGAAGATTTTTGACAGAATAGTTTAGTGAATGACTAATGATTTTTAAACTTTTTGCTAATGGATTGGATGCAACAAATCTAACTCCGAATGTTAGAAGTATCTGATTTTATAAATTTGTCGTCCGAACTGCCGAAAGAAAAATTAGAGGCGGACGAATTTACTGGGGTGAGTCAAAAACTGAAACACATTACATTGTGCTTTGTTAGTATTTATCGATTTTAGATATTATATGAAATAAATTATTATCAACACAATTAAACACAAAGTTTAATTAAATTTTCACGTAATTTTTTAAGAAATTTGAAATTAGTATGCAAATTTTAAACATTTGCTGGGACTTAATCTATGAGGGTGTGTCAAAAACTGGCACACGCACTATATTGGGGGTTTCATAAAATTTACATGTTTTATAAAATAAACATTGTAAAAGTTATTAATACATAAACTCTTTGTAAGGTAACCAAATTATAATTTAACGCATCGTCTTTTCGATCTTTTCACATGTGGAGCCACAAAGTTTATTTGCTCTTCATATTTTTGTTTTTATTATTTTTTTATAAATCTGAAATCTATACGACAAAAATCTTATATGACGTAATGCGCAATCTACTTTTCGTTATTCCCTCGTATTATTATGCGTTTATTCATGCATAAAAGCATTTTCATACATTTCTAATTCATACTTTCCCTTTTACTAAATAATAGAAGAATCCCATTTCCTAAAAGAGGTTGCTGATCTATTCTTTAGATGCCTATGGGAATTTTCCTTGTATAGGGTAATTAATAATATGTATGCTGTTTCTGAACTGCAGTAACATATATTTACTAACGTATAAAGACCACCTCCCTGAGTAAGCTATTCTAGGTATATTGAGATGAATTAATAATAAATGATCTATTTATATAAGAAAAAACGCTTATATCGTATATGGTCAAATCCATATAAATTTCCTTTTGTAAGTTTAGGCACAGAATACAAAATTTTTCGAAAAATTAATTATCTACATCCTGTGCGAATCGGTTACCCTATCAGGTAGGTTCTATTATATTGTGACTATAACCAAATCATTTATTTTGTTAAAAAAGACAGTTTATAGAAATGAAATTTTCCAAAATCTTTTGTATATTTTAAGTTTTGAAGAATTAAGATTAAAAGAATCGGGATTTTTCGATTCATCAATGGTGACATTTATTTATTATAGCAATTTACTATCTAAGATTATGATTAGAACAGTATCGGAAATTTGTTTAGTCCAGTTGTCAATTCGAGCTGTCAATATTAGTTATAAATTCTAAAAGCAAATAAATAAATATTAATCTTTGGACCTACTTTAGTTTAATTAATGATGAATAACAATAAAAAGTAAACAAATTATTAATTATTGCCAATATATTAACAATATTAATTGGACAAAAGTATCAACATTTATACTTAACATGTAATACGTAAATAAACTATATTTTTTTGCCTTGACTGAAACTAATTAACGAAAAATAATTAATTAATTATCATTTTAAAGAAAAATTACTTTTTCATACTATTATTATTATTATTATAGAACAAGTAGAAAATGTGTGACAGTCGTCAACATTGTCAACTTCACAAAATTATCATTAATAACTGGTGACAGTTTTGAAATGTACCGCGAGTTGTGTATGTGTATATTCTCTCTTTCTTTTATTTTTTTTTTGTTTCATTTTTTTTTTTTTCGTTTGACGTTGTCGGCTCGCAACGTAGGTTGTGTTATAGAGGTATATAACTAAGTATGTTCTTTGCACGACACCTAAGTGATTGACATATGTACGTACGTAATTCGAGTGAAAAAAAAAAAAAAAAAGGAAAATACTCCATTGTTGAAATACAAACTTAGAACTGTACGCTTTAGAATAGCAACATGCTAAAATATTGAATTTAATACAAGTTAAAGTCGAACTATGATTATAAATTCAATAATAATATGCAGATGATTCATACCCATACCCAAATTAATTGCTTAATTAAAACTTTTCATTAACTAGGTAATCTACACATTCATTTATTGAGCACCTGATTTAACCGCAGCTGCTGCTGCCCTTACATTTTAGTTACAATTTTAAAAAATTCAATTTCAGAATCCTTACCAATTAGCATTGCAATATACATAAAATAGAATTGAAAATTATATATCATTTTCCATCTATAAAGTACCTACCATTTTACTTGCAACATATTATTCTTACTATTATTCTTATTATTACGAATTCACAATGCCCTGGAATCGTGGACCTCTATACTCGTATGTATTATATGTATATGTATATGTATATACAAGGGTCGCAATTATTATTATTCATTTGTAAATGTCATCCATATAGCAATGCTCCGATATATATTCAATATGGTAAAAGTCAGTCCACTAGACCACTAGACATCCAAGATAAATGATCTTCAATTCTTTGTAGATATTTTTGTTGTTCTAATAATATGCAATTCCATTCCGTTGATATGTATGAATGTATATGTATATGTATCTGTGTCTCTGTCTGCTAGCATGTTTGTGTGTGTTGTGCAAATATGGATTTATACGTCTATGTGCTGAAGAATATAGTTATACCTTGTACCGCTGGTGGAAATAGTCGACGTCATATACGTATTTTTTACCATTTTTAATTAGTTTTTAAAGAAATCCGTAGTGTGCTCTGAAATTTTATTAGATTCTAATATTTTTCTTCGTTATGTATCCCGCTGTATTTTGTCGTCAATGTTTTATATTTGCCCACCCTGTTTGCACCAATAGTTGCACCACGACCTATTGTCGGATCTTTGTGGGTGTCTAATGACTTTCTAAAAACTTTCTATTCAATTTGTTTTGTATTCAAACACGTCTAGTTTAAACTTCTAACTACAAATGACATTTCGGAAAAATTCATTTTTCTTTTTACCTTAATTTTTCATCGGCAAATTTAATCACCGCACAGCGGCACGTTACTGCTACTGCTATTACTTGCTACAAGACCATTTATGCCGGTACAAAGTAATTAACATAAAAATAATATTCAATATATCCATTTGTCATAAATAGAAGAAGAAAAAAGGACTCTCAAAATCATATTTTATCCGCCTACTTAGGTATAAAACAACATGCAAAAATAACATTTGAAAATGGTGTTAAATTTAAAGAGATTAAATGACATAAGAAAACAGAGGCAAATATAATTGATGATCGTGATTGATCTAAGCAGTAAATAGATTTAAAAATGACAATTGAAATCATGCCGCCTAAATGATTAATTTTTTTTCTATATGTGAAATTTTAATATTGTGAAGAAGTTTGATTAATTGAAAGGAAGCAATTTCCGGCCGATGAATTTTGTTAATTTCCGTAATTAATTTATTTAATTATAGTGATAAGTGGTTATTATACATTTTCCTGCAAATTTCCACTATCCCCTCCATCCATCAAACAAAGAGGGAAACTGACCAAAATGAAATAAATGAAAAAAATGCATTTTCCCAATAGAAAGATCGAAATGAAACCAACATATATAGACAAACACATGCACACACACTTCCAACACGTATTTCTATACAATATAAAATTCGACTCTATCTTTGTCCCTCCCATTTTATAAAATGTGAGGCTGCGCTTAAAACATTTGTTAGAATCGTATATGAGTGGGGTGATAAGTTCTGTGATCGGAAAATGGGAGGAGTAAATAAATGCAACGGCAGGCTGGCAGGCAGGCTAGTAGTAAAGTAGTTAAGAGGGGAATATCTCTCTCTTATGAGCTCATAACGAGAATCATCGGGCGAAGAGCGACACTGATGACAACGTCGAGGACTGGGAACTTTTTCTCTCTATTCATCTCTGAATCGGCAAAGAGAATAGACGTATAGAGATTTATTATTATCACGTAGTTGTTCATAGTTCGTATATTTTATGTGATAACAACGGATAAATTTAACTTTTCTTTTTGTCTATTAGTGATAAAAAATAGAAGTTTTCAGTTGTGACTTTATCAAATATTAGTGACTATTTTTGTAGTGAATTTATTTGTTTTGAACAGAAACTTTAGCAACAAGTTTTTCGTTCGTAGAAAAATAAATAATTTCCGTAATAAACTCCGCTACTCTACATAACTTCCCCCTTCGTCGCGCATAATCACCCCACCTCTTGTGATAGAGAAAAAAATCTACCCTTTAATTTTGATTTTCCTATATACATACATGAACCTCGTGAAATGTTATTGCGTGTTTGCATCGGCGCTTGGTGAGCATCCATCATGCCCAATGACGTCAGACTAGTTGGATTGGCGCTTCCTTAGTCACGTGGTTAGTTAATTGAGCTCAGTGGGCGGGTGTATACGAAGAAAGAAGTGTGTTCCGTGTATATGTGAGTAGAATGAAAAAGAAAGGGAAGTCTATGTCTGATTAATAAACAAACAAAAAAAAAATTGTCTTTTTCCTTTATTTTTTTTTCGTATTGTTTTTGTTTTCTAATAGTGCAAATTTAGACGTTATTTAATTAAACAAAATGAATTCGTTTCTAATGAATCCCGTGTCGGGTTATCAACAAACTCAACATATATCCGCCGGTAGTGTTATGGTCGATCCGAAATTTCCACCGACTGAAGAATATAGTCAAAATAGTTATATATCATCGACACCAGACGGGTTCTATCAACATCCACATCAATTAAATCAACAATCTCATTTACAATACGGGTACAATAGTCATCATCAAACATCTTATGGAACACCATCGTTATCGCTATCCAATTCCGGTTATGGTGGCTACTGTAATTACTATCATCAAATCCATCATCAATCACCGCCAATACAACAAATACGACCTGTACAAACGCCTATACACGATTCACGACAAAATCATTTACTTAATTGTCAACCATTAACAAATAATCCAAATCATCATCATGTTGTTTCACCAACCACTTCATCACCAAATCTATTACATGGTATCAATGATATGTCATCACCAAATCTTGCAATTTCACCTCAACATCATCAACAACAGCAACAACAAAGTGTTATTGATGTAAATTCGAGTAGTGTTTGTTCACCAGCATCAATGGGCCATGGACAAGATTCCAGAGGTTCACCTCCAAGTGTTGGCGGTGGCGGTAGTGTTGGTGGTAGTGGTGGTTTACATCAAGATTTAGGTTTACGATTAGAGGATGCTGGTGATTTAGATGATCAGGAGGAACTTGATGATGGGCATGGCAGTTCAACGAATAATGATGATGAAGATGATGATGAAGAAAATGGTGATCGACCGATTTATGCATGGATGCGAAAAGTGCATGTTGCCGGAGCTTGTAAGTACATTTTTGATGATTTTTGATCAAATTAGGGCAAGTAAAGCATTTTGAATTGTATTTGATCCATTAGCAAGAAATGATCAAATTACTGAGATTTTCAAATTTGACTACTATCTATTGGATTGGATTTATGATCGTTGTCTAATTATTCGCTAAATTACTGACTAAAACTGCATTTTTTATGATAATTTTTATGAAAAATGAGCAAAAATTCAATGGTTGATAAATTGATCGAAATGCCGACCCCTTTTCTACGAACCTCAATAAAATACGTGTATTTCTAAAACTTAGTTCCAAATTTACACAACAATATACAACCAATTCCATTCTTCTATAAAATTCTCACTGGAATAATATAAAATGAATGAAAAAAAAAATAGTTAGAAAATCAACTTGTCAAACATCACTTTTAACTTGTGTTGTTCTTTGTTGTATTCTTTCAAGAAACGAAATAATTCATGAAAAATTAAGATCATTTCTATTGAAAAGATAATCTGCCAAATATATACGATGTGTCGCTTTAGTAATAATATAGAGAACATCAACAATTGCTTGACATTTGTATAAATTGCCTCCTATTAGTTAAAGTCATCAGTATAAGTCTATAAAATAAATATTTAGGAAGATCGTCGTTTGTTGCTTTTGTATATTTTGCTCTTTCGTAGTAAGGATATTAGGAAAGAAATAGGCAGCAATTTATTAGAAAACTGAACACCATTCATGTATAGATGAATATATGATACATATTTAGAGGATATTTTGATATTTGATGGCTAAAATATTACTCGTTTTTGTTGTCTTTTGGTAAAGAGTGAAATCCATTGTATATTTCGCCCTAGTGTTATGAATATAAATAGTACTATAGTGCAAAGATGAATGGATGGCGCCAACCATTCAAAGAAAATTAAACGCTTTTTGAACGTCTGACTTATGTCTTTGTAAGAAAAAAAATTGATTGCAGTGCAATTTCGTAGTATTATCAAAATATAGAGAATGAATTCACTCCATTATCATTATAAACATTTTTCATTATTCACCAAGCGAATGTTTCTTTTATGTCCATTTTATGCCTTTGCTGACAAATTTCAACTGAGTCGGGTCACTGACTGTTATTTTAATAGAGGTAAAAGTTTAACACCAACGCAGTGGTTAGTAATGGCAAATAATGAAAATATAGGGCCAAAATGAATGTTTTATTTGCGTCTTTTTATGTCTATTGTTCAAAAGTCGCTACAAATCAATTTTTTAATTACAACCGTACTTAGAAGTAAAATTAGTTTTTTTAATGTCCAGTTTATGCCTTTAATAATGAATTTTATTCAAAATTAACTGATTTGTTATTATTTTAATAGCGCCTTATTAGTCTCTATAGGCATAATAAGATGGTGTCGTACTTTTATGAAAATTGATTGTTTGTACGTCTTTTTCATATCAGCCGTGCAAAATTTGATCCGAATCCAATTTTCAGTTACTAGCCGGTCGAGCTCATCACCTACGTGCAAAAAAATGAACGTCTTTTTTACGTCCATTTTATGCCTTTTGTTGAAATGAACGTTGTATCAGATATTTTATGATTGTGGTAATTGTCAAAATCAAAATGAAGATCAGCAAGTCGATTAGGTTAGTCACAAACGTCGAAATTTTCTTTCATACTGACATAAATCTAATTTAAAGTTCATAATCATACAAGAAATCAAAGATTTTAATTAACTTTTCACTTTTTCTTCAATATTTTCTTGTCTCCATAGACGAGGGGCATTATTTTTTGTCGAACCTGGCTCCTCATGACACTACTAAACTAAAAATGATCGAAATAGAAAAAAAAATCGAACGAACGAACGAAGAACGAACAAACGGTAAATTTTCGCTTGGTCATCGCACAGGTAAACATAAATATTAATATAGCTTGTTAATTTTCCCATGACTAGCACAAAGATTTTTAATAACTTGTGTATATCTATCTACAATATAATATGTGTTTATGTGCTGGCAGACTGAAGAACGTCTCTTAGTTTTTTTTTTTTCATTCCTTCTGAATTTTTCTGACTTTGAATATTGGTTTGGTGCTCTTGGGATAACCGTCAATTCCCCTTAGAGCTAAAAAATGTCTAAGAAATAAAAAAATAAAATAAATCGGTGCATCCTAAACCGATCATAATACGCATTTTTACTACTTAAAATTTAAACACAAAATAAAGGAATTGATGATAAATGATTGGATATTAATATTCCTTGTAGCCGACAAAGCGGAGCCCTTTTTCAATAGGTAGATTCATCTGATTCCTTTTTTTTTTTTTTTAAATCTCTCATTCTAACAATGAGAATGTTAAAATGTCACAAGCCGTTTCGATCAGCATAGACAGTCTACATCTCATACACACACACACGCACACACACATGCAATATATTCGCTGAGAGATACAAATTGATGATCATTTAGCAAATAAAAGAAAATAAATTGGATGTACTTAAGTGTAGAGATATTTAACTTATACTGGGCGCGCTGAATTTATTAGTATTTTTTTTAAGGAGGTTGTGGTAGTGTTACTAAAAAGGGAAAATCCTGTCAAAATAAAGATTTTTCAAATATACTGATAGGAAAACTATCAGGCGGTAAAAGGTAGAAGAAAAGATGATTTGTTGGATAAGTTGTAATTGGATTTGGTTAGGTGGTCGAGTATATTTATAAATATCAATTTAAGTATATGTATATATGGGGGGAGGATTTAAAATTGATCGTCTATTAAAATTCGTTATAAAAGGAGTTTTTTTTTTTTTTAACGAAACAGAATACTTTAACTCATCATTATTCAATTTTACCAACACTTATTTATTAATAAGATGAATAATTAACTGAAAGAATTTGCGCGAAATGAATAATAAATTATATTTGTGTCCGAATTTTCAAGGTTTGACATATATTAATAATTAGATCCTATATTTTAATTAATTAGAATACTTATATGCAAGGTCTCCTGTCTTGGTAAAAAATTAACAACAGTAAAACGATACTTAGATGGTTCTCTTTGGAAATGTGAAAGGAAAATATTATATTCATACATGTATAATATGTATATACCTATACTTAGTGTGTTTCGTATAATTTCGAATAGTAAGATACAAATTATCACTTCCACAGCAACTTGCTATTTATGAGTTCGAAATTTCATAGTCTGTACTATACCATTTCTACGTGTGTTAATAAAATACAGAAATTGAATTTCATTGGACAATTGTAGACGAATTTATTTGTGACCCTCAGCGAAAATCTTGTATTGTGATAACTACTAGCCGAACTGACTGCTACCTTAAAAATATCCATCAATTTGATGATTCTCATCGTTTTTTAACCCCTGAAAGACCTTTCTTTTCAATACTTTTCCTATATTAATTTAATTTATTATAGACATTATTCTAATATGTTCATTTTTATTTCTAAAGCACCAAGTTAATTCTACAGTACTGAAACGCATACAAACCCATCTAATAATATCTAATAATTTTCGTTTTTGTCTTTCAGTTACGAATGATCGTGATATTTCGTCTAATAATTACAGTAAGTTTTTATAATTAGTTTTCTTAATACTCTTTAACAATAAAAATAGTAATAATAACAACAATGACTATTATTATTATTATTCTACATACATGTTATATCAACTAATTGCTTCTAATGACTTGATGGATTCGTGTCAAATTTGTCTTTTCGCGCTACTGCTGCCGCACAAATGCATTTTGACATGAAACTATAAAGTCACGTATAAAAATGCTTTTGGTAGAGCTTCAACACAAAAAATAAAAATAAAATAGGGACAAGGGACAAAAGGTAGCAATTTATTTTAAATTTTAATCTATTTATTCATTGGCTTTTTGCTTATCTTAATACTCCTCACTCACTCACTCACTCGTTCTAATAACAGCTGCAGCAGTTTTTTCTTTTCCTTCTCTGATGTGCACCATCTCTCATTTCGACAAAGTTTTCGTTCGATAGACAATCCACAATAAAAAAAAAAAATTTTTAATTAATAAGCAATGGAATATTAAATAAGTATAAGTGTTGTGCTGTGGTCATTAGATCAGAGATAAAACGCCATTATTACACCTATTTGTACATATATGAGCAATAAATCAATATACCTAATGATAAATTAGGTTAATTTTTCAATTTTTTAGATTGGTGGTAAATGATAACATGGAATTGTGTATATACATACATATGTATGTTACGATTGAACAAATTTCAGTTTTGTAATAGATAATTAATTTATGATGATAATACTAGGTGATTATTGAGGCTTTTTTCGATTCTTTTGTTGTTTTATATCTAATTATTATAAGTGAATGGAGCGTTATTAATAATTTTTCGAAAAAAAAAAAAAAACAATACAATCAGATAATGTGTTTTAGTTAAACGCGAACAAAATGTTTTTTAGTGGTGTAACAAGACCAATTCTGGACGAAATCTATGGTACTCTCCACCTATCAGGTCTCGTTTTATGTTTGGGTCATTGTTAACGGGTAACTCGTCGATAATCGGCTTTTATCTAAGACTTCGGCCCAGAACAGATTTTGTTATACTACTAGTAGTACAACGATTATAGCTACTACTGGTTTAGTTAGCTTGTTTTATAATATTTATACACAGTTCTGAATGGTCCTTGTTTGAGATATCGCTAACGAGACCAACAGCAATAAATAGCTGTTATCTTGCATTTGAAGCCAAAGCTAGTTTTGTTACACTACTTTGTGTCTTCGTGTAATTACACTCAGCTTCTAATTGTATTGTGTTTAAAACATCCTTAATTGTGCTTCATTGAGCATTTTACCGATCATCATGGGCCATTTTGGCATTTGCATCAGAACCGAGTTTGTTATACTACCCCTTTAGATCATACAATCATAGTAAATTTTCAGTTGTACACTATTTCAACCATCGTAGATAAAGTGTATAGATACTCGGCGGCTAGTTTGCATTTTCAGCCAGAATCGGTCTTGTTAGACTACTCTTTTACATTATATAATTACACCCGGGTTTAAACTATACATTTTTCTTTTTGTATAGCTACATGTATATAGACGAAATTGGAATGAAATTTTAAGACCCCCTGATGTGAAAAACTATCAAGACACCACACCAGACTTACATGTACCTATAACCAGTGGCATATAAGATAATATATGATTTATAAATGGAAATTCTATCATTTTCCTGTCTTACAAAAAAAGCAAAAGCAAAAGGGAGAGAAAAAAGAAACGAAATTAAAAATAGTGTGGCATATCTATTTCTGCCATACACGCTCGCAGTTTTGAATTAATTTGCCAATTACACCTTGTTTTGTTTCCGCATTACATAAAATAATATTTAAATTTATGATAAATTATTCAGAGTCGATATAATTAATCATTTGTTCGTCTAGTGTAATTTTTCTTCTTTTCTTTTTTTTTTGTTTTTGTTTTCTGCATCATTTTGAAAAGAAATTTAATTAAAAAAAATTTTTCGATTCCGAATTCGCAAACCTTACAATCGGCTAAAGTACTACGTAAGTTATAAACGATGAACATCAATCACAATCAATCTGTACAAATGTACTTACTGAAGGAGTTAATTTTCACTTGTTTCCATCTCTGGGGAACAGTAATTTTTCCACAAAAATGTAACGGCTTTTAAGTATACATGTCGCTCGTTCAGGTATCTATATAGATAAATGGTAGCAGATCAAAAAGATATGAATTCATTTATCAATTTCCAACTTCAAAAGTATCTAAAAATTCTAGCCTACATATTGTGTCTTTAATAGCAGCTGCCTTATGTTATTTTAAAGATTCTCTTATAGCTATAGCCCCTCAAAGGAATACATATCTACACAAAACTTAGCTGACATCAAACTTGGCCTGCTCGTTTGCCTACTTGTTTGGCTGGCATGTAGGCCAAAGTGAAAAATGATGTTTGTCCGTTTATACTTTTAAAACGTTTTTGAGGAAGGTTTTTGAAAAGCCAAATAGCTAACAGAATGTGAGTCACGTCGCATACATTGATCGATAAAAATTAAATTTTCGTTGAATAGAAACCAAAAAGAAAGAAATTGTGGCGGCAGCATTTATTATTATTATTTCTTTTTCGACTGTGTGATGGTGGTCAAAGCTTGACTTGAAAGGAACCTTAAATCGATTTCATAATGATGAACATTTACGCCAATTACTGTTGGTTTTTTTTACCTGGACAAGCGGAATTTTTTTCATTAATAATCTAGCGAAAAACAAAACAAAAAAAAAATTCTTCGCGTACGTACCCATCATCATCATCATCATCATATTTTGGGCATAAGAAGAAGAACCAACTTGACGACCACACGAAAAATGACCTTGCGGAAACAACATCAGTCCAACATCGTCGTCGTCGTCGTAGTCTAGTGGCGGTGTAATTGTTTGCTCCACTAATATGCATCGTCACCATGAATCCTCAAATATTCTTATTGAATACTATATACAGAGAACTTCTTTTGAACATTTCGCCGACCAAGCAAGACATTGTCGGACTTTATACAGAATAACTAGTGTAATGCCTATAAAAACGTTTTTTCTTTATCCCCAAAAAAAAAAAAAAAAACAAATCAGTAGCGTAACTATATCCATGCGTATCATTCAACAATCAGCTAGAAACGTCATCTGGAACTGTCTTTACTCTTCCATATATATTTAATTAATTATCCTCACCTACCAGATTGTCATATCAAGATAATGCGAACGAACAACTTATATATAGAAAGAAGAAGAATAAGAAGAGGAAAAACAGAAGAGTAGCAATCTGAACTTGCCATCTCATACTTTTAAGAATTACGAACGTGAATGACAGAAGTTGTTGATGGGGCAGAAAAAGGAGAAAGTTTGAGGCGGAAAATGTCGTTGTGCGGAAATGCAGTTGAACAAAAAAGAGCAAAATACTCTTGGAATAAGTAAAAAAGTTTTACTTGTTTCCACGTCACTGGCCCGGGCGGTATTTTCCATTTGAAAAACAACTTACTGCCCATCGTCAGGCTGCCCTCTTCTTCTGATCACAATAGGCTTATCGTTTATATTGTTAATTCAACCTAATTAAATGTTATTCAAATATTATTATTATTTCTTCTTCTGCGTCTTCTTTCTTTTTGAATATGGGTACCAACATTGGGTTAACTATATGCTTATACATATATCTATATATGAAACGGGTTGATATGGTTGTGACATGTGGTATGTTGCGTACATCTTCTGTTACTGTACCATCAATGGTGGTGTGGTCTTGAAGTGATCGTGATTTTGTATTTCATCTTATATATACCGACTAACTTTGCTGAAAATGATGGCGTGTTTCAATTTGGTAAAAAATCATCAATTTTCTCTATTGTTTCAGCAAATGGCAGCTATACACCAGGCATGGAACCTAAACGCCAAAGAACAGCCTATACCCGGCATCAAATATTGGAATTAGAAAAAGAATTCCATTTTAATCGCTACCTGACTCGTAGAAGACGAATAGAAATTGCCCATACGCTGGCACTAACCGAGAGGCAAATTAAAATCTGGTTCCAAAACAGGTAGGTACCTAATTCTTCGTTTTCTTGTTTTGTTCTCGTTTTTTTTCTTTTTCATCCTTGAATGAATTTTAATTTATATCTAAGTTGAAGAACAAGGGTAGATGATTAAAAAAGGAAACAGTGGTGGACTGTTGATGAGGGTACTGATTGGTACAATAACCCCCAATGGGGATGATTGAAGTAGACGTATGCTTCGGCCGCCATCGATTGCATCCATGCGGGGCCGGCTTGATATTTAATATTCATGAATCTCTATATATCTATTAAATCCCATCTCCACCACTGCTACAAAGATTTTCTATAGATTAACCATCGTCGTTTAATTGTTCCTAATTCGATTTTGTTCTTTTTTCTTTTCTAATTGTCTCTCTCTCTTTCGTTACACCAGACGTATGAAATGGAAAAAGGACAACAAACTGCCAAATACGAAAAATGTAAGAAAGAAAACAAATCCAGCTGGTGTAACAACGACAACGACGCCAGGAAGAACGACGGCAACAGGAGCGATTGGTAAAGTGATAGGAAAAGGACGAGGGGCGAAAGCGCAAAATAACGTTACCGCCACCGCTCAGCAACTAGGGAATAACAATGATAAAAGGAAAAACAACAACACACGGTGAGTAAGCGATGATGACACGACGATATTATATAAGCTACTCCTCACTCCCTTAGCACTACACTCACTCCGGTTTCCTTCTTTTTCGCTCAATCCCCCCCTTATGTTATTATTATTATTAGTTTTTTTTTTCTTTTTTGGAGAGTAGATATTGGTTAGTTGAAAGTTCAGTGCCATTTCTAATTTTATCTTTATAAGCATAATGTGCTGGGAGTAGGAATGAAAAGTTAAAAATTTACACATCAAAGAATGTATTAAATTTGTAGAAAAAGGGATTTTTACAGACAGCTTGTTGTTACTGCGCATTTGCTCAATATTTTGCGCAACTGGAGAATATTTTCAGCAAAATACTTTATAGTGGAAAGAAAAAATAATGCAAGCGTACAAAAACAGTTCAATTTGCTCAAATCCGCAAATATCGCCACAATCTTCAATGTACAGATTAAAAACGTATATGGTACGTCTTTTTCCCCTCTGATTCCAAAACCCGATTAATGATAATATTGCGCAGTTACGCAATATATTGTGCAATAGCCGACATCTCTCATGTTTTAATAAGACTAAATAGGATTAAGTTTTTTCTCAATACTCATCATGAGGATCAATCTACATGACTGGGCCAATGCATGCGCTAATCTTATGAACAAAAAAAAATTAATTTATTTATTATTTTCTTCTTCTTTCATGGTTATATTAGAAGAGTTACCCAATTCAGTACAAATTGCAAAAATCGCTATGAAACTCACAACTATAATATCAAGTACTACGACTATTATGTGTAGGTAGCATTTTTTTTATCTATTCCCTATTAGAAGACTGGTTTGCGCAATTGCCCAATTCTTCCGCTTATTCACGATTTCATGAGCAAGATCTGAAAACTTCTGTCATATTTTCTTTGCGTTGCCAGATTGATGAATTCAAGATTACAAGTTGTAGAATCCTATGATAACACAGCGATTGCACAGCAGCAAGTTTTGCCCAATAAGTTGACAAAATACACAATCTTCATAGATTGTGTAGTAGATAGCATCAATACTAAACAAATTCTTTTATTTATTTTGATTACAGAGATCCACTAGATGGTGCCTGCGATACAATGCTCGACATGGGTATGACAAATCATCATCAATTACCAACAACATTACCTGGTCATTCACATGCCCATCCAATAACACCATCATCGCTACATCATAACAGTTCAATTTTGGATCATTCAATAGGACATTTGGGCAATCATATGAATGGACCATTAACTCCATCACCTGAATGTGTTATGGCAAATGGTGTTGGTGGCAGTGGTGGTGCTGGCGGCGGCGGCGGCGGAGGCGGTAGTGTTAATGGCAATGGACCACAATCTGTAGTAATGAAATCAGATTATGATCTAACATCATTATAATATACATGCCTATAGATCATATTAAAGGTAGGACGGGTGTTGTTTTGTGTTATTGGTGCGGATAATTAAAAAAACAAGTTTGCGGCGCAGTTTTTGACATTTCTTGTGGTTACTTATATATTGTGTATAAATAATGTGCAAATAATATGAAGAATTACAAGAAAAAATAATGAATACGTAACGCACATGCAGGTTTCATTTGTACAAAGAATCAAAATACGTTTCTGTTTTGTTTTTGACAATATTCGTTTCAATGATTTTAGAATACTAATTTTTCAAGAGAAATTAGTAAATCTAATTAATTATAACTAATAATGTGAAACTCTTGTGTATGATTTATGTATGTAAATGTAGTTTTGTTACCAAAGTAATGTTATCAGTGACGTAAATAAGTAGTTAATAATGGAAAAGCGAGGATGTCGAAGTTTAGACATAGTTCCTAAATTGATAAATTGAAGCAACACTTAAATATTTGCCATGCGATATTTTTCTTGTTGCAATCGATATTATATGATGTCCATGATGTAGGATGGGTAATTACAACAGGTAGAAATTGTTCATTTTGTTTTGTTAATGCGAAAAGAATGTGTAGGGGGTGGTTAAATTTAATTGGATAGAATGTAGATGTTAATTAAGTTTTAATTTTTTAAGAATTCTGTCAATTCGCTGCTTCGTATTTGTTAAATGAAAACCAAAAAACTGATATAAAGTTTAGATGGAAATTTTCACAATGTGCTACGCTCATGGTAATTATTACTATTTTGAAAAATAGTATCTCCATAGGTATATATGCGCAGAGACAGAAGAATTTTATTTATATACTCGATTAAATGAAATGAATATAATACGATGATTAATTAATAACTAGACTGAAAAGGGCACACTGTGAAATATATTATTGTTATTATTTACCAATACCTACATATAGATAACCATTAGATTCCAGCATTTTGGTTTTCATTTGCGCATTGGGTAAATATTGGAATTAAACGTGCCATTTTTTCTAATTTTTAGTTTTAGTTTTGTTCTTAAACGTGAAAGAATTCGAATAGGGGTTATGCTTAGTTTACAATTTAATTCAGTTATATCAAAATTTTCAGCACAAAAAAAATTAAGCAAAAGTGGTTATATCCAATAACTCTACAGGGCTTTTTGGTAATCCATTCATTGAAACTTTTCCGAAATACAATCCTGTGATTTAGACATGTGACCTATCAAAAATACTCTATTTCCAATGGGATACTTTGGAGTTAGTAAAACGTCCGGCTTGACCGGAAACGAACCATACTCTGAATTTTTAAACGAAATGACATTTTCGGACATTACCCATTTTTTTAGAAACATTTTCTTATAATAACCATTATGAAAACGTAACTTACATGTAATTTATTGTTATCTGTTGTAAATACGTAATGGGAAAACCGGGTATGTTCGTCATGCCTTCTATTTTTATAAATATGCAATTGACAGTTTCATATTGAGGAAAGATCAATACTAATGACAGCTACTAATGTACGTGTTCGCTATGACACACATAATTATTATTAGGCCACGTGCTAAACTCACCGGGTTATACTTAAATCAGCAGTTAGAAAACTTTGAATAAAGGAGCTACGAAAAAGCCCTGTATAGTAATGACCACTATTGGGTGTATGCAGTTTATTGAATTTTCTTCAAAGTTTTCGACGACGAATTTCAAACCAAATATCTACGAAATTAATTACTTATTATCATAATAATGTAGGTATGTATATAAAATTGTATAAAATGGGAGAATTTTTAAGAATATTCAATAATTCAGACATTGTTCCGTTTGTATGTGTGCTTGTGTCTTTATTTTATATATAAAGTATTGATTGTCAGGTATAATCAAATTTCTGTATATAAAAAGATATACCTACCTATCTAATAAAATAATATGTAATAATAATAATTGTTACGTCTATTATCTTTACCAATTAATTGATTAATTAACTAAATAATTAATTATGTAATAAATATTTATGTAAATAAAATTCAACGTAAAAAAAAGTATAAAATCAAAATGTTTGCGTGTTTTATTCATTTCCCATTCTCCATTTTGTTGTTGGACGAATTAAATCAATACTGTATACATACCTATACATATACATATACAGACTTATGTATACATACAAACAAAGTATGATATGATGTGGGTTGTGGCGCTGTGCTGATATTTTATTTACAGCATGCAAATCCTATATGAACAAAATGGTTTAAATTACGTGCTGATGCAAGTTAAAAATACAGTTTTAATTAATTATAAATTATTCATGTTTAATTACATATATGGGGTTGCAGATGCACCATTTAAAAATTAAAAAAAAAAAATCTGAAAGGTTGGTAGACGAAATTGCTTTGGCCTGCTTTTTTGCTTTGAAATTATCGTAATTTGTTTGGCACAAAATTAGGCAGGCAAATTATTATAATAATAAATTACCAATAATTTTCTCTTTTGTTCAAAATTCAAGCCAATAATGATAATTGAAGTACGTATGCCTTCAAGCACAGCAAACTTTAGCTGCTGCTGCTGTTTTTGTTGTAGATGCTCGCCCATCTTTTCCTTGTACTCACTTGCTCATCTTGCGCTATGTTTTTGGGTCGAACTTCTTCTTCTTCTTCAATGCCTACAACTTTTTTATTTTATTTTTTTTTTTGATATATAATATATTTTCTGTCAGTCTTTCTTTGATGCCTGTCTGCCATGCCGACGACGACGATCGACCAATTATAGTTGTATCTGTATATATCTATATAGATATGTTTTTCGGGTTCTTTTTCTGTAGCCGACGGATGGTTGGTCGATTCCTACACACTGATACTACACGCACACATGAAGGAAACCGATAATTTAACTTTATTTAAAACGAAATAGAAAAAAAAAAAATAGAGAAAAAGCAACATGGTGGCCAAGATGAAGAGAGGCTAAAGAATTGAGAAACGGTTACTGAGGTCATATAAATTATGTCTCATTAAAATAAAGAGGTTCGATTCAGGAATTAAAATTTGTACTTCTTCCGTATAACGATTCGATATAGCGATATACTTGATTCATCCAGAAGGTGCTGTAAAGGTGCTTGTGCCGAACTAGTAGAGTTTGCAATGTATTGATATTAGAAAAACAGATTCGGCTGCAATCTTCGAAATGAATCGAGTATAGCTAGAAGTGCGCGGTCTTTAATATAATAAATTATTATTTTCATTATATTAGCGTGTATTTGAATCGCCAAGTCTTATTACACTTTTTAACTATGCAGACTTAGAATGTGCTTTTTTAACCACTTATTTTGCGATATAAATACTTGATTCTTTCGGAAGGTGCTGAGAATGTGCTTATGCCCAACTGGTACCTCAGCTTGCAATGTATTGATATGATAAAAATGGAAAAACACGCGCACCTGCTATGCACCTTTGAAATGAATGGAGTATAGTTATAAACGTGCTTTTCTTTTGACGATCTAAATTATCATTTTCATCATATTATAAATGCTACAGCATGGTGATTTGCAAATAAACCATTAAGAAAAAACAGACTCATTCACAGAATATAAAAAAGTGAAAAAACTATAGTAGTTTACTCATGGCACAGATAAATATAGTCTGATTAAAATATTTAAATGAAATGGACAACAACACAGTATTAAGACTGATGTGTGTGTTAAATAGATGATTTAATAACATTTTTTTTATATTGTTCGTATAATGTCACTATGACAGTAGTAATTCGAGTGGCCGGTTCTCCTCAATTGATGCCGCATGGAGCGTTCGGTAATTTATAGTCATGACTTGGTGAAAAATTTTCAATTCTTATGGTGTCTTATTTTTCAATAAGTATTTATAAATGGTTGAGCTCTTTATTCGTTCGACTGTAAGTAGGCAGTTTAATCTATTATAAACATTTAGTTAATTAAGCAATCAATAATTAAGATTTCTATTTTCATAATAGTACAATTTTTGAGTGTTGGGGAAATCAATCATTTCCAACTATTCGAGAAATCCTTTTTCGTTTTGCACAAAAAAAAAAAACCTCCTTCAATCAGTTAAAAAGTTTTATTTCCTATATGGAATAGAAATCAGAAAAGCGTGACGAAAAAGCTCTTCATTCCAAGTTTTCTCTTGAAACCTCACTCACTCACTCGCTCTTTCTCTGGATATATGTAGTTTTTCATCATCAGCATCATCATCTGTGTATGTGAGTGCGTCTTTTTTCTACTCCCTATTTCCGTCCGTCTGTTACTGCTGTCGTTAAGTAACTTCTTCTCTTCTTTGGTCCAGAAAGAATCCATATTTCTTTCTCTGGACTTACTTACTTTGGTATATAGGTATAGGAAACGGGACAATAAGAAAAAAATAGTGGCACTTTTCATTCTGTAAAACGTATAGGTATATGGACATAGTAAAAAGGCAAAAATGTTTTTTAGTGAAATCAATTGTATTTCAAAAAGGGGTGACTAGACTTTATGGCGACCAGCATAATATGTGTTGGTGCGACAGTGTGGCTCGCAACTAAAAGATATAGGGAAAATAATGGATTTTTCCTAGAAATTATAGTAGTATCGCTTATGGTATGTGTTTTATTTGTACAGTCTGAATTAACAAAATTTGTTGAGCATTTAGATTACTTTTTATTCTTTTTTTGATAAAAAGTCATAGCACAGAAAATGGCCGTTTATTTCAAAGAAATCTTATTCTTTTGTTGTCCCATCCAGAGATTTATTTGCTAGATATATGTATATAACAAAATGTTACAGCCCCAACATATAGTTCTCGCTATCTTTCTCTATTGCTCTCTATAAAATATTATTATATAAGTAATACAATGGTTGCCACTGGGGTCCCTTCCACTACTAAAATCACCCCTCACCAACCACCACCACCACCACTATACCACTGACAGCTTTTCTCTCGAATCTTCGCTGTCTCGTCCTCTCTTGCACTTTCGCTTTTTCTCTCTCTGTTGCCCTTGTTCTCTTCTCTTCATGTTGCCAATCCAATAATAAAGGACCATTCTTTACTGTAGATTACATTTTTGCACTCATGTGGAAATATCTTTACTTGAAGCCGTTGTTTCAAAATGGCCACCACGGGAATAATTTTAAATGGAAGGGAATTTTTTTGAGTTTCAGCAGTAAAGATTTCAGATTTATTATTATTTGTTTTTTATAATAACTTAAATAGTTTCATCTTCAGTCCCGATTATTCCTATATTTAGTATTATTATTATTATTATTATTAATGAAGCCATTACTTCTGTGTGTAGATCAGCTGATGATGATTTTAATGAAAATTTTATATAGAAAATACAATCTAGATTAACCCAGTTTTCTCTACCAAATTTAACTCAATTAATTTCCTTCACTTTTCGCTTCGGGCTACATCTACTCTATATATACCTATATAGATATACTATATATGTGGAGAGGGTAATTCTGACTGCCTTTGCCTCCTTCAATATTATATACACTGGTATCTTACTGTCTCTGGAACTGGCACAAAATTTGCTTTTGCACGAAGCGCACCAGACTTTAAATTAGCATTTTCCAAACAGATGCGTCCATCAAGCAGCAATCCAGCTATAGGCAAGCGAGCCCGCAATCTCCTATAGTTAGCTCAAGGGGGGCTGTACGTACGTACAGACAGTGGATACAGAAAGAGATGGAAGTATCAGCATCCATCCAGACTACGGATGGAGATATTAACTTGTAATTACATTTAGTTAACATTGAAAATGAATTATAAAACGACAGTCAATTTTTTTTTTTAATAATGATGATGAATCGGAGTTTTTTGACAAGTTTGAGTGAAAAATGTATATTTACGCAGAGAGAATTTTCAACTGTTCAATAAAGGGCAGTATATTATCAGAGTTTTTTTTTGTTACTTTGGGTGGGATTTTGTTAATAATAATCACTTCAGCCTGCATAATTATAAAGCAGTTAATCATCTATCTTTTTCTTTTTTTTTTTAATTTTTTAGTCACACATCGTGATTATTCAAAAAAATAACATAAAAACGCACCGTAAAAGGTAAAATGACGAATTAAAATCGTATCAATCACATTATTGGAGGTGCCGGGGGGACTAGCGGGAGGTTAGTGGTGATGAAGCGCCCTTAATATTATAATAAAAAAAAAACAATTATTCAGAGCTTGTTCTAATCAAAAATGATTTGATTAGAGAGGTATAGGGAAACCAGTGACGGTAGGAATATAAAGCCATGCTGTGTATTATGCTTAGTCATCATCAAATCGATTATTATTATTATTATTATTTGCCCAGCAAACATCATTACTTTGTTAAATTGATATATAAACATAAGTATAGTCAGACAGTAGTCTGGCTATTGTACGACCAAATAATAAAAAGGCTCTTCAAAACTATAAATTTCATCTGAATATTTCAAAAACAGTCCGTCGGACTGACGGACTGACTACTAGACTGATGGACGAACAGCAGCAAGCGCGAAGGGTGGAGATGGATAAAATCTGTGCGACAAAAAGCCATTAGTCATGTATACACCTAAAGGTCGACAAATTGAATTCCACCAAGGGGGATATTTTCACTATGGAATTTAGCACACACAGCAGGCATAGACGCCCAATAATTAACAATACTCTTGTGCGTGTCTGCACAACAATTATCAGACAAGCAGAAAAGGTCCAGTTTGACCCAACCGGCCTGTGAATACAGATTTTAAACTGTCACCATCTACTGCCGCTTCGATGCCTTGGGGAATCTTTTAAGCATTCTGCAATGATGTAGACTATTGTGATGTAGTTTAGATTGTAACTTGATACGCAGCGAACAATGATTTTTTCAATCTAATATAAAATGGCCACCGTGAATAGAACGAAGCAAAAATAAGGTATACTTAATACAATTCAAAGCTGTAGTGACGAGCCACCCACGTGGGTGGCTTGTATGTTCTGTACTTGAATGTACAGATTAGTATGTTAAAAATAGAAAACAAATTAAGATGTACTGCATCTTTGCAATGAATCAAATATGGAAGTGAATAGGTCAAGTAAAATGATTTTCTAATGAATATCACCGAATTTTCTACTTATGCCGACAGACTTAGTTAACTATTTTTCTCTGTATAGGTAGAACTAAAATATTCCCCCGCCACTCATCAAAATAATACATAAATAAATTATTATTTCTATTTAGAAATGAAACCAATTTTTACAAAATATTATTATTGTGATCGATAGATAAGAAATATAAAATGATTAGCTATTGAGAAGGGTAAAACCCAATCACAGTTGATTGGTATGTAAAACCTGCCTGCCTGCATGTAGTGGTTCTTCTGAATGCGGGAAGTTATGTATGAACTCCTGCTGAATTCCAATTTCTCGGACTCTTGCTGGTTTTTCAGCTGTATAGTGTGCTATGTGCCTGCCTGCCTGGCTGCCTGGCCGTCCATGCCATTCGTTCTCATCAGATCGATTTTGGAATTGTTTTATTGGATCTTGTCAGCCTGACTGACTGAAGTAATGTTTTATTTATGTTTCTAATAAATTGTTGAGTTCTAAGGAGGATTAATAACTAATTGAAAATTGGTTTTATTTCGACAAGGTAATTGATTTTCTAAAGTATTGTCTGAACTCAGTTTTATGTTGAAATGAGCATCCATCGCATTCAGAAAATATCTGTACACACATATACACAAAGAAAAACTAGAGCATAATGGTTATTATACTATACATCCAATTTAAATCTAGCACGTCGTAGTAGTAGCAGCAGCTAATTTAACCCTCATTCAACCAACATATTCATTTCCATTCATCAATTACCTTGAAGGCGTCAAGTAAAATAAAAGAGAGAAATATTTCTAATTTCCTCTTTACGTCCATCATTTTCTCATACAGGAATTAGTGAGTAAGTATTATAGCTAAGAGAATGAACGGGAATGAAAGCTTCAGCGATACCTCTACATATAGGAACACTTACTTATTGATGACAGCAAAGGGCCAGTCTAGTAGATAGTTAGCTGTTACTGGACGCATGTTCCCTAAAACGAACTTTGACAACGAAATTAGCCAATTTAAATGCTTCAGATTTTCGGTCTGAGAAATGAGAAATATTCTGCGGAAATTGAAAGCTGTTTAAATTGCAAGAGAAATGGGAACAAAGTGTCACTATTCATGATAGATAATTAATAAACTACCTACATCTTTTGCTATCAATTCTAACAAACTTCCCTTTTATTAGGAAATACTTTAAATCATGTTTTAGAACACTGCTAAATTTTTTTATTTGCAACCGAAAATTGAATGAAAATTAAATAACCTACGGTTAAAACTTATTATTATTACTATAAAATTAACTATAAATCTAATATCAAATTATACATGTGATACCTAGACGCAAAGAAAAAGAGAGAGAGAGAGAGATTATCAAAACCATACGACATATACATAGATACCATACCACTTGATTATAGCGGCTTGGGGGTTTTGTAACAATCACGTGTAATTAATTATGGCTTAATGATGTTCCTCCCGCGTGCGCGCCATCGTTTTTGGACTTGATTGAGGTGGAACTCGCGTCTTTGAAATAGATTAATACTTCTCTACCATATTACATGCCAAACAATCTCCCTATTCCCCCTTTTTCCTCAATTTCCTGCATGCTCCTCAAAATAGGAATCTAATTATCTTTCGAAGATGGTGTCTGAAGAACGTCCCTCTATCCCCACACCACCATATCCACTTATGGTATAGTATTTTTTTATTCATCGAACATGCACATGCATATTTAAATTGAAATTTCCTAATGCACAATAATAGACAATTATCATTTTATTATTATTATGAAAATTCCATCGTTTTTAACCAATAATAATAAATAATACTGATAAATAAATCCAATCGATATGATTGACATAGGCAATTCTATTGACATGTTCCTTTCTTTATATTGATGATTTTGATTTATGATGTTGAAGAAGTGGATTTTTACAATAATTTATTATAAATTTTCTATGAAAACAGCGAATAAATGCATGAATAAATAAGAAAATGTTAACTAACTGTTGTTCATGGTCAAATTTGCGAGTTGATAAGATTAGCTTAAGCTGTTAATTTTTATCAGGATTAAAAACGATTTATGCGGAATTTAAAGTTGAATTTTGTAATACGAAATCTTTCTAAGAGTTTTATTATTATATTCGAATTTATGTTTGGGTTTAATTCTCAATGTAATTCCCGCCTTAATCATTACAAATTTCCAGGATGACTTGGAAATGAAATTTAGAACTATTTAACGCTACACATAGGCACCAAATATTCTATAGACTTGAAAAATTCACATGTAAACTTTATCCCATTTCTATTATTCTGGTCTCAAACTGTATAAGGGTCTTTTCCTTTTTTCCTTCGAAGGGAACTCGCCGGCTGCTCAACTCTCTGTATATGCTTCTCATAAATGATTAATGATGGCCGTCAGCCGCTCCTGAGCTTTAGTATGGTTGTCTTTCTCTCTCTCTCTCTCCCTTTTCACCCTTTTTCTAACTTCGTCTTTTACTACTTCTACACCGTGCCCGCTACTGATGATGATGATGAAATTCACCCTCTCGTCTTGCTCTCTCATTCTGTGCTATTCTTCACATTTGCTTGCCACAACTGCACTGTATATATATGTATGTATATACAGGATATTTAAATTCGTATATACATATAGATACATAAAAGACGCACTGTGTTTTTGATTATCGCCGTTTTGGGCCTGAAGGATTTTGAATAAAAGGAAACGTTAGCGTATAGCAAGTGAGCTAAAGGCTGCTTGCCTGCCTGTCATTCCATGTATAGAAAACACACCAATTTTCATATATGCATGAATGGTTTAAATTCCGTTCCCTATCTCTATCTTTTTTTCTCTTTTTTTTTTCGGAAATATTAAAACGCCTTTATCAGTTCGGAGGATAAAAAAGAGGGTATATTCATGCGCTTATGCAAAGTCAAAATTATACAAAAAAATCAAAGAATTTGCGAGAATGTTCATGCATTCATGCTGCATAGATTTTGGCTGAGTATTTATCAGCCCTTACGAAAAAAAATAGATTTTAAAAAATCACCCTCTTACATACAGTAACACAAAAACATTATTTTTGTGTAGTCACAGAGTCCCTTTTCATTGACCAATAAGCGAAGCACGTTTTCTATACTACGTGATTTTCACGCTCGAATCGAAAATTCTTTTTAAAAAGCTTTTGTTCACCCGATTGCAAATTATGCCTTAGAGGGCGCCAGAGACAAGGGGGGTATTTCATAGATTCAAAATAATAATTATTGTACAGTTCGAAATATCCCTTGAAGAATGATTAATTATTTTGCGTTTTTATTTGGCATTTTAGAAAATGAGAAGAAGAAATTGGGGTTGTTACAAATATTTTCGTTTTTTTTTTTTTTTGGTATCTCTCCGATGTGGAAAAGGTAGGAGGTTTATCTATAGGGAGGTACTAGAGTGCAAAAGTAAATTGAGTTTTGTCGATATTCTTTCTAGAAATTACAAGGGAGAAACGTACACAGCCCATTTTTCCATTAAAATGCATTTAGTCACAGTTTATTCAAAGCAATGTTGATCGTAAAAGGGAAAATAGAGAAAATCAATAAAATAAAATTATATACATACATATATACATATGAATGCATCGGGACTTATTAAAAATTGAAATTTTAATTTTAAATTTCCACTTTAATATTTTCCCAAAGGAAAAAAAAATAATCATCAAAGCTCTTATCGATGCTTGTGCAGCAGTAAGGAAATTTGAATTTTTCGAAATTCTATTTAATATCACACACGCGATGCCAGACGCAGGCAAGCCAAAGCTTTCACAGCCAGCCGCTCCCAATTCAATTTTAATATCTCACAAATTGAAAATTCCTGTTATAATGGCGCTGGTTTTGGTTATATAAAAGTGGTGGCGTTGTTCCATGATGCCTCGTCAAATGTCCATTACTAAATTAATAATGCACGAGCGAGAATTTTTTTTAATATTAATTTTTGCATTCTCCACAAATTTACCACAAAAAAAAAGTTTCCATTTCCACTTCGCAGACCAACAGAAAACTCTCAACTCTCTTGTTTTCTTCGTATATTGCGAACAATCCAGTTCCTGATTGTTTTATCAATCATAATCAGCTAACTGAAGCTTGAATTTTCTCCTCGAAACAGATAGATAGATACAGTTAAATTAGTTGAAGAGTTGGCTTCGTTCGCTGCCGGTTTACTTCATTTCAAGCAAACAAAAAAACTACGAAGTTTTATCTGTTCTCTAAGAAACGGGAAGACAACTTCCCGTTTGATAACTGAACATCTCATTTAACTTTTCTGTCGGTTTTTCTTCTCTTTCTTGAAAGAAAGTCTTTGATTGATTGATTGACTGCATGATTTTGTTCGCAATAAAAAACAAGAGAGAAAGGAAATTGAGAAGTAAATTTGTGATTTAAATGAGAAAAAACAGGTGTAATAATGATTCAAATGGGAAAGGACTCAATCTTGCTATAAATCCGGAATTTAACATGTTGTAATGCCGGATACAACAGGACTCTTTGCTATTCAGGCGATGGGGATTTGAATGTTTAAAATTCTATTCTTGCGCTCCAGGGAAACAAATCGAAATACGGATTCTGTTTGAATATACAAAAAAGTATTTTTTTTGTATATATTTGGGTTTCATCTACTCTATCTTCAATATTTACTATCTCTGTCTCCACTCATTTTCTCTCTCTCTGTCTTTTCCTCAGTAAAGTATCTCTCTATTCAATTTCAATTTAATTAAGCTAAAACAAATACCTCGTTATATAGGAATGTAATGCCTCGTCATCAAATAGAAGAATCATTTATTGGAAAGTTCATCGCCGACTCTCCCGCTTCTTCCATTTACCTCGCTCCCATACCCCGTTATTCCTTTTCGCTTCCTCTTCTTTCGCTCTCTTAGTTTCGAGATGTTGCAATTTTCTGAAAGCTCCCTAGAGCCCTTATGAGCTATATGTATCTATATGTATATCGAGAGAGAGAGAGAGAGAGAGAGTGAATGAAAGAAAATAACCAGGGCCGGAATCAATTGGATTCTGATTAGAGATTTGTGCAGTTCAGCATTTTTTTTCGGTTTTATCGGTGGATTTCCCCAGGTGGTAGGATCTTATATCATAAACGAATGATCTCTGATCAAAGTAGGTGTATTTCAAAGGAAGTTGATTGATTGTCAAGAAAATTTCAAGGTAAAATAGGTAGGCAGGGATGATATGTTCTTAACAAACAGAACACGAACTGATCATTCGTTCGTAGGTGAACACTGACATCGACAAGACAAAGTGTTGATATTATTGGCGCTCCCATTGATTAACAATCTTATGATAATTTCCCTTCGCATTAAAAAAAAAAAGTATTAATAAAAAATCGACTTTATATCCACCAAGAAACGAAAAATATATCTTTTTACAACGTAATTTTTTTTTTTTTCAACTTCAAATCCATCCCTGTTTCTATGGGGGGTCCGCCTTCAGCTCTGCACCAAAGCAGCCGTCACTCACTCTGGGCTCCGCCGAATCGGCTCAGTGATTAATGATGAAACGGCGCGCCGCACCAGCTTCAAACAACAAACTTTTCCCAGCGACTCTGAAATAAAAAAAAATTTAAAAAAAAAAAATGTTCTTCTTTACAGTATAGAAAGAAGAAGAAATGAACGAAAAGACTCTCTTTTCTTTCTGCTGTATCTACCCTTCAAGATTACGCGTTGAAGAAAACCCCTGAGGGCCTCTCTCCTCCTTATATTCCCCAGTATCGTACTTTCTTTCTCTCTCTCTCTCTTTTAACTATACCCTTCCTATGCACTAGTACACACTACTATACACCCCTTACGTATTTTTCCTTTTTTCTTATTTCAGTTTGATTGACAGTCTGTTAGCAGTGGGGAAAACAAAAGGAGAAAACTTTTCTTTATTTTAAAATGTGATAATCGAGGCAGTGAAAACACTATCTCTACTGTCACTTTTTCTTCAAAATGGATCAGTGCATCATCATCATCATCATCATCATCATCATCATTGTCACTATATTATAAAAAGCAAAAGATTTAACCTTGAAAATGTTGGTCCATTTTATTATCTGATCCTGGTCCAATTAATAAAATACAATATGACAGACCTCCACGATTCACCAGACACACACACGCACACACATTTTGTGACACAATTATCAATCAGGTCGATTATTAATCAGCAGGAGTGCTACCATGTAATTGATCCAACTTTCCTATAGTCACCCAAACCTCTAGCTAGTTAGATTATACCGTGTCAAACGGTGTATTGAATTTAGGTCGTAGACTGCATTGTTGTATACGATATAATCTACGACATAATACCCACTACCATTACAATGCAGTTTTTATATGTTGTCGTCGCGATGCGTGATTCATTGAAAATTTGAATAATTTACGATTATTTAATGCTTTGTTTTCGACCTACCACAATTAGGTGGGTGCTTAAACATTGATTATAAATACCCATCAATATTTTTTTAATCCTGATAATAAAAACTACTTTTTTTGCTTCTTAATATGTCAACCATTCTACTCGATTTAAGATAATAGAATTTCATATTAATTGATGAGGTGCTACTGCTACTGGTGGCTACTGGTAGTAGGTACTGGTATAGTAGTAGCTACTTAAAATTATAATTGGTACTACATCAATTTATAATGAAAAAGAAAAAGAATGGTAGAACTACCTACTTGTTAAATAAGATAAATATCGAGGTGACGCTGGGGGAGATTTTTCTTTAAAAGAAATAAAATGTTAAATTATTTCTACGAACATGATTTTTGTTTTTTTTTTTTTTGGAAATTTTCGACATTTAAATTCATTAATCAACTGAATCAATTAATCAAATTGTTTCCTTTTAACTATTTATACATTTGACATAGGACGTACGTGTCATTCGCGTTAACGTCTAAATGTAAAAGGGCAAGACGCTTAACAAGAAAACAAAACAAGAAATAAAACAAAATTATTATTGACAATAATGTTTATTATTTTTTCATTAATCATTTAACAAATCTACTGACAACAATTTGACCAATTTATGTAAGAAAAACATAAATTTTCTAGAATTGAAATAAAAACACGTTTTTTGGTCAATTTCTCATCCGAGTGATTAGTTGATTGTCAGTTTTATTTGAGTAGGAAATCAATGGAGAATTTTGACTTCTGTAGAAAGCAGGATTCGGATGTTGATTTATTTCTAAGGTAAACCTATGACAGCTGAACCAAAAACCATTCTGAGCTGGATTGTTGTTAGATAATTTATGGCAGGTAGCCTATAGTTTCGATTAGGGAAATAAAACAATAACACAAACAACTAAGAAATAATAATAAATATATAAAATACACTACATCAATAACAAAACCAAAATTAATATTTTAAAACTAAAACGGAATCACTGCTTCTGTAATTATACAACACAATTCATTGATTGATAATTCTAAATTAAATTTATATTAAAATTTTAATTTAAATTCTAATTGGATTTCATAAAACTGCTCTTTACCGTTAAAAACTTTTCTTAAACTCTTCAAACTTTTCATTTAGATAGATATATCTGTATAAACTTATTTAATCAAAACTTCTTCTAAAATGAACACGATGATAAATTGCGACATCAAAATGTCAAGAAAAACTAATCAGATTGAAAAGTTTTTAGGAAGAAGAGAATCTTTTGTATCAATATAATATCTGGAAAATGTTATTTATACATTTTAGATTCACATCATGTCTTATAATGTTAACTAACTAATTCTAATAACAATTTGTTTATTAACAATAACTGAATCAATATCATTTTTGTTCTATTAATTTTAATCGCAAAAATGGAGAAGTCGCTAGCGGAAATCTTACATATAACCTTACTATCATAAGTTAGATTTTTAAACTAAAAAAAATTCTAATCTATGAACTTCAAGCACTCTGCCGAATAGATTTATTCAATTATTATTAGATTCTTTTGATTAATTCAAATTATTTAAGGTGACTAACTCTTCTAGTTTAGACAAAATAAGTCTGCCTTTAAAGCTTGAATTTAATTTAGTAATAAGTTGTGTTCAGTAGATTAATAATCTTAGAATTATGTGTTACAATAATTAAATTCCAAAGTGTTACAGTCATTTGCTTTTCACAATAAGATTGTTAACCTTTGTTAATCCACTATAAAAATCTGATTGACAAAAGTCATAGAATATCAACTTCGACAGTAGTTTGTAGTATAAATTAATCACAGCTGAGGTCATATGACTTTAAAAGATACTGTTTTAACTCTAACAACAGGGTTTTATTAACCCTTTTGTTAAATATATACAGAATTTGACTCAATAAAACTTTCGCTTCGATTCGTAATCAATCATTTATTATATAAATCAATAAAATTTTCCAAAAACTCCCATATTTTTAGTTCTATAACAACAAATAATAATTCTAACTAATTTATTTATTTGTTTATTGATGCATCTTACTACTAAACACACACGTTGCTTTGTATGCACCACACAAACCTCTCTAGAACCGAATTTGTCGCCTGATTTCAAACAAATTCGGATCTACAGGGTAGATGTAGAGCATTAACATGAAGCCCAAGGATAATAGTACTTCTTTTATATTATTGTATTTGTAGTAGTATCATCGAATGAGCTTCAATGTGGAAAGTACTTGTAGAATGGCTGAGTGCAGATAATGGTGTGACTGAATGGAACTGGAAAAATTAGATAAAAAAATTAATTTTAATTGAATAGATTTAATAGTGAATCAACTTGCTCGCTGTGGATTGTTATCTTTAACAAAGAAGTGAAGGAAATAAGTCGTCATCAATTGCTGCTGTTAGAACCATGTATTCGGTGATGCATGCTGATTGACCTAAAATTATAGTAGAATATTATGTTACGCTACTGACTTTCTACATTAGTAATACTTTGTTATACCCAAATGCGTAATTTCCCTTGCGTGACGCGACAAACTTTAATTAGATTATATCACTTAATTAAGTCAAATTTTCTACAGAGAGAGAAAGAGAGAGAACAGCGGAAGAGGGGATTAACCATCGGTTATTTCCAGACTGTGCGCGAGTTAAAATTGTAATTGTTTTAGAAATATTATTTTATTAATAAATAGATGAATTTTAAAAAATAAAAAATTATACTAAACTACTTGTCATTATTATCGTCATAACATCATCAATCAGCCTATGAACAACATCATTATCATCATCATGAAAAAAAAAAAATATTGGGTCCGCCTAATTGTTCTGTCAACAAACAAGTGACAAAATATATCGAAGCCCTAATCGATTCAGTAGCAAAATAGAAGCTTGCTTTCACTAACAACAAACATACTGAAAGTCATTTGGGAATTGAATGAAAAATGCGTTTTCTCAATATCTTTGAGAAATCGATTTAAAATGCCATTAAATCCGACAAATTCTTATTGTTGACCTAACGATGATACGCCACTGTTTCGCTTGTATATGATAGAGTACCTACTCATTTTTTACGACTTAGATATTTATCAGATAGAAACTGAACCGGCAGTCACGTGCCTGCTGCTAAAACTAAAGTAGAACAAGTAAAAATTAATGAAATTTTCCATTTTTTTTTCGTGTTTATAAAGGGAATAACCCCCTCGAAATCTACCCAAAAAAAATGTAAATTATTCTGCTGTTAGTTTACGATAACAAACAAAAAATTGAATCAATATCTAACCGACTCCGTGTGAAGGAAAAACTACGTTTTTTATTATTTTTTTTTGTCGAGGAAAACGCACCTATATGAATTTAAATAAATCCATTTTCCACGCATTTTGTTCCTCCCCGTTACGATTATCTCCCCACACCCTTGAATGAGGTTGAGAAATTTGCATTTAGTTTCGATAAGAAAAAAAGAAGATTTTTCTTTTTCGAAGCTCTGCATCTCCTGCTGCTGCTGCTGATAGTTGTGGTTGTGTGTGGTGTGATTGGTGTTTTTGGGGTTTTCCAATTCCAATTTTCTCGCCTCTTCTTCTCTTTTTTTTTTCTTTCTTTTTTTTTATAGTCTTAGAGGTCAGGGAACTTTTTGATATTGATGAACCTAAAAATTCATGAAAAATAATAATTGATGATAATTAATTCTTAATTAGAATGATTAATTATAAACCTAAACATGTTTCTTTGTGTTTAAAATTTCTTATTTCTTCATTTAATTAAACTTACTAATTCTACTCAAGGAAAAAGAACCTATTATTTTGCTATTCTAATAAATTTCGAAATTATACTTAAATCTCACGAAAATAACCGTGTCACTGTGGCACGCCAGTTTGTCTTTCTGTTCATTTTTTCAACATGGAAACATGCCAAATACAAACGCCACAATTATAGATGTACATCTATATCTATCTAGATATCAGTAACAATATTATTATTATATTTATCAAGTTTCATTAATTTAAATATTGATTTTCTAATTATGAAGCGGAGAAAATTGGCTGGGTGGAGGGATATCGCCGGAAAGTTCAGTAATTTTTTTATTATTATTAGAAGAGTGTTACGCAGTGGCGCAAAATTGCCCTTGGTTGGGCTAAAAATTTTGACTTATTTCACCTGAAGATTAGATATAATCATTCTATATAAATTCTAAATTAATTCATTATAAATCTAATTCGTTACGGAAAACTCAAGCATTTTCTACTATAAATATAAAAATTCTGCCTTACCTTCCTTCCATTATGAAAAGAAAAAACTTCCAACAATCAAATTTCAACCCCTCTGATTGAACCCTGTCCATCTCTGTCTCACTCAGGCTCTCTCTCCCTCTCTATCTTATTCATCAAATTGCTAATTTTCCAGCGAATACATATTAGTCGATGGTGATGGTGGTGGTGGTGGTGCTGCTGCTCAGCTACTGTTACTGCTGCTGCTGCTGTTTCTGTTGTTACTAAAAGGGGTGGTTTTTGTATACATATATATACATAGAGGGTTAGATATGCCCTTGCGTGCGTTTAAACTACCCTCATAGCCGTCGTTGCTGTCGTCGACGTCGTTGGCGTCGTAGTCGACGACATCGTCCTCTATCTCTTTGCTTTTCTCTATTTCTCTCTCTCTCTCTGACTCTATGCCTTTCTGTCTCTTTCTGTTTCATGGTCTACATTCAAAAAGCTCAATCGATTTTCTCACGCCCTGATTTCCGATGCGCTGTAAATGCTGCTCTATAGAAACTGCCATACACGCGGTAGCAAGGCTCTGCCAATTTTTCCTGCCAAAAATGGAAAATGAGAGCTGTGGCTAGGGGAAAGTTGGGGTAAGTGGAGGGCATTGTGGAAAAATGGGAAACGTTTGGTTTGTCCTCAAAATTACCCAGCGCGTTGCTATATTCACTTATATACATGATGTTTTCGTGACGTAGATTTTCACCTAGAAAAAAGAAAAGAAAAAAGATAATAGAAGTGAAGAGAATAGAGGGGTTGGAAAAAAACGTAACGAAAATTGTTCTAGAAACTATCTGGAGAGGGAAGTGATAGAGGAATGGAAGAATAATATTGAACATTTATTTCGTTTTCTTTTTTTTCAAATGGTAGAACTTTTAATTCCCCGTCAGTTTGGTCGAAAAAATCTGATGTGATGGTTTTTTTTTCCTTTTGCGAAAACCAGTTTTAGTACACATTTACATAAATACAGATATTCTAAAAGTGGTTTTAAAAAGTGGAATTTCTGGACAATAAAATAAATAATTAACAAAAAATCTTGATAGTTTAAATTGTGTTTAAATTGCATTAATTAAACGCATTTTTAGATAGAAATCTACGATTCAATTTTTTAGTTGCTCAACACACTTTTACGTTTTTACAATAGAAAATATTCAATGATTTTATCTATATATAGGATTAAGCTAAATCATATTGTGAATGCCAGATAACAGCGTGTTTATTAATAATAATTGTAATCAAGGAAATTTTGAGTTATCATCTGGGCATCCAAATTCCAAATCATCTTTTCTATTATTTCTAATGCCCTTACAGGGGAATAGAGCCTAAACTTAATTAGATGCCTGCCACCTAAATTAAACTTATTAATTAGTTTAAATCCAATTACATCCAAATCCTAACAAAGATAAGCAAATAAAAATTGTAATTTTAATGGGAAACTTCAATTTAAAATGGGAATAATAAAAAGAGCACAAAAATAGTAAAATTTAACCCAAAAAAAGGGTTATTTCGGTACCAAGTTCCACTGTAACAGATTCGATCAATCAATGTGTTTTATAAATGTAAATGAGCGGCAACGTGTTCTACAATACGTTTATAATAATTCGATAGCAATGCTTTGAATGTTTTAATTTGAGGTCAAAGTATCAAATAACTTAACATTTATTAACAATAAATACACCAAAATATTTTAACCAATAAAAAACACATTTAACTTTTATCCATCAATAAGTTGATTAAATTCCGATTTGCTTGGACTAGTGCTCCAAATATAGTCCACACGAATAAGAGTAAAATTCCGTTGTGCTCTTTCCATAAATAATAAACACAATTAACACTTTTATATGCTTCATCCTGATTAAAACAAGACCAAATAGAGAAACAGAGAAATTAAATATTACACAAGAGTACTTCCATGTCCGTTTTAAATAGTCTTCCTTCCCCTCTACCCCGCTACATGAACTTTATTAATTTCCTACTTCACATTAATAATATCAGCGGTTTTAACTACTATGATATCACTGATGTGGAATTTGTCACCAATATGATTTTATATTAATATGTACATGTATATATTTTGCTGTATACAGGGTGACAATGACGAGTTGTTAGAAATATAATCATTTTGTTGTGTCTAGATTGATATTCTTTTCATAGAAATAGAAATTCCGTGGTTGTCTACAGCTAAAAACCAACAGATATCAGATGTCACTTAAGTTGTCATGCTGCAAAAATTGATTTTGTGTCAATCCTGAAATTTGGGTATTTTAAGCTTAATTAGTGATTACGTCACAAATGTTCAAAATTTTCTTTTTTCATCCCAACGTTTGTAATTTATAGCATACATTTGTCAGTGGATATATAGCATATATTAGACTTCTCGGTTAATTAGTACACTTTAATGCTAATACCTAAATTCATAAGAATGAAAAAAAATTAACCAAGCAAGAGCTTTATGTCATTCATCATGTCATTGATACAGTTTATTTACAGATAAAAACTAAGTATAAAATTCTCAAAGAATGTTTAAGTGGAGCTACAGTTGACGACACATGACAGAAGGAATATTTTAACAAAATCTGTAAAAATCGTTGCAGATTATCAAACTCGTGTGAGACGCCAGGCAACATTTTGACACATGTGGCGTCCTTCCTTAGTTGAACCTTAGTGAAAAGCAATTCATGAATGCATACGACTTATATTTCTTACAGCTCTACTTAATCACCCTGTATAGATGTAGGTTTTTAAAGTGTGCCAACACCTACTTATGGAATTGTTTTCCTTTTTTAAACAATTATAAGAATTAAAGATTATAAATGTCTAGTAGTGGTAATAGATACTTGTATAAGTATCTGATTCTTACTACCTTCAATTATTTTAATGAAGAATGACTAATATCCGTATGGCTGCTTATTAAAGTTGTATTGGAGGTTGCAGATGTATATAAGAACAAAGAAAAAGGTTATTTATCGAAAAATTCTTCAAATTGGAAGAGTTTATCAAGACGAAAGATATTTTTTACTATTTTATTTTTTATTTCAGAAAATCGATTTTATGCCTACAAAATGATTATTCTTGTCCAGCTAGTACTTAATTCGAGTTATTCAACTGTGCCATTTTCATTATAATTATTATACCTATCTAATTATCATAATTTTTTAATTAAAATTCAAACTAATTAGAAAACAATTCAACCTCCATTTAATTAAACAGAGTATAATATAATCCATACGATTTAATGTGGCTGAATACAATCTATTTAGCATTTTTTATATATTGTAACTAGTAATCTTCAGATTGTATAAATTGGAAATTAGTTACTTAATTGTTCTTGTTGTGAGAACTCTACGACCTGAGAAGAGGAAATTATATACGTATATTTTTTTGTATTGGGGCTATGCTTTTTTAGAATTTTTTTTTCCTGTTTTAAGATTACTATCGTCCTTATTAATGTTTATACAGATTAAATTTTAAATTAAATCGAATACTTATATGTATTTAAAGTCATGTTCTCACTTGGCGAAGTGAGTGCCTTGCTCAGAATATAAAATAACGAAAATATTCTATTTATATATCCAATTTTTCTGAAGGTCAATGAATTTTTTCGCATTCCTTTTATTCCATTTGTCATAAATGTCATGCGATATAAATTTATTACTTTATAGAGGGCTAAGGATCGGGGATTCTCTCACTGTTGTTTAGGTGACTAGCATATTTATGTGTGCGTTTTATTTTTTTTTTTTTTTTTAGATACAATATTATTAGGGAGGTATACAAATTAAAGGTGAGTGAGCATATACATATATGATTCTGGGGAGGTTGCGAGGGGTGTATGTAACGGATATTTTTTATGTTTTAAATTATATTTAGGCACTAATCAGATTTTATGGATACAAAAGAAGGGTGAATTCGAACAACAGATGGCCATGGTTAGTTTGATATGGACAAACACCTTTTTATAGTTATTTTGAGGTGGAGGGCCCCTCTCCATGTTAAAAACAGAAGGCTAATTAATTAGAATTAGCATTAGTGTAGAATAAGCTTAAAGTTAAGTGTATTCACGAACTACCGCTTTTGTAAAAAAAAAGGTGTAACGCCACTGCTTTCCTTACATACTTAATCACATGTATATTTATATTACTATCTCATAGAGATCGGTCTGGAATTAATTTAACAAATAAACGACCCGATGTGATGACACAATCGTTTTAAAATTTATTTCAGTTTGACATCGAAAAGCAACATTCTGAGAGGTTTGGTTTTCTAAGTTGCTGGCTTATGTTTGGTAGGAACTCTCCTGGGTAGAATACACTACCCTTATACAGATGATGGAGATTACTGTGTGTCTCTAGAAACTACAAATTTGAAATAATATTTCAAACAGTTAATTATTTTCAAAAATTTCTATACAAATTCGAACAAAACGAGGTAATTTTACGACATTTATTGAGAAGATAAGATCTACATGGCCCTTTCTATTTTAGTTTTATTCTATTATTCGATTGGAAGTTCAATTTATTACTTTTTTGACATTTCTGTTCGAACAATCTTCAGAAAATTTAAGCTTAAATGCCGAAATACCACAGAAATTTAATTCTTTCTCACATATTGTATACCTGATAAATGAATTTGGGATTTTCGATATATTCTGTGCAAATCGAAAGCTGAAAACATGAGGACCCTTAATTTGTCATGGTTTTAATATGTTTCATTTGCCACCTTTTATGATTCTAGACGCGCGACCGCTTTGTCACCGAAATCTTTTGACTTTCAACAGATAAAATTGAAAAAGCAAAAAAATTTTTTTTGATTTTTGTTTTTGCTTGCTTCTCCAACCCCACTCCTTCAATTTCTAATCACCCCTACTACCACCATTACTATTATCAAACAAGCGAAAATCGATTTCGTCATTGCGCCATTATGACATGGAAATTTATTTGATAAAAAAAAAACAGGAAGAAAGGGAAGGGAAACCCGTGATAGAGTAGTGGTGGTGAAGCTGCGAGTTCTGCGCATGTGTCATCATAATCGCATAAGTATAATAAGCAAGTTAAATCAATAACAAGCAGGAAAATCTAATTTACATTTTGATTTAGTTTTATGCAAATCGGGTGAGCGTACTTTGTGGATATGTTGATAAAACAATGATTAGAATGTTTATAAGCAGGGGGGGGGGGGTGAATAGAAGCCTCAAGGAAATATTAAAAATGAATATAAATCCCCATCACGGATTAATTATTATAAATTTAATAAGCGAATAAATTAAATAAAAAGCCGAAAAGTTAAGCGCTATAAGAAAAAACTGTCTTTGACTTACCTTAAGTCATTATAGGTACACACCTTCTCTGATTAATCAAAGAAACACAGTCAATATTATTAAAATAGTAGGAAAAATGTTCATTAATTTGTTGTTTTTTAATAATTTACAGTTAAACTCTAATCATTTTATACAAATAAAAAAAAGAATAACGCCAATCCACATACAGACAGCTCTTGTAAGCAACTGTGGACGCGCAAGTTTCGCGTTCACCTCCTTCTATATGTATAGTATAGTATAATGTGGACTGAGGAGAGACCGGCTTCAAAAACCATTAACATAAATTATTTTCAGGAGACAGTTAATATTGCTATATGTATTATAGTATAGTCTAGTATAAATCGAGGGGGATCTTAGTTCATTTCAATCTTTTCATACACACCATGTAGTATTAGATACGTATAGATTGGCATTCATATATTATTATTATTATTATTGATGTTGCATCATCTGCTTTTGTTAAAAAAATTATAAAAATTTTAGCGAAAATACAAAGGAGTTTTTGACACTTTAACCAGTTGTCCATTTTTTGAAAGAACCACCCAGTATATAATTGAAAAAACAATACATTGACCTGGAATTGATTAAAACCGAGATCCTTATAATTCCTTGAAATTATTCCATTACGTCTCCCATGATCATATTGATTCATTCATCCATTTATATAACGTTATTTACTCTTCCTAATTCTTTTATTCCGCTGTATAGAAACTTTCCCTATTTCAAATACTACCCAACCCAACAACAATTGGGATATTATAATAATATAATAATAGAGGGACATTATCGCAACCCTCGTAACCTCTCCCCTTACGCTTCTTTTCCAAAACGATGCAAACGAAAGAGAAAAAATGACGTCACTGCAAGCCCTTTCTGATGCGGCAGCTGTCATGTCATGAAAAAGAGATCCTGATAGTGGATTGTGTGTACTCGATGGAGTAAATCTTGACAGCCCTTCAAAAATAGATCGGGTTGTTTTATAACGCCCTTTTTATTCAGCTCATCATGGCCGAAAAGTTTTTGAAGTAACCATAAGGAAAAATCAGCAAAAAATTTGATTTGTATTAAAATGAAAATTATGATTTGAATATTAATTAAATTAAATTACATAAAACAGTGGAATTCAAGTGTTGGCCAGAGGAAATTGTTTACTTTCAAGTTTTATGTGTATTAAAAATTAGGAAACTGTAACTTAATGTTTAAATTAATTAATGAGGAAAACGGAAGCTTTATCCTTTTTTGAAAAATTTAAAAAATACTCTGTTTACAGGTGACATCTGTGAGTCAACACGTGTGTTAGATCGTCGCCGCCATTTTCATGTATATGCCAAATTTTAGGCATTTTGAATATGGCCAGCAACGTATAAAGTTTTCTGGAATTTGCAGAGTTAGTTTTAGTACAGAAATCTGCGTTTCGTATTAAATTTCTATTGTATTTTCTTCAAATTATCTAATTATCCTAAATCTATCACGATGTCTTGAACAGTTAATAAAAGATGGTGACTTGATGGAAAAAAATAGTGAATAAAAAAAATAGTAAAGAAATCGAATAATTTAATTATATAATTATACAAACAAAAATTTTCAATAGCGAATAGAAATATCCAAAAAAAAAAATTTTAAATAAAATAAAGCCATCAACAAATATACAACTGCGCCATCTATTATGTGCAAACAACAGTACCAAATTGTTCTCTGCGCCCAATGGTTTTACCTTCAGTTCGAGGCATTCTTCATAGATGGACATCACTAAATATTGATGTGGCCGGCGCGCAAGAAATTCGAATTTTTCCTACACATTTTAATTTTCTAATTTTAACTTTAACAATACTATTTAATAAGTTTAGTTATTTAAACGTTCATTTCTTAAATTCTTTTCCATATACAAATGTGAAATGCAAAGTACAACAATCACAGAATACCTATAAAGAAATACAACTGAATTCAACAAAACTATCTACATTCACTTCCGAGAATTTATCTATTGACGTATCATATGTAAATTTGTTCTTTTGTAAATTTTGTAGGTATATTATACTGTATAGGGTTCATCATCATGACATTTGAAGACTTTATTTTTTTCTTTTTATTTTTCACTGATGTACCTTGACCACCGGTTTTGTTTGCATTGATTCCTTATTGAACAGAGACATAAATACACTGACAGATATGCACATTTAGGTTTATTTTTTTTCAGTCTCTTTTGAATGCAATTTATGTCCTTTTGTGTGTTTGTTCACATTTTTTAATCCTTGTGTATGTAAAACAGCATGATGATTGACATATATATTGAATGACAATTTTATTATAACGGTAGAACATACCGTATACACAGAGATAAAAGGATCGTTTAAATTTAAGAAATGGGTTTTTTAAGAGGGAGTGCAAGATATTTATTTAAAATTAGATTTTAACCATATATTAAATTGATAGAGAACCTTTGAATGTGAAGTATACCGTGTGATTCGTTTTGGAAAAAAGATTCGTTATCAAATTGCAATTAATTATCGATTGTTAGGATGGAATTTGCATTAATCAAAGCAAACAAATAAATAAATGTAACATAACAAGCACATAGACCATTATTAATTATGTATTATTATTTATTAAAGTGGACAATTACAACAATAAACTATTAATCAGAACGTGTACCTCCTAGAGAGCGAACACTGTTCCCCCCATTATTACAGATATTTATTTATTAGGTATGTATAATGAATTAGAAAAATTCGATATAAATAAAAATATTATTAATAATTGTAATATAAAGAAGAGAAACAAAGACAGATTATGCTATTATGAGCTTAATAACTATTACAAATATGTAGATAGGTACTAGTATTATACAGATTAAAAAGACTATTGTACAATCATTTTACATTACAATTAATTGTTTCTTGAATGTGTAATAAACTGGGGATATTTGCATCTAAATTGTGCTAACAAAAACCCTTACTTCATATAAGTACTTTAAAGTTCAGTAGGTAATAATATATTTTTTTTAAATATAATTTTTATTATTTACATATACGTATAATCGAACATTTATAATCTATTCAATATTCTCAGTTAGTGACACCTAAACTAGCTTCTACTTACAAGTAACTATATCTAGGAAAATATTCACAGTGATGAAGAGATTCTTTTATTTACATTTGCTTTCTTTTACATGCTGCTGATAAGATAGAGTTAAATACACTATTCTAACTGATACAGTATATTTATCTCGTAAATTGAATACAGCAATGAAAACCCAAAGAAAAAAAAAGAAAAAAAGAAAGTTGAGGAAGCTTTCTTTTCTTCACTTAGTAATTAAATCACACTGGTTTTTTTCTTTTTTTTCAAAATTATAAACCTAAATTATAATAAAATTAAAAAATTAAAAAATTAATAATTTTCAATTTTTGTAATAATTAAAACAAATCGTATTGCACATTATAATTTCATTAAATCTATAATGAAGTTTTGAATGATGCATGTGTATAAACATAATTGAGATAATGATCGTTTTTTTTCGGTATTTATCAAATCGAGATATTGTCTAATAATTAGTTAATTGTCTATTTAATCATTAGATGTTCTGGTATCGATGATATACTAGATTTTTCATTATGCATATCTCGATTTAACGGTAAAAAACATCAACCATTTTGTCCAAATAAAAAAAAATAAATCACATATTTTCACAAAAAATACATTTAGACAAACAAAGACAGTTAAATCTATTTCTAGATAGATACAAAACAAAATTAAAATTGACAGTTTTATTTTTACAGAAATTGAATCAGTTTGATTCAAAGAAATTTCTTTCTTTGTGTATCAGCAGTCAGAAATTTTTCAACAAATACAAGTACTATTTTAATTCTGCTTTTAAATAGTTGATATTTGTTTATCTACCATAAACTATAAGAATATAATATCATTTTATTGTTAGAGCTACATTGTACGGCTTCCTCCATGGAGAATTCCAGATAGATGTTAATCAGTAAAATAAATAAAAAATTCGTTAAGACAGACATATCTACTACTATACACATTTACATATGCATCTGTCTTTATACCAGTCCCCTATTCTGTAGATATATATATGTATTAAAAAAAGAGCCCTATGGGCTAAAACTGACATGTACAAATCATAATATTCATCAGGTAATGTTGGCTAATTTCTCCAGCATCAGCCACACTAAAATATATACTTATTATACAAAATAAAAACAACAAGTTCTACTTTAGTTATAATTATTGTAAAATAATTATATTTTTTATTATATAAATATTATAAGTAATTTTACTCTATGCCAATTCAGATGAACTTAAAACAGTCTGTGAACATTAATTGGCAAGTAAAATAGCACAAAATAATCACCATTTTCGTTTTTGATTGTTTAGATATTCAAGTAAAAGAATAATTAATTAATTGATAATAAATTATCTCATAAATGAATAAACAAAACATTCAAAATTCATATAATAATGGAAATCACATCAGTTAACTATATAGATATATATATATATATATACATATTGAAACTGCCTAGGATCCGAGTGCGCACCTAGCTTGCCCCTCTTTTTCGTTATTATTCAAATAATTTGAATACAATAATAATAAATATCTAATTAAGAAGGGCCGCAGTCTCCATTGTACGCGGCCCAAGGCTAGCTATATGGTGTACCGCATGCATAGAGGCCGCGTTGCATAGGTCCCATGCCACCCATCCCCATTGCTTGATGGAATGCGTATCCTTCGTCCTGTAGTGAAGCCAGGTGAAAATCTACAACAAAATAAACAAAACAAACAAAAAAAAAACAAAGAAAGAAAGAAAGAAACGTTTAAATGAAGACATCCTATATGTAAAATTGTAAAAAAATCGTCCATATGAACCTGTCCAATTTTCTAATAATATGGAACATGTATGTGCGTGTGTATGTAGTTGTGCATGTGCTGACTGACACCCGCACAGACGGGATGAGAGACACACAAAAATGTATATATAAGTAGTAGATTTATTATGATAAATTTGAATAAAAGTATAAAAATGAACTGTGTGTGCTGCTAGTTGCACTATCTATCTGTCTACTGTGTGCTGCAGAGTGAGAATGAATTTTTGAAAAAGATTAAAAATGTGATGATGATGTTCAATTAATCTGTTGGAAAAATCCAACATCCGGTAGGTGTCGACACTTTGTTTTTTTTTTGTTGTTGTTACTTGAGGGGGCCGGGTGAGGACAGTTTTTTGATAGAAAAAAATTGTTGATTCGGACAGAAAAAAATTTAAATCTTTTTTGATGATTAGAGAAAAAAATGCAGGAATTCACTATGGTAGAAAACATCTATCTATAATACTATTTAGAGAAAGCCAACAAAGAATTATAATTGAAGAAAGTTTAAGTAGCTAATGCACTAATATATGAATATTAATTTTTATCTCTCTAAAAGCAACTTCTAAGTTAACAAACAGAGTATAGATGGCAGGTTTTCTAGTCAACTAATAACAGCTAAACGAATTGGCAAATATTTACACATTTTCCCTGTTTTGATTCCGAATTTGCTTGATTTTCATTACTGTCACTTTTATATTGATTTAACAAACAATTTGTCTATAAGTAAAAATCATGCAGCATCATTACAAATCAAAAAGAAAAATGCAGAAACAAAAGGCACAGCTAATTATTAAAAATAAATAATTAATTAAAAAATAATACCTAAAATATCAACTAAAATCGATCACAAAATCACAACTACTATATAAAGCAGAACTGAATTAAGTATATTTGTATTATTATTTATTTATTTATATATAGTAATTCCTAAGTGGCAAGATGAGCAAACTGACTGGGATGCAAATCAAACTGATAAGGATGACCATAAGGAGACATATGATATGGAACGATATTCATACTGGCCATCTTGTGCTCCTTTTTCCACTTCATTCGACGATTTTGAAACCAAATTTTTATTTGCCGTTCAGTTAGACATAATGCATGAGCGATTTCAATTCGTCGTCGTCGCGTTAGGTACCTATTGAAGTGGAATTCTTTTTCTAATTCTAATGTTTGGTATCGAGTATAGGAAGTTCTTTGCCGTTTTGTTTCACCATTTGCATTGACAGTACCTGGAATTGAAATATTTGTGATTAGAACTAATAAAGTTTAGAAATATACGCATTTTAAGAGTGCGTCTAGCTAGATCACCGATAATCAAATTAAATCGAATGCATGTCGAATACGCCGCCACACGGACAGTTTGGTCGCGAAGTATGCTACGTTTGCCATCTTTCATTTTACACCTGCAGCCAGTCTAAACGGATCTTTACAAAACAAAAACCTTGCTATCTACACCGAAATACAAAACTAGAAAGTGTTTAAATCAAAAATAATAATAAATTCACCTCAAAAAAAAATGTTTGAGTATGTTTTGGCGACTAGTTCTGGACATGGTCGAATGACATGCTTTAACGTAATTCATTAAAGGGGGCTGAGGTGTCTGCCCAAACTATAATAAATCTTTTTTTCAACTTTGGCATCAAGCCAAGAAAAAATGCTTACAAGTGAAGTTTCTATGAAATTATTTCGAGTCGATTTAATAGTGCGGGTGTAGCAATTAATTCACAATTAGCCATTCTAATTAATTATTTGCTTGTTTGTTTTTTTTTCTTATCTTTTTAGAACTCTTTCTGAATCAAAAAATCTATCTTTTCGAAAACATTTTTTTACATAATTTTAATAATTTGTAATTTTTCATCTGTCAAAAAATATATTAGTCTGAAGGTAAGTTTTCTAACCGGGGATAGAAATATCGGCCCTTAATGTCTATGGATATTTGTAAAACAAAATAGTATAAATTATTACTAACTTAACTTCTTGTTCTCATTAACTCTGTATTCATCGACCGTAAATAACTTTACGCCTACACGACAATGATTTCAAATTAACCACCACCACCTACCATCACCAACTTCGAGGCATTCAACAAAACTTTAAGGGCGAAAATTTTAACGCCTATTTGGCCAAGATGAATTTCCATTTACAGAAAATTGAAAAAAATTGATTTTAGTTGAAAAGTTGTGCAAAACACAGGCGTTTCGCAATTTATTATTATTTTGTTTGTTTGTTTGGAAGAACAATTTCAGACGTCAAAACGATATACGTTAATTTATTTATCTATGTGTAAATGAAAATTGAAAAGAACTATCCACTTATTATTGTAAGCCAGCATACAATTTACATTTAGTGATCCATTCAGTTTAATAATCTCTATATTTCTTTACTCGTTGAATTCAACATGCTCTGTGAGCATGTAATTTATTAGTCTTGTACTGTATTCATACGTTCATATAAACTGCCTTTTCATAATAATAATTCATTTTATAAAACAGGTGAAGTTAAGGCGTTAAAAGTCTTACCAAAAGAATTAAAAAATTTGTTAATTTTGCAAAGGATTTTTTGATAAATTACCAGTTATAGCTACTGAAAAAACGTTTATATGAACATATGATTATATTAAGAATGAAATGTGAAATTCAGTAAGTATAGAAAAATTGCCAAGCGACGTGCGCCACGTAGCGAAACGCAAACAACTCGGGAAGTGCGACATGTAAAGAAGATCACTTTATGTTCGGAATGTATACGCAATTTTTCCAATAATCGCCGAAAAGTATCCAAAACTGACTAATAGTAGTTTCAATTGTAACTGATCGACTAAGCCTCAATGTGTCAGTTACCATATGTATTATAAAAGCGACTGCATATGTATTCGTCAAAATTCCACGAAGGTATAGACAGTTCTCAAAATAGACTGCGGCAAATCTTATTAAAACTTTTGCGATAGGCACCTGCTAAAATAGACTAGAATATTATTTTTCAATTTTAACAAATACCGATTTATCTTGTCAATCAAATAATCGAACCTTAATTTTTCAAAATATTCTTATGAAAAGATCAGAGATTTAGATAAATGCGATATCCTAATATACAAAGAACTCCAGCCAACTTTTCATTTCTCTCTTTCGATTATTCCCCTGGCAAATATGACACATACTAATTAGTCTAATTTTTCATTGCAAATATTACGTGACTCTATTTCGATTCGGCAGTACCTATGGGTGGTAGTTATCTAAATAATAGGTGATAGCGGTGTAAACGTATAGGTACTAACACAAATGACATATATAGGTACTTATAATGTGCCACCGAAAAATGTCTGCTTATATGCTTTATCCACGTCATTTCTTGATATATTAAAAATATATACTAATACAAAAGCCAACATAAAAGAACTTCTTGAAGAAATAAAACACCGTGAAAGGGTCTTTAGCGATAAAATAGCACCGAACGAATATAAATATTTTATTATATGGCGGCTTGGACATTTTCACCAGGTTAATATTTTATAGTCGTTTGTCAAGATGCTTAGCGATCTTGTGGAAAATTAATTTAATCCTTTTTGAAACTCTCTGCATGCCGACTGAACAACTTAAATACATACATGCAAATCATACATACACACATACAAATGACAAAGAGGACTCCTTTTCAGCAGCGTCTTGCAAATTACTACGTATAAGTATATACATAATGCAGTGTGGTAAGTAGGCAACGTTCCAGTGCAGTGGTAATAATTTTTTGTTCATTTTGCTATTGACTAATTATTAATTTATATATCTAAGTATGTACTCACTACAATGTATGTAATTTTACGTTAAAGATTGCAACAATACTAATTACTTTCTGTAATGATCTAAGACATGATTCTAATATTTCAAAGTTGATACATGTCGTGACTATTGTGTAGAGCTCAGCCATATTTGATTATTTAGAAAATTATATTTCACACTACAAAGTGCATGTGCACTTAATTAGGTAGGTGTATGCATGTATACTTTTCACATTTTTTAAATAATTAAATCTGGATTTAGATTCGTGCCACAGCCATCTAAAACTTCATGTTCACTATTTTTTCCATTTTGAAACGAAAATTACATATATATTTTTGCTACGATTATGTAATTAGTTTTAATCACTTAATGTTCATCGTTATCGATATTGATATAATTATAGTATATAATATATATACTTTCACGTTCAGAATCGTCTCGCCACCCGCTGTACGCTAGCGATGCGGGACGGCATCGAAAGAGTTCCGCAACCGTCTAGACTGTGTCTGAATATGAAATAATTATATAATTACTTATATGTAATAATTAGTGTAAAAGTCAGATGATAATTATAGACAATACCACGAAAAGTTCGAAGAACCGTAAAACTTCATTCATAACTCGACTACGAATCGAGTAACGAACGACAGCCATTCTCTAATTAAACTCATACTACTTCCGGTCTAGAATCCCCTTTGTTACCCTACTACTCCATTCAACAACAACAACATCAGAAAAAAAAACATTCGGAAACTGATTGATTACAATATAAATTAAAAAACGATGTTTCGTTAATTCAACTATAAATTACCATTTTTTTTTACTCGAAATAAAGTTATTTTCTTTGCAATTTAATATCATCATTAGTCATTTGGACTATAGTAAATCATCATCATCATCATTACCATCATCATCATCATCATCATCATCATCACTACATACGTCTACAATCATAAAGTAAAACATCACCTAGAGTAGATTACAATCACTGTTGGCAATAAACATTATTTTCATCTTGTATTTTGTCTTATTGCTACTATATGTGTATATGTGTCGTGTTTATAGGGTGGTCCAAGTAGATCGGAGATCATAAATATCTATGTAATTGTGTCCATTTAGTTAAGTGTCCAGAGATAAAAGAAACACAGGATTTTTTTTATTTTCCAGGCGTAAATGATCACCCTGTATATTTTAATAATAGCAAATCGAAATTTTCTCTATTCGTAGTCGTGCACTAGTAGGTAGTTGACTTGTCAGTAGTTTTGAAATGTACACAACATTTGCAAATGTCGTAAATTTTGAATTATGTACTCGTATTATACGAGTCGAGAATGAAAAAAAAAAAAAAAGAATTAAATTCACCATCCCCTATCTGTTAGATATCAAACATATTTACGTCATATTTGATATAAATGAGCAACTGTCTGCTGTGTATTTTCTAAGAACACAGATTTAGATACAGCCAAAATTCGGTCGATGTTTCCGAAATATGAAATTTTTCTTTTCGTTTTTTGTTAGTGAATTAAAACCAATATTTCTCTCCATAAATCTTTAATATTCAACCACTACCATCACCTAATAAATAAATAGAGTATATAAAATACGACAAGCTGTCATATAAAAGGACTTAAAGGGAATCAGACAGTTCCACTCCTCCTATATCTATACAATCATTTTCATCTTGATCGTTCCAGACGCTGTCGCGACTCATCCACTTCGATCCTGTTATTATAGGTATCCTTTTCCTATCTGAATGAGGTATATAGATAGAAGAAATATCAACGAACAATGGCATATGATTGACATTGGATTTTTATTTTTGTTGGATAAGTTTTGTTCACTGGCAATTTCATCGGAGCTATTGGATCCTTCCCGGTTTTTTTTTTTTTTTCATGGTGCTGTTATATACGGGGGTAGTAAAGAAAATTTCTTTCAAAGCCAAAATCAATTTATCAAAAAAAAAGAGTGCGTTCGCGGATTGAAAACGAATGGCAAACCCATTAAACTCGCAATTTTTGATTTACGACATTCAAATACTGTAAATTATCAAGCTTTTAACAATTCACCCCCTCACTCAAGCTCGCTTTATTCATTCATTTCATTCAGCAAAGAGAGCTGCCAGTACGTACCAACCAAGCAACCGATCGGTTTCAACTATTCCACCCTCTTCAGTTCTCAATGTAAAACAGCAGCAGCAACCCTGAGTATCTGTCTATGTGTGCTTATCGAAGCTAGGGTTACGGGTGCGGGGGGGCAAACGGGGTAGTAAAACGACAACACATCAAGAAAAGGAAATAGACAGACAGTTATAAATGGATAGAAAAATTACTAAAGCATTCCTTATTCGATTCTGAACACTCTTGTATAGTTGTATTATACAAATATTCACACACACACACGCACACAATGTTGCATTAACTCAGTGTGTGCAAAAGTTTCCTTTTTTCACTCTCTCTCTGCCTCTCTCTCTGCCTCTCTCTTTTTGGTCTGTATGCTGGTTGTGGCAGAATCGCAAAATAAAAAAAAATTCTTTTATTTACTATTGTAAAAGGGAGAAAAGGGAAAGTTTGTGAAAATGAAAATAGGAATATGGGCGACAGGAATATGGGAGGGTGTCGGGGGTGTTCTTCAATGGAAAACTTTCCCCATGGTCGAATTATAATAGAGTTAAAATCAACTTTGATATAGTACATTTAAATTAGTACATTTCAACGATATCTTTAATTGTTAATTTTAAATAATTTTTAAACAAATCAAATTTCCTTGTTTTTGTTGACGTTGATAATGAGGATGATGATGGTTCCTATTACATAATGAAGCATCTGTTAAAATCATACAAATTTTATTGTTTGTATTAAAATATTTTTTTCCAATTAATGTATTCATTTCTAAAATTAAATTAACGATTATCATAAATTGTGTGCTGAATTGAGTATTACTCGCCAATGTTAATACAGATATCAGAATCAGTGACCCGTATTACTTGACGAAAAAAAAGATATTAATTTTAGTTGTTAAGCTAATCATATTTGTAACACTTTTCATAGAAAAATATCATGCGCTTGTTTCCTTATAGCGAATAATGAACTAATTGAACGCTCCGTCTTGGCATCACCAGCACAATCGTTCATATGGTCGCGAGAATGCAATTCGATGACTATACTGGTGATGCCCCCAAGCGAGAAAAAGATGCTGTTACGGTAAGCGTGAGCATTTTAGATTCCTGATAGGCAAGGATTTTAATTGCCATTATTTGACAGTCATTATTATTAGAAGAGAAATAAGATTGATGCGCTTTAAATTAATTAATAACAATAATTCCGTTTCCTTTTATGCCTTTTATATTACTAACATTTTCTTTTGATGAGTAAACAAAGAAAAATGAAATTATATCAATATTATGGCTATTTCTGTAATTATGATTACTGTTGTTATTATTATTATTATTGCATTATAATGAGCACCCAAACAAAATGTTTAAACAATCACAGCAACGGCTTAGAAATATTGTTATTCTTCCAATAAAATCTAATTATTTTTATAATAATAACAATAGATAATAAAATGCAATTAATTACTATTATTATACATACTTTAATGTATTTAAATAACAATATAAGTACCGCAATCGCATATTTGAACTTTGTCATATTATTATTATTAACATGTAAGAAAATAGCAATTAATATTGAAGACCAATTTTTATGATTACGAAATAAGCATTGTTTGTTGACGGATGCTTGAGAGTAATCATTATTGTTTATATAAAATAAAATGTACTTATCTTTTTCTGTTTTTTCGTTGTATTTTAAAAATAAATTTATGTACGATTGGTTCGTTCCAAGCACTAAAAACATCTTCTCAGCTCAGCATTTTCAACTGCTTTAATCTTTGAATAACAACTTAAGCTAATCAACTTACTAATAAAAACATACACATACACATCATGACAAAATGAAAAGGAAACAGTTGCTCACGCCCTACATGATTTTCGAACAAATCTACTTTGACTTGTTTGCCATACTGTATTCAAAAAAAAAAAAAAAAAAAACGGAATAGAAGAAAACACGTGAAGTAGGAATGGTGGAAAGGCTTGACTTGTCAATCATTTTTATTATAAATGGCAGCCTGGCAGGGTACCCTATTTTCTATTATGCTTAGCATTATTTGCTCAACCCTTTCCACCATTTTTAATAGGTACCCGCTTATTTGAAAGTATAGGAACCATATTGATGGAGATGTTTCGTAATGGTTGTGATTTATTGATACTACATAATTATTTTTATTTTTTTGAAAATTAATCATTGATTCCATATTTAATCATCTTTTTCATATTTGCATAATGATAAATAAACAAAATTTGAATAAAATCATCAAGGTATCGTCGACGACATCATGGATGGAAATTTTGAAGTTTTTTTTTTCAAATAAAATAATTATAGCGTGACTATGAGACATTCATCTTTTGTTAATATTATGTAGATATATTTTACTTCGTATTCTTTAAAAAGCACTATATCAACCCCCTAACCCTTATAATATCGTTAATGTGGAAGTTTTGTAAAGATTAGTAACTTATATGGCGAATGCCTAAAAAAGTGACGTCACTACAATGATGAATTTCACAATAAAATTCAGCAAATAGTCAAAATAAAATGGAAAATTATCTAAACATTTTGCTAGCTTGATAATATTTCAATTAGCAGCCGGTTTCTCTGTAAAGCGCCTTCAGGCATTCTAAGGATTATAAGGACGATTCTTAAGAAATGCGCTTACAATGGATACATTTATTTTAGAAATCGACTGACTACAACCAAAATCATTGACATTTTGCTGTTGGCTAACTGGAACAGTTTATAATTCATCAATTATTTGAAATTCTAAGTTTAGAATATGCAACCGGTTTCACTCGAAATTATTTTCGGTCCGTTTCATTAAAAGCCTGAGATCTAACAGTAAGCTAAGGTTTGATCTAACATTGACGATTCTTTACGATCTTTCGAATTTAATTAAATTTTCTCGAAACTCCATCAACTTTTCACGTTCAGAATATGCCATACGCTTTGTGATGTTTCTACAATCAACTAAAGAAAAATCAACTTCCTCCTTTATATGTATATTCCATAGCGTTATTCTTCATTCGTTCATTCATTTGAAGAAAACTAACTATCAGAACTTCCTTCTTTACATCCAACGAAATCCACACGATGGTTTTGTGATGTTAGTCTCTCTCACTCTTTCTATTTTACTTGTCTGTCTGTCTGTTTGCTCTACTTGGCTCCATCAATCATTTATTTATGAAAACTTTTCCGCGGTTTTTGTAGTATTGGAATGAATAAAAAAATCAAAAAAAAAAAAGAAGAAAACTGCCTGCCTGCTCTATTGGACTGTTGTTTGTTGGAATCTTATACAATTCGAAATTTCCCATTGCTGCTGCTGCTGTTGCTGCTTTTGTTTCAAAAACTGTTTTCAAGGCAAGTAAAGTGATTGATGGTGTTCGTTCGTCGTCGTCGTGTTGGCGAACCGGTAGATCTTTTTGGTTTAAGTACACTTGGTATATACATAGATGTATATATTGGAAATGTGTTCCAAAATATTTTCTAGCATTCCAAACATTTTTAGATTAAATGGTGTCAGTTATTGGTGCTGCCAAAACACATATACATTTGTAAAACTATCATTGTGACAACATAAAAACTAATGTTTGTACACCTACTAGATCGATTCTAATAGATTTGAAATTGAAATTCTTGAACGAAGTCCGAATGGACGTTTTTTCTATTTTTTTTTTTTTATTCTATTCGGAGCCGCTCTATTCGTGTTCAATTAAAGTCTATCTTTTGGTGACGGGATCCAACGATTAGGCGGGGAAATCGCTTTGGAAAAAGTGCCGTTGACAGGTGCCAAGTCGTATCGATTTGTTTTAATGAAATATGATTTTCTTTTTTCGGTTGGGGCTTTTCTATACAATATAATATGTGATGTTTGTTGTCGCGTGGCCCAGAAATGTCAATTTGTTCATGTTGAAATAGATAAACATAAAAATGAACAACTTTCAATATAATTAATTAACACAAGAAATTACCATTAGATAAATCCTAAACACTGCCACCACCATCATTACCTATTTTAGTGCTAACAGCATTAGGGAATGTTGTTGCTGTCATTTTCATTGGATCTCGGACTATTAAAGGAGTGAATAGTAGTGTGTAAAAACTAAAAAGCTTTTTGTGATACCTGAAACTTGTAGGCGATGTTCATGTATTGTTTGAGACCGCTTTACAATTCGCCATTAATAAAACTTAATTCATAGAGGATTACTAATTTTACGTGTAACTTAAAGTTTAACGTTACGCGTCTATCCATCTCCTTCTCTCGATACAAAAATATGATTTCTTTTTTGTTTCGCTGATGTAATATATCACCGTTATGGAGATGGAACATAATAAATTTTAATGTAATGTAAATATTAGCCGCGCAGCTATACATCTCTAATTTAAAAGATTAATCAATTTCTAATTATATAGCGTTGGAGTATAAATTTTCTAAAATGGAAGGACACACGGCGTGTGGGAAAGGCTTAAGCCGAAAGCAATCTTTGGTATGTCTTCAGTCATGTTAAAAGCGGCCAATAAATTTCAAAAATTGTCACAGATTTATTTATGTCGTTCGACTATTTCTGGCTAATGTCGTCATATGGGACTTAGGCACTTACTTATTCATTCCTTATATCGTTATGGAAATTGCTTTTTTTTTGCTAAAAAACAACTCTTTGAAATAAATGTTTATGTACTGCTAAATACTTTGATGATTTGCTAAATTGATAAATTTCGTCTATGCAGATGAAAAAAATTGTTTGACCCTTAAGGGGTCTTAAACTTGAAACGCGATTCGGCTCTGATCGATAACTTTATTATTGGTATTAAAGATTTCGAATAGCAAACAAAAAAAAAAAATCGGAAAACCCGTAAAATACGAGACCGCTCTTTCCGTTATTTTGAAGGCTCACAAGATAAGGTTATTTTAATTTTCTGACAATAAATCAGCTGATAATAATCTAGTGTCGTTCTCTCTCCTAATAAAGTATAAATATGCATATAATTTTCGTTTTTTTTTTTCTTCTTTTTCAAAAAGCAAACGCTACTACTACGGACCTATATAGACGAAGAACGAACGAATAATTTATTCGAAGTACCTGTTGTTTTGGTGCTGGTGATACCTGCCTGCGTATAGTGTGTATGTGTGTACACACAATAACAAAAACCAATAAGAGAGAAAAGGAGAGGATGATTTTTTTTTAATCCAAACTAAATAGAAGAATCCTGCACCATAAATCTTGATGTGACCTCGTAAATAACCAGCGGTTGAATTTTAAATATTTTTGAGATTATAAATAACTGGATAAAATAAGGAAGAGGAATAGAAAAACGTATAATTGTAGTCCATGGGTAAATGTTTTTTTTTTTTTTCATATTTGATTTAATAGAAAATTTCTAGGTTTCCCAATTGACCTAAATCATCAACCATTTGATCCATGTCAAAACACATTAAGATTAGCATAAACAAAATCCGATGAAAAACATGTGATTTAATCTGTAAAGTACCGATTGAGTTGCTTCCTGATAAAGCAGCCATAAAATTACAGAAAAAATTTAATACAGAACTACGTAACTCTTTCTCACACCTTCATCCATTTCTCCTTGCATCAAAATCCATACTACATCATACATCAACATCTACTTATATTATTTAATAGTCTTATACAATCAAAACAATGATTAATCTTAATATGCATTAATTTCATCGGTGCGTCTTTTAAAAACCGTGAAAATTAAAATATAAAGACCATTTGGCATCTACCATTATTTAAATTGCCTGCGTTCGCGCGCGCGGTAATTTTACCGTCGGTATTATGCAACACACAAAACACAGATGCGAAAGAATTGAATTCAAATAATAAAAAAAGCAAAAAAAAAAACAACAAAACCGAAAAAAAACAGGCTCGAGAAAGTCGCGGACGCCGGTTCCAGCCGGTTTTCTATTGTTTTCCATATTATAACAAAGTGATTGATGGATTTTGTTCAATGTCATTGAATTGAAATTCTCTTCCTCTCTCGCTCTCTTTCATTCATACCCTCTATGCGTGTGTACTGTGTGTGTATATGTATTTCTGCATTTGTGTGCTCTACGTGTGTTGATGTATGTTTCATCAATTCGATTTGACATAAACAGTTTCAGTTTTTATACAGATTTTTATTAAAAAAGTACTGCCACTGAAATTGGCTGCGAATATCCATTATTCGAAAATTTGGAAATGTCATGGATCGCCATCTATTGTTTAACACTGAAGCTGTTATTTATGGAACATAATACAGTATTGAACGGAATAGTACTATGCCCATATCATTTATTAGTACTATCTATTATGATGTACTTAGAATACTTTTGTCTTCTACAATACACCATAAACTAGAGCGAGCATGCTTGAATAATAATACATACATATTTCTAATCTGTATTGTCATCAAAAATATTCATCTGATTTACACTTAACTTTGTAATAAATTAACAAACATTACAAGATCGTACCATTGTATAGATTTATAGCAGGACAATTTGTTAGTTTTATTTGTCCACCCACGCAATACATATATAATGACACAGGCATATTTTTGAATTATTGTTTCTTTTAGTACGCTTGAAATGATTATTATGTTTTGTTATTATAGTTATGTATAGGTAGACGTGTACATTGCCAAAATTTTCTAATGAATTTTGTTGTTATCTTAAGGTGCAATTAGGTTGATCTATAAAGAAACTGTGAATTCAGTCATAGCGTTATCTATGTGAGTAAGAACAATGGTGATGTAAATCCTATCGAACTGTCAAGGCTATTCAGATTCATGACACCACTAAATGCCAAATAAAAATCAAAATAAACAAGTGTTAACAATGTTTTCTTTCATTTCTATAGTCTTTTATTATTAATACAACAATTTGTTACTCCATTAATCTGTTAAAAAATCTTAATTTCGAAAATCAATAAAATAATCCATATTTCCGTATTCAAATAATATGAGTTGGCAACCTTATACAATAGGTATTGTTGCCAACTTCCTTTCCGGCTAAGTCTTCTTGCTATCGAATATCCTGATTGGCCAGCACCCTTCAACCACTTCAACAGCTTCATGGCTGTCACGTAAAATGCATAATTTGCCATTACGCCGTCCTGTGAGTGAAGAAATTTCGATACTAATCATTAAAAAAATGTTATTAATTGACTGTAATATATTGTTAAACTACTAGATAAAACATCCAGTCAATATCGATGATTAAATTATCGTGTATTTCCTTTAAAAAATGTAAATATTGTGGATATTTGATACAATTTTACAAACGGCGACATGTCGATTGCATTGCGCGCAATTACGGCCATTGTGATTTATCTTAGATCGCGTGTAATGATGACGGGTGTGTTAATTTTTACTTTGCAAATTTTTTTTTAGTGGAATTCTTTAATGTAAAAACAGAGACGGTGTTGTGAATAACATTTGCTACCTGTTAGTCAAGTGGTCGGGTCAAAGGAAAATAGCATGTAAGTACATAAAATAAATACAGTCTCTCAAGGTCATCTAGATGTTACAAAAAATTTAGCAATTTCGAGCAAATTTATTTTGATAAATGAAATAGTATTACTTGCAGTATAATAACATAAGAATACTATAGATATTTTATTACATTCCCACATTAATTCGTTACTCCATTAATCATTTGTAAAATCTTGATTTCGAAAATCAATAAAATAATCCATATTTCTGTATTCAAATAATACGAGTTGGCAACCTTATACAATAGGTATTGTTGGCAACTTCGTTTCCCGCTAATTCTTATTGTTATCCAATGTCCTGATTGGCCAGCTACCCTTCAACCACTTCAACAGGTTCGCGACCGAGACGTACAATGCATAATTTGTCATTACGCCGTCGTGTGAGTGAAGAAATTTCGGTAATAATCATTGAAAAAATGTTATTAATTGACAGTAAATTCTTAAACTATTAGATAAAGAATCCAGTTAATCTCGGTGACTCAATTATCGTACATTTCCATAAAAAAATGTAAATGTTGCGAATGTTTTAACAAATTTTACTAACGGCGTCATGTCGATTGCATTGCGCGCAATCACGGGCATTGTGATTTTTCTTGGATAGCGGGTAAAAATGGCGGGGTGGTGTTACTTTTTACATGGCTATTTTTTCTTTTTTAATTTTGCATTTGATAGTGTAAAAGACAAATACGGGATTCGTGAATAACTTTTGCTATTTGCTAGTGTAGTGGATCGGGTCAGAAAAAAGATGTAGGTAAATACATAAAATAAATGTAGTCTCTCAAGGTCATCTGGATGATATAGTGATTTTTGCAATTTTGAGCCAATTTCTTTTGATAAATGGACTATTTATTATACATATACCTATTATATATGTATATATAGGTATATAGGGTAATAATATATACCTAATTATACAATAGAAAAATTATGCGGTTGGATGTCTGAAGTTCTAGGGTTTTTTAAGTATATAATTCCAGATTCGATGCCCTCATTCATATTAGCACCGATAGGTGGAGGTAAAAACAAAAATTTGATACTTTTACCTTTTCAAACAAAACAGTTCAAAAGCATTTATCATTTTCGTATCAAATGTTAATGAAGTTATAATGTTGAAATTATGGTTACAATTTGTCAAATATATAAAACATAGCCATAATTTACATTAGAACAACTATAAAAAAAAAATGGAAATCATGTGTTTGTCTGTCTGTCTGTCTAGCTAGCTATGAATATTTTTTTAAGCTTTAGTATTTATAGATATTTTTATTCAGAACAATGTCAGCTTCTAACTGTAAATATCGAATTAAATGTGTTATTTAACAAGAGGAACTGAAACTGTATCATAGTAATGTATGATACAGTAGAAACTGTATCCGTTAGTGGATCACCATCATCATCATCATGGGTGGGCGTCTATAGTTGGTTATTATTCTGCAACTGCATGGAAAGCTTCTCTTATTTCTTTTTGTAATTTAATTAAGCAAATTTTTTAATTTATATCTGACACACATCTACACATATGATTTATAATTATTAATTACTGATGCTATTGCCGGTTTTAGTGAAATGAAACATTTTTTTTTTGTGCAAAACAGTTTTTCTATAGATCATTAACATATAAGATATGAAAAACGCATTTGATAGTGCTTAACCGATCGTGTAGTGTCGGAAGTATCGATAACAATCGACTTATCGAATAAAGAATAAACATACAAATGATAATTGGGAATTGATAAGTTGATATCGAGCTTATTATTTTATCGATAATTCGAAATTTATATAGATAGTTGTTCGATTCTGCTTATTTGGCTTTTATCACGTACCAATAAGTAATTCTTATCATCACCATTTTTCTACAATATAATAATAATAATAATAGTATAAGAAATGTCTCGATAATTATTCAAACATTAAAATTAATTATGCAATAATCTCCAACAGAAGCCACTTACTCTCACTTTTAGTTTAATAAATCCCACACAACACCATGAAAATCTCTAAATGATTGGACCTCTCGACTACAATAGTATTATAAGAGGGTACATACATAGAGGTATAGAGCTATACTATAGTCCAAGGGCTCAATAGTTATTATCGGGGAGCCCTTTTTATTCAATGGCAGATGGTTCTCCTATGTTGTGTTATTACGTCATCTATTTGAAAAAGCTTGCGATAATTAAATCATGTGCCTTCATCTTTAAGCATTAATCATTAATCATTGTATTATCGTTTCGAAAATTGAAAATAATTATCAACATTTTTATTTAAGGTTTATTTCCTTTTTTGTTGTTCCCAAATGTTCATATTGTACACTTATAATGGCCGGTATACTTTCTAATAGGTACGTTCATGGGTACAATTTTTTTCTAGGTATGCCTTCCAAGGCCGTTCCCCAAAAGGGAATTGGTAGCTATGGTTTATCAGTAACCAATAAGGCATTTACAGCGGGTGGTAAAAGCCCTATGGCCTAAAAGGCGATAAATCCTAAGTAAAAATTTGAATACAAATAAGATGCCATTACGGAATTCTCCTTAAAAGAAGATGTTAGATGTTTGATGATAATTTGTGACTTAGGTATTAATTAACAAATTGTGCAAATACAGTAAAATTTTTCGGTAACAGGCGCCTCTCTTTTTGTTGACTTGACGAATAATAGAGGGAATTTATGATATAATTTTTCTACTAACATCAAAAATTGTTTTTTTTTTTTCTTTCGCAAAAACATATTAGTACTGATAGCTAAAAGTGCTGAAACCAATAGACATATATAGAAGTTAAACGTTGTACTTATACGTATACTACTTTCTCGATGATTCGAATAAAGACGAAAATTTATCGTCTCCGGGGTCACAAGCCATTGCTCTTTGCCACTTTATTACCCCTTGCCGTAAACGAAACGTTTGGGCGGAGTGAAGGGGGCAGGAGGAGGTTTCATGTTTGATTGTCCCGCGCCACGCGAAATATATACGACGAGCACCTGTTGCAAAACTACCCTTCTTTCCTGTCTTCCTGCCATCCTTGATTCCATCTATATCATTCCGTTCTTATCTAGATATAGGAAAAGTCTACGTAGTGTGTATAGAGTATCTATTTATTTTCAGAAAAATGTTTTAAATGTTGACACTATCAACGTTTTCTATCATCATCGTTTTAGATTTGGAATTAGAAAAAAAAAACAGGAGAAAAAATAGCTTAAAATCAGCCGTGTTCACAAGGGCATTTGAGACTAAACATATGTTCGAATTATGTATGCTGTTGAAGGACCAGATGCTCTTACATCACCACCACCACCCCCTTTCTCTGGAAATTTTCTATATACAGAGATTAATATGATGATGGTAATAAAACTGCCCATACTAAAGGGTCCTGAACTAGGATGGGAGGGAGTGGCGGCGACGACGACGATTTCCGTTCTGGTCTGATCTAATTTCGGTTTTTCTTTTGATTTCGCAATAAGTTCGAAAGTAATAAATATTTATGGGTTGTCTAAAGGTTAATACTCCGTGCCCACTATCGTTTGCGTTTCTCTTCATATTTTTCGATAAAAACCAACTGCCTGATAACCGTGTACGCAGCAGAAATATATGGCTTCGTTTTAGTTAAAATTGTTATGCTTTTTTTTAATATCTTCTGTATGTGTGGTCTTGTCGATGTTTTGTCTTTCAATTCATGAAAGTCACGTTTTTAATTTTTTGTATGTTCAGCAAGTAATAATAACGATGTATTGTATTCACTCACTGCGTAGTACATACATAGAAAAAGTTGGTGTAATATAAAATCAGGCGGCAATGGTTTATAATTACCAATGATACCAAGTACTGAGTATAAAAAATATGTACTTAGGTATCGAAGTATTCAACTTCAGAAGACTGCATTTGCAGATTCGTAATATTATTTGCATTCTGCGAATGTATAAAATTAATGAAGAGATAAGTTATATTAACATGTACTTGTAGTTTGATAATTATATGCAACCTTTACTATTTGTTTTTTCGGTCCAATGCCTCATTAGAACTATCTTTTGCCCCATCATAACTCATCGGGACTGATTGGAAACTAAAACAATATTTTTTTTTCGGCTTTCTTTTTAGAGCAATAAATTTGGTAACAAATTTTCGGGAATTTTACACTTTGATTAAATATTACAAAAATATGTAACAACATTTTAACAGTTATCCGGTAATAGCCAAAAATTATGTAATAATTTATTAGATAAGTAACTAAATTTGATGTTTTTTTGGGTAATTGTGATAACCTTGACCTCTCCCTGATTGATAGAATTCTAAATCAAGGATTTTTGTTGATAATATGATGATTATTATTAAGCAATGTGATGATGATAATTATTGCAAACTAAACGTTTTAGTTTCCGTTAGATATTGAAATTTCATATGATATTAATAAAATTTGGCTTTCTAATTTATCAAAACATGTTCGATCCACGTGATTCGAACGTACTATAGATACTATTTCATAATTGATATACAGTCAAATCTGGATGAACGCATACTTTTCATTTGTACGACTCTGCAGCGGGACAAATTTTCCTCTACTTAACTAGTTATTTTAGGTGTCCGTTAGGGTGAAATATTACTGTAATTAGCCAAAATAGGGAATAAATTTAAATTTTATATGGATCGGTTGCTTGAGAAACATTTTTATGTAAGAAAAACAGTTAATTTAAATTTATAAATGTTGTCCTTGGAAATTGGCACTAAAATTTTTATAAATATTTGGTGCCCATGAATTTACTCATGTTACTCCTATCATGAATCCTATTAAGATATAATACGAATCAGGATATGTAATGTCATATTGACAATTGAATTAACATTTTTCTACATCGTAACTACAGATTGAATTTTCCAGCCTTCGTTTAATTTTCGTTTACTACATTTTATACATTTAATTTACATTGTAACATTTATTCTTCTTAAAAACTCTCCAATACGTATTCTATCTGTGTATATGTTCGATTTAAATCGATATTTGCTCTAGGGATATAAACAATTTACTTTTTTATTTTGACGTCATTATTTCTCATCTCTACTAAAACAATAGCTCATTATTTTCTAAAAGCACAACAAATGATTTTCTCTTTAAGGTACATATATAATAATGAGCAAGAATCAGAAAAATCAACTATTATAACATAGCAGGTAAGTATATAATAAATCTGATTGTGCCCTAACTCTGTAATAGTTTTCGTTTTTTTTGCATGATGAAAATTCCTTTAGTTTAAATGTTGTGCTAAAATATAAGCGTTAGCACTTGCGCCAGATTTGTTTTTACTATACGTGTATTCCATGGAAAATGTATATATACAGTATATACAGTATGAATGTATGTATATTGATCAAAATGATCACTGATTGATTTATACCTATAAACAATATGATAAGTGCAAAACAAACACTCTCTTTTTTCTCTTCTCTTTTTCTTTCGCGGCCTTTATTTTTCTCTTTAAATAAATCATCAATAAGTAACGTGTTAAATCTCCGCATAGATTCCAGATTGCGATATTAATGGTATGTTACTTAACTGTCAAATAATGTTTAATTTTAGAAATTGATGTTTTTCTTTACTACTATGTGATGATGATGATGATTCAACTATCGATATGTATAATTTAGTTGAAAAGAATTAGTAGTTATAGATAAATGTATTTTCTATCTAATTTAAATCTATAGCTCGGTTTAAGTTGACTTTAGAAGAGCATTTGGCGATCAACTGTGTAGAGGGGGGGCTTGTTAACGTCAGTGTATAACTTATGATTCTATTGATATACTCGTAATAATGATTTTTTAATATTATGACTTTCAACTTTTAATTTTCACATTTTACATTTTTCTGGTTTTAGTCATTGTCACGCCTATTGCGAAAGAAGAAGCGTACTACGTTGGAAGGAGATCAAATAGAGTCATGCCAACTTTTTTTTATTAAGTTTGTAGTATCTAGCGGCAAATTCGCAAAATCCAATATTTTAATAAGCAAATGATTGCTAAAGGATAGTTTTATTTTCGGAAAACTTACAAAGGAATCAGTTTGCATGCTAAAATCAAAAATATCGCAGGCGCCTAGATCGTTAAATCAGAAGCCAGAATTCGAGAAAAAAAATCCAACAGGTGAATTAAATTTTTGGCAAATTCACCTCTACCTGGGAACTTATTAATCTATTTTCATAACTTTTCCCAGATATTTTGCCAAAAAGAACGCAGAAAATATGATAAATTTTTCCGTATTGTTGTTTAGAAAAGATTCGATTTGTTCGCAACAAAGACCAGAAAAACCACTGTTGAACTATAGAAAAAAATCTGGCATCAGATTAGTGTTGTTGCCAACAAGTTGCCAATAAAATTTTCAGAGCACTAAAAGGAAGACATAAAAAAATCAACAATATTTTCCTTGGAGTGTTTCACGACGACGACGACACGAATCATGGCCGGCGTCGTTCGCGAACGAGATAATAACAGATTGTTGTTGCTTCCCGCGGCTATAAAAAGACTTCTTCTTCTTCATGGACCCCATATATAAAACAAAACAAGAAAAAACATTATTTCCTCTCTCCGCCTAAACCCTTTTTTCGCCTTCTTTCGTTCACGCTACCAATCCTATATTGGTATATATCTATAGAGTTTAGCAAAGCCAAAGCTAAAGAGAAGGAGAACAAAACAACAAGCGAAAGAGAAAATATTATTAAAAAAAAAAAACAATTAAAAAAAAGAAAATAAAAGGAGTAAAACGCGATTCATCAGCAAAAGAAACTGTTGGCCGAACAAAAGTGTTTCAGGCTGCAACATGATAATTATATTTGAGGGGATGGGTTTCTGTTTATGGCATTTGAGATAACTTTATTATCTCTTCATGCTTGTGTATAGGTATATGTAGTATGAAGATGTATGTGTGTTTATTATCGTCTTTTTTTTATTCTTTTTCTTTTTTTAAGCGAAGTGTGGGATATTTTTCAATCTTTTCGAATTTTTCTGATTGTACTTATCCAATAGAAGTGTATACCATAAAGTCTACCCTTTAAAAATGAAATAAATCATATGTAGAAGCGTTTCGAATTGAAATATACATACATATATAGGGTGAAAATTGGGCTCCTCTATCTTCACATCATAAACTTTCTCTGCACACATAAATAAATGTGCCCCTTTTTAAATTACCCTTTTAACAATAGGCAGAAGCTTCTTTTTACCACAACAACAAACTGTTTTAGTTTTACTATGTGATTTACTGATTTATATCCAAAAAACTGCAGGTATATATACGTAAAATTCAAGGGGTAGTAACAAACCCTTAAAGATAGTGTTAGTTTGATTGAGATTCAACCGACAGATGGAAGAATCAGATCAGAACCTAAAGTTCCTTAATTTTGTTCTTCATAAGATCATTTTTGAAATGACCCTTTCTAACGACTTTTTAATCGTGACAGAATTACTGGAAAATAGACTATAGTAAGTTCATATTTAAGGTGTAGGGCCACCCTTAGTAGGACAATCTATAACGAATTGATATTTTAAAAATACAACTAGTCTACTATAAAAGTAGACTTTGCTACTTCACTTTAAAATTAAATGTGCAAATAATTTAAAGGGTGTTTGTCATAAGAGTTTACATGCATGAAAGTTTCGATTTCTTACACTTTTTCCTATTTATGTCCCCTTACAGAAAATTACTTAATTTTCCTTATCAAAAAAAAAAAAAAAAAATTGCATAACTGTCAAAATTATTCCCATTAAAATTTTCCTACTTATAGCGAAACATGCACGCAGTTTTCTTGTTATAAAATTTATCGCCAAAGGGGTCATGTTCTTTGTCGATAAAATTGAGAGAAACAAGTCGAGTTGTTCGTGTTATTACTTCCTTTGTTAAAAATCGTAAGTACCTAGTCGATATTGCACGAAAAGGGCCTATTATCTATAATAATAATAATAGTAGTGATAACATTGTGAGCTAAGTTAATTTTTCCGATTAAAATGATTGAGACGTATGCGACAGCAATTTGACGATGATGGCAGAAGGAATCTCCTAGTTCAAGCAAAAAAAAAGTTAAGATGTTTGTACTTACTAATAAATTCATGGCTATATTGTAGAAATTATGGTCATTCCATCCATACTTATATGCAATGGCTGACTTTAATCGAAAGAGATAATTAAGATACTTCAATGTAAATTTGCAAGTCAATCGATGCCAATTTTCTACTCAATACGAAATAGCTATAATCAAATAAGATTATCCATTATTATAATTGAGTAGTTATAGCCTTGGAAAAACGGCCAATAACCTCAAGAAAAAGATGATGCAGTAATGCGAAAATAATAATAATAATAATAAGGATAAAAAGAAGAAGAAGTAGATGAAAGGGAGGTATAGAGGAAGAAAGAACAGTGCCGATGAAGAGAAGGAAAGAGCAAAAGCAGCGCAAAACACGAAGCGCATCGTTTAAACAAGTTGTTGTTTTATTACAATATTAATAAATAAAAAAACTATTCGTGGAGGAGCATGTTCAATGGTGATCAGATAATAACAGGAATTATTAAGATTGGAATAAGTATAGTTTTGTAAGTTTTTAATAATATCGTTTCTTTGGAAAGTAATAATTAGTCAAGTATAGCTATACTCGTATTCGTCGTATAAGATAGTTATAAATTGTTCTTGTTCAATTTTATGTTTTAATCATAATCGACGAGTTGGAAAGCCGACTAACAAATTTTTGAAAAGAAGAAAGTGTTAATTTTTATGTGAGAAATATTAAGAGTTTGTTTAACTTGGATAATTTTTATACACGGAATTCCGTTTTTCGGAAGTTTGAGGAAAAAATATCGTCAGTTTCACGTTCATAAAGCTCTGTAAATGATAATAAGGATTTCCAAACTAAATTTACTAAAATTTGCCTTTTTCAACATTCATTTATTGCAAAAATCAACATTTATACCGTATACTCCATTTATAAGTTCTAGTTAAACTTATTCCGCAAAATACTATTTGATTAGATTGACGTTTGTTAAAACCACATTTTCATAGGGAGTTGTAGAGAAAAATATCGTCTGTTACGCGTACATAAAGTCGCGATAAATCAAAAGAACATCTGCTTTCTATATTCATAATACAAAAATAATCTGTCCCGTATTCTAAATTTCCAAAACGTTCAAACAATTGTTTTGTGTACATTGCACCATTTCGATTTTACTCTGAATAAACAATATCTAATCAAAATTCTTTTCCCTGAAGCAATAATTATCATTATTATACCCACAATAATTTATAGCTTACGTTCAAGTAGATTTTTCAGGTAGTTATTGTTTTTTCCGCATCTACACTTTTCATAAATTAAATTTAATTAAATTAATTAACACAAACACCTAAAGTAGGTAAATAAATAAATATGTATACACCTTATTTAATAGACCCCCTTAATTAATTAAACACCACATATACTATATGCGGTACGCATATATAAAATAGATATAATAATGCTATTTAACTGCAAAAAAATGCTAGAGCTTTTTGTTCTTTATTTATTTTTTTTACTACAGTAAAATCAAATCATATAATAAATTTCTATACGCATTGCTGCTATTATTACTATTATTATTGTTATTATTTAAAAGTTAAATAACCCTGTTTTATAGTAATAATTTACCGTGGTAATTTATGATTGTGGATTTGCGAATGCGTTTATATGCTTCGTAGTTATTTGTCTTAAAGGTCATTCTAGGTGCACAAATAATTTTCCGTTGGTACTATTACTGGTGGTGGTGGCATATTTGTCTTGGTTTTGATTTATAAGTTCCGTTTTAAGTCTAGTTTTTAACGCTCGGAAGGGACCTTGTGGAATGTTTTGATAATACTTATATATTTTTTTTTGTGGGGTGATATTCTCATTGATAGAAATAGCGACTTCCGGGCAAAGCTATAAATTTCCCCCGACTTCACATAATATACCCCTTAGCATAGGTATCTATAAGTTAAAACAGACATACAACCAGACACCAGTTAACCCCTTGTAATTTTTCTCCATATCAATTTCACTGAACCTAAAGATTCCTCGTCTCCAAAGACGGTGTCCCATTTGCCTCATAAAAATCATGTAAAAACTGATCGAAAGCAGGGCGAAGCTTTATCAATTTTTAAAGCTATATCATCTAATACAACACTTGAATACATGTAGATCAAAACCCATTTAAGTCACTAGAGAAACAGAGACAGAGAGTGCGGTTGATTTATGATCTCATAAAAAAGCTTGCGAAGCAAGTAAGGGCCGTTTGCATCTTGTATACCTACTCCCCAATAATATAATAAGAGATACCCTCTGTCTGACACATCTTTTGATTTACATCGGATTAGTTTACTTACCACGAAGTCTAATAATTATTATTGCTAAATTATCACAACATTACACAACAAGTTGGTTATTTATTAATGAGGGGATGTTTTTTTTTTAATGCTTAAGTGTTATTTACTACTCTAGTAGGGTATAATAATAGTAATTTTAAAATTATTGCTGTTTAATTGAGAATCAAAATTAATTGAATCATTGCCTCTCTCAATGATGATTAGCGTTTCTTGTACGAAGCGATTAGGTTACATAATTCTGTTTCTTTTTTTTTCACAATGAACCATATCCCAAATGTTAACACATTCTTTATAATAAAAAAAAACCATTAACAATGATTAATGGTTTTAAAATAACTCTATAGTAACCATTAAATTCTCAACGCCTGAAACTACAATGCAAACACGAATTTATCACCAAATTTTTCTTCTTTCAGTGGTAGTTTCTTTATATATATTTTTTTTTAACTAAAATCGCGAAGTTATTATGTATGCGTATTAGCCGCTTTTAACCCTAGTGTGATAATAAATAAGATTTATCGAACAGTGGAGTAATTTAGGCATCGCTTCGTCGCGTGTTTTGTGTGGCAATTTTGAGCGAAAACAAATTAATCCCGTTGTAAAACCAAAATTGACCTTTAAATTTTAGAAAATTTAATATTATTCTTTTTTTTTCTTATGAAAGAATATAAAATCATCCCTCTCTTTCATCAGTGAAAATAAAAATCAGCTGTTTTCCTATTTATAAATCTACTTACTTTGTCCAAGATGTACCCGTTTCATCCATGGATAAATTTGTGGTGGATTGCCGGTTTGATTTCCCGATTTTGAATTATTATTATTCGAATTCGATTTTTGATCATTACTAGATGTTGAGCTTGTACTTGAAGCTGGTGATGATAAATTTTGTGATGCAACTGCTGCAACTGATGATTGTCCACCACCTGCATTTTTTCCAGTTGCTGGTGATGTACTCACCGATAATGGTGATGTTAAGCCGGTAGTTTTCGACGTGATTGTTGCATTTGGATTGCTATTTTGTGTATTTGCTATTGGTGGTGTATTACGTGGTGGTGCTGGTGCATTCGTACTTAAATCCTGTGGACTGGAAACGCCACCAGTTGATGATGTTGAATCTGCATATTTGCAACTGGCCGCCGTTGCTGGATTAAGCATTCCGGCAGGGCTTTGTGCACCACCAGTATTCGCTTGATGATGTAAACTGGCGGTGGCTGCACCATTGCCAGGTAATCGTTGCGGTTGAAGTTGTGTATAGTCTCCCATCGGTTGGAGTGCATGTGTTGGTGTTGGTGTGGCATATGGATGCGTTGCATATCCTTGTGGTCCAACTTGTGGTGGTGTATAACACGATGGTGGATAACTAGTTGCTGCAGCAGCATTTGGATTATAATAATCACCGCCAGGACTGGCTGCTTGATGTGAATGTTCTGCAGCTCGGCCCTGTTGATAGCATTGAGCCAATGAATTGACAAATTGATACGAACTCATCTTCTTCTTTTTTTTGTAAATTAAAACGATAAACAATTAATAAAATTTTCACTAGAGTTTTCTTTCCTTAAAAAGATCTCCGCACAAGAAACATTATTCTTACAAACAAATAAAAAAAAAATCTGTTCCAGAATAAAACAAGAGAAAGGAAACAAACAAATTGCACCATTCACAATAGTCGCGTGGCGAAATGGTCATAAAACTGTCACTTGTATGTTTTACGGTGGGCCCGATTACCAATGAGCAAAGACGCCGACATCGCGAGAATAACTAAAGTTTTTAGTATTTCCGACTATATCACGTGGATTCTTGGATGATAGTAAAGCAGCTTGCGCGGCGTACAAACCCCAAGACTGGGCGATACCACGCATATTGCCTCATAAAATCCCACGCTGTTTATTTTCACACACACGCACACACTATTCAATATGAGTGAAATGAACAAATATGAAAACCATACGTTAAACGAAGAGAGAGAACAAGTAGAAGTTCAACCTTTTAACTATAAAGTTGTATAGGGCTATGCGCAAGATCGGGGTGGAGTTTTCAACATTTGTAGGGTGGCGCTTAATATTCAAATTGATAATTTGTGAATTGTGTTGGAGATATGTATGTGTGCGTGTGTATGTGTGTATGTGATGCTCTTCAACCGAAAGAAAGGTCTCCTTGATTCCAGTAGCTGAGCTAATGAATCAACTTGGAAATGAACACTTTAACGATGATGACATTCTCAACAGCTTATCTTTTATCTTTGGAAGGTTTGTTTTTCTTTTTTTTTTTTTTTGTTTGCTGGAAAAAGTTTTATAAGTACAGGACAGTTTATTTTATTCTACCTAAGTACATTTGCTTTCAAGGTGATGTTTAGTTAAAAAAAATAACCTGCCGAAACTCGATGAAATCTACACCGAAAATAATCATAATAAATTTTTCTTTTGAAATAAAAAATTAATCAAAATATTTATTCTAACACTTCAATCGACAGCAGGAGAATTTTAAATATGCTTTCAATCATGTTCTAGTTAACTCGACGTTTTTGAAGAATTTATTACTAAACAATTGTCATTCAACAGTACAGCAGCAAGTTGAAAAGAAAACAATAGTTAATGAATATACAGTTTCTGTGATTGAATTTTCACACAAACAAACATAGAAAATGTGGAAATAAATATCGCAATCATGGAGAAAAGAAAAAATTAATAACATTTCAATCCATATGAGATAGATATTTCTGACTTCTTAATTTATTGAGGGAGTGAAGTTTATTTTTCCAATATTTTTCTTAGAAATTAGTTTAAACCAATACAACCTTTTTTTTGCCACCCTGTGTAATTACCATTTCTGTTTCATTACATATTAGTAGTACAACAAGGCCGATTCTGGCCTTGTTGCCTAATGGTCTTGCATTATTGTAGTACAAGTAATCAAAAAATGCAAGCAAATCCTTGTCTATTGAGTCCCATATCATCAATGTTGCCTCAAAGTTCGATGAACGACGGCCATACTGAATTTTGGGCCAGAATCGACATTGTTCTACTATTCCGTTTTTCCGTGTGATTGGTATTTAAGGAGTTGCAGGATTTTTAGGAACATAATAGTTTCACTGGTGCTATGGTGTGCATGTGACAGTGTGTGCTCCAGTTGAACCCTTATATCTCAACAGGAGTTAAGGAGAACAAGAAGGACGACAAGTGATTGATTACTATAAGTATATGTATGTATGTTCGCCTGATGTCTTTAAAACCCCTCTAAAAATCAATTGACTAACCCTATAGTATAGAGTCCATTGCTCATTTCTCCCGTATATACAAGTTAATTTTCCATTTGCAAAGAAAATTTTTAACATTATCAGAGAAAAATCAACTTTTATTTCGAATTTAATCTCTTTTGAAATCAAAATGACGTGTGTATTGTTCGACCTTGTGATACATACATCCAGGAAGGGAACAATTCACAATTAATCTAATGTTTTATTTTCTCTGTTCTGCATCTGTCCTTTTTGTGGCATAAACCATCACCACACACATGCAGCAGCCTAGAGGAAAATGAAAAGAAATGAATGAATGAATATTGGGAGAAATCCATTAACGAGTAATCTACTATTAGGTATAGTAAAGTCAAAAATTATGGATAAATAGAATCAAAAAATTCCTGAATAATATTTCTAATGGAAATTCATTGATTGAATTTATAAAAAATTTTGTTTAGAAAAGAAACTTTTCGTAAAAAATTTACCATCAATCATGTTCAGTTTCATGCTTTTTTACCATTGCTAACATACAAACATTGTCTACATTCTCTATCAATTGGAACTCATTGGTTTTCAAACATGACAAATGATCTTTTGCTCTTTTTTTTTTATTTCGGACATCATGAATCATTAAGACGATGTCGATTTACCGTCTATATGTACATCATATACATATATATGATGGGGGTGCTACCGTTGATGTTTTTGTCTACTTATATATGATTATATGATTTCATAGCGCTCTCTCACTCACTCTAGGAGTAGGTATTATAGGAGAAATATAATAAAAATCAACCATTACCGACAACGACAACTATTTCATCGTCACTTTTTTTTGCAGTTTTTCCCACATACATTACTTACGAGGGAGGGGAAAATGAATATAGATTAATGTTCGTTTAATGAAAAAAAAAAAAAAAATGTCTGGATTAAAAAAGATCTTTTTTTTGGTTTGTAAAATATGATAATTTTCATAGAGTAAGAAATGCACTACTTTTTGATTAAAAATTTCCTTTTCTGGAATTTGATAATTTTGGAAGTTGTCCTCGATAGCATCAAAATATTCAAATTTACTAAGGTGTCGCACATTTTATAAAGTGCAAATTACGAAAAATGCATGGCAGCTGCTTTTAGATGAAAAAGCCCTCTCGAAAGGTGGCAGCTGAAACATTGCGGTATACGTATCCATTCCCTCTTATTATCATTATAATGTTATCTGTCATTGTTATTATTCCTATCTTCTATACTATTTATGAACAAATTAAAAATTGCAATGCATGCAGTACAATTGCAAATGTGGAGAAAATCTTACATTAAGTCGAAACATCTTATTATTAATCAATCAAAATATTAATTTTTAATTTTTGATTGATTTTGGGTTTCATCTATCAATTTTGGATTGTTGCCCAAAAATTTTTGAATTTTTCTTTATTAAATTAATAAGGTATTTAACTTATAGCCAGTTTCTGAAAAATGGATTATGGGTAATCAATCGATCATCACAGTTGTTAGGGACGAAATACATTGAAAATAGCATATCAAATATTTTATCCTAGCAACAGGAATAGTAAAATAATGTCGATTCTGCCAAAAAATCCAGTATAGCCTTAATTCGCTTTTAAGAAACTGGCATTAAGTCAAATATCTTATTAGTTTAATAAAAAAAATAATTTTTGACATCCGATCCAAAATTCATAGATAAAACCCAAAAAAATAAAACCCCTTTTCTGCAATCGGTGGCTAATCTAATATGATTATACTATTATTATTATTATTGTACCTCAATTTCAAAGTTGCATTTTCACATTAAATTTAAAATAATAAATTTCAATTAATAGTATCAAAGTATCTACCACCTACTGTATACCTACCCCATCACATCACATATCTGTATATATATGATATATCTATATAGATTAAGTTATGTGATTTCGACTCTCAGATGGTGCAGGTTAGAAATTATTGAATTCACAATTTCTTTGTATATTTGACATTTGATTAATCGATGACATCAGTCATTATGTAAGATTTAAATACAATTTAAAAGTCCCACAGTTAAGTACAAAAGTCCTAGATTTAAGAATTTGTGAGGAAGCAGAAATTTTATAGGTTTTGACGTCTCAATACAATAAGCAAACTGCTATGTTAATCTTATGAAATTGCACCATTTTGTCTATGTGGGTATAATTGTGTTGCCAGTTCTATAGCTAACAAGGTACAAATTATTTGGAACTTTGAAGATGACAAATTCGATGCAATTAGTCTACGTCCAGCGAACGTGAGAATATTTATAGAATAAAATTTGGAAAAATATGTATCTATTATACATTTCTAGGAAGACATTATTCATTGCATATTGAAAAATATTTAAAGACTAAATTCTTCCAACTGAAATTCTAATAGCCATATTTCCCAACGACATAAAGTTGATAGCAAAATAAAATTATGATGTTACCATTGTTACCTAATTCGAAGCATTTATAATTCTCATGTTTTTAAGTTTTTGTTATAATCAACGTGATTGTAATGATCTTATTTAACGATAAAATACAGTTGCGATACGATTCATTCCAAATCTAGATATATTCAAAATTAGTCAAATTTATCCCCCTAAAAATAGTAGGTGGAGTAAACGACCAGGGTTAAAAAAAATTGAACATGTTGCGCTCGTTTCGTAATTTTTTTTTTGTATTGGGGTGTTACACGCAGTTCAATAGATTTACTAGACCCTATTTATGTGGTACAGATCGTTGGTACGTATTTTTTTTTCTTATTTACTTGTGCACGTATTGTTAATGTTTGCTGGGTGACTTACATGGCGATGGGAGATTCAGCGAGGCATTTTACAGAAACTTGTTTACTAGGTTTATGATGGACGAAAATCGCCAACTTGAAAAATAAACTCGAATTTTTAAAAATTTCATTCCAATCAATACGTAAATCAACCATAATAAAATCTTTAAACATTTAACATTCTTCATAATTTTAAATTACAGCCCTGTACCTAAAAATTCAACGTTTTTCACTGTACCTATACATACATATATACATATTGTCATTTTCGTATCCTATTAAGACATTATTTAACAGTTATAAATTGCCTATCGGTCTATGTTAATTAGCGTTTCGTGTTTACGTAATCATTAGATATTTAGATATAATTCGAGCTATTAGTTATATACCTTGAAAGTTACCTATAGAGAGTCACCGAAACACTCGCTGTCGTATAGACTAATCACATCCATCTAAAGCTATATAAGGTTAATTTTTTTCTTTTGGAAACCTCAACTATAAGGTACTGCTTTGTTCTTTTTATCTTTGAGGAAAGATAATAATTTGAAGACATATTTTCATCGTATTCGATTTAATTACGTGTGGAATCTATCGTTTGTTTTACTATAGCGAACGAAATATGCTTTTCTCATAATGTACAACAATTGCCATTATAGTGACAATAGTGGCGGATGGTGGTTTTCACACCACCAGGGATCGAAAATTAATTTTGTGAAGGGTGAATTTTTAAATGGAGCCGCCAATTTGACATTTATGAATATTATTATTATATTACTATACACTGGCTTAAAATTGCTTTATTGGGATTTAAATCGTTGCGGAAGAGGGTTGATTTTAAATGACTTGCTGGTAAAATTTATAGTATGTCAAGTTGGCATTCATCAATAAAACTAATATTAGAACATATTAAATTAGACAAATTGTATTTATAAATTTGAAAATACTGCTGATTTTTACTGTTCAAATTGGTTTGGTTTGGTTATTCTGTGTGAAAAACCAAACTGTGCTACTCCTGTATTACGGCTATGCCATTCTCTACTGCTATGTACATATACTACAGTTGAAGAGAGAGTAAATAATAGAATATTGGATGATGTTGATTGACAGTTGGAGGGACTGTGAGCTGGATGATTAACGAGATGTTTTACAAAATGTCGGTTACCAAACGACGCCGCCGAGAAAATATGGGGAAAAAGGGAAAACGTTGTATGTATAGTGAACGTCGTCGTCGTTGACGTTAACGCCACCACGCGCAGTTTTAAAAACAAAAAAGAAATAACGAAAAAATTCGACCAAAATCAATTATTAAAATTGACTAATCCTTCAAGGTCAAAGTATTTTTATATATTCTCTGCTTAAGGCAATACCAGTGATATGCATTTAAATATGATTATAAAACGTTGAATCATCATCGATTATAAAGTGCGATATGATCAAAATGACTAATCGATTTCATTCAATTAGCTCAATGTTGATTCGGAAGGCAAATACGACAAGAAGTGTTCCATTGCGGCCTTTCTTTACTTCATTATTTATATTCCCGCAACCATGTATATAGGTATCAATCGGAGCTCGTTTGACTGCTCTTTAAAAATATATAGTTAAATGAATTGAAGATGTGTTTGAATTCAATGCAACTGATATGAAATATGATGGATTTTAAAAATTTTCTACATATAATTCAATATGTCAAACCGCAAATTAACACGTTCATAATAGAAAAATCAATCGGTTTTTGGCAGCAGCCAATAATAAATGACAAAAATCGTCCATCCATACTACTGCTGTTAGGTTATTGTCGGCTTCCGGCGGCGGAATGAAGGGGGTACACTAAGGGGCATTGGTGTACTACTATTACAACGAACGTATACTACTATACATATACTATATACTCTGATGCTGAAGGGTGGCTGCTTCGAGAGAAAACAACCCGGACCGTTGACATTGATGGATTGTACGTTTCGTACAAATACCAAATTGTGAAAAGAAGAGTAGACGAACGAATGAACGAACGGCATCAACATCAGCATCAGCACGAAAATTAAATCAATTATCGAGCGAACGAATTGAAAATTCAAATTGAACTGCTGATGTCCAATATACAAGAAACAGTTTTTTTTTTTTAATTTTGTCAAGTGGGACCTGCTGCACGGCCAAAATCATATTACGTCAAGTGGAAAGAAACAAATAATAAATTAGAAGAAAATGATCAAAGATCGCCAAAAAATGTAGACCACCATCAACGTATAAGTTGTTTTACAATCATCATAATCATTATCTTCAGCAGCAGAAGCAGGTCCATTGAAATCTGTTTCTTTAAATAAAGCCATTCGATTGACATGATGTGATAAGACAAGCCAGACGACCCAGAACAAAATGAACCAGATCGCGATCTACTAAATACTTTTAATATAATATAATATAAGGAGCATATTTTGAAATGTAACCCCTGTTGTCAGTAAAAATGCAACTGGCATTCATTAATCATTCACCCAATGTCCATTGATTGTTTGATAATAATAAAAAATATTCACACATATATTAATGATATACCTAACCTACACAGAGTACACTGTGACGTAACATATAAGTATTTAAAGCATTTATTTAGTTCAAATACGACGACGACGACGACTTTAAATAACTCGCTTAACAATCATCATTAGTCAAACTCAAAAACTAGAACAACAATTTTTTGACAGACAGAGCCTTGACAGGCCACAAAGAGAGAAAGAGAGAATTTATTTTGAAAGCTAGCAAGCAAACAAGTAAAAAAGGCACCCCTTCAATAAAGAGTTAAAATATGTGGAGAAAATAGACGATAGACCTAAAGACGACCACCACCACTACTTTATACAAATAATGACTTTATCCTATTATTAAAATTAAATTAAAGGGATTTTTGCTCCAACAAAGTGCCATTCAACAAAAAGGTCAACTTCTTAGAATGTTATTTAACAGTATTTAGTGTTAAACGCATCGGTATAGTCCATCTCGTTTTATCAGGTTACGGACACAAAATCCCTGAATTTCTTCAGTAACCCTCGAAATCCTAGAGAGACTGGGGTAGGAGGCTATGTAGAATTCTACACTAATTCTACCGCTGATTTAATCCGATTAATGCTTGTTGGGATGACAATTTATTGATTCATTTTACTTAGTTTTTTTTTTGAATTTTCTTACATGTTATAATTTCTTTTTATTTTTTACACTCTGACAGCCGTTTCGATATTTAAATCTTTATCAAAGAGATTTTGCTTTAATATCAAATCATGAAACAACGGAACTCTTTGCAAAAGATTTGAATATCGAAACAGCCGTCAGAGTGAAGAAAATAAAAAGAGATTATAACAGGATAAAAAATCCAAAAAATAGCTAAGTAAAATTAACATACACTATCCAATGTAAAAAAATTAATACATATTTACTGATTCATTTGTACGCATAACGACTTATCAAATAAAATAGAAGTGACTATGCTTAAGATGCGTTTATCATGGTAATGTTTCAATAAAATACCATTTCAAATCCAGTAATAATAATAAAAAAGAATTTATATATGAGGTATTATACTCGTATAGTATAGATATAGGTGATATTCACCTCTATATTTTCTTTTAGCGACCATTCACTTCTTCACGATCATAAATCTTTCAGCTCGAAGAAGAAGAAGTTAAAATAGGGGATCGGTTGAGTCTTTGCCGCCGTTGGGAATGATGCTCTTTAACTAAATAAAACTTACGCCACTGGTTATACTAGTGTGATTCCCTATATATTTATTTTAATATTTTGATTTATATTCGTTTGAAAACTGCGGGGGTTAATTATCGATATTTAACTGTGGTTTTACCAGTTATTAATTAATGATATTCTCGGAGGATGATAATATTGATTTCTTGAATTTAAGATTATAGGAGATTTTTAGAAGATTTCACATTCAGTGTAGTCCTTTTTATTAATTTTGGAAAAGAAAAAGTAATAAATCATTATTACTTTTAGAAATTCTTCACATAATCTGCCATATTGAAATCTCCATATTTTCCACCATTTTCTAGTACAAACCCCAATCCTCACATACTTCTTACATTAAATTATTAATCGTGAAAAACAATGACTTGCAAGAAAAAAATTCACCACCACTGGTGGTAAAGTTTACATCCATCCCCTTGTGCTTGTCGCGCCTTTTCAACAAAATTCTTTGGGCAGCCGAGTGCAGAATGAAAATTCCACAATTGGTGGTGGTGGTGGTGGTATTGCTGACTGGGGTGAGCGCTTTTTCAGCTGGTGCACTTTCAAAATTCTGAATTGAAACTTCCGGATCACTTGATCAATTTTATTTAAATTTCTTTTTGTTTCTTATATTGAAAATGCAAAAGTATATGAGGAAATAAGAATGTGTTCAGTTTTTTTGTACCTTCTGGAACAGATGTTGAAACTGGATTTCGAAACTGAAACATTATTTAACTATGTGCCGAAATTTATTTGCTTTTTCAAGCAACTCTTCAATCTTATAAGGATGTATTTCGACCTGTATTTTGATAGATTTTCACAGCTACATGTCACACCTTTATATTCTATATCTATTTATGGTAGCTAAACAGGCTAAGCATCCACACATTCAAATAGTATTCAAATTGTATTCATTATATAAATTCATATATCTCTAGAGATACCTAATCCCTTTTACACGCATAGTACAGACAAACATCAATCATGTATCATGATAAGCTCCAATATTATTCCATTCCTTCGTTTCCGAATGAAAGCAGAAGCAAGATATTGTTGTACCCACCTATTTAAATGTAGATATAATAATAATAATAATAATAACAATAATTAGCAGTTGATGCACAGTAGAAAAATCCAAATATTCATATCATAATGGTATCTAATTAGAAATGATTTATTGAACTTTTGCTGATTTTTTCAATTAACTGTATTTGTTTGTTGTCCATCATGGACTGTCAAAAGTATACGTTGCATGACCTTCGAAGACATTAGAAAAGAATGCTTGATTATACCAGAATGGATATTTAAATTTTAAAAGATTCGATTAAAGCGAGATGCGATTAGAGCAGTATTACTTTGACAATTAAATTGACCTGTACTGAAATAATGATAATTAATCACTTGCTTTTTTTGTTCGAAATTATTTAAATATTTACATAAATTAAATTATATAATCTGCAATCAGAGTACGTATAGGTACCTACAGTACAAACAGAGCATCATCATCAGATGGTTAAAACCATCACATTATCCACTCTTCTATATAACAACTTATATTAAATCTTCTTCTTCTTCATGCTCTCTCTTGTTATACAACGAACGATACAATTTTAAATTCATTGCAATCATTTGTCAAATCAGTTTTGACATTTTACATTGTCGTCGTTCCCCGATAAACAATATGACAGCACTCTGGTAGGTCTTTAGTATTTTATAATAAGTATATATATATAGTCGGAGAATATGATTTTAAAGCCATAAGGAAGATCAGCCACAATAAGATCAGTATTGAAGATGCTTTAAAAATTAATGAATTGACAATATGCAATGTTCATAATTAATTATATTCGTGGCTGTAGGTTTTTTTTTATAGATTTTTGTAGAAAACCCCCTCATTAAAAGCAAAGCTTTTGGATTGGACTATTTTTTCCAGAGATTTAACAAAACAGGAAAAAAAGAAAATGGTAATACTAATTTGAATACCAAAAAAGGAACAATATCTGTCGTGCAGGACGATGTCTACCACCACCACTATAATGGTAGATAATGTGAAATTTGCGTGCTGATTATTCAATAGCTGATGTCGAGGTGATTGTCTTTAGATTAATTTTTTTTTCTTTGCTTTTGAGTGGAGGGGTCGTTTAAAACAGTTTTCGTTTTTATTTGAGTGGCAAATTTCTTCTACTTATGCTGATTTTTTCCTTTCTCTGAACTAATGTCTTATACCCAAAGATAATTTCTTGTTATGTATGTACTTATGTGCATTTAAGTAGGTAAATAAATATAGAATTGGAAAACTGACGAAGGAAATAAGAGAAAGAAAAGGCAAATTTTCTCTGTACGAAGATAATTTTCTTAACAGAATTCTATTAATATGGGAATGTCGGTACACTTTAATAGAAACATAAGTAAATATTTATGTTCCGTGACACTAACCCTCTCTCTCTTTCTTTCTCTGTTTTTCTCTTTTGCCGAAAAGTATTTTTCCTCTTGCCATCAAGACATATGAATCGACGACGACGTCTGCAATGACGAAGACGATGTCGAATAAATTTTAATTCAAAACACCGAACTACAGAAACAGAAAAAGAAGTTGCACCAACTCCCAATACGACTTATTTAAATAATCAACGAATTTCTACTACTAGAAGTTATAGTGAATTGACTTATTTGAAATTGCCAAAAAAGTCCACGAATGCTCAATTTTTTGCCTATTTTTCGTTTTCGATGCTCTAGACTTTCATAATTTTTAATTATTTTAATTTATCTTGTTGCGACAAATGAATATTACTCAATGACTCTAAATCTATGAATTCATTGATATGGCATCTTTGTCTTTCAAGTAGTATCTTCTAAGGGTTCTTCGGTCGCGCTTCAAGATGACAAATGTTCCGTTTAAAAACGACATACAAATTTATGTTCATCCGTTTCACAATTTTAATTTTTATTTATTTAACATGACTTAATTAGGTATTATTATTATTATTATCTATTGAATTAATATTAGGAATTACATATTGTTATAAATAATTAAGAACAATTAATTTGTTTACAGAGGACTAGACAATTATTTAAAGAACAATTAAACTATACTACACACAGTACTTAATCTAATCCAGGACCAACAGGGCGCCCTCTAAACGAGGGTGTAATAACTCAGCAAATGTTCAATTGTCCTGGAAGCGCAATCTGTTGCAAACTCATGAAAGTAACGCATCGAATTTCGCTCAAATGTCTCTACAGGTGCAGGAAGGAATTCTGTTTTGAGTTCGTTTAGTACGAGATCAAGTGTTGCCAATATAATCATTTCATATATTTGATGTTGGATGCTGATTTTTTTTTACGTTTATTGATTTGATATAGCAATATTGGATTGATTCACTATTACGTTGAATAGTTCAATTCAGTTGAACTAATTAATTGAGTTCTTTATAAGTGCTTTTGATCCTTAATTAAAGATTTTATTGTTCTTATTCGTTGCCCTCGTCATTCTTTTAAATTCCTATAAAGAATCCTTCAGTTAAATCATACCTAAATGGAAAAATCGTTGGTCATTATGTAAATAGCCAGGAATTTTGTTTACAAATTTGCGGACATTAATTTTAATGGATGCGACATCTGTCTCTGCTTGACGTAAGCTATGCCAAGCCAGCCAGCTAGCTAGTAGAGGGATGGTTGTATGCCAGCCAGAATGAAAAAAAAAAAAAAATGGGGTTGCTGCTGGTGCTGCAAAAGATGATGATCGATAGTTTGTGTCCTACTATATCGACTGCTGCTAGTGGTGGTTTCTGTATGTCATCTATGTCTGTGTGTATGTGTGTGAGGGGGGTTGAAAAATGCGGTAATTTTTAAAAATTCTTTTTTTATTTTTGGAAGTAGGCTACTACTATTTTTAAAACAACGAATTTGTTTTAGCAGTGGCATTTGCAAATTATTAATTTTTTGAAAAATTTTCGTCTCGCTTCTCTCTCTCACATAAGTACTTTCTTGCTCTCTCTCTCTCCAGTTCTATCCCTCCTTTTAGTATAGAACTTTTTTAATTACGTTCTCGAAACGAATTCGAATTGCTCTTTTTTTAATCAGAAAAAGAATATTAGCAATTAGACAAGTAGGCGGACGATGGGGATGTAGTTGTTGGAGGAGGGATGATGACGATGATGGTGGTGGTGGCAATTTATACTAAAAGTCCACAAAAAATATTCGAATCTCGAATTTTTCTTCTTTTTTTTTTGTTCCCGCTTTCAAGAAAAGGAAGGATACAACGGCGGACGGGACACAAGAAAAATGACTAGAGATTTATCAATGTTGAGCTTGGCTTGCTTGCAAGAAGATTGAAACCAGGAGGGAAGGTGGGGCAAGGAGGTGTAGTTTCGAGGCCATATTACACCTTTAACTTTGGATAATACATAATTTGATTTTAGTTAGGTTGTTGCTCATTAAGGCACAGAGAGAATACAGACAGAGGCACTTAATAATTATCATCATTTCTCAGTAAGACTTTTCAATTTATAAATTGCAGTGCATAATTAGTTTTATTGGCAATTATCATTAAGTATCTAAGCGATTTTTTTCATTTGAAAATGAAATGTTAAGGTTCAGTATTATTTAAGTGATAATGGCGGTAATTTGTTTGTTTTTTTTTTTTTAATAATATGTTTTTGAAATTGTTGACAACATGATGCAAATATCTGGTTGCATGAGTTGATTAATCATTAATTTTCATTTGGATGGGAAAAGTTATAAATAAACTAAAACTCCATTTTCTAAATACCATTTACTTTTTGATTTATTTTTTTATAATCATTAACTTATATTTCGAACTGAAAGCAATTTATATATTGCTTCTCATAAATGCTATATGACAAATGGATCTAGTAAGTATAGATATATCCTTTTTCAATTTCTAATAGAAAAATATCTGTTTATATATTATTATAGACAATTCAGAAGTAATTTATCAACAAAGAAAAGCAACTATACACACAATTTTTATTTTTCCACAGAGATTAAATATTGACAATGTTAGAAAACCCTTCAGCATTTATTATTTATATTGGGCCGTTTCTTAATGAGTGATTCGCGTGTAACACTATTCATATACATATTTATTGTAGTGTACATTTTGTATATGTAGGCATGTATGTATATAAGAGTATATACATATGATATAAACGGTAGGAAAGAAAAACTATATTAATGACTGAAAGTAATAAAACATTGCAGCACAAATTGTAAAATTAATCGATTTTTAAATGGCTACATTACTTATTCTTTCTTTTTTATAATAAATAATAGATACGTTTTTATTAAAAATTGGATTTGTTTTTTTAGAATTTGAATTTTAAATTAATTAAGTTTTAATTCTATTGGGTATAGGAAAAAGTAGTAGTAATTAATTCATAGCATAGAGAATTTGAAGGGGAGGTTTAATGAATCGATTAATTCATCGGTATTGAATTTATACTATATAGAATTCAGGCTTCTCTTTACTTCAAAATGTTTTTACATAAAAATTATACATGTAAATTTTTGTAAAATACCAACGACACACACAAAACCGCAATATGGCGCCAATATTAATCACCCCTTTTCCTCCACCACCTTTCGTCTTAGTTGTCCTTCGGATATCTTGCTTTCCAGCCTGTATCCTGTATACGTGTACTACGTATATCTACCTAAAGATGTTTCTCTCTCACTCACACACTCTTTCTCCATATCTTGTAGTCTCCGTTTCTCTCTTTTTTCAGCAGTCTCTAATATTTATATATGCAAAACGTTACAGCATCGCATTTGTCATATACTTTCATTTTCCTGTGCCGAATAGGAGCTTTTCTGGCAGCAACTAATGACTGATATTTGTCAGTCTATGTTGGTGTACATGACACATATCTCCTTCTTTCTCTCTCGGTCTCTGTCTATCTATTCATCTATCTATCTTTTTTTCTGTCTTTTTGCTGTTGTTGTTGTTGTTAGACCTCGATGCATTTTTAATAAAATATTCACATACGAATACGTAGTACAATACAAACAAACAAACACAAGGTGTGAGAGAGCCAAAAAGAGAGGAGAATTCTTATTCTGGTTTAGATGAATAATATAACTTCACAACCCATGGTTGTGATCTTTGCAGATTGCATATGTTTATTTTATAAATTGTTTTAGTGGTTTCTTATTTTGTGCACATGTATCAAGCACTCGTATCTGAAAAGGAACTTCATGGTTTATTTTGAGTGAATCAAATGCTTATCGGTCAGTTATTGATGATCTGATTAGTTGAATATAAAAGAATTTGATCGCAATTATTTATGCCTATAAAATTTGTTTTGTTTCTATAGCAAATCACAATTGTATTTATGGCATATAATCGACTTTATTTGTTACATTTCTCTAATGATTCCTATTTCTAATTTCATAAATGAAACAAAACCAGATACTAATTAATTAGAAAATTTTATTCAAACATAACCAATTAACAGAATGTTTAAAATGATTTAAAGTTAAATAGGGCGCGCGAGCTTCAATGGGGATTATATAGGAAATAAGAGGGCAAAAACATGCTGGTTTTTTGATCTCTACCAGAACATCTTATCACACTACCATATTTGATAATGATGCTAATTAAAGCAATAATCATCATAATTATTAATTTTCTTAATGGTTAAACGCCAATGAATATTACAGTAGCATCCCGCATTTTATAACTAAAATGTTATAAAACATTTTAGCGCAAACATTTAAAGAAAATTGTTTGCCATTAAAAGTGCGACAGAGTCTTCGTTTGTTTCTTGCGTATAGCGGCAGCGGCTGTTGTTCATATTGCTGCTGCCGCCTAGTGATGGCGGTGGTTATGGTGGTGGTGGCGTGGTTGTTTCTGCAGGTTGCTTGCTGATTCTTCTTCTTGCCCCGATCATCAGCCGCCAATTACGTCGGGAATGCTGCCTGTTAATCACTCGCGAATCTTGCATTTTAATTGGTTTTCTTAATTGACATTTATGCGATCTTATTAATGTTGTTGTCGTCGACTAAAAGAACTCTGCTACTGGAATTTTATTATAATTTTTTTTTTCTGTTTCCAACTTTGTTTTATTTTGCCCTTTTTCTACATGCGATGATATTTAATTTCATTGTCCGATGTCAAATTCTCGTAGCTTCTTTTTTTCAATTTAATGAGATCAAAATCGAATTTGATGATGATACCGTTTCGTGCTGCAGATGAATCGATGTTTATAATAATTATTTTTCTTTGTGTGATTAAATGAGATTCTTGTTGTTTAGTTCGTTTCAGATACGATGGAATCTCCAAATAATTGGCCCCGATGCATTGCTTTCCAATAATATAATTTATCGAACATGCGGATATCAAAACAAAAAATAAAACAAAAATCGAAAGAAAATAATTCAAGACATAAGAAGTCCATTAGTGATTCCCCGGTCAGACCATGTCCATGGGCCACGTTTTAATGGGCCTAATGGCCGGCGGTGTATCGAGAACCGATTAGTGTCGTCGTTTTCAGAAAACCCTCGATCGTTCGTTTGGTCGTCGACTATTCAGTTCAGTCGGTTGGTTTGGCCCCAGTGTAAATGATGTTTCCGCTCCGCCCTTTACCTACCCAACTCTACCATCAGGTATAGAGAGAAGCCATTAATCTACTGCTATAAAAAAAAGTCAAAAAAAAAAACCAAATCGTTAGTAGAAGGTACACAAAGAAATCGGTGACAAAGATTTTGCCTTCAAACACAACCATTTTTAAGGAATCATCGTATTTGTCTTCTGGAGCAGCAAGCAGTCTTTTTTTGCAGTTGAATGATTTAACTCGAAATGCTTTACGATCTGATACTATTTAATCCACTTGAACTGGAACTGCAGGATTGAATCGAATCATAATTTTAATTTGATTAAATTCCACAGGGTTCAGTAGTTATTTCTCATAAATATTCGATTAAGTCGACCATTATAAGTTGAACGCATTTTGTGGTGTTATCTAAAATAACAAGAGAAACACCTACTCATTTGTCTCTATTTTAATTCTGTGCCGGTGTCATTTTGGGAGCGTCCACTACAGCTTAATTTCCTGAAATTTTTCTATTAATAAATTTAACAAAATTGAAATATTATTCGATTTTATTCATACCTTATTTGAAGTTTATTACATTTTATTCTGAACAAAGGAGTAAGCATATAACGGTCTCTACAAATTTAATGAAGATCTCAGCAGGTTTGTTAGGCCCACGCCAGCAACAGCAGTAGGAGCAGCAGCAGCATGTAATTTCTCTCTGCACACCGTTTTTTGCCACCTTACATCAGAAATTCCCTTCTCCGTTTTTAAGTTCGTCATCCTTATTATATATTTTTTCCTCCTTTTCAAAAAAAAAAAAAAGATTATTATCCCTGCACAGATGATGAAAATAAATGATTCTTCGTACATTTTTTTCCATTTTAAGGGATGAAGATATTAAGTTATCCATCTACCTGGAACAAAGGAAATTAATGAGAAAATAATTTGTATTTAGAGACACAATATTTTGCTTATAATGATGCTGAATTCGGCTATTTATTCTGTACAGTCACACCTGTAAAATATGATTTCTCACATCATGTAAATGGCAGGATTTCATTCATATCTGTATTTAGTGATGAAATAGATTATTTGAAGAGTTTCATCACACTATTAAATGGGGGGAGGAATCCGAAGGGGTGGAAAACTAAAGACTCTCCTTCCGTTCAGTTGTTGCGGGCTGTTTACTCATATCAGTGGAGAAAAGCAACTGTTTTGCTATTAATAGAATATCATTAATAGAGTAAATATTAGAAACCTACAGTTCTAAGCCAAGTTACAATAATAATAATAATGATTAATGTCATTTCCAAACACAATTAACAACTAACATTAACACATTTTCATCTCCTAAAGCCACCGCCACACACACACACACACACACACATACACACACATTTATAAGTAAATGTGAATATCATACCTAGAAGTAATAGTTGAGTACAAAGAGAGATAGATAGATATACCTACTTTACCTACCTATAGGTAGGTAAACCACAGGAGAAACCCAAAATTGCCTTGACAAATTGCCATGTCATTATACAGGCACTAACCGATAATGAGTCGAATTAAATTCCTGATGCCCAAAGTAGGTATTGTCGAGGACGACGAGGCGATGGTGATGGTGATGGTGGTGGTGGTGGTGCTGATGTTATCCGATGATCCTTTTCTTTACATTCGGTCTTTATGTTCTAAAAGACAGAGAGAGGGAATGAATGGCATATAGATAGATAGATAAGGATAGATGAAGGGAGGGGATGCTTATATCTCTCCCTAAGATACGATTTAATCTCTCTAGACAGCTGTCAGCTATACACCTAAAAGCAATCTGGAAGTTTTGGGATAGTTTTGGAAAGATCACTGTTTTACAGCTCTAAAAATTCAATAAAACCAATCTGAAAGGTTGGAGTGGTTTATGTAAAACAAGAGCTAGAAATAAAAAGAGCGATTAAGTCGTTCTTCCAACAATTCCTAAAAAATGTCTATATAGCTTTGCACAGCTCGTCATAGAATTATTCTCATCCTTCCCATAGAAACACCAGGTTGAGAAAAAGGGGAATGGCTATGGTAGTGGCATAAAAGGGCATCCCCGGGGAGTTGCGGGTTAATATAACTAACTACGGCACTGCGGCCGATCTAGACCAGTCAGCTAGCAAGGCAGTCAGCCGAGCCAGCCAAGCCAAGATGACAAATACGTTTCAATCCGTCACTGCCAGAATACACGGCCTGCTTCCGAATTGGATACGATGTTCTGTATATGTGTATGTAATACGTATAGCGTTGCCGGCGCTGCTGCATGGGGAAAGATTTTCTTCCATTGTTAGAATATTGGTAACGTTCAGAATGTGATAATTTAAATTGTGTTTTATAAGATCTGTGTCACAGTGTATTTTTGGAACTTGTATGAAAAGTGAGTATATATAGGAGGGACGACGAGAAAATTTTATAGGAAATTACATAAACTCAGCACTGACAAGTACAAATGTCCTTCCCGTTTCGCGTTCGCCCTCTCCCATCTCGCCAAGTTTCCATTTCTTTCTCTATCATTGTTCGTTTTTCGCGTTTGTGCTCTATCAATTTTTCTCAGTTTTTGCTGGATTTCTTTGTGGAATTTGAATCACTTTTTGCTTCGAAATATTGAAATTGGGAGAATTTATTTATTCCTCGGGTTCTATCTGTTCATCGCGCAGATTGGATTTTTAGCCTGATTACTACATATTGAATAATTTAATTTTTATTAAAATACAATTATTTAAACAATTATTCACTCAAAGGTGTTAGACTCGTTTTGCTTTTTCCAAGCATTGCAGATGATTTGAGAACTTCCATTCAAATATTGCTGATGGTGAAATGAAAATCGAAGGGAAAATTTCAACATTTATTATCCTACCCCATTTCTGGCCTCATTCATCAGTAACCAATAAAATAGATGATTACATAGACGTCTCGGACTAACAGACAAATGAAGATGGATCATTCCGAATAATTACTAATTTGACCAGCTTTTCATTAAGTAAGGAAAAGGAAAAGGAATGAGAAAGGAAAGGTGGTGGGAGGGTGAGGAGGAAGAGAAACTCGATTCGATTCAGTGTTACAGTCGAGTCGTGTAGATCTTTATTAATTGTACTTAGTTGTAAGTATCAAGTAAAGCGTTTTGGGGAATTTATTTAGAACAATCGATCACAACACAAAAATTCGAAGAGGATTAGCTTTCCTGAAGGTTTTTTTTTTTGATTGGGAGAGATATTGGATCGGGATTAGACTGAATTGAGGTCTTCAGGTGGAACAGGAACAAAGTCTTTTTAGAATAGAATTGTGGCCGTTGTAGGAGTCTAATCACAGTTTGCATGCACTCAAAATGATTAAAATTCCACAACGTGATGATTAGGGACCATGGAAAAGTATTGCTCAACAAGCATGCATAGGCAGACAGAATAACAATCAGATAGAAGAGAACAAAACCCATGAAATTACATTAAATGATCGTTCGCACTTAATATGCATATAATTAACGTCAAACGCTAATTAAACCCATTTAAAATATTTCCAGTCTAATACATATAGAGTGGATGGAATGGTAGAGAGTATCGTCGTTCATTTCATTTGCTGACGGACCAATTTGAAAAATTACAAATTACATGCAAAATAAATATTAAAAAATCAGGATGCCCATCATAATATTAATTACACACACGCACGTATTTCATATAATTACATCAGAATACTGATATAATTACTACAGCTTGAATTACATATATTTTTTTAATTACTATTATCGAATACAAATTTATCTATTGATTGATTGGCTAGATGAGTACCTATAGCAATCTAATGTAAGTATATAAAGTTATGCAGAGATTGATTATAATTTCCAGATATATTTATGAATCCATTTGGAGTTTTCTTATTGCATTAATTTGCAATAGATTCATTTTAAGTGATTAGAATTTTAATTTAAAGTAAAAGTTGGAACTGCAGATTTTTATTAATATATATTATTTGGAATTCCACTATAAATCGGGGACGTCATAACCGAGATTTTAGACTTTTCTTCAGCATTGTTCCTAATTATTTAGTTTTCTTTCAATTCATTACTAATTTTTTAAAGTTAGAAGCGACGATATTATCTGTGAGTCTTTAGTTTAATGCAAACGTTTCTATCTTTCTATCAAGTCTTGGTCCTTGTATTAGAACCAAATTTCCTTATGAATTAATGACTACCGATGGGTTACTTCTCTTCTTTTCATAATAATTATGTGATCGTGACTTTTCAAGGGAAGTTGTCTTCAAAGGTTAGTGTATGTTTATATTTGCTTCAAACGTTTCAGCTATTTATTCGAGGCTTCCTCAGGGACACAATAACCTAAAATTGATTAATTAGAAAAGAGTTTCGAATCAGGATTATATAAACAATGGAGAGTTCCTTTAGAAGTAGTTTTCTATTTTTATCAAAAATTCTTACAAAGAAATGAAAATATACCTATCTATATTATGAATATTTTTATATAATTAAGTATGTATACCCTGAGTGGCAATGTTGCGGCTTTTTCTTCTTTGTTAAAAAAAAAGAAACCACTTCACTATCAAGTCTTGTATATACATAGTATGTAAGAGTATAATACAGATAGAAAGAGAGCGAGACAGAGAGAGTGGCACAACGACTCTGACTAATGATCTTGAATTAACTCCGGATGGCTACCAAAGAAAAAAAGACGTTATTCAGATCTGATTAGGTTTAATTAACATAGAGGAGTTTTCGTTTCTTCTTGTTTTTTTGCGTTCACTTCTTTTTCATGTTACTTTTTTTGTTTTGTTTTTTGTGGTTGGCTGTTGGTCGTTTCTGTTTTGCCCCTTCTGTAGTAATTAAAAACGATTTGATTTATTAATGGTTGGTTAGTATTGGCCAACATGCAGCATCGATGAGAGTACTTATATAAAGAGAGAACTTCTTCTCGTTTGCAATTTTTTTTTCTCTGAGTCGGAATGTTAGTATTTATAATCGTAATAAGTATTTTACTTATCTTTGTATATAGGATTCATAAAAAAGTGAAAAAATATGCTTTATGTCTAAAGAGGTGCTGCAAGAAATGTCAACTATAAAATGGATGTTAGCACGTATAATTGACAGATGAACATTTATATACAAATTTTCATTTTTGTCATGTTTTGTTATCTATAATGTATTTAGAGGGTATTATCTAAGACGTCGATTATCTTCACAAAGCAAAGCTTTTATGACAATAGAAATCGCATTTTTACATTAGATATTATTCGTATGGGTCTTAATCTGTATGGATATGTTAGTTAGACTTACCAACTGAAAAGCAAAAGATGTTAAATTAAGCATATCAGCAGAAAGAGAAGTTTTTGCAATCATCTATCTTGAAAATGTTGTACCCGCAGTTCGACCGACCAAAAGTTCGCTATCTGCCAAGAAACCACTTAATCAAAAACCCCCTAAGCGATATAAAACAAATACAATTTTTCTCTTTCCGTCCGTTTCTTTTTGTTTGAAAAAAAAGGGGTTTGCTTTTTTATTCTGATGATGCTAGTATAGTAAGGTTCAAGGGATGTTCTTCTCTTCTCCCTCTCTTGCTATTTCACCCCGTTTCCTCTTCTTCTCTATCGATCTTGAAGCGAGAAACATTAATATGCTTTTTTTTGATGACGCGCTCATTTATTTCCACCGAGGAAAACAAGCATTAGTTAATTGTTTTGCTTTTGGTGGCTGCCTCTAAATATAAAATAAATTATTACCGTACTTAACGTACTATATACTTTGCCTCCGTTTTTTTGCCGTATTGTTTAAATGGCACTAATGGTGGAAAATACTAAAACTATTCGTCCATATGACTATCCATAGTTATATAAGCAAACGTTGATTTTCTATCGATGAAAAAATTAGTAAATATCCTGCACAATTCTATCTAGTTATTATCAATACTAAGTATTTAAATTTAATATAAAACCACGAGTGCTATCGCGTCACGACAACATAATATCCTTGTATTAGTAAAAAGCAAAGCTGTCTTGCCATTTGCAGAGAAAAAAAAGTATGTTTATTATCTGCATAATCCAAAGTGACTACATGACATACAACCCTTTTCACTCGTCTATAGTATACATGAATAATTTATACTAGAAAATATATTTTCTATCCAGACTACTTCTAAGAACCATCATTAGAGTACACTCGATAAAATGGGTCATTTTGTTTGTTTGTTCACGATAATCGATGTTTTATTTATTTTAAATAACTGTATAAATACTTTTATATAAGTAGGTTTTGTACACATTTATAATCGTGTTTTGCTAAACGAGTAAATGAAAAATCTGATTTGCCTTATTATAGGTTTCTAACAAATAAGGCGAATGGTTACGACGATAAATGAAAAATTATTAGTATGGGTATACGTGATTTTCCTGGAATTACTGGTGATTATAATTTTTGATTAATAGCTTATAATTAGGTCATAAATAATGGGGATAATAATTCAAAACATATAGTAATGAAAAGTCTAATATTACTTAAAAATTATTTGGAGAATGAGATAAAATTTTGAAATTAAATTAAATTAAAATCTCATCAATATATCCTCCCTTATTCACAACCATCACAACCACCCACTGCTCATACCACTATCATCGTCATCATCGTCACTACTTACGCCCCTCCAAAAATAAGCCATGTTGAATGGGTAGAGTCAATCGCTGATCGTTGATATGTTGCCGGATACAAGAGGGACGAAGGGGGGAGAAGGTATGGGAGTCAAATTCGATCCTGTCGTATTGGTTAGATAATCTGTTTTTTAATAGTAGAGTAATTTTAGTATTAACTAATTAAAGAATAAGTATAAATTTTTAATTAATTTTAGTAATTATGGACATTTTCATTTGCGTTTTTCTATACTACGGGAAACTCCGCTCAAAACGGTCACCCAAAGTGCCCTCTTAAATAGCTGTTGTATGGAGGTTTTGTTCTATTTTCTTTTAATTTCTATTTTCTAACTTAAAATCCAGATTCAATTTGTCATCATTTCCTTGTATTTGAGCGTTTTGTCAATGACGATTGTTCGCCTTTTTTCTTTCATCAACTTAAATGATTAATGGTCAAATAAATGAATTGTGGGATCAAAATAAATAACAAGGTGACGAATAAGTTAATGATGTTCATCCTTAAAGTAGTTCCAATTCACTATGCGGGAAGAATATATTATAAATGAATTTGTCTTGTTGTTATTATTATATTATAGTTGCTTCTGATGTTGAAGTGTGAACTTTAATTTGTCATTTTCCCTAATGGTCGTGTTGCAGTTTTCGAATATACTAGAGTGGCCTGTTTTGTATAAATACGTGTACTATTAGAAACATTAATGACACTTGTATGCGTACCACAGTCCAACCACAACATAGTTAAATAGTTGTGAAATCTATATATAAAAATGATAAATGACATTTATTTATATTTGAAATTAATCATCGTGAATGAATGATGGAGTAATATAATATATATATATTTCTTTTTATAAAACGAAAGTACAATACAATACGGCACAATAAGAAAGACGAAGATGAAGAGAAAGAAAATAGAGAGCGACACATACAAAGAGAGAAAGAAAGGCAGAGAGAATTGTGAGACACTCCAGCGATGTTCCAGACGTATGAAACTGATTGAATCCATTTAGAAATCGTCTCCAGGATCCCCCTGGTGACGTTGATAAAATATCCTCGATACCATACCTACCTACTGCTACTCTCAATCCCCCAAATAAAAATAATCGATTTAAAGACGGGGGTGGCGGAAAGTGTAAATAAATGAAATTTTCGATATTATTAGAAATAAAGAATTGAAAATAAATGCTTATGTTTGAAAATATGATGTGCATTGCCATACGAAGACTGAGATTTTTATTTATTTCGTTATTTGGATCAGTGTTTCTTTTTACTTTTTTGAATTTTGAGCAACCCAGCAGCAGCAGTCTCACTTATGTATGTGTAGCTCATTAAAATTCACATAAATGAATAAAATTAAGAACCAGAAATTAATCTCAGCCAATGTTTTCAAAGATTATGGGACCGCAGAACTGGTTAAAAATATTCGAAACATAAATCAAGAGGATAGCATATAAGTATATCTGAGTGATAGAGAGAGAGAGAGAACGAGAGACAGTGAAATCGGTTTTTCAGGTATTTCAAAACCGGGAGCGGTGCCACAGGTCCATGCAAACATCTACACACACACAGGTTTAGTGACGTGTAGTTATGAAATCAAAAAGAAATTTTTTCCTGAAATCGAATTTTAATCATGAAGATGGATGGCTTTAGATTAGACTAGAGTATGATCAAAGGAAGATATACAATTATTTAAATGTAATTGGATATCTTTTGTTTATCATTTAATTTAAAAAGAATTTTCTATTCAAATACAACTCAATATATAAAAATCATTATAAAATGGAAGAGAAAAAGACCTATCCTATCAGGATGAAACAAAATAAAAAAAAATATATACATAGAATATCTTCTTGAGCGTTGTGTAACGTCTTCATTTTCATTTACAAAGCCGACAAACACACACACACAGACACACACGCACATACATACAAATACGAGTCCATTTTCAGCAGTTTATCACTTAGTTGTTTTGTCTTGACACTCGATTAATATTATGGCATGCTTAAGCTCAAGGAACTCAGAAAAAGCAAAAGCCTCAATGTGGTGATGATGAGAGATATTCGAAAAGGATTTTACTATTATCATGTATGTATCGTTTGTGGTATGTTGAGGAATTCTTATCTACGTATTTTGTCTATCCATTATGTAATTAGCTATAGAAGATTCAAAGAAATTTGCGGTAGAAACAAATCATTATCAAAAGAAAAAAGTGATAAAACAGAATCAAATATTTGCTTGTCAAAATAGAAAATTCAAAAATGAATGGGTTCGATGCGCGCCTATGTTTGATTCGCATTTGTAGCTTTTTCTCTTCTTTACTTCCTATATTCCATTTTCTCTTCCTTTTTCATCATCCAATACTTTTTCGTCTTGTAAACAACAACTGCGTCTGCCATATTCCCATTACAAGTTCATGCTTGGTTTAATGTTAATCGAATGTTGGAAACTTTCTTATTCTCTCTCTCTTTCTCTCTTTTGTTGGTCTGGATTTCAGTGCGGGGTGATTAATTTTTTTCCTTTTTTTTACTATATAGTTTTGGTGACATACTAGGTAGAGGAAAAGCTGGAAAAATGGCACAGAATTTATAGTGTCTATAGATATAGAGTTCCTTATCGTTAGTTTTTTGCGGTTGATTTCAATTCTTGTTGGTTGTTTTTTTTTGTGGCATTCGTATAGGGAAAACTTTATTGTTATGAGTCCAATAAGTTTTTGTTGAATCAAATATTGTTCATTTTTGGGAAAATTGTAACGGACTGATTAAGTTCTCATTCAAGCCCGAAACGTGACTCTTTTATAAATTGCTTTGGAACCTTCTAATTTCGGAGAATATTTAAGAAATATTAGTTATGATTAATATTATACAAGGTCCTTGAATGGACTTTGCATAATAATTGAATGAACTTACAGACTAAAAATCTGAAAAAATTATCAATTTCTGAGGTCGCCATAATTGATACATTATTCATTCGAGTTCGAAACTTTGCTTAGGCGTTTCTTACATCTTGGCTTTTTTTCTAATTCAAAAAAAAAACATCTAGAAGATATAAATGATCATATTATTATTATAATATTACTACACATAGTCGTTCAATAGACTTAAATGCTAAAAAATGCCGAAAATCAAATAAAAAGAAGAGACTCATTAATTTATTGTATCAGAAATAGACTTGACGACATTTCCTATCAAAACATAGCAGGCAATGGCAATCCCAAAAAAGACGAAAAAAAAAAGCAACGAATTAAAATTAATAGTGGCTATGATAAGGCCGCTCCCACACGAAAAGACAGATTAGGTATGCACGCATTATTTTGACCCACCCTTTATATCTAACATTCTTTATATTATTATTATTATTATCGTAGAGATTCTTTGTTGCTTATGATAGTTCAAGGTGGCTCTATCATTGAAATGAAAATGTTTTTCGAAGGGAATTTTTCATTTCTAAAATTGTATGCTTCATGATATGGTATATGTTTATGATGAGCCAGAAAGAAAAAGCGCTTAGACACATACAAAAAAGCTGCAACGAATGATGAAAAAAGTGGAAATTAATTTTCGTTCTTCTTAAAAACGTTCATTTATCAATCGCTCGCTCAATGGAGCGATGAAGGATATTTTTCTTAAAACTTAAAAGTAACTTTTTATACTTACTTACTAACACACTCGTTCTGAGAGGATGTTTTTTTGCTTTTAAGAAAATTGCCATGACTTTTTTTTCGTTTTGTTTAAATTCCCGAAATTAATTGCTTCAAAAAAATATAGCTAATGAAGAATTTGAATAGCTGGAGTAGCTTATTTTAGGTCAATATTTAAATTATAAGTAAATATGTAGTATTAAGTGACAAAACTAGTTATGATGGCAGTAAAAATCTCTTTAATTGCTTAAATTAAGAAGAGCGCACACCCAAAGTAATGCTGTTGGTGTAGGACATCATGGAGCAAAATTTTTGATTATATAATTTTTACAAATATAAATATGATGAAAATTGTTATTTATACAACCAAAACAAAATTGCACCTTTTCATTTAGACATTCTATTTTGTACTTTTTAAATTGGTTTTCTTCTTTTCTAGTATGAAATTCTTCTTTTTCAAATACAACTTTTTTCAAATTCTTCTTCTACTTCTACTTCCATATAGAACGTTTTTAATACATAAACCATCATATTTCATTCTTTTCCATAGTTGAATTTGTGGCTCTTTTTCCTAATGCTTGTATTATTTTTCGACCAGGCCAGATCAGGCCATCCTATGACTATGACTAAGTGAACTTTGTTGTTTGCAAGGACTGAGAAAAATGATGATTCCCGCATAGAAAGGAAGAGAGTAAGTAGAGTCTGCGATACTTTTGGTGTTTGTTTGTTTGTTTTTTTGGTTGTGTGTTTTTCCGCAGCTCTAAAGTGTAGATTCCACTTTTGTGTAATGTAACAACTTCATTCTTTTTGTTTTGTTCTATGCAGAATGGAAAGTATAATGTGTTCATTGTGAATAAAGCAAAACAAATCTACATGTACAATCCATCAAAATCAAAATCCTCTGTTATAATTGTCATTCAATTCAATCCTAGGAAGGAATCCTAATTGGCAAAAAGGGGGGGAGTACGACGTGTGTCGCAGAGCAGGGCGTATATAAAAGATGGAGAGACTCGCACTCTCTATCTCTTGTTGCTTTCCCCGCTCTCGTCCTGAAATTCCCATTCTTAGTTTGAAGGGGTAGTAATCCATCAAGGTCGAAATATCATCCCCCTTACCTCAACTCTGCCCGCTGATGGTCCGGTATATTCTTCCCTTTTCGCTTATCCCCTTTTAAGCTTTTCATGCGTTGTTGCCAAAATGCATAGATGTTTTTCAAATGTTAATGGAAAAAAAATTAAAGTTATTGCCTGCATATAGGTACCTCAAGCAAGTACCCAATTAGTTCTACTTAGCTAACAGACAATGAACAAATTTCTACATTTATCTAGTTTCTAAAATCATTTAATTTTAGTGTCAAACAAAATCTGGCAAACTGGCAAACAAAGTTTTCCTCTTGACATGATCATTTTTCTCTGGAGTTCCGTTCCATCATCGCGTCACATCCGACCCACCCCTTTGTGCGCGACGTTGCCAAATGGGACGTCGAATTTTATTTATGGGTCCTTCGCCGATCTGTTTTCGTAATTAATGATTGGATGGATATCATGTTATATAGGGGGCAACTTTTTAAGGAGGGGGGCATGGTGGTTGGGGGGAATGTAGAGGAGTGTGAGGTTTAGTTGGATTTTTTTTTATTATTTGATAAATTTGGTTTTTGAAGGTTCGCTGCTGTAGCTGTTACTGAAAAATTATTGAAAAGCTATTTTAAAAAAGGGGGATGTGTATCGTTGAGGTGACATTGTTGAGTCAAGTAGAGTTTTGATTACATTTTGCTTTGCTTTATGTAGAGAGCTTTGAGGGCTAGGTTGATTGGCAGTTATATACGAGGGGTTATCACTAAAAACAACTTTATCTTGGATTACTTTATGTCTCCTACTATTTCATCCTATAGTTCAGCTATTTTCTGGTAGTTTTAATAAAAAGCCAAATAAAGATTTTAAGTACAATACTCAGATAAGTAAATCTTACCGGGGAGATTCAATACATGTTACAGTTAGCTATGCCAGCTCTGTGGGGTCTTATTTAAGTAGATCTTAACAATAATGGGTATTGTTTCATAGAAGAATAAGTTTCCGATGAAGTGACTGTTTGAAGGTCATAAAACTGTTTTAAAGCTTACTTTGAATAACAAGCTTTCGGTATTTGTGCAAAAAGATGATTAATATCATAGTGATTTTGATTTATAGATTCTATAGAATAAAAATACCTGTTAAAAGCAAATATTCTGCTGTGAAACTGTAGGAATTTTATATTTTTTTGGAAAATATTCACCGATCTTCTATCCCATTCAGGTGGCTACCTTTGATGTTAGATAACTGACGTGATCTTTCTTTTACTTATGCAAGTCTAGCAATACAACAAAGAACATTTTTGATGTAATATTAATCGATTGCAATTAGTTAAATGCCAGATATTGAAAAGAATCTTGATAAAGGTGTAAATGTACCTTTCTAGTATAGAAATACTTATATCTATACTGAACATTTGGATACCTACCTGTATATGCCTATACAGCTCATGGCTTAGAACTTTTCCGAAGAGTCCAAAAACCAAAAAAAGAAGTAGAAGAGAAAGGTATACTTCTACAAAAGCAGCGTGCGAAATTCCCCTACGTGTGAATATAAATTGCGCTAAAGAAGGACTTGTCCCCCGATTCGTCAATGTCACTTTTTTCTTTATTTTGTCGTCTCGAGAAAAATTGCCTAGGATCGAGTTCTCATGCGATCTGAATTCTTTAACGTTGAAAAGCAAAAAAAAAAAAAAAAATCAGCTACAGAATACATTTTTACGTATATAAAATGTACAAAATATTTGGTGTGATATACACAGAGAGAAAAAAAGATAATGATATGGTGAGTGTAACACAGAGAGAGAGAGAGGGAGGGAAAAAAAAGAGATATTGTTTGATAAATTTTATTAAATTTGATTTACTGCTAAATAAACTGGATGCGATTTTGAGCAATGACAACGTCTGGCTTCAAAAGTAAATTTCAAAATAAAAAACGAATAATTTCCACAACTACCTAATTTTCATATGTGCTCATCCACGTCAGCATATTGATATTAGTTTTGGCTTTAAAAATGTAAAAGCATGAACGAATTTTTCATTTTCCATTATTCAACCTATGAATAATGAAAAGGAAATTGTGGCTGAAAGCGATTTATCGTTAACGGGAGGGACGATAGCGGCCAGTACGTAGTATAGTTGTAGCAGCAGGCAGGAGCCTTTTGTTTGCTGCTGCTGCCCTTTTCCGCCCGCTTGGGTTCAGTATATGTATTAGGGCAAAGCAAGCTAATACTCCATCCTGCCCGTTCACCACCTCAATCTCCATCAAGGAAAAATAATTAGGTGAATTTTTCCGTTGGAAAATATTTGAGATGAATATTTTATGGCGGCTAAAATGAATATTGCTGGTAGCCGTATAGTAGTGAGGTGGTGATTTATTTTCAATTTTTTTTTTGCTTTTTGTCATCAGGAAAATTGGATTAAAATGGCTTTCAGAGGGTAAATACCTAATGGTCATATGGTATTTTCTGATAATCATTATGATTATAAGATCATTGTAAAATGCCATGATCTCGTTATAACCGGAATTAGTTTATAGTGGTGGCTCGAATGAATTAACCGAAACTAGCGTATCAGAATCTCGCTGTCATGCATGGCGGCCGCATACAATTTGTATTTAACTGCATGGACACTTATGCATGTATGTATCACATAATATGTACCATATGCATATATGCAACAATATAACTAAACTAATAATAACAATAATAATAAAAGAAAAAGCACAACGAGAGAAAGACAAAAAAAACGAACCAACGTTGGTTGATGGAAAATATCTCGCCATGATTCCGTGGGCCGCAGGTCTCACCGGGAGGTGAGACATACTACGTAGCGGACTTTGATTAAACGATTTGATCCCGGAGACTGAGAATTTTGATTCATTGTATGTGGTTTTTAGTATAAGGCTTACACATATGTATGTACATATACATACACATACATTCATATATATGTATATAATAAGAACATGCTTCTGTTACTAAATTAGTCACGTCTGGTTTTAAAATCATTTTTCATCTTTCGAAATTCTATTGTGGCGTTTGGATATTTCCATAAGCTTATACATAGTTATGGGCAGATCGTCCCGTACCAGCTTGGGCACCATTTCAAAACAAAGCAACAAAAAAATATTGAGAAATTCAATATGAGGGTGTAGGTTGGTTTCTGTATTCGAAATTGATCAACTTCAGATACAATTAACATGCAATGTTTTAATTAAAATGAACTCACATAGTATAGGAATAATATTTTCAAAGGCAGTTTGCTTAAAAAATTCATTGATCTTTTTTTATAAGTTTATGTATCAAACTAAATCATCAAAATCAAAACGGTTCATTTCGAAAAAAAAAATCTTAAAAAAAACCAAAAGATCATTAAATTGTCTTAAGTAAAAATCGGTTCGAATCTACTAATATAATATGCTAATTAATTTGAATGTTACCAGAATTTGTCGGCAATTTATTTTAATGGATTATAGTAATAGGTTTTAATTTTTAATTTTTAGAAATTAATTAATTATCCTACTTTAACGAGTAATTATTACTCTTGGATAAATTCGTATCTGTTTTAGCTAATAATAAAGTTATTTAATAATATTAATCAATATCAGGCGGCAAGAAAGGGCATTCGCCTAAATATTAATGCTATCGGCAACATAAAAATAGCCAGCAGTTTTGTTATTAAATAGAATAGAATCAAGTCTGTACAGTAGCAAAATGCAGAAAATACTAAGAAAAAATGTCAAACTACAATAGAAAAAATATGCATAAAATACCTTGGCAATTGAAAATTGACAGCGTCACTTTTCAAATAAAATTCTTTTACTGATTTTTGTTTGTTATATTTTCGGTTTCTTCTTTTAAAAAAAAGTTGAAAAGATTGAAGAATTTCGGCACATTCATCTCTATAATTGATTTCTAATAGAATGAATCAAACCCTGATAATTTCCTAATCGTATATACATATATTATAACAGAAATCTGTTATGCTATCTGGCAATCTTATTAATTATTTCAAAAATATGTTTTCTTAATTACCATGTCTATTTATAGATATATTTTGGTGAATTTAAAAATAAAACCGTCAAAATGCGTTTTGTATTCATTTATTTTATATATTTTTTTTTCAATGTCTACTTAGTTAATGTCATTAACGAATTAAGAGTATAAAGAGATAGGGGAATATAAGCGACCTCGATTCCATTATTATTTAGCACTATTATTATTATTGTTTAAAATGAAATGATGGTCTTATACGACTATAAGAAAAGGAAGAATCAATTTATCATCTTTTAGAATTTAAATACCATCAACATTTCCAAACAAAGAGCGAGAATCGAATGAATAATCGAAACAGTGACAAACGGCATGTTATTGTGTAATAATTTCGGCACATTTATTAAAGATGGAAGAAGAAACTAGAATGAGAGAGAGTGAGAGTTAGTGTGAGTGAATGAGAGAAAGAGTAATAGAAAGAAGAAAAAGGGGGATGAATAGATAGATAGATAGATAGATAGATAGATAGGGGTAGGCAGTGAATTACCAGGGAAAGAGCGTGGCATTGTTCGGCCGGTGTTGCGGACGGGAATTGACGAGAGGGCATTATCACATTCATCCATCACAACGGTGGAGTATCAATGTTGGGTGTGCTGTTGGTGCGCGGCTGCCTCCACTACTGCCACTTCTATATAGCATCCATACTATTGCTGCTGCTAGTAACACTGCTGCCTCTCTTCCCACAGGAGGAGAATGAACAACAAGAAAAAGAAGACGAAGACAGAAGAGACGACCCCTTTCCCGAAAAACTTCGTATAGAGCTTTTTCTTCTCTCTTTGTGTTTTTCTTCTTCTCTTGCGGCATTATTTTTCATCTTTTCTAGTTTCAGAGCCTGTGACGTATGTCATTTATTTATCGGGATAAGAAATGTTTTTCGACGTTTTTTCTTTTTCTCTCTCTTTTTTTTTGCTTTTGCATGTCTGTGGTGGAAGGGTACCTATATGTAACTGTAAATATAATACGCGAGGTCCCAGTCTGATTAATGTTCTATACATACATGTTCATCAGCAATGGATATATATATATATATATACCTACCTTGGATGTAATTAACATTAATTTTGAGTAATTTAAGATACTGAAATAAGTGGATTGACAAAATCAACACTCAGGCATTTATCAAAAAAAAAAAAAATCTTAACGTATCAACCAAATGTTCGAATTACCAGATACTTTGGACAGTACATGAATCCGACATTAAAATCTTATTAAGTAGCTTACAAGAAAGCAGTACTGGAGAAGTTATGTACTCTTAAACATGAAGCCTGTATGTGCTAATTCAACTTTAAAAACCCTAAATGACACTTTAATTAGACGGGTAAGTTTCATGTTAAGAATTTTGCACTCCCATAGAATAAACAAGCGTAATCGTTAAAATAGTCAATGATAATGTTCGGCGGGTCATTGGGAGGCAGAAGGACATATGTCAAGTAAGGTCACGTGATCTGTTGATATAGTTTCTGGCAATTAAGAGATTTTCCAGAAAATGTTGTTTCCATCAAAACTTGCAGGTTGGTCGAAATGAATTAAATGAAATGTGAAAAACGAAAAAAAAAAAAAAAAAATTCTGCAGCAGCAAAAAGTCCATTATTGATGACCCTCCCTTTCGCAACCTCCTTTCACTCTTCATGCTTCCTCATTCAACATGGAAACATGCTCTATATGTGTGTGCTGGCACACACACAAAGGTTTTATCGCTTGGAAGGAAACAAATACCGGCAGCAACCCTAAAAAATCATCACCAATCCGTATATTTCCCAGAGAATTTCGGGTGACTGATAAACCTATTGATGACTGTTCCCGTTTCCGACACACTATTTTTTCCATTCTTCTATTAAATGGGCCTCCATTCGTCTCCGTAGCGCTCAGCATTCTTTAAAAGAATTGTTTTTATAATGGAATGTTCCAGCGTAGTTTTCTCTCTCTGCTGAGGTGAAAAATTTTGTATTAATATATCGGACAAAAGGTAGAAAATGGGCTTCAATTTTCTATGATAGACATCAAATTTAAGGCGGAAAAAGAGAGAGAATGAGAAATGAAAAATTACTGAATAGAAATACAATGAAATTAATTCGACAGATTAATCAAAAAAAGAGAAATTGGAATTGGAAGATTTAAATATTAATGTCGCTACTTAAAAACAACCCATTTCGAATATAAATCGTTTAACGCAATAGCGAAAATAAAATAAAGAGAAAAAAGAGGAAAAGGAAAAAAATTGTGTCTAAAACCCACGCCTCAAAAGACACCATTAGCGAACGACATTTGATAGATTTCCATTTCAGCCCTTTGTGCACCAAAGGGATTTACGGCATTTTTCCTTTTCCTTTTAGGTTTTTCCTTCTTTCGTTCGTTCATTCGCAGGCTATGTCGTCAAGGGAGCAAAAGCCCGCCACAGACGAACAAAGACATCAGCATGATGAATTTCCTTCATCTTATCCCAGCGCGTGATCGAGTCATATTTCAGACTAGTATAGTATAGAAGAGGAATAGAGGAGAGAAGACCAGAAAGAGAGAGGGAGGACAGGAGCATGGAGAGCATACTCGCTCACACTGGATGGCACAACTCTGAATGTTAATTTTTAGAAAGAAGAAGAAAAACAAGAAGGGATCTTTTTGCTTTTACTATTTCGAACATGTTGCCGAAAAAGTTTTTGAGATGCTAGAGGGCTGGTTGGATGGCGCGATGGGAAATTACATAAGCAACACATCAGGCACCAAAACATGACCATCATATTAAGTTGGAGAGAAATGATCGTTTTTTCCTTTTTCATTTTCCTTCTTTCTCAGTTTGTTGTTGTATTTGGTATTAGTATGATGGATAAAATTTGTAATTTTATTTAAACACGAATTGGAATTATAATCATTTTCCCACAATTTGTATTGCTTTATATGCATATATCTACATTGTAAGATTATCTATCTAATAAAGTGTAAGTTTCATGTATTACTTAAATTATGTGGATACATGAAGAGAAATACGAGAGAAACTGCATTAAAAATACAAAGTACTAATTACTGGGGATACGGAACATACTCAAATGCGACTTTAATGAACGTTTTTGTGGCCATCTCGAATTGCCTATATGATGCAGTTATAGTTTAAGATATTGTACACCTTAGTGGATAGTTAAAACCTCGTTTGTGAATTCGAATAGCGATACTTGAATTGAAAGTAATGCGATAAAGTATTGGGGGATGATACACTTATTATGCAGCGACACTGAAAAGGCGTTCGAAGAACATTTAAAACTGCTCACTATAAAAAAAAAATTGTAGAATAAATGCTTAATGTTGAACACATTTATTACTTTACTACTTTAGTAACTGAAAGCTAGTCCACTAGAGGCTTGAAACTGTTCCTGACACAACGTATTTTTGAATAACATTGTGTAGGTTAGAAGTATGGAACCAATGCATTAAAAAATTAACTGTAAATTTTAAAGCTGCGGTTTATCATGTATCAAGATCTGCACCGCCCAACAACACGAAAAATAACGATTCTTTATTTATTAATCTTACTGAAAATTCCCCTTTATTCTTGTCATTTTTTTTTTTCAACAAATAAAGTATCCATCCAATCATTAATTAAAATTCGATTTAATCAATAAAATAACTTTCCTTCCTCATTGCCTTCTTTATCCATTTTTTCTTCTATAAGAAAATACTTTAACACTTTATTTATTATTAATATTTATTATCATGCTCAGGTAAGAATATAATATACGTATATCTATCTAATATTCTTTTTGTACATTAAGCTTATTTTAATTAAGTTGTTGGCAATTTATTACGTTGTTTAATTAATATAATCATCATCGCAACATGCACTCGCGTACCTCCTACGATAAATATACGAACCATCATTAATTTTCATTCAACATTTTGCATACAGTCTATTTATTGGTTGAATGTGTGTCTGTCTCTGTGTATTTGTATGTGTGTATTCGTGTGTATGTGCGTTTGACAGCCTGACTATCAAGGGCTGATTTTTTTTTGGAAAAAATAATTCAATTTGGGCTGGATCGATGCTAATTAATAGAAAAATAATTGAAATTCATTATTTCATTGAATTATCTATAGCGAATAGTGTTGAAAATAGAGAATATGAAACTTCATGGAGCAAAAATCGTATACAATTCCTAGTAATTGGTTTTTGAATCGGCGGGGCTAATTTTAGGGGGAGAAGAAGTGCAATTTCCTATGTTCATCGATGTTAAGTAAAAGAGAAATAATCTGATATCATTATTTTATTGAACGTCTCCGTAAACGTAAAGTATTAAATTGAATGGAGAAGCAGCAAATACCTATAAACTTAATTATAATTCGCGCCTATGTTTGGCGTTCTATTTGAAAATAAAAATATACATGGCGTTAAATAATGAAAAAACTAAATTCAATGTCAGTTGCCACGCAAATAGAACCACAGATGTAGAGTATGAAGTTGAATAGAGGAGCAATAATACAAAATTAATACAAATTAATATTCACCATTATTACACATTCATCGATATATGACTATCATTATTATGACCATGTTTTTCTTTTACCTTCATAAAATATTAAATAACTTTCAACAGGTTCAAAAAACGAGTCTGCAAATTAAGACGTTTAACATCACCACCACCATCATCATCATCATCAAGGACAAGTTCCTTTGCCTGCTTACTTGGTTGGTTGGTTCATTTGGTTGTAACTGCAGCAGCAGCAGCAGATTAGCTCTTATTTTTGCCGTTGTTGCAAATATATTTTTCTTGTTTTTTTTTGTGCTACTTGAAAGATTAAAAACGAGTTAAAAAATGTAACGAAGTTGTTTATTAAGAAAATTACTTTATTAACTTTTTGCTGTACTTGTTAAATCGCAAGCTCCATCTCTCTCGTTTATTCTCTCTTTTTATTGAGATTGTCGCAATTTAAACTATTACTTTATATATTAAAATTGAAGGGTGACTTGCTTTTTGATCATCATATACATAATTGAGCAATAATATTGAGATGAATAATTATGTTAATAATATGCATTAATATCATCATCATCATCAGGTGAATACAAACATCGCCAGCATTTGACTTTATCCTTGTTGTTATTAAGAAAAGGAACTGTTTAATCAAAGTTTTAATGAAAAATGTAATTTCAAATTTCACATTAAGCATGATAAAGGACACTTAATATGTGCTGAAATCAGATCAGGAAAACTTTAGTATAGGAACTCAGATTTTTGCATATATTTTTACTATGTGTCTTAGATGCATTCATAACTGTATTAAGCGTTAATTAAAATTATTTAAATTTTTCAATATAATTAAATTCATTACTTTCAGTCTATTTATGATAATACAGAAAATTACTCAAATTATACCGGATTGTTATTATTATTATTATTACTTTATAATAATATTTTTCATCCAGATCGGTCGCAATCAAAATAATTAGAACCCATTAGTCTGATTAGCTTCGATCTTGATAAGAAAAAAACGCACATGAAATGTTCGTTATGCACATATATAAATATATACATTTTTTTACTCTTTTGTATAAATATTATAATAATAATATGGATGGTAAGGGTCATTACGCAGTGGCTTGTTAAGAGAAAATTACTTTATTTTCGGTGAGTTTTTTTTTGTTTAGATGCCATTATTATTGCTATTGTTACTAGTGGTGGCGGTCGTGGTGGTCAATTAAATATTAAAAATCATAGAAGTATCAACTCAAAAATTAAACGAGTTTTTAAGCTCCACAAAAACACTACTATTAATTCCACATCGTCTATTATAAACTAGTGGATCTCACTGGCAAAGCAGGACAAAACAAAACAACACAACACAACAATTTGATATTACAACGGCCATTAGTATCTGACATAATCAAAGATGGCAGAAAAAGATTACTATATAATCATCGGTGTCGCTGTTGTTGCTGCGGCAGTCACCCGCGCGTCATAGTCCAAAGAAGGCAATTTTCTGCCTAAAAAACGAACAAAAAACGTATCTCTCTCTCTTTCTCTTTCGATACGAAGCGATTTCAAACCAGTTTGCATTTTTTTCTTGCTTCTTCCTCCCTTCCACCCAATAATAATAATAATAGGCGAAGGAAAATCGATTACAATAATGATATTATTCAGTACGTATATAATAAATAGTTATTTAACAACAACAACAACAACAACAAGAACCATTTTATTAAGTGTTTTATTGAGAGAAGTGCATGCAGGATAATAAGACCGTTTATTCATTGTCCGCATGGGATAAGCAGGGAGAGAGAGAAAGAGAGAGAATGAATATTATCAACGTTGATAAAGCAATTTTAAAGTTCAGTGGTCGAAAATTGCTCATTGTTGATCATGATTGCTCATCATTTGATCTGCGAAATTAAGTTTAATCGAAGCAATTTGATCCGATTATAATGAATTTTTAATTGACAATCGAGAAAAATACACCTAATATAGGCGTATTTATAGATTTAATGATAATAATAATAATATTTATGGGAAATCATATTACCTAATTATAATGACCAGTGTATCTATTGTACCCTGTATTCCCCTTCGAAATATGTACTTATTCCAATTCTAAAATTTTTTTTTAATTTATCCTTAAGCCAGATATTAATTTTATTCTTTTAATTACTACCTAATTTTCCTGCTATTATTATTATTATTATGTCATTAAAATAGATGGTATATCTACATTTTTTTTCTGACGCCTCTTCTTTTATTTGTTAATATCTCCACGGTATAACTAATTTTAATATAATGCGTGGTTGATTCCATTAAAGCTTTTTCTTGTTACTTTACATTTTATATTAATTATATTGTCTTATTATTTTAACGGTAATTCATGTTCCACGGTTCAATGAGCTCAAAAAAGCTCTATAAGAGACGTGAATTACAATTTAGAAGAATGGCAACTAATCAAATAGACTGATCATACTTATAACTATTTAACTAGAGGTAATTTATTATATTGAAAGATTGATTCGCAGGAATTGATTTATCAAAACTTATAACTAGAAACAAATTGAAATCATTCTACATACCATTTCTGAGGCTTACTAGGCATTCACATATGTCACACTCAAAGAAAATAACACAACTGACCTACTGCCGATTCACTAATACTCTATCAAGTTACCTATACTCCACAATCACGTTTTCGATGCCATAAATCTTTGAAATAATAGACGATTGACACTAAGAAAATATCCATTCTGTCTTTTAAAATGTTGAAAATCTATCCATATCTACCAGGAAGGTTATATACATATATACACAGGATGACCCAATTTTATTTTTGCATAAAATTAACTATAGGTGGTCCTATTATCCCTATTTCGACGTGACGAAGATTTATCTGTTCTTTATCAAAGATAAAAGTGGGTTTATGCAATCGCCGTGTCTCTCTGCTATTTAAAAGGCCAATAAATCATGATATTTGTTAAATCTCATTGATCTTTTTTGGCGTTTCTCTATGTATAGAAAAACAATAATAATAATATCTAATTTATGGTGGGTGTATTCTTTGGGGAAATTCTTCTAAAACTAGGCCAAAAATTTTCAAAGCTGTATTCGGTCAGCTGGATTTGAGTTTATTCCATCACTATCATCATTCCTAGATTGATTTAAAATTCATTGTTTAAAAAAATAAAGAAAAATGAATGAACAAAATTTAATGTAAATTTTATTCCATTGTTGTTTCTTATCATTTTATTTTTTTAATTAAATTTTTGACATTAAAAAATGATCCTGCCGAAAGTCTATGAAACGATGTCAACTATGACATCATCAGATTCAAAATAACTGTATTCCCCTTTCACCATTTGTTTTAAAAGAACATTTTTCCTCTACCTCCGCTCTGTCTCTTTGCCTCTCAAATAAATTCGAACAAAATGTTTTGGAAAATTGATTTCATTATAGAATTTTACCACAGTCAGGAGATCTGGTGGTGAAAACGAATTATCTTTGCCATACTATACAAAATGAATTTCCAACAAAACTAACCAAACTTAACGATTGGCTCGTTCACGTGGAAAACGTTTAATTCGAAACTATATAAACTGTACTCGCTATACGAGTAGGTAGGTAAAAGCAGAAGTTGGCAATCCCCAGGATTCCTCAACAAATTTGCTCTCAATTATCTTCTAGCCGAAGTAGAAATGAGTTTATGGCAGTCATGTGACCGAAAGCAAGCGCTATTGTAATCAAATATTTTTCGGGAAAAGTTTTACTATAATGTACAGTTGCTCAATTAAGTGTAGGTATAGAAGTTGTTAATCATCACTTGAAATGATTAATTCATTTTGAGGTTATGATATTAAGTGAGTTCACACTGACAGTGCAGTAATTCGATTGCGGACAACAGCAAAATTTCGATTAATCTATACGGATCTGGTTCGAAGGACCATACTATTATAAAGCAGCTTTAATGGTCCTTCGAGCTGGTTGATTTATTTATTACTGAACATATAGTAGGTTTTTTAGACGTTGTACATCAATATCAGTGTATGTGTGTGTGTGATGGTCGATTTGTTCACAGCGAATTTTCACGCCTGCAAAACAAATAAACAGAGGAAGGGTGCATTGAAAATCATTTTTCATGTCCCTCCTCTGTTCGATTTTTCACGTTACTTTTTTTTCGTATATGCATAGCCATTGGTCTGGTAAAGTAAATGAAACGCATGTTGATTGATAAAAATTATAAAAGTGGATGCGTCAGAAGTGTCACTAAGATTGTAGGTGGTGAATTATTATGTGGGAAATACTAAACTCCAACAGATTTAAGGACACTAAAATCTAATCAAATATACAGAGTTTCCTTTCAAACTGTTCAGCTATTCATCGACTTTATATGGATATGACTGTGTGTGTGTGTGTGTGTGTGTTTGTGGGCCAAAATACAGACAATTTCTCAAAGGACTAAACTCTCTTTTCTCTATATTCCCTACTTGGTTTTCTCTAGAAATACGTATATACACTTTCTTTCTCTTTCTCTCTGTGTCGTTCCATCTGCCTCTCTATTGTAATGAATAATGTAACAGCGGGTGCAGTCAGAAGAAACAACGCTGCTCTCTATCTATCTATATACATATATATAAAGGTGTGGGTGTGTGTGTGTGTGTGTAGTATGGCGTGATTGAGAGATCGGAAGAACGGGCCAGAATATAAAAAGGAGATCAGGAATCGTTCTTTGCAAGGCGACAAAAACTGATAAATATCCAGGAGATTTAGTTTGGGATTCGAAAAACCGCCGTTGCAAAACTTTTCCATATAGCGTCGTTGTCATGGCCGTATTATTATACGCGAGCCGACTTCGTTTAATGTTCTTTCTTCGATCTGTTATAGGAGAGTGAGAGATTCATCCACAATCAAAAGAAAAAAAATAAAATAAAATAAAAAACGAATAGAAAGCAATGGGAGAGTTTATAAGATGATTTTTTAAAACATTAAAATATGTCATTTGGCCATGTATCTTTGCTTATATCGAAAGAGTAATGGCATGGTCCTTTATACATACCATCTTACCTCCTAAAGATTATTAAAAATTCATCCCTTAATATCATTGACGTGCCCTACCTTTTCCTTCCCAGCTTCACCGTTAATCATCACTCTTTTTTTTTTGTGTGCTTCAAATTCATCTACATACTTACATATAGACAAGCATATAGGTATGCGAGTTTTCATTACGGAAAAAGGTTTACAATCTAAGACTTCCTCTCCCCTATTACCCTTCACTTTATCTCATCCCCCCATATACCCATCACCAAATCTTTTTTTGCCCCTTACATTTCCCCCAATCCCCCATTTTACTCTATGTGCTGTGTTTTGTCTGTCCCACATGACACAACTTTGCCGCCAACTGTGACATCGACATTGACAAATGACGAACTGTCACTGTGTGAAAGAAGACTGATATGGCCGAGCTGCTATGTGCTGCTAGGCTGGGGCTGTTGCTGCTGCTGCTGCTGTGAAAACGACGAGGGGGCAATGAGATGGGGTATAGTACAACGTATGTATACGAAATCAAGAAAGAGAGAGAGGCAACAGCTAATACCAAGAGAGAAGTGGGGTTACTTATGTGGTATAATATCAAGGATCAGGAGTGGATTTAGATGCGTTTATATTATGTAAATTATTAAATGGGGATACCAAAAAAAAAAAGAGTGGGACTTTATAAATCCTTTGCACACCCCCTAAAAAAGATGAATGCATAAAATAGGATCCAATGATAGAAATAGAAATTAAATTAAATTTAAAGTGAATGAATCATTTTAGTTAGTACGGGCCTGTTTTGTATGCTGCAATTTGTAGTGAAATGATGAATGTGCGTAATTAGTCATCGATAGTCGAAGATGTCATGATTGATAAAAGAGTGTCAAAATTTGTCTTTTTTTCTATAAGAATTTTGGTATCAGCCAAGAGAATCGCGTGCTCGAAATTACTCCATTTACTTTGTTCTATTCTATGACACTGCTTGAAGTATTAATAATATGCGTAATATCATGTACATGTTTTCCCAGTTTCCTCTATTTTCCCCCCATTACTCGTTGTCTACCTTTTGTGATGATAATATTTAATATTCCAGAGCCCACTATGATGACACAAAAATGATTTTTTTACCGTTGAGTGAAACGAGGATAAATACACGAGGCATTTTTTCGCTATAATAATAATAGTAATAATAATTAGAGGAGAAGCCTGCCTCTAATATTTTTCAATTTCACGTCCGGTGATTAAATGCCTTTATTAGTCATGTGCGCGGATATTCTTTCAAAAAAAAAAAATGTTAAAAAATGAAAATAAAAAATTAAAAAATGTAAAAAGGGTGACAGTCCCGTGACGCCGCCCTTCGCTATTGTGTGTATATGTTGCATTATGTAAAACAGCGTTGGAGCTACTGCTATATGCTGCTATGTTACTACTATACTAATTAGAGGTTTTTTTAAAAGTAGATGCTATAATGACGGGTTTGGGAAATCACTGAAAATATAAGGAAAGGTTTTTTTCGTGTATGATTGTGAAAAATGGCGAGAATTTGTACGGGGGGGAGGGCGAAAAATTGGGCTACATTATCATACAAAGTTTTTAAAATAGATAGTGTTAATTAGAATCATTTTTTTGAAAGCCTGATAGCCTGAATACCAAGTTTTAGAAAGGCAAGTTATTCATAGGGAGTTTATACATAAATATACTTGATGCGTACATTCAAAAATCAATCAAATTTGCTATAATTGTGCCAGGAGTCTACTGATTTACGCAGGGATAAATCAAGAAATTTCACTGACTCTTCACTGTATATATTGACGATTCATTCATTTCCAATTCTTGAAATAAACGTTATAAATCAACATAATCAATCAAATAATTCCTACAAACATTCGTTCGTTTTCTTTTCATATAATCTTTATGCAAAGTATATTCATAGAAAGAGAATTAACTTCGTTTTTTTTCATTCCTTCTTTAAATACTACACGCAGAGAGAGTGCATTTTAAATTTTAGATTTGAGGTTGAGGTGTTTGATAGCGCATTAAATGCAAAAAAAAAGAAATAAAATTCTTGCTCTTCTCATGTTTGAATAAAAGATGAGATTTTTAATGCAGTTTGCGTTGTATGTATTTGTTTATTCAGAATGAATTGGGTTCATATTTTAGTCGAGGCGGTGGTGTAAGCGGGGGAGGAATTTTGTTGTACCTACATAGAAATACCATATTGGGGACGGTGCAATAATAAATAATCGTAAAACTAAATATAATAGACAATACAACTCTTTGCCTTAACCCCATTACAATTTCCATGTTCCCATCCATCAAATTTCATGTAAGCTCATTAATCACATCAAAAAAAAACCTATGGCGTAACACTGTTCTTTTTCTCTTTTTTTTTTCGGATAGAGAATGTACATAAAAGGGACAAAATAAAAAAAGAATGGACAGAGTAGAAGAAAAAAGAAAATGAACACACAATTATACAGCAGAAAGTGTATAATCGTTTTGTTGTTCTGTGATGTACATAATAAATCATGGTTTGGAATTTCAAAAATAACTGGCTTAAAATATTCGGAAAAAAATGATTGCGTATCTCAATAAAATATATTCTCTTTAAGCAAATAGAAAGATTCGAGGCCAAAAGTAGGCGAAATTTCGCTACACTTTTGCCTTGAATCAAGTATAGATTCATTAGATTTGACTAATCTTTTTTCTCTGTGTATCTACATATGCATATATCATTATGAGAGTAAAAACTCGATTAAATAAATGGACTTATCAAACAGTATAACTAACACATTATTAAATTAGTCTCGATGCATTACATATATAATTTTTTAATCATTAGTCGAACATAAAATTGACATTGCTGCACACAATACACATTATTTTACGTCAATAGAATGCAAATTGTTTATTAATGATATCTATTTAACGAACATCAAAGCATGACAGAAAATTTCAAAATTGAAACTTGCAATTAAAAATCATAATCATCTCTTCCTTCTCATCCATCATCAAACGAAAATAAAGTCATTTATTTCATCCACATATACAGATATATAATTAACTTGGAAAATATACAAATTTTCCAAAACAAACGAATCCAGTTCGAGTCTGGCAATCAGAGTCAGAAAAGGGTTAGAGATGAATAGACACGACAGGCAAGAGATGAGATACACAACTTTTCAGTCAGTTTTCGTTCGTTGTTGTTGACTTGTGAAGAAAACGAGTTAATTAATATAGAAAGAGAGATGAAGAGAGTAGAAACAACAAGACTATATTAAATCTATATGTATATAGCGACGGCAGCACCACCCTTATTCTGTACTTCTCTTTAAAATGCGCCATCATGATTAATTAATTTATTCTCTTCCACTCATGCCTGAAGTGAAGTGAAGATCTGTATCATCTGATGGGAAATGACAATGACGTCTTAAGACAGAGAAAAGAAAGAGGGATAAAGAGAGAGAGAGAGAGATGTTGTATTATTAATTATTTCTTTTGTCTTGATGCTATTCTCTTTATCTGCGTGTATTTGTTAGTTGGAGTTGTATCTGGATTGTCTAAAATATTTTGTCTTGTTTTTCTTGGTTTTATTGATAAAGGTGTTTCTTTTTGTTTTGGCATATGTTTGGAGGATGTAGGTACCCGCTATTATATATCTATGGTTCTTATAAAGGTGTGTTCAGACTGCAATTCTTCACGTATCACCACAAAATTCATATAAATCTATTTGATTGTGTAACTTGAGAAACTTGAGTATTTTTTTTAAATATTAGAGAAATTATAATTTTATATTATTTAATCTTTTTGAAAACAGAAGCAAGCGCGGTTACGTTTTAGCTCCAAACGATGTCATTATTTTCACTCATAAAAATAATTACCAGCATTTATAAAAAAAAAACAAAAAAAAAATATATTCGCGTGCTGAACAAATCAAAAGATATACCATTTCGTTGAAAGGTATTAATTTAAGTGTCTGTGTGTTTATTTATTAATGAATCTCATTCATTGTAAATGATCTTGTCTGGATGATGTACCTACACTTCATTTCACTCTCAATTTTTCAAAACGTAGATATTTTTTAGGTAGCTGGGAGAAAGATATTGACCGTTCTCTATAAGAAGGGATGCAAAAATATCTTATACTATAATTGTCTTAAGCTTGGTATATGGTATATTAGTTACCTTTTGAGATTCATATCCATAAATGATTTCATTTTCAAGTTTTGAGTCATCTATCTACTGTAAATGTAATAAATTCACCATGAAACATATAATTTCTCAGTTGCTCCATGCTCCATTCAAAAACTATGTAGGTACTTTATGTAAAATCGTGATACGTTATACCTTTTACATAAGTTACAGATATAATTAGTAATTATACGTATACGATTCGATAATATGTTCTGAATCGATACAATTTTCAATGTTGTTTAATAAATCGATAATCGCCTCCATCAGAGTGGGTATCATTATTACTATTATTATTATTATTATTATTACTGTTGTTGTACCGTGCCAAAACAACGCCTTTTAATCATTAATCTTCATCATATTTTGCTGTCAAGCTCCAGGTGATCTTCGATCTATTATTCTTTTGGAAATTCGATTTATTTTCCAATAGAAATGAATAGAGAAAATTAATTGATTTTTTTTTTTTTAATTTTATTACTTTTATAAAGAAAATGTTTTGACTAACGTTGGGTAGAAACTTTATTATTTTATTGTGAGACATTTGCCTGTTTCGTTGTTGTTTGTCAACATTTCAACCAGAATTTAATGACAAATAGATATTTCACAAATATTAAAAGCCTTTGAAAATTCAGCATATTTTCTTTTTCCTTTTTTTTTTTTTAATTCGTATACAGGTTCAGTTTGCTATTGGACGTAATAAAAAATGTGAAAGAGACACATATGGTTGTGTGTTGGGAAGAAAAAAAATATTTCCTTGAAAATTGTTTTGCCAGATTTGCCAGATGTTGACGATTTTTTGTTTTTTTCGGTAAAAGTTAATTAAAAAATGTTATATGGATAAGAAACACTGACCTAGTTAACAACAGTTTTATGAATATCTTTAAAGTGAATTCTGATCTAGTTTCAATTATTATTATTATTGCTAATTACGTATTATTATATCTATCGATTAATCTATCTTCTATCTACATATAGTCTAAGCCAATTTAGATAAACTATTAAAAACTTGTATTAACTTTAATTTACTGTCTGAAAATTACCTAAATGTCAATTAAAAAATATATATATAAAAAAGACCGCAGATGCATGTCCTTGATTACAATGTTATTAATTCAAAATAAGATGGAAAAAATCCTTTCAAAAATAAAAAAGAAAGCTTGTTTTATTTACTACCACACAAAACAGCCGAAAAAGATGTAATTAATCAAAATCCATATAAAGTAAATGGAGGAAGATATAAATCTTTCAAATGAAAGATTTTCAAAGACAAAGAGAGATTTCTGAAACCGAAATTATTCCGAATAAGACAAAGTGAGACAGAGAAAGAGAGAGAGTCGGTTTAAATTAGTGATCTGTTTTTTTATTAATTATATGAAAAAAATTGCGTAATTTAACAATAATAATTAACTTATAGACAACAAAATTGAATGATTAAGTACTAATTTAATTAGTAATCGAGTAAACTTTTAATTTACTGATAATTTATTCAAATTTTCCAGCATTAATTTAATTATGTGACTTTAGAACTATTGGTTCATGTTTATCGATACTTTAGATCAATTTTTTAGTATTTTACACTAGCACACTACGCGCATCTTTGTCTTGAAAAAAGAAATTTTCATTGCCTTCGCAATGAAAATGAAAGGGTAGCTTCCAAATTAAATTTTGTACCCCAATGTAACTGGTCCATTTCGTATAGATTCAATTGAGAAGTACCACAGCAGTATAATATTCCAATAACATATATAAATTTTCACCGAAAAACTCACTATTTTCAAATATAAATTGAACCGACGGCATGATTATGGTTCTCCTATACATTTACTGTCCGTTCGAACTCGATTCATCGACACCCTACGAACCAACTATTTAGTACATATTTTTGCCGTTGAAATTTCAACTAGTGTCGCTACTATGCAGTGAATCGCTCCTACTCTCTCTATATCATATTCTATACACACACATTATTCTCCTACTCTATTATATGCTGTTTGCATGTTTTCGAACCAAGCCAATGGAAAGTTAAGTAACATTCCGAAGGGGTGGTGCCGAACAGGTTTTGACAAATATCTGGGTTGCGTCAACTTGACAGAAACGTGACAGTTACTAAGTAGTTTAGGTGGAGCATAGTTGCGCCGCCTTATTTGAAATGGCCTCTTGCTTCGGCGCGAAATTTAAAGTGGTTTCTATTATTATTGTCATTATGATTTGTTTTCCTTTTTGTGTTTTTGGGTCAATACAATTTTTTGATAGTTTTGGATAGAAATTGAAATGTGTATTTATGAATAATAAATGAATATGATGGGAGTTCGATTGAGTTTTGTGTAATTTGGAATATTTAATAAGTATAAAGTAAAAGCTAATGTTGTTGGCTTTAGTCAGGGGAAATTTGGAAGTATTCCTACATGAAAATGTCAAATGATTAATATATTCAGTGTACACTTTTCGTTTCTCGAAATATCTGTGCGTTCTTCCGTGCATTTCATCAATAAAATTAAACCATTGAATATTTATTTCAGCGCATCCGCCAAACAGTTGATTTTGGCTCTAAAAATTAACACAGTTACAATTTAAAATAAACAAACTATTGATTTACTTACTAAATTTCATGAAATAACTGATGACCGTTCCTATATGCTTCACTAAAATAAATAATGAATTAATTAATTATCTAAATCCATTTTCAGACATACATAGTTATACTAAATGCATTTTTTTGGATTACCTACTTAACTAATTATCTTTACATAAAGCAAAAAACGTTTATACACAAAAAAAAGTGCATGCGCTTTTGTTTTATTATTTGATGACACACAAAGCACTTAAAATAAATTAGCGCGCATTACATTTAATTACAATGCATTATGTAAAGTACCATTTAAAATGCAATGAGAAAGCAAATAAGCACTGATCATGCAATGATGTTGATTATTTATAGAGTTATGTGAATACATATGTATTATAAGTGTCTGTGTGTAGAGATAGAAATTAGTGTAGGTCAGGCATTTTTTTACTGCTGCCATTGGAATTTGTGGTAATTGAAAACACTTATATAATTTTCATTGTCATTGTCAATAAGTCAATTAAATTAAATACAAATTTGTAAAGTGTTAAACAAAAATATAGGTATTCACATATAAGAGAAAAAGACAGAAACAACAAACGGAAAAGTTTTATTGATTTATGAGCACCACCACCACCACCACCCTATGGCATTTTCCTTTTTCCATAAAGCTGTTTGCGGTCCTGACTTGGAATCTCTTTTGAAAATATATGGCTTCGAAGTGTGCTATTGTGGAATAAGTGTTTAGTAGAGTATATATTTAAAGAATCAAGTTTTCATTCAACAGCGGGTTTTATCGAATTGAAATTTAACTCACTTTATATTCAGATACATATAAGTACATATTATTGTTTTGAAATTTATTGTTTCAATGCAGAAGGAAATTTATAAACGGTTATCATTTTTTGATTTGATTCAGATAAATAAGTCATAAAGCTGCTGTTTATGTTGTTTATTTATACAGTAAAACCTTTATTAGAAGGGATCGTTAATAGTTTATTTATTGGTGAATTATTTGTAACTTTTAGTACCTGTAAACGTAAAACAACTATGCCAGTTATTCTCTGTCCACCTGTTATAAAAAGATCTCATTGTATAGGAAACAGAAGCACGTGTTTTCCATCAGAAAGCATTAATATTATTGCACTTAATAGAATTAAAATGCTGAAAAAAAGATATGAAAGGTTATAAGGCAATGAAAAAATGTTTGAATCCGCAAAAGGGATGTAGAGAGGGTGGATGCACTTCTTTTCTTGTAAACATCAAGTGGTAGCAAAGAAAGAAAACAGATACATCTATTTTATGTCTCTTAAATCATCATTTAAGTAGATTTATTGTACAGATATAACTATACTATAAGCCATTTTTCCGTCTTTTCTCATCTTACTTTAGACTAAGAGTTCAATAACGATAATATCGTATCAGATGATTTATTGGTTAGATTAGTTTAAGAGGTCACTTGTTACATATCAACTCTATTGGGATTTGGTAAACTCTTATTAAATTTAATTGAGTCAAATCCTCGAATATGAATACAATTTTGAGACTACTTTCAAATTCCATTAAAATCAGCTTAAAGCGCTTCCAAATCAATTTATTTATACTCTGTATAGATGGGTATTTAGAAGTTGCCTTAAAGCACAATGCCAACACGGATACCTTTAGATTGTGGCTGTGGTTGTGGTGGTGGTAGTGGTGGTCTTAATTGCATCAAATTGAATTGAACGGAATATACGGGCACAAAGCGGAAAAAGGAATCACGAAAATGTGTTTTTAATTATATTAAAAAAGGCACAAAACAAAAGCCGATTAAGGTACCTTCACACACACAGTGAAATTTTCAAAATTCATCAAGATGGCCACTGTTTATATGGAATTATTATTGGTTAATATGATGCATGTGCTCCGCCTGCAACAATTTTTTTTTGTTCGTTTTTGACATAATGATGAATGAGTCTTTCCCCCCTTCGAGAAAAAAAGGGTCCCTTTATCAAAATAATATCATACCTACATCGTGTATATGCTATTATTATGACTAGAAGAAAGAAACGAGAAAATTTGGTTTGATAAGCATCGCAGCACAGCAGGGATATTGGTTTTGGATTAAAGAAAGAGGGTGCACATATATAGAAAAGGGGATAATGCTAATTACTTTTCTATTCTACTAAGCATGCAATCAAGTACGTGCATGTTTAGTGTACTTACCGAAATTTCGAACAAATTATGCCTAGAAATTAAATTTACATCTTAAATTAATTAACATAGGACTAAAGAAACAATTAGAAATAAATTTACAGTGGTATTTATTTATACATAATAATATATTAATTATTTATATTATATCATGATGAAATCCACAAGACAAAATAGTTCAATAGTTAATTAATAATAATAATAATTTAAGAAAGTTAAAAATTATATATTACAGAAAGAGAAGAAAGGAAAATGTCATTTTTCTTTTGAAAAATAATATTATATAAACCTGATAATGACGGGTGATGATCAAACAAAAAAAGAAAAAAAGAATATATAATTTCAATCTTTCTTTCTTTTTACTGTTCAATTTAAAAAAAAAACTTATTAGGTATATAAAGCTAACAAATATTCATTTCTAATTATAAGAATATTACACCACAGCACAAATAACTATTTTCGTTTTAATTCTATCTTATATTTTAAGGTTTATTTTTTAATTATTTAATTTATCCATATAGGTACAAATATACATTATTATTTAGATATCATTTGTGACACTATTATATGAAAATGTTTCAACTTAAAATATATTTAGTGTTGTTTTATATATAATTTGGTGTTGTGTAATTTTAATTTATAAAAAAAATCAATTCGTTTAAGTTAAAAATGCCAACACTACAATTTCGTCTTCGAAATAATTAATATGCCCCCGTGAATTTTCTTTTAAACAAGTCAAAAGAGTAATTTGATATTCAAGCATTTTCCTCTACATATTAAGTTTTGTCTAAAATCTATCTATCAAACTATCGATAAATGTATATGATGAATATCTCCAATTTTAATTATATAATAATAATCATAGTAATTATATAAAAAAATCTTTATTTTCTTCTTACGTATACTTCGTTTTGTAGCCCCGGATTAATTTACGTATCTCGTTTTATGTTATAAGGTAAAATTTATACACAAGTTAAATAAATCAATGACAATTTCGAAATAGATGTCAATTTTTTCAATTGTTTGGACATAAAGAAAAATCAATTTGTATTGTAATTCTTTATCGAAAAAAATAATAAAATGTCACAGTTAGTTATTATTAGTTAAAAAATGGTTTCTTCCTACATGGATAATTTTTTATACATTAATTGAAGTTTCAACGAATTTAAATACTTTGGGGGTATTAAAAAATAGTATATACATGTGACAAGATAAAATGAGTGGACACAATGAAATATTTATGTGGTAGTATAAAGAGCGCAGCACACTTTATCCGTTCCATATTGCACATAAATATACTGCACAGTATATTTACACTAGCAGCAAGATCAGTGCATAGAATAAGTGCAATATGGAGCGATAGCAAGTAGCAGCTTACTAGTATAACAGCAAAACTACTAATTTCTCTATTAAAAAAATGAAGAATAGTACATCGAATTAAATTCATTGAAACTTGCTAAACATTATTATTAAACTAACTTTGGCATGAAAATGCATAATTTTTTTATAATAATAATAATAATATCGTATATTTTCATATCCTTTTTCTTTCGTTTAAACCGGAATTATATACAAAATATTTTGAACTGTTTCTTTCTCTTATTTATTCATTTCTAATACATAATAATAATATACAATCAATACAAAAAAAAAACGTATCTACATTTTACATTTCTATTCGTTTTCAATTTCTCTTCTTGAAAAATGGGTGTGGGGGGAGGGTCAAAGGTTTCCTTTTTTAAGTGATAGCGAGAGTGTAAAAAAATCTAATATTTTTTTCATTTTATATAAGGACAAATTAAAATTAAATTATACGCAAATGATTTAGTTGTACAATATGTCTAATCCATTCAGTTAAATATCCATAAAGAAAAATGGGAAATATTAAATCAAAATTGAACATTATAGAAAAGTTCGAATTTTCATAATTTGAATGAATCAATTTTTAGTAACTAAATCATCCACTGTATATAAATAATTTTAAAAATATTTTACATATGTAAATAAATACAACCCCCTCTGTACATCCCTTGTAAACGTACCTTCCAAAATCTATGTTATTAAATCAATGATAGATTGGGAGCGGGTTGGGGGGCGTTTAAAAACCTATAATATTAAAGATTACTACATGTCATTGTCACACTCAAATGTCATTTTCTTTAAAAAATACAAAATAAAAATTGCACCTTTCACTGGCCTATATCAATGAGTATCTCTATCTATTATTGGATTATAATTTGATGTGATGTGGAAATTATAATTAAAAAAAAAAAATTGAAAGCAAAATGAAACGTAAGTAAATTGTCTACAAGAAACATTTAGATGTTCATTGGCTCTCTCTATTATTAATTTATAAAAAAAATAGACATGTTTCTTGAAGACATGCCAAAAATAAAAGAAAAAAAAACAAATAAACAAACAAAAATTAAACTAAAATAATCACGTATTTTGTACCTAAAGTTAAAATTAATATAATAGATAATAATAATATAAAAAAATCTCTGTTTATCTACAAATATATAAATAATAAATAATAAATGTATGTAAAAGCATCTTTAATTTTTCTTAATAAAAAAAATTGAAACTAATAAGTTATACACAGAAAAGGAGGTCGTTACGGTTGTAAGTGTGATTTTTTTTCTTCTTTACTAGACTAGTACAATTAGTGACAAATAACTTTATGAGAATTTTTTGGGGAAATAAAATTATACCAGCCGAATATGTTAATTTGTCAAATCATGTACTAATTATGTCTATCTAGATTTATTTTGGGACACAAGAAAACAAAATTAAAACAACTAAAAAAAAAAAAAAATGCAATGACTACATGGGTTCAATTAGGTACACAGTTGTTGGTTTCATTCTATGTTTATGTTTGTTTTTTTTATTTGGAGATCGCTGCACACTGCCCATTAAGGTACTCACTCCTCTTGCACGACATACTAATAGAATAACTTCTTCTTCATCAATATTAATTCTACCACCTAATCCTATCCTCCTCCTGCTCTCTTACTACATTTTTATTTTATTGAGGTGAACCTTGAGGACTAATATCATCGCCACCACCTTCTGAACCAACTTCTCCTTTGGTCTTATTCTCTTTTTTCCATTTCATTCGACGATTTTGAAACCATATCTTTATTTGCCGTTCAGTTAAACATAATGCATGAGCGATTTCTATCCTTCTTCGTCGTGTCAAATACCGGTTGAAATGGAATTCCTTTTCTAATTCCAATGTTTGGTATCTGGTGTACGTTTGACGGCCACGTTTTCTTTCTACAACAAGAAAATCAATTTTAATTAACAGATTTGTATAGTCTGGAACTAAATAGGAAAAATTAAAAGGATTTAGCAGGAACTAAGCTAGTGGGAAATATCACTAGGTATTCATACTGAATATTTCCATCTAGGCACTGGGAATCGCCATTATTCGGGTGTGGCTTGTTAATGATCTTTTCGAACAATGATTAATGATGATGAAACCCGAATCATTAGCGTATGCTCCTTACACTGGGATTGGTGAACTGATGATTTTTCGACAATAAAATGGCTCAGAAGAATTGAATATTGAAGTCCATGACGAGAAACCAGTAATTTTAGATTTAAACAAATCATCCAGAAAAGGAATCATAAATTGAAAATGGAAAACTTTTTCTAAAATTTATTCTAAGGAAAACAATTTCGAATTAAACTCATCGTCGGAGCACATACTTATACACACCAATTCATTTTATAATCGATTAATAAAATAAATAAAAAAAAAGGATGGATACTAGTCACACTGTAATTATATGAAGCGCACTTAGCTCGTTACTCGTTTAATTCTGCTGCAATTCGGTTAATCAAAAACTTAACAGAGACATCAGACTGTATAACGATTGCCCCTTATAAGAATCTACAAAAAAAAATTACTAAATACAATGAACAATCATAGGAAGCATTGTGTGTCGACATAGGAGAGTATTCAGAAACGTATTTTATTAATAGGGCCAGTTCTCTTTTTTTTGTGGTTTTTGTTCAAATAGGGTTTAATTCAAATTACTCAGCTGCCACATGAAGAGAAAGAGATAGATCGGACGAAAGCTGAGGGTTGGAATAATAATAATTGAATTATCATATATTTAATTTATTTTTACTCTTTGAATTTGTACTCTTTGAATATAATTATGCATTTTTTTTTTTTAGTATTTTCTTTATTTAATGAAAACCTCGTAAATTACAGTTAGAATTAATTAAACAAAATTTAGCTATATTTTATTTATATCAATTAGACCGAAAACAGTCATTTGGAAGCTCTATTTTCATCATCTGATAGTCGACATAATTGGAATAATAATCACAATGGTGGTTTGCTTAATTAAAAACTATCTGCCCATGTATACCACAATTGTGATATACATGGTTAATTAACAATTATTATATTTCGGCTGAGTGTACCTACTACTACTACTACAACTATTTTAGGGCCTTTGCCGCCCGAAAAATAAAAATGGAAACAAAAAAAGAAAAAAAAAACACCAGCGTATCTCATTAGCAATACGGTGCCATGCATGGTAGGTAGAGGTAGATTTCGTTTCTAAAAAAACCCATTCATCTTCTAATCTGACAGCATGTCTAATTAGTTTGGAAAAAAACCAAATAAGTTTTATCATTATTATTATTATTATTATGTATTATCATGGCGGACTATGTTTAGTTCAAGCAGGTAAAAATTCAATTAGATATTAAGTGAATAAGTTAAGTAAGTTGGAGGTGTACATATATTATTTCTAAAAAATAATTATTCTTTTTTTGGTTTCTGGTTATTTTCGAATTTCATGTTTGGCCTGTATGCCGCACACAAAAACAACACACCGCGCTTCACAGAATTATTAAATATACACAAATTTATACATTGTCCTGAAATTTATCATTTTAGGTGATCAAAGCGCGCCACACATACACACATACATACACATCAAAATAAAAAGAAAAAAAAAAGGGAAGCTACATACACATATACATACAGAAAATATACATTCTCTCTACTTCTTTGATTAATAAGCAACGCCCTTCAGTTATTAATAATTTCTTGATGCAACATTAATAAACCGAGCGATATGTTTTACACAAAACAACCACTATTTTTCCTTTTCCCTCTCTCTCGCTCTCTCTCTCTCTTACAGCTTTTCATTTCCTTCATCTCTTACTGTTTTTGCGGTTCTAATTTAACCAAAGAAGAAACCAAAATTAGAATGCGCATTTGTACTTTTCGCGCGGGTTTGCGAAAGTAAAAACATTTGTCATAAAATAAAATTGGATTGAGAGAGAGATAGAAATGGGGGGAGGTAAGTGGGGTAGAAAGGGGGAAGCTCAGCGAAAGGAGTATTGAGTAAGAATGTAGTTTGTCATTTCTATGTGACTCGCTGGGAAAATAGATGAAAATAAGATTTCAGATTTTTGTTGTTGTGTTTGGCAAAAATGATGAAAACTCCCTATAAATAAATTATTTATTTTAATTTATTTTCGGGTGGTACAATGCTTTTTTCGTCCACCTGCTGCTCGCGCTTATATTCTATGAATATCATAATTCAAATTATATCCTCATCGTTTCAATATATTTTACGTCTCGAGGAAAAATGAGTTCCAGAAATAGATTAAAAATGGAAAAATCCACGTATGGAAAAAGAATGAACTGACACAATCTGCGTCTACAGAGATTTTTACTGACTATTTGTTATTTGCTTTGCTTACTATTTGCTTCCACTAAACAAAGGCAAATGATGATATTACAGAAGAATGGCCACAGGCTATTCAAACAACTACTCTAATTCTAATACCACCATAGATAGATACATTGTTGTCAAACAAATTTGTGTTTCACCATTACATTTATCAGACGAAGTGCATTCGTCATTCAGTTCTGTCTGTGCTAAGTTAAAATCTCATTTCCATTAACCCCAAAAATGCAAAATGGTAATTTACCTTTAAACAAAAATTAAATGTAATCCATCATAATCAACAGCAAACAACGCAACAGCCCAAGCAAAACAACATTCGACAGTTTTCTTATTATAAAAGCCGAACTAATTGTAATTATTATTATTATTATAATATGGCATGTACATGCTGGAGTGGCTATGGCTATATGTGTGTGTTTGTGTGTTTCGAAATTTGCTTTCAAGAAGAAGAAAGAGAGTAGAAGAATGATTTATTCGTCATTTATAAACTCATTATCTCTCTGTTTCTGTTGCAACAACAACAACAACAAGAACAGGGCCCTGAAACAGCCTAAAGCCCCTTATAATATGATTGGCGTCACAAAGCCTTCTTAACTATTAGATACTCCTCTCTCTCTCTCTCTCTCTCTCTTTTGCTCGACTGAACTGTAATTATTATTATTTTCATGTTTCTAAGTACATACATACATTGTAATCATTTGAAAGTACGCACATTAGTGCAGCTCCCTTTTCAAATCAAATGACTTTTGAAATTAAAATTTACCCTGCAAAAATTCTTGATTGCATCAATTTAATTAAAAAAAATGTAATTTACCCTTGTAATACTTCAAACACAACCCTTGCTTGGCTTTTCTTGCAAGAATGAGACGTGTAATTATTTCGTGAAGTCAATTCATCTTGAATTTGATTTATTCTCAACATAGATACAAGCCTTAGTTGATTAGCTAGAGGAGAAGATGATGATGAAGAAGAAGAAGAGGAGGAATGACGGGCCGACATGCCGCACATAGATATAGATTTCTTGAGGTTTTTCAATTTTAATTAGAAAGGAAAAACTTGTGAGAAAATATTCAGAATTTTTTTAGAGTATTTTTTCATGTTGACTTTGATATGGGAATGATAGCTGTATGTGTCAATCGATAGTGGGAGAAAAGAAGAAGATAAAAGGATAATTTCGTTATTTGAAACACGATCGTCGATTATTTGTTGTTTGTTCTGTTGTCTGTTTGAAGTTCCGGCATAATTCAAATATAAGCAGAGGTTAATCAAGGTTCAACATGGAAATTGATTTATTTAATTTAGTTCTACGAAATTCTTTCTAACTCAATATAAATCATCAGTTCCTTTTTGAACAAAAATGGACAAGAAAAAAAACTCCCATCAGCAACTACCTAAATGATCAATTAATACCTATCATGTAAGAGATTTATCGGAATCTCTCAGTTGGATTTATAGATACAAGTATAGAAAACACGCAAACGAATATGAAATCATCATCATCACCATCAGGAATGGTTCTACTACTCTGCAGTAAAACAAAACAAAAATATATATAAATAAAGGACTCTCTGTAGCAAGGGGTATCATGCATTCAAAAAAAGAGAACATTTATAGAAATAATGGAAATTCTCCTGCAACAAAAACATACAAGAGTAACCATTTTCTTCAGCGGCATGGCGTCTACATTTCTCCAATTCTTTCTCTCTATCTCTCTCTGTCTCATTCTCAATTATTATATTTTCCACCCTTAACGAGTTCTTCTCTTCTTTTTGCAAAATCCGGGGGTAAACCAACAGGAAAACAAAGTTTTTTTTTCTTTTGGGGCGATCGACAATGATTAATGGTCGTTTCCGTTTGCACCATCGCATTATAGAAAAGACGAAGAAGAGGAGATTTTTTCCTTGCATGACATGTGTGTGAGTGTGTGTAGAAAATGCGCTTCAAAGAATACACACATACATACATACACAAAGACTGAAATCGAAAACCCCTTAAGAGGTTTATTTAATTTTGTTTTGTCTGAAAGGGGGAATCATGAACGGATACAGGATAAAAAAAAGTAAATTCTCTGCTCTGATGGCGGTTTAACAGCAGCTTGGTTTCGGAATGGAAGGAAGTATCTCTGTTGTTTTGCAATGAAAATAACTTGGTTTGATCAAATTACAAACGAGCATCGTCCTGAAGAATGATATTTCCTGCCCCATCAAACAAATTTTAAAATTTGCATAAAATAAATGATTATTTTTCACTTTACATGAAAAGGAAATTCTCACTTTTTTCTTCTTTTTAACTACTACCACGACAACTACTACCACTATACAACTGCAGCTACTGCTACTATTAAAAAGACGTAAACCATTTCAAAATGCCGTAAAATCAGGTTTTAGTACGGCCATAAAACAACGATTAAACTAATAGAGTCTGAATTTACATCTGCTGGCAACCATAAGCACCGTAATAACAATATAACCACCACGGTATATGGACTACTTGTTGAGTTTGAATTTATGAACCGAGGATGGTGTATACTATGTTGCCAAATCACTTATTATGTTTACTACACTTATGGCTAGTGAGAGCATAGAGTATTTTTGTAGCATTCAGTTCGCGTTGATTACTGAAAATGGCAAAGAATAAAATACAAAAATGTCCATAAGTTACCCATCTTAAATACTTTCATTATACAGATACTTTAAATTCATTTGACAACAATGCCTACGTAAAAGCGAAAGAGTGAATATGGAAGGCCCTTTTCTACTCTGTGTGCAAATCTGACGACGCTCAACGCCATTAAATAAGCATTTCGGGTGATAAATGGTGACGCGATGAGATTTGATAGTGCCTGTAAATTATTTAACTCTTTCCGTGGGGTAATTATTAAGTTGTACGATTGAAATAAACGACTTTATGGCCTTGATACGAGAGTAGTTACAAAGAGAAATAGAGAGAGAGAGCGAGAGAGAGAGCGAGAGAGAGAGAGTAGCTCTGAACGATGTATGGTTCGAGTTAGTAATGTAGAATAAACAAATCGTTACTCATAAAATTGACGTTTTTATTGCTACAATGTCATTACTAGATACTTAATAATTAATTTAAATTTTCAGTAGCATATGTTTCAGTAATAAGGCTTTTTTCTTTTGATTATGGACAATGCTGAATCGAAACTGATTAATAAATTTATACATTCAATAAACGTGTGCCAATGGGATGACAACACATTGAATCTCCAAGAGATTTATAGGTCCAGATTAAACGGTTATTTCCAACTGTGCTATGCTATATGTGCGATAGTATGTGTATGTTAATGTGTTTTGGAAGTGATTTAGCAAACATAATGAATATTTCTTTTTCGTTTCGGTTTGATTTGTACAACATTGTGTATTTGATTTGATAATAATTTCGATAATTCGATTACTATTTGGCTTGATTGATATTTTCTTTAGTATGAATCAGGGCGATTTCAATGGAATTAATTAAAATTTGGTTAATTGATGATAGTGTTTAATGAAACAATTTCTAAACTAATTGATCCAGTCGTTGTCCTAAAATTCCATCTCAAAAAATGGAAAAACAAACAAATAATAGATCTAATTTATCAAAATGTAATACGGATAAAATACAGTGGTGAAACAGCTGGATGCCCTTCAACTATTCCTTCTTTCTATCTCACTCATCCACACTCACATATACAAACATGTATAGACATTTTCGCCCGCATATTTTAATCTTGATTTACAACCATCATGGAAGGAAACCACATTTCTTTATATCTATCCACATTACATTTATATACAATATTAAATTTGGGTTGCATAAGGTCGATTTATCATATTTAAATAAATCGTATATATATGACTTAATCCAAAATATGCGGTTCAAACCAGAATAGAACAAATAAAAAAAAAGCAAAGAAGAAAAAAGGCAATCGAAAGAAACATTCAAGCCGAAGGAAACTGATTAATGACAATCATTAATTTCTGAAGGTACTACCTTTGACTTTTATATAGAGAGATATAGATAGAATAGCTTTTTGCCAAGGGTAGGTAAAGTACTTCATGTGAATGACAGCGGGTTGATTTGAATTCTTTTTTTAAAAGAAGACGAATAATCTGTTTGGGGGACACCCTGTTGAGTAGCCTAAATTGAGTTGTCCTAAAGCAATATTCAGTCTATGAAATGTTCTCACAAAAAGATTAATTGTGCCACCTGAATTTTGGCCTAGGTTAAAACTGAAGTAGGACACCATCATTTTAGTAATACAATCCGTAAATTCCATGAACTGGAATTTTACTGTCAAAACTAGGAAATTTTATAGAAAATTGTATTAGTAGCTCCATCTAAACAAGGAATTATACAACATCAACACGTACGTACTAAATCTAAATTAGAATCAACAGCATTCGGGATACAACAAGGATTAAAGTTGACTTACCAAACTGGCTTCTCATCCAAGGATAAAGTGGACTAGGTAACGCTGAAGCTGTATTAGTAGGTGTCTGTGGACCTTGTTGCGGCTGCTGCATTTGGGCTTGTTGCTGATGAGTGGGTTGCTGATGCATATTTGGTGTTTGCTGAGCACCATACATCATGTGCTGTTGCTGTTGTTGCTGCTGTTGATGATGTTGCTGATGATGCTGCTGGGGATGTTGCTCTTGCATATGATGAGCCATATGATGGTTATTCATTGTTTGTGTTGTATCTAATGGTGGACTGCCAGTAGCACCCAGTACACTGCCACCATTTTGCGTTATGCCAGCCGCTTGTAATTTACAACTAGGATAAACGACCGGTGTCTGATGACCATTCGGTGCAGCTGTCGTATCCATTGTGACCATATTTGTTGGACTATCTGGACGATAACCTTGCGTACCGTCCATATGCTGTGCATTATAATATCCAGCATTTCGTATTTCCATTCGATCGTATGGTGGAAATCTAGGATAGGGCATACCTTGTGGAGGTTGTCCAGCAGCAGGTGGACCACCATAATGATGCGGTGGTATACCTTGACGTAGACCAACAACGGATGGATCACCGGCACATGCACTTGGATCGCCTTGTAGAGCGGCACCACCTTGTGGCACTTGTCCATAATGATGTTGCTGATGTTCAGCGGATACGACACCACCACCTCGCATGTCTGGCATGTAGTTGGCAAAATACGAACTCATGCTATCTTGCGCTTTCACAGGATAATCACAGAATTTTTTCTTTTGTTTTGTTTTTGTTTTACAATAATTTTGTTACTTTTTCTTATTTAATGACTAACATAAAAAACGACCTTTACGTGTCCCTGAAACAATAAGAAGAAAAAAACATTGTTTAGTATATGAATGTTAAACGAACTAAGAAAAACAATTTTATTTTCTATAACGATCGGCAAGAGCATCACGACGAACTTATTATTTATATTCATGCATTAGCAACACTGTTTGCACATCTATATTGTAAGTTCGACCTAATAATTAACGTTAACAAGAGCAAATTCGACATAATTTAAACACAGAAACATCATCAGCACCCATCAGTAAACCGGACAACTGAGACTGTGAGAGACAATTTCAAAAACTGAGAAAAAAAAGCAAAAAAATAAACTGAAAGAAAATTAGTAAGAAAATGAGTGACATATGCAAAATGGGGCGCCTCTCCTCATCTTCTCATCGTCGTTATTTTGATAATTAGGTTTTTCTGTTTTGCATCCACATGTGGCCACAGAAATAGTATAGAGAGAACCTATATAATCCTACAAGCCAAAATGTTCAACAACACTTGCTTTTAGTTAAAATATATTCATTAGTTTAACGTTGTTTCCGAAACCAATGAATTTTTGTCAAAATCCGAGAGAGATTAATTGGAATTTTCACGTTCTATCGAGATTCTTTTATGGGGAAAATGATACTAGAACTAGATTGGTAGAGGGAGTGAGGGGGGGAGAGTGAAATGGCAAACGGGGAAATGAAATTATACTATACATATTATATGAATGTTGTATACTGATGGTATTTGAAAATACCAGAATGACGGTTGATGAATGGTCCCGTTTAAAACATTAATTTCAAATTGCTGCATTTATACTAAATACTTTTCACATTGAATTGTTTAGGGAAAATTATGTACAACAGAACAATTTTCATAATGACATTAAAGCTTAAAAGCTCTATAATTTATCTACATAGAAAGTGTATGGTTATAGTATGTAATGCGAAAGAGATTTCATTTTTCATAAATTTAGAATGAATAGATCAGATTTATTTAATTTACTTAGTGCATTATTGAATTTAGGACCGCTCAGTTTTGTTTCGCGTCAGGGCCCATTTACATCGATTTAATAAATTTTACATCAAATAAGCCAAACTTTTGGTGTAATAAGTATGGTTATCTTCATTTTCGGTCAAAATTCATAATTTTCGTACACGGTGATCTGGACCAGACTTTAGAGATTCTAAGTGGAATTATAATAGTGGCTGTTTGAATGTTGCTTCGATTAGAATTCATTTACATCGATGCGAAATAGTCGAACTTTTTGTCAGAATTATCATAATTGTCGTAGCTACCAGATGACATCATGACTCATGACTATGTCAGGTCAACCTGAACGAAACTTTAAGTATTTTGATTCAAAATAAGACAAGAAAAATAACATATAGTTTCTTAATATAATTAATCTAGATTATAAGTCAAATAATGACTAATTTATATAGAAATTAAATCGACAAGAATATTATATTAATGCAAAATTATACACATGGCATAATAATAAATGAGTTAAGAAGGTGTTTAAACCGATTAACATCTGTACCGTGTTATACATTCATAGCTATACATTGTACAATGTTAATATTTAATTGCCAAGGTTTAATTATCATTATTATTGAAAAATTATAAACAATTATAACGGGTTAAGCGTATAATTATTATAACTGATGTATTTTTAATATGTTTAATTTTTTTACAATATACTAACCGACATGTTTTTTTTTTGTTAGATATCAATTAAAATGTCTGCGCGGAAATCCTTTTAGAAACAGCAAAGTATTTATTTAACAATGGCATAAGCGAAAAATAATCTCTGCTATAGATGGAAAATGTAAGGAAGATTCATGGAAGGGTGAGTTTTTTTCTACTTTTCTTCTTCTGCTGCTGCTCCCGCTGCTGCTGCTGATGCCATCCTGGAACTGTTCAGCGATTTGTCAATGTAAAATGTTCCGCACTCGCAAACACACACATACACACATGTAATTCGTTAGAAACAGTCCGCCATTGTGACTCGGAAGCGACGGTTTTTTTTGTTTCGCTAAAAAACAATCATTTTTTTTTTATGAGTTAGAATGGCACATAGACGGAGGTCACAAAAAATCACTATAACCGGACAGAGAGTTCGATTCGAACACGACTTTTGAGAATTTGTTGATAAACTAAACATAAATGTGTGTCATTGAGGGCGGAAGTAGTACGTTCGTTCATGTGAGATATGCAATATTTGTGGGACTGGAATAACAATAGCAATTTGTAACCAATCGCCACTAACAAAATTTCATCGGCAAAAAGAAATCGGCAGCTGCCTTTATGCACTATACTAATGTCAATGTGACAGATGTTAGTAGTGTTGAAATTGGCCGAAAATTCCTATTCAAACAAATGAATAATTTCCGAATAGGCCAAATAGAAATCAGAATTAATGCAATAGCGTGAATGAAGCAAAAAAAAAGTATAACAAAAAGAAAACCGAACAAAGAGAAGAGGGGAAAAAGGAAAAAAAAAGAAGTTTCAATGAGACCTCTTAATCAATTTCAACTCGCTCTATTTTCAAATAGAAAAATTGTATGAATTTGCTATTGAAATTAACATATACCGCCCCCACATTTTATCTACACCAATGACAATTTTTCCTATTAAAAGTATACATTCAACATCCTACTGTGCGAATGTATACATGCTCTCTTTACTTCCTTGTTTCTCGTATTGTTTTTTTTTTTACTTTGTTTTATTTTGTTACTTTTTCATCATCATCATCATAATTTTCATGATGAATTTATTATTATCAAGAGAATGAGATAGAAGCGGAGAACGAAAAAAAAATTGGTTGTTGATTGAGATTCAGAATTTGTTGATAGTGAAATAGCAACTCTGATGAAGGGATCATGAATGGTTCGAAACCATTCAACTTTCCGCAAAATTGAAAAATGAACCAATCTACAACTATCTATAGCTTTTGATCCGTAGTTTTTGAACTTGTTTTTAAGGAAAATTACAAAGAATTTAGCATCTTCTCAATGTCCGGGAAATATTTCCAATTCTAATGCTTATTGAAAATTTGAATATTATTATTGAAAAGCCAAAGGTTAAATCTTTTCATCCCTTAAATTAAAATTGGACGCATAGTCCAGCCTAACAATATATATACATATACATATTGTATATGATAAAAGCATCGTATGGAAATGGAAAACTGTTGATGAGATTTGCATGTAAAATGTGTTGGTAGTGAACAATGTTGTTGTTCCCATGGGGGGTCCAACTTTTAATTTAATCAAAGAACTTGGCACTCTGGGGTGTGTTCCGACGATGATGCGATCCCCCCCTTTTTTCGGAAAGAATGAATAGTATACAGAGGGATATGCGGCACAGAAAGCGAAAAAGGGGTGAGGTGTAAATGTGTCCTGTCGGTTTTGGTGGTGTGCGCGGTATAGGGAAGGAGGCGACACCGCACGGGGGCCAATTAATATTCGCCATCATCAGTATAAGCGAATAGAATTTCGCTGCAATGGTGAAATGACAGTGGCGTCGATGAAAATTGCGATTAAATATCTAGAAGCAGCGGATCTAAGAATGTAAACCTAACGGCAAAGTCTCCTATACATACATACACATTTTCTCAATATTAATCGACGATTTAATTTATCGAAACTTTTCTCAAATTACTTTTAGTTTTATCAGAGAAAGTTGATTATCAAATTAAAATGGAATTAATTTATTTTCGGCGTCAATGCGTCTATCCTATTTTCCCTTCTGAGTCTGTTTCCCGTATTAAAGCAATATTCTACTACTATACCCACACATTCACACACACACACACACAATCAATATGAAAACACAACCGTGAAAATCACACCAAGCATAGCACACAATATTATTCATTCATTTTGTATTCATAACAGTTATTTCTCTCATAAATCATTTTTCGTATTTCATTTTCTTTTGATAGTATACGCGAGTAAGTATATGTATGTGCGACGAATATTTTCAACAAAATGATTTTAGAGAAATTGAAATGGAAAATTTGCATGAAAAAGCATGAATGTATTTTTAAATAATTTAGTATTTGCTCTATACTCTACGGTAAGAATAACAATTCCGATCGATATTTCTATAATTTTAATAATATGGTATACGAGTAAACAAAAAAGACGACGTCATTATTTAAATTTAAAAAATAGATTTTCGTCGATCTTTACCCCTCTAACGGTAGATTGCTTAAGTTTTTATACTTTACAGGTAGAGCTCTGTCTGTAAAATCGAACAGTGAAGACTAGTTTAAATAAAAATAGATATCTTTACTGGTTGACATCTCTGCCATCGTATGGAATCTATAAAAATGATAAGCAAATCGAAAGTGATGAGATGAAAAAATCGATGTCTAATTGAAATCGATTAAATCGAGCAATTGATTAAAACTGTGAAAAATTCCCAAAGCAATTTCTATTCGAATCTGTCAGTTGCTGTTGTTCTTTTTACTATCAACATTGAAAATCTGACAGCTAATCGACATTGTGCACCAGTTGATATCGGCCACACTATTACTGTTGCTGCTTTACCACGCTCTATAGTGATGCTGCTGCCAGCCTGCCTACGTTTGCTCTGCAGTGGTGATTTATCGTTTTGCATATCGAGAGAGAGCGATAGAGACCATTGAGCAGGAGAATACGAAACAATTGAAATTGATCGGGACAATCCCATATTATGATGAAAACAATTAATCATTTATCGATTTTGGTAGTAGTAGCAGCAGCAGCAATTTTCCAAATTGCAAATTACAAATGAACGCGATGCCAAATTCAGGAGGAGAAAAACAATTTTCTTGAAAATTAATTTAGGAAACTTGCAGTTAGACATGGACACAATCGTAATTTATCTTGAACGGATCTTACGAAAGTAGTAACAAAAACAATTCATCCCCGGTATCCAGTTAAAAATATCAGTGGCAAAAAAAAATTCACTTCTCCTCTTCATCGGTTTGTATACAGAATTTAAATGGACCTAAAACAATTCTTCCGTCAACTCCCCCTCCCACCAGCTCTTTCACAACCTACATAGAGAAAGCGTTAGTTCAGTAAATTTATCTGGTACCGGAAACCAGATAAACTGTGCAGCACACATTTCGGTGTACTTTCCTCCCCCTTTTGGCGGTACTTCCGTTTTTGCTCCCGATCAACAATTCCGATTTAATAGAACTCTCTAATACACATACATAAAAGTGTCTGCACCCGTTTTCCAGAGAATTTATTACATACACACACACTAAGGCATTTCGTAGAGGCACGTCGAAGATGAAGTTTGTAAAGAAAAGTTTTTCAGCCAAAAATAATGGAGTGAAACAAAAAGAGAGAGAGAAAGAGAGAGACACACACACAGTTCTACCATTCTGTATAAAACCAGAAAATTTGTTGGCGTTGAATTAACTGAATTGGCGGAAGATGATATTAAGTTTTTAACATATGTATATAAAATAAATAGAAAATAAAATAATAAAATATAAAAATATAAAATAATAAAAAAGGAAATAAAATTAAAAGAATGTACATATGGCATTGTCGTATGGTTACCAATTACATTAAAAAATAATCAACAATATCAATTGGAATTTCCGTATTTAGTGATTAAGTCCATAAAATGAATGTTGACTTTTTTAGTCGAAACGAGCATTAATTTTAATAATGTGAGATTATATATATTTGGAAATTTATGGCTGGAACCACCTGATCAGTGCTATGTATTACCTGTGGAATTATTGCAAATACTACTTATGTATTAAGGACTATAAGTTTCCAAATACCGAAAATTCAACTTTGCTTAATTCACGACATGTTAAAAAAGTCAAATCTATCAAAATCGCTTGACAGTTTTATGTCCTTTCTTGTTAACTTTTCGTTTTGTCGTCAAACAACAAATGAAATTCTTCAACTAGTCTCTTTTTTTATATTTTCCTGAAATTGTTTTATTGTTTCTCTTTCTATTTTTTTTTTTTTTTTGTTTCGGTGTAACAAGAACGACGACTATCTACGAAATCTGGCCCCTTTATGACCTTTATAAAACAACGAAAAAAAGAAAAAAAAACTAAAAAGCCATTCCCAAGATTATGGAGTTGATGATTATGATGACAGTAAAGGTCATCATTCCGACGTAATAAATGTCACAGCAACACACACAGGGCCTTGTAGAACTATATGGCTATACATATAGAAAGATTGCTTAACAAAAAACTTACTCAAGCAATTCTTAGAATTTGCGCTTACTTCAAGCCTATATGACAGGAGTGCGGCCTTCTCTATAACTAAGTTAACTTTGTTATTCGTATAGTTGCTTAGCGGGTGAAGCAATTTAGATTTTTAACCCTGATTGTACAAGTGGTAGTTACAATGATCTTTTCGGCGTAAAGACATAAAACCACCAAAAAGAAAGTTATTTATATTTAATGCTAATGAAGTTGCGTTGCGGCTTCATTTAAAATGAACTGCAAATATTTTGAAGTGAAATTTTCTTATTTAAAAAAAATGCCCTTCTCGAAAGAGAAACCCACATGATTCTCATTATTATTATTATTATTAATAGACGCCTTGCTTAATAAATTCATTCACGGTCATCAAAAAACAAATCCCTGTGCGATTGTTCTGTCATACAATCACATACATACGATGAACGTATCAAAAAAAAAAAAATATATGACAAGACAAGGAGGTGAAGTCTTTTCTTATTCTTCGACTTGCTGAACGTCTTTTTGCCGGTAAAAATATAAAAATGCTAAAGACGTAGTACTATTAAATATTGTATAGAAAACAAACGCCGACAACTTGTCTGGAGACCAAAGGATGTTAAACAATGAAAATGAATTTTATTATTAAAATTCTAATCAGCGCAATATTTTTATGTATTTATAAACTGAATTAATTCGTCTCGATTGTGGTATTGACTTTGTGAGTAGAAAATAATTAATATTGTGCTAAGGAATTTTAAGAATTTTTCGTATAAATTGTAAATTAGCCGAAATTTAATCTTAAACGAATACGGTACCATCTGTCCATTAACAAGCAAACTACTATAAAATCAACTAGACCTGAATGAATTTTCGAGGTCAAAACTACCATGAATCACTCACGAGATGGCAGACTGAGCCCTATAAGTTTCCTGTTTGTCTATGTGTGTGCGAGTTTTAAAGGGGAGTTTTAGCTTATCTTTTTGTTTTTTTCATCTCACTTTATTCAAGCACGTTTTGTTTCTATTATCAACGGGAAAATTAAAGTAACCAATTGAATCATGTATTGCATTAAAATTATTGATTGTTCATAGTGAAAATAGAAAAAATAAAAATGATTTTAATGTTTAATTAACAGGAAGTATTGCAAAAATGCATAAGCTTATAATGGTGAAGGAATAAGAAAGGGTGGGACGGGTAAAGGGCAGTCGGTAAGTCAAAATGATTGAACGAAGGGTGGAGTGAGAGGTGGGATTTAGGGGCACACTGGGACTGCTGCTAGTAGCAATGTAGAAAAAAGGAAAACTTCATAACAATCATGGCTGCCATTTATCATTATGGCTTCTGCGTCTTTTTTTTAATGTTTTTTCATTTGATTGAAATGGGGGGAATAGTAAGTTTATTTTTGACTTTATTTCGAGATTAGATTAATACATTTTTGGCCCGTTTGTTTAATAATCCTGTTTTTTAATGATTAAACACCAAATTCACTAGTAATTTAATATTACATTGGTATATGTGCATGTATTTGTGGTGATTATCACTTCCACTTCCACATGAATAGTGGTGGTGTTGCTGATTCAGCCTATGTATATATGTACATGTATATGTAGCAACGGATGGCGATGTGCCCAACTTCCACTCTCCCCTTTCACCCTTCACTTGCCCTAAACGCGCTGATAAGTATTGTCGTAATTCATTTTGAATGACACATAGTTCCGCAAAAGATTTTCTGGTCATTTTTAGAGTTAAAGAGAGCGAGAAGGATAGTGTGTGTATGTATGTGTTAGAGAGAAAGAGAGAAAAATTCGAAAATGTATATGGAAAAAAAGCAATGGTTTTTTATCGTTTAGTATGTGTATGGTGATAATGTATTTTCTTTTCTATTTTGTGCGAAATAAAATTAAATTTACTTTTCCATGGTTGTAGACAAATTCAATGGTTTTTATCGTGAGTGGTAAATACATCCAAAGAATGTTTAATTTACGATCTATTTCTAGAATTTCGATTCGGCATTTACAAATACTGACAGATTTCAGTAGAATAAGAAAATTATTCCCGTTTGTCAAGCGGCCTTGCATAATGTTTTTTTTTTTTTTTTTTTGGGTGCAAAATTGGGTCAAGCACAGGTATATACAGCTTTCTATTCTTTCATCATAAATTCACATGAATGACATAAATTTCACAAAAAGTCTAAAGTTTCTGACTTGAAAAGAACTTTGAAAATATGTATTCACAGCGGCCTATCTTTATTCAGATATAGTATACAAAGATGATGTTTTAGATGTAGATATTGAATTATTTGGTGGTTTCTCTTTGTTATTATATATCTAATCTGTACGATATGTGCGATAAAAATTCCACCTGGGAATTTCTTTATAATTTTTTGACTACTTTATTGTTCTTTCTGATAGATTTATGTTTTTTTATTAACAATAAGGTGCAATTATTATAGGTTTGTAGGTCAGTAGAATTTATAGGACAGATTCGGCATGCCCAACAGACACCGCTTAGAATCATGAATATATTATATACAGGGTGTCGAAGACTTTGGGCTCAATATTTGCGGATTTTTCTATTTAAAAATTTGTTCAAAAGGCATAAAAATATCAACAGTATTTTTCCGCAAATACATGTAATTGCATAAGAACAGTTTCACACTATTGCAGGATTATCAGTTTTGTCACATGTCACATGTCACATTCTACATGAGAATCATCTACTAAAGGATATTGTTGTTTCTGTAAAGCATTCCTAATAATCCTCGAAGTATTAATTGCTCACATTCAAGTCATCTAATCTGACATTGTTTAGTATTGAAAAGATTCCAATTCTCTAATAGACACTTGCATGTTTAATAGAAGAAATTCTGTTTTTGTTGAAAAAAAGCTATTTATAAATGTCATCTTTTCTTTTCTTTTTTCTTTCTCATCCCTGTCTGTTGAATAGATATCGATTAGGTATTTATACAAAAAAGAAATAAAAAAAAGAAACTGCCTACATTTTTAAAAAAGAAAAATTGGAAAACATAAAAGATCGTGATGAACAAAACAAGCCTATACCTAACCCTATTTCTTAACAGCTACTTATACAAAGGGCAGTCTCTACGTCTACTGAAAGATGATTTTGGTCACTGATAAATGACCATACTTAAAACCGACCTGTTATATATACATATATATATATATATGTATATCCTAGATGGAATATGAATGGTCAGGATTCAACAACACTGAATTGAAAGAGATATCCCGTATATACAATTTAGAAGAGATTAACTTACATTTTCTATACCTAGTAGAGATATATAGAATTAAAGACTGGAAGTTGATGATCTTTTAATGGCTTCATTTCTCATTCTTTTCTTTCGTTTTTCTTTCTTATTGCGGTGACATTTAATTTCAATGGCTTCATTAGGTGTGTTTCAATGATAAAAGGAATGTTATGAATTGAATTTATTCTCGATAAATTTATATTTCATCACAAAACTGTAAGCAACCGATTTCGCATTGTTAGTGTCCATCAAGTTAGAATTGTTATAACCTCCATAAGACGAAAATTATAACTAACAAACCAATATTACCGAAATTAATAAAAATATAAAAATACCAGATTGAAAACATTTTGTGAAAGCCTATTTAAACGTTAAAAAAATGCCGCCAGCCAGCTAGCGGCTGCATAATATAAAATTATAATTCCAAACGTAATAGTCGCAAATTTAGTCATAAATCATTCACGGCCGATATCCATTTACCAATGAATTAATTGTTTAGATCGGTTGAACGTTACCAAACCGCAAAACAATATTTCCCTTTCCACCACCATTACCACTACCATCAGTGAAAATGCAAATTATTTCGCGGGTTGAATTAATTATTATTTGCGAATTTTTTTTTATTTGTTTAGGTATTGTGATTTTATTTGTTGCTTATATAAACAATATATACTCTACCGGGTGAATACGTTGTGTGCACTTTTATATGAGATCACATATAAGTTATGCGTGTGACAAGCTCATAAATTAATATTGTGGCATATGTTATACATATATACATTGTTAAAGAGTCTTCCTTGGACATGAATCCTTAATGAAAACAAAATAGAAATAAAAAAAGAAAAACAACAACAGTGTTCAGTTTGCATTGATTTACATTTTACAAATTACAATGTATTTACACACACACAAACAGCGTTTTATAGACAATGGAAAACAGAAACAACATTCTGTTGTACAACATGAATTCTTTATTTTCGATGTAAACGCGATAAAGAAATTTAATTTTATCGTTCGATATCTATTAGTGGACTCACGCACCATTTTGGATTTTCATACATGCTGGAGGTGGTGGTGCATTGGGTATTTTTCCTGTTTTCGGAATAATATTAGTAATGACAAATTATACCATAGAATTCTTTCATTTCCTTCTTTAACTATTGATCAAACTTTCTTTTTTACCTTTCAAGAAAAACAGCAGTAAATTTCCTGAAAATAGAAGGGGAAAAACCCCAACAAATCTAATTTAAAATAAGTATAATAATTTGACAACCGTAGAATTAAGATAATAATAAGTCTATATACATATGGAAAAGGGTGGAGGTAGAAGTTGAGTTTTTGGGTCGATTGACTATGGCGTTTCACCCTAAAGGAATTAGAAAAAAATCTAAAATAAAAACTTTAAAAGGTATTTTTTTCAACTGGACTTGACGATTTGTCAAACTGGAACTGAGTTCTCTGGACGGACTGAGAAAAGTCAACTTAAATTCGACAAATCCTTGTCTCAGAAATAATTCTTTCATGATGACAAGTTTTTTTCTTGAAATGGAAATTTTTTTATTGAAAAATCCCTAATTTTGGTCTTTGATAACTCAAAATTCAACTGTGAATTAGCTTTCTTTAAAGAAAAATTGTGGAAAATCGATTTAGATTTCACAACTGCTAGTTGAATTACCTATCAAGAATAGTTCCTTAATGGTAGCTTATTTTTTTCTGCAAGCTGAAAAAAAATGCTTCAAAAATACCCCATTTTGGTCCTGAAGAAGTTGAAATTGAACTAAAAACTTAATTTGTTTCATAAAAATCTGATGAAAAGCGATTCAAATTTGACAAAAGATGGATTATCTGACGAATAAGGACTAACTCTTTCAGTCTAATATACTTTTTTATTGAAATGGAAACATTTTCGTCGACAAATCTTCCATTTTGGTCTTTCATAAGTTAAAATTTAAGTGAACATTTGCTTTTATTTTCCATTTAATTGAACACATTCGATTAAAATTTGGCAAATAATAAATGAATCGGCAAATCATAATCAGCTCTATTATTTTAATTAATTTTTTTCTTGAAATTGTAAAAATTTCCTGAAAAAACCCTTTATTTTGGTCTTTGATAAGTTAAAAAATTCAATAAACAAACAATTTATTTCTTTCATGAATCGATTCAAATTTGATAAGGAATTGATGAATTGATTAAATTCATCAATTTAATCAATTTTAATAATTGATTAGTTTTTTAACACTGGTCAATTATTTTGACGAAACTGAAAAAAAATTGTTGGAAAATCCCTCATTTTGGTCTTCGATGTGTTAAAACTAAGATTTTGCAGTGTTTCATAAAAAGCTGAAGAAAATCTATTTAACTTTCACAAATGACAGAATAGTCGAGCTGGTTGAAACAGTCCCTTAATAATCATTGAATTTTTTCTTAAAATAGAAAAAATTAGTAGAAAATTTCACATAATTCAAATTCAATATCTCCGCCACTGTGCTCGCATGGTAGCGTTGTGATTCGATGACGGAGCTTTGCATGTTAAAAGATCGTTTACAACAACCACCTATATCCAGCTGGTGGTAGTGGTGGTGGTGGTTTAGTCCCTTTTCATATGTATGCCTATATACCTAAGAGAGACGGGATTATTAAGGGAATTGTTTTAAAGGAAAATTGTACATTTTCCTACTATGTTGGGACCTACAATTGCAGACTATCAACAATGGAGAAAAAAAAAACTTGTAAGGAAATCACGCATGTTGGATTTCGACGTAGGTTATAATGTATTCCGAGTTATATTGCTTGTTAATTGCTTGTGGTTATTTGTTATTTTGTGTTGTTACGATAATTAAATGAAAGAAAAAGCAATAAAATAGGGGGTGTCATTTGCCTTCTACAACATCGAAAAAAAACGACATTAACTTTGATTAGCCAAATAAAGTGCTATTGCAAGATTGCCCTTTTTTTAATTATTATTATTATCATTATTCCTAAACCACATAGATATATACACTCTATGGTCAAGTGCATTTTTATTTTAAAATATTTACGTTGACAAGATAATGCATCCGCACTATTCGCATGTAATACATCAAAAAACTCCCGCTACAAACAACAAAACAACAACAACACACCAGCGATATACGAAAAACGGACGTAGATCATCTTTTTAATGTGAAACGTACGTAATGTAAAATAAAGGAACAAACAATAGACTGTGGTGCGATATACATATATATGTATGTGTGTGTGTGTGTGTGTGAAAGGAGGGTTACAGGGGGTTGTGACTTAACATTGCACATTCGTATATATTTTTATTCAGTTTTTCTCTATATGTACCCCCGATTTTCGTGCATGTTATTTCGTTTTCCATCGTTGCTGATGTGTGGTAGCGGGACGTCGGGGAGTAGGAGACGGGAAGAGGAATGGAAAAAACGAATACCAAAAACACAAAAATGTTGCCGTTGGCAAAATATGAAATTGATAAATTGACGGTCGGTCGGTTTTTCTTGTTGTTTGTGTTGTTCATTTTTTCTTTTTTGTATTTTCGTTCAAGTTATAAATCGATAAAATACGCCGAGCGCCGACGATAGTAATTTTAATTTTTCACTTATGCAAAACTAGAAATGTAAAAAGAATCGAGCCACGTCAATACGTTTTCCAGGATTTCTATTTTTTTGCGTGCTGATGATGAAATTCTTGAAAATCTACATATATATATTTTTCCAAGGGTAATTGTACCTATCTCTCGTTCAATTGTTGTTTTAGCACATACATACATCTAGAAGGTTGATACTTAATAATAATCATGATACTATACATTGAATAGATAATAAAAGGAAAAGTCTTATTATCATATTTCGTCTTATAAACAACTACAACAATAATTTTTTTTTCTTTGCGGGTTCAAAAGAGATAGAAATCGAATACGTATACATTTATTATTCTTCTGTACATTCGCATTAATTTGTTGTTAAAATATCCTTGAGTACCGCCCATCAGGTCAGGATTAACATTAGGTAGATACTTCTTATAAGTATATAAGAAGCAGAATAAAATAATGATAATCATAATCTAAATGGTTCATCTGGCAAGAAAAAATATATATACGTTTTCTGAATTTAATCATTTCGTTTTTTCATGTATTTTTTCTCAAGTTGTACAGGTCCGTAATAAAACTTATATGCAAGGAAAATTGTTGATTTGAACAAATCACACAGTATTTTCCATCATTAAATTGCTTAAAAAAAAATTGTGTTAATTGAATTAATTTTAATTCACATCAGTCATTAAAGGTTAAATTACTAAAAATTCCTATAATTTTAACATTTAACCAATTTTACCTTGGATGGAAAACGAAGGTGCACTATCCAAGCTCTAACCTGACCTAATGAGATCAAATCTTATTGGCATTTTCTTCTCTACTCTTTTTATTAGATATACAAAAACAATTAAAATGCAAGAAAATGATAAGTATAATGATTTTCGAAACGATCAATTTGAATAATAATTGTTTTTAATTTAAATAAAAAGTAACAGACTTTACAACATCAAACAACCAACTATCCTATACATGCTATAATATGTATGTACCATAACTATAGTAAAGAAACATAAATCAGGGCTGTAATTAGAGATCTGACAGGTTAGAGAGAGAACCAGAGAGAGAGAGAGAGAGGTGGCCCCTCTATATGCATGTGTATGCTGTATGTATAGATAGAGCATTTTCTCCGATATATTTAGAGAGGCAAAAGCATATCTATACATATACATATGCATGTCTCATTACGTTCTTGTTAAGAATGAGTTTGCGTAACGGCTAATCAGAAAGAGAGACACGGTGGAAGAGGGAATTTTTTGCAAAGTATACACGATATAAATCATCATCATCATCCTGTGCAAGTGGTGATAGGAAATAGTAACAGTTTAATGAATAGCAAAAAAAATAGTGGAATAAAGTGCAGGAAAAACATTATTTTAAAATACAAGCTTGATTGAATATTAATTTATTAAGAGAAAAATTAGTTTAATAAAAACGATAATAATTTTTCTTTTTTGAAGTTGAATGAAGGAAACTATCTACCGGACGGTTTCGATGTATAGCGTGTCATCAGAGTATCTAGAGTTACACCATTACTATGATTATTATTATAAATTTTAGTATGTATTAGAACAAATTGCATTTTTTAATTGCGAAAATTTATAAATTATTTCTAATTACTCGTTTGTCAAAGTGAAATTGCTATTATTGTAATTGTTCGATATTAAACGATGTGCATGAATGTTTTTATGCAGAAAAAAATTAAATAATTAACCTAATTCTATAATTAAAATGGCCTAAAATAAATAAAAACGTTGAAATATACGTAGACAGGTTTTTTTAAAAGGAAATTTAATGTCTTTATGTTTAGAGTAAATTAGGGGTAGGACGATGTTTTTTTTAAAGTGGGTGGCAACGTCGACATAATAATAACTGTAATTTTCTTCTTACAACAATAAATTCGATTAATATTATTAATTTAATGCTCGGCTACCGCACTGAAACTGGTACCAATATCATATTATAGGATATCATCGTGAATAATAAAATTGAATCATGTAATATCCTGCTGAATGTGTCTATTTCTCTAGAATGACTAATTAATATAATTTTACCGAAAAAGAGAATTGATACACACAAGTTGAATTTAAAAAATAATTGCAAAGCCAACCGCGCACTATCGCGTTTTTTTTTTAATTCAGCTATTCCTAAAATATATCGTTCATACTTTGACATTCATGAATGGAGAGAAGAAACAAACATAAATGAGAATTTATTAATTTAAATACCTTTTCGTGAGTTTTAAATATCGTTGATGTCGTCGTTGTTTTGGTTGTTGCCCCCCTTGGATTTAAATGTATCACTTATCTTAATCGGGTTGTTCTTTAAAAAAATATATCGGACCACACAAGATGTCCCAAACCTGTATCGCGACATATTTTTTTATTTATCGGTCGAATTTTTATAATTTTTTCCTTTTTTGGTTTTAATTAACCGGCACCACTACTACAACCATCACCACCACTGCCAACACACTAGATAATACCCGCCGCTTCATTCACTATTCCCGATACTTATGCACAAATAAACAGCCGATAGATAGAAAATTCTTAACGAAATTTTTTGTTTATTTTTCGTCATCGAAAAAAGAAAAAAAGTGAAAATCACCACTTATCACTTATACACTTTTTTCAATAAGAAACCGACCGAGTCGCGCGACTGTCATTAAGAAAGAAAACCGAAAAAAATTCAATTTTCATTAAATTGAATCAAAAACGGCGGCGCGACGACTTTTTCACGCGGCGCGTTTTATGAATGTCGAGAACACGAATCGTCAAAAAAATTATTGTTGTTGTTGTTTGTTTGTTTGTTTGATATATACTCGAGACTAGATGCTCATTGATTGGCTGATTGGTCGACGGTTTCGTTCGTTCGTTGGTTGGCTGGTTGGATGGATGGATAGATGGATGGGTAAATGGCATATAATAATAACAACGCTGTAGCAGGCAGTCTGTCCTGTCAGCAGTCGTGTGTTTGTGTGTGTGTGTGTATGTACAAATGTGAGTGAGTGAAGCGCGCACGCATACTGTTCTTTCTCTCTAAATATACATACATACATACTCCTTATGTCCGTACTCGTTGTACACTGTCATTGAGTGCATCCTCTGTTATTATTATTTTTTTCTTGACACGATGATCATTTATAACCCTCTATATTATTATTATTACTTTTCGGTAATTCTTTTAACAACCGAAACCGATGATGATGATAATGGCTCGGTGATAATAAGGATTGCCTAATGCGCGAAAGTCTTTAGGAAGCAGAATAATTTATGATCATGATGATGATGATAATGATTATTATTATTATTATTAAATTAATTTAATCATCTCACTGTATTAATTTGTCATTTAGATTTATGATTGATGAACATGTTTTTGTTTATTGAAAAATGCATGCTGCAGGATTTGAAATAAATATATTTTTAAGAGTTGCTCTGTATAATATATATGATCTGGCAGCCATTGCTAATAAGTTCAAAGCTCCTCTCATCTAAAGGGTCTTTTACCATTTCAATTTATTCATATATCATTACATCATATAAGGGGACATGATTGGATTTCAAGGATACTTAATGAAACTAATCTATGAATAAGATAATCAGTTTTGAAGAGAACAAGAACGGTAGAGGGAGAAAGAGTGAGGGACGAATAGAGAAGGGTAAATAATTAGATGGAAAAAGTATCTTAATTGATACAAAGTTGAAAATCAGTCACCCCTTTTTGAAATCATAAATTTTCGTATATGAATTCTGTCCTACCTAAACTAATACTAATCCATTCATCTGTCACCCCTTTCGGAGACGAAAAAAAAGAATTTTCTAAATGGAAACAAATAGCATTTATTCTTTTGCTTAAAGTTAACCGCACATTTACAGCAGGCCCAAAACAGTGAATGTCTTCTAGATAGGTAAGTATAGAATGATTTATGATTCGAGAAAAGAGTATTTATTAACCCCGGAGGGGTACATATCATGTACGCACATAGTAAAATGTTGTTCCTCGACTAATTTCGATTAAAACAAACAGTTTTTTTTTTCTTATTCTCTTATTTGTTGGCTTGTAGAAATAAATACCCACCTCTGTGCATCAGTTCATTTATCCAATCTATCGCAATTTTCTTGTCAAAATTCAATTTTTTTTTTTTCATCGTTGTGGTATTTTAATAGTAATATACAAATGATATCACGACGTATGCGACGACTGAAAAACCAACTGAATCCCCTCGAAGGTATAAATTAAATTTACGTTTACGGATACATTTCAGGGGCAATTTACTAACTTGTACATACAGATAGGTAGGTCGTGGGATTGTAAATAGCCGAAGAACCGAATGAGTTGTTGTAGGTAGGCATGTATGTATGTGTGTATGTATGCATGTATGTATGTTGTGTTGCTGGTTGGTTCCGTTGCTGGGCGGGTAATTTGTCGAAAGATCACAGGTTTGGACACGGACGGAAAAAGAAAAATGGAAAAGAAGAGATATTACTTATTCGGGTTCTGTGTGTGGTCTTTATATGGTTTTAATATGAAGAATTCTATTTAAAAAAGAAAAAAAGAAAAAGATGATCCATTTCAACAATCAACAGGGATTTAAATGAGTTTTTTTGCCTGTTTGACTTGACCGAAATTTGTTCTAGAAGAGCAAAACCGAGTCAATGGCAAATAAAGTGACTTTCCAAATTTCGTTGATCGTAAACGTATCAAATGGGACCGTTAGAATGGCCTTTCTGCACCTGCATATACATTTACATGATTATGTATACCCAAAATGATTGAATTTGAAAACAATGCCGTTAGAAGAGAACAAAGAAAATTTGAGATTTTTTATACAGGATGTTCATTTCTATGTATAATTCCTATGGCGATCTATGTGTCATTAAGGTCAATTTTCTTAAGGAATTCCATAGTGTGTTTTTTTTAGTTGTTTTCCGGTTTATTATACTAATTTGTACACCCTGTATACACTTTTGATGTTTGATGTTCAAGGGAGCGTTTCTACCTCATAATTTGTTTTTTTTTTTCGGAAGGTTTCATTGGATATAGTAGTCAAACACGCATCGGGCATGGCCCATATACATTGTTTTCTTCATTATTAGTATTATTACTAAATTACATAGTACCTACTACATATATAAACTCTAAACATGTCTATAAAATATAATATATAGTTACGTCAGTAGAAAATTAAGAAATGGCGCCGTAAAATCAAATGGAGGAAAAGGCTAATTTAAAACCTTGATCCTCTTTTTCTCTCAGTAATAACGATTACGCAATTCTAATTTTTTTTTTTTGAAGTTTCACTTACATATTTGGGTTATGCTAGAATTCAACAAGGTATTTTCGCGCGTAGGTGCACCGAGTTAATGATGGTTTCTGATTGAAAATAAATTAACAATTTATATAAGAAATAATTATTATTATACTTGGAATCCTTTGCTTAATAGATTTGCTTTTAATTAGTAGATACGTGGACTTGGAATCGTTCCATTGAAAGCTATTAATAAAATATTTCACAGCTTTTCTACCATCAGAGAATTTCTGATTATTAGTCTGATTGTTAGACATTTATCGGCATTTTTTATTTAAATTTTTTAATTTTTCAATTGGACACAAACTATTAACTTATTAAAAAAGTTATGTAGCTCCGGACTTCCATCATTCAATTAAAATGCTTCACTAAAATTCGATGATTATCAAAATGTTGTCGGTTGAATTAGTGATTGCTATGGCGGCTTTACACTCGTTAGATGTCCTTTATTAATTTTTATTTTCTGTTGCATTGCGGTAATTAAGCTTTTATGTATTTAATTAATCGACTAGCAACGTAGCGAATGTTGAATTCCGATTAAAGAAAGATTGCAACTACTAACAATGTGCTCATTAACATAATAAAAAACATAAAAAGAAAACACAAAAAAAAAGAAAATCTTGACAAAAGATTAGACAGAGACTCTTCATATATGCAACATTTATTGCTGTCATAAAGACCATTTCATAAATCACATTAGGTCCAACCATATTTGGACAATTCGTATTTATGTAATAATAATCTCTGTTTGTAAGGTAGGTACTTGAATATTTGCATTTTATTTAAATAAAATTGTTTATCAGGAACATGTGTGTGTGTGTGTGTATTTTGAAAGCAATTCCGACAAATTGCCACAAACATCAGATGGCTCAAAGTGCATTTATTTGAAATATAAATTTAAAATTTGCACAATTTTCGTTTAAATACAAAATTTGCACAAATGCAATGCGATCTCTGTTTTTCTGTTTATAATCTAAATCAAAAAAATTGCCAAAAAACTCAACGCATATGAAGGAAAAGTGTTAGAAATTATCTTCACATTCGAAAACATCAAATCAGCATTCAACATTTCCAAACCCTCTAATTTCAAAAAAGATCAATCAAAAACCGTTATCTACATAACCTACCTAATAATTTGATTTCCACTCTTTGCCCCCCCTTACCCATTATATTTCTCTCCTAGAAATAAGATAACTATCACAACGATGTGAACATTTTAATTAAACCAAAAAAAGAAAAAAAAGAACAGGAATGAAATTATAGTAACTAACTAACAACCAAGACGAAATAAATCATGCCCGGCATGACAGAACCTTTTGGTCTCGAGGCCCAAAAGACTCAATTAATATATACGGATAAAGGGATGGATGAAGAAGAGGGCCCTCGCATGGCCGCGCTCTTTCGCTCTCTCTCTCTAAGGGCCGACCGGACATTAGCTAAAAGCGAAAGCAGACCCCTTGCTCGAATACACATAGATATAGGCACCACCATGATCGTCGCCATCATTATTATTATCATTATCCTTGTGTGCGAATTTGAAAGTAAAAACTATAAGGGATGACTAATATGGGAGAGAGAACGACTTGTCACATGCTTTTGTATTAAGAAGGGTTACTCCATCCATGTGAATGAGAAGAGTAGGAGCAGAAGTAATGAATCTATTATGTTCCGGAGAATGAGATCTCCCCGTAGCCTCTGCTGCTTCTCTTGTTCCACTATCTACATCCTATCCATTCTATCCATATTGAATAGAAGAGAGACTCTTTTGTTGTCCTAACATAAAGAGATAGGGTGAATAGAATTGATTGTGGATTATGAAGGAATAGTTTAGGAGCAACAAAATAAATCGGGAATTGACCAGCAGTAATAAGAAGAGGGGTGCATATTGTTGCGTTTGGTTCATGACTTTCAGTATCATCATTTAAGTGTGACGGTGTTGGTTCAATTCGGTCATTGGGCACGCCCTTTCATATTTTCATAAAGTACCTTATACAGTCATTGTCTTTGGTTCAATGCCCATGTGGAATAATAACCTGTCGGCATCGTCTTTGTATATATATATATATATATATATAGATATAGACACATTTTATGGCTTATGTCATTGAAGCTCCGTTATTCTTCTACAATAATTACATCGAGCGGCCAAGCGTTTCGCTAGAAATTAACTTTCAATTAAAAACGACATGAATAAAATGCCAATATACGAGTGGAGTAGAGAGACGAGTATTTACTATCTATATATACGACTAGGTAGTATCTATATACCCGCAGTAGAACCTGTGTGCCAATTATTATTTCTCTACGCTGCACCGAAACTATTAGATACAATTTCCTGGTTCGGATATCTTTAGATTTTTATTTGCTGTGGCTCTTTTTTTTTCTGTCTGGAAAAGAAAATACGAGTGCATCGATGGCGGCAACAATTTCCCTTCCTCTCTCGCCACTCGCCATGCTTAATTTTCCTGGTGTAATTTAACCAGACACCTTGTTAAAATTAAAAAATAATCTCTTGTTGCACCACACACATTTCCTAATCCACATATTTCAAAATGGCTAATTTTTTAAGTGGCAGATAGATACCATGATGAATGCCTCGAGGATTGTTTTTCTTACATAAATTATATAAAAAAGGTGACACTTTTTTTGTAAGTATAGAAAAAAGGCTAGATCAAAGGATTTACGCGCCCCCAAACTAATTGCACACAGAATAATAAATAACTCAAAGCGCAACCACGCATTAATCTACATACGTTTTCGAAAATTGTGTTTCTCTCTCACTCTCTCTCTCTTTCTCTGTCTCCATGTGTACAAGTATACAAGTTCCGTTTTTAGCTGTTTGTCACTTCGTATAGAAATAAAATGCTTTTGTGTTTCTATATAGTACTGGTTACAGCAATCTATGAGAGAAGGCTTTCATAATGCCAGGTCTAATCTTCCTATAAGTTAACCTGCTTGGCTACGTTAAATCGTTGCTCTTGTTGAGAATAGCAACTGACAACGCGTATTAGCTAAATGGGAGCATTGAAAATATTTATTTAATTGTTTATGGGAATTAGCCTGCATTGCAATAGAGTGCAATAGAGGAGAAGTATTTTATAGAAACCGCATAAGAATCGGAATCTAATTTAAATTGCATAATAATACTAAGGAAACGAAAAACTTGCCTTCAGAAAAATAATAGACGACGATCTTCCTGCTTCTTTTCTTTTTTTTTGGCATTCTGATCGAAGCACTACCGTAAGGCATATTAAATGCCAAATCCAAAGAGCGAAGAACAGACGCACACACATATACAGATAGAACTCTGAAAGGCTGGATACCGGTAGAGGGGATGGGGATGGTATGGAACTTTCCCCCTGTTTGTGTCGGGGCGCTGTTCAGCCGAGCGAAAGACTATTGTTGCGAAACCTTGCCGCTTTGATAGTTGATACAATGACCGGAGTGATTAATGGACTAATCCCCGCGCGAAGCATACACAATGCGCTAAGATCGCGCGCTGTATAGCATTCCGGATATTAGGAATTCGAACCCTTCGTCAACTCCGACGAAGTTGAATTCTATCACCCACTACACTTCACTTTTCTTCTATCAGGGGTCAGATCCTGGATGCCATCCCTTTATCCCTACGATGCATACATATATGTTGGCAGCAACCTTAATCTTGTTACACATGCTTGATCATCTCATCATATCCACCAGAACGTCTCCCATTGTGGATCAGATGATTTCTAACTGAGGATTACCCCAGACACCGGAGGAGCATTCTCATCAAGTGAATTTTAAATATATTGGAAACATTCCCCATTTAGTGTTGGTGTTGCGAATATTTTCATGTACACACGCTCATCAGTGACATGCATGTAATTACAAATCATTTTTTATCTAGATCCGTACAAGAGTGGCGGCAATATGACTGCCCAGTATTTATTAACCCTAAAATACTTAGGCGTTAATTAATTATGGAAATTAAAAGGAGGGACGAAATTACTAAAACATCACGTCTAACATGTCGTGCCGTTTGCTTAAAGTGGATTTGAAGGGGGATACATGAAATGTTCTATATCATTTAAATGGTACATGAGATTATTCATAGATTTTTAAGTGGGTGAAGGTGGATGAAATGGAAACAAAAAATACAGGATAATCGAAAAATGTAGCGAAAACATAGTTTTTATCATAATCTTAATTGAAATCAAATTAGGTGGAAGTTATACTTCACCAAAGCGGTTCGTTGGTGTTGCTGTAGACTTAACCCAGATATTTAAATTTATTTCATTCGATTTGTAACTATTTTGATGATTGATTAATTAAAATAGGAACAAATTAGTTTCCTAACGGTTTTTGGACAGAAATTTTCACATTAACATTATCTAGACATGGTCAAGACATTGATAAAGGCCTTTCTAACTAAATTAACTCTATGTTGTTATTTTTTTTCTTTCTAAACAGTATTAAAAATTGCTTTCCAATTAGCTGTTGTATATCAAAAGGAAACTGATGCCAAATAATTTATTTTTCATTGCAGCTGTTCATAATGTCTGACGGGAGGCATTTTTATCTTAATCTCTAAGCATGGATTAAGCAAGAACATCCAACCAGCATATACACACACACAAACATAATGCATATAGTATCCTTTGCTTCTCTCTCTATCCCTCGTTCCCTTTTTTCTTTCAGACTCATCTCAGTAACAACAAATTTTTAGAGAGGTCTAGAAATTTTGACATTGACAGATTATAACCGCTGGCGAACGCCAATCAGCTCTCGCACAACCGCACTCTACTGGATGCCAACCCATTCTCCTCTTCCTTCTCTCTATTCCGTTCCTTCAAGGCGGGCGATGGCGCAAAACTAAAAAACATCATTTGTCAAATGTCAAAAAATCCAAATGCGGATTTAAAGAAGTCTATATTCGTTATACATTGTTGCCATAACTAGATGAGTGAGTTAAGGGTTAGCCGAATTTTAGAAATCTATTAGGTTAATTGGTGAACTGAAATGAAAAATTGGATGAATTGTTGTAGTTTAGTTGAGAATTGTAAAACAGTTGACGAAGTTTCCAAAGAAATCATTTAAATTGTTGGAACAATATGGCAACGTTATTCACCACTTTCAGTCGCCCATTACAGTTTAATTTTCGAAAATTATAAGCTATATTAATCTTTTACTGAAATCATATAAGAAAAAAGGGAAAGAGAATGATTATTATGGTTTTATACTGGGGTAATGAAGTTATTTGTCAAAGTTAATGACTTCTTTGTCTCGAAATTAGACCTTTCAATTATTTTTTTAGTTTTTTTAATTTAGTTCTCACAGATGGAAGGTTGCAAACCGTTTTACATTTGACCGAAATCAAAATCTATTCTTAGAAAATCGACCGACAATCTCTTCTCTCCCTCTCTGCTAGCTGTTGTCGCAAAAATATATGCATGTTGCCAAATAGAGAAATAAAAAATCAACTGCAATAAAACGGTTTCTTGAGAACTAACAGTAAATAGTAGTAGAGTAGTAAAGTCATAAAAGAACAGTTTTTTGCCGCAGGACCAAAAAGCAAATTTTTGTAAAAATGCCCTTGCAGCAGTAGCAGAAAGTGCTTTTTCTTTTTTTTTGAATTCTAAGAATGACAATTTATTTTTTCGCATGTTGTTTTTATATACTGCCTTAATTGTTTCTTTTATAAACAAAAAAAGAAAAGAAAAAAAATACAAGAAGGAAAAAGGAATTTTTATATATAGCCATAAATTACAGAGAAAACATAACGAAATGATTTATGTGAGACAAGTGAAGGAAAGTTCTTTAGTATTTCAAGGAGGCGGAAGAAAACAGCTAAAATTTGTAGAAATAATATTTGCTGAAAGTTGATTCGATTATAAAAAAATCAAAAGTAAAAACGAGCATTGCTCTCTTTCGCATTATTTAACAAGTTGATGATAGTTCAATCAGTCACGTATTTAATTCGTCGCTCGATTAAATCCGTAATCAGTCCAATGCATACGATTATCGAATTAATAAAGATAAAAACTGGAATTTTTATTTTTTTTCCCCAAAAATTTGTTTCTATTTCTAACATTGTCTTACATCATGTAATTAAATTTTATTCGATATCAAATCTGACAGTAATTTATTACCAACCGAAAAAGAAATATTTTTAGTTATCTCATGACAAATAAACAGATTTCTATACGTTTAATGCTTTCCCACTCTGTCAAAACAACAGATTCATTATTTTTAAATTTTGATTGAGTTACGATTTCATTAAATAAGAATTATTATTATGTGATACATGTTGAAAAATGATTAAGTTTCTTTAATAAAATTCCACGAAATGGAAAATTATATAGTGCACTGTTTCCAAAATGGAAAATGAAAACGCCATTTTACTAAACAACGAGTGAAGCGAACGAAACGAGTTTTCCATCATACTGCCAACAACCAATACCGTATTTTTTCTTCCATTACTGCTTCCATTATTCCGCGTACATGGATTTTAATTGAAAAGTCGTCGTCGTCGTCGTTGATCGTCAACAGAAGCATGAACCCCCCAAGTTTCAGTTTAGCTGACGTATTTCATAGGTGTCATCGGCAGCGGCATCCATTTATCAACCCCTTTGACCCCCCACCCTTCCACCAACACAAATTTCTCGTTGTTACCCCCGCAAAAATTGTCCATTCTTGTGGAAACGAAACGAGAAATTCTATCAGCCACAAAGGGTGCGCGAAGACCGAGCAAGCGATTGAAAAGTGAAATAAAAGGGATATGCAGAAGTGGAGGAAAGGGGGCTCGCTATGATGGTAACCAATCAATGTATTAACCAACAATTATAGGGAGGAGTAGAAGGATACGCTATAGGGAAAGTTTATACACCTGCTGAAAACAGCAGCTGCATCATCGGCCACCTACCTAATAATAATAATAGTAAACGAATTTGATAATTTTGCGAATTAGCAACAGAAATACATTTAAGTATAATCTGTGCGATCAGCATGCTTTAAGGCATGAAAAATAATTGAAACAAGAAGCCATCGAACAATTCAGAATATTGAAAAATTTCGCCAAGAAAGTAAATTAAAAAGCAGCAAAAAAAATTACATCAATTTGTCAATACACACACTGAACCAAAGTAGGTAGGTAGGTCGGTAGTTCGGAAAGTAGGTAGTTATATACAACTACCAGATTATACATATATACACATTACAAAAGACTAAATACTCAACCAGGCATATATCTTTCCGTCTATTTATGCAAATGGTAAATTTTATAGCTTGTTAACAGGCATGTAAGGCCGCGGTGTTCGTCGAACGAATAATCGCTTATTAAATTGTTGCAATAAATTCGGTGGAGGCAGCGCCAGCGAGGAGCGCGCAAACAGAAGAAAAGCCAGCGAGAATCCATTAAAGGTCCCTGTCTCGATCTTTCTCTGTCTTTCTTAAATGAAAAGAGATACAAATACTATATTTTAAAAGGCTAACACACACAGGTAGGGAAGAGAAAAGATTTTGTTGTTTTTTAAACAAGTATAAAGTGAGATATCATCCCATTGTTTTGATGATCGGGAAGTTTATGGTTTCTTGGAGATATCGAGTGGGAAATGGAGTAAGGAGCTTCAGGTGCACCATTGTTCTAATTGGGTTTCCTGGGTCTAATTATAGACTCCAAATTTCAAGGGCAATTATACTGAAGTTTATTCTAAAAATTTTTCCCAAACATCATAATCTCAAAGACACAGTCGATGCACTCTTTTCATGTCTCTTCAGATATTCCCGTCCCTTCCTTTACTCTTACGTTTGTTTTTCTCCATTTGTCTCCATTCACGTTTCTGGGTCACTGTACCAAGTTTAACTTGCCAATATTTTACTGGAAAAAAGGAAGGAGCAGTCAGAAAGATGCGCTACTCTTAACGAAACTCATGTAGGTATACTCTCTCTTTTTGGCTCGTTCCTTTGCTGCTGATTCTTATTCTTCTTCTTCTTTTTCTTGTTGTGCGATTACACCAACCCAAAACCGGATTCCGATGAGATAAAATTGAGTTTATTGAATTCAATTCAGTAACATCTTCGAGAAGAGAATGATAATTGATAAATTGTATAGTGGTAGCTATACATAATATACATAAATTGTAAATTACTTAAATTGATTGATGAGAATTTAAATAATGTCCTTATTAACTCTAGGGTATGGTAATTGAGGTGACAAATTGTGAGAAGAATGTGCTGCTGCGATAATTGCTAATTCGAAAGAATATGAAGTAAAGATGTTTCGCGATATAAAACTTGACTTTTGTGTATTTTTCCACAATTTTACTATCATTTTTTCGCAATTTTTTTTTTCGCTTTCGTTTTGTCTTTTCATGAAACTCTGAAATTGGATGACGGGGCGAAAATGACGCAGACCGTTGTGTTCAACTGGCGACGGCAACGTTGTCTGCTGCTGCCGCTCTTCATTTCTCGCATTTTCCATCGCCATAAATCAAGTGACAGGAGACAGGCCAGCGGAGTGCCTCTCTCTTTGTGATCTCTCTCTCTCTCTCCGTTGCTATGGTTGCGTGGCATCCCGACAGTTTTGCGGATCGACGGGGCGTCGGGAGTAAGCGGTGTGGAGCGGAGCAAAGGGATTCAGATCACAACCGGAGATTTAATCCTGTCCCGTTTCTCTCTTTCCCTGTGTCTTTCTTTCTCAGTCTCTCTCTGTGTGTGTGTATGTGTGTGGATCTCTATTTTCCTCCTACACCACCACCACCTCCACAGCTCTAACTATACCTTCATTTCATCCTACTCCTCTCTCGCGAACCAGGAAAGTTAATAAGAGTTTTAGGGGATTAAAAATAATCCTACTGTTTTGCAATAATGCTATACGCAAAATGATTCCAGGGGCTATAGAGGATAGGAGGGTTGATTTACTGCGTACGGCAGAAGAATGGTATTGACGTTTCAGGCAAATAAAAAAAAATGTATACATTCAAATGAACTGAGACAGCATAAATTTCAGTGTGCAATCAGAAAAAATTTATTCTTTTTTAAACAAGTTGAAATCTTTTATGCAAAACAGTTGATCAACGGGGACCGCATTTTTCATTTAGTTATTAGACATGTATTGAAGAAGGGGGGCTAGTACCAACCCCATTTTTTACTAGTACGCCTTTTTTTTCTATTAACTTTCAACCCTTTTTCGTATTATAGCGGTTGGTTAACTAGGTGAGAAGTTTGGAGTTATTTTTCATGTGAATTCGAATTGAACCAATTGCCAATAGGTATCTACAATACATGGCCGATAAAACACTATTATTGACAACCATCAGAATGGATACTGGATCAAAAAATTGCCACATTTCCACATAAATCATAATCCATTTCATTTCCACCATTCATTATGATGATAATGGTGATATTTTTACGGTTTGTTCCTGTTACATTCCCGATTTTATGGTATCAATTTCTATATGAGTGCCGTGCACACACACATACGAAATGCGAAATGTTCGAAAAATAAAATGCATCTGCTCTTCTGGTCCGAGCGAGAGCGAAAGAGACAGAGAAAGGTTCATCGATGATTTATCGCATTTCGATAATAATAATTTTATAAAGCGATTATTTTATTAAATAGTGTGCATGTGTGTGTGTGTGTGTGTGAGCTCGTTCCAAACCAACGCGGAAATTATTTATGATAAATGCCAGACCATTTAGACATTGCTCATCTGGTAATGGATTTCATCGAAACATTGAACGAAAAAAATGATTTTTTAAAATTAATTTATGAATCGTCCGTAAAATAAACTCAATTATAGTTAGCATATTTTCCATTGATTATGAATAGTCTTCTACTATTCTCAACAGTTAAGGATTTGTCTTTCACCGCCAACAATAAAAGCTTAAGTTTCAAGTACCATTTGTTTTATTAATGGTGATGAAATGATTTGTTCGGACAATCTAAATGCAAACTGTAATTCGCCATATTTGTACAGCTTCTAACAGTTAGATTTATTATATGCTTTACTTATTTTCTAGCAATGACATACTGAATTCGTCAACAAAATATGATAATTTGTTTTCGAGCATTCACAACTACTTTTTAATTCGTAAAAGTACACGCCAATATAGATGTTTGCTATTCAATCACCCTGTATATTTCCATATGTTTTAAATTTTCAAATGGAGTTAATATTGTTGGAACCTTGAACATCATTGCCTGTATTATATCAATACAATTTCAATCTCACTTTTTAGAATCAAAATAGTTGAACTTGAATCACCCTGTATATACAGACAGAGAGAGATTCTTCTTTAATCGCGTAAAATTTCGGATCACGTTTAACCCTATATAAAAACGAAACGATAAACACACACGAAAGCTTTCCTGCTGTAAGCATGTTGCTTGCTGGTTTATTGAGGGTGAGTTGTGGTGGAGGGAAGGATGGAAGGCTGGAGATGGAGGGAGGAGGATTAATTCAGAAAACGTCCAAAACTCATCTTCACACTTCGCCAACTATCGGTAACGTATTGAGTAGCATTTGATCTCTTCGAAAAATGTTAAAGCGTGATTTTTTTGTCGATACAGGGTGTTCCAATTTTTGGATGTATTCTTTACTTTCGGATTTTTTAAATCAGTTTTATTTTATGATTTTTTTGTTGAGGTACATTGAAATCGTATGGGTCGTTTATGCGCTAGGTTACTAACTAATAGATACTATAGTTGAAATTGAATATTTATATGAGGCTATCGGGGGTTTTAAAACTCAAATAAACGTAGACATGATTTGTGTGATTTTACTTTTCATTCTATTATTTTGTCGGTTTTTTTTTTCAGGGGACATTTTTTGCGGGGGGTGCTATTTAGTTCGAGCGTATACTTATTGAAAAATACAAAACCTAATAGTGAAAAAAAAAAAATACAAAGGGCATCGTCATCGGCATCACGTTTGCACCGGGTGATCGTAAATTTTGCTCCCTGTCAGTCCATTGCAGTCAGTTTTTAATCGTTGATTGAAACTGCAATGTTTTGTTATGTTTTCTTTCTTTTTTTTTTTGCTGCAATACAGGGTAGGTTTTGTGAAGAAATTTATTTATTTAATGTACAAAAAATAAAACTAGAGTCTGCACAAAACGGAATTAATTTCAATAGTGGAAAATGATAATCGATCACTTTTTCTAATCCTTTTTCACTTTATGGCAAATTATACGTACATACAAATTTCTATTTGTTCACAAGCAACAGAGAATAATACTACAAAAAACAAAAAAAAAAAAAAACGTGGAAAAGTACAGAGGAAAAAGGGGGCTACATGTATTCATTAAACTAATAAATCAAAATGGCTTGAGCGCTAAGGGAAAACAAACAACAAAAACTGCCTGCAGCGTTTTAGTAATCGATATTTTGCTGTATTAAAATTTTTAAACAAAAATTAATAAAACTTTTAATAAACGGAGTTTGGATGTGGATATTTTAATAATTGAAATGCCATAAAAAAGTGATTAAATTAAAATACGAGAAATAATTAAAATAATTGTCAAATATGGATGGACCTGTTTTGGTAATCGATGGTTTCCGATTAATCGTAATCGTCGATTAGTGATTCAGATATTTCAGATTACAATGGCATAAATAAAAAACTAAATAATATTATTAATAATACAGAAATATTTCCATCAAATTCATCGCTCGCATTTGAAAACAAATATTGAAAAAAGAGTGTAACCAAATAAGGAAATGTCATAGAGAAGAAGGTATACATTTTCTGTTTCTTCCACATGAAAAACTTTTTGAAAAACTTCAGTAATAAATCAAAATTTTTACAAACAGTTTCTCAAAAACTTTCACTTGACTGTAATATGGGAATGAAGAAGAAAAAGAAAAAAAAAGAGCAGAGGCCACCATCACACCACCATCTCCTTCTTTTGTAAAGATAAGGACGGCATTTTAATGTCGCATTTTTTCTTTCACGGAGGATGTGTGTAGATATATATGTTTTTTATAAGCAGATTTGCTATAGGAGGATGATGGAAAATTTGATGTTGGCCAAAGTTTAAAAAAGTTGAAGTTGCAAAATGTAATAAATAATGAATTGTTTTGTTCAATTCGACTCGATACGCTACTGACCTTTGGCAAAATTTCCAAAAAAAATTTCAGACAAAAAACTCGTACCTGACCTTCACAATTATAAACAATAGATCTTTTAACATTCGATAAATATATATAAATATCTAGGTGTGAACGTACCTTTAGCGGATAGACACATCCTAAAATATTATTACGTATCAGACAATGGTCGGCGGCGGCCATTTATCAATCCGAAAATATTTAATTAAAACATGCGGACAACAGATTCATATACAAACGACAATTTATGCATCATATTTGTATACATGTATGTATAGATAAAATCAGAGGCGGTGCGGCTACGATTCTTCGTGAAAATTGATTTAATTAAAATTTAAAATTCCGGTCACTCAAATACAAATTATTTTGCAATTAGCCATACTAATTATTGAATTGGTTAAACGTAATTAATTAATGAATTTTTACTTACCTAAAAAATTTACCTTTTCCAAAACATTCAAATCGGCTGATGTTTTCTTCGTCGCATTTTTATAAAATCGCAAAAAAAACACACAACTCAAGATAATAAAGTTTTCAGTATATAGTTTTTCAAACGTTCGTGAAACATTCAGCTGAATTAATAAGTCACATGAAAACTGATCAAGCAAGTAATCAATCAATCAATCTATCAATCAATTCAAGTACTTAAAACAAACATCACCGTATTGACAGATTTCGATATCGAGGAAACTGTGATCGAATGCGAAACATGGAATCGTTGATTTTTCGTTTCGTTTTGTTTCTTCTTTTCGTTATTAAAGTATAAATAAATAAATAAATAATTAAGGAACGTACGTTTTTATTGAATTGTTATTAAATGGACAAGATGACGAATAAGAAGAGAAAAAAGAAGAAGAAATATCAGACGTTGAGTTTGATAATGTTGATGATGAGGATGATTTTGATGTGGATAGTAGTGTTGCTGTTGTTGTTGTTGTTGTTATGGATGATAACGATGACGACGATGATGATGATGATGATGATGAGAAAGAAGAAAAACCCGCGGATGATAATCTGCCAATTGCTTCCATATCACGTGTCGTCCAACAAAACAGACGAATCAAATATTAATGTGATGTCTTTATACTACTAGAGGAAATATTTTGTTTTGGACCAGTTTTTCTGATTGATTTCTTCAAGTTGTGCTGTTGATTCGTATGCGAGATAGCAATTCGAATAACAAATTTCAATCTGTATCATTCTCATCATCTTTTTTTTAAGCTCTCTATTTGTCTTTCTGTGTATGGATCAGAAGTAAGAGACATTTCAGTTTGATTTTCGTTTTTCTTTTTATTTTCTTAACAGAGAAGTAAATTGAAAGGAATTTAAATCTTCCAGATTATCTTCCAGATGTGAAGAATTAAAAAGATAAATAAAGATTAAATTCAATAATACACGAAAAATCAACACAAGAATATTATGAAAATATCGCGTAATGATTCCACTATTACCACTATCACCACCACGAAGAACAAGAGAAGAGAATATATTTAGAGAAACACGCCGCCACGTTCCGTTCACGTTCCGATATACTGAAACGAAAATGAAAAATACCGGAATGAAGAAGGAGAAGAGGATGGATTCTGCTATTCTGTATGTCTCTCTGGATGGACCACCGACGCCAACATACACATATACATATACAGCGTGAGAGTTAAATCCTCACTTGTGTTAAGCGTCTCGGCGCGCCTCCTGCTCATGCGTTTTTCCCCCGCCGTTTCCCAACAGTAGCAGCAGCAGCAGGAAAATGGTGTGCTACTGATCCTACATTGCTGTTGCACTTTCCCCTGTACTATTATGTATATATATATGTCTTTTTCTTTCTCTATTCTTCTTCTCCCTTTTCATTTTCCCGAAATTTAAGAGGATTTAAGAAGAAAAGCAGTTCTGAGAATGGTGTTTATTCCCTGAACGAATCTAGCTAACCATCGGCCCATGACTTTTGCCAATTTTAGTTTTTTCGTGTTATTGTTACTGTTGTTGTTTTTGTGGAAATTGGAGTTTCTGTTGAAGTTGGGATTTTTTGCGAATTGGAAAAAGAGTCTGCTTGGAATTAATCGTTTTTTGTAACTTTAACGTAAGGGATTGTTATTTAAAAATACAAATTAACTCGAGGCAACCCTTAAACCTTCAGATATCCATACACACACACTCTAGAAATACACAGTATGTCATTTCGACACACTTTCCGGTGAATGTGGAATAAAACGATGCCTCTAAACGGGGGACCGGCAGATTCTAAAACTGTCAGCATTGATCGTAAACCTTTCATTCGGAGTTTCGTTTTAGCTTCCTAAATTTCTGGAAACATCATCCATTTTATTTGAAAAATAAAGAAATAAAAAAAAATATATAGAAGAGAAGAAAAAAGTATTTATTATCGGGAGTTCCGACTAAAAATGATTTATGATTTATTTATGTATTCATTTATAGTTTGTTTTTTTTTTTATCTTATTTAATACATGGTGACGTTTTCAGTTGGAATAGAATTTTTGGATAATATCTAGAGTATTAAATTGTGTACATTCCGTCAACATTATCATTAATGAGAGCATTTTGAGATACGAGCTAGGGGCAATTGTGAGTTTTGTTGGATAACTAAAATCAGTATTCCGTTTGTGCTCTTTCAACCATTTAATTCAAAATCTAATTCAATTCGACAATAAATAATACATTAGACAACGAACTGCTTGATGCGTACGAGCATTATATTGTTTGCTTATAACTTTACTCTATGTAATTTTAGAACAGCAATAACAATTACTAGACCATGAAAACGTTTTCCTGACATTAAAAAAAAAATCTACTAACTTCCTTTATTGATAGCTTTGTCTTTTATTCTAACGGATTTTAATATTACTGTCTCTCTCTCTCTCTCTCTCTCTCTCTTCGCGCTTCCAAGAAAAATACACCGTTAATCCGGACCAAGATTTTCTCCCTTTTTTGATACATATTCGGATAAAAATGGTATTGTATTTTGCAAATTGCTTAAAGATATACCTAATCGTTAATTTTCACTGTGCAAGTTTCCCTGCACCATCCGTCGAAAGCGTGCAGTTGCTATATATTAAAATCGTTGCGTGCGAATTTCGTTTTAATGGGAAAACATGCATTTTCTTCTATAATTTTTAATACATATTTATTGAAAATTATTCTGTAAATTGTTAAATACCCCTTTTTGTCTTTTGTTTAATTAAAAGTATACGCTAACGATTTAATTATTCCATCTACAAGTAAACAAAAACTATGTTTAGCGCAAAATGGAATTTATTGTTGTAATTATTTTGATGTTGCTTAATTACTACATGTTTGATGCCTATGTTAGATTATAATTATTTCATCTACGTACAAATAATTCTGGTTTATTTTCAGCAAAAAAAAAATTAAAATGCATTAATTCCAAGGAAATTATACGAAAGAATTTGCAACATTCCAAAAATGACGTATCTATTGAATTAATTAGAAAATATCAATTTATTATAAATATATTTCGATTAAAAATGCATTTTCAATAATAATTAATTAGCTCCTAATATAAATGTTTTTTTACAGGTATAGATTCGGTAGAATCATCATCAGATGACCCGTGCGACCTTTGACTTTCCATTGGTAAGTATCAATATCAAGGTAAGTACCAAACATTGTTTTTTATGCGGAAACTTATCAATTGTCCATGATTTTTTTATCCACCAAATTTAATGACTCTCACGGTATATATAATGCAAAATATACCCGAAATAAATAGCAAAATAATTAACACAACCTGTTAAACAATGACGCAAGTAATGACTTTCAGATATCTAATTAAATCATTGGTCTCTCTCTCTCTCTCCGCATATAAATGACACATAAATCACATGGGCACAAATACGAAATGGAATAATAGTAAGAGATAAACAGATCAAGAGGGAGAGGGAGAGGGTACTATGCATATGGATATCTATATATACGTATATGTAGAGATATAGCTAATAGCTTTAAGCGTTTATTACTACGACTAATATTATTATTATTATTATTATTAAGCTTCAAATGTCATTGGTATGGAATGCAATAGTATAGCATCAGCTATGATGCTATACGTAGTATACGAAGACTGATGATGTTGGCGGTAAATTAATTGATAATTCCAATTATTGTGTTTTAATTGCAAAACATGATGATGATTTAGTTACATAGTTCCTCGGCAGTAGGTAATTGTTACACCCCGCATTATCATCATCTTCCAGCGTGAAATATACAAATTATCCGTATTTCATCAATTCCCATTGCAGCTGGAAAAAATATTAAATTTAAAAGACATTTTCAATTTTGCCAAAGGATGAATGAAAGATGACTTCTCCACCCACTCTTTACATCCTCATCCATTCATTTCCTCTTTGCTGTTATACGTCTCAGTGTCATTTTCTTCATCATCCTGATGTGACATTTTATGTGCATGTGTGTGTGTGTGTAGTATGAATAGAACAGAGCAGAAAATAAGGGTATCAAATATAGGGTTGGTATATACTATTATAGTTCGTTGAAGGAAGTGGGGAGTAAAGCAAGGGAAGAGGTGGTTAAAGGGGTGCTGCCTGCTTTTCCTCCCAAGTATTGATTTAATAGCATAGAGTAGTAGTGGCTGCTGCTGCTGTTGCGGCTGCTGAAGAAGAAGAAGGAGACAGACAAGAAGACAGACAGGCATGACGCATTATATATGGCGCTGGAGACGAAATTCAACTTTTTTTGTATATGTGTACTATGGAAAAGGACAGCGAGAAGAGAGGAAATGGAGCTGCTGCTGTTGTTGTCAGTGGATTTCCCATGAGGGAGTGAGAGAAAGAGGGGAAAGGCGTTTTTTTTCACTTCTTTTATTACTGAAAGTGATGAGAAAAGGACAGCTGCTACTGCTGATGTTATATTTCATTTGCTATCATGTCATATCAATAAAAGCGAACAAGTTTTGACAAAAAAAAATGTATTAAAAGATTGATAAAGAAATTGATGGAAAGGTGCGTTAAAACTAAAACTATTTGAATTTTTGACAAAATTCTAATGACTGAAGGTAGTATCACCGCAAGCTATTTTCAAATATACGTAAACAAAGCATTTGATTTGGTCGAAAAGCATGGTCGAAAGCATATATAAAATAGACTTCATTTGACATTCATTTGATATTGGGACGAATGTCACTAGTTGTGTAGATGTAAATGTGTATATAAAATATATGAATTTGAAAGTTATCCATATAGATAAGGTACAATTATTAGAATAGTAATCGAAACCGTCGTTACTAGAACTCAAAAATTATAATGTAGTTAAGTCAAAACCAGCATTATATGTACATCCAATAAGTAAATGAAATTAAAAGACTATTCTTGCTATTCACGCCAAAAACATTTCCAAAAAGTTTTTATGAAAAAGATGAATTAATCCCAATTTCATCAACAAGATGTACATACCCATGCTCAAAACAAAATTCTAAGACGCCTACCCGATATACTTATACACACACTTATACATAGACAGACATTATAATTTATCGTTTCGTCGTAGAAACGAAATTTTGGCATCCAGTTTTATCTAAATTTAAAATCTCAACTCTCACTAATTCTACGCTTACACATCCCTTGCCTTATCCCTCTGTTCCGTTATCCGTATATTTATATATATAGATATAGCTATTTGCGTAATTGGTCTAAGTTCATTTATAATTAAAAAAGTTTTAGTTGAGTCTCCTAATTGAACTAGACATAAGCCCGAAATCTAATCCGAAAATTAATCTTTTAATTCTTAGAAAATCAGATCAATATGCATTGCGGCAACACTGCGTTTGTATAAATTGTTTATGTGTAAACGTAAGATATAACTTAACTAGAGTTAAAACGTATACTAGTCGAAATAAATGCGATTGGATTATTTGCGCTGAGGGGGTACCACTAGGTAATATTCACCCCGTATAAGTATATTAATGTAAATTATACATGAGAATATTCATTTGGATTTGATATGAATATTCATTTTTATGTTCGATCCTATGCTCTTATTTTAGGGGTTATCGCCGGCGTAGATGCAAATACTGCTAATATCAATCGGTGACAAAGTTGCTTTGTTCTTGAACAGTCTTAATTATTTTTTTGCTCATTGCCGAAAAAACGGAGAAATTTTATTTTTATTCTAGAAGTTGTGGTATATCCAACGAATTATAATCTAGAAATGAAATAGAGAGAAATTAGCAAACAAAAGTGCACAACTAATAGTAGAATGGCTCCCTAATGAAAAAAAATGTGGAAGTTTGTACAGCGCAATGCAGCCATTAATCATCACGAAAATCTATAATAAACATACAAAAAAAGGGTGACATTTTGATGGCCGCTGTTGCTTTATTTCTGTATTTTTTTCGTATTAGTTGTATAAATTATACTTATTGTAAAATGGCGATTAAAAGATGTGGAAGCCTTTTAAATAAATATTGTAAATTAATATTTTGTTAAGATAATGGAAGTTCTGCGCTAATATAAATGAAAGGCTAAAGCAGCGATTGTTATTAATGAATTATAATATTATTGCTTAATTAAATCAATAAATTACTTTATTTTTAATTTTAATGTCAATAATGTCGATGAGTGGCTGTTTATTTGCGGCGATAAAAGCGCGGTAAGAAAGAAATCATTTAAGTAATGATATCAATGAATTATACGCCGCAGAGACCACATACGAACTTCATAATAAAAAATAAAAAATAATAACTTTTTAGCACAATTAATTATGTATTTTCAGTTCGTTAATTCTCGAATGGCTAATAATTTTCCTTCCCATTGATGCTCATTTTTATGTCGGTAACCTTTCTAATTTCAAACAATTAGATATTATTTTTATATTAAATATTAAATTAGATACTCTTTTAATAGCCAACAATTAATATAACTTTAAACTAAACAAAAACAAGGATTTCGTGGCTTAGATGATAGACAAATTTATAATCTCATTATAATATACGAAATATAAGCCTACTATTTTCTAAAAAATAATTACAATTAACTGATGTTAATTAAGTAAATGAAAATCATAAAAAATTGTGATATAAATTTAAGTTGTACGGTAAATATGCTTCGTTTGCTCTTGTTCTGTTTCACATCTGTTTCAGTGCATCATTTTAATTTATTAAATTTCAATTTAAATGCTCCTTTTATTTTATCTTCGGTTCATTCTAAATGAAGTACATTTAGTTTCAGTTTCTAGATTGGCCTTATCCTAGATAGGGTCTAGCTACTTTCGGATTCTCGATTTGTCTTATTCTAGATAGGATATATTTATTTTCGGATTCTAGATTGATCTTATTCTAGATGGGGTATGTCTGTTTCGGATTCTAGATTGGTTTATTCCAAATGGAGTATATCTAGTTTCTGATTCCGGATGTCTTACTCTAGATGGGGTATATCTAGTATCGGATTTTAGATTTATGCTATTCTAGAAGGGGCATATCTAGTTTCTGATTGTAGATAGGTCTTATTCAAGGTGAGGTCAATCTAGTTGTTGATTTCAATTGGTCTCATTTTGGATAGGGTATATTCGCTATTGAATTTTATCTTCGTTTCATTCTAAATAAAGTACATTTAGTTTCAGTTTCTAGATTGGCCTTATCCTAGATAGGATCTAACTACTTTCGGATTCTAGATTTGTCTTATTCTAGATAGGATATATCTATTTTCGGATTCTAGATTGATCTTATTCTAGATGGTGTACGTCTGTATCGGATTCTAGATTGGTTGATTCCAAATGGAGTATATCTAGTTTCTGATTCCGGATGTCTTACTCTAGATGGGGTATATCTAGTATCGGATTTTAGATTTATGCTATTCTAGAAGGGGCATATCTGGTTTCTGATTGTAGATAGGTCTTATTCAAGGTGAGGTCAATCTAGTTGTTGATTTCAAATTGGTCTCATTTTGGATAGGGTATATTCGCTTTTGAATTTTATCTTCGTTTCATTCTAAATAAAGTACATTTAGGTTCAGTTTCTAGATTGGCCTTATCCTAGATAGGGTCTAGCTACTTTCGGATTCTTGATATGTCTTACTCTAGATAGGATATATCTATCTTCGGATTCTAGATTGATCTTATTCTAGATGGTGTACGTCTGTTTCGGATTCTAGATTGGTTTATTCCAAATGGAGTATATCTAGTTTCTGATTTCGGATGTCTTACTCTAGATGGGGTATATCTAGTATCGGATTTTAGATTTATGCTATTCTAGAAGGGGTATATCTAAAATCCGAAAGTAGTTAGACCCTATATAGGATAAGGCCAATCTAGACACTGAAACTAAATGTACTTTATCTAGAATGAAACAAAGATAAAATTCAAAAGGAATATACCCTATCCAAAATGAGACCAATTTGAAATCAACAACTAGATTGACCTCACCTTGAATAAGACCTATCTACAATCCGAAACTAAATATGCCCCTTCTAGAATAGCATAAATCTAAAATCCGATACTAGATATATACCATCTAGAGTAAGACTTCCGGAATCAGAAGCTAGATATACTCCATTTGGAATAAACCAATCTAGAATCCGAAACAGACATACACCATCTAGAATAAGATCAATCTAGAATTCGAAAATAGATATATCCTCTCTAGAATAAGACAAATTTAGTATCCGTATATTTAGTTTCAGTTTCTAGATTGGCCTTATCCTTGATAGTGTCTAACTACTTTCGGATTCTCGATTTGTCTTATTCTAGATAGGATATATTTATTTTCGGATTCTAGATTGATCTTATTCTAGATGGGGTATGTCTGTTTCGGATTCTAGATTGGTTTATTCCAAATGGAGTATATCTAGTTTCTGATTCCGGATGTCTTACTCTAGATGGGGTATATCTAGTATCGGATTTTAGATTTATGCTATTCTAGAAGGGGCATATCTAGTTTCTGATTGTAGATAGGTCTTATTCAAGGTGAGGTCAATCTAGTTGTTGATTTCAATTGGTCTCATTTTGGATAGGGTATATTCGCTATTGAATTTTATCTTCGTTTCATTCTAAATAAAGTACATTTAGTTTCAGTTTCTAGATTGGCCTTATCCTAGATAGGATCTAACTACTTTCGGATTCTAGATTTGTCTTATTCTAGATAGGATATATCTATTTTCGGATTCTAGATTGATCTTATTCTAGATGGTGTACGTCTGTATCGGATTCTAGATTGGTTGATTCCAAATGGAGTATATCTAGTTTCTGATTCCGGATGTCTTACTCTAGATGGGGTATATCTAGTATCGGATTTTAGATTTATGCTATTCTAGAAGGGGCATATCTGGTTTCTGATTGTAGATAGGTCTTATTCAAGGTGAGGTCAATCTAGTTGTTGATTTCAAATTGGTCTCATTTTGGATAGGGTATATTCGCTTTTGAATTTTATCTTCGTTTCATTCTAAATAAAGTACATTTAGGTTCAGTTTCTAGATTGGCCTTATCCTAGATAGGGTCTAGCTACTTTCGGATTCTTGATATGTCTTACTCTAGATAGGATATATCTATCTTCGGATTCTAGATTGATCTTATTCTAGATGGTGTACGTCTGTTTCGGATTCTAGATTGGTTTATTCCAAATGGAGTATATCTAGTTTCTGATTTCGGATGTCTTACTCTAGATGGGGTATATCTAGTATCGGATTTTAGATTTATGCTATTCTAGAAGGGGTATATCTAAAATCCGAAAGTAGTTAGACCCTATATAGGATAAGGCCAATCTAGACACTGAAACTAAATGTACTTTATCTAGAATGAAACAAAGATAAAATTCAAAAGGAATATACCCTATCCAAAATGAGACCAATTTGAAATCAACAACTAGATTGACCTCACCTTGAATAAGACCTATCTACAATCCGAAACTAAATATGCCCCTTCTAGAATAGCATAAATCTAAAATCCGATACTAGATATATACCATCTAGAGTAAGACTTCCGGAATCAGAAGCTAGATATACTCCATTTGGAATAAACCAATCTAGAATCCGAAACAGACATACACCATCTAGAATAAGATCAATCTAGAATTCGAAAATAGATATATCCTCTCTAGAATAAGACAAATTTAGTATCCGTATATTTAGTTTCAGTTTCTAGATTGGCCTTATCCTTGATAGTGTCTAACTACTTTCGGATGCTAGATTTGTCTTATTCTGGATAGGATATATCTATTTTCGGATTCTAGATTGATCTTATTCTAGATGGTGTACGTCTGTTTCGGATTCTAGATTGGTTGATTCCAAATGGAGTATATCTAGTTTCTGATTCCGGATGTCTTACTCTAGATGGAGTATATCTAGTATCGGATTCTAGATTTATGCTATTCTAGAAGGGGCATATCTAGTTTCGGATTGTAGATAAGTCTTATTCAAGGTGAGGTCAATCTAGTTGTTGATTTCAAATTGGTCTCATTTTGGGTAGGGTATATTCGCTTTTGGATTTTATTTTCGTTTCATTCTAAATAAAGAACATTTAAATTCAGTTTCTAGATTGGCCTTATCCTAGATAGGGTCTAGCTACTTTCAGATTCTCGATTTGTCTTATTCTAGATAGGATATATCTATTTTCGGATTCTAGATTGATCTTATTCTAGATGGTGTACGTCTGTTTCGGATTCTAGATTGGTTGATTCCAAATGGAGTATATCTAGTTTTTGATTCCGGATGTCTTACTCTAGATGGTGTATATCTAGTATCGGATTTTAGATTTATGCTATTCTAGAAGGGGCATATCTAGTTTCGGATTGTAGATAGGTTTTATTCAAGGTGAGGTCAATCTAGTTGTTGATTTTAAATTGGTCTCATTTTGGATAGGGCATATTCGCTTTTGAATTTTATCTTCGTTTCATTCTAAATAAAGTACATTTAGTTTCAGTTTCTAGATTAGCCTTATCCTAGATAGGGTCTAACTACTTTCGGATTCTAGATTTGTCTTATTCTAGATAGGATATATCTATTTTCGGATTCTAGATTGATCTTATTCTAGATGGTGTACGTCTGTTTCGGATTCTAGATTGGTTGATTCCAAATGGAGTATATCTAGTTTTTGATTCCGGATGTCTTACTCTAGATGGTGTATATCTAGTATCGGATTTTAGATTTATGCTATTCTAGAAGGGGCATATCTAGTTTCGGATTGTAGATAGGTTTTATTCAAGGTGAGGTCAATCTAGTTGTTGATTTCAAATTGGTCTCATTTTGGGTAGGGTATATTCGCTTTTGGATTTTATTTTCGTTTCATTCTAAATAAAGAACATTTAAATTCAGTTTCTAGATTGGCCTTATCCTAGATAGGGTCTAGCTACTTTCAGATTCTCGATTTGTCTTATTCTAGATAGGATATATCTATTTTCGGATTCTAGATTGATCTTATTCTAGATGGTGTACGTCTGTTTCGGATTCTAGATTGGTTGATTCCAAATGGAGTATATCTAGTTTTTGATTCCGGATGTCTTACTCTAGATGGTGTATATCTAGTATCGGATTTTAGATTTATGCTATTCTAGAAGGGGCATATCTAGTTTCGGATTGTAGATAGGTTTTATTCAAGGTGAGGTCAATCTAGTTGTTGCTTTTAAATTGGTCTCATTTTGGATAGGGCATATTCGCTTTTGAATTTTATCTTCGTTTCATTCTAAATAAAGTACATTTAGTTTCAGTTTCTAGATTAGCCTTATCCTAGATAGGGTCTAACTACTTTCGGATTCTAGATTTGACTTATTCTAGATAGGATATATCTATTTTCGGATTCTAGATTGATCTTATTCTAGATGGTGTACGTCTGTTTCGGATTCTAGATTGGTTTATTCCAAATGGAGTATATCTAGTTTCTGATTCCGGATGTCTTACTCTAGATGGGGTATATCCAGTATCGGATTTTAGATTTATGCTATTCTAGAAGGGGCACATCTAGTTTCGGATTGTAGATAGGTCTTATTCAAGGTGAGGTCAATCTAGTTGTTGATTTCAAATTGGTCTCATTTTGGGAAGGGTATATTCGCTTTTGAATTTTATCTTCGTTTCATTCTAAATAAAGTACATTTAGGTTCAGTTTCTAGATTGGCCTTATCCTAGATAGGGTCTAACTACTTTCGGATTCTAGATTTGTCTTATTCTAGATAGGATATATCTATTTTCGGATTCTAGATTGATCTTATTCTAGATGGTGTACGTCTGTTTCGGATTCTAGATTGGTTTATTCCAAATGGAGTATATCTAGTTTCTGATTTCGGATGTCTTACTCTAGATGGGGTATATCTAGTATCGGATTTTAGATTTATGCTATTCTAGAAGGGGTACATCTAAAATCCGAAAGTAGTTAGACCCTATATAGGATAAGGCCAATCTAGACACTGAAACTAAATGTACTTTATCTAGAATGAAACGAAGATAAAATTCAAAAGGAATATACCCTATCCAAAATGAGACCAATTTGAAATCAACAACTAGATTGACCTCACCTTGAATAAGACCTATCTACAATCCGAAACTAAATATGCCCCTTCTAGAATAGCATAAATCTAAAATCCGATACTAGATATACCCCATCTAGAGTAAGACATCCGGAATCAGAAACTAGATATACTCCATTTGGAATAAACCAATCTAGAATCCGAAACAGACATACACCATCTAGAATAAGATCAATCTAGAATTCGAAAATAGATATATCCTATCTAGAATAAGACAAATTTAGTATCCGTATATTTAGTTTCAGTTTCTAGATTGGCCTTATCCTTGATAGTGTCTAACTACTTTCGGATGCTAGATTTGTCTTATTCTGGATAGGATATATCTATTTTCGGATTCTAGATTGATCTTATTCTAGATGGTGTACGTCTGTTTCGGATTCTAGATTGGTTGATTCCAAATGGAGTATATCTAGTTTCTGATTCCGGATGTCTTACTCTAGATGGAGTATATCTAGTATCGGATTTTAGATTTATGCTATTCTAGAAGGGGCATATCTAGTTTCGGATTGCAGATAAGTCTTATTCAAGGTGAGGTCAATCTAGTTGTTGATTTCAAATTGGTCTCATTTTGGGTAGGGTATATTCGCTTTTGGATTTTATTTTCGTTTCATTCTAAATAAAGAACATTTAAATTCAGTTTCTAGATTGGCCTTATCCTAGATAGGGTCTAGCTACTTTCAGATTCTCGATTTGTCTTATTCTAGATAGGATATATCTATTTTCGGATTCTAGATTGATCTTATTCTAGATGGTGTACGTCTGTTTCGGATTCTAGATTGGTTTATTCCAAATGGAGTATATCTAGTTTTTGATTCCGGATGTCTTACTCTAGATGGTGTATATCTAGTATCGGATTTTAGATTTATGCTATTCTAGAAGGGGTATATCTAAAATCCGAAAGTAGTTAGACCCTATGTAGGATAAGGCCAATCTAGACACTGAAACTAAATGTACTTTATCTAGAATGAAACGAAGATAAAATTCAAAAGGAATATACCCTATCCAAAATGAGACCAATTTGAAATCAACAACTAGATTGACCTCACCTTGAATAAGACCTATCTACAATCCGAAACTAAATATGCCCCTTCTAGAATAGCATAAATCTAAAATCCGATACTAGATATACCCCATCTAGAGTAAGACATCCGGAATCAGAAACTAGATATACTCCATTTGGAATAAACCAATCTAGAATCCGAAACAGACATACACCATCTAGAATAAGATCAATCTAGAATTCGAAAATAGATATATCCTATCTAGAATAAGACAAATTTAGTATCCGTATATTTAGTTTCAGTTTCTAGATTGGCCTTATCCTTGATAGTGTCTAACTACTTTCGGATGCTAGATTTGTCTTATTCTGGATAGGATATATCTATTTTCGGATTCTAGATGGTGTACGTCTGTTTCGGATTCTAGATTGGTTGATTCCAAATGGAGTATATCTAGTTTCTGATTCCGGATGTCTTACTCTAGATGGAGTATATCTAGTATCGGATTTTAGATTTATGCTATTCTAGAAGGGGCATATCTAGTTTCGGATTGCAGATAAGTCTTATTCAAGGTGAGGTCAATCTAGTTGTTGATTTCAAATTGGTCTCATTTTGGGTAGGGTATATTCGCTTTTGGATTTTATTTTCGTTTCATTCTAAATAAAGAACATTTAAATTCAGTTTCTAGATTGGCCTTATCCTAGATAGGGTCTAGCTACTTTCAGATTCTCGATTTGTCTTATTCTAGATAGGATATATCTATTTTCGGATTCTAGATTGATCTTATTCTAGATGGTGTACGTCTGTTTCGGATTCTAGATTGGTTGATTCCAAATGGAGTATATCTAGTTTTTGATTCCGGATGTCTTACTCTAGATGGTGTATATCTAGTATCGGATTTTAGATTTATGCTATTCTAGAAGGGGCATATCTAGTTTCGGATTGTAGATAGGTTTTATTCAAGGTGAGGTCAATCTAGTTGTTGCTTTTAAATTGGTCTCATTTTGGATAGGGCATATTCGCTTTTGAATTTTATCTTCGTTTCATTCTAAATAAAGTACATTTATTTTCAGTTTCTAGATTAGCCTTATCCTAGATAGGGTCTAACTACTTTCGGATTCTAGATTTGTCTTATTCTAGATAGGATATATCTATTTTCGGATTCTAGATTGATCTTATTCTAGATGGTGTACGTCTGTTTCGGATTCTAGATTGGTTGATTCCAAATGGAGTATATCTAGTTTTTGATTCCGGATGTCTTACTCTAGATGGTGTATATCTAGTATCGGATTTTAGATTTATGCTATTCTAGAAGGGGCATATCTAGTTTCGGAGTGTAGATAGGTTTTATTCAAGGTGAGGTCAATCTAGTTGTTGATTTTAAATTGGTTTCATTTTGGATAGGGCATATTCGCTTTTGAATTTTATCTTCGTTTCATTCTAAATAAAGTACATTTAGGTTCAGTTTCTAGATTGGCCTTATCCTAGATAGGGTCTAGCTACTTTCGGATTCTTGATATGTCTTACTCTAGATAGGATATATCTATCTTCGGATTCTAGATTGATCTTATTCTAGATGGTGTACGTCTGTTTCGGATTCTAGATTGGTTTATTCCAAATGGAGTATATCTAGTTTCTGATTCCGGATGTCTTACTCTAGATGGGGTATATCCAGTATCGGATTTTAGATTTATGCTATTCTAGAAGGGGCACATCTAGTTTCGGATTGTAGATAGGTCTTATTCAAGGTGAGGTCAATCTAGTTGTTGATTTCAAATTGGTCTCATTTTGGGAAGGGTATATTCGCTTTTGAATTTTATCTTCGTTTCATTCTAAATAAAGTACATTTAGGTTCAGTTTCTAGATTGGCCTTATCCTAGATAGGGTCTAACTACTTTCGGATTCTAGGTTTGTCTTATTCTAGATAGGATATATCTATTTTCGGATTCTAGATTGATCTTATTCTAGATGGTGTACGTCTGTTTCGGATTCTAGATTGGTTTATTCCAAATGGAGTATATCTAGTTTCTGATTTCGGATGTCTTACTCTAGATGGGGTATATCTAGTATCGGATTTTAGATTTATGCTATTCTAGAAGGGGTATATCTAAAATCCGAAAGTAGTTAGACCCTATATAGGATAAGGCCAATCTAGACACTGAAACTAAATGTACTTTATCTAGAATGAAACGAAGATAAAATTCAAAAGGAATATACCCTATCCAAAATGAGACCAATTTGAAATCAACAACTAGATTGACCTCACCTTGAATAAGACCTATCTACAATCCGAAACTAAATATGCCCCTTCTAGAATAGCATAAATCTAAAATCCGATACTAGATATACCCCATCTAGAGTAAGACATCCGGAATCAGAAACTAGATATACTCCATTTGGAATAAACCAATCTAGAATCCGAAACAGACATACACCATCTAGAATAAGATCAATCTAGAATTCGAAAATAGATATATCCTATCTAGAATAAGACAAATTTAGTATCCGTATATTTAGTTTCAGTTTCTAGATTGGCCTTATCCTTGATAGTGTCTAACTACTTTCGGATGCTAGATTTGTCTTATTCTGGATAGGATATATCTATTTTCGGATTCTAGATTGATCTTATTCTAGATGGTGTACGTCTGTTTCGGATTCTAGATTGGTTGATTCCAAATGGAGTATATCTAGTTTCTGATTCCGGATGTCTTACTCTAGATGGAGTATATCTAGTATCGGATTTTAGATTTATGCTATTCTAGAAGGGGCATATCTAGTTTCGGATTGCAGATAAGTCTTATTCAAGGTGAGGTCAATCTAGTTGTTGATTTCAAATTGGTCTCATTTTGGGTAGGGTATATTCGCTTTTGGATTTTATTTTCGTTTCATTCTAAATAAAGAACATTTAAATTCAGTTTCTAGATTGGCCTTATCCTAGATAGGGTCTAGCTACTTTCAGATTCTCGATTTGTCTTATTCTAGATAGGATATATCTATTTTCGGATTCTAGATTGATCTTATTCTAGATGGTGTACGTCTGTTTCGGATTCTAGATTGGTTGATTCCAAATGGAGTATATCTAGTTTTTGATTCCGGATGTCTTACTCTAGATGGTGTATATCTAGTATCGGATTTTAGATTTATGCTATTCTAGAAGGGGCATATCTAGTTTCGGATTGTAGATAGGTTTTATTCAAGGTGAGGTCAATCTAGTTGTTGATTTTAAATTGGTCTCATTTTGGATAGGGCATATTCGCTTTTGAATTTTATCTTCGTTTCATTCTAAATAAAGTACATTTAGTTTCAGTTTCTAGATTAGCCTTATCCTAGATAGGGTCTAACTACTTTCGGATTCTAGATTTGTCTTATTCTAGATAGGATATATCTATTTTCGGATTCTAGATTGATCTTATTCTAGATGGTGTACGTCTGTTTCGGATTCTAGATTGGTTGATTCCAAATGGAGTATATCTAGTTTTTGATTCCGGATGTCTTACTCTAGATGGTGTATATCTAGTATCGGATTTTAGATTTATGCTATTCTAGAAGGGGCATATCTAGTTTCGGATTGTAGATAGGTTTTATTCAAGGTGAGGTCAATCTAGTTGTTGATTTTAAATTGGTCTCATTTTGGATAGGGCATATTCGCTTTTGAATTTTATCTTCGTTTCATTCTAAATAAAGTACATTTAGTTTCAGTTTCTAGATTAGCCTTATCCTAGATAGGGTCTAACTACTTTCGGATTCTAGATTTGTCTTATTCTAGATAGGATATATCTATTTTCGGATTCTAGATTGATCTTATTCTAGATGGTGTACGTCTGTTTCGGATTCTAGATTGGTTTATTCCAAATGGAGTATATCTAGTTTCTGATTTAAGATGTCTTACTCTAGATGGGGTATATCTAGTATTGGATTTTAGATTTATGCTATTCTAGAAGGGGTATATCTAGAATCCGAAAGTAGTTAGACCCTATCTAGGATAAGGGTAATCTAGAAACTGAAACTAAATATACTTTATTTAGAATGAAACGAAGATAAAATTCAAAACCGAATATGCCCTATCCAAAATGAGACCCATTTGAAATCAACAACTAGATTGACCTTACCTTGAATAAAACCCATCTACAGTCCGAAACTAGACATGCCCCTTCTAGAATAGCATAAATCTAAAATCCGATACTAGATATACCCCATCTAGAGTAACACATCCGGAATCAGAAACTAGATATACTCCATTTGGAATCAACCAATCTAGAATCCGAAACAGACGTACTCCATCTAGAATAAGATCAATCTAGCATCCGAAAATAGATATATCCTATCTAGAATAAGGCAAATCTAGAATCTGTACATTTAGTTTCAGTTTCCAGTTTCGGATTGTGGACAGGGCTTATTCGAGGTGAGGTCAATCTAGTTGTTGATTTCAAACCCGCGTCCAATAGCATATATCATTCTTTGGCTCTCTATATAAATCTGTAGTCTATTGCATCGGGCGATTATTTTTCGCCAGAATACGCTTGTATTATACTATAACCACATCCTAATACAACTTAAATTAGTATGTCTTAGAGCCGTTTTACACATGAAAGAATTCGATAGATTAATCTAAAATAAATTATGTCGAGAAGATATTGTACGAATCAAGTCACATGCTTTTCCCGATAAAAATATAAAAATTGTTCTGCATTTTACAGAGTATTACAAGATTAGCATAACAAGAATATGCGCTACAAATTGCCCAAAATACATGAGCGGTGACGCATTTGTCAGTCGCTTGTTTGTTCTCTACCAATTCTAATAGTTTCATAGAGAAACAGGTGCTCAAATAAGACTACATATATTTTATTGTTGCTATCAACTTTGTTTAATTTTGCAAAGTAGCAAATTCCAACAATTGATATGTGTAAAACAGATTGTAGTGAAAATTAAAAATTATTGTTTAATTTAAATAATTTATTCATATTTTAGAATGATGAATAGAATTCTTAGATGTTTAATACGCCTCTTATAATCAAAAACTGCCAAAGAAAATAAATTACGAACTAAAACAACCAGGCATTCACATATGTCACAAGAGTAGAATAAAAATTAGTAATTAAAGAGCAAAAATTATAGCTAAAAGCAAAAAAAAACCAATGCAATATTATCTATATGTAATATCATACCAAGATTGCGAAGGTAGATTGGAAAAATAACACAATACTTAAAGAATAGTCGGTCTGTATCGACCAGAATCGATCTTCTCTACCAGACTATCGATCGTAGTCTGATGTTAAACATAAAATACCCAAATCTGTGGCATAATTTTATTTTCAGTTAACTGAAAGCTTGTACATTGTATTGTAGACATATCTGCGTTTGCTTTTGTTCGGAAGGGTAGTTTTCTTCCAGTTTATTTACTTCAGACGATTTATTACTTTCGATACTTACTTTACTTCGACGATTTACTAATTTCTATATTATTGCATTAAAATCATAAATAGTAGTAAATTTGATAAAATGACAATGATGGTCCCTTGTCATTGACAGGGTAATAAAATGAAATCATAATTTATTCTCGCACTTACTTTTAATGAATATTCTTTTATTTTTTTTTGTCTCTCTGGTCTTGTTTTGTGTGTGTGTAAAATATCAATAAATTATTCACACGGAATCAATTATTTTACGCTCTATATGTTTTTCAATAAATTTATAATTATCTGATATTGATAGCTTCAATATTCGATTTGTTTCGTCGCAATTATATGTCATCAACATACTTTTTCTTTTTTTTTTTTTTAGTTGAAATTAAATCATTCATTCATTCACTATAGTGTGTTGAATGTTTTGTTGACAATTGTCTTGTCGATCTTTAATCATCTAATTGACAAACTTCAAAACAAATTTGCACAACAAAACGGAAAATTGATTGAATTTTGTCACCGGCAAATTGCCTCCTATGGCTGTTCAATTTGTTACCTGTACCTCTATTTTTGTTGAAATTCTTCACATTTTGCGAATTATTAATAGTTTTTATTTGTGCGCTATTATTAACAAATAGCACCACTCAATTAATATTTTCCCATTCAATTTTTTTCCCCCTGTCAAAATAAGAGCGTAGGATACACAATAAGTAAATGATACACACATGAAAAGGAGTTGTTGTTGTTCAGCAACGAAAAAAGAGGGAGTAAAGATATATTTATAGCCCGTTTTACTTTCACCACTTTTCAGACAATCATAGCAGTTTTTCCTGCCTACACTTTCACTCGTAGTAGAAGCCCTTTTAGAAGGTTTAATCATTATTATAGGAGTGGAGACCACCCCCTTTGCCGAAACAACCAAGAAGTAAGAGTTTTCATAGAACGTTTTGCTTCGATTCGAACACATACATTCATCTCTCACCCTCTACATGTACAAAATGCGAAGCGAGCACTTATTTTTCTTCTTTTTCCTTCTTCATCTCCACTCTATTCGATGTGTATTTGGTATGAGAGGGTGGCCGCTTACAAGTAGAAAAAACAAGCAGAAATCCAATAATCTCTAGTAATTTTAACTGAAAACGATATCTGTTTTCTGCATGTGTGTGAATGTATTTCTGTGTGTGTGCAGAGGTTGTAAATACGCCCGCGGCGGCATTAAAATAAACACTTTTGCTTGTTTCTTACTGCTTTACTGTAAGATACAAACAATATAAAAACTGATAAATGAAGAAACAAAACAAGAAAATCTTCTGCAATTAATTCTGAAAATTAACATCTCGGTGTAATAACTGTACTTGCGCTCAATCGATTGGAAAAGTCCAATCCGTATAGGAAAAAAACCCTCGATAATCCAACTGTTGTAAAGAAAGAAACGAAAAATCGATTTAATTTTCTTTCCGACCACTTTTCATCAATCATTTTGCCTGAGAAAAAAGCGATCATCAACAATGGGTGGATAATACGCAAAATCTTCCCTTCGTCTCGGTCCATCGCAAATTCAAAGCGGTATTGACTGTCTCTATATCTATCTATTCGTTTGTCTATCTATCTACATATATACAGATATACGTCATCAATACAGATTGGATTGCGACTCCGGCAGCTAAAATGTCTAAAAGGGTGGGGTGGGGTTTTAAGTTAGCAAAAGACGCTGGAAGGGAGGTGACCGAAAATCATCCCCCTTTTTTTTACTGATGAATTTCCTCCCTTTGTGCGTATAGTATAATCATTTGATGGCAGCGGTGTGTGTGCCCAGAGCAGGGCTAAATCAAATGAACAGAGGCGTAGTGAAAAAAAGCATTTTCAGAACTGACATATGTCGTAATTTTCTTAAAAACTATTCATTTATTAGCGAATATTTAATTGTTTCAGTTGCCTGTATAAGGATTGATATTTGATCCGAAAGACTCTTACTAATTAGTAGTTTAAAGCAACTCAAAATTAAAACATGTGCCTTTTTCGAGAATATTATAATAATGAATTTAATCGGTTTCGCTTAAGGCCATCTTTAGGCTAAAGAGAATAACTGAATACGAAAAACTCAATTCTACGTCACTGAACTTATATAACTAGCTAGAGCAAATCCAGTTTTCCTATTTTACTACAACTATTCAAGCTACCTTATACCATTATAATAGTAGAATATAGAGAGACAGTTCACTACAACCACCCTTGTCTAATCCCAGAACCCCATAACTGTTTTCTTGTTATCTGTCTCTGTGTGTGTGTATGAGTGTATAAGTAGGTAGGTAGATATCCTACGAAACTCAACGGAGAAAAGGAGACGAACAAGATATATCTGATTTACGATAACATTTTCAACTACTGAATAATTTTCTGTTTCTCTCTCTTCATCTATGTCGATTATGTAACAGAATATTAAATGCTAATTGCTTACAATAGAATAAGAGACGAACCTTATTATTTTTTATTTGAAATTTATTAAAGTAAAAGGGGGAGAAAGGTATCTGTCAATGAGAAATGAAGCATCGAATTTAATAGTTTTGTCTATAATACAAAGTAACGATATAATTAATAATGCATTTTCTATAAATAGAGCATCATTTTTTTGATATTAATAATTTATTCAAATCGAAATTGATCTACATAGTATATTAATAGCCGAAATTAATTGATACTTTTAATTATATAGCCTTATAAACATTTCACTAATAATTAATTTGATTTATATTCTATTTTGTTATTTTTTGAATTAATTATTGTAACTGTAATTAATGATGCTATTCGATAACAGTTCGAATAGATACAAAGTTCAAATCACAAAACTGACTGAGCCTCTGCTGATTAATTAAATAATTGATCGATTTACATTGATAATTGATTGTCTAATTATATCTGCTTTCTGTGTTGCAATTGTCAACGTGATGCTGTGGCAATAACCAATTGCAAGAGAAATTGCGTGTGGTATTTTCAAAGAAAAAAAAAGGAGTGATTGTGTGGCCACGCGAGTCACGTAGAGGTACTTCTACGTACGTACGTATACACCACAAAAAAAAAGTATTCAAGAAGAAGAAGATCCTTGATAAACGCATCATTTACAAGAATCTGATAATCGAGAACACGTAAACGTAAACAAAAAGGAAATATTCATTTGGATAATTGCTGTTGTTTCAATTTGATTGTGTGTGCGTTCATTTTAAACTATTATCGTCCCATCTAATTAAGATGTGTTGTTCTGACTTTTAATTTATAAAGAAAATCGTCTGAAAAAACACATATTTTTGCGAAATTCTTCTACCTGAAAAACATCCACATGAATTCGTTTCGCTTTCGAAGATTCTTCTTTAAAAATGGAAAGTCGGCTTTTGTTGGACATTATAAAGGAATTCCATATCGTGTGGATTATATAATAAAACTAATATTATCTTTTCCACTTCCCATCAGACTCGGGGGAAAAAAAGAGAAATTTTTGAAACAAAACATACTTTCGTTGCCACCACCACACCAACGAGATAGGCAAGCAGATAAATATATAGATATAGATTCCTACATTTCAAGGTGGCAGGTTCACTTTGTTCAAACAAAACAGCTGAAAAAGATCACTATTTCTAGAAAAGGACAGTTGTTGCTGCATATAGTATACCCATACCTACATATATAATAGGGATGAATGTTGTTTTATATAGGACATTTATGTTATGGCAATAAAGTTTTTAACAAGGGACGTAGTGTTGCAATAGTAGACAAGACTGACTTTTATTTAAAAATGTTTAAAAATCCCCTATGACATGCATTAGAACTTAACCTAATGGTAGGTGCAGGGATGGGAAGTGTTCCGATATCGCGAATATCGATAGATATTGATTAAAATAAAAATTGAAAGTTCAAATAGGCACAGAAACTACCAGAAGAAATTAAGGAATCCCGAAGCAAAAAATTTTCATTCAATTAGAAATCGATGCAGAAACCATTTAAATGTTATTCAAAGATTTATGTGAAAAGGAACTTTACTTTAATGAATTTAACGAGTTCACTAGGGAGACTGTCGATAACCATGGCCCCCAATTTACACACTAGAGCCCCTACGTTTCTGTCTCTATCTCTCTCGCTGTGATAAATACTACTTCACAATCATCAACAAACCGTAACCGAATTGCCAAAAGCTTTCACGTGTTGGAGTAGCGCACCTCTCTTAAAAAGTGTGTGAGAGAAAGAGATGAAAAGTGAATGAAGAGTACTTCTTAATTACATTCACTACTCACTGATAGTGCCGAGGGTAAAATTTTACACCCTAATTTTAGAAATGAACAACATCCGGATCGGGCCAACATATGCTATTAGTTAGGAATTAATGAGCAATTATTGTAATTAATTATGATTTGATTATTTGGAATTGATAAATTTTTGATTATTGTCAAATTAAATTTGGTTATTAAGTGATTTAGGTTGTGAAAATATATCTTTCAAGTTTGTTAATTATTTACTGTAAAATAAACTAATAAGAAATAATCTTTTGCATTTTTATTGATGAAGCGATGACTATTCAGAAATTTCAAATCTTCGAAATGCGAATTTATCATTCATAAGTTTCTAAAAATTGTTTTTTTTTAGCGAATGAAGATTAGTCGAATAAATTTAATTAATCAATAGAACCTATACTAAATTCAGTTGCCTCACTGATGGGAACTGTAATTCGTTTATAAAAAACTACTAGTCATCTGTCTAAAGCTCCCAATACGCTTGCTATAATTGAAGTTGTGTTTACAATTACCTTAATTATCCGACTTACCATCTCTATAAGTTTAATTAATTAAATATATCCAAATTATATCCAAATGATTACCTGCAAAAAAAAAAAAAAAACTTAATTATCTGTGATGTTGCGAATTTTTAGAAGCATGAAATAATTATTTCATCAATAAAAACATATTGACATATTCACAAGTCAAAAATTGAATATTAATAAAAAGGATGGTGAAAACAAGCTCATAAAACTACAATAATAATAATAATAACTGAAGCGATTCAAAATAAAGCAGCGCGCTCCTTTAAGAACCGTTTAAACTGCTATAAAATAAACTTTTACGACTTTGTAAGTAAAACCCTCAAGTAAATAAATTACCCTTTACAAGAAGAAGAGAGAGAGAGAGAAAGTATTTTTGAATTGAAGAGTGAAAAAAAGGTGTGAAAAGGTGCCAAATTTAATTTTAATATGCTTTTTTTTGCTTTGTTTTTCAAGAAAAATTCATACTTCTGTCGTTTGTAGTAATTATTTTCGACTAAAAAATCCATCTTGACACTTATAAATCTATCTAATATCTAGACCAACTTAAATATTTCATAAATTTTCACAAATATCCCAAAAATTTTGTCAAAGCTTTATCATTAAAATATAATATTTCTGTATGTGTGGCCATATCGGGGATAAACTATACGTATATAGGGGATGGAACTGCTAAACTACTACAACCCTCTTCGATTTGGCAGTGCTACTGCTATCTAACGGTGAGCTTTCGAATCAGTTGTGTTCAAGATATTTGAACGAGGTGGCGTAGTGAAACTGCGCCATCGATTTGTTTCGGGAATCTTCAATTTGTTTCGAATTAATTTATGTATTTCTAATCTTAGCTGATTGTTATTAATAAATATTATTGAAAAAATAGAATTAATCGTGAGAATGTTCATTTCACAAATTATAATTGGAATTGGAGCTACAGAAGGAGAATGTATACGAATTGAAAACATTATTAATTCGATGACGATGAGAATCAAATTAGAAAAAAAAAACGATGAACGTTAATTTATTAAAACATGATAATTTATTAGTAGAATTTTTAATTTTAATCAAAATGTTCTAATTAAGAGACTTGATTTGCAAATCAAATTTATGTAAATGTGAAAAATTGATTTTAATCTGTATAGAATACGGAAAGTAAGTAATTGAAACTCTTGATTTAAATAGTAGAAGACTAAGATAAATATAATGAATCGCTCTTTTTGCTATAGAAAATTAATTTTTGATCTAAATTTAAAGGTCGAGTCCAGGGACTTTTTTTTATGAGAAACAAAATCTTCAAAAACACAATTGATTAATGTTTAAATTTTTGAAAGAGAATTTTGAAATACGAAAATTTTTTGATTCAATTTTTAGTAGATATATTAAGAGTTAATCACTCAATGTATTCAATCTATGGCCCGTTCTTCTAAGGGTACTAGTTTAATTAATTTACGTTTAATATCTTTTAAAATACTTTTAGAACTAATAATTGATTAATTTACTTTCGAAATCGTCGCATGGTTTAAAGCTGTAATCCTATCAGAAAAAGAGACGAATGAAAAGCAATTTCCAACTTCCCATGAAGCCCTGCGTTGCACCAAAATGGAAGCAGTAACTTATTTTAGGCCTGAGTAATTTTCTTATTTCGATACAAACAAACGAAAAGATTATTCTGTCCGTGCAGGTTGTTTTTTTTTTTTTTTTTTTGTTTATTTTCCAGGAAAAGAAATAGGGCAAAAAAAGAAAATTATATTTCCCGGGAAGGGAAACATAGATAGATCACACAGGAGTTGTGTGTTGCGTTTCAGCCTTGTCGCGGGCGGATGTGCGGGGAGCGACCCAACGTGTTCAGTGGACCAAAAAATGCCGTCCTCATTCATTGTAGCTGTAGATAATAAAAGGGCAAGGGATGGATGGATGGAAGAGGTGAAGAATGAAGAAGAAAAATGACCCTAGAATGGTTCTGTTGCTTAATGACGAGAAAAGGAAAACAATTGTCAGTGACGTCACTAATAAGTTTGTTTTGACTTTGTTCAGAAGAACTAAATGTGTAGAAATCGGAGAATGATGAAAATTTGATGTTGATCGGATCGTGCTTCAAGTAAACGCCGTCAAAATGGTTTCGAACAATTTTACAAAATTGTTGTTGGAAGTATAAAAATGTGCTAATATATTACTCTTTTTTTTTCGAAAAATTATGTTCAACTATAATATTTTCCTATCTTTATAAATATAGACTTTTAACTACATACTTATATGATAGACTGACCAGTGGCGTCACAAATAGAAAATTTGATCTTAATATAAATTATATTAATAATAATGTTCGTTTGAAGGAAGTCGTAAATTTACGAGGAAAGTTTTCCCCCTTTATTTTTATTTAATATTGGCCAATTACACTTCAAATCAAATTACCTTCATCTCGCATATAGAAACTATTACAGAAATCTTAATAGAACCCGTTATTATCTATGTGGCTATCTTCGATTGGTTTGAATAACCGAAAACAATTTTTCCAATTAAAATAATCATTTGGCTCCATGACTAAATTATATAACAACAAAAATGAAAACGAAGAAGAGCAATTTCTAGACGCCCCTATATTATTAAATGTTACAACATCTAAATTCTATGCATACGGGTTCAGTCTGTTGTACTATAGATAGAATATAATTTAAAAATTTCTAATAATGAAAGATAATAATTATGATTAGATAGATGTTATTATTATTATTATTTCGGGCCTTTTCTCGGTCGATTGTTTCTGTTGGGAACTCCAAATTCAGCCTTCTGCTATAATAATACGGTTGATTTTGATTTATGATGGTTGCCTCTTAAAAAACATGGTTCTTTTTCTTTTTAAATGTCTTCTACAGACGGAAGTAAAGAAATATACTTTTTAATACTCTTATGCCACGTAGTGAAAATAGACGAAAATATATAAATAGCAAATTAAATTCATAAAAAAAAAAACAGGTAAAGTTGTTACAACAGAAAAACTTGTCGACATTTTGTAAAGTAAATGAATATTAAAAAAAAAAAAAGAAAAAGCATAAAAAACTTAAAAAAACACCGAGTAAAACATACAACAATAAATTTTCTTGTATAATGAAATTTAACTAACATGTTCTCTATAGTTGCACAATTTTTTAAAATTAGTTTTCACACGTATGATTTTAGTGAACATGCATCGCGTGTATTTATATGTTTGGCTATCGTCGTAATTTAATGTTTCTTTTTTTCGGTGGAAATTATCGTTTTGTAAATAGAAACATTCAGTTTTTCTAGTTTATAGAATAGACTAGGAGTGACCAAAAAAAATCTGAAATGTTTCTTTTGTTTATAGACTAGATAAGAAACGATTAGACGTTATGGATTAAGTACATAAAGCAGACAGATTTCTGTCTGTGACGATAAGTACGTTTCCTTTTTAACATTTTTACTGCTATGCCACTTCCACATTATTATTATTATTCTCTCTCACAACTCGGTTGCTTATTTAATCTTTTTTCTCTCTTTTAATCTTCTGCTTTTTGCGCTTATCGTCCTAGCCAACTTAAGTAAAGTTGAGTTTTCAATATTTGGAAATCTATTTTAATTTTGCTAGTCCATATACCGGGTAACCCTACACCAGTGCCCCAGCCACCTTTGGTTTGGTATAATTAAATTTATCCCATCGACCTGATGTCCCTTTTGCCTTTTATGGCTGCTCGAGAACCCCATTTTCACTAGACGGAAAACTAAATATACTATATCATCTAGAATGAAACGAAGATAAAACCCGAAAGAAAATAAATCATTTACAATGAGACCAATTTAGAATCGATAACTAAATTTACTTCACATAGAATAAAATCAATCTATGTATAGATAATCCAAAACTAGATATACCCTATCTAGAATAACAAACATATTTATTGTCGCTAAGCTCACCGTCTATTCGAAGGACCTAGCCAAAGTTTGTGGTAGGTATGTCACTTTCATAGCGGCAAAAAAAAGTCCAAATAAATGTAATTTTACTTTAGTATAACATAACTACTAAACAGTTTAAATAAAAGATTTTGAATATTTGAATAGATGTTCTCGTTACTCGCTTCTTCACAGGTTATACATACATACAATTGTATCAAACACCATTTTGACAGCAGAGATATCAGCCCTAATAATAATAGTCGTTTAGATTGCGAGCCTGAAAATTTTGCACTTCATTTATGTGCACATTTTCTAGTCGCATACATGCAGGGAGAAAAAATCTCTTCTAATCGCTTCATACATACAGAATTTCAAGATTTATCTTATAGCCATTCTCTCTCTTTCGTTCTAAGTATCTGTTCATTTATTTCTCTCTCTTCTCTCACGCAAAAATAATCTGTCTTTTCTATACAATCGTTCTATGACCGACCGACTCGCCACAGCTCTTCAGATCAGAGATATACCGCATACGGGGTGTCGTTAGAAACACCGCACTGTCCATTGTGCTGTCCAAGACCATATCAGGAATTTGTACAGGATGATATTATAGCACAAAAGAGTTAAAAGAAAATAGTGAGAACAGTCGTCGCGAGCGCGTTCAAATAAAAGATAGAAATCTCTTTTTCTGCTTTTTTTTTTTCGTTGTTGTCTACTTTTATGGTTACACTCGTAGAATTGTTTGTTAATTTTTAGACTTTGAAGGGTAGCATTAATACGACTATAGACATATAGATAGTTAGATGTAAAGAGGACAGAGTATTGTTTTATTTTCGTACTATGGTACAGCTATTATATGATAAGGTACCTTTCACATGAGAAAATCAGAAAAATAGAACTAAACTAGAATCAATAAATCAGTCATATCGTATAGAAGTATATCCAATGAACGATTTTATATACAGGTTCGATATGATTTATGACTAACACCACCACCAGCACTGGCGCGCATATTATTATTATAATAGCCCAGCGTCTTTTTGACATTGATCTGCTTAACCTTAAAAAATTTCTCTTTTCAAAACGATTGGTGCGCAATTAGAAGAAGTAGTTATTAAAATCAAGAAGGTCATCGTGATTATTTTGAGATTCTGAATGTATTGTAAGGAGACAAAATGCTATTCGAAATAAAGCAAATTTTAGTTGAATATGTTTATAGAAAGTTTAGCAAAGTGAAACAGATATATATAAATAGATAATATGTTGCACATAATTAGCCGAGTCTATAGGGAGTACAGTATGAGCTAGTTCTAAGTCAATGCGGTCGAAATCTGTACATTTTGGCGAAGGTAGCACAAAATATAAAAAATAATTGATGCAAGTTCAATCTAAAAAATACACCTATCGCATATTGCAGCTTAAATGTTTTCAATTCAGTAATAAATTATGTAAAAAAATATACACTCTCAGACTGAACCTGGCATAAATCTTTCACTACCATCACCAGCAAAATATTTAAATAAAATAAAATAATCGAATACGTATTTTTCATACATAAACAACCATGAAGAAGACAATTTTATCGCATTTAAATTGACCAATAATTCATTCTTATATAGTTTTTTGGCAAGGAATTACATGCGCGCATTACACGAGAAATCTTTATGACTATCGTAAAGTTTTTGACACACTAAACACCTAATAACAGTCAAGTTCCGATTGGTTTACGTAGATATTATTTGTTCGTGTATAGCTGGCCGAGAAATTCGCTTATAATTAATGATTTTGCTGAAAATTTTGACAGTATGGCGAAGGTGAGTGTATTTATTTTTAGGCATTCAAACAGATTAATTAATTATTTCTGGCTAATTATAGAAGTTCGACTTGGAATTTTAATAAAATAGAAAATTATAGAAAAACGACGACTGGCGTTTCCTGCATTTACCTATTAGCTACTTGTAATAAGCTAAATGTAACTGCTAGAATCTTAGTACGTAATAACTTCGTTCAGAAAATACAGCTAGTTAATTTGTCTATCCACTTGTGGGAAAGGCGTCTTTTAGAAATTAACGATATTTCACATATCGCAGAATATTCTTAACAGTTCAACTAATACAATAAATTATTTTATTAGAAACATATTGTAGATACCAAATATCGGCGAATTACCATTAAGTATTTCGATTACAAAGTTACACATATATAATAATTTGATACGAAAATGACAATTTGTTATTGAAACTACCCAGGCAGTGATTTTTAATGAAATGTTTTTCATTAAGAAAGTATTTCCTAATCATTAGTAAATTCCTTAATAATTATATTTGAAATGTCAATTTCAATGCTAATAATAAGCACGATACATCTAGGACGAATTAATTGGCTAATTCATTATGTATTACTGAAAATAATTGATAATTTTTGCTGCACAAAATGTTTTACCCCTGAGTAATCGTTAGCAGCTAAAGCGTCATCTCAAACAGGTTGCCGCAACAAGAAGTCCCTATTCATTATTTAACAGGAATCCTTGTAGGCAACAGAGGCCCATCGGATTTTGGGGTAGTTTCATCGAGATGTCGCCCTTCGAAAGACTTTTCTGTTTAGATAAAATCGAAATAGGTTGAGCCTCTATGAGCAAATGGCTGAAGTGAAATCATCGAGCTGGAGTAATCGATATACGAAGGGTAGTTAGTGCTGTTCAGTGATTGTACGTTAGAGGGCGCTGGTTGAAATTTCCAAATAGAAATCACATTTTCCCCAAGAAAAAAACATTTTAAATTATAATTCAACATGCAACTTAACTAACATGCATTGATTAATTAGGAAATAAAATAATTAATTTTATTCTATTCGTAACACATTTCAAATATGTATTGTAATAAGAATTCATGCTTCGTGATATTACAGCCACAGCCCAAAATCCTTTTCTACCTATATCCACTTCCACCTGAAAGGGAAGAAGTTGAATTTTTATTATCTAATTAGAAATTTTGATAATAGAAACAAAACAAAAAAAATAGGATGTTTCAATTAGAAGGTGGTACGTCTATATGTATATAGTATAGGTACTAGTTAATATGTATCTTCTTAATGGACATTAATCTGAATTTTTGGATGTTTTTGATGCAAATGGAATTTCAACGACCGCTAAACCCAATGAATAAAAAACCATTAATTATGTTAATTTGTAATTTGTGGCAATTAAAATCCCATATGAAATAAAAATGAAAAAAGAAGAAAACTACCTGTACATGAGAGATGACCAGACGATAAAGTTAGACAAAATTTATAGCCTGTGATAAAGAAGCACATTTAAAACATGTGAATTGTGTTTTTTAATTGAAATTATATACTTAGAAGAAATGCATCAGATAATCAAAACAAAATAATTAATAAACATGTTAATTTTTCAATTAAATTTTAACTCGAATTTCAGAATTCGGAGGCGAGTGTATTAAACTCATCAGATTCCATAATCAACGGCCATAATGAATAAGGCAGGACCAGGATTAAGCCTGCCTGCTGCCTGTCTGATTCTCCGCATTCTCTCTGTATACGACACGACACGACTCTGACAGCAGCATATGGGTCCCTTTTAATGAAAAAAAAGCCAAAATAATAACCCCTTTTTTGAATGCGCATCGTCCTTCTCATCCCGCATGGAAGCCAAAGCAAGAACTGTCAAGACCCTAATCTAAAGAGTTGACAGGTCGTCGCCAGCTGGTCGATTTAAAGGTGGCGACGATAAAACCATGAAATTAACTATGTATATGTATATATGTATATTTGTTGAGAGTTTGGGATATTAGTTTTTAAATTTATGCAATTGTAAAAAATAGTTATTAATCCTAGTGCCGCCACTGGTATTATAAAATAGAATAGAGAAAAGAGGAGATTTAATATAAAATAATAGCAATTAAATTTCCAAACACCGAAATTTTGCACTATTAAATTAAAATGGTTTAAAATCTAGAAACTTTCATGAAAAACGCTACAATTCTGAGTATAACTTGGTTTAGTTGGTGCTAAACACTAGATAAGCTTATGCACAAAGAGTTTAAATGACATGGTAAGTAGAAAAATTAAATATTTTCATATACAGTTTTCACTGTTCAGTTGAAAACTGTAAAATGGAAATTTGACAATACATTCCCTGCAGACATTTTCAACATTTTTCCATGGCTGTATAGTCATGTAAAATGATGGAATAAATCAAAGGTAGTAAAAGATTAAAAATAATTTATAGTTGTCTTATTGTCAGAATTGAGGCACCATTTAAAATCATTATTAGTTGCCTAAACATGTTGGCAACAACGATTTCTTCATTCTACCCTCCAATAGATCCAATAGATCAATATAAATCAAATATCTATACAGAAAAATGCAATTTATTTAATAATCTGTCAAGAAATTGCCTCTAATTCCAGATACTGTAAAAAAGCTATAGAATTTTTCTAACTGTAAGCCGCTGCCTCTTTTCTTTATTATATAGCCATGACAATCACCATCATGGCTACTTTTAGATTTATGAATTGCAGAGGAACCCAAAAAAGAAGGACAAGAATATAGAATTAAGTAAGTATAGAAATAGGAAATGGAGTACGCTGAGTACGCATATGAATTATGATCTTCGGTTGGTTTGGTTCGAATGATTATTAAAGAAAACCTAAAGAAAATTTAAGCAAATGTTGAACATAGCCCGAAGAAAACATGAAGAGATCTGTAAGAACATGTGAAAAATCGGGTGAAATCTGTAGGATTTTTTGCAGAAATACTTGAACAGAAACGGCAGAATATCTGATGAGAATCCGTTCAAATCTGAATAAAATCTCACCGAAATCTAAATAAAATAACTGCAAGCGGAGACTAAATCATGTATTCTATTAAGTAATCATTTAAATCAAGCTGCAGCATAGGAGAATGACAAATAGATCGAAAAGATAAAACACATACAAATAGAGAGAAAAAAAAAATGTTAAAAAGAAAAAAGAAATATTGTAAACGCCGTTAATACTGAAAAAAAAGATTTAAAAAAAGGAACATCTTTTATTTATGGCAATTCTATCGATGCTAATCTGAGTGCACCTCCTCAATCTAAACATAGGAGTGGAATTATATGCAATAAAAGGAAGAATCTAAAATATTTTCCTATCACCATATAATTAGCCTAATTCCAATTATATATAGCTACACTTAGACCACCTAAAGTGTCAGTAAAAAAAACGAAACGCCACAATAGCAAAAGAAAAAAAAAAGTGTTATAAAAAATTCACGTACAAATTACCTCCCGCATCGTTTCTACTCAAACTGAATACTCAAATGCGAAATTTTCAACATTATCACTTTATTGTTATAAGTTTATTAAGGATTTAATTATTGCAATTTTTATTCTATACGCAAATATCATGCGAAGGTTGCGATGTTGTTGTTTTCGTTGTGTGGTCACCGCATCGTGCACTTTGTAATTCATATGGAGGTTAAGCGATGCATTGGTAAATGAAGTGGAGAAAGAGAGGACGAATATTGGAAGATTTTTCATAGTAAATATGCTTAAAAGGATAACACATGTGTGCATAGGAAAACGGTTTGAATATGAATAGGTATTTCCGTTTTGATTGGCGCCCGTAACTTCTGGATTGTAATTTTAATTTTTTTTAATGTTAAAGTAACTGATTTTGTATATATACAGTCTCTAAACTAAACTCGTAATTCATATAGATATATGTATAAAGTACACCTTCTTTTCTTATGGCAAAGGAATTCATAAATTTCCTTTACTATTCCGTATAGGTTGCCCCGCGCGTCTCCCGCCATCAGACTTCTAGGGAAAGTTATGATTTAGTTGCTCACTAGCTTCAAGGAAAATTGAAAAGTTTTTCTTTGCAAAGTGTACTTCCTCTTGTTGTGTTGTTTTTTATACATAGTGTGCAGTGCTTTATCAGTGAAAGATAGGGCGGGAAATTAATAAAAAACAACACTGATGATAATGGCGGTGGTGGTATGAAATAGACATATACATACTTTCGGTAGTACAAAATGATCATGGCACTTAAATTTGAGTAAAAAGCTTGGGGTTATTGTTTAATTTATTACATATACATATGTAAATTTCGACAAGATTTAATAATTTTTGTCAACGTCATTTTTAGTGTATCAAGATTTTGGAATAGCTTCTTTTAACGCCAATTGATAGAATTCTTAAAATCCTATTTATGAATGAAAAATCCGTAACAAATTATTAGATAATAAGAAAAATTCCCAAAAAAAACCATGGCTGCTGACCAACGAGAATAAACTTAAAGAGATTTAAAATTTCCCCCCACATATACACACACAATATTATTAATATGTACGTATTGGTATATGAATTCGTCGTTCATATACAAATTATGATTTATTACCATTACCCTTTTTAATACTGGAAAACCATAAATAATCGCTTCGGAGGGAGTGAGAAAGAGAGAGAAAGGTGGAGAGCGGGGACGTTTTTGATAACAACAATAATTCATGGGCGTGTCATCCGCACCGGCTACCTTTTATAATATTGTATATATATATAGGTGTACCTAATACATATATGTATAGATAGACAAAGACAGAAAAAGAGAGAGGGAGAAAGCGAGATGTATAAAACGTAAAACACCCTCGGTGTTTTACAAACAAAATATCCTTTTTGGTCCACTACTATACGGAATGACCATTAATTATATGGCAATTAAGCCCACGGACAACCATCGGCCTTCGTAATAGTAATAATGATAATAATATCGCCTAAATCTCTTTTTGTCGCTCCCTCTTGTTGTCTCACTTTCTTTAAAGTTATCTGTCATTGTTGGTCTTTTGTAACAAAGCAACAATCCGGGAAAAAGAACAAAAATAGTATTTTTTATATATTTAATAATATGAAATTTGTAGAATTAAAAATGTATTGGCAGATTACAAAAATCGGCCTGGTCAAAGCCGAATGCACCGTATCGGAAGAAATTTGGTATATTATAAGTTTCTGTTCAAAAGTGACTTTATAAATTGGATTTAGATTGACCAATGGTGCAACAGTGAAATTTTTAGAGCATATTATACGAATTGTTATTGGGAATTAGTATTTCCAATAGGATACTGAACTTTAGGATATAAATGTATTGAGCAGAGCTGAGAACGAAATTACTGATAGATGTAATACACTGATTTTGAACCACGTCCAAAATGAGTCTCTAACTTAACAAAAACGAACAGTAGAAGGCATTTGGTTATTTGGTTATATACATAATTTATTAATTGGCTATATGTATCAATTTATTCTGATCAGTGGCAGTGAGGAAATTGCAGTCAAATTTGATAATAAATAAAGAATGTTATGGAAAAAAACAACGAATTTGCATTGGAAGATGTGCCTTGCTGATTCTAGACTAAAAGCTAAAATTGGTCCGATTTGACCTGATATTTCATACATTTAAACTGTATAAAAAATTAGGTTTCGGTTTAAAGTTAGCTGTATATATCGATTTATTTCAATCAGTGGCGTACCGTTGTAATATTGAAGTAGTATAATGTGAACGTTTTCACGTGTTTTCTTTATCGGCCAATAGATCACAATTCAGCGTTGGAAAATAGATGTGGGTGTGTGTGTGTGTTTGAAGTAAATTAATCAATAAAATGTAATTTATTTCTTAATTTTTATGTTGTTTTAGCTTTAGTATAGTTGCCACTATTCATAAGCACATATTATGTATACATCCATAGAATTTCACACATAATTCACATACCGCGACAGTTACCGGTGCTTAAAACATTTCCATCATAAATTTAAATTTCAAATTTTACAACATTATTAAGCTAACATAATCGCTATTTAATACATATTTTCAGAAAACCTTGTCTAATCGAAGTGCATGCAAAATAAGTACGTCCGAAGTACATAATCATTATAGGCATGGAGTGTTGCTGCTTATGCTGTGTAGATGTGGTTTTAGGGATATTTTCCATATGGATAACAAAAAAAAAAAAAAACGTTTTTTATAGATGGAGCTTTAATTTGGGTAAAACGGTTTTAGCCCAAAAACATAAAGTAGATCTTTATCTGACATAATATAGAACCACCACCACCACCACCACCAGTATTACCATCATACGTTTTGTTCACGCCCTCCCTTCACGCGAACAATATGTGTGTATCAGATTTGCATGTGTAAATTTTTCTATTTTTTTTGTTTTTTTTTTTGAGAAAGAATTAGCAAAATTACTCATTATATGGGAGCGGAGAGACGAGAAGATTATTGCCGCAGCATAAAAAAAGAAAAATGATATAATATGTAACAAACAAGCTCAAAAAAAAAGCGAGACAGATGAAAATTAAAACGGTGTTTTGCATATTATCCAGAGACCGCAGCTCTTTATTTTTTTATACTTTATAATTTCTATACGCTGACAACGTAATAATTCATTTTCATTTCATGGAGAAATAAAAGCAAACTAATAAAAAATAGCCAGCATGCGTTTATTTATATGAATATGGAACAGCTCTTCTTCACAACACCATTGATAATGCTTTCTTTCTCTCTCTCGCCTCTCCATATCCTCCCATTCATATCTTGTTTTCTCCGGGAAAATTAATATCTACGAAATAACCGCCACAAAAAAAATCATTAACGTGTAGATATGCAAAGCTCCATTTATTTAGATAGACGAAGAAGAGAGTTTGTTGAAATTTGAATTTTATTATAATTTATTATTTTTGCATATTCGCATGCATGTAGACAAGCGAAGTGTGGAGGAGCGCTGTATATACACAAAAAAAATATATAATTTTAATTTATTGATACTCTAAATATAACTATTTAAATTTCCAGAAGAATTCATTTCACAGTTTATTGAAGAAGAAGCAAAAAAAAACTCGAGCATAGTAATAATAATAATAATGAATAAGCCAAATCGCGCCAACAAGAGTGTGTGGCACTATAACAAATGGCCTCATTGTAAACAAATTTTGCAGTTTGTTTATACTTATATCTATATTGTGTGTGTATATCTGTACGGATTATTTACCAATTTGTCTAAATAGTAATTAATTATTTAATTAATTAATGAAGTAACGGAACATTATTCAATTTTCTGACAGTTTGAATCAAAATACGAATTAATTTTTGAAAATTTATTGTCAATTGAAAAATAGTATCGAATAATAATCGAATTTTGATTTTGGATTTACAACCTTTGCTTGGACTACGGAATTGGACTTTTTCCAGTTCCGTATACGATTAATAAAACGTGTACCCGAATAGCTAAGAAATCAATGTCAAGATTATAAAATCAATGACGAGATAAGTAAATTGATTATATTATAATCCTAGTATTATGTCTTTGTCGGGAAAACACCAAGGAAGTAACGCGTTTTATAATTCCTAATCGTCAGTGAGTATAAGAGAGAGTAGGAGGGAAAGAGAGAACTCATCCAGACTGAAATTGTTGGTTACAATCCAAAATAATTCAGGCGGCATAGACAGCAAGGTTCGTCGGTCTTCCAGTAGATTCAATTAAGCAAAAGGTCAATTTTTTTTCGAATACATCTATCTTCAGAAATCCGATCTTAATTGGCTTCTTTTTTTTGGCGGGAAAAGGCAGTTCTTTTTTCTTAATTTTACCTGTATTGTCTTTCCCCTCATCAGGTGTTTTCGATTTAAAATCGTGTGGATTTTAATAGTTTCAAAAAAATGCGAAAAAAAGTTAATAATTTTAGAAAAAGTCGTAGATATCAATTAGATCGAGATTTAATGGATAATTTTATTTATTAAATTCGAAGCTAAAAACGTTACTTTCGAGCACGTCTATAATGTTTCTAGAAAAGCTACGAATTTTCTTTTAAAACCTATCTTTTTTCAAAATAGCAAACAAGATGCGAAAAATGGAGCTAAAAAAATAGAGCATTCACTACCCACTTATATAAAACGTTAAAATGCACTCAAAGTAGTATGACACGCTCGTAATCCACGGCTCATAATTTCGGTCGGGTTCTTTTTTTTAAAAACGACTTCTTTAGCTTCTCTCGTTCTTTCATTTTCATTTCTTTCTCCCAAAATGAGAAGAAGAAGAAGAAGAATACGACAACTTCTTCTTCTTCCATGAAGTTTATAAACTTTTAAATTTTACTAGCAAAACTTTCTACTTAATAGAGTCAGTCACATATTTGAGAGCCAGCTAAATCATTGTAATCTGTTTATCTTCCTTTTATCTAAACTTTGCCTTGCCATTCAGCTTGACACTCTTTTTGCCTGGTGGAGAGGAGCTGGGGCGTCTCTTCTTTTCTGTCCCCATGGGAAAGGTTCTTCTTTGCAGAGTTGCCTTTAGTTTGCTTTAATTTTTTTTTTTTTTGTGTTTTAGAAATAGCTTTTTGAGAGCTTAGTTTTAAAAGGCCACCTAAACGACCGCTACTAAGTATAAGTATTTTTTAAAAGTTGTTTCTGAATTCGTGATGAATCGAGTAATGGAAAACATTAAGATTTGACAAAAAAACAAATGTATCATATTCGCAAAAATCTCGATTATTTTGAGATGAGAACAATTTGTTTTAAACGTATGTAGGAATCAAATAAAAAAAAAAAAAACTAATAAAATTTAAAAAAACTTACATCGTTCTTTTTTTGAATTCATGCTGATTCCATCACTATCACTGTATGCAAATGCTTTTTTCCTAATATCAACACAAATCACTGGGCACAAATTATCTAATTAGTATACTCACAGCAGAAATAATAAAAAAATAAATTATTAAACCACGTAAGAACACTCGCAAACTAGAAACCAATAAATATCATGCGTAAACGTATGTATATTGTTACTGAATCAAACATCCACTAATTTTAAACTCATTCTCAATTTGCCGATGGGAGAAATAGGTGTGTGTGTGTGTGTGTGTGTTTTGTGGAGGGGATAAGCAATAAGGGATACCAATCTATAATAACAAGACAACAAGGAAAAGAAAGCTGCTGTGTGTCTGGACCTAAATAATAATAATTCTTATTACTGTATATGATAAAAAGTGAGATAGACGTATAGAGGCCAGAAAAAAAAGAGGGCGGTACTCTATTATAATAACGGATAGAAGGAGGGGGAGGAGAGCTGAATAGGGTTCTCTCTCCAATGATGATGAGCTTGTAATTTTACTAGCGGCATACAGAAAAAAAAATTGACGGCTGTCTACTTATTGTATTGTTGAAAATTAGGGGGTGGTTCTGCTAAGGGACTATTACCTGAACAACCAGAAAATGATGAATATCGATACGTAATAAATGGCCTTTGACGACAGTTTCAAAGGAAATTGCAGCACGCGGTGTTGCCAGATGATTTGACTTATAGAGCTATTTTAGATTATTTTTCTTTTGTTATTTCTCTACTTTTATAAAGCACTACATATACATATACATAATATACTAATAGTAGCCGATCATATCTAACATAAATTAATCCCACACCCATAGAATAACAATTAGTAAATCCATCACACACACACACGCACACGAAAATATTTTAGTTCGGTGGCCACTACTTTTTTTTTTCAATTTCTCTAATGAAAAAACAATGCGACGCTTTTTAGGTAGACACTAATTATCATTGAATTGTTAATTACAATATAAGATATTTTCATAATTTACATACGTTGGATTTTACAAGATTTTTCCTTTTTCTTATCCATACATTTAAGTTTTTTTGATCTGAAGCCGCAAAAATTTAAATTTTTAATTACTTTGAGAATATTGAATATATTCCGATAGAGATGTACCGGTGTTTGTTAAAGTTCGTGGCACACTAAACTCCACTCGTTGTAGAGTTTCAATTAACCAAATTGATAATGTACTAGTATAGAAGCTAAAAATTAATGTGAATTGACACTAATATTATTAGTTGATCGTTGGAAAATTGTTCATTCAGAATATACTCTTTAATACGAGTATAGTAATAGTGGTATATTTGTTACCCAACGGATCAGTATCTGGATATATGACAGGGCCAAGATTTAGATTTTGATCAAAAAAATTTGTTCTAGTCCTAATGCCTTTATAATCACTCTGGATATTGATTCTTCAACTTTATTTCATTTTGTTGAATTGTTAGGTGAAATCCAGTGTGTTAGAACCTTTATATAAATTCCATTGCACGCTTCTTTAACAACTAATTCATAAATTACGAACAATAATAATCTAAATTTAATCATAATTAATTAAATAAAGAAATATCAGAACTCATTATCAGTAGCATTATTCTGTTAATTACACCTATGGTTAATCTGCATTAACAAACTCCATTAATTTCAATAATAAATAATACAAAAAATTAAATAAATAAATATTCATAATAGATATAAATAAAAAATGTTTTTTTTATAGTCTTTAAATTAGAAAATTATGCATTGTATTTCAATTTTGCATTTTTTTTCTTGCTTCCTTTTGCATGGTTTGGTTTATTGGAAATTTATGCACGAGGGGATTTCTGTGTGCTGAAATTATTGCCAATAATCTAGCTAATATTGATGGTAATTGCTATTATATTAATATTTTTGTTTTGTGTTTATCGAAATTGACAGTCAATTTTTTTTCAAATTGCGCAAACATAAAGAATTCCCTTATAAAATACTTCTCCGCATGCCTGCATCAATTTCAGAAGAGCATTTCACTCTTGAATAAATTCAACTCAATTACTGCCTGCATCAAATCCAAAACATATTTATATAAGTACATGTATATAGGAGGGATATGTCATTTGAAAGCCAGTAGTTGGCAAACTCTTCGCATTTCATTTAATTTAAATAAAATAAATTAGTGTATTTTTGAAAATTCCTTCCCTGGATGGAAAATGATTTATATTAATGAGATAGATAACATGTAGACTTATATAGAGATAAATCAGAGTTGAAATAACGAGCATCTAAACTATAAGAGAGAGAGAGAGAGAAGGGGAGAAGGAAATTTGAATAACATTACAAAATACAGGAAGTCCATTTATTTGAGTATGTAAATGAAAAATTAAAAAAAAAGAAAAAAAAATGGAGAAATATTTTAATTTTTAATAATGTGGGAATTAAACCGTTAATCAATTGATAATTATTAAAAGAACTTCATTGCTTTTTTCATCACACTTTTTTCTACTCGTCGAAATGCTGTGGTAGTCCTTGACTTCCATCTACTCGCATATCCGTGTCCCATCTTTTTTAAAAAGACAATAATATATACCTTTGCGGACCAACATCATCAGCTGGTTCTCCATACCTCACCGCGCTTGCGATTCCTCAACCGACTCGTTCAAGGTTGGTGGGCATTTAACACTCTCTTCTTCTACTACTCTACCACTTATTACACATCTACCAACTTATTATATATATATGTATAGTTAGATGAAAAGAAAGAATGAAACAACAGATGAAGAATCCAGTTTGGGGAAAAAAAACGAAACAGAAAAAAATATGGCGTCGGTTGCACCAAATATTTCTTTAAAAAAAAGGAAGGTCGATAGAACAATAAATTAATGGTGTGCCCTTAGTAGATTAGTGATCTTCACAAGAACAATATGTTCTTGATCCTTGAAACCAGCAACAGCAATGGGCATTACTATTGTTATGAGCATTTCTACCTTTCACGTTTCCATGGTCATCTCGTCGTTGTCATAGACATTATTAACGGTATACCATCAGTTTTTTTAATACTTCAGCATTCCTTGCGTCTGATGTCAACATCAGGTACCCCGCATCACACATTAGACAATACCTTGAAAATTAGACAATTAATTACCACATCAGGTGATGGAAAGATATATGTATGGACATAAATCTAATTTTATAGTAATAGTATCCTTCAACTATCAAAGAAAAAATGTATAGCTATTTTCGCATAGAATGCGAAATGTCACGTTTCGTCGGTGTCGTTGATTTTCAGTGTCTGGAACGTGTTGTACTACTTCAACGATTCAGAGTTATTTAGAACGAAAATTCCAATAAGGTCAATAGATGGATCTAAACTAATTTCGTTTGAGACAATAATTAGACCACAATTTGTCTGGTTTCTATTTTCTATTTGATGTTTTCAGATGTTGTTGTCTATCAGGAATCATTGTACTTATTTATATAAAGGAACATTGAGATATCGATAATTTTATTTAATTTCTAAAGGCTTTTATCAGAACTTAGTTGCTGGCTACTTTTTTGTAAGCTCAAAGTTATTGACCATTCATAACTTCTACACGGAACCACCAACATCATCATCATTATTCTGATCATAATTCAGTGAAAATCATCAGGGTTAAAATGAAAAATTTCGTAAATAAATCATCAAGTTCCCTGCATGTTTGTTTCCCTTTAACTTTGTTTGTCGTATTATTTTTTTCACAGATTTTCACGGATCGCTGCAACCTTATAAATATGTTATAGTCGATTGAGCTTATTGAGTGCGAATTTACAATCATAATTTATGCGGCAACAACAACAACAACATCGGGTGAAAAATGTTTCATAAATTTTAGTTTCGAATCATACATAAATCATCAATTTTTCAATGTTGCTATTGGTTCAAATTCAACTCCTGTTTTGACGTCTGACTTGTCAGGAGTACTCTGTGGATCAAGAATCTTGAAGAGTTCAGAACACATTTCATTCCATATTCCCGACTCCACAGAAGTGTTTGAATTGATTCCCATCAAATTCAAATCTCTAAATACGAAGAAACCAGAATTAATTTGCAATTAAGACACCACCACAACCTCCATCATCATACGTGCCATGATGCATAATGTCTAGTATCTCTAGCCAACCCAACCAACCATCCAAGTCATAAGCTATCATCAAGGGGTTGTTTTCTTCTTGTAGGAAAGGTTATACGTATCACAGAAAAGAGGGAATTTCACCCTTATTCTCTTCTCTCATTTATCCACCCTATTTTGCTGCTGAATCAAGTAAGGAAACTTGCTATGAAATTAAACAGCTGTGGCCTGTTTCAAAAAAGGGGTGAATGCACACAAACACACACAATTTGTCATATTTTGACTGAGAGCACAATCCAACATCGGTGTATTAGAATTGAAAAAGTAAATTTTTTTTTGGTTCCCACCACCGCAATGGAGTGGGGAATATTTTACATTCATGAAAATGTTTTACTCAGATTATCACTCAGAAACTTTACGATTTATTATCAGCACGAAATACAGCCGGAGGCATACAAAAAAATACATAGGTACATAAAATTCCATTTTCTCTTATTATTATTACCACCAAACCCCTTCTTCAACACGTCCGTCTCCGCCTCCTCTTCTATCGTGTTTCATCGTCCTCTTCAAAACTCAAAATTCCACTACCAGTAACTTCTGTTTGCTACTTCTGGTGCTGCTGCTGATGTTGCCGATGCTGATGCCTAGAACTTTTGATGAGAAAAGGCGTTCAGGGAAAACAATCCCTCGAGTTTTCTCCATCAGCATCCAAGCTTTTTGGTTTGAATGAACATGTTTCTGTTATTTTGAAAATATGGTGGATTGTGAAGGCAGAGAACGCCGGATACGAGAGACGAGAGAAGGAAGTGAGTTGAAGCTAAAGTTGGTTTGTGGAGTTTTAGACTTTCGGTGAAAGTGGTTTACATATGGCAGAAGATTACATTGTGTGTGTATGAGGATTTGTATAATTTTGACCTAGGGAAACTTTGTTTTATGATAATAAACGTACGTTGAAGTGAAATTTAAGCAAGAAAAAAAAATGGGATAATTAAAACATAAAACTACTTTGAGAACTGTAACGAGTTCAAGGAAAATATTAATTATTATTATGATTAGTTTAATTGCCAGCTTGTAACTAATTTTGTACCTGTTTGTGCACTTGATCACAGCAAAAAAAAACCTAATTTATATATCCTTGCCTTGTCCGCTATAGAAAATTCCATTTCATTCACCCCACGATAAGAGAAATGGGGGAGATTAATTTTTTCCCCGTTTCTCTATTTAATCGGTTTCAAACTAATAATAATATGAAGAACGTTAATTTCGCTTGAAAGATAATGTAAATGCCTCATCACTTCATAAACCATTTCTCTGTGGCGTGCCAGTGTATTAAAAATGTTGGAACCGACATTAATCGGTCGCCAGTGCGTTTCCCAAGAGAGTGAGAAAGAGGATAACGGGGTAAGAGGGAATGAAATAAGGGGTAAGAGGAGAAAGCAAGGAGACTTTTATATGATGTACTACTAACTACTATAAGTCTTCTTGAAAAATGAGACCGCACACACTGCCGAAGAGGGTTCCTTCTCTCTATCTCTCTCTCTCGCACGCTGTCTCTCGCTTTCTCGATATTATTTATGATGTGCGTTTATATGAATAGAGCGCAATTAACTTTATTGGTTTTAGATATTATTCGTATATAATTTTTCCCCCTTTCGTAATGCAAATTTCGACATTTCCAATTTTCTTTTTTCTTTTGGTTCCCCATCTCTTCTTTCCATTCTCGTTGTGCATATTTTCCCAATTTCGAGTGTATTGTTTCACCATCACGTATTCATTCAGGAAATAAATCCATCCAGGAAACTGGAATATATATCTGCTATACACACATGGATATATATATATATATATAGATATAATAATAATATATATCTGAAAGTGAACCCGAAGCTATTGCCGTTCACTTGAGAGACAAATTCTAGGAGTTTTATCTTATTTTTCTGTTCCCCCGCAGTTTCTTCGCCCCCCCCCCCACTACAATCCTCCCTATCTGCCTCTCTTTCTCTTTATACGGCAACAAAGATAGATTACTCCGCCATTCTTGCAATTTCCCTGTCGTATCTACGACTATAAATCTACAGTGATGTATTGCCAAGTTTTTGGAAGAGACCTCGAAACTTTCGGGGGTTGGTGTAGTGCATGGTGAGTATACATAGATATATATATATATATGGGTTGTACATTGAAGAACAAACCATCCTTTCGCAGTAGTAGCGAGAGGGTAGTATTTTGTGCGGGGGCAGAAACGTGAATTTCGAAGAAAAAAATGTGATGATATCATTTTATATTATCGTCGTCGTCGTTGAGCTGGTATTTTGGATAATATTGCTTAAAATTAGTTTGTATATTGGTTGTGAAGGAGGAGCTTAAAACGCCTAAAAAAAAAAGGATAGAAGAAACTGTGAGGTGAAAAATGCGAGAAGTGAGAAAGAGAAAGAATTTTCATTTCAATGGGGGAAATTAAAGGAATCTACATGACATACATATAGCTACATAGTTATGCTTAATCAAAATGCTTGATTTATGACAAATGTGAATTACACAGTACGTGGCAATTTATAATAAAACATCACTTGTTATTATCCTTTTATTGCTATTTTGCATGCGATACGTTTCGAAAAAATCCCCCCTTTTAAATAAGCCTAAAAATTCAATTATGTAATATGTGGGTCAGCACTTCCATTTTCATGTGTAAATCGAGAATTTAAATTTGTAGGAGATATTTAATCGGTGTAAATGTTACTATACGACTTTACCCTGTATACAAGCAAAATTTATACTGCCGTGGTAAATCAGGAAGTCGTCTCAGAATTACTTATTATCCTATACGCAGTATACTGTTGTTCAACTATACATCGAGAGATTATGTTTCACAGCACACTTTCCTGATCAGCATCTAAGACAGCTATTTATCAAAGTAATTCTTCATACTTGCCTACGCCGACTGCTTGATTAAGCAACAATTATCTTTTACACATATAGATACAAACATAAGAGGATTTAAGTACATCCTATTTTTACAACTAAATAGTTTGTACAATAATAAATTACGAGGCAGTGTATACGTACTCAATTGTCCAGTGACAACTGTACAGTAAAGTACTGTAAATATGTGTGTGTGTGGGAAATGTAAATTGGCACCGTCCCAAATTGAAAAAGACACATAGGAAAATTAAAAATGGAAAGGTGTATAATATGATATACGATCTATTTCCATAGTAAACTTCTTGAGAGAAAAGCCAAATGGGTTTTTATTTATATTTTACCGTAATTTATAGTGTCAAAATTTTGGGAAATGCATATGTTTGGTGTGCAGGTAATTCGGGAAAGTTCAAAGGAAATTCTTAGATTTTCCATGTATTTAACTATAAGTAATATATTAATGTTTTAATTAATAAAATAAAAAAATAAAAAAAATAATAAAATCATTATAAGTAATGATTTTTACAAGCTTTTCGCTATTCGAACTAAACAAATTACGGTGAAACTCTTCTAACGCGATATACCACGAGTTATCGGCAGTTCAACTTATAGAGTTCGAAATGTGTAAAATTGACGCCCAAAATGTTAGTCAAAAAGTAACAATCTACCTATACAGTCAAGTCCATCGCATCGATTATATTATCTCCTACATAATTTTACTTGTTTTTTAAGATTACTTAATTAATTACCTTCAATTTGCCTAATTAATATAACCAAAAAAAAAAAAAATACAAAAATAACTCGAATGCAATGTGGTGAATAAGAAAATTTATGACTTGTTTTCTGGAGCAATTCAATAAAACCATCATAAAATTAATTTATATTACGATCATCAAATCATTATTTTATTACTGTGTTTGATCAAGCTATTAATTAAGTTTCTAACATCTCAATTAGATAGTTTTTTTTTGTTTTCCTCAGAATATGCCACAAAAAAAAATTAATAAAAGATATTAAGACAAATAAAGACGATTATAAAATCTTGGATCAAACGACTAATCTCCTGGTTTAAGAACCATTCGCCAATAATGATAATGATGATGATGATGTTTATAATTCAAATTTTAAATGTATCTCCTGGTTAAACTACCAGTAATAAAATGTCTACTTAATAATTTATGACACTTCTAAATTTAAATTTAATTTATTCTTCACATGCTGCTGTTTTATCAGCGTTGATATCTACATTTTGATCAAATCAAAAATTAATATTCGACGTTTTTATCGTTTATTTTATTTGTGTTGACAACATTTTATTATGTATTTACATTTTACTTACTGTTTTATTGATTTTAACAACTAATCTATATGTATATTGAGAAAGGTCGTGGACGAGTTATGCTTTTATTTTTATTTTTTTAAATTTTTTCAGTTGGACTTGGAAAATTGGAAATCTAAATCATAAATTCTATTCGTATTGTTTATATTCATCCGGCTTGTTTTACACATAAAACCTTTGGAAATGCTACGAGCTGTCAACTATAGAGCTAAATTTATTTGTTCAGCATTTATTATTTATTATTCAACGCCATATTTTCGTTATATAAATTTTATAAATTAAAACAATAAAACATTGTTTAAAATTCGCTAATTTATATTTATATTATCGACGATGTCGCATTTGTGTTCTATTGTATATTTTATAATAATTAATTATTTGTTATCAATAAATTTATTAAATTATTGCTTTAATTTTGGGGAGAAAAAGACAAATTAAATTGAAATTGTATATGAATCAATGGAATCGTAGTTACTTGAAATGAATAATCAACTTTTGTAATAATTGTCGTTGAAACATTGAAATTCAGTTCTATAAATCTGCCGGGCCAATGACATCGCTTTTTGACTAACCGGCTCGAAAGATTAATTCATTTTTGCTAAATAGTCATTCAATTAGCACGTACATAAAACTTTTGCCAATTCGAGCTACTTTCAGGGTGCCTTGAAATTTCAAGTATGGAGGTTGCACTGTATATTCTCGACTGCAGTAATTTTTCTATTTATTTTCTTTCTAGCAACAACAACAATAATTTTCGACTAATATATTCTTCTGAATAATAAACTACAAAGGAATTTTTTAATTGTAGAAGAATTTTTCCGTCTAAAATCCCGTAAATTTTCTTTCCTTATACAGTTTTTTTAACACAAGTAGTAGTATAGCGTAGTACTCGGCTACTAAAAGCATATAATTTACGAATGTGTATTCGGGACTTAACAAGAACGCAAAATTTATTATTCTGTTTATTTTAATAATTAATTACTATCGGTGCTGTTTTCCTCCTGCCCGTTCTATTGCGCAAGAAAATAATTAAATCAAGCGTTTTAATTAGAGATGCACTAATACGATGTTCAAACAGTAATAAGTGGATTTACGTTTGAAGTAAATTTACAAAGAAAAAAAGCTGTATGCATTGCATGAAAATAAATAAAGAAAGAGGAAGGAGGGAAAAAAGGAAAATATGAAAATGACCAACAAAGCACGGAAATTGTCATATTTTAACATTAGCGATAGCAGCTGCCATTTTGAAGGTAAAAATGAACACAACCTACAGCTGTTAATTTTTTGTTCTTAGTTTTTAGTGGCAACCAATGATAGCCAGCACACCTGTCAATGATGGTCAATGATAATCACTAATGTTATTCAAATAAGACAAAAATTACACATATTTTAAGGAAAAATTCTATTTTAACATTTTACAGCTATTTCAGAGAGGAGAGAGATTAAGTCGAATACGATGTAGACATAACCAAGCTGGTTTTCCCCTTTCGAAACTAATTACTAATGCATGTCTATTTCATTCTCCTCTCACACACGCACACACTATACGAAGACATGACTTAAATTTTTAATAGAAATTTAGAGAAAGGTATTAGGTAATATGTACAGATATTAATTTTGAGGAATTTAATGATAAATTCTTCGAAATTCACGCATATTTATGAAGACCTCGTACTTGTATCTGTTGGTCGTATCTGTCACCGCTCACTAACTTCGCTGATGAGACGTAATATGGTGAAAATACGAATGATTTCTTGTTATTGATTGTTTGAGCATTTATTATGTGGGATTGGTAGAAAATTCACTATTATTTAGGGGTTAAAAATAATTGAAATTTCACCACATTAATATGACAATTAAATTTCCCTCCCATCTAATCTCCCCCAAAAGAAGAAAAAGGAATACTCATTCTCATCATTATAATCTCTCGTCTCTTTTTCATTTCAAATCCACGATGATAATTTTTTTTAGATGGGGCCATCTTTCATTTGGTTATCTTTGTCTTCTGTCTTGAAAAAAAAAAGGAAAAGTCTTCTTATCAGTGGCGCCATGAAGTTTTTACGCATTTCTTTTTCTTTGGCGAATTTTTAGCCTTAAAATATTCTACGCATTTTTCTCTCTTCTGCTGATATTGGCGGAAGCTAGGGGATGTTGGGCAATGAATAATAGTGTGTATCGGCTGAAGATTTATTTTTTATTTTTTAAATAAATTATGATGATATAATATTGGAAAATAGAACGGAAATAAACGGTTTTGCCCGAAATAGAAAAGAAAAAACAGAGCAAAATCAAACTCATTTCACCTGTAATTTTATATATAGAGTGTGAAGTATTCATTTAACGCGAATAGCATTTGACATCCGCTGAACAGAAAAATGAAAAGGATCAATGGCTGCTTCCACCTCTATATACTATTATATGTATCTCTATGTAGATATGTGCTTACTATATAGGGAGGTAGAAAATTTATTTTTGAACTTACAAAAACAAATGGCTCGTGCAGAATAATGCGCTCTGACGGTTTATAAAATTACTGGCGCCATATTTTAACAATTTCGGACGATAAATAACGACAAACACGTATGTGAGCTGCACTCCGAATGGAAAGGTGATCAATCTTTCGACGGCAATCGATCACGCTCTATTTTAGATGTGTATATTGCACAAAATAGCAACACAACCCTGGATTTTTTTAAGTTTTTTTTTTTTAATTTATACGTCCATCGTTGAAATTCTGGATAAAATTCAATTTTATCCCGAGATTTAAAAATTGCATGACTATCGAATTGTTTAATTTAAAAACGGAAAAGCAAGATTAACAGAAGCATATCTTTGGAGCTACATCAAAGATAAGGAAACTAAATGATTTAGTGTTTAAGAAGCAAGAAATCAAGAGTGAGCCAAATAGGGTGGAGGAGAAGAAGTTTGATGGGTGGCTTGGTGGTGAAGGGCGTTTAGTAGCGGTCGTCCTCTTTCCTCCTCCTCATCGTTGTCGTCGTGGTCGTAATGGTATTCCATCGATTTTACATTAGGGGTTTTCTTTGTACATTATACTTTATACAATCTAAAGTTGGATATGCACCCGGTCGCCATGAATTATGACGCTCCTTCCAGAAAAGCAAAAGAAATAAAAAACGGCCGCGTGCGGTACACTGAGAGAGATAGAGAGAGAGAGAGAGAGAACATCGGTCGGACGGAAACTTCGTCGGAAGATGGAAAGCGAGAAAAAACAGATAATGGGAAATAAATTCGCCTAGGGATATTTTTCGCATTATAATTAGCTAAAAAAGTGTGCAGAATCCTCACGTAACTCAAAAGTGCGAAACTGGAGGGTGAAAATTTGGTTAAGATAAGCAGGCAGATGGTTACATAAGAAAAAAAATTAATTTCTCTCAAAATCATGATTGCCGGGCATCGGGACCACCATCACTAAATTATAAACATTATGAAGATGACGAAAAAAGAAAATAAATTCTAGGTTAATAAAAAGTAAATATACAGACATAAACATGCAATTTCACACTGCAGTAAATTCAAAAAGGCGGCAATAAATGGCAATAAAGTATGTAAATTTGGACGTCGCTGAAAATTGGGCCCGGGCTGAAACTGGAGTGGAACCGTATTAAATTTCTGAGAGAGTGAATTTATGATGTGTGTGTATGTGTGTTCGTTCAAACATTCAAATTAAAATTTGAGAGTTTAAAATATAGTTTTTTGTGGTAAAAAGACAATAACGGGTATAGCAGAGGTAAACAAAAAATTTGTGAAAAAATCAATATAAACTATACAAGTTCCAACCATAAAACACTTGCTTACATCAAATTTAACGATATAAATTTCTTGAACCCAAAAAAAAAAGAAAATTAGTTTTCGCAAACAACCGACCAAACCCCTACTTACTATATCTAATTACAAGGGCTTCTTCTTTCTAAAGAAAATTTATTGTAGCTACTTGGATGCGGGTGGACAAGAAAACACGAGTCCAGTAATAAGTATTGTCCGGACATGGCACAAGAAAAAAAAGAACTCTACCGTAAGAGTATAGCCCCAACACTGTGCGAAGAAAGAAAATGGAAAAAATAAGGGCATTAGAACGTGATAAGAGAGAAAGAATGGATGAGATGTAAGTAATGGAAAAATACCGAACCGAAAAGTTGGGAGCAGCGTTGTTATTAAATTTTCCAACCTTCTGCTTCTACTACATACGATTACATATAATATATATCTATATATAGATGTATGTAACGAGCTGAAGCGAACAGCGAGAGAAAACGAACGTGCGTTTGAGCTCGCTTATAATACATATAATAAATGTATTTATATTAAATTTCTTTTGGTATCATCTTGACCATACATAAATTTCGCAACGATTATTAAAAATTTCGAGCCCAGTTTTTGACGTATGGCTTTTATGTGCCGTTACGTCACCAAAGAGATAAACAGTTACATAAAAACTGTATGACACAATGAACAACTACATCATGAATCAGAAACAAAAGGAGAGCGACAGAGAAAGAGAGCAAAAAAAAAGAGAAAAACGAATATCAAAGGTACTTGTACTGTACCTATTAAGAATGGGCAATTGTAAGAATTACTTATCGATTAATAAAATATATGACTATTGATTATCAATATCGATATTATGTTACCTTGGTAAACATCGATAGATACTTATCAAAATATATCGGTTACCTGGCGACTATCGATGTGTATCGATAAACCGATATTTACTTGATAGTTATCGATAACAATAAAATATAGAAATACATTGTTAATATAGTATTGTATATCGACGGTCGACATATCGATAACCCTATCGAAAAATCCCCATCGCTAATTTCAATATATCATCATCATCATTGAGGTAACATATTGGAATTAAATTACAAGAAAGAGAAGAAGAAGAAGAACTACCATGAATTAAAGATTGCCCTGTTGTCTCTGTCTCTTTCTCTGTCTGTATCTTTCTTCTCGTATATATGTATATGTATCTATACTATTGCTCACTTCGATAAATGCTCAGGGTGAGCAACTTGCCAAAAAACTTAAAAGCCTGTTTGTTTTTTGTGCTGTGTTAGTTGCTCTCTTGCCAAGCTTATCTTCTGTTTTGGATGCCACTAATCTACCCACACATACACACACACACACACATACAAGAGAAACAAAGACAGAGAGCGAGAGATAGTTAAATTGTGTGTGTGGAGGTTATGTAATGGTTGGTTTTGGTTAATAAATGGATACCTCAGATCTGTGCGCGCAAATATTTGTTTTTTGGTTTATATGCGGAGGTTTGTAATTTATTTATGAATAAGTATGGATAATAAATGTCATAAAGTGTATGTATGTGTATGTGTCTGTGTGTGTGTGGGTATATTTGGGGCCGCCGAAATTGATCTTAAGGTTGTGGTGGTGAATCTAGTTTTGTTTGTATATACTAATATTGAATTTACTACACTTCCTAGTTAAACTATTATTGGAATAGATATGATGATGTTCTTATGGTGATATTTTTATAGATAACAATCAACGGGTTGGCCTGTATTTTTCATGCATAATTTTCAATTTGAAGTAAAACCACAACAATAATATAACTGATTATAACAAAAACAACAACAAACGACAAGGATATAAACACATCTAACATAAACCTAAAAGAACTTTGGTTGGAATATTTATGCGACAAACCCATAAAAAGATACACACGCACACACACTCACTCACATACATAGATTAATGAATAATTCATTACGTTGTCTTATGACTACTTTTAAAAGCTCCGGTAAAAATCTTCTGACGTCGCGAAACTCTTTATATTTTTTATTTTTTTATATAGTCAATTTACTAGCTAATGCAATTTCATATGCATAAAAATGCAAGAAGCATTTTCATAGTACTAATTGGCAAAATAGTTAAAAATTCTTGTTGGAAAATTGAAAGAAGAAAAAGAAGAATGTTTTTAATTATTCCATATATTGCTTTAGCGGTAGTTGCTTTATTATGATTATTATTATTAATTCTGGGTTGTTCCTATCATAATTGAGTTATTAAATTTATTAATTAATTATTGCTGTTGACACGGCTTATGAATTATGTCTTTAATAATCGTAATAATAATAATAGTAATAGTTGATTGAGTGATAGCTTAGAGGCAACAAATCGTAGTAAATGTTGTTTTATTAATAAGTAGTACGCTACCAAGTTTTCTATATCTTAAAATAAAAACTATGCATGTGTAGATACTTACTTAGCCTCCCAGCCACCGCTTCTACACCACTTCGTATTATATCGATCATACTACATAACTCACTAAGTAGAAACAACAATGTATGTATTTACCTGCAAAAAAAGAAAAAAAAAATTGAATTGCATAATTATTTTCCAATCTACATAAATAAGACTGGTTAAAAAAAAATGTATGAATTAATTGTCGTCGGTCCACCCTTATTCTTCGTACTTATTAAATAAAACTTAACGTTATTTATATCGTGTTGATATAGTGTACTTTTTGTTCCATTTTCTTTTTTTTTTATCTTTGCCACGTTGCTGCAGTAACTAATGCACGATAAGGAAATTCTTTGCATATAATATCACAACACAAACAGCAAAAGACAGAAAAAGGGTTGTGAATGGAGAAAGCAGAGGGTAGTTTAGTTTCGTTGTGTGACAACTTTTGATTAACACATTGGACATATAATTGAAATGTTTCTGTAAATAAATAGGGAAGTGTAGGTATTTAAAGAATTCTTTTTTGGTTTATGTTTCGTCTTTGTGTGACCCAGCGATTCTCAAAATGTGGTTTTATTGGCAGTTATTTACTTTAGTTATTTAGTACCTGATTCTGAAAGCCATTTTGGTGAATTTTGATTTTAGAAGTATTATTTCTATTTATAAGGAGTTCTCAAAATGTTCCTTAAAATAGCTGCGTAATGGCATGGCGTATTATAAAACATTTGAAACAGAATGTAGCAACTTAAAAGAATGGTTGTGCCGTTTCGCCAAGTCAGTGGTTCTCAAAATTTGTATAAAATTGTCTAATTACTTGAATAGATAAAGAGACCAATGTTTTCAAATTTGAGGAGGTTAGGCCGAAAATCATTTTCGTGACTTTCGGACTAGCGAATTAATAAACCAGCGATTCTTAAAATATTCTACAAAAAAAATCACTATCGTTGTTTAGATTGATCTGACAGTGAAAATAGACTGCCTCATTTGTATAGATGTACTTTATTGCCATCGCATTTCCTCCAATCAGTGATTCTCAACCTTTATCTCCAAAGTAAATTACATAAAGTTTAATAACAGTTTTATCTACCCAACATTCTGTCATAAATTACTTTTTTTTTAATAATAGCTTTGCTGACTGGACATACACATATAAATAAATACAAAACTTCCATTATGGAATTTAGTTGTTATACTACTTCACACTTCACACCAACACATACACGACAATACAACCAACCACAACAACGGTTCGGTTGACGTTTCGCAACATTTTGCAAAATGGAAACCTCAAATCGGCAAGCTTAATATCATAAATTTAAAAGTCATGAAATATGAAGATTTGTATATTTGTTACGGCATGACAGTTGTAGTGAAATATATTCCTGGCTGAAACTCTTTCAGGAAAACTGAAATATTCAAAAGGGGTTTTGCTTTCTGTCTCACTTACTCGAGCTAGCCATCTAGCTCGGCCTTTTTGCACACACCATTTGGTGTATGTATGTGTTTATATGTATGCATACATTTATGTACGTAGGTGTTAGAGATTTATGGACATTGTTGTATATAGTTTTATAAAATATATAAGTGCCAACAGCTCAAGTGAAATATTATATACGTTAATACATGACTTTTGCGATCAGGCCTGTTATTCTGCCATGGGAAGCTTTAAAACAACAGTAACAATAACAAAAAAATAATCAAGTTATTGTTTCCATCATATTTCTTTCTCGTTTATGCCAAAATCTAAATCCTCTAGCGCTCTATTTATTAATCATTTTCAACTGTCGCGAAAGTTAATATCAATTAAAACAGAAGAAGCATAAGACAATCTCTCTTGGAATAGTAGTACGCGTAGTAGCAGTAGTAAACTTCTCTTGGCAAGCTAAATAATACACCCTATTATAAATCAGAACACTAATGAAATACCCATATGACACTCGGTGTTCTCTTGTCTTCGTGAGCGAGGCAAAGAAAGAGAGAATATATAAGAAACTTCTCTTGAATATGTTCTATGATGGTCGTATACTAGCGACTAGATGAGAGAAACTTCGCTCTCGGGAAACTTGAAGCTCATAAGCTATAAATACGTATCAAATATGAACAATTAGTAACTGAAAACAGCTACTATGAAGATATATGTACACTAAAACTTCTAATGACCGGGACCTACCAACACAACGTATTGTAAACGTATACAACTAAGTTCAAGTGCCCAGTATAAAAAGGTTTTACTGTAGGTGTAGGTATATATAAACAAACTATCTTTGGATGGCTGTTCTGAAATAATGTCTTTTCTGTTGTTAGAAAATGAATTCGTTCCAATAAAGATAATAATAATTATGAAAAATACGGAAGTCGATGATTAATTTCGAGATCGTATATTTGCACCTGCACAAAATAGAATTTCGTTTGGCTGCTTTGTCATTAAGGAAATGGTTTCCGTTATCACGGAATTTTTCTTTTCAGATTTCTAAATACCAACGAAATGATCTTTTACGAATAAATACAAGACTAAACGTACTATTTTCCGTCTACGTACGTACGTTCATGTTATAACGGAATAGAAGCCAGAAGAGGTTAGGTTAGGTTGGTAGTAGTAGTTGAATTGTTGTTCTTTCATTCGCTTTTTTTTAATATGATCTCAATAAATATCTCGAAGCGAGATATTAATTAAAAGAAATATTGAATAAAATCGACACAGAGAAATTATGACAGGTTGATTTAGTGTTGTAATTTATATTGCGACAGGTAGCTTGTAATGGGACAGTTTCTTTTTTCCTTTTTGTCGTTTTGTTATAATAAATGTGTGTGTGTCTGTATATGTAAAGTAAGTCAACGGTGGGTTTTAACGAATTGGAAATATATGTGATAATAAAATTATTGTTTTTTTTTATTTCCAATTTTTAACTGTCCGAACATTTTTAATATAAAAAGCCCTGTTTCCATCTTGAAATAACAATTAATGTATTTAAAGCGTGGAAGATGGCTTGCATATCAGTTCGGTACTTATTGATATACAAGTGGTCCACACATATGTGCCCGCAAATACAGCGACTCCCAACACCATTAGATGGACATCTATTACACAATCCTCCGGATTCTAAATAAACACCCCTTGGCGCACACACATCTGACCAACCTTCCTTTTCTCTCCAACCCTTCCTCCCAACTCAACCTGGCATTCTCTCTCTCTCATTTTCTCCTCGTCTCTCCTCTCAATTGAGACTATACTACATATTTGCTTTACATTCATTAACCAAGTGGAGAGGATTTTAGTTAGAAGGCCCCTCAACCCTGCAGCAGTAGATAGGTACACCCAAATTCGGATTTATTTATTACCGGAGGATTTAGCAACTGGAATTTATTTCTCTGGATGTTCTCTATATGCGAAAGGTATTATTTATTTATTCTAGAGATTTAGCATTATAATGAATTGGTTTTATTTAATTTTTTTGTTTTCGTTTTTCGGAGGAATTATGAAATGGGATTAGGAAACGGAGTGGTTAGGAACAGTATGCGGAGCAAATAAAAGAAGTGATACTAATATTTATTAACAACATTTAGATTACTAAACATTTTGCAATCCTAATATTGTGCCGATCAGTCATTGATATCGTACTCCTAATTGTCTGTTTTAATCTTTCATTTTATCACAAACACTTATTTCATTTTTTTAGCATTTTATTTGCTTTCGTTTTTGCTTTGAAATGTCAATTGTTATGGACCATGAGAAATTAGGAGTTCCGTTCGGTTATTATTAGAGATTTTTATACTCACTATTTTTCATGATTTCGATAAGGTTATTTTTCTTTTGCGCCTGCACAGTATTTAAACGTAAATCTATTATGATTATTAAAGATAAACTAACTAATTTTTTTACTGTTTATTTTATTTGTATTTCTTTCACTATAGAAGTACTGTTTTTATCTATATCTGTTTATTATTATTTTCAGTTCGCCAGAACACTCTTTGCTATCCTACTCAAAATATTTCGTTTAAATTAATTTTTAAAATATTTCTTTTTCTATCAGACAGCTCAAGACATTCTGATTATACTTATTTCAAATTTTATTTATTTTTTTTTAATCTTTCATTTCTAGTTTTCACCGCCAACTTGGACAAAAACTTCTAGAAAAAGGTAGGAACTGAGACTGCTGTCAAATTGACCCACGTTATGTGTTGTTGCTTCTAAATATACTATCCTTATGTATAGAGATCGTGTCTGTCTGCCATTTTTATATAAAAGCTGGTTGATTCTGTTGCCTTTTTTATTTTTAAAATAGTTTTTATCCGGTCTGCTTGTCTTCGAATTTTAGTCCACTATCTGTACTGTTGTTTTTCTGTTCTTATTTCGGTGTATCCACTTTACTTGGAACAATTTGTTTAAAAACTAAAACTATTTTATAACGAGACATTTTTATAAATAAAAAAATAATAATAAAAGGAATTCGCTAACGGTAGCAGCAACTATGCACATGAATTTAAAAAATGTTTTTAAGTCTGCTCATTATAACATTTCGCTAGTCTACTTTTTTATTTTTTTGTAATAGTACATTGAGAATGGTAAACGAATTTCACCGAATAATAACAATCGTTTGGCGAGGAATTATGCGAATTAGAATTCTGTAAGATGCATAAAATTCTATGTAATTGAAATAGATACGTATCTAGACAATTAAATAATAGAAACATAAATCTAATTGCCTCAAACCTGATGGTGAAATTCTGCCAAAAAACTTCATTCGCTCACAGAATATTCGCAAACGAGAAACTGAAAAACGAACAAAAGAAGTTAGAGTAATAATAACTAATCATAAAAAGGAGTAAAATGGAAACGATGACGACGAACAATAATAATAATAATAATTGTCCCCCGGTACAATAGTAAAACCGTAGGGCACAGAATTCGGACGGAGTGCCTGTAATAGTAGTAGGTAGCAGTAGTAATGGAGTGTTTACCAGCGCTTTCAGTGCTACGCGTAATTTCAACTCATTTGTGCAGAAATGGCCGTGTAATAATAACGGTTATGGTTATTGGCCACCTGTTCAAAGGGAATTCCCTTTCTATTGTGACGGACGTTTGTTTTTTAGGTTAGTTGGTAAACGGAATAATGGACATAGAATGCATATTATATGCGAACGAACGAACGAGTATAATATGCCGTTGCTTATACATTTTTTATAAAGCGGCGTGTACACTAGATATCATTTCTTCATTTTTGATATTTTTTTTAATTCATTGAATGAAAACATTATTCAAATTTTCATAATTATTTCCCAGAGGGTAATCAGATTGGTGAAGTTTTATCTAAACATGCTTTTAATCAAATTAATTCTATAAACAAATCACAATTTCAGATTTTCATCGAAGATAAAACAGGAACTCTATCTCTCTCGCTTTCTTGCTTTGCCATCATGTCAAGCAAGTATCTTCTTCGTCTTCTTCATTGCCAGCAAAAGTCGAAGTAGTAGTAGCAGCAGCATCTTTATGACACCGCGTTTTTGACGCTTATGACTCTTTCCATCTCACTTTAGCTCATTGGCAAAGCATTGTAAAGTAATTTTATGTGACACAAACACACACACACACACACACGCAGATATTTTACGACGGATAGGGTACGTTTAAATTGGTCGGGAACCTCTTATATTATTTCAACACTAAAGTACTTTATGGGATTTGGGCTGTTGCACTGATTACCTGACTACTTGATGCGGCTTTTCACCTGATTGTAAGATGTCATAATTATTTGACGGCGACGGTAATAGTCATGGTGGCGGTTAGTTTATTTATTTCTTTAGTTTTTATTTAAATCAATTAATTTAATTACGACGGGTAAATAAATATTCATGTAATCACCCGGTTAATAAATCATTAAGTTTTTTTTTTCTAATTGTAGAAACAGTACAGTCTGTGTAATAAATTACAAATAAAATCAACAAAATGTTAATAATAATTAAGTGAATAGATGCTAAAGTTTCGATTTAACAACTACAAGGTTATCGTGGGCTTGCCCCTTAAATATAAGATTAAATGACCTTTAGCTGTTGCAGTACCTTTATTAGATAGAGCGTACCTAGGACGTGTTTTGTCACTAAATAATCCCATAAAAAAGGTCGTTTTTTGAATTTTAGGTACTGAAATCTTTCTATTCTAATTGTATAAGAAGAAACAGCTTATAGTGGTCATGAACTGTCATCGAACAGATCATGAAAATGACAAAAAAAAAGAAATATAGCGAACCCAAAACACGTGTGTGTGTGACATGAAAAAACTATTATTTTTAAGTGATAAATAGACACCGATTACAAAAAGAAAGAAAAAAATAATAGACATTCCAAGTAAACTATTAAGACAAATAAATGGAATTTATTTGATGGGTCCTATCAAAGTACTGATTTATTATTTGGTTGTACTTACCGCGTATTTTACGTGTAACGCCAAATGTAACAAGCAACTGTCGAATTCACGAATAAATCGAATAAACTATCGATATAATCGATGCAAATACGATTACGAATTATCTGGCACATTAAACAGCCTTGCACATGTACCTATTTATATGTAATAAGTACCTAAGTACCTACACACAATAAAACTAGATCTTTACTCCTTTTTATCTGCTTTTTACAAACAACAACAGCAACAATAATTATAATATAGTTAAGCCATAAATTTGCCATGCCACCGACAACTTCTTCTTGCCATTCTGTCCTTTTCTTTCTGTCTCTCTGTGTCTTTATTTCTCTTCATGCTCTATCTTTTTCATTCTTTTGCCTCGTTTCAATATTGCCAATAGGTACACATACATATACACTCACATTGGCCTTCATTCAATAGCTTTATTTTCTTCTTCTTCGTCGTCTTTTAGAAGATTTGTGGCAATTTTGCAAAAGAATAAAGTGCAAATTGCAGGGGAGATTTTAAATGGTCCAAATTAAGTATGTAATTTAATTGATGTTGATAGAACATTTAAGTATAAACTCTTGATTATGTAATTAATTATTATTATCACTATTATGTATTTTAATAGGTAAACATGCATTTACTTAATTATATAGCCGATATTTAAATTGGATCTTATCTAAATGAAGCAATTTATTATTCAAAGTGTCAATCACGCAATCATGAGTTTGAGGCGTCCATTATATCGATATTGAGTTCTATATTTATACTAGAGCCCGTAGTTTGCAGAATCAGACTCAACTTACAGTTGATCAGAGGATGAAAAAAAAAATAAAAGAAAAGAAAAATACTTAAATAGATTTCAAAAGTTTTTGGAACTTTTCCAACCAATTTCCATTATCTTAAAATTTATATCTGTTTCACTTTTCCAAAATCTCCCTTTATTCGATGTTCTAGACATGGATAGAAGAAAAATTAGGCTTTCTAAATTGATTACTTACTTATATTTTGTAGATAAGTCTCCCCTCTAAGGAGGCTCAATAAAGAAACAATAGAAAAATAGACTTTGAGTCCATTTTCTTCGATTCTTTGTATCTTTTCTTTTTAAAGATGGTAGGCTTTGTTTTCGTCGATAGAAAATCAATAAATGTCACTAGTAAATTAGGGAAGTTTTGAATTTATTATATTGGAATAATCCATAGAGGGAGTAATCGGCGAAATTTAAAGGCACATGCTCTCAATATAAATAAATAAGTTTTATCTAGTAATATTATTACAACGTTTGCAAGAAGTTTTATATAATTTAATTAATACAAAATTTTTCATAATGATAATTATGAAAGAAAATAGCATTAAGAACAGAGAAATATTTCGTTAATTATCGCAGATACCTAATTTAATTAATTAAAATAATTTCCTCATTTTAAGAATACATTTTTTCAAATCAAATTCAATTTCCTGATGCATGTAATATACAACAGTATCCGACGGACGTTTTTATGTATAAAGTAACAGACAGCTGCAGGAATATATAAAACTATGGCGGTTGATACGATTTAGTGGTGCCTATTTTGCAGTAGAATATTTCAGTTTACTTTTTAAGGATTAATTACTAATGTTCTATTGCAATAAAATAGATATCATAAAAATTAAAGGCAATCGCACACCTCTTCGACTAACATTTTCAAATATTTTTGTATTTCCAATATATAAAACTAATAATAATAATAATAATCAATATAAGAAAAAGGTCTTAATGAATTAATAAACAAAAATTTGATAAAGTGACACACTGACCTTTTCTCATCCGCTGATCTGTCCGATGGCGGAACTTGCCGTGCGGAAGCCTAAGTCCATCAGTCACTTTGAGAATTACACAAGATTTTTCTGATTTTATATTTGTTATTTTTAATAAAATTATGCTAAATGCAACGGCCAATATCCAACCAACTCAATTTACTCTTTTAATTATTTAAATAATTGAAAAATATTTGATTAATAATAATTATTCACGTCTGGATATGGTATTGCCTGCTACTTCCTCTTCTGCTCTTGCTGCTGCTGTTAGATGTTGATAATCATTGAAGAAATGCGAAAAACCAAAAATAAAAGAAAAATAGATGATGGAAGATGCTTCCGTTCGTCGCGGGGACAAGAACAAAAACACAGAGAACAACAACAAACACCACGGCAAGCACTTGTGTCCCAAGCGTGAGTTAGTAAGTAAGTAAAGTATTATTGGGGAATGCTTTACGAGCCGGCGCTCCGCTCCACCCGCAAAACGCCGCTTGGCACATTTTATGGGCGGACCAGTTTCGTTCTTCGTCCTGTGTATGTGTGTGAATGTATTTGTGTGTGAGTGTGTGTGTGTGTGTGTGTATTTGAGTGAGTGTCTCTCCCTCTCTCTGTCTATCTCACTCTTAATTACGCACAGTTCGGCCTACTGCTAGACAAAGACGGGAAACAAGATAATGGTTGACGTTGCCCCGCTAAAACCATACTTTATGTGCTTGTCTCTCTCGTTCGCACCCGATTTATGAGGTTACTTTCTCGCTCGGACACGCGTCGATGACGTAATGCAGAGGCATGCGATCAGAATTCTGCTACCAATCGTATTTTTCGGGCGCCAAGACACACAAAATCACATGGACTTGGCAAAATAAAATAAAATAAAAGCGCCTGACGCTGATATGATGATATTGGTAGTTGTGTGAGGAAATAAAAAGAGAAAAAAGGAATTTGGTTTGAGGAAAATTCTTCCGCAATGAGAAAATCTACACCTCTTTTTTATCGTTTTTTTTCTTTCTGTACTCTGCTCCACCTCCTCTCTTTTAGGTACCAATCTGAACATAACGTGATTATTATGCATGCATATGCAAATATCAATTAGTGCTTATAGCATATATATCGAATTGGCAGGCTAATCATGCTTTCCTACTTTAATTGCTTTTTGCTTTCAACATATTAATCAGTTCTTGCTTGTGGTGTGTTCGCATCACGTTGTTTCTGTATACTTCACATTCTACAGTCGTATGATTGCGCCATATAGTAATGCGCATTGAACGATTCGTCATTTAATTCACATGAATAGCACGTCATTAATAGGGCATTTAATTGACGTGAATATTACGTCACCAATAAATGTTACTTTGGCGTGTATGACATATATATTTTTTAATTTGATATGAGCCTAAATTACCTCAAAGGTCACAAAATTTTTGGAAAAATTTAATAAGAAAAGATTAGTTCACAGTTAGTTTTAGTAAGAGGTAATTTACGAACATTTAGATCCAATAAATTTTATTTAATGAAAAAAAGAATTATTTGTCATATGGTTCGCCAGGTGACTGAAATGTCATCAACATAATCATCAAAAGCTACCGGCAGATTACTTATTTATAACATCTACAAGAAAAAGTGTGGTTGGTGCTCAGCACACAACGACATAACTCAATTTTTTCTCTATTTTTCAAAAATAAAAAAAAAAAAAAACGGGAAAATGACAGAACAAAAAAACGATCATGGTCATCATTTCCGACATGGTTGGTTGGACCTTAGGACCAATTTATTCAGATTTATTGCTCTGTTATATTTTTATGTATATGTATGTGGCGTTGTTTTTCTTGATATGTTTTTTATTATTATTTATTTCTTTCTTTTGCTTCCTTCACTGTTTACGCTGGTACACTATACTATAGAAGATTAATCTCTATATTGTGCTTATACGATGGATTGTAGAAGAAAAATGTGTGTTTGCTGTTGAGAGAAAATTAAAAATAGAAATGCAGAAAAAAAGAAATCAAAAAGCTGCTTATTCGCTTAGAGAACAATGTGAATCTGATGTGACATGATGTGATCTATGGGGAAATTTAATTCATGATAGATAATTTATATGATGGCATTTTGCGACAAAATTGTTAAAGTTATGTGTTTTGTCTATAATATGCACCATTGTATTCGATCTGCAGTGTGCGGTAGCCTTTAGTTCGCCACATTCCAATTTTTTCAGAATTTTTAAAATATTACGGAGTTAATTTTAATTTTAATACTTTAAACTTAAGTATTCACATAATGACATAGTATTTGTGTATGTACAATAAGTACTAGCCTTTGGAACAAAAAAATATTCTTATACAAATTTAATATTATTTATTATTTGGTAAAACAATAACAATCACCTGAAGATTTTGAATTATGCAATGACATATCCCCTTGCCCTTCCACTCTTTCTATCCGTCTTTCTCCCTCTTTGTTTCTCTCGTTTTATACGTGGACACAAACAAACATACCTAAATAATAATTCAAAAGTTTGAAATAGGATTTTGATTTATTATTTTGGTTGGGTGACTATATAGCTGGTATAGCTAGCTGGCTGATTGGTTGGTTGGTTGGTTAGTTTAGTTTGGTTGCTTTGATTATTGGATAGATAAATTGGATGAAGGTTTTAATTGGAAATTGTATATGAACAAATCTAATGAATAAAACATTAACGAATTTATAATTATTTTTTTTTTTTTCGATTTTGGCTTTTGACAAAATATAGAGGTATGTTTTGTATTTATTTAATTGGAATTGAATAATTAACGGGACTACTACACTGTGCAGTGGTGAATGTATATGAATATATAGACATAAAGAGTAGCGGGGAGTGGAAGAGACACGGGATACGGTGCGATGGGAAAGATCAAAAACGACCGCTACAAACCAAATAGAAATTAATAGAAGAAATTTATTGATTTATATGAAAGCATTTTTGATGCCCTATTCACTTTACCGCTTAGGCTCAGTTGCCTTTCAATTTAAACTCAAGTGTCTTTTCTCCTGCTTTTTTCAAAAGGAAAAAAAAAACAATATCAAAACACAAATTCCCCTACGTATCCACAAGAGAGTATCACACTAAAATAAAACTAAAATGAAAATCCCTTTTCATTCAATTTGCTACTTTTCTCACTCCACACAGTAGCAATATTTAGAGAGAATCACGAAAAATAAAATTGTTACTGGTTTCACTCTGTCTCTCTCTTTAGCTTGATTTTGCGCTTATTTTCTCTCTTTTTCTGTTTCAAAATTATGTTTATAGTAATAGTTATTTTTAAGGGCACACTTGTTGTTTTCACCACCACCACCATCACTATCACGGTGAAGTGAGTTTCCATCTCATTTTTTGGCACGTTTACTTGCCTATCGCCATTTCCTTTTGGCAAATATACACACATACACATATATATATATATATATATACGTAACGTATACTATAGGAGTTTCACAAGGGAATTTGGGGTTTTAGTACTTCATAAAATAAGAAGGCGCACGCGAGCTTTCCCGAGTTAAGTATATAGTAAAAGTAAAAGAGAGAAGAAGCTTTTCCTTGAAAATCTTAGGTTACTACTATATATATGTACAGTAAAAAAAGATGGGGGTGTAATATTATAGAGCCGTAAAGACCACTGATTTGATTTTATGTGTTTTTAGGTTAAATATCGCTTTAGCTTTAGAACTTTCACACTTACTCCCTCTGCTATTTTAGTTTTGGTGTTTTAAAGGTGTGATATCTTTATGAAAATCGCAAAAACAATGATAAATGAGATTAATTAATTAATTAATTAATTCATCATAATCATATAACGTGTCTTTCGGTCATTTTTTACTAAACCTCGAAATCTATAAAACTGTCCAGCTGTGGCTCAAATGAATTAATACTATTTGTTATAACTTAATTACAATATTATTTATGTTTATAACAGTGTTTCAAACATCTTTCATTTTGAGCCACGTTCACTCTATTATCTGATTTAATATGTAAAATAACCTTTATGTATAATATATAAAGATGATTTATAAATAACTAGGGTGACAGACCAAAAGACGCAGAGAGAGAGAGAGGGAGAGGTGCTCCGTCCAAATACAGAAAAAATATCTCCTTATCATTTTCTACATCTTTCTCAAATTTAGTTAATGGGATAATAAAACATTTTCTTTATTTGGAATTTTGTTGCTGTAATATTTCTCTGACAATAACTAGAAAAAGAAGAATAAGAAAAATTAGATCCAAATAATATTAATTAATTAATTAATTAATCATTGGGAATCATAATTTTACGAAAAATTCGCTTGATTAGTGGCTGATGTACACTTGGATTCCCCCCTATAGATGTGGGACGATCCAACAATGATTAAACCGTAGTGACTATACGTAATCCAATCTCAGAAATTAAAGGCACGCGACAGGTGCCTAATTTTAACACAACAATTAAATTCAATATTGACACAAAACATCAATAAAAACAATCGTTAATTGCCCATTAAAACCATAGGTATCTATATAATTACTGTACTGAAGACGATTCCCATCATCAGCATCAAGGTTAAATTCCCATAATGTTTTATTTAATCGATGGGAAGTGGCTGTGATGCCCAAAACGTCTGTCATTTAATTATATACATACGTACATGTAATATTCTGATTGGTTCGTTAAAGAAATTTTAATTAAGTCTAAATTGATTTCTTTGATTATTAATCGATTGAGTTCAAAAGACAACAGATCTATGTACTCGAGGATTATTTTCGTTTATTATTAGATAGCAAAACACACAATTACAATCTATTTGGATCTGTCCTGTCCCGGCTTTCTTGCTACGTGCCGGATTTAGTGTCCAGAAATAATGCGAATCGCATTCGTTGCTGCTGCTGCTACTACTGGGTCATGTTTCAAAGTGAACGATGGTGGGACTTAAGTTTGTGCAAGTTCAGTTGATACCGTAAGAGAGAGGAAGTGAGCAAGTAGGAGGGAAGAAGAAGAGAGACATAGAGTAGAACTTATAGAAGAAAACACGATTTATGGAAGTTCCTTCTCTTTTTTTTAAGTTATTTGAGTCCCATTCTCCATTTCCCTTCCGGTTTAATGTCATTTGAAGTTTGATAATAATTTATATCTTTTTGCGTTGGCATAAAAAATTCGTTTTTTCCACAAAATTATCAACTTTAGCAAGTCACTACTATACTGTAGACCACTCCATAAAGATAAGAGTAGAAACTATACAGGAGATGTTCGTCTCCGATAATACGTCTTAATTCGTTGCCTCAGCCTTCGACGACGACTGTTTTATGTTGTTTGTATAATAACTCATTTTGTACGAGATTACAATTTCCATTTCCACTGTGTATATCTTTAGTTTTTGGGAAAATAGCAGCAGCAAGTTCTGGAAAGACAATAACACCCAGTAGAAAAAAAAAGGAATGAAATTAAAAAAAAAAAAAAGAAACTAGAGGATGAGGAAGAAGAAAGACGACGGCACCGAGTGAATTATTGTGTATAAGATAAACGGGGTCCTCTTTCCCATTCTCCAAGCAAGCTAGCTAGCTAGCTATAGCTAGCGAAATGAAGTCTAGCTGGAAATTTATATGAAAATCTTCTCGCTCGCTCGCTCTCTCATTCCTCTATCTATGCATATACATATTGAGCCTCTGAATGAAGATGGCATTCGAAATTAGGGAATTTTATTAAAATGTTTTTTAGGTCAGTCGATTTGATAGTAAAGTTTAATATGTTTTTCACATGAACTAAAGCTTAATGTATGTGTATATATGGATTTATTTGTGCTGAATTTTATGCTATCTCAAAGTAGTAAAGTATAGCATATAGGAAATACTGCTGCTGCTGCTGCTGCGGCTGTGGCAACTGCTGCGCGAAAAGAAGAATCGGCATCTACTGACGTTGCAAAAAGAAAATATGAGCGAAAAGAAAGACATATTGCTGCAGTTGGCTGGGATGGCAGACTGGCTGCCAGCCTATGTGAATGGAAAAAAAACTTATTTCTACTTGATACAAATTCTACTGCGTTCCGGAATAAATAGACATGATTCAAAAATGACCAAGCATAAACACAATTCAAAACTTGGTATTTAAATGACAGTATGTAGTAATAACTATTCTCAGAGTAGATAAACCTGTTTCGCCTATAATATTCATGCAACGATTATTGATAGTAATCTTTTTTCGCCATTTGTTGTCACAAACAGTCATAGAATTAATTGTTTATATTCCTCCGTTGTCGTCGTTTTGTTTTGTTTTTTTTTCTCTATTTCTGCAGATTGTATCTTTTTATACAAAAAAAAACAAAGACATACAAACACACTAAATTCAAATGTTTATCTTTTTGGATAATTTGTGAACGTGGCCATAAAGCCTTTCTGGCCGAAGTAACACGCAAGGAGAATACGACTTATATTACATTTCACAGCTTTGTGGAGATTTATGACGTATATCGGCGATGTAGTATTGTACATCCTCCGTTCGAATGACAAATGGCTATTTATGGTTTTGCGCCAGCTAGTGGAAAAGTAAACATGAAAAATTGCCAAATCGCCTGGAGGAAATCATTGTGTAACGTCGCATAATAAATATCTGCAAATAAATATAATACTAATAACTAATCAAGAAAATACAAAATTAATTATCAAATGAAATTAGGCGTAGAAAGAACTGTCTATGTTGTAATCTAATCTAATCTCCTGATCGTTCCGAGAACGAAAGGAAAAACAATACCGAATTCATCAAGGCCTGATGGGTGCAAGAGGAAGGGAAAGGAGATCATGGATGACCTCGTAAATTTCGAATACCCCTGGCTTGGACGTGAACAAGTGCCATCCAGATAACCCTATGGCCCTGGTCTCGCTTGTTCTTTGCTCGAGTTGGACATCGAAAGATCTTGTCATTTCTCCCCGAATTTTTTTTTTTTTTTTTCGTTGATTCTATCTTGCACTTCGTTTGTTTGTTTTTCTTGAATATTTTTGTAGTTGTTAGTTGCTCTGCCGAGAGAGAGAGAGATAGAGAGAGAAAAGAATAGTTTTGTTGATTTATAAGATTCTTGGGATACTTTTTGATATAATCGAGCGGTACTTTGATGAATTCCATTTTTATTATCCCCTTTTCGAATTTTAACAATTCAATTTTAAGCCCTCACACCCATAACGAATTTACATATACATATACATTTAACATACGTTGAATGTACCCTGCTTATCTTTCCGCATTTTGATTGATCGTATTCGTGTTTAACAATAGTGCAAAATATAAGAAAAAGCCTACTTTACACGATAAAACTTTTTCGCATAAATCCGTATATAATAACGCACAAATGTGTCAATAGCATTCATCGCCATAAATAAAACGCAAGAAAGAAATAGAGGCACTTAAGAATGAGGGTTATTTCGTCGCCCATTCGTCGTCGTCGCCTTTGCCGTCCGTCCATCCATCCAGCATCCTTTAAATAGAAAAAAAAGTGCGTGCGGTTGATGGGAAATTCAATATGTGTAGTGTGTATATATCTGTGCAAAGGGTTTGCCTTCGCACCAAACAAGAAACTAACCCTCAAATTTATTCTTTTTTATCTTATAAATATTTACAATCAAGGGGGAAAGTTTTTGTGGTTAAATGCAACGGATTGCAGATTAATGAAGTTACGGAGGCTCTATCGAGGAGAAGATTCGGGCTGAAATAAAATTTGAAATTTCAATTAGGAAGTTTCTTCAGGCTACTGAATATGAATTGGCTTCATATACTCTCGTATTGAACTTGATAGCATTAATTAATTGTGTGACGAATTCTCTTTTTCTATTGTAATGTAAAGCTTGTAAAATATTGGAAGGGGTAGATATCTAGTAGTGGTAATGGAAGTGAGATAGCCACACACACACACACACATACACACACAGACAGAGAGAGGAATGGTGAAAGGGAAGATGGGTAAGGAGAGAAAGAGTAAAGCGAAAACGCTACAGAATTCATGACAGAGACGAATGAGTTTCATTTCATGCTGGGCCCCCCTGTCCCTAGCCTGCCTGCCTGCCTGCCACCCCGCATGATTTACTGGGCTACAATGTGGTAACCCATGATTTATGGATACCGCCGAATGGCGGCGGCAGCAGCAGCAGCAGCGGTGATGGTGGCAACATAGGAAAGTTGAGTTTTGTTTGTAAATTTTTTTTTAAAGTTTTATTATTTTGAATCTCACCACCGCCACAAACAGCACGATTACATTTTGTTCAGATTTTTAAAGAAGGCGGAAATGGGTTGATAAAAAACAGGAGCTGAAGCAGTAATTGAGAGGTGTGCAGGAATGGAAGTTTGATAGAGAAACGCGCTTAATAGAGGCGCATATAGTCCTTAATCTACTCACACACATTACTTTATCTTTAATACTTTATTCTATTCTTGCTTCTTTTCTTCTTCTTTCTTCAACTACTCAAAAATCTCTTTTATTACTTAACGAGTAAATTCCAAATGTTTTTCCTTTGCAAAATGGATTATCATATCATATTTCTGTGCTATACATCTAATATTTATGTTATCACTTTATTGTGACATTCCATTAAAACAAAAGATCAACTTTTTTCTGCTTTTTCTTCCATCGTACCACTCCTTATTCTTCTTCAAGGGATTCTGTAGCAATTCCTTCTGATCCATTTTCCGGATCCTAAATCACTCGTAGATCTTTGTTGTTTATCTGGATTGGTGAGAGAATTTATGAAGCAATATAATGTCTATAGATCGAAATGAATGGATTGGTATTGGAAAAGATGGGATGGGATATAATGTAATCGTTATCAAAAAAGGATGAAACATTTATGGATGACGTGGTGATGGTGATGGTGGTGGTGGTAGTGGTGCTCTGTTATCATATCGGTTTTACGTCTTACAGATTATATTGAAGTAGAAAATTATGTATTAGATGAATGGAACTGTTTTGTGTGTTTTCAGAACATTCCGCTAATTAATTGATCTAATAAATTCAATTTTATTAGAACATTTTCTTTTAACTTTAATCGCTAACGATGGTGCTCTGATTTTATCGATGAATCGAAATTATTCATTCAGAACAAATGTTACAAATTAATCAGACAACAAACAGTAATAATAATTAAAAGAAACAATGATTTCAACATCAATTTACCCACTTTCATCTATAGCATTCAGCACATAAACTGAATCCTGAATTTTCATTCTTAAAGAGAATTTTCATTGTATATATATATGTGTATGTGTGTAAGTGCGTGGGAACATTGGGCGTAATTTATCTCTTAATTTGCCATTCGTGAGTTAATTTAGACAGAGTTTTCAATGGAATGGAGAACAAGAGAAAGAGAGAGAGAGCACAGAAACACAGACATTTACCTCCCCACAGGTTTTCGAAACAGGGGCAATTTAAATCGGTCGTTAATCGGTGTTTTAATTTAAAACTATTTAATGTTTTAGAATGGGCAATTAGATTTGGTGTGCATGTTTTCCATTTTTCAGTCAAGTGTGCCTGCCATTGTTAATGAGAAGATAGTCTCTTATTGGGTGTTTAATGATGATAATTTTTATGTTTCTTTTTTTGTTAATTAAATTAAGTGTTTATCATTGCGAAAAACCTTGAAAATCACAACTTTACTCATTAATTAATAAATGTGTAAAGCTGTTGAGTTGAATAATAAAAACATTCTCTAATTAAATGTACCGATTCCGAATAATGAAATGGAATATTTTCATAATAGAAATTCCTATGCATGCATGACATCTCTACAAAAGGTTCCCATAAATTCAAAAAAAAAAAAAAAAAAAAAAGAAGAAGAGTATGTACATACGTACGTACGTACATTTGTTGTAAGACCACTTTTTAACACCAATCCAAAAAAAAAAACGAAAAAAACAAGCAACAAGACGAAGAAAGAAATGATGAAGACATTAAAAGACAAGAAGAGCAATGGACAAATAAAAATTGCTTCTGCTTCTTGGTACTTATGTAACAGCAACCAGTTGTTTTGCTGACGATAGTGGTTGTCGGTTTTTTTATTACTATTAATTTTTCCTAGAATAGAATTACGTTACTATCTAGTATATGTTACCTATATTATTGTTGTTGTTGTTTAAAACACTTTATATGGCAATACAATTAGAAGTGAAAAAAAGAATAAGGTTGATTGAATCGACAAAATGCGTGGATATATTTGTCACACAGTTCAATTTTGCTGCAATATGCAACTCCAGAACGCAGCCATAATTATAATCAACTCTAAAATGAACTGTTGCCACTATTAAAATTCATGTAGAGTGAAAATTTTCCAAATATTCCAGCCTCTAAACAAACAATAATAATTACCAATAAATTTTAATGAGTGCAGGCTAATATTTAGTATAGTATGTGGAGGGATAGTTAATTTAAATTAGTAAATTGCATGTAAATACATCATGTCCAACATTGTTTTGGTTGATGGGAAATCATATGTAGTATTTTCAATGAGCAACAATAAATTTGAGAAAAGTTGTTAATCAGAGTAAATCAAGTAATTAATCAGAAATTAATTAATAATAACAAATCCAAATTTATATCTATATATTTGTAATAATAACAAAATATGGCAGAAGTTTGCGACGACACTTCGATGGTATGATCAACATTTCTTCACTGCTTGTGCATTCGACATCATTTCATGAGCGCGTCTTTATCGCAAATAATTTAATTAATATTCATCTTATACTTTACGCTATACATTATCAAAATTTGACATAATTCTCCTAATAAAACCCATCAAATACCATAAAAGTATGGTATTTGAAAAATAAACTCTGATGAAGAGAAATGGCACATACACACACACACACACAATCGTCTTCTATAGCAAAAAGAAAAAATAAAGGGATTTACACGACAAAGATGCAGCACATGGTATTCCATCTACTTCTTCTTCTTCGTCTTCATCGTCGTTTTCTTGCTTTGCTTTACTTCTTCCATCCTGGGTCTTGATGGATGAGGCCGAAGCTGAGCTCGGAATACTTAATGTTTGATTGCGACACGACATTCCATAGACAATTTGTTCACTAATATAGATGTATGACTTTCTATCTCTGTCTTTCTCTTTCTTTTTTATGTGTGTTGGTTTTATTTTTATTTATTTTTTTTATTCAGATAAATAAATATAAATTGCCTCATGGTTGTTTATTTGTTGGGTTTGGAATATACGACCAGGCTGAACACAAGAAAGAAATAAAATGTAATTTTTTCTCAATAAACGACAAGTCGCGCTTCATTTGATTAAGTACCTCCAAGGCTTATATCTTTTCTCTGTTGGAGAAAGGAAATTTTACACACAAGCGGAAAACTTCAGTATGGAAATGATGGCGGACCGAATCGTTGACTGAATATTAAACGGCCGACCTCCTCCTCTTCCTATTCATCCACCTCCCGATTAGAGGGCAGAAAGAGAGAGAACGAAAGACTGTGTGCTATAGGGAGACACCATATATACGTATATGTATATGTATAGACGAAGAGAGGTAATGCAGCATCGCCAGCAAGCAAGCAGTTTAGAGGTAAGGTCTTATATATGAAAACCGGGAATCGCGCCGCGGCTTCTGAAGAATTTATCGAACCAGGATGGGAAATTACGTTTCCACTATGTTCACGTTAATTTATATCGGGTCTTGTAAAAGGCATATTAAAAATAAGATATATTTAGGAGGCGGAAAATTTCCCAAAGGACGAATAATTCTTTTCTACTACTGCACAACAAACAGTGCTTGGCAAAACACGTTGAGAAATAATACATAGATGGATACTCTTTTCCACATACTCGTATATGAAATGTATTTCTATTAATGTTGATCTGCGAAAATGAAAATATTGTATTTTCAAGTTAAATAATACTATTCGGAAGAGTTGGTCCTTTTGTTGTCATACAATAAACTCAAACTGATGCTGTCTATTAAAATTATAAAAGACTGTTTTATAAATATACTTTGATGATATGAAAAGAATCAAAATTAGACCAAGTAAAAACTATTACACACAAAAAGTACATATAAAACTAATTAATTTCAAATAAATCATGAGTTGTTCACCCTGTAAAATGTATATATAAAATACATGGCAGTCAACAAGGACTCAATCTTTTGCCCCACAATGAGTTCTAAAATTTTGTGAAGTAATATTTATACAAAAAAAAAGAGTTGCATTGAATTGAATAATTAGCTATATGAAAAGTTAATAATAATCAACGTCAATTACAATACAACAAACGAAAATCAATAAGAAAAAAACAAAAAAAATTGAAACTAAGTAAAAACATGTTATTAGAAACTATAATTTAAGTATACGCTATTGGTGCTTATTAATTGCATCCCCTCACATCCAGATAATTATTAAAACAAAAGTAGGCAAATTACTACAACTGTCAGATGCATTCAACCGGAAAAACATTGTCTTGTCTGCAAGGCTATTTTCACAAAATAGCCTAAAATCTGGTGCCAGTTTCTGACCTCATTGACACCCTAAAATCCATTCCCATTTTCGTATCCAATATAACTTTAGCAGCAAAATTAAGGTGCGCATTTCTCCTTTTCCACATTGGACATTGGAATTGAATGGAGAACCGGCAGTGATACATGGCCATGCCAGCCCCTTAATCTATTATACAATTTCGTTCAAGTTGTGCCCAATAAAGGGTCATAATTCCTTTTGCCAGATTAATTTTCTTTTTTTTTCTTGATTTTTTTGGAAAAAAAATATTTGTGGACCAATAAATTTTACGAAGAGGAAAGGGCTGAGAGAAGAAATATTTTCTATCCATTGGCAATAACAAACGAAAAAATGTTTCACATTTTAATTTCCTTTTTCTTTTGGTCCATTTCGCTATTTCAAACAACATTGAAAAGCCATTAGTACCAGCAAACAAATTTTCCTTTTAAAACCCTAGGAGGAGAAGGAAGAAAAGGAGGAAAAGTAATCTGAGAAAAGACAGGCAGACAAGCAGACAATCAGCTTGATTCAGTAAATAATAATTTTCAGCAGAAGCAGGAGCAGCAGCAGCGAACGCGATACTGCTGAAACCGAACATATATTAAAGCCGCAATGAATCAGAGTTTCAGTTAAATCCACCTTGATGAATGTTTTTGGCTTCATGCCTGTATAAATCCTCAATGCATACCAATGAAGTGAGCGCTGTTCCGGTTTAAGTGGCTTCTCTCCTCTCTCTGCAGCGTTTTCCTGTATGTGCTACTGATGCTGTCCTTTTTTTTTATATTATTCCTTTTCATTATTTAACTAGGGACTATATTCTTGGGTATCAAATTTGAAAGTTATTAAACTTTTAGGTAAAAAATGTTGCTCTCGGTAAGTTCAACTATTATTAACCGTACATCTTTAAATAACCATTATACTTTATTTCATAATTAACGACAGCAATTCGAGAATAGTTTCCCTATACTTTTCTCTTTCTTTTTCGGTACTAAACTATCGTGAAACAAAAAGTAGCTTTTAATAATAGTAATAAGTTTTTCCGAATGTAATTCGTACCACTATTGCTTAATTCAGCCATTGCTAAAACAGATTTAATAAATTGCGTTGTTCTTGGTGGTAGTAGAGATGGTGGTGGTGGGGAGAGAGGAATGGAAATTTATAGTGGACATACATAGTATGCTAAATCCTGGAGGATTTTGATAAATTTCTGAGGCATAAAATTGAAATAAATGATTATGTTAAGATCACAGACAGTTTTCCAAGTGCTAGTTAATTACACTAGTTAGATAACTGTTTGATGTATGTTTTATCAGATGAAGCCAATAAAATAACAAACAAAAAATATGTTATAATAAATCATAAAAAATATACTTTTAATTCCACGAAATGGAAGTAGGACCATTTTGTATCTTCTAAAAGTCTGCTTCACCGGTTTCGGTTAACTCCATTGTTAGATAATTGTTGGATGTACATTATAACAGAAAAAAAAAGATTTCAGCTATTAAAAAAACACTAGCAGATTACAGAACATGACTTTTATTAAAATAAATTACTGTCACACAATAATAATAGACGAATCATAATATATTATAGAATAATAGGAATAAATAGATCATATTATTATTACGTATTGTATATTACAGAGAAAAGAATGTATGTGTGTGGATGTGTGTGAATTACAGAAAGAGAAAGAGAGACAGAGTAGAAGAAGCGAACTAAAGAAATGTAGGAAAAGTGATTGAGAAAATTGAGCAACAAATATAAGCAACAAAACTTTTTTATAACATAAAAAACCAAATAAAAAAAATAAACAAACAATATAATAATAAATCTATAGATAAACAGTATACATTTTATCCTTAAATTATATAATTAATAATTTTACAAATTTATTTACACAGGTTGCAGTCTAAACATGCTGAAAGTAACAAGAAAAAAATCAAAATAAAATGAACGCTTTTCACTTAAAGTATTGTGTCTGTTTTCTTGTGTGCTGGCATCTTTAGGTACAAGTTCCGCATCAAATCGTCATACCGACAAAAATTGAACATTCTTCAATTTCTTTTCTACGTATACAATTTGTTGTACTCTCGTTTAAACACAAATCAGAAATAATTAACTAAAAAATACGAAGCATTTTATAAAATGATAATACTTACTAAATTATTAATAGCTACAAAAGATAAATTACGGACATTTTACATTCAAAATAATTACAATTAAGTCTAGTTGTTAATTAAGTATCTAGTAATATAGTAAGAATATATCGGAGCATAAATGCTTATATATGTGTGTGTGTATTGAGGAACAAAATAACAACACCACAGATTATTATTCATCTGTGATTGTACACGAATATAATATTGATCATGATCGAAAATTTTACTATATGCGATGCCTTAAGTGCTTATTAAAATAAGATGCATTTTTTTTTACCCCGCCGTTATTCTTACTTTAAATGGTACTTTTAAGGTACTACGCACGTGATTATTATTATTTTTTTGTAAATTCATTCACCAAGAGGTTTCTGTTAATAATTATTATTTAATATTTACAATAGAATGGTGGCAAACTATACAAAAGTCATGACTATTAAATCTAAACACCAGCGCACTTTAGGCAAGAATAGTTAGATAATATTTACATTCTAAAAACTTTTAAAAATAAAATAAAACTTAGGGCCAATTACATAATCAATGTTTGACTTTAAATCAAATTTAAAGTTGACTGTCATTTTTGGCTTAAAATAGTTTTTAGCCAATAGTGTACGACTTTAAAATAAATTAAAGTTACAATGTTGATTATGAATATGGTCATTAGTTAGTTAAATTGAATACAATTTATAGTCGTGTTGATTTCGAAATTAGGGGATTATTAATTTAACACTATAGCAAGTCACTTGATTCTAATTGCTAGATAGGAATTTACATTTTTAAGCACAAACAATAAGATTTATTTCCAAAACATGAAGCAAAATCTATACAAACAAATCAAGAATTAAAAGAGACCAACCGAAAAGAATAAATAAAAAAAAAAAAAGAATCATCCATGCTCATTTTCTTATATTACAATATACTAATTTTTATCTAATTAATTCCTATGTTTCTAATAAATTAAAAGCAAGTGCAAGGATTAAATATTAATTAATTTCTAAACGAATACATACAAATTTTCTATAATTATATTGCACGTCTATAATTTGAAGTGCTTTCGATTCACACTTTCTAGTACTTTTTCAGCGCTCAAAATTTGGAATTATGTTAATTAATTCCATGCAAATTAGACTACATACATATTTATCAATACAGAAACATACACTTAATCTATTTACAGTAGAATCTCGATTCAATGGATCATTCACCGAATATACGAGGTGCTACTGTATTTTTTATTTAAATAACGCGCCGCTATTACTAAACATATACATAATTAATACCTATTTTACCTTATTAGATGTCTCTGTTTTCTATATCTAATTAGAAAGCGTTAATCGATTTTTAGCGCGTAATTTAAATTAAATAATACGTACAACTTAATTTAAATTGACTATTTACAAAATACTTTTCGAAATTTACACAATATAAAAATCAAACTATTTTTTTAATATTTTCTTCAACTTTTACAGTCAATATAAATGAAAATCAGCTTATAGACTATTAGGACTGTTGTTTTATTACGTATATCGTTAATTATATTATTGAATTAATTACATTTTGGTTATTTTAATTATTAATTATGATGATGGCACCCAATTTTACGTATATCTTTTACATTTGGAATTTTACAAGAAATTGAAAGAATTGGTGCGTTCTCAGACATAAGTTTTGGCCGGATTTATGAGGTTCAGTTATTTATTTATTTTTTTTTTTTGAGGAATTAATCAAATAAATGTATTTGTTTCGCAAGACATTGCCAAAAATTATGCAATAATCAGCACATAGACCGTATAAACATATACTTTGGATTATAAATAATAATTTTATATACTAAATTTTAATAATAATTTATATTATCTGTAAATACTAAGTAAGAAAAGAACAGAGTATACACATATTAATTAATTTTTACTTTTAAAAATACAATTCCTACTAATAGAGGTGTATAAATACATTACATTAATTAACTTAAAATTTCTTTCCCTTTTCATTTGGTTTTGTTTAGTTTTTTGATAGACAAATAACGAGAGGACAATGTATTTCCAAATATCTGCACTGGCAACACTGTATGTTTGTTTGTTCGTTCGTTCGTTCGTTTGTTCGTTCATAGTGTGTTTGTTTGGTTTGCCGGGAGCCTGAGGCTTGTTGAGAAACGACTGATTGTTTGTTTGTTTGGATTACTTGTCCGATTTCTGAAAGAATTTTGAAAAACATTAAAAAAATTTTGATAATTTAGTAAGAAAAATACAGGACTTGACTGAATAGTGATATTGATGAAAACAATGAGTCTATTGTCAAGCCGTGTATTTTTCGAATCTTTTTTAAGGATTAGGGGGGTCACACAAGCTTCAGACTTCCGTTTTATTTTTTATAAGTTCTTTTATACATGTTGTAGATTAACAAATAAATGGAATTATTTTAGTTTTTCGTGCGAATAATTCTCTGGCAAAAGAAACAGATTTATTCAAATTCAAGTTTTTTGGATCATTTGATTTTGTTCCAAAATAATAATAAAAAAGAACTTTTCCCAATTTTCTTTTCTGAAAAGCAAAAAAAGCACAATATTTATCGAGTATTCTCGATACGTACATATGTAACTAAAACTCGAGCTGGATAAAATCCGAAAAAGAAAGAATTGCAAAAATGGAAAGACACTTTTTCTCAGAAACTTTGTAACAACGTAAAGAGTAAAACTAAGAAAAAAACTAGCGCAAAACAGTCTCCTCTCTCGCTTATTCCTTCAAAATTTTTTTTGTATATACATATCTATGCTGCGTGAGCCTATTGATCAATCTCACCAAAAAAAAAGAAGCAAAAGAATTCTATCCTGCGGAGAAAAAAACTTATATCTTTCCACTTTTATATCGCAAAAATACGCCCTCGTTTTCTGTCAGAATCTTTTTATCGACTGAGAAGACGAAAAGGAACAGCAAATAGATGAGAAAAAGGAGGTGGAGAAAAAGGAGATTTGAGGAAGATGAGAAAAAATATCGTTTTGTTATCATGGAGTTAAAGTTGCTGGATTTTTTTAGGTTATGCTTAGATTGATTTTAGTGCAAAATGTAGAAATTTTCGTATATTCATTGACAGGTGTAAGATTATAGTAGCAAAATAATGAGGTTGAATGTAGTGAAAGTTGAGGTAGTTGGAAATTCAGAATGGCTTGTCCAGATTAACCACTTTTCCCCTACAACAAATTCGATTAGGCTTTAGATTTAAAATTACTTTGATAATTCTCAATCTTTTCACTTGGGAACAGTCATGAAATAACAGTTAATTCTCCATTTCCGGTCTGGATTACCCGCTCTTGCCCTACACTATTCAACTTTAGATGTTGCCACTTAAAATCTCCATTTTTTTTTCTTGGAACAGGATGACACTGTCAAGTGCATACATTTTCGAAAAAAACAAAAAAAAAAACACAAGGAATGATAATCTGGGGAGCTTCGTCTCCGATACTCTTTTGCAAAAAATAAATAGCAACAGCAGCAATGTCTATATAGAAGTATGTTATTTAAATTTATCTTTAATGAGGGAACCACATGAGCGCGGGCATACATACACACACAAACAGACGCAAAACACACAGAGAACATTAGCATTGATACTGATCAATTTACTCGTTTCCATCAAGCTCGAAAAATCAAAGGTGGCCTCCATGTCAAGTCGTTCTTCAAAAAAAAAGACAAAAAAATCGCCATAAAATTCGTAGAATTGTTAATTTAGATCATAAAATTATTTCATTATTTTAAGAAAATATAAACAAAACCGACCCAAACATACATACATATATTTAACTCTACATATATTATAGAAGGACATGAAGTGAATTTGTTTAATGTTGCGACAAATTTCGAAACTGGACAAATGGAATATTTTCACAGAGAGAAAGACTGACTGAGAATGAGAAGAAAGAGAGAGTGAGAGAAAGATATGAGTCCCCGAAATCCTGGGGGCACAGGGACTTATTCTACCCCTACCACACCATCAGGCGCATCAGCATCAGCAGCAGTAGTAGCAGCAGCAATTCGAGAGAAGAATGGAACTTAGATAAATTTTAAAATCCTGATTTATTGGTGTCTTGTATCGTTTGCCTTGTAAATAGCAAAATAAAATTTATTTGCTTCTTTCTCCGCGAACTTTATATTTTTCTGAAGAGAAAAAAAAAGCAGAAGAAAAAAAAAAGAGATGAATTGTTGTATACGACGACTTGGCGCAGTTCTGTCACATTCCGAATGAGTTTATGGCAGTAGCTCGCATTTTTTTATTTTATTTATTTTTTCATATTTATTTCTGCCTCTTTCTCAGTGCCTTTGTGAATCAATAATGTAGACGTAGAAGTAATAGATGTACTCTCATTTTGTGCACAGATAAAAAAAACAATGCTCGAAATGACAATAAACAGCCCACTGCGGTATGTCATTGTCCGCGTACTGCGTCTAAATGTTAACCCATCGTTGCTGATGCTTTTGTGACACTATTGTGTGATTCATTGACATTCATACATTTCTCCATAGATAAGACAATTCTTTCCTCTCTAGAAGATTAGATTACTCTATGACATTTATAAATAGAATAAGATAAAAAAGAGTAATGTATGCATCCACAAACACATACCATTTTATATATCTATGTATTTTTCGGAATATAGATACCTAAACTTTAAAGTATCATCATCAAAAAGTTAGTTTCAAAAATGCCTTTTTTTTCGAGATCCGCCTACCAATTTTTCTCTGACAGAATTTTAGCTTCGTTACACACCCACGTTTCAGACATGTTGGAAAGCTTGTACATATATGTTATGTATGTGTATGTGTGTGTGTAGAGAAGAGATAGATAAGAAATTCCCGCCGCCAAGTTCCTTTTTCATCTAAAAACAAGTTGACGTTTGACTTATGGCCAGGTAGAAAGCGCGCGGCTGTGTCTGTTTTTAATTTGAATTCTCTCTTTCTTAATGTGTGTGTGTGTATGTGTGTGGAAGTAGAAAATATTCTTTCCTTTTATAAAATTTCGTCGTCTGGGGTCAAAAATTACGTTTTTCGTTTTCTTATTTATAATAATCATAAGTTTAAAATTTTGTATTATCCCTCAAGCATCCCTACTTTTTATATACTTAAAATTTTCATTTGGCAAATTTGTAAAATCTTTATTTAAACGCTTTCGGTATGCGCCATGCTTTAAACTATACAACAAATTATTGAAACCTTTTACTGACTTTAGTTGTCTAAAGTTCAAACTTTGGTAATGCCTGAAATTAATAAAGGAAATGTAAATGTTATCCCACACCTGTATTCTCGTCAGCTTATTCATTGCTTAATAGTTTCCTCTACTAATTTTCTCGTAAATCAACCAATATTTATTTCTAATATATGATTCAACTAATTTGGTCAACAAAACACTATTTCTTCCATTCAAAATACCGCAAAAAAAAACTTGATTTATAACGAGGGCATATCTAAAAGTTGATATGTTGTTGGGACCATAAGAAAAGAAGCAAAAAATAAATGCCAGAATATTGAAAGTTGAATTTTTTTTTTTTTTGAAAATTATACTCTCTGATTATTTCTTTGCTTGGAATGGAACATAAATAATTAATTAGTTAATTAATTAATTAGGTGAATGTATGTTTATTTAAGTAGTCAAAGATGAAGTGATCTTCTACGTTCATTTTTATATTTTCTGTAGATTTATGAGTCAGATATAAATTGATTATTTAAAGAAACAAGTTTATAAGACGACAGAGAAAAAACTGTAATTAATATCTATTAATTAATTGCAGAGACTACAGACTGAAGATGAAGTTAATAGATTGTCGAAAAGCTCCCCTAACCTTTCTAATAATCTCGTTGCAAAAAATGCTTTGGAACATTTATTCTTATATAAGGCTCCCTGATTCTAACATAATACTGTAAATTTTGGTAATACATTCAATTCGTTATTGCCTCCCTAAGTTTTTCTTTTTGGTGCTGATCAGTTCCGAATTCGCCGTAATTCAGCTTCTATACTTTTGAGTGCTAAATCACATCAGTCAATTAGCTCTCCATGAAATGATATATTCCATCGACAAGGGAAATATGTCAGACATCCAAATTTATTACAACAATGATGAAATATTAGCTGCCGCAAAGCTAAATTGGCGACATTGATGTAAGTACGTGAATAATTGCTATTTATAATGTAGTTTTTTGTGCCTTTCCATTGAAAATTTCTTTGGTAAAATTGTATTTAGATTTTCTAAGTTTTGTTAACTAAATAAAAATTAGTGATAACTCCAAAAAAATCATATAAAATTTTTAGAGATACTATCATAATTTCTAAAGGTTCCTGCTAAGATAAACTGTGTGAACAAAATGAAGTTAATTTTTCATATTTTTTTAAAATAACAAGTGTAAAATGACATTCTGTTAATTACTTTTTATCTTTATGTCTTTGTCTTTTATTCTCTCTACCAAGATGAACGTGTTTGTATATGTGTGAGAGAGACAGAGAGATAGTCGAGCACGTTTTTTCGTACACATTAATCTTCATGTTTGTTCCTCATCTCTCGACAAGTCTGCTCTCTTTCTGTTAAAAAAGTTGAAAAGCTTTTATATAAAAGTTTATTTTTGGATGATGGCAGCCTCTGTTGATGCTACTACTGCTGCCAGTGCTAGTGCTGCCATAACAAGCGCTTTTCGTTCTTTTTAATAATTTAGTGCAAATTTGGTCAAGATATATGGCAGTTTATTTTACTACTAGGCACAATTTAATGGATCCGCGTGCATTATTTTAATATAATTTATTAATGGCGCTTATGATAGTTCGAGCGGAGGAGCTGAGTAGTAAAAGTTTTCCTCTTTTCCGTGTATTTTTAGTGCGGTTGTTTTTGAATGGGCGAGTAGTAGCAGTAAACGAGTAGGTAGTTTTTGAATTGAATTAAAGTTTTTATCGATTTTCTACCACCCATTCGTATCTAATAAACAATCAATTAAGACGGCAAATTTATAAAAAAAAATGTAAAAAATCTAATAGACACGTTCGCAAAATTAAAACCAACTAAACAGACATATAACTGTTTGAGTACTTAGTTTTACCATCATTGGACTGATCTATCTTTTTTTTATCCTCAGGAAGAATTACAACGAGGATAATCTAATTGCCGTAAAATAACCATAAACTTATACCTCTTTTCTTATGCCTGACGATAGATAGAGACATCTTGCGGATGCCGAGAAACGGGTTCTTGAAAAGAGAAAAAAGAAAAACGGCCGTAAACTATACGGTTTGCTGTTGAGACCGTTAAAGTTTCTTCTTTTGCTCGATTTTTTTTCTACATAGAATTAAGCCTACTTCACCATAGGCGTAGCAAGAAATGGATTAATAATTGAAAAAAGTCGATACTTTAGTATAAGTTAAAATAACGCCATCACTGGTTCAGTTTGCACATCGACAAACTTACAAAACACTCAATTAACCTCTATAATATGCCAAGTAGAGAAGCATTTGTTTTGCTGCCGAATTTGGCATTTCATCCAAAAAAAGAATGAATCGACAAAGAGAGCAAATCGTAGAGAATTAAATAATACCAAAAAAGTCGAAAGTAATTAACATTTTCCACTGTCGTTAACTGTATTATTGTTATTATAACGAGACAAGTCTTCAATTACTGCTTTCTATCTTTCCTTTTGTTTCTTTATCTCCGTCTCCTTCTCTCTCCATATACATACATACATAAAATGAGGAATAAAACAAAAAAAAATCAAGACACGTGCCTTAAAACATTAATTAAATCGAATTAATTCTTTGTAACACAGTTTTTATATGTTTGGTTAGTTTCGAGCAATTTTCCATCTGTTCTTATTTTACTTTTTTTGCGGTTTGTTGTTCTTCCTGTTGGCGATTTTATTATTTGTCTCATTTCCGCAGTTCTCCAAAAATAGAAAGAGGCTTTCAAATAAAACAAAAAGTTTTTTTTTCTATATAGATGAAATCATTATTTTCAATAGAAGGAAATCAATTACAATTCATACTTGATTTAATTGAAATTATATAGGAAACTGATGAAGAACGTTGGTTGATTCGAAACGGTTTTTAATATAAATATTAGCCGAAATACAGAAGTTTTGCATTAAAACATCGTAATTAGATGAGAGAGCCTGAATTAAAAAGTTTTTCTTTAATTAGAAATACCCTCTACTAATTCGTTTTGTTTTTCCAATAATCAGCTTCACTAGTACTCACTATTTACTAATTTTCAAACAAAAAATTTCACTATCATATTTTCAAAATTTTCTTTAGTGTCCGTTTATATGAAATTCAGCGGCATGTAGCATTGATCTAAACAATGACAAACCACAGTTTTGACATCTACTATTAAAGTCGATACTATCCGAAACCTTATCTTTTACCCTGCAGTGACTCTCAATGTCAACACTCAATATACTATAATAGAAAGCAACACATCAACTATTGTGTTCACCTTCGGACATTGCAACATCAAAGAATTTATCTAAAGGTTGACATTTGACTATTAATCATTATAATATGATGGGTATACACATAGAAGAGGGAGACAAATAGATGTTTTCCCTTATACTGTCATTGCGTCATTTGTATCTATAGTTTGAAATTGAATGATTTTAAACGATGTCTAAAAAATGCCAAAGTGCATTTGATGTCAATGATTTTTAATCGCTAGATATTTTTGTACTTATAATGATAATATTGCCTTAAAAGTCCATTCAATCAAATTCCACTAACAATTTTTTTTTTCTCGTTTTTCCCAACAAGATTCATTATTTCTTTTTTTTTGAAAACTTTTAGTTTGACAATATCCTGCTACTCTTTTTCAAGTATGTTACATTATGCCAGACGCGGACGAAACATTATTCTTTGTGTCCTATAAAAGAGTTTAGAAAAGAGACAATTTAATATGATTGTAATGTATATAGAATGAAACAAAGAAAAGAGAAAAGGCGAAAAATAAAATGAAACAAAGAAAATCTAATCGAAGTTTTTGGATAGGTAGGAAACAGATAGAAAGGAAACAAGTTTTAACAATATTTCTGTTGCAGAAAAATAAATCAATGGCGCTACACGTTTTTTTTTTTTTTTGTTACAAAGTTTTATTATACAGGCTGGACACATATTTATATCTCCGTTTCTACACATATACATTCTAAATTTTTTCAAATTTAAACTTTGTAAAGAAAGATTTCACATAAAATAAAGATGCAATAGAAATAGATTCCAATAATACTAGTAATAACAAGGACAAATGTGGTTATACGCGCATTGGTGTACTGTTGTTTTGCTGGTTGTATTTCGCGCGACTGTCGTCGCAATTTATTAAATTATCTTATTTATAGCATAATGCCTAAAGTACGTGAGTCGAATGAAAATGAAATGTGCATACATACGACACGGCGGCAGCAGTGAAAATGAATTTACAACGGTGAGAGAGCTCTTAATATTTCTCAATTAATTCAATTACAAATATGCACATTAAAACACATGTTATTATGCTTTTAATAAACCAATATATTAACGAGGATTTTGGTTTGTTATTATTATTATTATTGGTGTAATTTGTAGTTTTTTAAATTAATTAACAAAATGAAAATTGAACACTGATAATGGCGTATATCGATTTTCATAAGTCAGAGGCTTTGACGCAAGTAGGTATTAATTATGAAAAAAAAGTGGTCTTTATTTAGAGTCATTCATCATTTTTTTTACTTGCGCTAAAAACTCACACAGAGCCGTGTTTTTCCTCTTTTAAATCTACTCACACAACAATCCAGTGGGTACCAACCTTTAGTTACAGTATATGGATATCGATTTATCAATCAATCACACCAAATTATTTACCGATCAATTTTGAAATCATATTGAGAATCGCAGATAGATAGGATAGATAGACGAGGTACTGAATCCGAATCTGTTCGTCATCTCCCTTCTTCTCTCTCTCTCATTCTACTCTGTTGCTCTCTTCAATATGGCGGAGAAGGATAATTAACGTAACTAATACTGCAGCAGAAGAGATTAATATGCAATAATTTACTGCTGGTGTTCGTGAAAGAGAGAAGGGGATAGCGAGCTAGTGGTGAGCTATATGAGAGACACATCTATACAGAGAGAGAGAGAGAGAGAGAGCGGGACAACATGAAGCTCGATTGTTCCTTCTCTTGCTCGCTCAGTTCTCCTATCCCCATGATTAACTGACTTCATTTTGTACACAAATTCCCCAACGAAATGCAAATTTAATAAGTTAACTGCTGCTGCCGTTGCTGCTGCTTTTTTTTGTTTTTTTTTTTTTATTTTGGAGTAGTATCATTGTTCACCTCACTGTTGTTTCAACGAGTAAATATATTTCGGGCGCATGATCAAGAAGAAAACAATCGTTCCAATAAATCAGGCAGCAGTTGCTATCCTTAAACCAAAGGATACAAAGTCTTCAATATTCGAGCACCAATACAAAGACTAATAAATTTTGTTGTTAAACATTTTCCACTCTCTTCTTCCACTATTTCCATTCACATTATTTCCTCAATAGAACACATCAACACCTCATTTATCACTCAACAAAAGAAACGAGATTTTTGATGAAAAAACACATTAGGAAACTAGCGGGTGTTTTTATAATAAAATAAAGAATTATTTTCACACATTGTATCATCCAGATGTTGTTTCTGCCTGGGGTATTTATCTGTTGGAAGTTAATAAAAACTATATGACTCTGCTGATGTTAAAGCGAGCAGTGCCAAATACTTATAGGACACGGTCGATAAAAAAATGAATTTTTTCTATTTTTTTTTTTTGTAGTTAGTTTCCAAACACATATTCAATGTTGGACCAACAACTGTGGGATAAACTCCTTTTGTCCTACTATAAAAGCTATACATTCTTCTATGTTCTTTTTCTGTTGGCTTGCTATACGGTACCTACTCATACCACCGTTCAACAAACATACATTCAAACAGCCGATATCTTCATAAAGCTCACCAGTGAGAAAGACAACTCTCGTAATTCTTGTCTGTATGTACATAGCTTCAGAGTGTACCTCTACTCGGAAACACCCTGCTGATACTACAAGAAGAAGAGTTATATATTGCAAGCGGCAATTGTTAGTTTCTTGTACAAGTAGTTCTCAATGCACCTCTGCCAATAGAAAAACCCAGAAGAGATAGGTTTTCTATGTTTTCTAATCTATTCTACGATCTTAAAGATTGTAATATGTATATTATAGATGTGATGGGTATATGTATTCTATCTATGTCCGGAGCTTATGAATGGTATTTCTTATATTTGATCTTATGTCATTATAAATATAAGTTATATTTCAATGGGGAGAATTTTTTCATTGAATTAGGAACTTCCTATACGATGTGTTCGAATAGTTAAAAAAAAATTGGAAAGGAATCATTCGTCTGGCATTATCCATTGCTCCAACTTAATTCGAAGAGCTCCGACATTTAATTATTTTCAACTATAATTAAAAATTGTTGTTTATTTCTCTGTAAATTACATTCTGTAAATTCATTTTGTACACCGCATTTTCATCACATACAATTTGTACTGCTGGAAAATTTGTTCGCGCGATGAATTTCCAACATTCAACCTCCCTACATCTAGATACTATATGCATTCACCACCACAATCATAATTCACCATGTGACTCTCGCGGACATATACAACATTACATCATTTGTAATGTTGTGACGTATTGCTGGCTCGACAGTAAATTGTCGTTTGTATATAGAGACAGAGACAGAGTGAGAGAAAGAGGAAAAAGTAGCATACGAAGTTAACACGAAATTAAACTAGAGCCTTAAAGAGAGCCAATTAGATGTGGCAAGAAAAAAGATTTATTGTCATAGCAACACGGCGATGGTTTGTCGCAACAGCAGCAGCAGCAGGGTAAAGAATGGTAGTTAGGGTTCGAGGAGACACGGGGGTGCACTTTAAGCGGGGTAATAATAGGTATCTATGGCCCTATACTGTAAGGGTAGGTATCTATCTAGAAGGGGAATAAGAAAACGAACAAAAAAAAAAGACAGATGCTTGAATTTAAAATAACCACCAGCACCAGCCAGGTAAGGTAATTTACTACATATAAGGGGATGAGATAATGGGGCTTTTTGTCTTTTTCTTTTTAATGTTGATTTGTTTCGAGATGGAAACTTTTCTTTGGTAGAAAATTAGACCGCGGTTTGCAATTTTAATATCTCCCAGCAAATAAAATTCTATACAATTTCACCCCCGCCGTTGTATTTATAGTGACGACAAAACCTTTCCATTATAAATATATGTATATTTTTATTGAGTTTTTCAAATGGAGGCGAGATAAGAGAGCAGCGCAACGTGTATGTATGTCTATATCTATATGCGGGTCGCGTACATATGAAGAAGAAGAAGAAGAATAAGGAAGTAGTAGGGGTTGCGACAGTATGGCGGCCAACATCACATACTTCATTCTTTCCAGCTCTTTCAGCACATTTTAAAATGTATCATCCCCCGATAAAATTACAATAAGATATGTACGTTCATACATCGCGCATTCTTATGAACACAAACAAAGGAATCGGGCGCAATACAAGTCGAAATGTTTCGTCGACCATTCGATGAAATGGGGGGTGGGACCACGGGGGGTTAGAGTTTCCCAACGAATATTTTTCTTATCATTATAAGGTGGCACAGTTAAATCGTGTTAACACTTTGTGAATATCAAATTTCTTCTGAAATTTTTCAACATTTCTCCGATCAATTAATAACCCGAAGAGTCTATGCGTTCATTAACCTTTCAATGCTTTTTTTTCCTTCACTATACCTATATGTATACGTCTACTTCGGTATACCGAGGTACATATTTCAAATCCCCAACTCAAAAATAAACCATTCCCATTCTCCCATATAAAATTAAACGGATAAATTTAAAAGTCCAACGGTGGCCAAAATATATTAGTTCCCATCCTATTTTATTCCAGATCGATTCTTTCATAGAGTAATTTGTTAGTAGTGGAATGCAATGGGAGCGATATCATTTCTCTCTTCTTCCATATAGATATATAGAACTTCGATTGTCGCAATCAACATCCGGTTCATTCGTCGCAACGGATTCCGTTGCTCTCTCTCTCTTTTTTTCTCGTTGGATGAAGGAAGTAGACGAGAATTGTGTATTTCTGAATTATGTATGTGTTTTTGTCAATGGGCTATTCTACATGAGATGGTGGAAATGTTAATTTTTAAAATGAATAAGCAGCTGATAAGTGAATATCAGTATTAGTGAAGTTTAACAGTTGCTAAAAATCAGAAATCCCTCTTCTGTTTTATGATAATGACCCATTTTCTTACCCTCCCATTTATAAATAAGACATCTCTGTCTATAAGCAAAATTGAAACAGATAATATGTAGAAAAGATTACATAAAAATAGTGCCGTAAGCAGAAAACGAAAACAAAAACTGGGCGGAATTCACCAATCTTGATCTATTTGTTTTGTGTGATCTTCGAACGCTGGCGGCACGACGATCAGTTAATTCTTTCTTATCGCTTGGCTCCACTACCCGAAACTTGGACCAAAATTTATTGGCCCTATGGGGGAATTATACTTTCGGAGTGTGTCAATTTTCCAGATTTTGAACGGCCAATTAACAAACATTTTAAAGAGAAAGAGAGAGAGAGAACGTAAATGATGTTCCGAACTTTTTTCCTTTATCTTTTGGAACTGCAATAATTCAGAGTACAAAAAAAAAATTATAAAAATAAAAAGGAAGCAATCGAATATCTTCAGATACCTGCTTCAATGAATTATCGGATAGCAATTCATATTTCTTTGTCGGATTCAACGCCGCGCACTACTAAAGGTATAATAATGCATCAAATCCGCGGACGCGCGGCGAGCAAAGTATAAATCCGGAATTAAATATAGAAACGGGAGCTGCCTGCCTGGCCGGGCAGATATATCGTTTGGGAAACGGGAGCCGACGGCACATTATTCAACATAAGCCCCAGCCAATCCCCCAATTTATCCTGGCGGCAGCCTGGAAAGTAAGGGAATCTCATTGGGATTTGATGAAACTCTCTTTCTCGTTTACTATTTCCTGCTTTGGAGTGCTCTCACTCTAACACGTTGTCTGAATTGTGCCAAGCACATTCAGAACGGTTTGCTAATCTGCCGGTTAACAAGCTTTGCAAAATAGATGCAGGTCGTCCGCAAAAAGTTTCGCCACAGGCCACCACTCCTGGATGGATTCTACACTCTCTCTTATACAAGGCATCCCTTCGAACCGCTTGGGGGGAACTTTAATCCTTATCCCTCTCCCACTCTCTATCGCTCAGTTGCCGCCATAATTAGCATTTAAATTTTCACTGATCAGTCAAGTGTTTGTTTTTGTTGGCGTCTATTTTAGTTTGAAATTTACAGTTTTGTGGATATTGTGGCTTCAACCCTTTTTCATTTTTGTTACATTTATTTGTGGGATATTTATTCATATCTATTTGTTATCGTCCGTTTGGAGATGAGATTTCTTTTTTCGAAAAAATTAAAATATATTTTATTCAAACAAGAGAAGCGTTTTGCTTAAGAGATTTAGTATAGCAAGGGGCAAGCAAGCAAGCAGATCTATCCTCCTAGAGAAAGGCGCTAGGGATATATCCATTTGTGCTCTACTATATCATCTAATATGTCTTCCGGTTGGCATCGGAATATTCACATTTTAGAAACTTTTTTGTTTATATGATTTTCATGCTAATCGGACGCCCTGGGACAAATTTATACGTTTGTCGGTTTTATATCTATTTACATGTATGCATGTATGCATATATGTCGGTTCTCAACGATGACAAATAATTTGCTATTTTACAAACAAACCAACAACAATAATAATAATATGCCATTTTTCATTTAGTTTGTTGGTGTGTGTCAATAAAACCTGTTTTATTGGATTTAATACTTAATCTTCGAATATTATTTTAATTTCGTAAATAAATAGCAAATTCACAACCTGATGATGTGTCCTTAGTAAGCGAAACCGGTTTTGAATTTTTATTCAATTCCAACAATTTTAATATTGAGAAATTTTAAGATTTTCATTTGTTCCAAATTCATTTAGGGCCCTAAATGCCTTAGCATAGTTACCAACGAGAAACATTTCTCAGGATTAATTTTCCACATTCATATTTTCACCAATATATCTTTCGCTTTCTCTGGTTTTCTCTCTCTTACACTCAATATCTTATAAGACCAGTTTCATTTCGACGGAAGAAAATTTATCAACGACAAAATTCGCTGAGTACTTAGTCTGTTTAAACTGATAGTTAGGAATAAATCAGTTCGTCCAGGATATTGGCCACAAAAATTATGTTCAAAGTTTTGCGGGCTCCTTTCGTACGTCAGATAAATTGGTTTTTATAATTTGTTAGTGGTTTATTACCGTGTTGTGAATTGGTTCGTTCAGTTAGCGTGCACATACACGATGAAAAATATATTATATATAAATATCTATACGTCGTTTACGTACATTATTTATTTATGAGATGAAGGGGAATTCGGGGGCGGAAATATATGATTAATCGTCTTAACAATTTACTTCTGTGTATGTGTATTAACTTGAACAATAAATATATCTTTATTAGATATTACAAAAACGTATTTTTCCAGAAAATTTTGCAAAAGGAACAAAAAATTTCCTATTTTTTTCCTCTTCTTTTTATATGGAACATTAGAACAAAGATCCAATATCCCATTTGTCAGTTCACTGCACTATCTATCCCGAACATCTGGTCCAAGAGGGGTCTCTTCTCACAAATAATTTTTGATTAATGTTCCATCTACCTGACCACCACGCAGCACCCCAAAATAACTGGGAATAGAATGGAAGCCAAAGGTAGGGGGAAACGCCGAGGAAACCACTTGTGAACGAACGAACAAGAGAAAGGAAAGAAAAAAAAATGAAAACTGTTCTCCATCACCAACACCACCACACCCACTTGCTTGTGCGTTAATCATCTGTTTATTGTTAATGGGCTAAATAGGCATTTTGGAAATTAAAAAATTAATTTATAGAATTATGATGTTAATTAGCATTATGATATAATTTTTTCTCAGGAATTCAGCTTTCTACCCTGTTGTTTTTAGTCTCAAATCTATGGTAAAATTATCTACCCCTAAACCTCTCTCCTTTTCCTTTTCTTCGCATATAAATAAATCAGATACTAACACTTGACAAAATACATACATAACCTACAAATTAAGCACAATGTACGTGGGTTCACACAGACACAACTTTTTCAAAACAGTCTATCTTCGTTCGTTTTAATAGGGGATGTTTCTGATCTGGATATAGATGGTGAAGCAGAGAAAGGTGTAGTAATAATGGGGGAGGAAGAAGAAGAACCCCTACCTCTTTGGAAATTCAGATTTTTGCAAACACTGCCACATGGCAAACTGTGATTACTCAAGATGACAGGCGCGTGGTAAATGAGTTTTCTTTTCGGCTTGCTTGCTTAGGAAAAATCCAATTATTTATGCTTTAGCACACATGGGATTTGCGTAATACAGCAACATTATTGTTAAAATCCTTATTTAGATACAAAAATTTTTAACGAGAAACAAACACAACAAAAATTATTGACGTCAATGGATAAATTCCAAGGGTTGTAGTACTTAGATTTTGTTTATCTTTCAGATTTTTTTTTTTTTTTGGGGCTTCGTTGTATCCTTTTCTCTGTCTGTAGATACATACTACGGGCAGAGGTTGTAATTCAAGATTTTAAAATATATGTGCAGTGTTCCATGTCAAAAGCAGACTTAGATTTACCACCACCAGATTTTTTTTTTCTGAATAAATTATAATATTAAATAAATATTCGTTTTTATTTTTCTTCTCTCTGTGCACTGTTGCCATTAATCATTTTATGGTAACGCGTTTCGCGAAGCTTATTTATTATACTCTTTTACAATTAGTTCCATATTTTCTCTCTCGGTATTAATACAAAAAGAGAGAGAAAGACAGAGATATATCTGAATAGTTTGATGATGGGCTTATATTTTGTTATTATTTGCAAAATCCTGTACTGGTTTACTTCATTTATATCTTTCTGGTTTTTTTTTTTGTATTTTCTTGTTTGCAAAGTGGACGTGTTCAACTGAAGAAGAATTTTATGGTGAATATAAAAAGAGAAATTCTAAAGCGTATATTTGTGCCATATGCGCGAGAATATAGTTGTTGTTGTTTGTCATCCGTAATCTTGGAACTTCGCACTAGCGATAATAAATCATCATTGCTTATGTATACGTAGATGATATCCAATGTAGCAGAAATACCAATAGAGGCTGATCCATGTAATGACCTCGATAGGATCAGTTACAAATCAAATATTTTCTATTTCTACAGATATACTACTTCATTTTCTTCTAGTTCACATTGAAACTCATAAAGAAATAAATGCCCATCATCAATTAAATTGTATAGCGAGAGTCTATCGGGAGCCAAAACAAGAAAAACGACTAGTCCCTAATTCCCTACTCAATCAGCTTGCACCACCATCACTACCCAAGACAAGTAAACAGGCAACAATATAATCGAAACAAACAAACTGAAAGAAGATAAAGAAGAACAAAATAAAATGAGATAAAAAAAACGAAGAAATTATTTTTCTGTATGAAAGACTAACCATCAATTCTCAGAAATGAAATAGGCGTTAGAGGATCAGTTGGGAAATACATTCGATTTGAAGTAGGATTGAATTTAATCGTGGCAACATTCCAGAGAAGCAGTGCGGTGGGAATAAAGCGAATTAATTGTACTTCAATTAAACGGAATAAATTTTTGTACAATTTTCCAGCAATTTTATTGCTGTAATTGATTTTTACACGAATGATTTTACCAGTCCATCAGTTTTTCCACATATTTTTCGAATTTCAATAGTACATTCGATACGCTACTGATAACTAATAACTTACACCAGTCAGAATCTAAACTACTATAAAAGTTCGGTCATGGCAAAATGCCTTTATGGCCATCAAGGGTAATATAAAGAAAATGAAAAACACTATTGTATTTGTGTCTGTATTTGTGTATTGTTTTAGTAGAAAGGTGATGCTGACAAGTGGCACTCCCATGACGCGTTTGGTGCTCAGAATAGAAGCGAAAAACATTATGTATGTATGTCCCTCCATTTTCCACACCCCCCGTGCCCCATGAGAGTTAATGTTATTCGGGAGGCAAAAAAATATGTTTTTCTGTAAATTAAATAATCAATCAATTATTTGACCAAATACTGTATATTTTTCGGTAAAATCAATTTCTACTTATATGCCATCGTTCTGTTCGCCCTACTATCTCCTGTGCCCACTCCCTTCCACTGTCTCCTCATTTTTCCTATTCTTCCAACAATGGCAAAAACGGATCACACTGCCGCCTCTTATTCTTCAAGCCAAAGGAAGGTAGCTGACTGACTACTGCCTGGGTTTAAAATGCTAATCCTCGCAAATGGGGTGCGCGTTATTTTGAATTATGGTTTTGTTTTACATTTTTATTGCTGTGGCATTTATAATAACGTTTTTCAATTTGTTTTGGGAGGTGATGCGGTTGGTGGGAACGAGGGTAACAGAGACCGAGAGGGGTAGTAGTGATTTTTCTGCATGTTAACGGTTTTATGAATTATGTGACTCTACATTAGGAAATTAAAAATTGGCAGAATATAGAGAAAAATTATGTGTTAACCTCATTTCGAGGCGAAAGAGAAAGAGAGAGAGAGAGAGAGAAAAATGGAGAGCAAGCAAAATAATAAATAATTACTTTAGCCCCATTTTAAATTGACAAAATCCCAAATTTACGATTTGCCGGGTAATCGTGGCTGTTGTAATCCGTAGGCTTACGGTCATAAGTCATTATTAAATTTTACTTATTGCTTATATACTTTCCACACTCTTTGCTTCGCATTAATACACACATAGCTCAGACTATCACTTTTTCATTTTTTATAAAGAAAACCCTTTTTAATAGTACATCATCTAAACGCAAATTATTATTAAATTAAGCCTTATTCACACGTGCACAAATTGTGACATAACCAAATTCGAATTCTGAGTACATACAAACAAATTCCAATATGAAAGAATTCCATGCTCATAAAAAGGCAAAAGATTCAAGAGAATTCGAATGAAACCGACCTCTTCAAGAATACTCTCTCTTATTTGTTTCTTATCCAATTCGAATCGAAAGACGTACGTCTTTTTCTCAGTTAAACAAATGTCAGAATTAAATATGTTACTCATGTTGGAAACGACTTTATTTAATTTTAATGGGTATGCTGCTGATGTGGATAAGAATTTATAATCACAATGGGTAGTTTTAGCCCTTATAAAGTAAAATTATGCAGAAGAGCGAAAATTAATACTGAACTATACGAAAATCGAAACCGAAGTAAAATTAAATATTCTTAAGCTAATATTATTATATCAATAATTATGAATTTTCGTGCTTTATCTTAAGTTAAGATTTAACACAAGCTAGCTGAAAATTTAATCGTCCTTACCAACTTCCGTCTTCTCCTTGTCTTCCATCCCCATATTGTTAACCTAACACAACACACATTCATACACTTACTTCCACACATTTTGTTTAATTAGTCTTTATCTGAAAGGTGTGAAACTGTAACCTGACTAGGAATTTAAATAACTTAATTATTTTGTTATTTACTTTTCCTTTATTATTTTATTTTCTTAGTCGTTAATTTATGCGTTATTGTTTTATTATACTTGCTTGCACACACAAAAGATTTCTGTTTTATTCCGTTTTAATTAATAATGATTAATTATATTACTCTCGAAGACGGTGACGGACATTAGATCGCACGATTCGATATGACTTGCAGTACTAACTAAGTACGCAAATATAAGGGAGACTTGAATGTATTGTTACATCCCTCTCCCAGACATTTCGGCCATTTTATTTTTCTTTCAACCCTCGTCATTCTGTGTGTCTTTTGTTAAAAGTTATTCAATGCCGACAAAAATGGCCCTGAATAAATTGACCCAGAAATACGAGATACCTACATCTGCTGGAGGTACGTCCCTCGTCCTGGTGACCTAATTTTATGTTTTCTTTTTCTTTTTTTATTATTGGTTCTTCCCTCAAAGAGGGTAATTTAGGACAGACATTGTTATTTTTGGGATTTTTCGAACTTGTATAGGAAAAAATAGATTGATGTTCTTCTGCCCCTTGTAATAAATCATGTTAAGCCACTGAATAGGAAGATGCCAGGAATTTCAACAACAGCCAGCAATCGTTTAAACACAACTAAATTAAAATTTCGTCTTATATTTTTCTTAAGCCTACATCAGAAATGGTATATTTTTTTCTTACAATTCAAACAGCTATTAGCGAACACCTATACGATTCGGGAAGCCATTTGGACAGACAGCTTCTATTTGCTCGGATTTAAGAGGATTCATTTGAATACAAAATAAATGATCGGTATTTTGTTCATTATAAGAAGTCTGGCTGTATCTGGAACAAAAAAAAAACCTGATGGATGTCCATCCCCTCGCTCTCCCACACTGTTGAATTACGTGCAGAATTGGGTGGTGAAACACGTGACGCGCCACCGACGCTGTAGAAAGAAAGAAGAAAACGCGGATGAAAGGCAGGAAAGAGTAAGGAAGAAAGAGAGGCACAGGCAGGGTGTGGAAGAAATGGCTTGCTGGACGAGGAATAGCAGCAGAGTAGAGTAGTGGTGGTGGAGAAAAAATGGGGGATGTGATCAATAAAACATCTCGCCTGCCGCCACTGCCACCCACGTTGGCCCCATCTAGTAGCAGGAAAATCGTTATTATATGTGTGTGAGTTACTTGTAAATGACATTTATGTGGCTAATTTTTTTGCTAAGAAATTTAACGGAACTTCAACTTAGTCGTCAATTATCTAATTAATCACTTTCCAAGCAGAGAAAAAAAAACAGAAATTAACAGCCCATATGCAAACCACTTAAAAACCCATAAAATCCCTGTTAAGTGCAGAGGAGAAGAGAGTGTGTCTGATCCATAAAAAAAACCAAAAAACGACGAAAATAAATGAAGAAATAACGTTGTGTAATAAAAGGCCCGAACACACTTCTACCGGGTAGTTAAAGTGATTTTTACGATCTGTAAACTCGCTCGTAAATGTCTGATGGTTAAATGTGTCCCAGGCATTATGGTCGCATGTTAACAACATTTATATATCTCTCTACCGATATACTGCTACTGTATACAATATGATCATCATCATCATTACTATCATTACTGTTTGTTATTGTTGTTGAATAGCTGCATTAAATTAAGTATTGATTGATTGCAGTAGTATTTTACGAGAATTGGTTATTTTTAATAGGTTTCTAATAGAAAGGTAAATAGAAAAATTAAATAAAAATTGCCAAAAATAGAAACCTTTAAATAACGTTATCAGCCTGAAATTGAATAAGATCTCTGAAAACAGTCGCTGTTATGTTAAACAGTCACACAAAACAGTAACTATCTGCTGATTGATAGATGGTAAAGATAAATATTGATAATGATGGTGGAGTTCTAAAATAAGTGGTAATCAATTGCAAATAAGAAAGAAAAGGTTCAGAAATAGGAAATCTTTAAGATTATGATTGAAAGTTGACAAAGGAATCTCTGAAGACAATCGTTCTACAGCTCGAAACTTTCATCCATTATAATTAATTGTTCACTGCAGTCGCGTCCAAATCAAGACGGTTTCTCATCTTAAAAAAAACATACAGATGATTATCACATTAAAACACAGAAAATCACCACCAGTTTCGCTCGCTCCCCACCCCACTTGCCAGGCAAAAATAAAACCAAGAAATAAATAAAAATCCTGACCTTATCTATCTCACTTTCGAAGGACCAATAAATCAAAGGAGAACAAATCTCCTTAACACATATTAAAAGAAAAAGTCTACGTTTTCGTATCCATCATCCCCTCACCCCCACTTACCTCCTTAGGTAGAGGTGCTTGTGTTGTATCATCTTCAAAAGAAAAGAAAAGAAAAAAGGAAAAAATGTTGAGCATCATAAATTCTACTTAACAAAAAAATAAAAAAAGAAAAAAAAACGGCCTTTTTGCTGTCCGACGAGACGCACCCCCCCGCTAGCTAGCCTAGCTAGCTGGCTAGTGTGTGTGCATCGTTCATAAGGTTAAGGTATAATAAATAAGTATTTACGAAGAAAACTGTCACTGTCAGTTTAGAGACCACTTCTGTTGGAAAATATTCTTATGGCTATGTATAGATATAGGTATAAGATGAAAATTATAAATTATATAAAAGGAAAGATTCATAGATTTATAATGAACAGAACCGTAATTGGGAATAGAATAGAATTCACAATATGTAAATCTTACGTAAATATATTGATGATTGTTTATTAATTAAAAGTCAAAAATTAACTTTCAAAGTGTTTGACATTATAACTTCATAAATGTCTTTAATAAATCAGATTTAGATTATTTTATTCTTTTGTTTTAACACTCATATTCTATTCTGTCATAATACCTGATACTTGTATGTATACTGTAAAGTATTTTGGTACAAAATAGTTGAAATATAAATAGTTTCCAGAAATAGAGGCATTTTTATTTTTTTTATTTTTCAAAACAGGGAAAAAGGAAACAAAAAAAAACGAACGCAATAAATTTTAACCCAGCGCTAGTGACGGCGGGAGGTGCAGCAAGGAAATGGCTAGTACACACAGACGCACACTACTATCAGATAAAACTGACACTATATAGTTCCTAAAACTTAAAAAGATACTCAATTGTGTCCATCCAACCGGGAAATGAGAGAAAAGGAGCGAACAAGAAGAAGAACCGAATAAAGAAACTATATAACTAGAAAGAAGAGATAAGGAGAAAAAGGACCAAAATTGTTCTTGAGAGCATTCGAAAAGAAGCAAAAGAGAGGACGGTAAAAGCGATGATAAAAAATGGACATTGTCGGCCATTTTAAATGATTTTTTTAGGGATCAATATAGAGACACACACAGTGGGTTTAGATTGTATATCGAATTAATTATTTTCGGATTAAATGGGCAGATGGCTATAATTGAAAAATCGCCCTAAAACATAGACAATTTTAATTAATTATTCTACTGACGCTTGTGGTGCGAGGAAAGGGTTGCCAAAATAAGCCCACTGAATACAAAGGCAGAATTTGAGATAGAAATTTAACTACAATCCAAATCTTGAAATCTCGGTATTAGAAATCGGCATGAGAACCATAAAGGTGCATTTCATTGAGGAGAGTATTCGTTAAAAATATAGGCACTAAGTATAAAAAAGGATAAACAATATGGAACGCTTAAAATCAAGGTGACCCTAGCGAACGCTAGTATACATTTTATCCGACCACTCAAATTAATTGACAAATTGACAACAATAACAATAATCATTTCCACATATGATTAACATTTACTTAAAAGTTACAATACATTTTCTGACTGCTATGACTATACTAATACATTTTTCAATCATCATTTCAACACGGCGCCATCTAGAGTAATAGTCTCCAAACAAATAAAACAGCTCGACGACGAATCATTTTAATAAAGGCAACGCAACGACCATAACATAAAACATGCCATCTTGTAGGCAGTAGTCGAAGCTCATAAAAACCTCATGATCAGTTGCGCCATGATTTTATAGCTTGTTATATGATCGTTTATGTGTGACTGGCGTTACCTCTAGAGTGAGTTACGAGTCTGGTCCGCAATATCTAGTAAGTAATAAGTATGGAATGACGTTTATAGTTTATTTTTATAATGCAGTTCATTTTCTATAAAGTTTATTTAATAAAAAGGCTTGCTATTTGGTATATAAAAATACACAGTTATACATAAAAATTTGATAGGAAATTTATTGATTCAATAATAATAATTCGGGGAGTTTTTGTATGGTTCCGCTAATTATTGTTATTGTGCAAATATAAATCAATAAATTTAATTTAAACACATTTGTTTGTTGCAATAAAAACACATACACAGATACAAAATAAAATATTGGAAAAACAATAGTAATAAAATCTCTTAATTTACTGCCAGAAACTCTGTGGAATTAGAGAAAATTTTGTGATAAAATTCCCAATAGGTTTAATAAATTAATGCAATGTAATTAGTCGGATTAGTTGCTTGTTTATTCTTTGTTTTTGCCAAAAACGAAACATTAGAAAAATGTATATGGAGAAACAAATACAAAAATTGGAAGACATTCGCTAATTTCGTTTAGCAATTTATTGTTAAATTTATATCAATAAATTTCTCAAAACAAATGATCATCCATCATAAATATAAATCTAAAACAAATTACAAACACGACAAAACTATTGAAGTGCTCATGGTGTCATAAAACTAACATTCCCCACGAGGGTGGTTTAAATAATGCCTGCCGCACATCAAGAGATTACAACCTCATAAACCAATCGTAAATTTAGGCCCACCTAAAAATTTTTTTAGACAACACCCCATTCATTATGGCTGCGTAGTGCATAGCATGGCACGATATGTGAGAGGACCACTAAATTATGTTGGAATAAAAATGTCTATATTTGATGTTTTCAGTTGAAAATATGGTTAATTTTAAGCTTTTAGAGTTTTTTAAAGTATGTGCACCATAAGTGAGTTTTTTCTTTTTATTTTAATTTGAGGGTCATTACAACCCTTGCCCGGTTTCGCTTATGGTGTTAATTAGACCATTGGTACGTAGTTGAAATGCAAATTTTCTTATTTACTTAGTTAATATGCGGTTGGTTTAATTAGAATTTTTAAACAGCGAAAAGGGGTAAATAAAACGAAGATTTAAAAAAAAATTGGCTCCCTCGAGTGAAACTCCGGAAAAGGATATTTTTACGGAAGAAAAATTTGTAGTAGGATGAAGTAAAGAATAAAGGGGTCCTATTTCTTTGCATTTAAATGAAATTAATTTTATATAACGAGAAGAAGAAAACTTAAATACCAAAAGTAGAAATTCAATGGAAAATTGGGGAGAAAACTGAAAAAATGTCGTTATTCATTCGTTGCACTGTAAAAACAAAAAAGTTACAGCACAGAAATGAAAAACCATGTTTTTTTCTATAAATTATTTAAACGATCCACTTGAGAAACAACCCGAAAAATTTTTAACGGGCCAACAGAGACAAGCCACAGACGAGCACAAGAAAAAAGAAAATGGGCTTGACTTCCCTTAAGTACATTCTGACAGCCCTATTTGTTTTTTTGATTTATTACTCGCATAGATAAATATTAAAATAAAAACAACAAAGTACATCGAAAACTGGAAGCTTATGCTATCCGACAGATTCGCAATGAATTAATTATTTGACACTTACCTTTTTTTTTTAAATAAATAAATGTAAACTCTCGCTATCACTTGAAATGGGAAATGAAACCCTCAACTAATTTTGATCCACTTGCTGTGCCGCGGCCACTGCCGCCGCGGCTGCAGCTGCTTTTGCTTGTTGAGCCTGCTTCTCTTGTTCATTTAATTCTTTTATAGCCTATAAAAACGAAGACAATTGTTTATCTAATGCAGCATTAAGAATTAAGACAAAATATCTAATCAAAAATTGATCATTTTAAATGTTACATTTTACATAAATTTCAGTGTATTTAGTATGCATTTACCTGGATTTCTTTCTTGAGTTTCATTCGTCGATTTTGGAACCATATTTTGATTTGACGTTCCGTTAGACAAAGTGCATGGGCCATTTCTATCCTTCTTCGTCTTGTTAAATAATGATTCGTATGGAATTCCTTTTCCAATTCCAATGTTTGATATCGTGTGTATGTTTGACGGCCACGTCTTCGCAAACCATTTGCACCTAGAAGAAAAAGTTGCAAGTTTTAAAGGAGTGGTGTCACATAAAATCTAACCTATTTATATACTATAGGTATACATTTAAAATAAAATAATATGGACAATTATATAACAAAATAAAACAATTCATTATTGTCATTGTCATTGTTCAGGTATCATTCTCTAACCGGTTTCACCTTATTGCAGTTCATCAGAGAGAAATTGAACTTTACTTGTGTCCATTCGATTCGTATTTTATTAAAATAAAACAAAAAATTCAAAAATTCCCTTAACCCAATCAATATTATCAACCATGACCGGTACTATACTTGAACACAATTACAACAAACCAGTCAAAGTAACGTCGTACAACAAAAAACAATGTTGCGCGACTGCCGATAAAAAAATTAAATATTAAAAAATAATACCCGGTTATAAACTGGAGATTTAATAATATGGTTAGTGGCGGTCAGGAGTTCACCCTGCTCCTGCCCCTCCCGGGACTATTCTTATTTTATTATCATCAGTTGCTAAACTCTTTCTCAATGTATCTCTACTTATACGTGTGTGTGTGAGTGTGTACTTGAAGTTTTAAATTATACCCGCTATAACTATAGACGTGTCAAAGATTAAGTGGGTGTTTCGTAACACGTATGAAAACAATAATTAGGCAGATGAAATCGCTTTTAAATAGTTATTCGTTTTGAACATTTTTCTTTGTTTTTTTTTTGTTATTGGTCGGTGTCAGTGGCGTATCAGATTAATACAAAAATTAATCGTAATTTACATGCTATTCACTGAGCTTTGGCATATTGGAAAATCAAGAGAGCGCTTCGCTAAAAACGATGAAGCTGAATAGGTGATAGGTAGGTGCACCTGCCTTTCAAATACCGTTATTTGTGATATAATTTGCTGTCAATTTTAAAGAGTGTTAATCTTAAGTAGTAGTAGTATAATTTATTCGATTAACGGATTCAATTATATTTGAAGTGTCTCAACTAATTTTCAACAAATCTTCCTAAATTTTCTCTTAATAAATCGCATTATTTCCCTCCGCTTATGTTTACCGATCGTTTCGGGAACAAATCGATATGGAATTCTTGTTAATTGTTATCGCAATGTGTGGTCTCTCGCGGAGCGCGATTGAACTTACGCTGCGGTCCAGTAATAAGAAGACCCCGAATACCTATATAGCTATAGGTAGATATAGTATAACAAGAGAATTAAAAAAATAACAGCAAAAACTAAAAGAGGATGGAAGAAACAAAGAGATATGGTTTATTATGTAGCCTCTGTGGTAATTTATCATCTTCTTCTTATGTTTTGTTCGTTTTTGTTTTGCTGAAAATTTTCAGTTTTTTTCTCTCTTTTTCTTTTGGTCCTGCCTTGATCCGATAATATGTTATCCCTATTTATAAGTACAAGCTCCGTTTCGGACAGAAAGTTTCATTTTTTTCTTTTATTTTTATTAGCAGTATCGATTATTAGGCAATGGCTAAAAATTACGGGGACAACCTTTCAAATAGGAACGCTACAATATGGCGGTTGCCTACTTTTAGTGACCACCTACACTTATCTCAGTACTAATGAAATGAAACTAAGTTTTTGCTTACCAACAAATAACAACATCAACACAAAGCCAACGAGAAAAAACTGTTAAAAAATCATCACAATACATACACAACAACAAATAGATCATCATCTTCTTAAAAACTAAATAGAAATGGCCGTTGGGAGTTGAGGTGAAACGACAAGTCGACAAAGAACAAGAAGTAACCTTTTTCAAATGGACCTTAAAAAAAAAGAAAGAAGAAAATGCTGCTGTATGATTGGTGGTAGTGGTTTTTCTACTTCTGGTCTGACATCCCGCTGTGGAATTTCTTTTTCTTTCCAAAAGGTACCTATCTATACACGCACATATACACTCTCAGACTTGACAGAGATGAAGGTCTTTATATTCGTTTCGTACTACTAGAGAAAGCTCAGAGAATAAGATTCTTTCTACCTGTAAGTGAGTGTGAGTATCCTCCATGGTATTTTTGACCTGATGCTGGTGGCAAAGGAATATATTAATGTATAATTTGAGTGCGGTTTTATGAGGTGGATCTAATGGATAATATCCATTGTTTCAATTAAATAATAAAAATGGATCTAATGATAAAAAACCAACCCTCTTCCCAAAAAAAAAGAGCATCCAACAACAAAAACATCCAGGCGAATTCGTTGTCGTCGTTTCATCTTTCTAATTATATTTCTTTTTAACAAGATCCAGACATCGCTCTATGGATACGCTTTTACTTTTAATTTATTTTCTTTCGTAAAAAAGAGCTACCAATCTAAGCTGCAGAAACAGCCAGGTCCCGCGATTTCTCATATTTGAATTACTCTGGAGATGATCTTCCATCTCTCTTTGTTCCTTTGCTCTGGTGGAAAATTGTCTCACTCTTCGCTTCTCGTCCAACTTCTAGTTATTCATTTCTTTCTTTTTTTTAATATTTTTATCAGGAGGCATTTTCTCCAATTAAAATTACCCTCCTCCAGCTATCCCCCGGAGAAATAAAAGTGACTGTCTAAATGCATTATGTTTCGTTGAAATAAAAACTAAGGGTGACACGCACATACGTATATATAGACGAAACTTAGGGAGCAAGAGGAAAAAAAAGGCTCTTTTAGAGGTTGTTCCTAAGAGAGCGAGAAGAAAGGGAGGAAAACATTTCGAATTGGAAGATATTTGGGATATATTGGTTTATTGGAAATTATTTGCAACGCACATACACACAATGTGCTCGAAACATTGGTTTTTTTTTTCGATTTGAGTGTGATTTATGTGAATAATCTTCGGGGAAAAGCGTGTTTTTTCTTTGGTGGCCCGAATTCATTTTTAGTGATTGTAGTTGTGGTGATGCGGGGTTCATGAACTATCACCCCACCTCGCCATATAATAAGAAACCATCATTCCCGCCTGCCCGCACCCTATCTCCCTTGTTTGCCATTATTCTAATGAACAAATAAATAAATTATGGTTGCCCATAAGGTAGCAAAACTGCCGTCTCCATGATCTAAAATATCTCAATCAACTCACTCTCTCTCTACACTTACAGATACACACAGAGCTCTCTCTTATGGTAGAAAGATATGTATGTACTCGTGCACACGCAATTACCAATGGGCCCATAAACATTGGCCAATTCTATGCATGTCGAACAGAAAAGACAGAAAATAAATTAACGTTGCAAAGTTATTAAAATATGAGGGCGAAGAGCGAGAGCTTTGGAATCAAGTTTTATTTCTTCTTCTTCTTCTTCTTCTTGTTCTACTTCTACTTCATCTTGTATGGATGCGGGATTTTCTGCACAGCTGGATAGATAGATTCATTAAAGCCTTGCCGAGCAGCAAAGATGAAGGATGATGTATTGAATTTTATTTAGTTTTTTTGTTTTTGCAAGCAAGCAAATGCGATTTAGTTTAGGTCATAGTTTTTTTTTGGGTGTGAAAACCTGACTGGTTAAGTAATTTATTAATTAAAACTATATAAAATATACGAGTACAGGCTGATATAAACTACCTACTAGATGTACATTCAATCGAATTTCGCCCTCGATATAGCTATAGAGTATTCTGGTTCGTAGATCGTAGTTTACAAGCCCACCCACCCACTCATACAACAACAACAACAAACAGTTAATTTACCTCCGGCTGTACACACTAATACGATTTACTTCAAGACATTGACATATCTATGTGAGCACAGTCGACCAATATATTGACTCTCATTCTAAAACCCCAATACATGTTCAATAATTATATATATATACCAAGTAACTAACTCGGAGCAGCGTTAGAAGGGAAAACTACCACAGCAATTCCCTAATTGTGTGCTTACATCACACGATCGCCTACGGGCAAGTGACATGTCGTCCAGCAACCAACCAACCAACCCTCTCAAAATCATAAATTAAACATAGAGGGCAAAGAGAAGTGAGAAGTAGAAAGAGAAGTAGGATAAAATCGAATCAAATACAACACTAAATAAAATTATTCAGTAATTACTACTGCTAGCCGATTCTATTAGCCAACACTGCCACAAATATTATTTCCTGCTGCCGCATAACACGAGATTGGGCGTGGTGGTGGTACCTTTGATTTAATTCCAATTCGTTTTTTTTTTTCTTTCTTTCTGTTTTGATTGATGCGAACTAAACATGAAACTATCAAAAGAATTATAGATCTGTGTGCAGAGAGCGCTAAATATACATATGAAAAGTGAAAAATAACTTTCCGTTTTGATTATAGAAAAAGACGGCAAATGTATTAGAAAAGGGAATCGCTAGTTGGATAGATATTGTTTACCGAACTGGCTGGGGGTTGGCAGAATAAGGGGGAGGAGGTTCTATATGAAAATAGAACATTCGCTTTCTATAACTGTTCTTCGAAATGACATGAAAAAAAAAAACGTAAAAAAAAGGAAAAAGAATAATTGGATGGATGGCTTAATCTTTTGCAGATGTCAAAGTGTCAGATTGGTATATTTTTGGGATGTTTTATGGACCTTTTCTTATAAAAATATTATTTTTTCTACCGCCTTTTATTCTGGGAATAAAATTCACTTTTTGCTTTCGATTTTGTTTAGTTTAATCTACAGGAATCAATTTTTTTTTAGTCCAAGCCCCTTACTTTTAGACATTTCATTTTTTTTTTTTTTATATTTTTTAGATGTTTGTTTAAAACATTCAATTTCTACCGCTCAAAATCAATTCTGCAATTCGAGTGGTATGAATTTCACATTTTTCTTCTATTATTAGCAATTGCTTTGGTAGCGAAAAGCAACACTTTCCTCAAATGAAAAAGCATATTATGAAATGTCGTATAACATTTTCCTTTTTTCTTTTTTTAATAAAATATATAGCACTATTCTCTCTCTCTCTCTCTCGCTTGCTAGCTGGTCACTGCCATCCATGTTGCTGTTGGTTGTTGTTGTTGTTGGACTGCCAGACCATTCGTTTTATCTAGACAACTGTGGCCGGTGCAATAAATTTACCTTGTGACACCCCAAAAACCAGGTTTATTAATCATGATTGTATGTGTATACTATATGCATATACTGCGTCTATCTACAGGGTGCCCAATTTAATATGTAACACAACAAAATTAGTTTTGTCCAGTCTTCATTTGATTCATATAATTCAAGTGTGTCATTATAGCATAATTCTAACTGACATCCATATTATCAAACAATCTGATGACCTCAATTAAGCTAGCAATTAACTATACTAGACTTTTTCACTAAACGAACAAAAGTTTTGTGATCAAGCTTAAAGTAGGCTAACTTCTTGTTCTACCTACCTAGTGTTAGTATCCTACTGTTGCACCATCCTGTAATTTTCAAGCAACTAACTAAACCGCATAGAATATCAGATGAGTTATTATAAACTTCAACAAAGTAAATAACGAGCTAACTTTACTTTGGCTGCAGGTGGCACCACTACCACCACTACCACCAGGAGGTTGTTCTAGATGAGAAGGAGCGGTGGGATGATAAAAAAGAGAATGTATCTCTCTGTCTAACTACCATTAAAATCCCATTAAATGTTTACTTATCTTTTCGAAAAATACAACAAACATAAATAGAAGTGTACTACAGTTTGATTTGTGTTGAAATAGAAAAAAAAATGGAAAACAGCAAGAGAAGGGAGAAGACGAGATTGCAATGTAATCGATATTTTTCAAGTAATCAATAAGTGAACTAAAATTGTCATAATTAGTTTTTAAATATTAATGTGTACCACCCAAAACAGCATTGCTTTAATGAGGATGCACCAAATTCTTTTATTTTGATACAGACTTTTATTTTGACTACAGACGAAAAGCAACAGCCAATTATAATTATCTTTTTACTTACACGAAATTCCAATTACTTGGACGAGTCTTTCTTTCGTTAATTTAAATTAGTGCAATACGAGAGACCGAAAAAAAATCGGATTAATTCTATCAATAAATCACGTCGTCGATTTGTTTGAGAGCGTCGCAAAATATAACGAATTTAACATTTAGCAATTTTAACATTTAACAAAATATCCTGCTCGCTTTCGAGATTCGAACATTCACCATTCATGTTTCGCCTAATAACATCATCATCATCATCATTATCATTATCAGTTTGACTTTATTACGCCATAAAATCAATATATATTATTTCCTGAACAACACAACATTGAGTAGTTGATAGAACCGGGTATGGCATGGCATGAGCAAAAGATCAGTACCTACCAACGGTGCGGCAGCGGCAGCAGCATTATCGTGCATCTAGATATGTAAAAGAAGAACATGCCGATGGGATGTGATGTGCTGCTTGCGCTGCGTCTATATAGAGAGATAGAGATAGCTAATGAAGACCATATCTTTTTAAATGTTCACCTCTCATCAATATTGATAGTAGTACGAGCAGTAGATAATCTAGAACTGATCAGTAAACTGATGAATGTAAATGAATGAATGAATGAATAATCTAGCACATCTATCTCTTACCATACATAGGAAAGAGGCGAAGAATTAATTGTGTTCCGGATGCTCAAGAAATCGATTTAAAATATAAAATAAAGCGTATATTTTGGACCGAAAGATTAAATGAGATCCGGATTATTATTATTAATAATGCGATACGTGTATAAAGACAAAAATTAAAACGAATTAGTCAATAAGCATTAAAAAAAAACATTAATTTCGACTGATAGTAAAGTCAAAGGGAGTGAGTTTATTATATTGTTCCGGGCGTGACCGGACGGAAGTTATAAGTAGATAGTCAATAATTTAAGCGATGGTAGCAGCGCGTGCGAAGCACTGCTAAAACATCCACCATTTCAAGTTGCCACAAAATGCGTATTATACAGATGGTCCATTCTACTACACCCCCATTCACGGCGCGACTCTTTACCCCTATTCACTCTCATTCACCCACCCGCTAGCTCCCTTCATCCACGAAAAGCACGACAAAGCCCTTCTCCAAACAGCATCAGATTTATATTTTCCATTTTGGTTTACAAGCTGCAAAATTTCATAGTGAGAAAACTCATAGTGAAAAGGGGAGAGTTAATTAAGTGATGCATAAATAGTAGCTAAATAATGATCCCCCCAGATTATATTTATATCTTTTACTATAGGAATTTATCCAAATGATCCTTGATCTAACTCTTCATTTAAAACCTACACACACACACACACACGTACGTGTAATAAATTCTTTTATTGTTCAATGAGTTTCAAATCTTTCATACTTAATCTTGTCAATGTCTAAAGCCGACCTATTTGTTTATATATTATCGTAGTAGACTAGGTACATATATGTATGTGTACGATTCTCGATTTAGTTACCCTCCACTTTCAATTTATTTGCAAATTGTCCTCATATAAATTCAAAAGGATCACATGTACCTCATTAAATTCTCGCGAATCTATTGGTCAGTTGACACGCTGAATTTAACTACTGATCTACTATTAGCGTTAACGTAAAGGTTAATCCAATTGATCATCAATGAATAGATAGATTAAAACCAATTAATTGAACATTTTATTTATAAATGCAAGAAAGGGACGGGGTCAACGCGGGTGGAAGATCCATACAAAGTTTTAAAAAACTTTTCTTCGCGTGGCTTGAAATTAGTCTTGCCTCCCCAAAACTAATAATAACCATAATAATAAGTTTTATGTTCGTTGTATTTTCTATAATAGGGTGGCTGCTGGTGGTGGTGGTGGTGGTGGAAAACGGGTCTAGTGGATGGAAGAGGTTTTGCCAACACCATATCGCACTTCGGGCAATTTCTCAAACTTTTAACGAGCGTGGCGAGTAAAAGTTCGCATCTTTTACTACGCCAAAAGAATGAAAAATGGTGTGCGCCTTCTTCGCATAAAGATACGTTTTTACTAATTTTAGGAGGAAAGATCGGCCGCGAATGTAGATAGGGAGGGGGAAATAGGGCAGTATGGGGTGGCTGGAGAGCGAGCGAACGAACTCCTAAGCTTCACGAGACATATTTAGTACCAGAAGGGAATTAGGTAAACTTGTAAAATTATGCGCAACACGTAAATAGCGTCGTCCTGTATACTATACTACCATTTGGCTTTCATTATGACACTGTTCCGTTGCCGTTACACCCTTCTAATATTAAATCACCCTTTTAATTACGTCTATTAATTATAATCACAATATATCTTCAACAGTACGTTAAATAAGTGTGTACATAGAAATGCACATCTTGAAACAACTGCTTCAGCAGGAAAAAGGAGAGGAATCGAAATTCGATTCCATTTTTTCATCAACTGCTTATTCAATTGTCTAAAAATAACCCCCTTCAAGCAATTTCTATTTTAATACATTAAAATTATTACATTTTGTATGCACCAACACATTGCCATCACTACGACATACTCATCTAGATATATAACTTGAGGGTGTGCAACCCGCGCGACACTAATCTAATCTAATCATTTACAACGACGAGCCGAGAACAAGAAAGAAAAAAAAGAATATATTTTTGCGGTTACGAAAACGCACATAGATAAAATTGACAGCAAATAAAGGGGAAAGAATAGAATAGAATAGAGGTACAGGAACGGGCAGAATAAACTGAAAGGGTAAGAAAAAGAACATCGGAAAAAAGTACAGAGTTATCCAATTTAGTTTGAGGAAAGCGCACGACGATTCCCTTTTCCTCTTATTCGCCTCGCAGTAAATTTACCGTTCATGTAAATAACTTAGGAATGCTCTACCTCGTCTAGATCCCCGTCCTTCTATCGCAGGCGGGAAATACGATATTATTTTCCCCATATTTACTCTTGCATAGCTCTGGATAGAATATATCGTAAGAAGAAGGGTAGAAGATGCTGCTGCTATTTTAGGGTCCAGAACAATTTGTCACTCTATTTCTGCCGCGTTGTTAGACACGGAATCAGGGACGTACGTATAATTAAGAGAAAAAATAAATTAAGATGCAAGATTCGGGAAAAATTAGGCATTGTTCTTCACTTAAATTTCGAGCTCATATACTGAAGGACTCGATCAACAAATAAACTAACTTCTGACTGATGCAAACTCTAAATACAATGGCCGCTTCTGCCCAAAGGAATTGAAATAAAACCTATTCCAGGACAAATGCTATGAGCAAGGGCATCTTAAAAATGCAGCGAAATAGTCATGATAATGGTGGTGGTCGATTAATGAAGGGGTAAAGCAAAAAAACATGGCTAAAGAAGGGGTGGACTCAGAAAACAAGAAGTTCCTAATTAGAGTTAGATCATAAATTCAAAGATATAGCGCTGTGTGTCCCCACCTCTCCTTTTTCAAACACCCAAATTAAAATAGCAAAAATCTTTTTGAATTTCAGAAAATTCAACGAAATTTTGATCAATTGCAATGGCATTTGTAATCGGAAACTTTTAATAAAATTCATTTCTGCGCCCAATGTGCTCCAGACACTTCCTCCCTTTTGCTCATCTAGATTAACATCAGATATATTTAAGCAAATACATGTAAATTGCTTCTGAAATATTCAACGCGCTTTCCCGCCTTCTACCATCACTCGCCCGATTAATCGTTAATTCCACCAATTATTATTATTATGCGTTATATAATTAACTATGCTGGACCATGAACAGCTTCTCATCATCATGATGATGATCATCATCATCATCATCTTCTTTTTGTTGTTCTTCTCTTGCTGTTGTTGTTGTTGTTGTTCTTCTTCTTCTTTCCAAAAGATTATTCTGTATTCTCCACTTGGGAGGTCTACCAATACATTTTATTTCTCATGGCGAGGTTTGGTTTATTTTTTTCGCAACCACTGTTGCTGCCACCGCCGCCGCCATTTCTCCTCGTGTGTGTGTATCATACATACTTTTGAACGTTTAAATCCTTCGGTTTTGCTCGCTTAAATGTTTTATGTATACAGAAATATATGGATCTCTTCTCTATGATGAAATGCTGATCGTGATTCATCGCAAGCAAAAACTGAGTTGAATTGTGCGTGCACATCATCAGAAATGGCGAAATTTCGTAAAGGTAAAATTACCCACACCCCTCCTTATTCTCACTCTCTTTTTCACTTATTCTTATAGTAGCACGTACCTTGATCTACCGTCCCTAAATGGATGATAATAAATCAACCCTCACACCCCTCAAACTCCGGAGACGGCGGCGGCAGTGGCTGTACCAACGAGCTCCAATACCTCACTCTTGCTGACACTATACGTGATCTATTGCCTATTAGGTATTCTTCTTCTTCTTCTTGTTGTTCTACTACAGAATGAAATTTTGTTCCCCAATAAAATAAAAGACACGGAATGTTGACCCTTCAAGGAAATTCGATGGAAAATCGTAGTTATTTGGAAGTAAAACATCGTTTTTTTTTTTAACTCTTCGACGGCGCATAGAACCTAACTATAAGGTCCTAGGCCTATCTTTGCTTTTTATATAAAGGTACATAAATTCAAGTCTATGTGTCACACTTTTATTTATTATAAAGCTCCGTATTTATACGACAAAGTATAAAACATTTTTTATAAGGATTTATCAATGATTTATTAACAAATTTTGTTTATCGGACAATTCCCTAACCAAAGAGGCTTAAAGAAAATATGTTGATGATCTCTGCACCTATGAAGTTACAAAATGGAAGGAAGGTTAACGTATTCTCACATGAATTTTATCCATCGCCCATCGTTCGATTAATAAAGAAAAAATCCCTGAACAGATTAAAAATGTTTATGACACATTTACACATGGCGTAACATATAACACCATTTGAGCTAATTAAACCAATTAAAATTTTGGTTTTTAATGAATTGCTATCCATCCAAAAACAACACCTTTCTTATTTAGCCTTAATTAGCATCCATCTTCCTGCTGCCAAACCCACATCCGCCAACTTTTTGATGAGTTAAAATGACTTATGATTCGTTCCTTCCTTCTTTTGATTTTTTTCCTTTTTTTTTTGAAAAACCCATCTTCCTTTTCATGTAGATATTTTAATGAAGCTCAACGAACGTATCCTGTATACTCATATTGATTTCAACTTCATTTTGCATCCTGGAAATTTTTTTTCAAAATGTCGATCAAGATATGTATCTGCGCTGCTGCTGCTGCTAATGATTTATGAGACAAGTCGGTTTTGGATTTCTATCGCTTTTGAATATTCGTTGTTGTCTTGAATTTATATTTTGTTTAATAATCATATTCTGAATAATGGTATATGCTTAAATTGCACGTGTTCGGAATAAAATTATTATAATTTTGCTGTTGATTTGAATATTTATACATGATATTCTGTGAGGGTATGAAGGTGGATGAATTCGTTACGATTTCTTTCATACACTCGTTTTACTGTGTATAGTTATGTCTTACTTCAATCTAATGATAGACAATAATCGCCGGTGGGACGATATAACCCCCATTTACCCTATTGTGGAGTAATAATATGTATTGCTTTATTAAATTCCAATTTGAACTTATGTGTTGAAGATAATAGAGTTTGAAATTGCATATAATTTATTAAATCTATCTATACAAATAAAAGTTGATACATCATCCAATCAGCGCACAACATGCAACCAATCGCTATCGATCAAAATTCAAATTAAACTCTTCTCTTTATCGTATTAAAGAATAGATCACGTACCAGCAATTTTAGAGCAAAATCGATCTCTACCGCTGTCTCTCTCTCTGTCTCTCTCTTTGTGAATTTCCAATTATTTTATCAAAAAAGAAAAAAGACTTTAAATTTTATATTGAAGATGAAAAATCATTATCCAATTTTATCTTTTCTCTCTTTTGACGATTAATTTGAACTTAATTTTACTGAAAAGTAGTTGTTACTTGTAGGTATTATAAGTTCATGCCATGGAGGTAAGATTAATTCATCCAGAAAATTTCAGTTTAATTTCGAGGTAGATGTATTGTATTGGAAGTTTCAATTATCTGAAGGAATTCTGATTCCATTTTGTGTATTATTTGTGTAAGAATTTCATAAAAGTAACGATTAATTGAGAAATTTAATACGATTATAGAAAATTCCATTTAATAACAACAGTGCACATAGATTCTTGGGAGATCATAAACTAAAAATAGAAAAAAAAAGTGATCCAATCATAACTCTCATCATCATCGTCAGCATCACGATGCTAGTAATCTAGCATATTAAAACAGACAGTCATAAATCATCCATATAAACGAATACTTAATAATGTATAAATAAAGCCTATTTGTATCTGTCAAATGATAATGAAGAATTATTATAGTCTGAGAAAAAAAAAATGTTTCAGCCATTGCTGTTGCTGGTGCTACTATTGGTGTTAACTTACATCCAAAATTCTCGAATCTACAGTCACGAATTGGTCCTATCCAAATCTCAGGGGTTTAATAAAACACTTCGCCTGCTATTTATCTCTACTAGTCTTAGTTAGCTTTTCCACCACCCTCGTGTTCTTCTTACTACTACTACATCATATACTTATACCCTCTATACTAGTGTCTTTCTTCTTCTTTTGGAAACTAAACTCATATATCTATCTATCTATCTTTTAGATTTCTACTTCTTCTCCTTGGTTGTCTTGGGTTATGTTTTTTACATGTTTGTATGAGATAAAAAGACTGTGAACATAAATCAATAACCTTCATGGGAATTAGATGTGGAAAGATAAAAATGCTCGCGTATTTCCTTCTCTCTGATGATGTGAAGAGACGTTTCTTTTTTATTTTTCGTTTTTTTTTTTTTTTTTTGTTTTATTCCCTATGAGGAGGTTTACGAGATTTATATGCGTTTGCATTGGGATTTTCTTATCTCAAATCGAATTAGATTTCTTGTGATCATCATCACAAGAAAAGAAAATCGAAAATGCAAGTTTGTTCGTTGGTATTTGTCATTTTGTGCAGAGTGACGCTAACAATGTAGAGCCATGATGGATTTTCTCTTTTCGCAATACTTACAACTCAAATTAAACAGTTCGTTAACTTTATTGAATTCTCCACTCTTTATATTAAATTAATTGTTAGTTTTCGGTCTATTGATCACTCCTCTATCGAAAATTAATAGTTGCGTCAAAGCAATCAATAAATCAGAAATAGGTACTTACAGCATCTGCTGCAAAATAAAAAAAAATTTGGGATGAAACGGTTTCCTTCCACCACCACCACCACTATCAGCATCTCAGCCATTCTGATCAGAATCCACTTAAATTCGACAATACAGCCGTTGCCGCCGCCGGACACATTTAAAAATGTCAAATTATGATTTAGGAGCCCCATATAATAGATAGATACCCTATATTACCTTTCGCTTCTTTTCCTACCCTCTCCATTTGGAATTTATATTAAATTATAAAAATAGGGTGGTTGCTGCCAGAGAAAAACGAAAGAAAGAGCGTCCTGGACAAATGGCATCGTAAAAGCGAAATTATTTATATATGAATATTTAAGTATTGTTATATCCAATCAAGTACTGATGACCTGATTGAATACATTCGGCTGATTGTTCAACCATATCTACGAACTGCTACTGAATAGATTATAATCAACTATTAGTTTAGAAATCAATCTGTCATTTGAAATTAAAACAACAGTGACATTCTCAACAAAATTATCAATACAAAAAGTTCTGATTAATTACACATTAAATTGTTTTATTTCGATATAAACTTTAATTATAGATATTTTTTTATATAAGTAGAAAATAATTGATTAAAAAGAGAAAAGAATTATTACTAACAGTAGCGGCAGTAATGGAATGTTGTTGAATTGCTACAAGGAAAATCAAATTGATTAATTAGTTATCATTTACACAGCCGCGTAATAACAATAATAATAATAATAATAACAATAATTAGTAGGAGTAGCTCCAGTAGGCTAGTCAGCCATGCCACCAGAATACATCGCCATGCTGTATATAATTAAGCGCCAGTTCAGGAAAGATGATGAAAAACGAAAAGGATAAGGAGGAGGAGCAACGCCGGCAGTAAGAAATATTAATTAATACCTGATATGTTTAGTGATTTTTCACTAAATCTAAAATACACTTAAATTACGTTTACATTCAATTCTTTCAAATACATTGCGCTTATATTATATTGTCGGCCCGATTCCACCATTTTATATGTCTTTTAAATCTATATTTCAAACTGTTGGTAAGTGAACAATATTCCTCGCCATATTGCTCGTAAAATAAAACAGTAAAACTAAACCACATTCATAAATCTTTTAGGCAACATACATACACACATACACACACACACACATAACGCCATCATGTTTCTCTTTCTGCCTCTCTCACGCTATCGCTCTATTGAGCGCGCTCTGATCTACTGATGGTTTGAATAGGAAGTGGGTGTCAAGTTGCACTGAGAAATAATGTATGATTAGTATAATTAAAAAACTGATTTGAAAGACGAAAAATTTTATTGACGCGAATAAACACCAGAAGAAGAAAAAGAAGAAGAAAATCTGAATAAAACGATAAAATCTAAGATAAATATATATCTATCCTGATACTATACGATTACTGTGATGACGGTGGGTGTGAAAATTGCATACCCAAGTACCTATTTACAAGTGCAAAACGTTTCATTTTGCACTATATGCAGGAACGTCATCGGGTGGTTTTACTATGTTGTATGTATATGTATTGTCTTGCAAATTGTGTGCAAAATCGCACCTTTTATAGAATGGAAAAAGAGAATAGTCAATTATAATATCGCGGAAAAGAGCTTGAAGGCTTCCATAGTCCATTCCTAAACACCCAGCACACGTACACACACACGCACACACACATGTATTATACAAACACTGTGCGCGGCATCATATAGCAAAACCCCAGGCGTTTGATTAAAATTACATGTAAAACCTGGACCCGGCTTGTTTTACATTCCATTGTGTGCAATAGCCGAGAGAGAAAGAACAAAGGCTTTTCGTCGTGCGGCATTTCTTTCTGCGGCTATTCTCCTCCTGCTCCGCTTCCCATTCCTCCTCCTGCTCCTCATCTTTTACTTCTCTTCTACTGTTTCTACTTCAACTTCATTGAAAGTCTTAATTTTTGAAACCGCCTTATTGAAAATTTATTATTGCAATCATGCATTATGCATTTTACTTATGTCTTTATTTGACTTTGCATATATAGGTTTAATGTACCTATATACATGGAGAAAGATTGTTTAAGTTCTTCCTGATACCAGCGCATTTGAAAACTATACGGCTACCGCCTTAGAGTCTGAGAGGCATCCACAAAAGAGAAACTCGTACCGGACAAGTTTCGTTTCATTTTGTATAGAAAATGTCCAAATCATTTCAAAAAGTTATAAATAATCTTTAATGAGAGAAAAAAAGAACATAGTTTAGAAGGGTGTATAACACACATATACAACTTTTCGATTTATGACCAACGAATGTAATAAATTATTCCGGTGAAAAGGTCGAGAAGGCAAAAATAAATGAATAACGTCTTGACCGACCTTCGCGCGAGGTGGTTGAGGCAGGAAATTTACATAAGATAGACAGTGGAGATTAAACTTTAAATAGGTATTACATAGAAAGAGAGAATTCGTCTCGCATAAGCACGAGAAACAGTGTTTTTCAACATCAGATGATATATTACTTGTATTGCACTGAGTTTGGAATAATATTTCATTTTAAATATAAATAATTCTTTGAAAATCTGGTTGACCACGTATGATAATCAACAAAATAAGTCGGATATTTGTGCTCAGAACCTTCACAAATATATAGATATTTTTACAAATCTTTTGCTATCCTTTTTACAACTAAAATAATAATTTAAATCTGCATCAGCAATGAAACTATTGTTGAACACGATCTCTATCGGAATATATGCATATAGTCTCTACAATACAACTAAGATCCAAACAGATCCGGACGACTACATTATAGTGTTACGTTATCTGTTGTTTAAGACGTGCTCTTCTTCTTCATCTACTGCTGCTGCATCTATATCTTTAAAAAGGCTTTCTACTGTACAATTCCGACAACCGGAAGAAGAACTACAGACGGCAGACAGAGAGAGAGAGAGAGAGAGAGAGAGAGAGAGAGAGAGAGAGAGAGAGAAAAGAACGAAACATTCAGATACTATTTAAGCGCTAGATTTTGCAAGTTGACTTGGCTTGTTGGCTTAAAACTTTCCAGCAACATATAGTTAAAATGCACTTATAAATTTTCTCTAAAAAAGCGATATATATAGAGGGATTTAGAATTTCGAGATGTAAATGGCAGGGAGACGATTCTAACATTCTGACTTTCTGGTTGAATTGTTGTTGTTTAAGAAGCATTAATAGAGATGCATTTTATGAATTGGAATACAATAGGAAGTAATCTCCTTTTGGCATTAAGGGCATCGTGTGCACTTTAAAGATCGTTATCAAAAATGGCTTTATACAGAACGATCACAATATTATTCAAAAACCAACAAAAAAAATGATAAAAGAAACTACATTTTAACTTAATTTAATTAATCGACATGCGGCAAATGGCTTTTCAACTTTGCACAACACAAAAAAAAAGACAATAATTTAGGCAAAGTGGCCTCTAATCTCTCGTTATGCTAGCGATAATTTGCTGGGCGCTCTCGACAATTGCATTGTAGGTCAGCCCCAAGGGCTCACCGTTGCAAAATAACGTCAAGAGACTAATATCAGCGTTATGGTGTTCATGCAGCTTATTTAACCAGCCTATAGAGTACGTTTAGTATGATCCATGGTGGATTTTATCAAAAAATTAAAAACTAGAAACGGATATTGTGATTTGTCTGTGGATTTTTATGGAAAAAAGACAAAAGGCAACATCGGAATAAGGAATGCTTTATCATTTATTGTCAAAGGCTTCTGATAAAATAAAAGGATTTTAAATTCAAGATAAGAGCAATCCAAGAAAATGGAATAATCGCAATTTCTCGAATTCGGACATCCCCAAAATTATCCCGTGTCTCTCTGCACCACTCCCGACTCCCATCCAGGAGTATGTCTTCAGGAATCTCGCCTACATTGAGAGTTTATCATTTCAAGAATCACCCTCAACATGGGACACTATCATCATTATACGCACGTCTTATATGTAACTCATAAACCATTTCTTAAATGTTATTACCTCAATATTACGCAATAATATACTTGAAAATGCTTCCATAAAAAGATAAAAAAATTCACCCTCTAATAATGGAACTCGAAACGACCACTACATACTGTACTGCCTCATGTAGTAGCCGTCATATGATAGGGGCATTAAGGGAAAAGAATGAGGGTGAATTTTTCAAATTTTTCATATTTATAAATATTAAATAAAATATGTATTAAGTTATTCTTAAGTGCAATAGAAACGTTCGACTTAACTGACTATTTATTCATAAGAAGCTTTTCGAATAACATAATGCATTTATCAGGTATTTGCATAAAAAATTCTGTATTTAATAATTGATTCTGTTTATTCATAGATTTTGGTATGTGCTCATCTTTAGTCCATATCACATTTCAATGTGTTGTGGTAACATTCGTATATCGAAGATTAATCTTGACTAAATCCAATGAACATTTCCAAATTTATTACTCAATAGGCCAAATAGACTGTGTAATTAGAATATAGAGCAATTTCAACGACTATTTATTGTCTTGCGTCTGCACACAATTCAACCGTCAATCCGCCCTTCATCTCCTCATCGTTCCTTTCGTCCAATCGTTATTTGATTTATTACGGCTCAACGCCTATTACGCACCTCTATGATGATTGACACCAAACACATTCACACAATGTAAAATTTATTCTGCAGGTGATAAGCAAATATGGTGATCTGCCATTTTGTTTTTTTTTCTTCCTCTCTTTTTCATTTTAAGTATGGCAAAATCAATTAGTGTCCATTTTCAGTATTGCCGCCAATCTAATTTAATTCATTTAACCTCGTTTTTTTTTTTCGAAATGAATTAACAATAACAAGAAAAAAATATTTGTTAATTAAATAATGCTCTTGATATTGTTTTTTTTGATAAAAAAAAAAGTCAACGAATGTGGACACCGGTCGCAAAAGAACTTGCACCTGCCTGTTTACTTGCCTGCCTGCCTGCTTGTCCTGCCAGCCTGTCCTGCATGGAACAAACCGCAATAATAACAACTACATGGACAGACTGTCGCACTTTTTGCTCAAGAAATATTTTAATAATATTAAATAATTCTGAACTGAAAAGAAAAAAGAAGAGCAACGGTTTATTGTAGACTTCTTCTTGAGATAATAAATCGGCTCGTTTGAAACTGACAACTGCGGACAAATAACAGGGACGTATTAAGGATCGAAGTTTAGGAAAAAGCAGAAAATTTCACTATAAAAGCGATGCAATAGGGTGTAATTAACTATTTAGATTAGTATATTTAAAACAAGAAATTTACTATGTAAATTTAACGAATTTTAATGTCCAAATATGGCTAACGCGTTTTCACGCCATTCCAAAAGAATACGCAACTGTGCTTGAAAAACGAACGGCCATATGTGGCCAATTAAAATTTTCTAAGTGCGGCTTTTGCTTATAAAGAATAAGCCGCGCGGCCTTTATCGCCATTCTGAATGCGTCGGAAATGGGAGTCCAATTACACACAAGCAAAAGGTTTGTCTTTCTCCTCTATCTATACCTTGATGATGACGACGACGACGACGAGCGTCAAAGCGATGGCTCCTGCAAGCCATCCAAGAAACTTGGCAGGGCAGGTAAAAAGAACAACAAGAAGATCGGGGCGCGTTGAAATCAACTAAAAGAGTTGATCTGACAGCAGTTGAGATGTCGCAGGGGCAGAGGGAAGCAGAAGAGGATTTTTACGGTGAATAAAAACGAATTAAAATAGTTGACAGGTGTAATGGCCTACAATTAAGTAAAGAAATACACACAAAACAGAGAAAAAAGTGAAATAAATAAACGAAAAAAATAAAAGAAAAAAAATAGAAGAAAGAAAAGTATTCGTTAAGCTTTGTGGAAACACCATTTTTTTGTTAAGTATTAGTTAGCTACAAGATGAACAATAATGAAAAAATCTATTAGTGATAGAGAACAACACAAAATACAACAATTTATTGATTGACAATTGAAAATGAACGTTTAGTGGATGTTAGCAGTATTCTTTCTTTGATATCATTTTCTCTTCTGTGCTTTATTCGTTAGTTTACGATTTTAGTCTTTTAATTAACAATTATTTAATTCGGTGATCTTTAATTAGTGTTTCAACAACTTTTTGCATAGACAACAGCTATTATTGGTATAATTGTTGTCATTTTGGAATTTTAATTTGTCACCTAAGATAGCGACGTCGTTGTTAGAGCTAATTAGAAATTGCATTCTGTCACATTTGAATTTTCTGTTAATTAGATTTTCCCATCATCATCATCATCATCACGAAATAGATAGGTTTAATTAATTCATGTAAGCGTATATAGCTAAAGGATCACATACCCAAATTTGATGGTTGTGCTTCTGGAGATGGTAAAGTACTTTGCAACTCATTAATACAATAATATGATAATATAATGAATGATGATATATAATTTTTGAACAAAATGGCTCTTAAAATCTTTTAGCACGAACAAACAATTTGTATCTTAACTGATAAGACTGCTAGTTTGAATTAGGCTGAAGATTTTCGCAAAAATTTATGGATTAAATATTTTATTCGAATTCGCCACGGAAGCGAATTTTTTTCATTACATAATTAAAGCTTTTGGAGCAATTTCAAGTGCACATTTTTTTTCTTTTTTTAACTTCATTAATAAATTTCCATACAAAGTCCATCCCTGATTTAAACATTCACTTGCAAAAACAACAGCAACAAAATAAAATAATGAAAATGCAATGTAATAAATTGGCCGTGCAAAACCGAATATATCTCTCCATTTTGATCGCTATTTTATTAATGATGTCGCTGTAGGGGGTTATTCAATTTAATTAATTAAAGTTTTTAAGTTTCGCTTTTTTTCCGCGTACATTTTCTGTTACATGGTTTTAAATCTAATTATTTTTTTTTTGTAATAAAATCATTTGGTTTAATTAAAATGTTGTATAAATATTTTATTATTAAATAAGTTATAAGTTAAATAATTAATAATTTAGTATCGTAAAAAAAAGGTGTGCGCTTTCACACGCATCTCCTTCGCACCATCTGGAATGGAATAGACAGATATTTTTATAACTTCCCCTTCTATGCATCCACTCGATTTTCATGCATATTTTATCATCAACGAAGAGTGCGAAATATGTGAAAACTTTTTGCATTGAATTTATGGGTTAACTCACCTGTAATTCAATTAGGTATGCCTGCTGATGGAAAATCACTTGCACTTATACATAATAGACACATTCACAACCACCTACGCGCACCAACTAAAGTTGCTCCCATAAAGTAACCCTCTAAAAGCATGAAAAAATCGCAAAAAAAATAATAAAGGAAAGAAAAAATCGGGTGGGACAAATATATCAAAAATATATCAAAGACTATCTTCCCCCTCACCCCCACCTCTATCAGAAATACTCAGAATGTTCGGTCTTAATGACTGAATAAAAAAAAATACAAAAAAAAATAACAGACGAAAGATGAATTTCACTTTTATTTTCTTTATTTTGATTAATCTCCCTTTTTTTATGTTATTTTTGAAGAAACCAGATATTTCCTTTGATATGTTTTCAAAAGTGACAGTGAAATAGAGGAAAGAGAAAAGTGATATTAACAGTAAATCCATAAATTTCAAATTTCAGCAGAAATACTGAAATTTTAAAACGGATCTCAAAACTGCTTATCTCAAAATTCCGTTTGTATTAATAAAGCAGCCTTTCGGATAAGCAACCCAATCCTTCTTAACACCTAAAGCAGTGATTTTTTGAAGTATAACGAGTAAAATGTTAAAAAGCTGACGACGCATTTTCTTCTCAGAAAAAAAACCGAGTCTTAGATAGGTATACTTTTGCAAGTTCCCGATGTAACAAAAATTTATTTGTTTTTAAGCATTATTTAGATAGAAATTCGCGATTTTTTGCTTCGGCACTAGATTACAGCTGCTCTTGGGAAAATTCCCTATTAGTTTCACCCCGCCACTGTTTTTATTAAAACCAAAAAAAAAACATGGTAACAGAGCAAAAGCATTGCTATATAGTAACCGGTTCTAAATAAGGTTTTCCTCTTCTTTTTCTCTATAGGTATTATAGGTAGGTACCTATTCTATATGTATGCTACACGACAGGTCTCCAGGCTGTTGCTGCTGCTGCTGTCAAAGCCATTTCCTTCGCTAATGAGATAGAATTGGAAAGGCATCAGGTCACAAAAGCTAAAGCCTCTTAGCTTTTTGGACTTGACTTGCTTCATTTGGTTTTCTTTGATTTGAGTTAAATTGAGTTGGTTGACTTGAATTTCCTCCATGAGATTACAGATAGATAAAGCTGAAAGATTCCAGACACATCGCAAGAAAAAAGAAAAAGTGGATTATTCTCTAGATAATGGTGAAACGAGCAAATATGGCACGTCGCTTCAAAACACTATTCCAAAAATGTGGAATTTTAATAAAATAATAACAGTTGAACAACGGCGACCAAAAGCAAAAAAAAGCAGCAGACCGACCAGAGAAAATTTTAATTAGTTTCCACCGAAGACTTGTCAACGATTTCGAAATGAAATCGGCCGGTATATGAAGAAAAAGACAAAAAAAAAGTTAAACAGAGAAAAAAGAAAACAACTTAAAGTCGCTTTTCTACAGTATGTATGTGTTTGTGTGTGTGTATGTGGATGTAATGAAAGTGAACCGATCAGCAACAACGACATGCCTCTTCAACCCAAAAAAAAATAAAATAAAGTAAAAAAAAAACAAAAATGTCAATGTCCATCCTGCAAGCCAATCAGTTCAACCCGGTGATACATTTTTCATATCGCGAACTTGTCAAGATTCCGACGGCGTCGTCGTCGTCGTCGTCGTCCCTAGCTATGCAATACGAAGAAAGAAAAACCTCGTGAAACAAGTTTAATACGAAAACGCCATTAGAGATGAAGAACGTGCTTTCAGTCGTTCGGATTTTATAGTTGAATTTCGGTGGGATATTTGGCATTTTCAAATACAATACAAGGAAAAAATATCATCTCGCTAATTGGATCGATCGGGTGGATGGATGGATGGACGGTTGAATCAAAATTATTTTTTTCTTTTTCTAGTAAATGATTAATTAACTCTCAGTTCAGGCAACACATATGTTTGTGCTATGATGGAAATTCCATCTTTCAACGCAATAAACAATTTATTGTTCGAGCAGTTATATTTCGAAAAATAAAATGTTTAATAAACCTTCATAAAATAGATATACAAAATAGACCCTAAATTCCTCTAAATTAGAAAGAAGAAAATCTCTAATTTATATACCATCATAATGTTTAGTATGTTGTTGCTGTATATTTTAACCAGAACTCTATTACTTGTCGGCCGCTGCTGGTGCACCACCCATTATTTATCTATAAATAAAGTGAGTCCTGCTTGTGGTAACTCATGCCCCAAAACCACATCGTCGTCGTCGTCGTCGTCTGAGTTACAACAACCCTTTTCTCTATTCTAGTTTAAACCTTAATATTGTTGTGCATTTGCTTTTTGAAAATGTTTTGGTATGTTACTCACCCCCGACTTCATAGTACAGAATTGCATTTTCTGTGTATATTCTACCCGCCCACCCCGCATCTCTAGCAGTTAAATTATTTCCATCTGAGTAAGAAAATTCCCTAGGAAAATAAATGTGACCGCAGTCACACACTTGTATTTAAATTCAAATTATTTGTTATCTGAGACCAAAAGCGCCTATGTGCATTAAATCATTGAAAGTAATTATTGTATTAAATGGTTGCACTGCTGGTGCTGCTTAATACGAAAATGTACAATAAATTTACATTTGTATATGTGTATACGCTTATAATACCCCTAAACTAATGTAATATGTCAATATTTAATTGATATATTCCACATTGCATCAGTTTTAGATAGATATCTATTGATCGGAATAAATTTCGGATGATAAAAGCAGTGAAATTACGCTAAATTTGACAGTTTTAAAATCGCCCGTAAACGATCAGAAATTTCATCTCACTATATCTAATAAAAATCTTTCTAGTATTAAACCGTCTAAAGTATCGCGCCCACCAAAACCAATACGAAACTATAGTGAGCTTTATGATAAACCTATTTTGTGTGACTTTTTTTCAGAAGAATCACTACTGATTATCCGTTAGTGATGCGTTTTGTCCTTTAGCCTAGAAAGTTCATCATTTGAAATGATATTGAGTTGGTAGCACTCATCTTCCTTAACGCTATTCTTAAATACACGACAATATATCAACTACTAAATCAATGTTTTTCCAAAAATAGATTTATTTACTATAACATACCCTGTTCCACTATATGTAAAGATCAACAATATTTAATATTCCACAAAGCCATCCTCTAAATCCTCTTTTAACATATAATAACATAAAATGGAAATAATCGTAATAGACTCGCCATTAACAAGCCGAAGCTTAATCGTAATGGTCAAAAGGCCAAGAAAAAAAGGAAAAGGGGAAACTGGGCAATATATGCAATATATGTTGGATAAAATAGGCTAAACTGAACGAATTTTTGCTTGATTTTGAACTAAGTGGTGTTTGGTTCTATTTCGACTGGTTTCCCCTATATTTTCTCCCCCCATTTCTAAGCTAAAGGTCAAAAGAACAATACCAACATCAGGAAATAGTAGATAACACTAAGTGTAAGTGAAAAATCTTTAGATTTATTCAACAGATAAATGCCAAATTTGAGAATTAATTTAAAAAAGATATACATATATCCAAAAAAAGGGTTAAAAAGCACATTCACCTTCGCCTTCAGCATTCATAACCTATCATTATAATCTCTCTACTAAAACAGTAGGTAGGTAGACATTTTAAATTTATAATTTAAAGTTGATTTACACGAACATCGACGACAATTTACGACCATTTTTCCATAAACATAAAAAGAAAACTCATTTTTCTATTTGAAACAAGTTTTGTGTTATTTTAAAGATTGTGCGCCAGTTTTTCATTTTCTTTTTTTTTTTTTTTTAATTTTCATTTTAAGGCGTGTCCGTTTGGAGCTTTCATTCATTTCAAACACATGCACACAACAGCGATATCTTGATTGGATATAAATCATTCTGTTGCGCTTTGCTATATGCAATCAATCTTGACACTTATGTTTAATAACATATCTGAATTGACATTTTATATGTCGATCGATTTCATTGTTTTGTTCATATTTTTTTCGCCCCTTTACATAGCATTTTAAAATAGATGACAAATATACTTTCTCTATCTAACAGATAAAGTGTAGCGCAAACTATTGAGAGACGAAATATCGTAAGTGGGACATAACCATCCGCTCCGCCGTGTAGTGAGCGCTCAACTTAATATTCGAATAACAGAAGCAGTAGCACCAAACATACTTACGCACGCCCTTTTTTTTTCTTTTGCAAAGATATTATTAAACTTTCGTGGACTTGAAATGAATTTTAAACGATTTCTCCCCAATTTGAAAACGATATATATATTCGAAAGCCCTTTAGGCTTCTTTATGACTTTCTAAAGTATGGGATTCTCTCTCTTCTTTTTTTTTTTTCGGGGAAAATATTGCTAAAGTTATATCGACTGCTGTTGAATAAATAATATGTCGTCCCTTTAGAATTTCATAAAAAAAAAATTGTCTTAGCCGAACTTCCCTTCCCCTATCACTCTCTCTCTCTCTCTCATGATTCATACGATACGAATTCATTTAAATTTTTATGTTCCCCGTTCCTCACCACCCCACACTCACTAGATCACACATTCTTCTTTAAAATTTTTATTATCAAGATATAGCCCATAGACACTACAATCTAACAATATACGTACGTACGTAATATGTACATTTCCGTATAGCTAGATTGTTCTGTCCGTGGGTAGTTTCGTTGGTATAGATAGAACCTCAACCAACGAAAGAAGAAATTCACGAGATGTCGATAAACTTCACAATGATGATGATGGCGATACTAGTCGATCCAGTAAGCCTGCAGCCAGCAGCCCACAGAGATAGGGCTATACATACATACATACATACATACTGCTTATTGAGATATCACATACATATTACTTATTTCAATGGAAAAAAAGGAGTAAAAGAGTAATGCCAACACTTTACCATTGTAATAAATGTTTAGATTGTTGATTTATGACGATGATACTTTGACTATATACACATACTCTGTCTCTATCTCTCTCCTTCTTTTCGTTTGTAAGAGCATTTTCGTAGAAAGGTAATGATGAGATAGATATACAAGATTATGATTTAGTCAAGCGATTATTATTTGAACTTTACCGTTAGGGGTTATAAAATGAAATATAATTCGAAAGAACTGTATAGTTTATTATAGATTTATGAAAGCAAGCTCGATTTTTTTACAGAAAATTCAGGAAAAACATCCCTATCACTTCATTAGATGCATATTCGCAAATTTCCATTATTAATTTAGTTTCATTATTCCACACATATATGTACACTCATTCTTTAGAATATAATGTTTATTATTGGGTCATCCAAGCTTTAGAAATCGTATTGATTTATTTTAGAAAAAATAAGTCCATGCGCATCATAAATCCATTCCTCCACCTAGCTGTACGTATGTAATACGTATAAGCGGGGTGAAGTGTAGAGGTAAATTGCATAAAACTTGCATTAAATTTTACCGAAATTTTATTACGAACAAATTGATATCGAACGTTCGTTTCGATTAAGAAATTAATAATGCAAGAGAAAAATAAATCGGGAGAGAATCTGGTCTCTCTCTCTCTGCCGCACAAAATGGACGTCTTGACATTTATAACAATCTAAACTTTTACATTGAATTACGACAGTATCTGAGTACTATATAATAAAAGTAAAATACGATTATTTAATTGATTTATTTCTCATTATTTATTAATAGATAAATAATAGCAATAATACCATGTCATATTTCCGTTATTTATTGCTATTCACATTATTTAACCATAATTATTTCAATTCCATAAATTAAATCTATTGTCTAGCTTTGTCTAATAGTTTTCCAGCAGATTCTGGATTTTTTTTCCTTTTAATAATTTTATTCTTATTAATTTTTACATTGATATAAAAATGTCTAGGCATGGGCGGTAATAAAAATTAGTGGTTGATATTCTAGTAGTAATCGATATATCGACGATTATCGGTTTGGTTTGGTTTGGTTATTTAAGCATTAACTATATGGCCAGTACGACTTAATATTCTTTAAAATTATCGACATAGTAGCACCAAGCTGGAACTATCAAGATATGGAATAATCGAAGATTATCGATAACTGTAACGATCATTAATAATTACTACAGCAGTATCGATATTTGCTACATCGACTATAATCGATATATCGCAAATTATCGGGATTTTCAGCAAACTTCCCATAACTAACAACTAATGTTATGGAAAGTATTTAGTTAAACGTTACAATGACTAAACAATGTATCATTTATTAATATTATCTAGATATTTATTTGTTAATGTGCAAATAATAAATCGTGCAATTACGAGAGGCAAATAATAACAATAATTATAATTATATTAATTACAATTATTGCATGTTTTGTTTTAGTAAAATTATTTACTACATACGTACAAAAAACAAGGGTATAACTTTATGAATTTTTAATACAATAAGTATCTAATAATAATTTTATTGATTTTATAACTGTTTGTAATTGTTGTACAGTTTAAAACAAACAACAACAATTACAACCGTTTAAAATACTTGTACAAATGTTAAATTATCACACTAATGAATGTTAATATCTAATGGATTTATTGAATTGCAGCCTTGTATTGCGAAATTGACATTTCCTCATTCATTTGTATCTTTAATTTATTTTTATTCGATCAAATTGATAAAATCGATAGGTACATATTTCGTGTTTTAAACATCAACAGCTGCACAATCTTTATAGGTACTTTTTTTACATAAAAATATAGAGCTTTTTGCATCCTATTGACAAATTAACTATCATTAAATTTATCATTTCTTCTATCACACTTCGAAGCATAAAATAAAACATTAAATGGTAAGGAAAACAACCTGCCCGTCTGCCTTTATTTCTTGATGCAGAACTAATCAAAAAGTACCAAAAATAAAAAGAAACAATTTTATCCCTCCAAAGCAAAAAAAAAAAAATGAATAATTTATACAATTACGGTGTTTTGAAACTGTGATGCTCTCTGTATTGAACTTTAAAATTTTGTTATATGAAGTTATAATTTCCATTAGCTTTTTTTTTTGTTCTGAACGTTTAATTTAGCGTAGAATTATTCGCAAAAAAAGCACAAGCAAATGTGTATGTGCATAAGTAATATTATTAACTGACTTCAAGCGCAAAAATATGTAGCATCAATTTTTGCGAATATCTGATTATAGTTGTTTGTTGTTTCAGTTCGATTATTTGTGCCTGAATAAACTGGTAACCATTATTTTACTTCAATCTGACGATAAATATTATTGATAAGGAACGAATGCGTAAATCTTAAATAAAAAAGATCGAACAAAGAAAAAGTTAATAAATTACAAATAAATTAACAATTTTGGACTTCAATTTAATTTACTAATGATGAAAAAAAAAAAAATTATCTGTCATATTCAATTTCCAACAAATTTTTAATTAATTAAGAATAAATTTCCTATTTTTTCTATACTAATAGCTCAAAAAAAATCCTCTCCTTCGCACACACACACACACACCATACCTTCTCAATTCCCTTTCGAATCGTCTCTTGGAACTTGCGCACCAACCAACGGCCATCATGATGATGATGATGATGCTGATGATGCCACGATATGATGAAAGCTCACGACGACGAATAATGATGTTGTGTTGTGCCGCACCCTTTCGGATTTTACTTTTTTTACAATCTTCAATATCAATTTTTAATTATTGTTTAATCAAAGTGTTTTTGTGTTTTAATCAAGTGCGCGGTTCATTAATCTGTCTATCTAGGCTATATGCAAAACTAGTGTGCAACGACGAAATAACAAAAACAACGAAATAGTTTTCCGTTGGGCGACGCGCGTTGAATTGCGTAATGGCCGCCGTCGCCGTGCCATCGATGTGCATATGTATATGTGTGTGTTTACTGCTGTGGTGTGCAATGATGTTCGCCTGCCGTACGTACACAATGGTATTGGAGGCGAGCGCAAATCGAAAAAGGCAACATGGCAGTTTTTTTGACAATGACCGAAGGCAAAATGGCTTGTTTTTTTCTTGTATAAATTTTCTTATTATAAATTGTAAGAATTTTTTAGTGTTTCTTTTTTTGGTTTTTAGAGTAATTTAGTAAATTTAGACTGTTTAGCTGTTTGTTGTAATTGTCTGCACAGATAAAAGCTTTTTTATTAATCATTTAAAAATCAATTAAATGTTGAATAAATCAAGAATGTTTGTTTTTTAACATCAATTACAAGGCAATAATTTATATTAAACAAAAACAAAAAAAGAGCCCACCGCCAATTCCACATCTTCCAACAATCCATAAATCTAACAACGGCGTATTAAATCTGTCGACAGAAAATGTATTTTCCTTTTCAAATATATTTGAAAATATCAACTTTCCAATAAATATTTCATACCAAAATGCAAGACAATTTCTGGCTTTGTCTCTGTTTTTTTCTCTATATATTTATTATAAAAGTTTCCATTAAATTCATTTAACAGAAAATTGTATGTATGCTCATTTCCGGTTTATTTCAAAATTAGCGGTAAAATTGGACATCGATGACAAAAATATATTCCGGCACTTATTTGTATTTTTACTCAAAATATATTCGTTTAATATTAAAATCAATTTTCGCCTCTTATTAATTGATTAATATACGAAATGACAATGAAATTTTAAGGTGGTTTTTCCATCAGTCGTAATTTGTATATAAAAATATATCCCATAATAATTCAATTTTAAATTATAAATTATTATTATTCGTTATCCTTTTTGTTTTGTTATCTATACATGTATTAAGCTCTGCCTCTACAAAATTAATAATAAATTTCGTTATTTATTGCGATTTGGGGTTTTTTGGTGGGCTACGTGCTAATTTAATTTGAAAGAATTATTAGACAGCAATACGTTTTTTTTTTTTGAAAATTTTGTTAAATATTATACAGTGGAAACTTTAATATCCGAAATCCCTCTTGGAATTTGTGTTTCTAACAAAAAATGCTAAAAAACATGAAATATAAAAATCGCAGATAAAACGTATTCACCTTTTAATACAACTACAACTTAAGTAACCACTGCAAAAGGATTTTACTGTATCAAACACCATGTACTTCCTACAGTATGTAAAATAATCCAAGACAACTTTTATAGTAGATACTCACACACAAACACTTCATAATATGCAAATCAATAAATAAAGAAATAATTTATTTATTTATTTTATTTTATTTAATGTTCATTCAGCTTTCAATGACAATGTAACAAATGTATTTTACTCAAGATATAAATTATTGACAGCGGCCGTTGAACACACATAAAATAGCTACAACTCTATTTTAATCATAATAAGTATTATAGAGTGTAGTTGTTCGACTTTATTTATTAGTTTTTGGTTCTCTTTGATTTTGTAATAAGAAAATTATAAATTTAATATTTGACAATTCAATCAATATGTAGTTAATTGGATTGAAATGGGAGAGTAAATAAATCAAAAATAGAGAGAAAAATTCGATTAACTCTAGGACGATAATTCAATTAAATATTATCAGCAGAAAAAAAAAATAATTGTCAATTTGCAGCCGCCGAAATTTCGCTGCGAAATACATACATCGAAAAAAAAACGAAAAAAAAATTTAATTCCCAAATCTGTCGTTTAAGTCACGTAAAAAGTAAATTGATTTTCTGGGTATTTTTCTCTTGATCTATCTAACTTACATCGAAAATATTGTTCAGGTACAAGAATTTTGAAAAATATGTGCTAAAAGTTCGAGCACACCCTGTTTAACCTAAATTGCCTTATATATTAATCATGCACTATTATTATAATAATTGTGGTGTGTTTTACAAATCAGCTGATATGTACTTATTAATTTTACTTGCCTAATTAAGATTTCACTCCTGAGATATTTTCGCGCTCATGGTACACGTGAAAGCTTAGAAAAATAGTATATTTTAGTAATAAATAAGAAACCTTTAAAGAAAAAAAATACAACCAACTAATAATCACCCAATAATTACCGCGCGGTCAAATTAATATAAAGTTATATTACATAGTTGCCTAATTATCACTATGTAGCTATACAAATTTTGCGTGTTTTAACATAGTTTAATCTTTTCCTTCTGGCCATTTTTTTCTTATTTTTTCATTTTCTAACACCCATTTAATTCAATTATCAATAATTTAAAATGTACTTTCCTAAGTACCTGCTGCACTTCATAAACCTAATTATTATTATTATTATTACTACTACTACTATTAAGACAACAGACAGCAGAAGTAGAAGTAGTATAGATATAGATGTAGATATTGTAAAAAGAGGGCGTCGCAATTCATCGTTATTAGACAATCATCTGTATGTAATTGCACGAGCTCGTTAAAATTCATATTATAATTTATTTAATGGATAGTTATTTGGTGGTGATGGTGGTTGAATTTTGCTTATTAATATGATTAATGCGGGTATACATCGGCTAAGCGTAGGGTATACGCTTGAATTAGAAATACAGTGAAATATCAACTTAACGAACACTTAAATATCGGTGCTGACATTTAATATGTGTTTTACTATCTATCTATTAATATTCTGTAGATATTAATTTACATTGTCAATCAATTGATCACTAGGCGCTAGAAAGCAGTGCGTAAAGCAGTGAATGAAAATCATAAACGGCAATAACTTACGATTTCCCACCTTTTAAATTTTTATATGCAATACAAAGTCCATAAAATGGTGGTTTTATATCTACTTAAGCCACGTTAAAGCTTCCTCTTTCCCAAAAGCCTGCGCCTGATCTCATAACCGGTCCCAGGATGATGATGATGATAGCACATATATACACACACACTATACTATTGCCACTGCCGTTTACCTTTCTTTTACCAATCGAGCCATTTTCACCTTTTATTATTGTTATTATCGGGGGATCGACTATACCTACTCGTTCGGTCATATATGTTTGCTCTCTCTCTCTCTCTGTCTTTTTCTCACTATCTCACACTCATTTATTTACACATTACCATCATTTCGATTTGATTTTTATTCCCATTTTATGTCACCATCACATTGAAATCGACTTTTTACAGCTACCACCGGTAGATGCTGGCCACAAGGATAGCTTACTTTAGCGGCGGCAGCAGGGCTATTTCTTTTCTTCGCATCTTCTTCTTTCGTTAAATTAATTTTACAGTTCATTTCGATTGTTATTTAATGATTATATTCGTCGCTCTTTCTATAAACGGGTCCTTTTTTTTAAGAAAAAAAAAGCTTTATGAGCTCATTGAATGTCTCATTTCGTTTTCATTCATTCATTCACTCATTCATGCACATTTTCATTGAAATGTAAATAAAAAGACAGAAGTAGGCAGATGAGATGAGAGCAAGTAGAAGCAGAAAGACAAACAGAGAGTGAGAGAAAAACATTTAATAGCTTGTTGTTTTTCGTATTTTTTTCTTTCAATAGTGTGATGATTGTGGGATTAATTTGGGATTTTTTATGAGCACCTTTCTGTACGGTTTGCATACTTTTCCAGTGCGAAGATTTATTTTCATAATACTTGCTTATTTTTTTAAATTTTATTTGTTAATTAACTACTGCTTTATTAATGAGTTAGTCTTAACGTATCTAATTATATCTACTTTAGTCAAAAACAATTAGCACATTCCAACACCACAAAATGAACAAATTAATCATAAAAATAAAATAATAGAAAATGGAAAAACCTGGTAATCGCCAACCCAAAATATTTGCCCATCCTTACCTTTGTAAAATTCTGAAATAAAAAAGAAAAAAAAAGCATTAAAAACGTTAGGCGCAAAGCAAAAAAAAAATTAAATGAATGCGGCGTTAAGCTGCTGCAACATGCAACCATTTAAGTATTAAAACAAAAAAGCAGAAAAAAACAATAAAAATTAAATTAATATTGTAGAATAAAAATTAAAAGCAAAAAAGCGAACAATAATAATAATTATAAAAAAATAAATAAAAATTAAGTAAGATTGCAGCAGATAATAATATAATAAAATATAATCATAATAATAATAATAATAACATACAATATACATACATAGATAAGTTTCTCAGGGATTAATTTCATTGGAGCAATGAAAAAAAAAACGTTTAAATAGTTAAAAAGGCGCAAGTAAAAGAAGAAAGACAAGCAGGCCTAGAAAATTATTACTGCGCAGTAAATCTTCCCATTTTTTTTATTGTTTTTCTTTTTTCCTTGCGCCGCGCCGCATTTGCGCGCATAAAATATATTTAAGCTTCTGCGATTTATCACCAAGTGATATATAAATAAAAATACTATTCTTATTTATGTATCTTTCTCTCTCTCTATGTTGAAGTAAGCTCTGGATCTTTTTTTTGCTTTTTCGTGCTGTTTTCCGTTCTTCTGTTTTTCTCTCTCTTTTTTTTTTCGTTCAGTTGGTACGTTTGTTTTAAGATTAAATCGATATTTTATACACATATATTCTAGTACCTCTAGTATAAGTAAAAGTATACAATGGCACAAGGTGCTTGAAAAAAGTATTGAGTTTCGAAAGATTCATAGTTTTAACAGCATTTGACAAATATTAATTACAACAACTAAAAATTGTTCATAGAAGCCCTACCAAACTCTTGAATCTCTTGTCCAATAATTCTATCTAAAGGTCGAAACACACCAGGTTCGATAAGCCTACTGATCGTTTTGTCGCGTCCTGTCAAATCAGTGTGCCACTACCTTAATAGAAAGGTAATTTTTTATTATTGCAACAATACGACAACAGGTATTTCTGCTCCCCCATCGCCCCGACCCCCCCACAATATGTTGAAACAGGAAATGCTTCGCACAAGATAGATACAATGTCATTTTTCTAACATTCATTTGAACAGAATTTTAAAACAGTTTTTTTCGTTCATACTTATTGCAAATGTGTTGACATCTAACAGCATTTTTGAACGTGATTAATATAGATAAATATAAGGAAATGATGTGATGCTATGATGGTAAAATCGATAATAAATTTACTGATGGAAAAAGTGGTTTACTAATGGCTGGTGACTTGTAGTCACCAGACGTTCTACAGTACGATGGTCTAATTATCAGTAAGAAACGGCGCATTTAGAGACACGTGCACCAAGATAAATCAAAGAATCTCAAAAAAAATTGAAATTGTCTCTTCTATCATCGAAAAACTTATTTCACGAGCACAAAAAACACACAAAACTGCCACAAAAGATTCTGAAAATTTTTCTTTTTTTCTGCTCGTTTTTGGATAAAAGCCAATAATGCTAAAATCAGCGAAAAAGAATGGAAAAAAGAAGGAACCAGAAGAAAAACTAAAAAAATATATATTATTTGCAGGGTTGTTTCAAAACTCATTAGGCACATAGCACACACACACAGACAGAGAGTGAGACAGAAGGTTTTCATATCTATAAGTAATATTAACTATTATTTGCCATTTTGCGCTGACTGGATTTTCGATCTTTTCTGTTGGTGGAAAAGTGCTTTGGAATGATTTTCTTTTTGTTTGTTATGGACGCGCACGCTCTAGCTGTGGAATTATTTATGTTCGGTTCACATGTGGAGAAAATTTTACAGATTCGTGATGATTTGAATGTGATGAGATGACACACAGAAGAGAAACCATTTATAAATATGCCAATTTTTCATATTAGGAAAAGTTGAAAAGTATTTTCTACGTATTAGCGGACAACGGGGTACCAATTTTTTTTTTATATATAATTTATTATACTGTATACAATATACTGCTTCAAAGTGCAACTTTATTCGGACAAATTTATTGTTATAATTTTCGCATTTGTTAGCAACTACACACAGAGCCAAAAAAAAAATGAAGAAAAGAGAGGAAAGAAAGAAACTAAGAAAAATGTACGATCTCACTTATTTTTCACTCTCCATCTTCGTAAAGTGGCATTTTCTTATTTTCTTTGCTAGGAGAAATTGTGGAAAATATGAGTTCTCCGAATTAATTTAAATTTTCTGTGGCAACTGTACCTGTAAGGATTTGAATAATTTTAGCGGAAAAATGTTTTACTGAAAGAATATGCGGAACCTAGTGAGCCCATTAGTAATTCAATGATAGATGTTCTTCCAGGACACAACGATCAACTGGACAAAGCCAAATATACATTAGTTAATTAGTTACTTAAGAAAGTTGCCTTTTAAGAAATATGTTGGAAGAAAACTTAGAGTAAAAATTACTGGATCGAGGAACGTGTAGAGTAGCCATAGCATCAGATACCCATGTCATGAACCTCCTGTTAAAACTGAATTAGGCAATTTTAATCTTTTCGTTTTGCTCGTTCGAAGATTTCTCTGTCTTTCGAATGTCCCTTAATTTCTAACTTTCATCTTTATCAGAGCCCATATCTGTCTCTCTTTCTCCTGGTACTCTCTCTCCCTCTGTCTCTTTCTAACTATCTATTCGATATACGTGCGTGCGACAATGCAATATTTTCAAACTTTCATTTTCATCTTGCAACGAACCTTGTGCTAATAGTGGCGAAGTGATGGAATTTCCAGCAGACCAAATTTATTTTTGTATAAAAATATATATCTTTGGATCTCACCCGGTATTAAATTACACCCTCACCTATAATAATACAATAAATCATTGTGTGGGGGAAGGGAATTTGTCCGTCAAATAAACTTAAATCATTTCTATTTCTTTCATGCTTTTTTCTTCCTTTTTTTCGACTGGAAATATATCATCAGCTTTAACGGTGAAATGGTATGTAAGATATGAGATTTTCTTTTATTTATGAGTATAGTACGTTTCAAGAATACGTAGATAAGCGCATATAGTTTGTTTCACAAACAAACATGAACTATATGGGGAAAATGATCGAGCTAATTAGGTGGGTATTGAAAAGTAGTAACACGCGCTTAGAACTGCTATTACTACTGAGCATCATCAGATCTTTATCTATTTTGCGATGAAGAAGAAGTAGTAGTAGTAGTAGTTGTAGAAGGTATTTCATGATTTCATTGGCCTTATGTATGTATACCTATACATATATATGCTGTTCGCGTAATTGGATCCCGATAGAGGAACCGATAAGTTAAGAGAGACCCCTGTGTCTGTGTGTGTGCTTATCTTCTGCTTTTTCTCTCTCTTTCTCTGTCTCTCTCATTATGTGGGAAATTGGCTTGGCTACGTGAAGATACTGGGCGTCTACCTGTTCGATGACAGCAGCTTTGTTTAACCGTTTCGGATTTTCGTTCTTTTTTTTTAAAGATTTTGATTTAGATTGGAAACATAGCAGGAAATTGAAAACGAAATAAAAGAAAAAGAGAAAAAAACAATCGAAAATCAAGATAAACGAGTATAGAAGTTCTAGAAGGACTGACTTAAAAGACTATATAAATCTCTCTGTTGCTTTCTTACTGCATTAATTTCGGAATAATATCATATCATTTGACAAAGGCAAAACTCCCATTAAACAATCTCTGACGTTAATTAACATATAGATAATCACATATCGATAATCGTTGTTGTCGTACAATGCTCACGATTTGTGCCTTTTCTCTCTCTCTCTCTCTCTGTCTCGCTTTCTTGGCATCTTCGTTTTCACCCTGAGGCCTAATAGGGGGAGGAAACGAGACAAACACCATGCACACTGTCTTACGCGAGCCTGATGATGAAAATTATGTACGAAGCCTGGGGAGTCATAATTCTTTTTTGCCGTTGGATAGCGAAACGTGCTAGAACAGCATTATATAAATTTCGATAGAAATTCCCTGGATGCACATCCTTCGAAATGAAAGACAATGAAACAGACACTAAATTGATACGAAACAAAGATGGAAAAATTGACGGCACTTTAGATTGGGGCCGGTGGTATAGTGTCTCTATACCGTATGGCACCTACTACAATAATATAATAGTAAATGGACAGCTTTAGGTAATCTATCAAACGATTTTCATTTATCCAAAACAGGATATCCTTCTATCTTGATATGCCATTCACATAGCATTTTTTTTCTCTTGATGATGTTTTGGCTTTTGTGCAAATAATGGGAATTATTGTTGCGTGACTCCTATCGCTCTACCTACATATGTACATACATACCTTTGGCAAAAGGGTCTCTTTTTTCGCTTCGCTTTTCCATTTTCCACGACAATAGCTCTAGCTAGCTAGCTAGCTAGTCAGTCAGTTTGAACTAAATATGCATTTTATTACATTCGTCTGTGACTTTTTGGAATTTTAAGTTTGCCGTTGTTGCTATTTCACGAATGACATCTGCAGAATGTATGACCCGACGTGGTTGCTGCCTGACGTTTTTTTTTTGCATTAAATGTGTGTGTGTGTGTGTGTGTGTACTCTCTGCCTGTCACTGTTCTATGTATAGAACTACCTTGCTAGTTAATTCAAGATGTTTCATTTCCTTAAAGAAGAAGACGCAGAAGGAAAAAAGGAAAGTTCTTATCTTTTTGACAGCAGACAGCAGATACTTGCTGCGACATTTCTTTTGTTATTTTCTGATGTATTAAAACTTTGCTCGATGAACGGCCAACATCTTGTGATGGTAGCATTTTTAACCGTTTGTAGCGCGACTAGTCTGTCAACTGGTTAAGGATGACAATTGACATTGATTTTTGACTTTATCCATCTATGAGCATTCCACATTCAAAGGAATTTGATTGAAATTAATTAAAATTAGAAAATTCTAATAGGCAAGGCACAAAATTCCGAAAAAAAAGAAAAAATGAGAGACTTATATTCAGTCGCAAAATGGCCGCCGGCCTTGTAATTATTTTCTTTTGCTGCAAGTGATTAACTCGTTAGTTGATTTATGTGCATGGCCGCTTTATTTACGAGCCAACCGATTTGACATCTTGCATGCATGTAGGCAGAGAGAAAGGGGGAAGGAGGGAGAGAGGTATAGAGAGAGAGAGAGCACGGTTCGAACGTTGCATGTTAATTTCAAATAGACTTGAGTATTTTTTAGTTTTTTGCGACAAGAAAAAAAAAGCAGCACGTTTGTATCCACAATATTCCTTTTATCCTTCTTTCCTCTCTCGCACCTCTTCCACTACTCTCTGTTGGCTCTTTTTCACGTCAATTCCTTTAGATAGTTTATTAGTTTTATTGATTCTACACCGATTCAATAGAACAATTCTTTACGTGTATATGTGTTTTGCTTGCTTGCTTGCTTGTTGGATAGTTTTTTTCCAATCATTGATTTCTAAACGATAGAAAATAGCGAAGAAGTGCATTGACCATGGAATATACTTGAAGTCATGCCACTCTATTAGTTTGATCGTCTTTGGCAATTAATTTAAGTATTTATTGTTGAGATTCAAAAAAAATAATCGAATTTAGCGGGTACATGTTGTTCATCTTCATCTTATACACTCGGCCTGCTTCCTGATCCTCATCCATTTATATGCCCGTTGGGGTCACACATACATACCAAAACTTGTGCATACTATTTTCTCTGCTTCTGTTTCTCTATCTCTCTCTCACTCTCTCTTTAGTTCCCTTTTTACCCCATTCCAGTTCTAGTAAAAAACGAGAAGAAGAAAAGACAAAGGACGTGACACTCCAATTTCCATTTTAGATCGAAATTCTTCTTCATTCTCCTCTTCGTCCTCATCCTCTTGCTCCTCCATCTTCTCCATCCGACACTCCTCCTTCCATCACCAAACCACCCAACAACCACGTTTCTCATCCGCGCGCCCGCTACTTTATCGCACCCTCACAACCGAATTCATAAATTCCAACTGGAACTTAATTGCCCTGATAAACTAGCGCGCGCTCGCATTTGACAAAAAGCCTTACTTATTTGTGTTTGGATGTTGGAAAATATATATATTCTATGTATTATTTCGTTGCAAAGAGAGATAGAGTGAGAGAATAGAGGATTTTAAAAGGAAAATCGATGGTGAACGAGATGGTAAATTCGATTAAATTTGTTAAGACTATAATTTGAATTTTAAATAAATTGAAAGCAAAAAATTAGATTGGAGCCCAAATGTAGAACTAGATCAAATCTAATTAGTCTTAATTTGATATGTAAATCTACCAATTTTCTTCTACACGCTACATTCGTAGAGCCACAAAATGTATAACGCAAAAAATTGAAACAATCCTTTTCCCTAAATGAATCTAATTGATTTGAACTGATGTTCTCGATCAATTCTATTAAGAGTTTCTTCATCTGTGTGTTGTTGTATTTTTGTTTTTTATTATGATTGTTTGCAAGACAAGGGCGATATTTATAACCGCAAGGGTGCATAGGTTAATGTAACTAAAGAAATTCGCGAAAAGGAACAAGTATAGGCATATTTATTACCTTCTTACTCCCTTTAGATCGAGATAAAAGCTGCTACCGATTTTGCATTTGCATACTTTTATAAAACCAGCTTCAGCCACGCGTTGTATCTTTATCTCCCTCCGTTTCTCTTTCTTTAACTCACTCACTTCGTTTCTGTGGTTCTGGTTCTGTCTTTCCTCCAATTTCCACTACTGCTACCTAATAGAAAAACGGATCGAAAAAGGAAATATGTCCGCCATTTTTGTATTTCACACCTTAAAAGTTCCTTGGTAAAGGAAACCGCGGCTCACATCAAGTCTCTACTAACCCACGGAGATATACGTCTGGTAATCAGAACTGGCAATTAGCGAAAACTGAAATTCTTCGATCTCACAAGTATCCGATCAAATGCTAGTTACTCCATTAAAGTACGAATGCACCATTTGATCGCTGAAAACTTCCTTTCAACTCCGATTTCCGAACCCAGAACCAACAATATCCACAGTATATTTCCAAGAATTATCTATTTATTCCAATGAGGAACATTTTCGCGCATTTCAATTCGCGCACATTAAATTTTACGTGTCACAAAAAAAAAGGGAAACTAAGAATAAGAAGAGAAGAAGCAAAGACTACAGTGGTTTCCATCTAAATGAAAGACAGGAAAGAAGAAAAAAGACCAAAGGGTATCGAATGCAAATTAATTGAAATTGTCTTTAACAACTTTGAGAGACTACAGCAGCAGCATGAGAGAGGAATGAAATGCAGCCAGAGCCTTTGCTGCATGCACGTTTGATTTGGTAATTAAAGGTTGCCACAACGATGGAATCGAACGCACACATTTTTTTTTCTTTATTCTTTTCTTTTTATTCCTTTTATTTATTGTATTTTAAGAAGACATTTTTGCACTTCTGGTTAGTGTGTGTAGCAAGAGGGCAAAATAAACAATCGAAAGCGAATCCTCGTACAGTGCAATTTATTCGTTAAAATTCGTCATCATGATTTTTGTTCTTCCGTCTAGATGACAAAATCCAAATGAAACAAAAACAAATTAACAATATGAATTATAACGATGTTTTTAGCTCGTCGGCTGTTTTAATAAAATGATGAAAAGGGCGCTTATGGCCACGACCGCAACTAATAATAACCAAAAGCATACGCCAAAAATGTATTTTCGAGACAATTTTAGCATTAAATGGGGGAGCTTTAGTTTTCCTAAATTACTTCACGTAATTCCCAAAGATTAACGCCCATTCTCATATCGGACCATGCATGAAATTTGCACCACATACACAAACACACACACACACATGCTCGTCGATTCGCTGAGAATATAAATAATTTCTTCTCTTTTTTTGCACTGATAAAGAAAAAGGAGCTCAATATAACTTTGTTATTGCCCTTCTTCTTCTTCGTCTTCCTCTTCTTGTTCTCACTCACTTTTCAAGTTTATTGTGGCAATTAAAAACTGCGAGGGGGTACAAAACGATTTATGAACCAACTAGAAGGTAAAAGGGATGAAAATTGGAATTCTTCGAGCATTCTCGAAAGTGTTATCGTTTATTAACTGTCGCCATCATCATCATCGATTTAAGTTCGTTCATTCTTATCCACCGGAGTTTCTAAATTGGGAGAAAGTTTAATTTTTAAGAAAATTGGTAAAAAGACCGAGAAAAAGGGAACCGTCAACGAATTAATTGCTATAGCTGCAGTTTGTCTTAGCCTAAAACATGTATTGTTTTATTATTCCATTTTGTTACAAGGAAATTTTGCGTCATTGTACGACTAAATAATAAATAAACTATCGCCTATAACGCTTTATGTATTGATAGAAAGATTAGATATGGAAAATACAATATCCTTTTGTTAGAAATCAGAAGCTATCATCATCAACTATCACCCTACGAGACTAGTAGTAGTAGTAGAGTAGAGAGAAAATAAAGAGAACAAACACCCAATACACCAAACAACAGCAACTACAACAACAACAAGCAAAATGGCCAATGTATTATTTTACAAGGTGGAATATAAATGCCGCGCCTCTCTTTTCCATATCAATACCTACCTACCTGTATATATAAGATAAGGAAAGAAAGCAACGACAAACGAAAATTTATTGAGCGATAAACTCCCGCTCTTAGTGAAATAATAGTAGATAGAAATAGAGTTTTGGTATTAAAAGAAAAATTCATAAAACGAAAGTGTAAACTGCCCATTTTCTATACGACCTGATGAAAACTATTAAAATTTGTACCAACAACACCATTTTTATGCCTGCAATTTTAAATCGTCATATTTATTTGCCAAAATAACACGTCATTTTGTACATAACTTAAAGTAACAGTTATTGCTCCATTATAGGCGGCTGATTGGACTGATGAAAAAGTCATTCCAATTCGAAAGGCTTCTTAAAATAAAATTGTACTTCTGATATCTACTCTCTGATCACTTTTACTATTCAATGGCACAACTAAATAAATAAAACAGAAGCAATTTTGTTTTGTTAATGAATTTACCGATTCGTAAACGCCTACTATAGATTGTTGCGTTCAAAGTTATATTTTTTTTTTCTTTATTTCCTTCTTTCTCTCTCTCTTACTCGTATGTGTTGTTCTGATGCCTACTTTGTATTCTGCACGACGAATTTAATTCTTAATCGACTTATTTAGTTTTCAATTTAAAATAAAATAAAATCGACTAATACTCGTACAATGTAGTTTACGATGTCTTTAACTAGTAACTCGTTTGATTCTATATATGCAATATATATATATATATATATATATATATATTTGCTAGATTCTACTAATCAGTGTGTAAGCTGGAATAGATCCAGAAAATTCTCATCTTTTTCTATTTGTATAATAATTCCAAATAGAAATATTTGTTTGGTATTTGAAGCAAACGAACAAGTCTATCATCGTCTATGTCTCCTTCTCACTTTTTTTCCTTTATCTTTACGAATAAGTAATTCGTGCAGTTGATTTATTTTCGTATGCAAGAACTGTTACTGCTGCTGCTGCTGCTAAACAACAACAACAACAACAATGCGACCGAAAAATGTTGTTAAAATCTGGTTCGACCGACAGAGAAAAATTCCCTTCGCCTTTTTCTTCTACATATCAAAGATGCAGATGTCTTCTTCTTCTTCTTCTGTTACACAGGTATAGCTGCTGAGTGCTGATGTTGTTGATGTTGGGCTCTCATTCCATTTTATCAGGGAATTTTTCAAGATTTGCTACAGAGTGCTGTATAGCAATGCAAAAACAGAAAAAGGAACTACTTACTAGGTTTGCTTTTTACTTTGTTCTCTTGTTTTCACACTACTATATAGGATGTCTCTCTTGAATAAATATTACCTATTGAAGTTTTATTGATCTTGAATTTAATGCCTATGAATATTAGCTTGTCATGTTAGGGAACACCCTGTATATCTGCACTATAAATTCTTGATTTCTAAGAAATAATTAATGCGAATGTATTTGTTGTTGCCCAATATGGTTGCCTATATAGGTAGATATGCACAAACACACACACACACACACACACACTCACTTACTATGGCTATAAAAGTAATCTCACGAGAAATATCTTTGTAAGATTACTTTCGTTCTATTAAGTCGTGTTAATTATAATTGGGCGGAACGAATGCAATTTTTTCGATTAATTGTTGATATCTGCGTAATCGGACGTATTTAAATAAAATATAAACAAACAAAAAAAAAACATTCCTAAAACGTTCTTCGTATAGTATGTATATAGCTCAACTTTTAAGTTAAAATAGATACTGTGTTGCTCAATACTTATTATTATGGAGACATAAAATTGTTTAGTTAAATACCTACCTTTTCTACAGCTCGTACTTAATACTAATATGTCACAGAATTAATTAGCATTTAAAAAACGCGCGATTTTTTTAATTAAATCAACTTTTAGATACAATCAACTTTTAAAATGGCAATTGCAAAAAAAAACTTTTAGAAATTCACCGTTAATCCTAATTAATTAGTTTAGCCGCCATTTTGTTTTTTAAGTCATTAATATACTTAATTAATTGAACCCCTTTTTTAATTTGCCTTTTGAAATTATTCTATGAAGATTTAACCCCTCTTTGGCAGGCCCCCTTTAATAATTATTTATTTATTTTAATCTGCTAATTATTATTAATTTAAATTGACTAATAATAATAGTAATGAGTTTCATTTTAGGATCATTGTACGGCTCGTTTTACGCTACCTGTACAAACGCTCTCATTAATTAGCCATTTTTTAAAATGTACTTTGTTGTTATTATTCAAATAATAAATTTATATTCTTACCGTGCAACGTTTATCAGATTGCATTAACTGATATGATTAATTGACTCACCTGAAACAAAACAAGAAAAAAAGGAAAAATATTAATATAAGAATTAAACTCGACATAAAGGAAATATATGACTTTCCTAATGAGTTTTAACTTTGTTCTAACAGTAGCAGAAGTAAGTAACTAATGCAATAAAACAGTAAACAGTACATATAGTTGTAGTGTAATCTAGTAGTGATTCTATCGGGACAAATAACTAAACTAAATTTATCATATAAATACCAAAAAGGGCATAAATTGAGGCAAGTGAGAGAGCGAGAGCCACAATTCTCATATTCATAATTACGTTACTCCAGGCTTTATATGTACGAGAGTATATGTTTGCCATGAAATGAGAAACGCTGTTGTTAGTAGTTAGTTGGAAGAGAGAATGAGGAACAGCAGAGCAGCCCATAGGCAAACCGATAATTTTGCGCCCTTTGTTCAAACAACAAATCACCACACCAGTTTCTCTCTCTCTCTCTCTCTCTCTCTCTATATATATATATATATATATATATATATATATATATAGATATATATATATCTATATATATATATATTATATATATATATATTATATATATAATATATATATATATATATATTCTCCACATGTTTTGTTGTTTAATTTGAAACAATAATTACAATTATTGCATGTGTGTATAAGCGGCAAAATTGAGTTGGATTTTTCCAATTACGAAAATTGCTATATGTTGATCTAATAGAATTGAAAATCCTATTAGGCTGTTCGGCAGAAAATCAATCAATCCATGGATTTTCCTTTCCTTAAACAATATAAATCTATTTTAACCCACAACACACACACTTACATCTAAAAAAAGAAACTCAATCTTTAAATTACCCTTCCACACAAAACCAATTCATTAAACCCACTACCAGAATAGTATAACAGAGAAAGAACGATAGAGAAAAAGAAAGGGAAAATAAAGAAGAAAAAAATAGGGACCGAAAATTTCCTTTTTCGATTCTTCTCGTTCGCATTATTGCAATTTTCCAATTCGTTTTCCATGGAAAATATGACTAAAAGACAAATAATAAGAAGAAACGGAATGTATACACAAACAATCACAACGAAAGTTGCTGATTCAGAAGAACATTGTGAAATTTCCTTTCCCTTTTTTTTCCCGGTTGGGAAAAAAATTTTGTGGACTGGAAATTGACATACGACAATTTGCTTTTTTACTTACTACTTATGGATAAGGGTATGGATACAGACGTAAGGAAAAAACAATCAAAAGCAGTCAGATTATTTTCAGTTAGTCTAACTTGGTAAAAAAATAGTAATATTTAGGAAAACTCTGATAACCAAGAAAAATTTTTTGGAACATTTTTCTTTGCACAATGAAAAGACAATGGTATATTTTAATTTGTTTCTTAGCTTGTTGCAAGCTGGCACTCTGTGCGTGTATATCTGTGCATTCGACTTGATTAAATAAAATTCATTAAATTCAATCTCATCTAATAGATGAGAATCTATCCAATTTTCTTTCTGGTTGTGTTATCTTTACTTGCATCCATACGATTTCCATCAATCCTCCCCAATGATGTTGCTACCAATCAGAGTTTAAGGTTTCAGACTATGTATAAATGGATAGAAAGAGGGTGAATAGAGAAAGACCTTTTCCAGTTGCGTTTTCCTGATTTATTTAAAGTATCTATAGGTACCTTTTATTAGGTAGAGTAAGGAGTTGTTTAGAAATAAATCGGCTATGAAGAGGACATATTGGAACTGATGCAAATTAAACAGAATAATGAAATTCTACCAACTTGAAAGATCATGTGTATATTATTTAGTTTTTAATGATTTTGAAGGTTCAATTTATTTCACTTAATAGTTTCTCGCCGTTTTAGCGAAACTGAGTAAATTCAGCTAACTAGCTTAACTTATATGTAACTAGATATGAATCCAGCCAGTAAAAGTATTATAGTTTGATAAAACTGATACACGACGAGTAATTTTAGATCAGGCTAATAGAGACGGCATTAATTCGTAATTTAAAAGCTAGTTTATTAACTAACCATCAATTTAAGAATAAATGTCATTATTCTAATAGTATTTTTGAATAAATATTCAATTATATTAAATAATCTATTATTATCGAATGAATTTTTGCGTAAATTTCACCACACCGTTTCAAACTGTTTTAATTAAAAACAATTTATTGCATGCATAAGAACGTAAATCAGAAACATATATACATATAGGTATATAAATACGTATATACAGACATACAAGCATTAAATTAATTATGCAAATCCATAATGGCTTATAATTAACACGCATCGCATGACTGCCGAATGTTTTATTGTCATTTAAATACGATTTTTATTGTTTGTTGCAAATAAATAATTAACGAAAAAAATAGTAACATCTGGAATACATATTTTTAGTAGCATATCGATATTAGTATGACGGAGCCTCTATTATAGAGCGCACCAACGAAAAAACTCCAATTAAACCTTTTTGGCAAAAACAAAAGATGTGAAACAAAAAATACAAAAAAAAAAAACGAATAAACAAACAAAAACAAAAGCTTTCGGACTTGTCAAATTGTCGCTTGAAATATTTATCGCTGGATTAGTTCGCCAATTTAAATCCCCAAAAGGGCTTTCTATACAACACATTGGAGAGCCATGGTGTTTCGGTTTATACCTCGTATACTCGTACTATTTGCTTCCAGCTATAGTGGTGGTGGTGGTGGTGGTGGTGTTGGTGTAACATGGCGGTAGCAGCATCGAATTATCGGATATCGTAGCAATTTCCAAACTGGAAAATCATAAATCTTTTCGTGCCGATTCGTTTTTCCATGGAAAAATGTGAAAAATTTATTATATGTTGCTTGCCTGCACGGGTTTTTTTGTTCAGCTTTTGATGACAATGAAATGATTCAAACATATGTTGCGACACAATGTGTATGCACAATCGGTTAAATCGCATTATTATTACTGGGTGTCACTATTATTGTTCTGATTTGACATTGGACATTCATCATCATCATCATCACCATTATTATCATTATCGAAATGAAGGAAAACAACAACAACAACAATAAGAACGTCGATATAGAAAAATTCCTTTATCTTATTGTAAACAAAAGACACAAAGCATAAGTACCTACCTACTTATACTCTATTACTAACAGTAGTACGGTGACTTGGAAATCGCTCACACTGTTCAAAAAAGGCAAAAATAGTTAAATTTACGTTGCAACAACAACAACAACTACTAGAGGTATAGCTGTCAGTAAATTCAATGTTCACTTTATGGCTTTATTAATGACGATTTATGGTGCGCTGTCATTTTGTTAATCAAATAGGAAACCTGCTGCTGCTGCTGCTGTTGCTTGTTGGTCAACAATATGCTCATGACAGATTGAAAGAATTTCGCATACCTATATGCCCATGATGATGACGATAATGATGATGATGAAAGAAGAATGTTGCTTAGCTACAGAATAGGAATGGCACAACAAAAAACTTGTGTGCTGGATTTACTTCAATAATTTTCTAATTTTCGATGTAATTATCTCATACCTGATGATAATTATTTTTATTATTATTATTATAAAGCAAAAAGGCAGTATCAGATAGTATTTCGTACCAACAGAGAAATGTCTTGACTAGGTCTAATCAGACAAGCTGAATATAACACAAAAACGTTTCGTTCTACTAGGATTAGTATAGAAGAACTTTTTATAAACTGGAATTATCAATATAAAGTTAGGGATCCAATTTACTATAACAAATATTACTCAAATGTCTATTTGAGTGAACCCGATACGACATTCACAAAGAGGCAAACAAAAGGTTAACACACTTATAATCTTTTTTGCTAAAAAGGCGTTAGCCCCTGTGTGTGGTGGATTCTGTTGTGGTACATAAGCACTATACTATATATGTATGTATAGGTATACATATGGTAACCTAAGTAGCTGATGTATCATTGTCTCTGTCTCGCGAGACGTGGGAATAATTCTACCGGTAGCTGAAGAATCCTGGTTAATTAAGGAGCATTTTCAATTATCGAAGCACGTTGTTGCCGCATTTATCAATACATTACTTACAGAACATAATAGTAAGAAAGAGAGAGAGAGAGAGAGAGAGATAGCTTGTTTTACAACAAACGACTCTAGCTAAGGTACCTAGCCACAAGATTGAGAGTGAGAGAGAGAGGGAAAGGGCAAGCAATTTTCTGATTTGTGCAAAGATAAAGTGGTGCGCCTAATTATCTCGCTGTAACAGAAAAAAGTTTTCCTCATAAATTTTCTTGTTGTGCATTTGTGTGTGTGTGGGAGAGTCTTTTTTCTATTCTGTTCTTTTCGGTGGTTGTTAGTGGTGGTGCAGAAACTAGTAACGGGCGCATGTGGTAGAATTTGTGCTGGCGAATCTGACGATACAGTATTTTTTCCGTTTTTTACAAGAATCGTGTAATGTAATTTAATGATTATTTTAGGAGAGCCGCAAACAAAACAAAAAAATAATTCCCACAACAACAGTAGTAGAAGGAGCAACTTTCAGTTGATTCAGTTGAATGTAAAAAACAAATCGAAGTGTTCATTTCCAACATCACGTCGGTCCGATCTGGACAATCCAGTCAAGTCGTATCGCATCTGTTTGTATACCAAAAATATTTTCATGCAACAAAATTCAGCAAATGAAGCTTAATAAAAACAGCAACAAAATCAAAGAATATATAAAAAGAAAAAAATTTGTCTCAAGTAAAAAGTATCACAAAAGAAGACGGATGATAACCAGTGTGCTGCTGCCGCGCGGCATGATTGGTAAAAATTTTTAGTAGAATCGACGACGCAACGCGGAATGATGGTATTCTCGTCGCATGCAGGATTCGCAAAAAACCTGAACGAACCGAAAAGAGAAGAAAGACAGAAAGAAAGAACCGAGAACAAGAGCAAGACGAACAAGAAGAAGAAGAAGAAGGATTTTTACTGAAACGAAAAACCCGCAAAACTAACTAAACGAGATGAGTGATGGCGTTAGACCTGTTCGACCTGTATTTCATGATATGTCGACTTCATTCGGGACCTCATCATGTGTTTTAATTCTTCTCAGGTCTCTCTCCTTTTCAGTTTAAAGACGATTTTAATTGGTTTTTGTAGAAAGACGTACGACTGCAAAGAGATACTGCCCCATGAACGACATAAATTTTCGGATGTTCAGCACCAAATCCTTCTTGAGCAACACTAAAGAAGAATTGCTTTGCTCGAGAAAAAAATACATTTTGGTGTTTCTTTTCTTTACGTGTTTTTTTCTTTTTCTTTTTTTTTGCGTTGTTGAGATCTAGGTGGCACACACACACACACAATAATTAAGGTTGGAAAAACGATTGTTTGTTCTTCTTCCTCTTCTTTTTCTTCCTTTTCTTAATCTTCTCGTTCATTCTCCTTTTAGGTGATTTAAAAATATAGTCAAAGCATTAGGTATTATTAGCTCGTGCTAATGGTCGAAGTGTTGTACCAAGACCGATTTCTCCTTTGGCTTGCCATAGAAATAAAACTATTCTCATGGGTGGTCACTAATTAAGATTCAGTCTGATTGCAATTGTTGGTAACGGTAAGGCACGCGGACTTTTCGATATATCGAACAATGTACAACATCAACAAAGAATGAAGAACTATCCGTACCTAGAAATACGGACGAAAAAGGCTGAACACACAACATGGCAGACAGAATTGCCGCCAGCGGCAAAACATTGTTTGTTTGTTGTTGCTGTTATGACCAATGCCCCTTTTCAAACTGAAAATCTGAATCATCTCAGATATGTTCTCTCTGTGAGGTCGTGTCCATCTTTGAATCTATAGAGATGTGTTTTAATTGTTCTTATTAATGGGCTGCATTCCGGACTCGGATTTTTTTCATCCATAAATGGACAAGAACAGCAACATATAGCGCGCTCCAGTCTGGCCTGCTAATTACCACATTTCTTTCTTTCTTTCTTTTATCTGTTGCTGCTGCTGCTGCTGCTACTGCTAGTTTCAATTCTGAGCATTGATGATGGTTTAGGTATAGGTACACCGTACACCAGCATAATGCCAATTAATCGATAGTATGCGGTTTTCACTTATAAGAACTTTATTTTGCTATTCGATTCCGATGGATGCCATTCCGTCCATCCGTCTTTTTCTCAACACAACTCATTGCCCATTTAGGGTGATAATCGGAAATTAGACAAACACTTTTGGCGTAAAAGTCATTTTGTACTTATGTACATTGTAAAACTACATTAAGTAAGTCGTTAATATTATCGACATCTAATTTTTCCAAGCACATATTTTTCGGTATTTATTCAATGGGAAGCGGGAAGGGGCAGAAAAGAATTGTTATGTTTTCATAGAAAAAAATGTGTTATTTTTTTTTTTAAGTTAATAATCTTCAAAGAGATTTACCACGTACTTAGTTAATGTTATTAGTATTAGTTCTTTGAATTTTTTTTTTTTTTGTTTTTTTATTCTATGCCACCCGAGTGTTAATTCGTAATATCTAAAAATAAGTAGATACCTAAAAATGGTAAATAAAAAAAGAATGCTAGAAAAACTGAAACAAATACATGTCTACATATCCCAGTAGACAAACGCTGACATGACGTTGCTACATACAACAAAAATAAAGTATTCAGAAAAAGAATTTTACACCCCATCATTTTTATACAATTATAACTACAAATCTCTTTGCACTAATTGTGGACTAATATCAAAAATTTTATTAAAATTATTCGTAAATCTCGCTGCACCCCTGCACTTCAAATGTTACATCAGTGACATTCAGTGTTTTAATTACAATTCTCTGCCTCTTCAGTTCTCGTTCTCCTTTTCCATTTTAAACTAACATCCATATAGATGGATGTTAAACAGGGGAATCTTCACACCCCTTTTTATCCTTTTGCAAGAAAACTTGAAATGGAAAATTAGAAATTAGTGGCGGCAAGCACTACTGTGCTGCAAGTAGTCGTCGTCGTCGTTGCCTTGACATTAATTTGAAATTTAAACGGGGCTGTAAATTAGCTTATATGAATTTTAGTGTTGAGCGAAAAGGAAGAGAGGATAGAGGAGAATTCTCTCATTCAAAATTTACGTTCTCGTATTGCAGGAGGAAACTTCCAAAAAGTTGCGAGTTATTGTGCGAAGAGAATATTTATTGATCAACTTTTTTGTTTGATTCCTTCTCTTTTTCTCTCTCCCTCTATATTGCGAACAAAGTTTTTGAATCAGCACACATACTTATATACCATATAAGAGAATAAAAGAAAGAAAGAGAGAGTATTTTCGCCGGGAAGTTACTTTCTGTAAGTTATAACTTCATATTTCATTAGTGGTGGAAGTAAAGAAGTTATTGTTAGTTAGTTGGCTCGCGTATAATAAAAGCGGACAACGGGGTTGGTTCTTTTCTATGAATGTACAATATATGGATGTTTGTGTAATGGTAAATAAAAACCGTATCTTCTTTTTGAGTCATTCTTAGAAATGAATGATTTGTGCGACTTGATGGCGCAAATATGGAATGGCTGCCAGATAGAGATAATTTTTCTTCTTTTACGACACCGCCTCCAGCCAGTAACAAAATGAGAACGCATAGTTTATTAAATTCAGAAAAAAAAAAACTTGATGCTTTAGTTAAAAAATCAAAATGAAACCTATCATTAAGTTAAGTGGCAACAACCGGTTTTTTTTCTGTTAAATTTCATAATCGGTTCAAAAACTGAAAAAAAGAATGAACAAAAAAAAAAAATTTTAAGGGTCATTGGCAGCAAGAGCAAGCAAGTAGAAGCGAAATTGTATTATTATGCAATTACTGTCGAAAAATTGATATTAAAAGGTTTATGGAGCCGAAGGAAATTGATTGAATATATTTCTTCTCATTTTGTTTTTGTTTTTTTGGGTGTACTTAATTAGGTATCTGGGAACAAAAAATGTATTCCAGACCTGCATAACGTCAGAAAATAATTTCTCCACCAATAATAATCTTATCTCTATTAATTTCTAAAGGTGTGCAAGCAAAGAATAATAATCACCATAATAAATCTCACCACATACACACACACCATTACGCAATTACAACAGCACACCACACTAAATAAACTATAGCAATTGCTAATCTTAAGTTAGAATTACTTTTATAATTTTCCTCCCCCTTTCTCTCTCACTCTTTTCCCTTATTTTTCATTTTATTTATTTTTTGTTTTCGTTAAACGTATATTTTCTCGTGAAAGACTTAATACATAGGACAAACGAACGAACGAAACGAAACGATATGCAAATGCAATTTTAAAGTCATCATTTAAATTTGCTCGAGGGCAAAATGCCGTTTTTTAACGGGGCACACGAACGATGCAACCAGAGTTGCATTAATGAACTTCTTTATTCCAGTGCCGGACTTGACTTGTATAGGTAACCCTTGCAGATACACTGGCCGACATGTTTATGCAGCAGCTAGCCAGCCTACGCGAAATACGTATAGTTGCACCACACGCTCCGAACCATATCGTTCGTTTATACTTTATTATTAAATACGTTCAACAACAACAACAACAACAACAACGGCAACTTTGGCCTGTTGTTTTGAACGTGACCTAGACTATATATGTATGTATAGATACTTCATAGTAATAAGTAAGGAAGGATGAAAGAGGAAATACATCTTGAATTATTATATTTCCAGGTTTTATTATGACAGGATAGACAGATCGATTTATGGTAGGATGAAAAGGGAGTAGAAAGAAAAATAGAAAGCAACTTCTCCGACTGAAAATTAGAAACATTTTATTAACTGGAATTTCTCGTTGGTTATATATAAATCATAAGGGGATAACATCGTTGCTAATCTCGATTTATCGGAAAAATAGGCAGTCACCTTACCAGTGTCCGGTTATACAATGTATTACCATAAAATCGTTTTTCACCTCACTATCGACAAAATATAGGATTTTTACAGTCTATCAATTCAGTCTGCTAATTACCAATTAAACAATTCTTTTCATCGTTAAACTGAAACTTGTAAATTATTTTCGGATAATTTACGTCACCCCTAACGGTGACTAAATACACAAAATATAAACTACTACTTCGATACAAGCTTTATTAGCGCGCGAATTATTACTGATACTCCACACTCCAGGGTAGGTACATAATTAATCTTCCAGAATGACATATTGTACGTTCCACCCTCATAGCGGGGGTTGCTCCGAAATCTCATACAAAATACAAAAAAAAAATTATTAATTTTACCTGTGTGAAATAGGGGCGGGTATAACGTATTAGAGACAACGTTTCTGTCATATTTTTACAGCCTTCATCTTCGATAGATAATATAGCAAAAAAGTGAGAAAGAAATAGAAAAAAAGAAACTACCTGAACAGGTAGGTATAGATTTAAATACTCCTACAGCCCACTCGAGTCATGCGTGATTTATGGCGACTAGATGAAAGGACTCGATTAAATGAAAAAAAAAAAACGTTTCTGAACAGATAAGGAACCACTATCGTACCGGAAAACAGCAGGAAATTTAATAGATTTTTTATGTTTGATTTGATTTGCTTGAAATAAAGCGTGAAATTAAAAAATTTTACCAAAAAAAATAGTTTTTTATATTAAATAACAAACCAGATTTTCAATTTAGAATTTTTTGAAATTAATTAATTTATTTCAATTCACATTTCCCACTCCACCCACCCTATATGTACAATGTCAGTCTTTTATCCCCACCCAACCTAAGCGCAAGCCCATATTATTAGAAACTCCACCTTTTCTATGAAATCAAAGCCAGCCGGTAAGCCGCCGCTTAAAACTTCAGCTTCTCTCTACTAGAGCGCGGCAATATACGTAGTTGCTCTGCTAGTTCTAGACGGTGGCTAATAGATGGAGCGCTATCGCTAAGGAAGCTGTTCAAGCCAACAGCCAGCTATTCGGCTGTTTAATTTGAAATTTATTAAGCGTAATCAATGAAATATGATTTTGTGTTTGATTATACTGTTGTATTTATATAATGAAATAAATACGACTATGGTTCGCAATTGTGATAGATATAATTACTGTTGTTTATTTAAAGAATAAAAAGAGAGACAAAGAGAGTTACAAATTCACTTAAAAGCATTACAAATCAGTTAAAATTATTTGAAGTGGAAAGAAAAATAATTTTTTTGGACGCAGTTGGGTCATGCGGCTGTAAAATCCTTTTCTAAGATCCTTTTATATTAAATAAAATATGCATTTATAATAGGTTTATTAATTATAATAAATTATTAATTAATTTTTTTTTGCATTATTATTATTATGATCTCATAAATATTAAAAATGAAAATTGTTTTTTTTTCATATTTTGCATGTTAAATTACTCACACACACACACACACAGAGGAGAAAAATAATTGAAAACGTCCCTTTCTCGCATAATACCAAGTCTTCTTAAGCAATGTGTGGCCAAGTTATTGTAGCCACTCGGGACTTGCCAGTAGGTATAAAACGTAATTGTCGAATCAATTTTAAAAGCTGAATAATCTTCGTTTATCTTTAATCCCCCCTGTAATAATGGGCTAATTAAGGAATTTCCCCCCGTCCCTCCCGTGGTTCTTCGCCCGTAGAATATATCTTAAATCAATTACTTACAAGTTAAACACTGTTATTTCTGCATGAATTTTTTTTCTTAATTTAAAAAATTGATTCGAATATGTATGTAATGTAGATATAGATAGATAATAGATTTTTCATCCGGGATGGGGAAATTCATCAAACTAAACTAAGTAAGCTGTAAGTTAGTTATTTTTTATTGAAAATAATTGAAAAGCAATTTGTTGGTAAAAGAAAATTGAATCTAATAGTATTATAATATAGACAGGAATTGTTGATGCGGTGCAATTTAGTTTAAATCGCCAGTGGCGAGCAACTACTTATTTATGATCCGATTTTCAAGACACACAGAAAAAAATACTATTAATATACCTAAATAAGCTATAAAATAAAACCTTAAAAAGATGCTTCACAAACACTATCTATAGAAAAATGATTTATTATTGAAAGAGTTTTAAATATGGACACATGTAAACTATACTATGTATTTTAAAACAGAGACAATTAATTTATAGTGGCACTAGTGGGGGTTCTGATGTTCACAAAAAAATAAATAAACAACGACCACCCACATTAATTTTTTTGCCAGAAATCAAGGACTTAGATCGGTCTTCAACCTATTCTACATAGAATAATTTTTAAAAAATCTGTTTAAAAGTTATTACAAGAAAACGACATCATTCGCTAGTATAAACATTTTATTTAAATAAAAAAAAAGTTAAAAGCAACAGAATCCATATACATTTAACACAGTACATACAGGCGGTTCACTCGAAGACAACTGAAAACTTATTATTACCCCGTGCGCCATCCAAGATTTAGTGAGCCCAGCGACTGGCTCATTTTTTTTTTTTTGATACATTTATATCAAAGTCTGTTAAGCGCCTTTTGCAATCGGTATGCATTTTTTAATTGCATAATACATTTAGGGGTGACTTAACGATATTTTTCAATTGCTTTTATCTCATTATATTCTGGATATTGAATAGCACAATAAAATTGTGACACAATGAAACTACTCCCAACTTTGCCTCATCTAAATTTATAGTCTAATCGAATGTATCAGAATTATCACTTTGTCAAATTGTTGAAGTTTCATCTCATCCTTTTATTCCTTATGTTAAGCTATTTCTGTTTTATTTGTGACATTCGCATTAAGGAAATTTTAATATACTCTTCATACAAAAAGTGTTCCGACTGTATAGACTGCATATCTATCCAAAATTGCATAAAAATACAATTATCAAACTGTAAACAATGTGAAGTGGCAAAAACGCTTTTTATTTTTTTCCTGTCCGCTACTGTCCGAGTTACTTTTACTGTACGGGAAAAATATGTCTTTCTATCCATCCAGGCAGGTTGCATGTTCCGGAAAATAAGGCGACAGTTACGTTGTTTTCTTTCTATTTTTTCCGTACTACAAAAGAACTAGGGATATACGACAGAGAACAGAGAATGGAGGTGAAAAACATAAACCAAAAAAAAACAAACTAATAATCGTAAAAATACCATTTCGAATTTTTCCCTTTATCTTCATCATGCTAATGTAGCAGGAAAATAGCATGTTTGTTATGGCACAGAAACACAGGCATTAGAAAAAATAGATTTGTATAATTAAAACTTGAGTTCCTGTCTGTCCACCCTGTATACTTGAAAAAGACATTTTATCAATTTACTCGAAGAAAACGTATATAGAATGAAATATACGAGTAGTTTCCGTGTCATTGTGAAGTTTTCCAAATTAAAATCTGCGGCCTATAATAATAAAGGGGGGAGGGGGCAAGTAGCTCAAGTAATCAATATAAAAGACCTAAATGATTCCCCCCGCCTATCATAAACTGCCTGGTAGGTTAGGTAACCAGAAAGTCGACAACCACTATAAACTGCATTTAAGCAAACACATTACAAGTACTTATACAAAACGGCCGTTTGCACTCCATATTTCGTTGAATGATAATAAAAATCGACAACGTCAGTGTTGGTGCTGAGTAAACTAATTATTAAGTAATCAATTAAAGCCAATAAAAAAAAAACATTTTACAGCAAAGTATAACTTTATTATCATGTCACAAAAGTTGTGAAAACTAAATAGAAACTTATACAATTTTACTTATTAATTTTTTTGGATTTGTCATCATTGTTTAACGATTTATTTTGAATTGTTATTGCGATTTTTATTCTAATTTTAGTACATTTTTTGTTTTAATTTTGTCTATAATAGTTCCAGTTTTCCTTCAATTCCAGTAGGGTACATTTACCATCAGTACCTAGATACGTCTCTGTGGTTTCCATACAGAACAATCCCCCGCAACTCTTGCTTTCCTTTCCCCTCATCATACACAAACACGCATATTAAAGCGCGTCGTCCCTCAGCCTAAACGTAAAAAAAAAACAAACCTGACAAATGACCCGGTGGCCCTTTGATTTACAGTCTCGTAAATTCGCGCTATATATTAAAAACATACAAACAAGAATTATTATTGAAAAATGAATGCCATGGTTCTTGTTTTTCGTTTTTGTTTTCTGTTTTCTGTTTGCTGTTGTTGTTGCTGTTTTTAAACTATTTTTGCACGTTATTAATCATTGGAGCAAAAGTGTATTGGATGAGAATTTACGTTCTAGTGTGTGCAAAAATGTCATTCGGTATAGTGTCATTGAATAAGGGCAGTGGGTAATTTAATATATTTATTTTCGACTGCCAGAGACGATAACTGAAACTATTTATATTGTACTTGAAGTGTCTCTTAATTAACACTAAAGAAAATTTGTTAATATCCGCCCTCATTTTGTGTTCGCTCTTTCTCTTTTATTCCGGTCTCTCTCTTTGTTATATTTTCTGAAGAATTTTCCAAATTAACCAACTAAAAGATGTTTATCTTTGACGCCTAAATTAATGTAACTATTCTTTATTAAGGCTCATTAAAGCAACTATTTGAGAAATTTAGATGGTTTCTTTTTTCGACAGGGCACCCTTTCTATCCGCTTCTTTCTCTTTCTCTATCGTTCTCTGTGTTCAACTTTTAAAATGTTGATTTAAACAACCATAGAAGCAGTGATTTTCAATTTTAATATCAATAAACAAAAAACAAAAAAATGTTAAATTATCAAACAAAATATGATATCAGAATTAAATATTCTGACAGTCGGCCAATGAACTTTCGAAAATAATTAATTACCATCTATTTCTGTTAATATAGTTAATGATTAGATAGATATTTGAGATCTTTGGATATCTTATTAACCAATAATAAGCGAATAGATTGAAAGAAAAAGCAGTAGAAATTGATATTTTAAATATATAAAATTAATTAGCTTGTTCAATTAAAGGTAATTGCACACTAGTTGCAATTGGCTTAAAGTTAGTAGGTATTCATGAAACAATTAAAAAAACCTTTAATTTCTTCCTCATTTTCTGCTTATTATAAGGTAGTATTGTCGTACTTATAGAAATTAATCGATTTTACCTGTTTCAATCAAATAGATAATGGGTATCAATTTTAACGTTAATTTACGCTCTAAATACACGTTATATTACAACAAATAGAAAATAATTAGATAAATAAATAACTAAAGTAATAATTATCATTATCACATTGATATTGATATAGATATTTTCCTATAAAAATTACTAGCCAGCATTTTCCAAAGAAAGGCCGAAACGTTTTAAACAACTCACTGAAAAACGATTAAAAATAGATAGGACGATAAGCAATAATAATAATAATTAGTTATTAAGCCGAATAAAGCCCTAAAAGCAGGTGACAGTTTCGTTTTCAAGTCTGGACATAATTCTACATACCTACTCTCTCTCTCACACGTGAGCTGATATATGTCTTCTTTTTTTAGTATCGAAATAAATGTTTCTGATGGCCATAATTCATGTCGCTACCGAACGTTGTCGCATAGTAGGTATACGCATATGTATATGTAGTCTATCCGAAAAGGGGGTGCTGAGGCAAGGGGTGGATAGAGGGGGATTAAATGTGTAGGTATAGATGGGGGTTGTTTTTTTCTCTTTTTTTGCTTCTGTAGAGGCAATAAAAATAATTAAAGTTGTTGTTCGTTGATAGGTACGTAGGTACATGGAGGTTAATAAATTTCTGATAAAAAAAAAAGAAAAAAGAAGAAATACCGATAGGGGTTTTCACCACTAAATTGATTCTTGGATTGTTTTTACTTAAGTACTTATAGCGGTTGTATCTATAAGGGTTTTGAAATAAGTAGTAAAACTCAAACTTAAGCTTTTATTTCTCGAAAAAAAAAATTCGGATCACCAATCCTTCATCAGTCACTGTGTACTGAACTTACTATTTATTTGACGATACTCTAAAATAATTTTAAACTAAAAACATAGCATGTGCACGCTCCTACTCTTTCTCTCTCCTATCTCCTCACATCACCTCTCCCATCCAAATAATAATAAAATGACATGATAGCAGCAGCAATGGCTCTATTATATTAACATATATAGGATTCGTATTATTTATCATCATCGCCCACATATGTCGTTGTCACATACTATACTCGTACCGTAGTATGTAGTAGTAATAGAAATAAATAAATCATTTAAGGCCGCGACCGCCGCCGCCGCCATCATTTGTTTTTAATTACTCGGTTTGATCAAATTAAATAGCAAAAATGTAAAATAACATATTTTTAAAATAGAATGAGATTTATTTGAATCAAAATTAAGTGTTTCTGATGTCCGGAATTCTTTCAACAGTATTTATGATTTAGCCTTGAATTTTTGACCGAAACTCGAAGCTATAAACATTTAAGGCCGAGGTGAAAACGAAACTTTCATGCAGTGCGTTGTTAAGTATTTTTTCTTCAAACTTTTTGAAATTTATTTCGAAATATGAATCATTTTCTGAAGCAAAAATTGAATTAACTCGTTCTTCATTACGAAAAAAACAAAAAAAGAACAAAAGGTTAAATTAGCCCAAAAATTCTTCAATAATAAATTTGATTTGCAATCTAAATTTATATAATAAACACGCAGCAATGCCGACATTTTACTAAAATTTTCCAAAAACAAAAAAAAAATGGTAGAAGGACAAACGCCCAATATTTTCCATAAAATAATTTTTTTTTTTGGAAATGTGCTCTACATAATTATCTTTTCAAAAAGTTTTGGCCTTCGTGATAGAAGCAAATTAACGTAAGTATATATAGGAACGAAAAAATATTATTATTTATTTTTAGGCCATTTAGGCTGTGTGTAGATAGAATGGGGAGCGCGGAGCTGAGGACTGTGGAGAAGAGAGGAAACGAATTCTATTTGTTATTATTACCTGCTACGTAATATAATATAGCTGGGAGAAGGGGCCAGATATTATTTATTGCAATTATATTTTTTAATTATGTTATATATTATGGAAAATGGGTTCGAAATGATGGTTTTTTTTTTTAAAACGAAACGACAAAAAAATACCTATTGCTCGTTGTCGTCGTCGATGTCGTTTGAAAGCGTTTTTTGTGACCTTGATAGATTAAGTTATTGAAGAGAATATACATACTTATATTAATTTTTTTTTGTAAATTATACAAATTTTAATTGCCTACGCATAATTTATTATTTCGTTGTGCATATATAGGAAAATCAAAAAGGGAAAAACAGCCTTTCCGCTTCGACGTTTTTCCTAACAAAAGAAGGAAAAAAGATTATTAACAACAATGAGACCCACAACTCACATAAAATTTATGATTGCGGATGTGTGTGTGTATATTGTTTTTTTTATAAGTATAAGTATATAATAAATAAAAATGGATAATATGAAACACTTGCTATTTCAATTATTATTAAGTATTTATTCATATAATTTTGTCTAATAATATTTAAATAAAAATAAGAGGCTCCGTTTGGTAGAAGAATACATACTTTCATTAAATCTACTATTAGGCATAATGAAGGTGCGGCATTATTTGTTAAAATATTATTCAAAAAGAAAATATGATGGTTCGGTATTATGCAAATTAAGTGATTCTCGCCTTGAGTTTATGAGCCAATCCAAACAATTTCATGTGAAAAAAAATCAAAAATTGCCAATACAAACACACACAAAATGACATTTTCCACATCTTTTTTTAATAAAATTTCGAAAAATCAATTTAATTTAATTTACATTTCCAATCCAATTCAATAACAATATATCTCAATTTGAAAAAAAGACTGTTTCTCGCACTATAGGAGGCTGTAAAGGCTTCCGAAAACAGATCTCCTACACCTCCACCTCCGCCACGTCGTTGTCGTCGCCATATCGCTGTGTAGTATACATATACAATGACAATGTATCAGCAGATTTTATTGTCTTTGCGCGGAGGGAAAACCATTCGTAAATGGTGTGAGAAAATCTACGAAAAGGGCATCCCCGTACCCCTCGAATTGCAAACACCATCACCGCTATCAATGAAATAAACATCATCAGTATCTAGAGCAATAAACTAAGTGTAAAAAGAGAAACTGTGTGAAGGAAACGAAGATTGTTTTTCAATGCTCATGTATTTTATTACTTTTAAGCAGAAGGAAGAAATTTTATGGAAGAACAGATGTCCCTTGAAATGGGGGCCCACTTCTTTATTTCCAACGAAATTGATTCGGCTGGTGTTAATTAGAAACACTTTTTAATTGATAAATATTAAGATAAAATGCTGCAAGTATAGATCGCATGATTTTATCCGGAAAGTTGTTTTATTCACAAAATATGTCACGTCAAAATGGCAAAAACATGCGACATTTGGAGTCAAAATTTATAAAAACATTATACATTTGACATTTTTCAAATCATAAACTTTCGGTCCTAAACGAAACTAATAGAGAGGCGCATGATCGATTTGTTGTATTCAAAACCCTTTACCAAATAAAATAAAACTAACTATATTTATGCATCATGTTATCTGAAACATCAGCACTTCTCTTCAATTATCAATTATTCTCGCAGATAACAAAATTAAATTCGAATCAAAATGAAATTATAAAGAACTGGCGAATGAAAACGAAAATGCTAATAATAATAATAATTGTTAAAAGCAACAGCAGAAGCAACAAAATGGACCGTTAAATTAGAATCCTACATATTCAGTTTGTGAGTGTGTTGACTGTAAAAAATAAAAGCCTGGAAAATGCTAATAATGTAAAATGTAATGATGTGGCTTGGAATATGCCTGTGTGTGTGTGTATGGGTATGTATGTACTACTCGTTTCGATAATCACATATAATTATGCGTATAGTGGCAATTGAATTCGAAATAATTGGCTTTTAAATGAAAGTACTGCGAAAAAGATCTTTTTCGTATATTGAAATTGAGTTATGATTATACGTAGTGTAATGATTGTTTTGGTAAAACTATTTTTTACCTGTCTGTATTTGTTTAAGGTTCTTCTTTTTTGCTTTTTTCCATGAATGACATTGACATAACTCATCGTTTGTCAATAAAGAAATGAATCTCCAACTGAGCTAAGAGAAAAAACGAAGGTCGAAAATAAGTGAACTTCTCCTTGAAATTCACCCCAGTCGTGAGGTAACGAAATAAGTTGCTTTAGTACAACCAGAAACAATTTGTGGTTTAATAAATTTCAAATGAAAATAGATAAATGATAATTGTCAATACGCTTCTTGGCCCCTTTATATAGGTAGATAGAGTATAATCGTATTTAATGCTGGAAAATTAAATCTGTATTGGACAACCCCAAAAAGATAAGACCGCAATGATGATTGCGGTCAAGTTGACGGATGTTTATTCGAAAAGCTGCTCATTAACTAATTAATTGATTTACTTACGATCGCATTGGCACGTTAAAATTCAACTTTTTAATTTAGGATTTAAGTTATTTAATTTTTATTTTTTCACTTAAAAATTTATATTTTAATTATGTATAGTAAAATTACCGCAATATTATAATGTTTTTTTTTTTATTGTGAGGGTAGAATTATCAATAAATTCCACCATCACCACCGAAGTGAATATAATACTCGATTTTCTTTCATGGATACTATAAATCATTTTATTCTTGTCTAATAACGGTGCCTGAGGTAATGCAAAAGTGGCATAAAACCGGAACGCCGTCACGTAATTATTTTTCTTCTAACTTAAAAAACGAAACTAAAAAAAAAAAGTAAAAGAAAATCAAGACATGTCTTTAAATTTCCATAAACTTTCTTTGCTTCCTTCCTTCCAGGATTTCTAGAGTTATATTTATCAATTTTCTTGAAAAATTTTAACTTCAATTAGCTCGTTCCAACCATTCATCCATCCGTTCGTTTTCTATTTTTTTTTGTGTCTGTTTAATTCCAAGCTGCAATCATAACCGGACGAATATATATTTATAAACCATCGTTCGCCATTCATTATTCGAATGTGTTAAAATGATTTGGTTGTTACTAAATCATTTTTTTATGCTAAACAGATTGAATGTATTGATTGAAGATATTAAGCAGGTAACTATATTGATTATCATCATAAATGATTAGAAGCATCCTTTCGTTCATCATTCTTTTCAACACAGCAAATTTGCGAATAATTGTTGCTTATTAATAATTCGAAAAATTAAATTTAATATAGGAGGGAGAGCGCATATTAAATCCAGATAGAGAAAATTACGTTCAACTCTTTTTTTTTTATTCGTTCTTTTAATTTCCAGTTTGTAACTAGACACTGTATATATTATAAGCATCTCTTTCACTCGCTCTTATATGGATACGCGAATTATTGCGTTTTCACTCTCTACTTCTTCTTCGTCTTTCATTTGCAGATCAGAGCGCGCCGATAAAAACGAAGAAGTAATGCATTTTTAATAAGCTCATTCACAAAGTGTTGTTATTAATATAATAGGCGTTTATATATGGCCGACCACCAACGTAGTTTGGTTTTGTTGTTGTTATTGCTGTTGTTGAATCCGAAAAACCCGATCCGATCACATCGGACTCAGAGAAAACTCTCTCTCAGTCAGTACCTCACCTTCTTCACCATAACAACTTACATACTATATAGCAATCTCAGCGATCATGAGATGCGATCATATGCTGATGATAACATTGCACTGAGGTTTTGCGCGGAGACAAGAAAAAGACAACCTCTTGTGCTACTCTCTTCTACTTGGCCATATGACGAGGAGAAAGAGAGAGAAACCGGCAAACTGTGTTGTTTTTTCGAAAAATAAAATCTATTGGGTCGATGAACAATATTGACGCTTTAGGGTCTTTTAAATGGAATTTATATGAAATTGAATAGATCCAGGAATTTCAATTGAACAAAAAAATCATAAAATTATCGCTATCATCAGAGAGAGTGAGAGAGAGAATATTTAATTAAAAATAAATCATAGCTGCGATGGTGTCAGATAACAGCCCATCCCTTACTCGTGCTTCCATCCATAGAACACCACCACCAACAACACCATCATCATAAAATTTTGAAACTGTGTATTTTTCTGCAAGAATCAACAAAGAAGAGAGATAGGAGAGACTCTCATATCTAAAAACCAGGGTGCACAAACCGTGCGGTGTGTTTGTATAAATGAAATGGCCTCATAGTTCACTTATAACGATTATTATTAGGTGTATATAGTAGGTTGGTGTACACGTTACGGTGTGTACGAACGGATTCTGGTCGTTAGGGCACGTTTCACATTGGCTTTTCTCATATTATTCTAATCTAAAAATATCGGATAGTTTTCACTCAACAATCGCAAAAAAAAATAAAAACTGTTTAATGAACAATAGAAATTCCCAAAATAATTAAGTTATTCCAATTAAGGGAAAAGTGAAAATTCATTTAGAGCACTCATAGAACATGCCATTTATATCTACATATAAGTTCAGATAGAAAACGAACCGAATAATAAAAAGGGTGGGAATACTAATAATAATGGTGGTGTTCTGTGCTAGAGCTTCATCATTATAACTACAAATCAAAGCCGCGATCACGGCGACAGGCTGTCGTCGTGAATCAATCGACCGCCTTGTTTTAAAAGATGGCCTACTACTACTTCTATTAGATATGAGTATACTGCACACTACACCATTATTAAGGTCAAAACTAGTTATTAAAATCGGAAAGAACAAGAATAATCCAAATGGGACGCTTCGTTCTCAAAATAATTTGATAATTAAATTTTCATATACAAGTAAATCCGGCGATAGTCTTCTTGACCTCGGTCCGAGCTCGATCTTTTTTTCTCTTTCTTTTTACCCACCCTCCCTCCTGACCCTCACCTATTTTCGCTACCCATTGAAAATCCAGAAAACATCTACTAAATCTTTTCTAGAGGTGAAGGTACGGAAGTAAAATGCCATCGTCTCTCTTTAGCTAGATTATAGTGGCGCGTTGTGTAATTCATGTTGTAGGTACAGACAAGATGAGGTGCTAGAGGGTAGAAGGGTGGAAGGGGGCATGTTGACGTGCTTACTCCCCCAAAAAGCTTCGGGAATGATTTAAAGGGCGACAGTTGTCAGAGAGGAACAGAATTATCACTCTCTCTCTATTTTAAGTTGATCCTGTAACTACCGTCCTCACAAAACTCTCTTTGCCTCTCTCTCGATGGGTAGCTATAGCAAGAGAAAACGCAGTTTTCAACATATAAGTGGAAATTTTCCAATGATTCCAATAGATTTTTCACGTATTTAATCAATATAATCGATCACCATCTGCTGCTGGTACGTAAATTTTAATTTATTTCATTTTAGAATGAGAAAAAAGAGAGAATTAAATGCCAAACTTAATTGGCCGCGGCATTTTTACCTATACTTAACTAAAACGTTTCTTCGACTAATTAATTAAATTGATTAATTAATTAATCAAGACAGTAACAAAAATGGAAAGGAAACAATGCAGAAAATATTTTGTATTGTGAGTGGATGCCGATACAAATTGGCCGTTTTCTTAAAAAAGTCTCTTACTAATCAATTCAGAGCAATTGAATTGATGTGAATTAATTCACGAATTAATTGGCAGATTTAGTAAGTATTGTAAAAGCTAAATTCGCATATTAGAGTCAAATCAAAGCGGTTATCGTCGTCTAAATTTAAATAAATAAATAGATAGCAAAATACATCTACATATATGTATAATGAATATTAATATTCAATAGTGTCACTGGACTAGGACTGGACCTAGTGGCGTCTGTTGTATGCATTTCTCCTTGTCGAGAATAATAAACGATACGTATTTATATACAGCATGTGACAATTGAAAATAATAATTAGAACACCCAGAATAATGTTTTCCAAGTGTATACATTTTTGTGCTTAAAGTCAAACTCTTTTCAAAAAAAAAATGATCTCTCATCTCTTCTTTTATCTAATAAAGTCATTAATTTTCTGTTTGAGAAAAAAATATTATAAAAAATTCCAATGAACGAAAAAGAATAATGATTTATTAAAGAATATTATAGGTAAACCTAAAAGCGGTTTCTCTTCTACCATCAGCGCATCGAAAATTTTAAGCGTCTCTCTCTATATGAGTTAATTTAGAGATATCTCTGTATACCTATATATATACATATGTATTTATTAATGTCTCCATTTATAGAATAGATGCGTACAGATTATAGACAATTACTCATTATTTAACCGAATAATAAAATCATCAACATTCACTCGTACTGCATATTAATTTTGTTTGAATTCAGTTTTAGTATTTGTATAAATAATTCGATTGATGAGCGGCACGGTTTTATTGCCCTAAATGGCAAACAAATATGAGTTAAATTCAAGGAACTGCGAGAAGAAGAGGAAAACAAATAAGTACAGTGAAACCTTTCCTTGACGGACGTGTCCAAATCTGAATTTAGAACGCGTTAAAAAATCTCCGGTATTAGCAGTAAGGTAATTAGTTTGAAAACAATGAAAACTATCCGTTTAGCTTTCGTAAATACAGTGAGAGTTCATATCAGCGACAACAAACCCTTTTAATTTTATATAGTTATAATATGAAAATTATTACCATTGTATAAGATTGCGTTTCAAGAAATCAATAAGCAGCATATCGTTCGTAATTAAAGCTCTTACTGTAGTTGATTTGAATGTGACGAATTATCCTTTTCTTTTAATCGTAGCCAAGAATTCGAAAAAAAAAACATTGGCTAAGACACAATAATAATAATAATAACATGTTAATTTGATTGATTAAAATTAGTCAATTGGCAATTGAGCGACGCGGCGCGGCGCGTCCAACTGAACGAGAAACGGACTATCTGTTTATTTCAAAATTTATTTTTTTGGCAAAGGAATATTTAAATAAAATATGTTGAATGAAAATTCTCCTCATAAACTATATCGAATTTTTCCATTAATTATTTTTTCGATGAAAAGTACAAAAGAGAAAAACTATTAACCTTCATTTTCATGCTCTCATGCTTAATCCAATGGGATTTATTTATAATCGTTAAAAATAATATGAAGTGGAGTGTACACACCATAAAGAAAAAACTATGTTTTATGTTTTCAATAAGAAGTTGGGCAGAGAAGAGAAAGAGGGGGCGATGAAACGTGCGTGCGTATGTGTGTACAGACATAAAATATCAGTTGTAAACATAAACTTCTATACACACAGAGGAAAATGTAACAAATTTTCAAAATATTATTGTTTTCTACAGCATAATAATAATAATAATGAAGTACTTTCCAGAACGGAATACATTCCTTTTTGATGGTGGGTTCGTTTAAAAAGAGCGATATTGTAATTATCGATTTAATGCGCTTTAAAATAGACGTATTTTATATCCATTTTTATATGCATGTGTGTGTGTGGTCACTTCACTTCCTTAAAATTGCACCATAATAATTTGTCTAACACTTTTGTATCGATAATACAATAAAATTGACGAGCCACGATCACTATTAAACACTCACTCTCACATATTATTATTTTAAGAAAAGAAAAACTGTATATTACTCTCTCCCTTAAAGGTATGACTATCTCTTCTGAGAAGGTACATACACACATATATATTTCTTGACACTTGAACCGTTCGATAATAATTATTTTTATATTAAACGTCGTTTTAGTGCGGCAACATGAATAAATTGATAGTAAAATTCACCATTATTCTCTTCTTTTGTCTTCATCATTCTGTCATTATAGTGATGATGATGTTGATTATGATGATAGTGGTGAAGGGACTTGATGTGTGTGATTCTTTGGGTCATAGAAAAATGATTTTGATTTGTGTGGCACGGACACAAATTTCTGCGTGTTGTCTATACGAAATACGACACAAAACTAACAAGGGCACTATTAGGACCAGAAAAAAATATATTTTCAATGGGTGCCTTTTCCATCTCTCTCTCTCTCTGACACATACACACTCCCTTTGTAAATATGGACCTTCATCGTTCAGGGTCGCCATTAAAACTGGCTTTTCTCTCTAGCTATACCTACACATATATAATAATAGGGTCTTCTCTCTCTCCCTCCTTCGCTCCCAGTCTATACATTTCGGCAAAATAAAGGTAGATACCCGAAAAGACCTATTATTATATTACATTGAAAATTATTGTTGTATAACCATAACCGATACCTATAGTTGTCATGGGTTGAGGCCATCGATAGGCCTACTATGCGACAATACAGGCCAAAATACAGAAGCGACAAACACATTTTCTTCTTATTATCTCAATTCGATTCAATTTCTCCCTTTTCACTTAAAACAACAAATTAACCTTCAAACATCAGTATCAAGTAAAATAATGAATGAATTCTAAGAAATTAACATTCCTTATTTTAATTAAATTAATCTAAATATGTACATCAGTTTGCTGTTGTTGTTGTTGTTGTTGTTTGTGCTCCCATTTCCTATATGCAAAAAAATTAGCTTTCTTGTGTCTCTTTAAATGGCAATGGTTCACTTTTCTTGCAGCAATATTCTGCTGCAGTCATGTCTTTTACTTCTGCTTCTACTGCTTGCGGACGATTTTTTAATAAAAATCCATTAGTTTTTTTCATTGTTAATCCGACTTGTATGGAAATTGATGAGAAAAAAGTTAGATGTCAACTAGAATGGCAAACGATGAGGACAGATAGCAGATGAAGCAAAATTCAGCTTTTTTAACAAAAGAAAAAGCATTTTTCATTAAATAATTTATGCATCTCGGCAATAATAAAGTTGTTATAAAGTTCAAATATCTGCCTTCTACATTGAGTGAACCGTTGATGGTCTAACGGTTCTAACCAACATCAGAAGGGACCTAGCCGAGAACAACCACCATAAATTTACCAACAGTTCTTTGATACATTTTTCTACCTTTATCTCTCTCTCTCTCGCTCTTTCTGTCTCTATTTATACCTGATGATTCGAGGTAACCTGTAATTTACGAGTTTTGAGTAGTGAAACAACTTGATTTTAACTATTTATTTACTCAATTTACCAATGCTGTTTTTTGCTTCTATAGATATATACTATATACTATATATATATACTTAGAGTAAATAGTGCCTGCTTATTTCAAAAAAGAAAATCGCAATGGATGTGAATCATGAATCGAATTAACAATTATTGATCAATAATTGGTTTATTAAGACCAGTGGTTGAAATGCAACTAACCGAGAAACAACTAATAAAATCATATGAAAATAAACAATAATAAAATAACCAGTTGTAATGGAAAATGAATGCTATAAGACCCATTATGCCGCCTCCTTTATGGGCATAATGATTGAGAATTCGAATGGTCGTCGTTTCGTTGATGGTAGATGATGATGATGATGATGATGATGATGATCGTACAATATACCCAGTCACGTCAGATATGATATAATTATTATTGTTTTGTGATTATTAATTTAGTTTCTTCAATCTCAATTCGTTAATTAAGTTATTAAATTAGATCCGTTTTTTATCTAATTAAATAAATGCATACGGAAATGTCACATTGATTAAATAAACAGAAAGTCATAAACTAGATAGGCACATAAAAAAGAGTATTAATTCTTTTTTCTTATCTCTGCTCAATCAATTTTGCGTTGATCGTTTATCATTTGCGTTGAAAGAACTAGTTATGTTGCAGCTTCGGGCCTAATGGCAATTATGCAAATACTACTCATTTACAGCATATAGAGATATGATTTATGTGCTTCATTTTCAACATTATTCAAAATATTTGGAATAATTAAAAAAAATCATTAAAATTCATTTAAAAATCATGGATATTTGTATTACATGGATTTAATTTTTTTTTTAATATTTTCATTTCGACATGAAAGATCTGCCATGAAAACCTTTCATCGCCATCTAGCCGACGATTAGCGAAACGAAGAACTGGTATTTCAACCCATATTAAAACCATCATATTGTAATAATAGGGGTGAGAGAGTTCACTTAATTTATAGATACACCTTGTCCTGGTGTATGCGCTAAATAAAACATGGAGCAGCACAACTCACTGCATCGAAAATTTATTTTAAATTAAATAGACAAAAATAGATTTGATATTTTTCCAGCTGGTAAACATTGCATATAAGTGACTTTCTTTTTCTTTCTTTTTTTTTCTTTAATAATTATTACTTACGCTGTCAGTTGACGTTAATTGAACCTTTTGGCGTATTATGAGGATATTGTTTTGTCTGGGAAATTATTCAGATAATAATAAATTCCGACTCTAACGTTGTCATATAGAAATTTTGCATTTGCCAGTTTCAACCAACATAACTCTATCTATGCAAGTACTGTAATTAAATGTGACTGACTGTCTAATGTACTGTGGAATTTATATCTCATCTCTCATCCATTTCTAACCCAAATATTTGGCCCGGTTTTATTTCAATAAAAGACATACCGAAATAGGCAATTTAAATCAGCTGATCGCGCTGCCCTCATCATGCAGTAGACCCGCACACACATATGCTCGTCCACAATAATAATAGTGTGAGGGAGAACGAAAACGAGTGTTTAGATAGGTAGGTGCATAAGGACCGTAGATGGGCCATAATAATAATAATAATAATACACAACGTGACTGTGACAGACTGAATAGGTTTTCCATTTGCAAAACAGAGAGGAGATGTAATTCGTTCATTCAACCCTTGATTATTCATGCACTTGACACTCTCTCTCGCTCTTTCTCTCGTTTATTTGAGGCGAGAAAAGGGTTATTCGAAAAGGAGTTGAGATAATAAACACTATTCACTCCTCCCCGAAAGATATAGGACCGTAATAAATGAATGAAAAATTGCCTTTTGAGGATTCAACCTGTTGGACTGAATATTTGTATAGGAAAGCAAAAATAAATAGAAGAATAGAAAAGATGGAACATACCTGCTATAGCCATCCATGGATAGAAAGTGTGTTGACTTTGTTGATGGATTGGTGTACCAACTGATTGAGACGATGAACTATTCAACGAGCACGGATTATTCCATGATGATAACGAATTCGATGTTCGACTGGCGGCCGCGGCAGCAGCAACAGTTCCCGGACTTGTCGACGGATCACCGCCAATTAGACCTGACGAGCCATAGCTGACCCTTGAATCGGGCGTACAGGCGGATGGTCGTACCGGACCAGTGAGACTATTCGCTAAACTGGCACTGCTTCCAGATGTTGCATTTTGCCATGCACTTTTAACAGCTTCAGCTGCTACAACGGAAGCATAACCATTCTGATCGGCATTACCTTTTGAACAATCCGATTTCGTGCCGGAATTTGAATAATTACTTTGTCCATCTGAATACAATTTACATGTACTGGCAACTGATGCATCGTATGGTGAATCCTGTGGTGGTCGTGCCTGATGTAAGGGATGTGTCGTATGATGGTGTTGGCTAGAAGCATATGGAGACATACCGAGACTTAATGCGGGAAATGATCTATAGGCTGCTGCTGCTGCAGCTGGATCATGATGACCAGCCACCGTGCCGGTGGCTTGGTGATGGTGGCCTCCATAGAAGCCACTCTGATCGAAATATGTATTCATAATTGCCGCGTTAATTTTGGCGGTTTATTTGTGATCCCTCAAAATTGAGGGATGCGTCCTTTTAACAAAAAAAAAAAAAATTATTAAAAAAAAAACAAATCGCAAAAAAATTGTCACCAAGTTCACCCGAATTTCTAAAGCACTTTTCGGATAAATTGTCAATTCGATATCTATTTATTTAGCAGCACTTAATTGCACAAAAAATCATTTCGGGAAAAATTAATAAAATTGACTCGAAAAAATGTTTTAAATGTTTATGGTTACGATGTGCCAATAATAATAAAAGTGGTAGAATAATAACAATATTATTGTGTATAGAATGAGAGAAAGAGAGAGAGACAAAGTTATAACGAGCCCTTTCACGAGAAAGCTGGTGGACCGCGCGATTGTCGAGTCCGGAATGCTAGTGAACGTTAGCAGTAACTAGTTAAACCGCGGATCGCAACCCACTGTGCAGTGGAGCACCGGAGTCTGCTCCGGCCCACACGTTCCCGGCCCATTCGCGCTCACGCTTTTCCATCGCGCTTTCTCACTCTCCCCACTTTTATATTTTAAAACATCGCACGCGGCAACTATATAGCCCCATATAACTATACTAGATACTACTCCTATAGTATAGCCAGCTTCAAATTATAATCTCTATACTTTTATGTATTGCTTGCTACCTGTCTTTATCTCATTTCCTTTTGACAGTTTTCCACGGGCAATGAAAAAAAAAAAAATGAAGAGCACAAATTGTTTTCCTTTTTTGAGGAAAAGTTCATTTTTTTCAATTTCGATTTTTAGTATTTCTAAATAGTGTATAAATCACAGGAAAAAATCCAGGTAACATCGGCAACCACATAAACAACAACTCGTTTTTTTTTCTAATTCGAACAGCAATAATAAACACAACATGATTAATGGGATAAACAAAGATAATAAACATTTAAAAAGTTTCGCGAGTAATAAAGAGAATCAATGCACATAGAAAGAGAGAGAGAGAGAGAAACATTGAAAAAGAGAGAACAAGAGAGAGTGAGACAGAGTGAGTAATAGTATTAAGGGAGGTAATAGGGTTGGAGAAGAAAGGGGAATTGCGAATCATAAAAGGACCAATGGCATCGGCATTCGTCACAATGACGGCGCCCACATTTAAACGTTGCGCAAGGAAATCAAGTCTTTAACGACCCCGTTCTGATGAGCCACCACCGCCACCGTTACCCAGAGTAGCAGCATGTGCCCCCACTCGACTCGACTCGATTCGATTCGATTCGATTCCAATTCCTCGGGTGTATCATCATCGCATCAAATGAAAATGAAAAAAAAAAAAAACAGAAATACAAAAAAAACTCGTTCTGTGTGTGTGTGTGAAACACAAACAGAACATCTTCAATACACTCTATTATTGTACTATTAGCGCCATCTATGTGCCAATTGCTTAACTAAATGAATTTTTAGTATGCATCTATTACGATATCACATTATTGAAGTTAGCAGATATTCTGAAGATTCTTTATTATTATTAGTGTAATTATGATTTGTAAAAAAAAAATTATAAATAAGATTATACAGACTTGTATAAATTTTCAGTTTCATTTTGTTTGGAAAGTTTTATTCTATTGGTGAGAAATGATTGATTGAATTGTCATGAACCTGACAATGAATCCAGGTGGTTGGCCGATTCAATATAGTGACACATAAAGGCGGAATGGTACTTGGCGTAGTGTGGGTGTTGGTGCGTGATGATCAGATACAATGATTTCGCACTCTATTATTGGTCCTGAAAATGATTTATTGTGGGGGTCTATTATTGTGCGATAAAATGAACGTTTTTGTCTATTAGCAGTCAATAAAAGTCTTGAGAATGAATGGTTGTGTAACAATAATAAAATTTTTACAATATTTATGTCTATAAACATTTTTTTATCATATTAAAAGGAGGGAAAAGATTTATTATTCAAAAGAAAAATGACACACTAAAGAAATGTTGATACTATAAACTGACTGACTGGAGTATCATCATCATAAATCACCCGCAAGACCATTTAAAATCCACTAAAATAAATATCATCCTAATTGGTATAAAGTATACCGTAACCTGACTATAAAAACGCCATAAAATTTTTAATATCACTTTTTATAACATAAACAAATCGTTTTGTTTTATGTAATTCCGTACATAAAATTTTTATTGCGTTTGGCACGCTTCTGTCATACTTGTTGGGTTTTTACTACGGTGCGCCAAAAGCTCTACTACTTGCTACTTACACAACTATACCTCTTTCTCCTCATTCATCCTTCTATCTATAAGTTTATTTATTTGTGTATATTTGATGACATTTACGATCATTCAAATAGTCATAAAATCCACCTCTCGTCAGTCTCGTCACACCAAAAAAAAAAAAAAAAGAAAAACGCGCCGAAATTCACATGTATAGAATCTACTTTCTTCAGCTTGATGTTGCTTTCTTTTTCTTATTCTTCTTGTGTTCTCCATCATCATCTTTTTCTTCTTTTCTATCTATATCGACCGACATGATCTTTATGATCATCTATTCATATGGTCGTGTTGCGTTTGTGTCCAAATTTTATTAGTTACTTTTACGATATTATTATGGCAACCCATAATAGTAGTAAAGTAATGAAAACACCACTCACTCACTCACTCACTCAAAATACCGGGCGGCTATATACTCAGAGACAGAGTGTGACTTTATTACCCAAACGCGAGCGGTTTTATTTAATTCATTCATTATTTTATTAGGTAAATAATCTGTTAATTTTATGACAAAACCCCATAGTTTTACATGGGCATTTAAGCGCAGTTAAATTTACGACCATGTAATTTTTATTTGATTAGATTTTTACTATCAAGATTATTGTTACAAGTAGGTATTATTTTGATGGTATTTTTATGTGTTCTCCTTGCTATTAACATTTGTTTTCCTTGAGTCGATTACCCAATAGATTGGTGGTAGTTATTTCATTTGGTCGGGCGAAATTTGCTGCAATTTTCTATCTATAAATAATTTTTCATCACCTGCTTGACTTTGTAGTTTTGCTAGTTCGACAAACATCTTTGACAGGCACTCTAATTTAAAGTTGTTTTGCCAATAAACATCTTATTTCACGGACAGCAGCCGGACACCGAAAACGAAAATTTATTCGCCCAGAAAAGACTCGATTACAGCTTATAAACTACATTTAAAAGTCTATTCGCTTCAAGCACTTAATTTACATACAAATTTTACAAAACCTTCATCCACTTAATGATAAAATTCAATAAATTATGAATTTCTAAAATCACTCTAATTCTCTTATTAATCTCATAATTAACTTCTACAATCGCTTTAAAATTTCCTGTTTATTTTGATTTTCGTTAGAACCTGCTCAATTTTGCATTAACATCGCCATCTATTGTTGAAATGCCAAACCACTACAACTACCAAAACTAGAGCTTTGAGGCAACCATAATATTTATTATTATTATTATTATCATTATCGACCCACACTGTATCTCTCTATCTCCTTCTCTCCCGACGTCACATCGTTCTATTCTTGTTCTAGTCAAACAAAGAAACCTGCATCTCAAAGTATCTCAGTCGAAAGAAGAAGAAGAAGAAAATAAAAGGGAGTTTATTTAAGGTACCATTAACAATCAATACGATGGGAGTTTTACGGCCAATAAGCAGTCGTTCCAGGGAACGAAAATGGCTTGTAGAATGAGGCACAAATGTTTCTACTTATACGATAAGGTTATACCGCGCGCGCGTTGTTATATATATATATATATAAAGTTTCTCCGTTATGTTGTTTATATGCCATCAGGGTAGATGATGTTTTTTCCTGTTTCTTTTTTTTTCTGCTTTTACCTTTGCTTTCAATTTTTGTATGTGATGCACCACTGGGGAAATTCGCTTTGTTATAAAGCTATATGTATAGATATAGATAGATATGTGAAATGTCGCGATGGAAAAGGATTTTTTTAGGAAAAAAGTGGAGTTTTCGCATGTATGTTTTCACTATCTGGCACAGGGCAGATAGTGATTCGTGGACTGAATCGTCCCTAATAATCTAAATGATCGCCAAATGGTCAATAGCTTCATTTACGAAATTCCGCCACCAAATGGTCAAAAAATTTTAAACCTTAAACTCTTTATTTCAAATAAATATTATATTCAAATTATCGGTATTTCAACATTGTTATCATCAATTTCACTGACCTTTTACAATTTTACGATTATAAATAACAACTAGTGTAATTAAATCCATCGATATAATAAATTAAACGCTTTAATCGGACTGCATGATTATAAAAAATAATAATTTCATTGTTTCACTTTGGGGACGCGGCCGACGCGCAATTGCATCAAGCCAGATACACAGAGTTGGTGTGAGAGAGGAAAAATGAATATTAAAAAATTTTAAAAATAGAAATCGATAATTTATATTAAATTGGTCTATTTGTCATAAGATACGCAAATTATAATAATAATAATAATAGTCATAAATTGTCTACTTATTATTACACCATTATCTGATTTATATTTGCTTGTGGCAAAGATCATATTTTGATGCAGTTTATTTTCTATTCATAATTATATAAGTGTTAGTTATTAATATTATCAATTATTGTTTATAAACTTTGCATATAAAAAGTAAAAAAATTGTGCTATGGAGAATTATCTTATATGCCTTCCATGTGGTTTAAGTAGATCCTTTTCTATTCTTTTAAACGTTAATTTAAAAAATTCTTTGAAAATTAGTTGTCATATCAATTAATGGCGAAGGTGCTGGCGATCTGATGGATCATTTTTCTGCATAATGATGTAAGAACCATTATCAATCCAATTTAATTTGTAAAAAAATACGAAGCAGCATAAAGGAACTTTTGATATAATTAACAGCTTAACTAAAATGTATCCTATTTATGATCAACAATAACCTTGCTGACTGGAGATACATTGTTGCAAAACTCCCTCTGCAGGCAGTCGTGGCCGAGCGGTTAAGGCGTCTGACTAGAAATCAGATTCCCATTGGGAGCGTAGGTTCGAATCCTACCGACTGCGACAATTTTTTTTTTTTTTGTTTCATTAAAATTTTATTATAATTTCTATGCGTTTTATATCTGAAATTCGTATCGTATCTTGTACTTTGAATATTATATCTATTGCAAAGTAGATGTCCTTAAAAATCTTGATAATTTCCCGTTGAAACTGATCTAAAATATTATAAATATACCACTGATTAAAACTGAAGGAAAAAATGATTAGAATCTATTACGTGTAGAATATATATTGAAAATTTAGTAAATTGCAGTTAATAATTAAATTATTTATCATTAAATCCCATATCGCTTGAATGAGCATGAAGAAAACGTGACTGGTTTTTAAGTGTTTAATAAAGTAGCGATTTAATTCAACATTTTAATGAATTATTAATGGAATATACTTTAGAATGGCTGTAAAATTGAATGCAATTGTTTAATAATTTAGATTTTAGATAAATCTTTAGTTTTGATTATTTTATGGTGGTTTTGAGTAAAGTTGGTAAACGAAGTTGATGAAATTAGTTAAATTTACTAGTTCGGGTAGTAACTCATTATGTTATGTTACTTTTAATCGATATAAACAAGCCCTTACAGGTTTATACTAAAATTAAATGATTCCCCTGAGTATAATTACATTTAATGTATAGATTAAAATGTTTGAGGATTAATTTATTTAATTGCGCATTTCACATATGCTTTTTATATTAATTAAGGCCGTATTTTTTCAATATTTCGATGCAATTATCTTTACTGCTTCTATTGATGTAATGAAATTAATAATTAATTATCTACTCTTCAAATTGGCCATTACCATCATCAAAATCAATTAAATTTTTTCTCTATCTATCTTTACAGAAATATTCGATTCTTTATCGTTTAATGGCCGCCGTGAAGATCTTTTGTCAGTTGCCATAACTTTTCTGCGCGTTGAGTAGGCGTGGCAACAAAGCATCCACACGACAATGCACGAACTAATCTCCCTCGCAGCAGCAGCAACAACAGCATCATCAGCATTGTAAACAACTTATATTAAAATCAGTGAATATTAAATAAAAAAGACTTACTAGTAATCATTAACACTACACAATGTTATAAACAAAGAAATAAATACAAAATTAATTATGTAAAAGCACACGTACACACACAATCGTTGGTAAAAGCAGCCACAATCCCAAACAAATCCATGTCAAAGTGACCGTGATGAGAACGAATGAACGAACGAACAACGAACGAATGTAGTTTCGGCAGCCATCTTGGTAGATGTGTCAAGTTGTTGTCATCTCTTTTTTTCTTTAGGATTCTTTCTTTGTTTGTATAGAAACATCAGTTATTATTATTATATGGCGTTTTTGGATCAAATGAAATTGAATTAAAAAAGAAATGTTTTTATTTTGATTATTGTTTTGTTTAATTACTGTTGTTATTCGTTTTGGGCTTGTTCGGGGTAAGTTTGTGTGAAAATTAAAAAAGTAGAAACAGAATTTGTATGTAGTTTCGAAATGGGGAAATGCGAGGCTGTACATGTATGTTTTATTGATCGTTTTAGAGTGAGACCGAAATGATGACGTTTGCCAAAAAAGACGGATATTATCTGGAGTTTTTGTTCTTTTTATTTTCTTTTTTTTTCAAATGTTACATTTTAAATTTCTTTATTTGCCAATAAACTCCACATTCTTATGGATTTGGAATGTAACCAAAAGCTACTTGAAATCATTCTATGTTTGTCGTATAAATAACTTCAATAAATCCATTCGATAACATTTCAAGAAATCATAAAAAATCTGATTAGTTCTGAACCAAATAAATTCAGCAAATGACCGATGGTGGATTTTCAAATTTTACGTTGTTGTTAATACTATTCATTATTAAGTAGATACGAAAATAAATTGCGTGGGAAAATCGCTTTTGATTTTTTAACAAGAAAAAACAATTTACAAAAGTAAAATTGTTGTTCTTCTTTTTCTTCTTCTTATAGGCATGGTTAGTTAGTTAGCAGTGTAATAATAAATTTTCCAAGTCGCGCTTTAAAAGAAAAATTATTATTGGCGGCCATAATGGATTGCGTGATATTTCACATGGAACACGCTAAAATTATTATCATTATTAAAAAGTGGCGTGCAAAAACTTGGCCTGGCTCTGGCTGGAATGACGACAACATCAGGGCAATATATTTTTCGCGTAAATGAAAAAAATAAAAAAATTAACGAGATTAAAAATGGCACTTTAATTATAAACAACGAAAATTGTCCCTTTTTTACTCATAACTAAAATAAATCAGATTGAAATTGAGTCGAATTAAATTATACCTGCTTGCAGTTTATATAGTCTGGCCACGATATACTTATATTAATTCGATTCAATTATTATTTTTACTTTTAATAAATAATATCGGAAGCTGTTTGTTATTAAGAATTTTACGCTTGATTATTTATTATTGAAAACTATATAAGTAATTGTATATTATTTTACAATATTGAAGGTCTTCCACATTCTTCTGGAAGTGGGGAACAACACGCCCCATTTATTATTAATCAATCTGGTTTCAGATGAAATTATATAGTCTGCATATACTAATCACCGATAATTTCATAAATGCAATTTATTATTTATGCATTACCATTAATGATATATACTTATTGTAGAATATAGATAAATCATACATATTAGTATATGTATATATAGTGGCATCTTCTTATTGATAAAAAACAAATGATAAAAAAGTTCAAAAGGTCGAAAGCTCAAATGTGAATTACTGCTGATGACATCCGGCTACTGATAACTGATACAAGATTAGACAAGTCTCCCTTTCAAGTCACGATTTTCCTCTATGCGAACGACGATGAGGAAATCACGATATATGTATACAATATAGAGAAAATGGAAATCTTGATTCATTCTTACAAGACACGCACCTTGTATATATTTATGTATTTATTTATTTTTAAAAGGAAATAGACATATATATTTATGTATAGATAATTTTATATATCAATTTAAATTCGTTTGAAAATTAAACGATTACTAATAAAATCTGACGATTATGGTTAGTAGGTCATCAAAATCTGACTTAAACACCTCATAAAAACACCCGCGGAAAGCAATAAAAACATCGTAAAAGTAAAAAAAAGAAACATTAATATAAACATCATACCTACCTATACTAATAATAACAATAAAATAAAAAAAAAAAAATTAAATGACACGACATTGATAGGCCGCGTCAACCGTCACGGTCGCAGCGATTAAAATGAGACGTTTAACATCAGATGGTTTAAGATAGGTCGGGGGAAGACAAAAAAACCGTATCATCAATTATTATTACTATTATTATTATTAGTGTAACAAAATCCTACATTTATTGCTACTAAAAACAGAAGTAAATAAATCGTAAAACAAGCTATAATTTTGATTTTTATTACTCTCAAAGTTAAAGATCGTAAAATCTGTGAGAAAAAAAATGGCTATTAAATTAAATACTTTGAGATTTTGGGTGAATAGGAGATTAAACGAATATTTTTACAATAATTATTTTTCGTTTGTAGAATTAAATTCATTAATACGATAATTTTTATCATTTACAGTGAGTATATCTTTCTCTCATTTACTCTAGCAATGCCTTTTTTATACCGCCCACTTATTTAGGGCGTGTCCTTTACCTTCCAATAAGTTTAAATTAGCATTGCCATTACTAACTGTTTTAAAAGAATACGTCAACTTACCGAAGCGGGTACAATATCAAGAATGAGTAAAATCAACTTACCGCTCTCACAATAAACCAATTAAACTACAATAGCAAAAAATTAGTCCAATCGTATCAAAATGCAATTTATTATCGATTATTTTTTTTAAGATTAACTACTTCGAAAACTGGTCCAGTCATAAGAGCCTTATGATTAATTGCTTATTTCTATAGAGAATAAAATGGCGGGGAAGTGCCAAAAAAAGTATACTTATATAGATTTATCACCGGAGTTGTGTCAATTCTGTTTGTTTTCCCATACTACTACCGACTGCACAATTTCGTTAACCACGTATTAATAAACAATATCTATTAATCATATTAATTTGATTTACAATCATTTACATTTACAGCGCAATAAAAATTCTTATAAATTAATTAACTACATACAATAAAATCCAGTATAAGCTCCATAGCTTCCAAAGGAGCACACTAATAAAAAAAAAAACGAAAAGAAAGTGTTTTTACTCACATTTTATGACACCATCTACTTATCGTCAATTGATTTTATGGCCACTTTCATCCCAAATCCAACATAAAAATCACACAAATTACGACTGCTATGTATTTATTTATATTTTAATTCTCTTTTATCGTGTCGAGAACTGTTCAAGTTTTGTTGTTATGCAATAATCATAATAATGGGAGTTTATTCTCCTCTATCTACTACCCATATACTCCTCCACGAAAGAAAAAAAGATTATGATGATGATGATGATGATAAAGTTAGCGAGCATCTTATATGTTTAATCAGTGTCAGTTTTTATCGATTATGATTATTGTTATTTGTTGTTGACAATTTCTCTACACATTAATTAATTAATTTCGATGGAAAATTAATTGGAGATTATTTAAAAATAATCATTTTTGTCACGTTGGCAATGAAATTGATTTATTTTACTGGCAGCTTGTTAAAGCGAAGAAAAAAATACATTAAAAAATTAATAAACACAAAAACTATGAACTTAGATACGCTTTTCAAAAAATCATCGACCCATTTTGAACCTACACATACATTGTTGCCATATCGATTACAATTAATAAAAAAATATAACAAATTTCATAGAAATCCGGCTCTACGCTTTTAGTAGATTAGTGTGTAATTAGCTTTTTAATATGGTATTATCAGATCGTCTAGAAAACCGCTTTACTCTTTATCGTTCGGATGTATTTAAGGGGAAAACGGTGGCAACAGTGCCAAGGAGCGTTGTTGGAAGCAGAAAGAAAAATCATGGAAAATCTCACTATTTCCTCAGGCGCCGCGGCCATTTTGCCCGATCACGGATCCATATTATTGCTACTATCACTATTATTATTATTATTATTATTACTATTATTGTTCTGCCCTTTTTATAAACTCAACTTGCACGTTTATGTATAGTATGTGCGAGAATATATTTTTCCTACTTTTTGACTCTCTCATTCCGTTTTTTTTTTTCTATCTTTTTTTTTCTAAAGATTTTATGTTGTGCTTATTTTTGCGACTTCTCTTTCCTTCATTTTGTATATGTAAATTGCTCATACCTGGATTTTTTCCATTATTTTTAAATAAATTTGAATGATTAATCACCGTTCAGCATCACAGATACAATACTAATTAAACACTCATTCCGTATTCTATCGCATTACAATCCCGAACTAAAAAACATGATTTATCAACTGACTAGCGAGAAAAAGTCACCACAATCTTTCAGAAACCACACGAAATAAAAATCCCACCCACCCACTAGTAGGTATAGGTATTTTTAATTCCTTTTGGGTGCCTATATAGACCTACCTAGTAGATATATATTCGGCGCAACAATGGCCTTGTGTACCTAATACAGTTTGCTATTTGCCGATTATTTTATATGACAATTCTTGGAAATTTGTAAAATTTTTAATAGGTGGGCGGACTAAGGAAAAAATCGTTTCCTCTTTTCTACTCAATAGTATCTCCGCATACTGGGGCAAGTTTTGTTTCGGGGAAAATCTTTTCAGTTAGATACTATTTTCTCAGAAAATAGATATTTATAATAATTTTGACATGATTTAATGCTCTAGCCGTCATGGGTAGGAGTAACCGACTTTGTGACCTATATGTTTTAGAAGCTTGCTGGCCTAGTTTCATCTATTGCTGGTTTGAGACACAAAGGACTACCGAAAAATGTGACCTTCGCTTCTGTTCCATTTTTATTGAAGTAAAATGACCAAATGTGGTTGTTGTTTTTGTCTAGAAATACCGGATGGTTTTTTGCTTTTAATTTTTGAAAATAGCAATGGCAAAACTAAGGATAATCAGCACCGTAATCGTCATCTTTATTATTATTATTATCTCAAAGCATTATTACATTCTATATATGTATATATAAATCGAGCAGAATAAGCCAACGGCGGCGGCAGCAGCATTGGCAGAATGGTGGAATGAACAAACGTTAATAACATGGATTATAAAAGGGCCCCACATATAGGCTTAATTCTTTGCCTTTCTGCTTTCCACCTATCTTCTACCATTTTCTGGGTTAATTAAAAAAATAACTAATATCCTCTACCACCACCACCACCACCACATTGCTGCCACTAAACCACCCAATATGTAGACGGCAACCACCATATTAGTATTACATATATATACAGTGTTTGGGCACTACAGACATCAGAGAATATTATCTTTAGCGTAATACTAAAATTGGATTTCAGAAAAAAATTCTATAGAAAAATAAAACGAGAAAAGTAACCATAAATACTTATTCAAAAACATGGATTCAGTATGGCTACATATTTAATAATTTCTTAGGTTTGGACACAGAAAGAAGAAAGAAAGACAAGCAAGAATGTTTACAATGAAAACTTTTAAGAAAATAGTTTATACCATTAAATCTGTATGACTAGTTAACAATGAATGGTGGGATAGCCATCAGGCTATTTTCTGTAAAATAAAATCGGATTCAATATTTAATTAACAAATTGTTAACGAAATCAAAACTGAGCAGATATAGTCCAATAAATCGAATGGCAAATACAATGACATCGGTTGTTTGGTACTTACAAGAGATACTTGAACAGCCCTACTGGCTATTTTAATGGACTACACGCTTTAATCTTTCCCGATTTCCAAATGGAAATATTCAAATTTGTATTTTCAATACTGATTCGTTATAAAGGAAATACCAAGTAATGTGACAAACACGATGACATCACTATAATACTTATTAAAAAAATGTACTCACAATATCAAACAACAAATCCTCTTCAATATCCTTATTATCGAATACAATAAATTCCAAAGTTTCGACTTTCGACCGCAAAATAAATCGGTATCTATCTAGTCGTTGCTCTTCCAAAGAAGCAAAAGGAAAGAAGAAGAACGGGTTATGAAAAAGAAAAATGTTTCTTTTAGTATATTGTTTTAAGTGAATATATTTTGTTTGGTTCATAGCGGCATAAACGGTAGAATTAAATAAATTTCCTTCATCATAGTAGTAGAGAACGTCTTCAAATATTTGAATAAGACAAAATTATAATTCTTTAAATGTCTCTGCGTGGATCTTGTGCATAATTTTGCAAAATATTTTCGAGAAAATGTATTTATCAGCATATTATCAGAGAGAAAAGCAGAGGAAAAACGAGGCCCTTTTTAACTTTATGTGTTCCTATCCCTCTCTCTCTCACACACACACATATTTTTTGTCTTTCTATATGTACATTTGAACTTTGTGTGAGTGTGTTTGGTTTGTATAACTGTTTTGTCACGTTCTCCATGTAACAAAAAAATCTTCTCGTACTCATGGAACTGTTAACAGCTTTACAAACACCCAATATGAATGTTTTAACAACTGGAACACACAATCGAGGCAAAATCGAGATTTTGTATTTTTTTTAGTTCTTTTTTTTTACTTTTCGTTAAAGTTCAACATACTGGATTTTCATTTGTATAAATATTAATTTGCTTAGCGACAAATGCAACCCGAGCAATATTGGAAATTGTTGATTCAAAGAAAGTATTAACAAAAAGACTGTCTTTTTGTGATGACAGCCCGTTGTACTGTATCATTATTAAATTTGAAAAATTGTAAAACAAATTCATAATTTGGTTTTATTAAATGGGCTCGATGGGTTCCTGTGTTAAGACCTTAACACTTCTTTGCGTTTATCTTGAAACGTATTTTGGTCTATAAAAAAAAGTGTTTACAATCTGCCTATAACATTGTTATTTAGAGATCATCGCCAAGCTTATTTAACTAATTTAGGCCTATGAGCTATCTAAGGAATTTCTTTGGAGTATCAAATCGTGCAACTGAATTTGTCATTTGATAAATTCGAATATAACAAATCAGAGCTGATACTTTCGTAACTTAACTCATATACAAAACTAATCTATAAAAATCGTCCTAGAGGATATGTAATCATCATTTATTCAATGGACGCTGCATTTGCCATATGTATCTGCAGATATATCTTATATTGTCTTATAGATAATAGATTCTAGATAATATTTTTCTCAAATTTTTTAAAATTTCCTTATAGAAATTAAACCAGTATGCACAGATATGTTTGTACTTATACGTTCTCTATTCTTCGAAAACGAACTGAGTCCAACGTAATAAAGGAATGGACGACGACGACGACGACGATGGCGATGGCGATGAGGCCGCGGTACATTTAGCAGGTCAAACGGCCGCTGTGAAATTTATCTTCAACATTTCCCTAATATACGAGCTATTGTCCCAATGCAGCACACAATACACCAACAACAAACAACGACCATACGACGACCCACGGGATACTTTACAAACAACAACGACACCAAATTCGGCCACTCCATAAACCAGAATTCAAAATGGCTTCATTTACGATACCAGATTTCTACCTAATTTAGATATGGCAAGAACGGATCCATTAGTTTTTAGTTTATTTGTTTTTATCTTTTTTTAAATAATTTATTTATTTATAATTTGTTTGAATGGATCGTAATTTTTGTTTCGACATCGATAAATTTTGTTAGTACAATCCCTAGAGTCTCATTAGTTTTGCTGCTGCGCCAATTAAATAAATATCATTTAATTTGTCGCTATAATACACAAATTCGCATCATCGCCATCATCATCATCATCATCATTTATCGTTAAATATTAAACTAAAAATCATATTCAACCGACCATTCAAATATTTGTATTGACCCGAAAGGCAATTGCAATTTTAATTAGATCATAAATTGTTCAATTGACAAATGGAATGACCAGTATTTGGCAACACTGTATCTACATATTTGAATGTAAATTTCGTAGCTACCGAATTTGCATGCATATGTATGTGTGTGCATTAATTTGTATATAAAATGCATTTTAATTTGATGCTAATTTCCGATAAATGATTGTTTATCGACTGGAAATGTTACAAAAACGTTTTCAGCTTTAGCCAATTGGCGATTATACCATATTTTATCGTTGGTAAATTGTATTTTAAAATCAGCAGCAGCAGCAGGAACAGCAGCAAACTACATTAATAGTCGTATTTTATAACTCGTTTGGTTGGTTTTAATTCTTCAGCCAATGAGCAAGAATGAATTTGAATTTGAATTTAAATTGATAGTAAAAATTAAGGTAATTTTCAGTTGGAATTTGATGGAAAATGTTTTTTCTAAGAACATTCTTAATTTAATTAAACATTAGCATCTGAAAAATTATGATTTTTATTTATAATTTTATATAATTAAGTCCAATATTTCCATACTTTCAACATTTTCAGCTGAAAAATTAACGCAGAAATATTTGCTCACAAAATGAGCATATATAACAGTGGAGTTTATTCACCTCATGGCCTTAAAAGCTTTTTTATGTTCGCCGAGAATGAGGTAAACCCTTTCATAATTCTCTCCTCCTTTTTTTTTTTTTGTTTTCGTTTTTAGGGCTAAACGCCAAATGTTGTATTAAATGATAAATAAAAAGGGAAAACTGGTTGAAAAATAGTGAAAATCACTGCTTCTAAATAAGTTATGTAGGCCAGCGATCTGGCTTAATAGCGATATGAAACAAGGATACAGGGTGGTTCGATGAGGGTGTAAAAAATTGAGCAATGTTCAGAAAGGAAAAATATGCAAAAAAAAAACGTCAAGCTCTTAATATTTCATCTGATTTAACTAATTTTTGTTTGAAAATAATATAAATGAGGCACTTGATAGAAAACAGCTAAAATCACTTCTACTCGACAACAAATCAAACTGGTCGACAATATGTTATAATTAATTTAATTTCCCCAATTCGATGGTTTGACCAATAATTCCTTGCAATTCAAACTAATTTAGCCCACTCTATTATATTCTCATCCAAACTATTCAATACGAGCACTTTTCACGCTACAGCAGACTCTAAAAATAAATGATTTCCATCACTGCCATCATCAAATTTTATCTCTCACTTATCTCTTCCCTATTTTGGTTAGTACAACTTCCACTACAACAATTTCTCTTTCAATCTCATCAATAACAATAACTACAACAACAACAAAAGCACTAATTTCCATGTACCACCACCATGACCAGAACATAGCAGATGTAGTAGATTCACCTCTTCTTCTTCTTCTTCTTCTTATTCTTCGTCGATTCCTGTTACCTGTCCTAATGTAAGAAAAATTATCTTAAATATGAACTTGCACAACTAATAATTCTCTCTTCTCACATATAAAACAACAACAAAAAAGAAGAAAAACGTCCTGAAAAGAGAGATTTGGTTTCTCGTGTGTTGGAATCGAGTGAAACATGCCATGATGCTCTTTTTCCTTTTCCTCCTCCTTTACCCTGTACGTACATAAGTATATATATATATGAACGTCATTCGTATTTTCGATTGGTAAAGAGGAAATTAATGATCCAGTTCGGAAAGAGAGTTGGCGGATGTGAAGAATATTTTCTTGAGAAAACATGCCGCTTATCTATCTATACGTGAGTATAAATTATTTGATAGGTATATAGCGATGGTATAGTAGTTCCTGGTACTCACACTGTGAAGTGATGGTACAACCTTCATATAAACCCCTTACTATGCGATTATTACAACCCTTCGGTTTTTTTTTATTTATGGTTGAATTTGACCCTGAGAGTTCAATATTACTTGATTTAGAGCGCAATTATCTGCTGTCATTTTTTTCTCCTTTTCTGTAGAATATCTATAAGCCTTGCCTGTTATAAATAGCCATTTATTTGGGTGGTTAACCCTGAACTTTCTTGAAAAAAAAAAGTAAAAATGTTTTTATTTTTCCTATATAATCATTATTAGAACCTTGATTCTATAAATCAAAATTGAGATCGTTTTACAAAACGACATTTTTTACATACACGCTAAAATTTCTTCAGCTCTAAACAACAGCCTCAACAGTAACAGCAGCAGTAGCATCAAAAAGCAAAAAAGTAAAAAAAAAAAAAGAAAACGGGGATACCAAAGGTGTTATTAATTTTCATAACGTGTAAAGCCAGCTTGGGATTTAAAATATGTATGTAATACATGTTATATATTGCTGGTGTTACTGCTGTTGCTGGTGGTGCTATAGCTATGGTGATGGTGGTGGTAGTAGTTATTTTGCTGCAGTTTCTATCTCGTAAACCGTTTAAAATACAACGCAGTTTGGTGAGGATGTGTAGGTATATGTGTGTATGTATAACATTTATCAATGTGACAGGCTATAGTAAACTATGAATTGGTCGGGTGCCCCAAAGTTGGGAATGGGGTGCTTGAAATGTTTTCAGTTAATTCTAGATGTTATTAAAATAGTAGATAACAAAAACACAAATAAAATTAAAGAAATAAAACTAAAATAAAGGTTAAAAATAATAACTATAATAATTGTAGTTAACTAACTAATCAGGTGATTGAACGACCCCAAAATGCATCAAATGCTAAAGATCGTTTTACTAGCATTTGAGCTCTTTTTTTTTTATTACGGCAAAAAAATCCAATTAAAATCAATTAACCAATTACTAACGCTTTCTCTGGCTTGTCTGTGTTTATGTATTAAGTGATTTATCGGCCCTTGTTTGGTTCTATTTCATTTATTCATTTACAAATAGTCTTTAGACCAACGAAGTGGTCGATTAAAAAAGTCTTGTCGTTTATTTTTTAATGTATTTTTTGCACGTCTTATTTTTTCTTTGCCTTTTTTACGTTACAAGATCCAGCCCATCATAAGCCGTAAGAGTGTGTGTGGTGTAGAGCTGGTTTTATTACCCTCAAGGACATCGTTAGTTTAGTTAGTTTATTTTTTATTTTAATTTAAAATATATGGACCTTTTGTCATGTAATTTTAATCGATTCCTCTTTACTATGTCTATAGATTAATGCGAAATTGATTTTGTTGTTTTAATTTTTGTTATTTATTATTTATTATGAACGTGTGAATGCAATTTTAGCGTTTTTCCATGAATAAGTTTCTTAAGACTTTCATTAATATATTTCTCTTTCTGCTTGAAATCATTCTTGTATAAATTTTTAATCAAAACAACATTAGTATCTCCCTCATGTTACAAATTTCAATAAATCTAATCAAATCGCGTGCAAATAGCCATAGATTATTGGCACTTGAACATGGGGAGAGACGATTTTTTCTACATCTTCTTGCAATTTACACAGACACACACACACATACATACGTATATATGTACAACAAATAAATATCCATTATAACATAATAAATAAGACATTTATGATGGCGTACAGTACACAAGCAAGAAATGCCATTTCAATTCGCCACAGAAACAACTCATGCAATTAATATTGTTGAATTATGATTACGTGCGATATTTTAAGTCATAAATATGAACAATGTTAGATGTAGACATGGTGACATGGGTACGTATATTTCTTATAGAAATAGTCATATTTATTCGTTAAGGAAAACAGAAAAATGGGTGTGTATAGATGCTAATATATGTGAATGAAATTGGATGCTGTTTGATTGAGATCTATGGTTTCGTTGAGTACATAGTGAGAATGTAGCTTTATTTATAAATTGTATGCATCACCTACGAACCAGAACGAGTAAAGACCTTATTCAAAGAATTTTACCGAAAAATTCGTGTGCAATTTAAAGAAAAAAATTAAAATAAATCATCATTAAGCGAAACCAAAATTTTAAACTGATGTTTGTAGAACGATTCTAAAATAAAAGTATGTATTTAATTGAACATTGTTGAAATATTTACTGGGTGGGAAGGCCGACGAACTCCAACAAACTTCACGAATGTTATTCCTGACTGCCTTGCCTGATGAGATGTCGGCCGTTGTGCTGTAGCACCCAGCAGCACCAGAAACAGCCATTATTCATTTTCTTTTTTTTTGTGGGGTGGAGAAGAAGGATGTGAACCAGTATTTCTGGCTTCAGATGATGATGATGATGATGCAGATTAAGATGGGATGAGAAGTTCAAAATGAATTTTCTGGTGCGGCAAAATGTTCATAAATAAAAATTGATAGAACGATAAATTCATTGCGAATAATTAATTTCAAATTACTAAAGTTTTCCATTATTGTTTTCCACAAAGAACAAACAAGCAAACACATATTTTCTTCTATTTTATAATAACTTCAGCTTTATTTATTTAATCATTCGTATTTACTCATGATGATCGCGTGCAAAGTCGTTTCAGTTACGGCCATATCATGGATCCCATAATATATTTTTGGTTTTAATAATTTCCATGCTGCCATGATTCCATGGCAAACATATATTTACTAGGTAGCAAGAAGGCAGGCAACGAGTTCTATACATTAGGTATATACATGTATATGCTTAGGTATAGGTGTATATATGTATACAGGGTGATCGAATACTAGTGTCTCGACTAATTGTATCGTAACCATTACATACTAGAAAGAAATTTGACAGACAATTGTTGCCCCCCATTTGAATAGCAGGCTTCTTTCAAAATCATTTTGATCTTATAGAGTGATGCAAAATCTATACAAATGATATCAATTAAGATAACACACTGCTGGACACTCTGTATATTCCAGGTGTATATTTATGGCATTGTTTGAGGCATTTCGCGCTATACGACATTATTTAAAACTTAAAACTTAACGCAAGGCTAATGGCAATTGCATGCGCACCCTTGTAAATTGCCATTTTGCTCGTGTACATATAGGCATATAGTGTGTACGGACGAACGAAGTAAGTACCTACACTATGTGTATAAGCTGGAAATATCGTAAATTTTTCAGTTGAAAGAGGATAAATCTCCTCGCTGTGTGTCTGCGAATTTTTCACTTCATTACATAGAAAAACTCGTAAAAATGCCATATTTATTTTCTCAAAAATTTGATTTCGTTTTAAATTTCAAAACCACAGTCCCGACAAAAATGACACGTAAAATGATCAAAGGACCTATAGACTCATAACTTTGGTAACAAATGTGGCATTTGATTGACACACACACAAACCTCATATGATATGATTCAAAGTTGCTTCAATTGAATAAATACCTAGTAGTCACATAAACTAGATGTGGAATCAAAAAAATAAAAAAAAATAATAAAAGCTTCTCATAAACCTGTCAAAAATCAAGGATTCCAGATAGATAAAGAGAGAGAGAGAGAGAGAGAAAGAGATTTGTACCACCCAGGATTTATTAGAAAGCACCCAGACTCACTGTACTAAGCTCCATATTACAAAGTCAGTTTATTTTAACAAATCGCACCCTAAATTCTAGTATATCACATTTGTTTTTTTTTTGTTTCATTATTTCATAACTCCGAGTCAAACATACAAGTATACAAACGAAAAAAAGAGAAAATAAGAAAACGTGGGTTTAGATATTATTATACATACTACATAGAACATACCTTGTGGATCTTGGCGTTACATCTTGGTCGAGAGCCAGTCTTATCTTTAACCATAATTTCACTTGTCAAAGAGAATTTGTACAAACCGGAATGTACCCATGTAAAAAGTGAGATAGCTAGTCATGTTGTTGGTGTTTGTTCTCTTTCTGTTCATGATGATGATCGTGGTAGTGTAGTTTTCCATTTCGGTGATCTAGAGAAAAATAAATAGACAAAACAATAAAATAAAAAAAAAATGGTCAGCTGAACAAAGACTACTAGGTATTTCATAACCAGTCCAATTTGACTAAGTTAGGCAATGGAATTCTTCGAAAAGCACATTTCTAACGGACAAAAAGTGTAGTACCTTGCATAATCATTACAGTACATAGTGCTACAAGTACATTTAAAGAAAATGGTGGCATTTTATGCTTGGGAAAATGTAGAATAAAATTATTTTAAAAAGAAAAAACACAAGCAATAATGATTATGCACCAAAGTATTCGTGAAGGTACCCAAATTAAAAACTAGGCGCTACGCAATTCTATTTTTTTTCCTTTCAGTTAATTTAATCTAATTCGAAAACAGTCGTGTCTCTTTAAGCCATAAATTCCATGCACACGAAATCATCTTCTCAAAAAAAGGACAGAACTAATAGAAACACACCATAAGTGGTACCTATGGAATTTACAGGTACCAACGTATTACGCAAGGGATCCAAATAAAAAATTTCGTTTCTTCTTTTTTAATTTATTTAAAACAGTATCTACCGGTTTTAAGTACTACCTACCTTACAATGGTAAGATTTCTTCGAACTTTACTCAGATAGGTAGTACTTTAAAGGAATTTAAAACAATTATTACTTAATCTACTGGTTTATTGATAATAAAAAGGAAAACAGCATTATTTATCGCAAATCTCTTCTTTACTTTAATAATAATTATTGATCCACGATTTCTTTTTGCGTTGGTTAGTTGGATTCGAAAACAAAAGGCGGGTTCCAAAACGATTAACTGCACCAGCAAAGAGAATACAAGAAGATCCAAACTAATGATAAATCATAGTAGTAGCAACAACCGGCGGGGAAATGATGCGGATAATGTGGTTAATAAATAAAAAAATGGGGAAAATAAAGACATTAAAACAAAAGGCCAAGTGAACAAACACAATGGGTTTTTATATTATGGACAATACAGTGTTGCCAATGTTAAACATACGAGTTAATAAAAATAATCAAACATGTTTTATTCACTATTTCTTAAATTGACGTGATTATAATTTGTCTGTGTGTGATTGATTTTGTAGCTACTATTCAATTTTATGACCGCAGTTTTATGCTACTTGGCCTTCGTAAAATTTAAAACCAAATTCTCATTACAAATTCGAAATTCGTTATCGCCAAAACAAGAATTATTATTTAATTAAAAAATTAACATACAAACACATATAATGGCAACATTGCCATTACGTTAATGGCGATGGTCCAGCCTCCTTCTGTGACCATTTCTAAAGATAAAATAAGCAAGATAGAAACAGAGAGTGAGAGAGAGAAGGAAAGGTGCCGCTTAGGTAAGAAAGAAATGTGGCTCGGTGAGCCTGTTGCATGATTTAAGTGGGATTTTATTTATGGGACTTCTTTACATGAAACATAGACACGATTTCGTTCGTTCTGCTGCTTGGCTGGCTGCCTTGTAGTATAGCAGAGAAGCATTGGAGGAGCGACCCCTTAAAAAAGGAGTGAAGGGAGGTTACAACAGTGGCGCAGGTTGTGAAATTTTATTGAGAAGAAAAACATATTGAAAAATGTGGAATATTGAAAAATCAGGTGGTGTAACGTATAAATCAATTTTTGTTCTTTTTTATAAATGCAATAAATGCCATACTCTTTTTATTGTAGATCTTTTTCAGCGTTTATTTTTAAACGTAGACCCGGTTGATATCAATTTTATACAGTTCATAGAGCTTGATTTAATACAAGAAATACCTTCTCACTTTTTTTTTGCTATTTTCCATTTTAGCATTACAAAAGAGCACGTCGCTTTTAACTGCGACACAAAACTTGAAAATGAAATGTGGGCGAAATATATTTTAAGATTTATTAAGCTGCTGGCACAGAATGTACGGGTACTTGATAGTGTGTATGTAGTGAGAAGTAACATTTCACGATTTTTCTTTTTAATATATATATATACAGATATATAAAAGAATCCAGAACGCTAGTAGCAAGACTTGCTACTTTATAACAATGGATGAGTGAATGAATTAGGTGCAGATAAATATAAAATCAAGAAGTTATTGTTTTGGATTTATAAAAAAAAATTGTTAGATAATAGAATTATAATAAGAAGAAAAACGACACAAAGGGCAATGCTGAAAAAATAAACATGTTCAAAACTGTTTCTACCTTCATACATTGGCTGGAAATGTTCATATCCATAGATACTAACAACGATCGTGGAACGATAGGAACGATCTGGCAGATAATACAAAAAGGAAAATATCTGGAATCTTATGATATTTATATAGCTGTATGCCATGATCTAATATATGGATCGATTCGAAATTCAAATTTTTATTCGTGTTGTAGAAGAATGGACACCAGATCATGATCATAATGACCATAACAAGGATGATAATGATGAAGACGATGATTACTAAATTTAATTAATTCAGTTTTATCATTTGATTGCGTCAGCTAATTGTTGTCTTATATTGATTTGTTTATCTTTTATAAAAAGGATCAAAAGGGCAGAAAAGCAGACGAGCAAAACTGGTTCAAACATTCTGGACAGGAAGTTTGTTGAACAATCTCGAATTTGACGTTTAACACCAACATAGTCGCATGCTATTGTAATAAATGTTATTCTCTTTGATTCCTATTTCATCAGGTTCAGAATCGGCTTTGTACATCTACGGCCACTTAAATCTGGATTAAAACAAAATAAAGAAACTTAAACACAATTAAAGCTTTGAAAAAGTACTATTTTTCGCTGTTGTTTTTTTTACTGTAACTTTCCCAATGTAGACTTAAAAATAGAAATTGTTTTCTTTCCATTTTACCCTGTTCTTTAAAAGATTTTCTTTTTCTGTTAAAAAGAAAATCTGCTTTAACATAGAAGCGCCTTTTTTTCTCTCATATACCTATGTATAAAAGAGTATATGTGTGTTTGTGTGTGTGTGTATGTATAATAAATAAATCCTTTAAAGAAACCTGATGGGCTGTTTTTTAAATAGACGACGAGAATATTTCGTAATGCTTTTCACGTATGTTTGTATGTTGTTTTTTCTGTTTCTCTCTTTCCTTTACTACTTGTCTTATTGATGTCTGTTGCTGCTGCTGCTGCTGTTTCTTTATAGCAACCATTATTATTATTTATCAACAATAAATCGTGGTATAAATCTTTTATAAAAAAAAACACAGGAATTAAACCTTAAATCATTTTATAATAATAAATTCAAATAAAGGCTTAAATAAAATAGAGAGAATAGAGAAGATTAAATAAAACAATCACACAATCATTCCATGGGTAAATCTAGAAGGTTAATTCTTGATATAAGTGGTTTAATCTTATGGATATTCTAGGGATATAAACAAACTGCAGGATTCAGAATATGGCAGCCAGAGACAGACAGAGCGAGAGAGGAAGAGAGAGATTTAGAATAACTGGAAAGTTTCAGATTTGATTATTAGACAGACTAAATGTTAAAATTAGATTTTTGATACGTTCCAGAATTGTTTTGGATCGAAAATATTTTGAGAATACGCAAAAATGTGTAATAAATCTTCTTTAATTAAATTGAGAATACAATTTAGTGTATCCACAGAGAATTGATGATTATTCTTGTTCTCCCCAGTTTTGCGAGGGAAATATTCTAGAATACTTCTTCTCTTTCCCCAAACACCAAACAGGATGCATCATCATATTCTAATCTCTCGCTTCCACTCTTTCTCACTTTCGCTTTTGCCTTCAAGCTCAACGTTTAGATATCCAATTCGATTATAAAAGCAAATCATGATTCTTCTCTCTATAACACACAAAAAGGATTTTCCATCCTGCAGGAAACTACATACTTATAGTATAAACGTACCAACGTACGCGTACACACACAACATGATAGAGGTATATATCTATTTGCCTAAAGGCTAAAACTAAATAATAAATTCAGTTTCCCTCAATTAAGTTAAGCCTCTCTGGAGGGCATACCGCAACAACATCATGCAATGCCGGTGCCGTGTGATGGTGGTGCAATTGCAAATAGCATCGTGCTAGAGGGCTAGGGAGGGTAAAAGTTAGACGTTAATCCACAATTTAATCCTTGAATATTATATCTCGTGGGTCTTATCAAATTCGGACGAGACGACGAGGACGAGGACTAGAGTCATTATCGCAATTTAAATAATGGCGTAGGTAACATGGTGTGCTGAGCGCAGGAGAAATGTCTGTATTTAATATTCATTGGGGTAGCGAGGGATGCCATCCATTTCCATGAAATAAAATGGAACTGAATTTTCCTCTTTTTCTTCTTTTATTTATTTATTAATTAATCGTCCAATTTTAATTAGTTACACTCATGTGAACCTATATCTATAGATTGTATAGAAGAGGAATGTCCACAGTTGAGTTTTGCACTGTGGTTCCCTGGACCGTATATGCGTTTTAGTATAGTATGTAGTAGCATAATATTTAAAAGCATATGCACCACCGCATGCTCGTAAATTATGCCTGCAGTAATTTTGCCGTGCGGTTTTCTCGTTTCGAAATTTACTGGATTTGCATGCGCCAAACTATGTTTTTTTTTTACTGCTTGTTTCGCTGCCAAATGAGATATTCTTTCTCTTTTTTCGATGGTAGACGAGAGGATGGTTCATTAATAATAATTCTTCTGCTATACAAAATCTGACATTGCTTCGTTGGTTTGTCCGTCTGTTTTTTTAAAACGCTGCTGCTAAAATGTTATTTATCGAGCCCAATTAACTTGTACATACAAAGAATAATGCGTTCAACTAAAATGTATACTTTTATCAATTAAGATAAGGTCAGAAAACTGAAGAACCCTTTAGAGTAAATTTTAGAAAAAGTATACAGATTTTGCCTGTTAATCAATTCACTAGACTGCTTTATCTATACCTCGTTTCGTATTTAATTAATCTAACTACGCATTGCAAAATCCAGATTAACAATCACAAAGGTACTTAATTCACAATGTACATACGCATCATAAATTTCATCTACCTCTTGCCTCGCCTCCATTTTCAAGGCTCATATTTTTAACGAAGTGAATTCTTTTACCACTGACAGCAAACATATGAACTTATACATGTACTGTACAGTACTTACTTATAGTATAGGTACTTCTATAGAACATCAAAAACGTAAATCTTCTTTATTATTTTCTTCTCGCCCACTATCTTTGCTCTCGCTCTATCTGTTGATCCGTTTTTGCAGTTGTGGTTCTCTCTATCTCATGTTGAGGGATATATATATAAATCTTGTTATGTTTTGTATTAAGTTTAATTGGGTACTATTTACATTCGTACGTGAAAAAATGACTGAACGATGTTCGAATTGAAATCCGAAAAACCGCTCGGCATTGTAAATCGAAAACGGTTGAAATATTTTTACATTTTCCAGGATAATATCAATTTTTTTCCAGCATTGAATACGCGACGATTGAAGCAAAAACGATCATCAATTTCTTCTGGATTTAGATGAGAATTTGCATCAGAATCTTTATTATAAATATGACGTCAGAACGATGCAAAATACCAATGCGTGAGTGTGTGTGTGTGTGCAATAAATACCACATTTCAACGGATTAAATTTAATCCAGAAAACTCATTTTTGTTATGCTGATATTTTTGGATATAGTTTCTGATGCATTAAAAAGGGGTTAATGGACATTTACGCTTATTGTTCGAGAGATAAAAAACGAAAAGTCATTTGACGTAAAGGAGATATTTATCATAATTAATCGGCCATTATTTTCAGACTAAAAACAAAAAAGAAAATAATAATAAATTAATTAAATTCGGACTGTTTAACTTCAATCAACCGTATCTAGCAAAACGATAGCTATAATAAAAATGTCTGTTCCACACACACGTACACACAATACAATCAATTAACTTCTGATGTCGTTTTAACGGGTCAATGCCAAATAAGAAATTAAGTTTTCCCATTATAATATCAAGTGATACACCCTGTATATGTGAAGCATATATTCATATTTCTTACTTTGCATTTATATAAAACAAAAAAAAAACGACAAAACGACATCATTCAAATACGATTTGGTGATTCCATGGAGTGGAAAATTCAAAGAATGATAAACGAACGAATATCATTTAAAATGGGGTTATACCCTGCAGAGGTTTACTTCGTGGTATACGGAGTAAAGAAGGAATGGGCAGTATTAGGAAGAGAGAGAAAAAAGGGAAGAAGAAAATGATGATGTTTATTCTATTCCCGGGGTAAAAATGAATCATTTAATTCTGTTTTTGTGCGTGTATGTGTGTTGGCAGCGGGTGTTGTTTCAATCCGGAAATGATCAAAACCAACGACTTTGTTTCATATGCTTCCCAACTTTATGATTATGTATTTTCTTTTCAAAAATAACCATTGATAACAATAACTGTGCTAATAAAATACTACCCAAACATAACATAACAAAAAAAAAAATGTGAACAATGGAAACTATCATCAGAAAAAAGATCCTATGGAAAAATCTTGCATTGAGATAGATTTCAATACAATACAAAAAGAAACAGGAAGTTCCATTTCCCGACGGTCGTCGTCTTTCGCCATAGTTGTATGTAGTTAGTGCACACAACAACAACGTCAGTCACGTCACGCTACGTTAAAATCGTTGCCAAAATGGCATCATTTCACTGGCGTCGCGACGACCGGGGGTTTGTTAAAAATATACCATCCATCTATCCATCCAGCGACGACAACGACATCCCTCCGTCCCGGACCAGTCGAGTATACTATCTACAAAGAAAACGATAGAGAAAAAGAGAGAGAGAAATGGCGTGGAAAGCACTCCCCATTGATGTTCCCGTGTTCTTTTTCTTTTTTTTTGTAGAATAATTTATTGTGAAGGAGGAGGAGGTGGAAGAGGAGGATGGGTTTGAACAAATAGAAAATAGACGAAGACAACATTAAGCGAGATAGAAGGAAAAATGCTTGAATGAATGATGTGTGAAGTGAAGAATTCGATATTTGGATAAAACTTTTAAAAATGAAATATGTTTAAGGAATATTTGTGGAAATTTACAAAAAATAGTTCACCAATCAATCTATGACCATCAAATTTTTTTCCCATTAGACAAAAAAGTATGGCGGCACACTATAGAGCTATCTAATTTTACCTACATCTCAAAAAAAAAAATATTTTCCCACAAAGTTTGTTATAATAATTTTATTCATTCAAAAATAGACGATCCTATAAATTACTCAACAGTTACAAGCCCGTGAAAATAAATAAAATTTGAGGTTAAAAATACATATATTAAAAAACAAAATGCATACCTAACTAAAGCAAAGACAGAGATAGCGAGAGATAGAGAGAGTATAAAAAGAAAACAATCCATCGAATAAACATTTGCTTAAAAAAATGACTAGACGTCTAAATAGTAGATGTGAAGACAGTAGAAATGATAGTGCTGAAGGAGGGGTGCGGAGAGGAAGGACACGAGGGCCTTGTTCTATGTATGTTTTTTAAATTATGTATGAAGGAAATTTGTTGTCATCAAGTAATACCTATGTTAACAATCCCATATATATTTAGGAGACATTTTTTTGAATACCAATGAGTAAATTCGATTATCGTCGAGGATAGTTTCATGTTCCTAATTTTGATTTGTTGAATAACATAATGTAGTCAAAAGTCAAAGCGTGTCTTCTAGAATATTGTTAATTTACAATGATTTAAAACTAATGCGCCATCTAACAAGTGTGGACTTAACAAATGGGTCTCAAATCGATGTTGTTTGACTATTTGTACATAAATTTCATCTAAAATAGTATAAATTTCACTTATTCGGACTTTATTTCATTCGGGTCAATTGTTCATTATAAAAACCAAGGCCCCGGCCATTACAGGCCTGCTTGAGGATTTTAACATAAATAATAGATACAAAAGTTGCGCATTTTTCTTTCGATATCTGTCTGAGAATCTAAAACATTCCCTTTTTTTTGGTATATATAGTTTTTGTGGTTCTTTGTTTCTTATTAATATAATTTCTCTTATCTTCTGGTCGTTCTTCTTCTTCTACTTCTTGTAGTAGAAGAAGTTAAATAAAACATAAACAAATATTTATTATTCCGAAATGGTTTATCCATTCCGGATTTTATTTATGAGATGAAACTGGTTTGAAATGGGGCGAAAAGAAAAAAGTTTCTCGAAAATGGACTAGTAGAAATAAATACAGCGAGATGTATTATTTATAAAGTTTTTTTTTTGTGAGAAATCAATAAAAAGCGAAAAACAGAAAAATAAAAAAGGCGATCGCTCAGCGTCTGCGGCCATTTCAGTTTTCGCAGAAATAATAGTAATTATTATAACTAACTGTATAAGAAGGGTTCAAAGCCTTATCAAAACTTTTCTCACCCTCTCACTATATATACTTATATTGCTGCTCTTGCTGATTAAGCCATAATTCACAAGGTTTCCTTCACCATTAACCCCCAAAACACACATAGTTCCGTCTCATAGCTAATGCTATCTCTTCTAATTACGATAATGGTTTTCGTCCGGGAATTAAGCTGGACCCTGTGTGTAGATAGAGGTATACTTAATCCAAATTTATGATAAATCAAGACTCTAGTCTTTGTAGAGAGAAAGAGAGAGTTCGGACCAAAAACATTTTTCGTCTTTTGTACAGAACATTCACAAGTTTTGATACTCCTACTCACTCTATTAACAATATCAGGAACCAATCGAATTTTAAATCTTTATAGCAGGTATCTGGTTTACTGTTGCTGCTCCTGCTGCTGCCGTTACTGCTGCAAGCAGTATGGATGTATTTTTAATAAGTTAAACACAGCTGCAGCCATCTGTGTTAAAAGTAGTTAAACAACGTTTTCTGCTATTGTTTTATTCTTGTATATTGGATTATAAGTTGCAGTTTACGAGGGAGTAATGAAAAATGGTTTCGTTTTTACGAACGGATGTTGTGAGTTATTGAAATTGGATGATTTCTCTTTTTTTACTTGAAAAAGTGAGCGTTCTTAAAAATAGTCGAAAAAGCTTTTTAAAGTGGAAAACTAATTACAAAACCCTTTTAGAGTCGTTTCTATATTTAAGATCTAATTTATTTTTAACAATTAAAAACAATTTTATCTCCCCAACAAGCACAAAAAAAAAACAAGTAATTTCAATGTGTAAAAAAATAAAGGAAACCTCCAAGAAAAAACACACCAAAAGAAAAAAAATATAAGTTATTTTTATCTTTTTTTCTCTCTCCATTCTTATACTGCTGTTTGCATAAATTCCATCAGTAATAATAAAACCGTCGAAATAACTTCCACGTAACGTTCCTGCTGGAACATGGAAAATAAACAGAGCCAGTTTTCGCACCATTTCGAACAAGTATAATTCAGTTTATGGCCCTTCCGAGCGCCATATATGGCCCTTTACTCTCTAGGGATATAACTGAATCTGTTTAGAATGGGAAATGTTTATATTTGCTAGACTACGATGACGAGGAGGAAGAGGAGGAGGAGGAATATTGAAGCAGGGAAAACATACATATATAGGAAAATTCTATACGTAGGTAGTTTTTGCCGCGTCGCCTGATAAGGTGGTGGTGGTGGTTGGCACAGTTTTTCTTTATATAGATAGATATTGTAACCGCTTGTAAATACATCAAAAAGATATTATGAAGGTGTTGGTTTTTAGTGGTAGAAAAAGGGCATTATAACAGGAGATGAATAGGGGACTAACAGTTTCTGCCTATTCTTATCTTACTGCCAGTAATAACTGCTAATATGCGACTCTTTCCATACCAAAACTACCCCTGTATTTCTAGAAAAACATTGTTTAATTAACTCACCTGCGCCGAACACATTTTATACGATGAATAGTTGAATTCTACAAAATAATACACCATATATACCCATTTTACGATGCTCAAAAACACATTTAGCAGCGTATTAAAATGATACAGCAGCAGCAGCAAAAACTAATGAATTCTCATTAGTCTCATTAGGTTGGCGCTGCTACACGTAAATGCGCTTATGATGTCGCAAATTAATTAGTTTCTAATTAATTAGCGACCCAAGAGAGTTTCACTGTACACTAAATACCATCACCCCCGCACATATACACATACACATCTATACCGACGGTTCACACATACACGTAGACATATAAAGGTATCAATCAATACTGTTTCGGCTGTAGAAAATCAAATCGGAATAAGTGCCACCAATAACGAAATTTTTCGAAAAGAGGAAAAAAAACTAAGAAGGGTAGTATATTGTTAACTTAGAAATATGATACTTTCGAATCCTTTATGGCATTGATAAGTCACCTGTGAGATATAATACCAAGAAATTGACCCTTCTTTAATCGATTAAGGAAAAAAAAATTGAAAGACCTTCTATTGTTGATGCGTTCAAGGATTATTACATGATTTAGATAGAAAGTTTTATTACCCTTTTCTGTCTTTTTTTTTTTTTGACAAGACAGATTTCTCTTTTTGCTTCATTATCAAAACATTTTTAATGAACTTTATCTTGGAATTATCCACCCTTCTCTCTCATCATCTAAATGAAATAATAAATCAAGTAGAAACGACCTGTGATCTTCATTATTGCTCAATAATTCCTGTTGGAATGCCATCGTTGTCGTCCGTTTAACTCCACCACCATCGTGCATGGAATAGCAATTCCTGATGCCCTCCCGTTGATACCTAGATGTTTTCTCTTTCTCTCTCATTCCCTATTACCCATCTAACCCTTATCTAATTGAAGAACGTCCGGTTTTATTATTATCTATATGCCTATACATAGATACCACCTAGGTGGATGGGTATAGGTAGGTATATATTCCAATAAATACCAGAGCCCTTTTTTTCTGGGATGTTATTTTTAATTAAGTTTAATAGTAAACGAGAAGGTATTCGATTGAAAATTCCTCTAGGTATGCTTCAAATAATTGAAATTTATCAACTTGAAAATGTTATCTAATATAAACAAGACGTACCCCTGTATTTTTCCACCCTTAAAATTCCTTTCAATCGTTCATCAACTATAATAATTATTTGAAACCATAATCTAAATATATCTAATTAAGAAAAAAAACGAAAAAAAAATTATGAAAATAAAACAATCCTTAAATCACTCCACGAGGAGTTTTAATTAAAAAAAGTCCCAGTTTAATGATTACTATGTAAATACTTAGAAATAAATATTCAGACACAATAATCTAAAAAAAGGAAAATTTTTTTTTTCGAGTTTTTGAGAGAAGATAAAAAAAAATTAAAAAATTGTTGAAATGAAAATGAGAATGAGAAAATGTTGATTAATTACTCAACATACTCAACTGTTGATTAATTGATTAATTAGCAGCAATTAAAAAACAGTTCTTGTTTTGTATGCATATACTGTATGTTTACTGTTTTTCGTGGTATTTTACCTAAGGAATTTTTATAATTTTTACAAATCGAATTTTTCCCGTCAAAAATATATGTGCCAACCACCTATAATACCTACATATGGACACATACATACCTCTATAATAGGGTGGAGTTTACGTCTAGAGGGGCTGACGGCATCAACAGCAGCAGGAGGGTTTAAAAGCGTGACAGGCAGCCATTATTTCTTGTTATTGTTGTAATAGCAAAAAGAGAAGTAAGATTCATTGCGTTTCGATTTAGAGACTAGGACAAGCGCCGCATGAGGCCATTATCCAAATTATAATTATAATATAGAAAGAAGGTGAGAGAGAGAGAAGAAATTGATGAAGGCAAAATAGAGCTATATAGAGCGAAATAAAGAGACATTTGAAAACAAAGCTAACCAATCGGATAGATTTAAATGTTTCATTGGATAGGTGTGGTGGGTTGTTTCATTTGTATTAAAAAAGCGCTTACTAGATTGAGACATAATTAATAATTAATCTAATTGCAAATAAATTAATTCTATTTAATGATTTCTTGTAAATTACTTCACATAATTCCGCTATCTTCATGATCATTGTTCGTAATCTTCCATTTAGATTAATAATCTAAAATAGCCACTCTATTCTGTCCCCATATAATGGAAAATCTATTCATCTAGATTAATCACTAAGCCCCGTGTCGACATCAAACCCATCGTAATTCAGGTGTTAATGGTCAATGAAATGGTCTTAACGGTTTAGGCGCATTGCGCTTCCCCAAACTAGAATTGCACCAGTGCATCAGCTGCCAAAAAGATGAAACTTTCTGCAATCCATTTAGTTTATTGCATGTGCTGGTGCAATAGTTTCGTTTGAAAAGGGAAATATTTTTAATATTACTTATTTAAATTTGATTTGCTAGCAATTCCCCTTCACCCACCTAAAAAACATGCAACAAGTTGAAATAAAAATTCCTAGACAATTATCCAACCAAAAACATAATCATCATCATCAAATAATCGTCAAGATTTTATGATCAACTCATAACATAACCATGTAACTCAACAGCTACCCTCACACCGTTACCAGTGGTGGAGGACGTCTATGTGACACACGGTTTTGTACCTTCATTTTCCTAAAGAGTAGAAGAGTATCGAGAAAATTATTTGTCCGACAAATATTATAAACCAAACCATTGTTTTAAGACTGAACATTATTTTAATCAGTTGCTATTGATTTCAGCTGTAACCCACAATAATCTCCACCCTCGCCATGCTACGTTCATGAATTTTCTACCACCACCAACTACCAACTACTACTATGTAGAAAACGAACGAACGAATGAATGTGAAAGAGTGAGGGTATAAGAGATAGAGAGAGAAAGAGAGAGTGAAATGGGCACTTGCGACGACCGGAATGGGCCATCGACTCTCGGAAACTGGCCCATTGAATTTTTAGTCTGATTATTATTGAAAATGTTATAGTTGTGTGATGTGGATTTTTAGTTAGTAGTGAAAAGCTACACAAGAAAACGGAAAAGTTAATTGAAAAAGAATGTGAAACGTTTATCGAACGTAATTTTTAATGAAAACTGAAAAGAAATGTCTAAAGCGTCGTTTACACGTTACACCCTAGCTTAAGACGTTCATCATCAAATAGAAAATTTATCCTTAAATTTTCTACGCCATTAATTAAGAAATTATTCATTAGGAAATACAAACTATTTTGCAACAGCAGATGATGCCATCATCCCTCTCATTATTACTATTACATTGCCCCCCCTCTCTCTACGCATCTCTAGTCAAATCATAAATTTAAACCCCATGACAAAACCGAAAAACCCCAAATGGCATTTTCAATAGAATTTATTATACCAAACATAGAATCCATTTTTCGAATACTATATACGCGCATCACTTCTAAAGAATGGCCCATTTCAAAATTAAATTTCTCCGCGGATTATTTTAAAAACCAATTACGTTTTCCAGGGCATAACGTTCCAGTTCACGTGAGCTTTATTATACCTATATAGAGTAGAAAGAAAGAGAGAGACAGAGAAGGACTTCTTTATACCGTCGAACACGAACAAAAGGTTCAGTAAGATTAATGTCTCTAATGGCTGCAGTATGTGTGTGTGTGAGAGAAGAAAAACAAGAACGAGTAGAAGAAAGGATACATTGAGATGTTAAGGGTGGGTCTATTGCTCTGTTGTGTAAGGGATTGTTGATTGATAGGATCCCTCTTAACGTTCACATGCCGCATATTCCCCAACCCTATATTAGGATCAAAGAAAATTGTATACATTTTTTGTAGTGGCCTTAAAAAATAAACGATTATGGACAGGTAGATTATGTGAACCATGAAAAATCAGATCGTTTCTCCCTGTAGACAGAATACATGATTTATTACAACAAAAAGGTACCTGAATACAATAGAAAATCAGAAATTAATTATTACCATCTTCAAACTTAGCGGCTTATCCCTGCTTACCCTATTTCTATGTTGGCAACTCTCCTATACGATTTTCAACGTGATATTCAAATCTACTACTTCTCGCATAGATATTTCGTAGTAATTGTGTCCTTTCCCGACGGACTCTCTTCCTTCTCCCCACCCGCCCCTTTGGACTTCAACACTTTCCCACCTACCGACCTAAGTCAGTCAGTGTCCCGGTCCCATCTCTACTCACTCCAACCGTCCAAACCAAATATTCCAAACAGCAAAACTAAAATGAAAATGTCTCAATGTCCCCCTTGGGGGTCGTTGTTTCCTTTTCGTATAGTAAGTAGAACGACGACGACGACGACGACACGACGAAGACGACAATGCGTCTTTGAAAATGGGTTTTTGTCTCTCTCTCTCTCTCTCTCTATGAATATATTTTCTTTTCTATTTTTTTTTGTCGTGGAAAATGTATATTTTAATTTTCTTTTTCCTTTTTTTCTCTTTGGGGTTAAAAGTTGAGAAGCATTAAAGAACGTGGAAAAATCAAATTACTTACGCCCATCTTTAAAGTTTTCCCACAGAAAGATAAACGATACTAGAATTTAATTTTGGAAATAATTTAGCTGTTCGTTGGTTAATTAAAACAGTTGTTTAATTATAAAGTTAGCGTTTCGTTGAAATTGGCGCTTTAAGCTGCTATATAGAGAGCAATATCTAGAACGTCTAGTGGTGGTGGTGGTTGTGGTAGTATTGAGTTTAAAACATATATGTAGTTTTTCTTTTTCGAGTTTATTTCGCTGAAAGGAAATTACCTCTTATGAGGTTAGAAGGGTGTTGAAATTATCATAATTGAATTGATATTGTTTCAGCGGGAACAGGTTTTGCTGTGACATTATCTAGGGCGAAATATCTATACTTGTTTTTGTTTATGGCAATGAAAACCACTTGCGGATTTCTATATTAAATTGGTGGCGACACGTGCGAGTATCGCATATGCCGCCGTACGTGTACATCTATGTACGATCAAATCTATTAAATCGATGCGTTAAATCTACAAAAAAAAAATTAAATTATCACATCAGGAATCGCTAAAAAAACACTGTCAACCAGCAAATCACCATCATCACAATCCCTTTCACAGCATGAATTCTTCATATATCACTAACAGTTGAAGACACACGAAATGGATGAAGTACAGTAGAAAAATGACCATTCCTCCACCACATGCTGTGCTGTTCAGTTAAATAAATAAATAAATAAAAAAGGAATGAAATGAAATAAAAGCAAGAAAAAGAAAAGAAAAAAAACAACAAAACACAACAAGAAAAAAGTTATAACCAATTTAAATAACGAATACGATCGCGATAATCGCCCATCCAAGTGGATCCAAGTGGCTGTTTCTTCATTTTGAATGTTTTGTTAATGACATCGTTATTTAGATTTCAATGGGCTCAAAAGCCACTCTAAAACGGGCTGGGAATATGGCGTATGTATACTTATGCATATAGATATGTGGTAGAATGAAATAGTGAATATATAAATTTACTTTTATGAGAGTGTTTCATGGATGTCTATCTATCTATATAGATATTTTGTTCATTATTCAATTTTATTTTTAGAGCGATAATTTCTAGCAAATAGTATGCACTGTATTGCACTCGGAAACTAAACGCATGTGTAACCGCCCCTTTAGAATTAGATTTTTTTTGATTTGTCAAGTTTAAATACTTAAAATTATAATGGTGTTGAATGACAATTTTGTTTGCTTTATGTCAATTTTTTATTATCTGGTGTGTCTTTAATGGGTGGGAAAAAAATCATTCCTTCAACATCATCGGCTTTTTTTCTGATGAATTTTCTTATTTCATCCAGAAACAAAATAATAATATTGATTAAAATTTAGAGTAGATACGAGTATTCATTTGTTTTACTCCCTTCAAATACCCCCACCTGCCCTATCTAACCACTACTGCTTGTGGGGGAGCAAGGGAAACTCCAGTTTTAAACACCAATTACGCTTGCAACTTTTAATCTACATAACTCTACGAAACAGCCCATAAACGTCGACGAGAGGAAACTCCAGCAAGAGAAAACTCCCTCTGATGTCTATTCAAAAGCAAAAGCAAAAAAAAAAAGAAAAAATACTGAAAACTGGAAAGCGGAAAACGCCGCGCGTTGTAGAGTTTCTATTTGAATACATGCGGGCGGTGGGAGGATGTATCAGGGAGTTAGAGAGTGGAATGGGAGGATAGTAGTAGTAGTATGTATGCATGGATGGACTCTCTATATTACCATCTCGTATTTTATTGTTTTTATTTGTTCTGTTTGTTTTGCATGAAACAACTCGACGCTTTTCACTTGTTAAAATTTTATCGATTTGCAATAATTGTAAATTTTTCCCTATGTACACATACATGTAGTCGTCGCCGACGCCATTAAAAGAGATTATTTTTAGTCAGCCGGAACACTTCTGTCAATTAATTGATACATAAAAATGAGATATTTAATGAAATTAAACGAAAATTCCAGAAAACTTAATAACAAATACCCCATCTACCAACATCATATAGCATAGAATAAAATTGGTAGATCATATTTTTCTGCCTTCTCTAGACCACAAACAACCCCGTTCCACATCACCCTAATGAATGGATAGATGAATAAATGGATGGATATATTCGAAATCCTGATGGACAGTGCGCTATATACGAATATAGGCGGATCGTAATTTTCATGTGAATAGCGATTCAGCTTGACAGCTATTGGCACTTGTCTGCTTGTAAATCGCCGATAAATTGCGTACTAACTTTTCCAGGGGTTCTCTTTTAATGTTTTTCCAAGCTTTTTATTATATCACATCGCATTGTTGTAGCCGCGCATTCGCTGTTTCTGTATGATGCTCAATATTGAGTTTCTTTTTTATCAATTTTCGGATAATATTTTGCTGATAATTCAAAGGCCGAATGGTTAGGTTGTCATTTCTTTTTTTCATTAGTTCATTAGTAGATGTACAAAGCGAGTTCTGGACTGTGTTTTCTAATATAGGGTGTTTCAGAAGGAATACCGTTGAATATATGACGTCAATACAAAGAAATATTTTTAGACACTTTATTGTGAAAAATTTTGAGTTAAAATTACGAAACTTGGATGGCCGCATATCCCTATCAATCAATTCTAACCCTGTTGTACTTCCGGTATAAAATTTGCGTAGTATATCTTTAAAGAAAATGTTTTCTGTTCCAATTTGTCTATATCCGTATTTTACAGTATTCATTTCCACTTTTTCTACTATTTTCTATACAGAAAATTTTAGATAAAATATAAAGATAAAAAAACAAAGAATGAGAGCGAGGGGGGAGTAGAGAGCGTAGGGTAAGGATCAAGGCAAAGTGTCTTAAAATTGATTAAAACGACGGCATAAACAGGGGGTTAAGTCGTTTTTAGCTGCGCCGCACTTTTATTAAATTGCCATGGTGCTTATGCTCCCTGATTGCTGGGAAATGACTATAGGGTTTTTCTTTTCTTTTCGTTTTTTTTTTTTTTAGTTTTATTTTACGGCCTCAAAAGACTTATCGGTTTTAGCATGATTCGATGACTGCCGTTTTAATGGATTGACTAAAAGCGTCTATCTCTTTTATCTATATTATCATCATTATCATCTTGGCTAATGTTAAAAATAGCCAATTTTACTCTCGACTTAGAACATCTTTCTTTCATTTTCATCAAATAATAATTAGACAATCCGGTTTATGGGATGGGAATAAAGTTGCTTTTTTTTTGCTTCCATATTTGACTACCTACTAGACTTTTACTGTCTTTCTTTTTTCTGATCTCTGTCTCTTATTGATTTCTCACTTTATCGACTTAATTAGCATAAACTTTAGTAATTGAAAAACAATGGCCGATGGTTAAAAAGAATCATAAATTTGCATTTATTATCCTTGATTGAATATTTATAATGGGACGAGGTTTAATGGTCAATTATGAATACTGGGTATTTGTTTGATTGTCTGTGTCTACGAACGTGTGTGTGTGTGTGTGTGGCAGCAGGAACAATCATTACAATGTTAATTTTTATAATAAAGTATGAAAAATTTCCGATTGTTAATAGGAAATTGAAATTAATTAAACAATGATCAACTCAACATATTGAGTAAAATGGACTTTGTAATATTACACACTTTTTGGCGACTCGGCCGCAAGACTAAACACTACAATTAAGCAGCATCTAATTACGTTTCTAGATATGACTAGACGACTCTATTTTTATTAATTATTTATCACAGCACTGCCCATTTGTGCTGAATATCAAATATTTCATTTTTTACCTGAACTTTTCCTTCTGAATGAACCTATTATATTTGATATTTATATAGCAAATAAATCCCTTGGCACAATACATGAAACAAAAAAAAAACATCAAAATAATCTAAGTGAAGAAATTGTGTCACCCTTCAAAACATCCCCTAAGACGTTTTGTATATTGTACATTAACCATCAGCTACATACATATACATATCTATATATACCAACTGATTCTCATGGATCTTACCCCAATAAAAAAAAAAAGAGAATCTTGTCCTATTTGTGGATTTGTGAGTGGTGATAAGGGGAGTTGGAAGGGAGTAGTTCTTTAGGTCTGTAAAATCATTTTTATCAGTTTATGCAAGTGGAAACGTTAAGATAAGATTTGAAAGACGACTAGTATAAGAAAATATGACAGATGCAATGTTATTTGCTTGTATATTAATTAATATATTTATATGAACCCTTAAGAAAGAGGGTTGATTACAAATTTATCAGTTAAAAGTTTAAATTATCAGCTAAAACTTTCTCTACGCTTTCAATGCAAATTTTCCCTCCATGTTGTGGATAATTTACAACAACAAATACCTACCCCCTCTGCTTCCGTCATTCACTTTCGCACTTATCGCCATAGGTTTGCTTTTGGATTCTTGGATGAGGGCGGGCGGCATCAAAATGGGGTAGAAGGAATAAATGCAAAGAAGTAATTCTCCACTCTCCTGCAGCGCAAAAATACTCACAGTAACATGGAAAAGGATGGTTGAATGGATGGATGGAAGAATGGATGGATGAATGGATGGATAGATGGGTGAATGGATGAATATACAGCAGGCGAGGAGTAGTTTTGAAAATAAAGTAAATGAGGCTTTAAATATTCATGAATGTTCGATTTAATTTTGCTTGAAATTTTTGTTTGGTGCTCCTTTTGTTTTTGTTATTGTTGTTGTTGTTGTTCCTATTTTAAAAGCCTCTTTGTTTAATTAATCACTGTCCGTCTTCTTCTGTTTAAGCTTAAAAGCATATAGTGACAATAGAGTAAAATTAAATTTTATCATGATTTAAATGGTCAGAGAAAAAGAGCAGGATTTATTCTTATTGTTTTGAAACAATAACAAATTGTAACACTATTTAAAGGATTTAGAGTGGTAGTGGAAATGCTACAATTCGGCGATAAGTAACAATGGAAAATAGTATTTCCTTATTTTTATTCTTTTAAGTTGAAAATGAATATTTTAAAGATTCTTCTAAACTGCACTATCTTGTAGTGCCATTCTTCTATGACGTGACAACTTCACATATTTTGAGGAGGTTATATTTCTTTTCTTTGTTGAACCATTTGTTTTGATTTGTCTATCTTTAGAACGGGCTTATTGCGAATCGAATCGAATTGGAACGATTTATCGATGGTTTGGGAACTTTTTCAGTAGTACAAATAAACCTATTGAAACCGTATAATTTATTATCAATTAAATAACAAAACTTCAATCGAAACTCCGTAAATAAACTACGAATGGAAAGCCGCTCAAAAGCAGAAAAAAAAAACTTGTGTAAAACTTTTTACATAACCATAAATCTGGGACGTTTTCTAGTTTTTCTTCTTTCTAGAATCTCCCCCAAGGAAAGAAAGATGTATCGCAAATAAAGAAGGGTTACAACAACGGAGTTTGGTGCTGCGGAGCTTGGTTTTGCCCACCATGCTAGTGGTGGTGGTGGTTGCTGTTCGCCACCCTCTCTAATCCCCTCTATAGTCCCGTTGGAAACTGAAATTTAGATATTACCGTAGTATAACTTCGACCAAAGAAGAAAGTTTGCCGTATATATATATATATAAATATGGGGGTTTTATGTTTTAAAAAGTTTGCCATCCCCCTTCTTCCTTCTCTCCTATCTACCTACCTCAGCATACCCGAGTTTACGATTATGGCTCCACTAAGAAAACTTTACACCCATTGTTTAAAAGCGCACAAGTTGCTAGAAGTAGAAGCAAGGAAGCAAGCAAAGTAAGCAAGAGAAAGAGCAAATATTACCGACGTTCGCTTTACTTAACTTTATTGCAAATAACCCTTAAACGTTATTCCAAATCTTCGACTTAAATTTTATGCCACTTTATTAAATTGGTGTAAAACGCCTTTTGAAATAGACCCGCAATTCAATTGAATTGGTTTTACGATTTTTAAAAGTGAAAATGTATTTGGATTTCAGATTCTTTAAACTCAAACTAATTGCCATGTATTCGCACACAATTGGCAGAAAACCCGTATTTTTATTCCAAATGTTCGCGCTTCAATCTTGATCAAAATGGTGATAATACAATTTCAATAAAATTTTAAAACATTCCATATCAAACTGGATGCGGAATAATTTTTCGAAAAAATAAAAATAAATAAATAAATTTAGTATCGACGCACCCATTTGGTTGTCGATAATTTCCAATTTATAGATGGAAATGTCCCATCAATATCGATACCAAACGGTTTTTATAGACCCATCAGGGGTAATATTAGGGCCATTACTCGGCAGAAAATCTACCCGCAACTGCGTATAAAACACGTTTTGAATATTATGATGTTCTGCTTTATCGATTCAATCGATACATATACGTATAGAGGTATACGCAATTTAATTTAATGATTTGAATATTTGACACACTTTTCCATTTCTCCATTCTGGCACGTTCTCACGGTTCGTTGGATTTTTTTTTTATCAAGAAAAATGAAAAATAAACAAAACTAATTGAAAAATTCTAATTAATTTCGATTCCTCTACTACTGCTACTATATACTGTAGCAAAAAAGCAATTTTCTTTCCAGTTTTTCCTTCGATAAAAAAAAAAGAAGAAAAACGTGCAATAAAAACTTTCTTTCAAATCTAAGTTTAAAAGGGCCATTAGCGAGGAAAGCAAGGATGCTCCTAATGGTTTCTCTTTTCCCTCCTACTGCAACTAGTCAGTCTCTCTTTTACAGCATCCAAGAATATTTCGTTCTCTCTCTTGTTTTCTTTAGGCACCCTAAACACGTGTTACGCCTTTGCTTTTCCATCAAGAAAGATGGAAGAAGACCCACTACTACATACTATCGCAGCCGGTTTTCGAATTGATATAAGTATAAGTTTTCAGTAGAGGAAGAAGGGCGTTTTGCGCTCTCTTAAATCACTATGGTCGAAATTAGTTTTCTTGCAGTGAATGTAAATAACACAGATGCGCCTCATGTTCTAGAATTTCTTTACGTTAATGAAATTTAAATTAAAATCATGTAGCTTGGAGGGAAAGGGAGTCAATTCATCAATCCAATGTTTTTTTAATTTTAATTTTCATTCTAGTTGAAAGTAATCCGTTAAAATTATGCCGAGGACAGATAAATGTTAGATGCTAAAATTGATATTCAAATATGCAAATCTCAATGACAACGAAAGCCTAAATAAGCGTAGACGAAGATGAGCAGTGACATCAGCAAGAGGAAGGAGGAATAGTTGAGAGCTCTGGATTTTAAAGACATTATAAGACTGGTTGGCGTGTGTCCCTCCCCGTCTTAAATACATTTTCAAAAGCTTAAGTAAAGCTGTGAATTTATTACGAAGAAAATCCTTTTCGGGTAGCATGAAGTTTAAGCATGGCGGTATTAACACTTCATATTCCAAGCTCTGGATAGTTTGGTGGGTACGAAGTACGAGGAGCTGAAGAGCCAACCTATGGAAATGTTCCCTTCTCTAATGGAAAATTCTTTCTAAAAAATAAAGAAAAAAAACACTTTCTCGTTCTCCCTCGCTATATCAATTTCGGTAGGAATTTTCCGAACTTATATACTTAATGGAAAGAAAGGCGATTGGCAACAAATGCAATAAATCAAAAAGAAAAATCCAATTTAAAATTCTTGAAACGCTTCCGATTGCTTTAAATTGCCAATAACAATAGACCCAATTTAAAAAATACGAGAGATAGGTTGGGGGTAGAAGGGAGAAATGGTGGAAGGGGAGGTTTAAGTCGTAAAAGCTAAGTGCGCCCGCTGGCGCGTACGCTTGCTGCTTCCTTCTGCTTTCTTCAGCTCCTTCTATACCTACTACTCGTTTCTTTTTCTTCTTCTTGCCAAGCAAAATTGCTTCCAACTTCCATTAAAATCAGAAATTTAGTGGCAAGATAAGCGCAGCAAAGTAAAACGAAAGAAATGCTCTAACTCACACGTATAACTGTCATGGAAAATGAGCTTAGTTGGCTATTTTGCCTAAAATATGCATGGACCAGAATATTGTAATATAATTTTCCGGATGCTGCTTTTCTGTTTTTAACTTCTTTTTTGGACCTTTAGGGTGGAGGGGTGCGACGAATACGGCGAGGATTTTGGTTATTTAATGGGCTATTAGTAGAAGCAAAAAACAGCCCACAAAAAAATTAAGAACCCTAAAAAGCTGTAAAAATAACCTCAACCTCAAACATTTGTCATACGAAAATATTTAGTATTTAAATCTCTCCTTTCCAGACTTGCCAGAAAAACTGAAACTCCGTTCCAGTATCGATAGCATTTCTTTCAATAATGGCTACCAATTCTTCTGTTCTTAATTCTGATACAGTGGAAAAGAACAGCAATGAACAAACTACAGCGAAACGAAAACAAACCGATAAATTTCTCGAAATGGTATTTTCCAGTTCATTTTCCGTAACTTTATTTGCGATTTTCTCAAATAGAATGTCTACATTTTTTTGTTGTTTGGTTTTTAAAGCAATAAGAAGTGATTAATAATGATAGTTACGGTTCCAGTTTATTTGTAATGGGAAAATACAGTGGAAATTTTCGATAAATTTTTTGAATTGAAGCCTTGGACGTTTACTTAGAATTAAGCCGTATAGTGACACACAGCTAGTTCTCTATTTTATCTGTGGAATCGTATTTAACAGCAGAATAACTCGATTATCAAAAGATAAAAATGATTCGATTTTAATCCGCCCCACATGGCTACCCATCACCACTATGTATGTCTAGTAGTATAGTCCCATCATATATCCCAATTAAAACACTGTGGAAAACCCTTCTTTAACCCTTTCTCTTTGTTTCCGTTTTCGCAATCAGCGTAAATCAGCAGCCGAAACAGTCGGTCGGTCGGTCGGTCACCACCCACTTCGCCCATTCCTCTCTTAAAATGAGGGCTCAGACAACTAGATCGTCCTGTGCTTGCACAAGCAACGACTCGACTTTATATTTGTTCAGGGGTGATAAAGGCTGATGGACGGATATGTCCTCACATAACCACATATATTCCGAGCAATATTCCAGAGAGAACAGATCGACCGGAACTCCCTGGAACCGTTCCATATAATCGTACATCGTCGAAGATTGGACTCGACTCGACCACAGCGAGCTCTATATGAATGAGAGGGATAGATAGATGATAGAAAAAGTAGGGGTTGTAACGGGGAGTGGGCAGCAACATTGCCGCTTGGCCCAATTTGAATTTTAATTTACGGGGTGAGCAAAGCGTTGGAATTTATTAGAGCAATTTCTTTGGCGAGGGTACGTTCCAATCTCGTTGTTTTACATGCTCCTCTGTTTTTCAACGGTATTTTTGATTGTATTAAGCCGTTGGAATAGAAAGAGTGTGTGTGAGAGAGAGAGAGAGAGAGAGGTTCTTTATGAGCATTTTCTCCTCGGTGTCAGTTTAAAACTTTCATGTGCCTGTAGAACTGAAAAAGGTTAAACGCTTTATTGAATTCATTTAATCTTTCAAAATTTCTCTTTATAATATATATATTATATATTTTCCATTATATTGTATATTTTCCATTATATTGTAATATAATATTGTAATATAATATAATAATATACATTATATTGTATATTGTAAGAGGTAGTGAGATATCACTAAATGAATAATTTAGCAATTTCCTGCGAGTTCCAAACATTTCCAACATATTTTCCTTGTTGTTTTTTTCCTCTTGAAACAAATCTAGCAGCATAAAATAAAAGTGTCACAGATGTAGCAGGTACGAGCACAATGACATTCACGCGCGTCTAAAGAGCCACTTAAAAATCAGTGTTAGAATTGGGCATAAATTCCATAAAAGTTTTAAAACGAGAAAATACTGGAAACATTAGAATTTGCGTCCCCCTATACGTATCGCATCTAATAATAGTAATAATAATAGTATGAAAGTCACTACTGGCAGCTCGTTTTTAGAGATAAAACCATCTTGTCTAACGCCACTGCTACTACCTATATAAGAGATAGAGAAGGAAGCAAAGAATAATAATAAGAAGAAAAACAAATAATAATACAAAACGAGTCGCATGAGTTGAGTTGGTTACGTGCAAAGAATAGGCGGAATTCGCAAAGAGATGAAAAGCATCATTCCGACGGCCATTAAATGAGAAAACTTTCCTCGCACATGGAGTTGAATTTCTTATATCTATAGTATAGTACAGTTTTTTCTCTTTTTTTTTTGCTTTTTGTCTTTTGTCTTGCTTATGAAACTAGAATGTACCACAACTACTGTCACCACAGCGCCATCTTGTAATGTTTCTTAGAATATACTTAATCTCCATGAGTGTCTTTAAAATTGTTTAAGTTTTGCATTAATATTCTTATTAACGTAGATTTAGGTAATGAAAATTACTTTGCGGAACATTCCCAATTTAAGTTTCCTTTCTGTTCCGGAAAGACCAGCACAAGTAAAAAGAATACAAAAAATCGACAGGAAAATTCTTTCTACTTTTTTGCTTTCCTCGCTCAGGAAATTCTATCCCCCGCAAAAGAACGAACCCCATTATCCCTCGCAGGCAGGCAGGCAGGCAGGCATAGCACACCGGGAGGTAATATCTCTTATCGGATCTCATTCCGCTTCATTTCCCAATTCGCTTGCTTTCCGCCTTATCCATGAGGGAAGAGTGAGAGAGAGAGAGTTTTGGAATTACAAGCAAGCTTCGCTTCAGGCGAAAGGGCTTACTTACGCTCCCTCTCTCTTTCTTTCTCTCCCATTCCATCTCGTTCCAGAGAGAGTTCACCTTTTGCTCGCACACTTCATTTAACGCGAATAATGGCCAAACGACGTCTATGTGGCCCTTTATGTTATTCTATCTATATGTATGTTATGTTATGTATGTTATGTACCTTAGGTATCTAATATGTAGGTATTTGTGTGCTCTTTTAAAATTTGTAATTTTCTTACGGGTATTTTCATAAATGGGAATTGATAGTTTGCTGTGGAAATTAAGACATATAAGGAAAATGTTTGAAAATAATGAAATTTCCAACTAATCATTGAGAAAGTTCTAGAATATTCAATGGCTCAGTTCTAACGAATCGAATATGGCCGATTTAACTAAAATAAAAAAGATACTCCAATGATCCAAAGAAACTTTTTTGATACAACAATTCGTTCGTATTGAAATGCCAAAAAGATAACCAAATTCAAAGTAAGTAAATAAACAAACGCGCGATAATCCTCTTAATGTCCCTAAAACATCATTAAAACCCGAATTTTGGGGATGCGAAAAATGGCAGCAGCAGCAGCAGACGTTCCATCGTTTCCTTGTTGTTGTCTATGTTCATTATCACTCCAGTTTCGAAACTTAATTCGCTGCACGCATTATACGATTCGTGTGGAAATTGGAAAGGAAATGAGAAAATTCTCATCAGATTCGAATAATAATAATAAGTAAACAGTGGCGGAGCAGCAACATTTGCCGGTAAAATTAAATTCCATATCGTGAAAAAAACTGATGAACAAATAGTCACTTAAATGTCTTAATCTAAAAAAGTACCTTGGGAAATGTCAGTACTGAATTGTCATGCAGTCAGATGAATAGATAAAAGCGGTGGCTCTAATTTTTCAACAGACCCGTTGTCCATCTACAACAATAATAATAAATAATTAAACCAGTTTTCTTTCTACCGTTTCTACCGAAAATGTTAATATCTTCCAATCTTCAAATAGAAACATATAAATACGTCACCTAGACCAAAAAAAAAAAAATAAAAAATGTCGCTCAAACATTAAACCAGTTGGAGCGAGACGGCATTAATCACTTCCTTTGTTTCTTTAGATTTTGTCGCACAAAAGAAAAGGGGGTACGAACTAACTATACATATATACCTCCAAGAGTAAATAATACAGGGAGAGAGACGACACAAGGACTTAACGAAACGAGGGCTCAACCAAAGAGAAATGCTCTAAGATTATGAATAAATTTTCCTTCCCAAAAGAAAAAGTTATATGATTTTGATGCAAACGACTTTATTATGGCGCTATTGAATATAAAAGAGCATATAATAGAGCGATGTACGATGACATTGAATGGCGAGAGGACAATCGCGTTGTGATGCGCGCCCGCCGCCATCAACATCACGAGTATCGATCTTGAATTTTAATTGAAATGCCTGTGTGAGAAATCGTTTGATTCATGTTTGATGTCTTGTAGGAATAAATGGTGCGGTATAGGATATCAATATGATTTTTCCTCAGACAAGGAAATTTCGAATTAAACTACTATCTCACGAAGTACCAATAGATTAAACCATATATAGCAGAACATATAATCTCTAGAAAGATCGTTAAGGAAAAAAAAAAGCATCCAAGAACAATATCTTTTCCGGTTGGAACGGCAGCTGGTTGATGTATCGCAAGGGATACATCCGCATCAGGAGTTTTATCTCCCGCCACCTCTTTTGCCTTCACTACCACCTCCACACCACCAAACAGCAGCAGCAAAAATAGTGGTAGCAGCAACGTCAGGAGAACTATCTCCCATTTCCCATGCAGGATCTTAAACCATTTTTGGGAGCCACCTCCTGTTTGATTGCCATTGGTGGAGAAAGAACGGTCGTCATGGAGATGGTGGAAGAACGCCGCCCGCGGATGCTGCAGCGCAACGAGATTCATTGCCACCTTGAGATGTTTTAATGTTGCCTTTATTCAAATTAATGGGCCCGAATATTTTATAAGATTAAATTGCGGATCGTATCTTTCTTTAAATTGGTATTGCCTGCGTGTTTGCCGAAACTAAACTGGCACGAAAAAACAATATTTTTCGACAAATTCCATTTGGAGAGGTTTTTTTTTTTTGCTTTCTTTCTTTTTGATTCATCGAAATGAGGTAACGTTCGAAAAATTCCATTTTCTCTCTATTATTAGATTGTGTATATTGTATATATGAGAAAACAAAGAAATTTGGAAAACTTCATTTGCAATTTTAACGTTTTATGTTTGCATCAGAATGATGTATCAATAATTATAAGAATATTAAACTGACTCAGCGTATAGAGAACAAGACTGCACTTCATCTATTAAAACGGTTTTGAAATTATTATTTGACTTTGATATTTTCTTTGTTTATTTGACAATTGGGGTTGTCATGTTCTGTTTTTCGTATATTGACTGTTATCGAGTTTATGTTCCAATACTATTTATTCAAATATTTTATGTTGACATTGAATTTTTTTACATCACCAGCTGTGGATTATTGAGATTGTATTAAAACACTTTTAGAAACATCTTTATTATTCAAATATCAATATCAAATTCCTCTTCCTAATCCTAGCATCATTGACTTGCTAAACACAGGTAATAATATTAATGAATTAACAAAATCCATTAAAAAAATCGCAAAATTTATTAGATTGGTCTCTGTGTGATGTTCTTCACCACGAAGAAAAAATATCATAATAAATTGTATTAATGGTTATTATGTGTGTTTTTTTTCTTCGTTTTGTTGTTGCGAATTCCTTTCAATCCGCATCCAAATTGATCGATATATCTTTTTAAATGAGTCTGCACATCTACATATTTCGATGATGTCCATAACGACAACGATCATAATAATATTATAAGTCTTCTTCTTTTCTCTTTTTCTTCTTTTTTTTTCTCTTTCAACTGGTCGATCGTCGTCTAACCATTTGCATATAAATAAAGGAATAAAGCATTGGCAACTGATTATTCGAAAAGTTCGTAAAAATTTATTGTGTCAATATGTTTCTTTCTTGAAAGGGAAAAAAAGTTCGTATTCTTTCTTAAGATTTTTTTTTAGTTAAAGAAATATGCCATCCGACTTCCTTTGTATGAATTTCTGCTGATCATTCGACTTTTGACTTGTTTAATTCATTTAATTCTTAGTTAATCTAATAATAAGCATATATGGCAGAGACTGAAGATGATATCATTCTTATATCGAAACTGTTTTTGGAACAACAGATCAGACAACGAAATACTTTTTTGACTGGGGAATGTCAATTGGATATAAATGAGCATCTGAGCCGAATCATCACTTGAAACTGATGGTAGCTTCTGGTGCAGCTCGAAATTGTTACTTAAATATAAATTTCAGCTTAAAAATAGTTTGCAAAACCCATTCATTCAGCCTAAACAGATAAATCCATCCAGCAGTAATTCGTAGAGACTGGGGATAGGAAAGTTGAAACTGTTTTATTTCATAATTTTCTAGCATGAAAATTGCGAGAAAATACTTCAACTGATAACTGATTACTCAATTAATTAAACCAACCAGTTTGAATTCTAAGAGACTGAGGATGAATTCAGTTGAAAATCGAAACCGTATTCAAAGAAAAACAATTTAGTAGTGTAATCGTGAATGAACGTCTCGAATACTGTTAGTCAAATACCAATTCTAGTTGCAGGAATCTGAGGATAGGATCTGTTTTTGTTTTACAGAAATGTTAAATTGCAATATTCAATGTAAATAGTAATTTAATTAAATTTAATTAAATATAAAAGAGTTTGTATCGATGTTTCTCTTATTTGCCACAGAAAACATAAATTGCCTCCAAATTAAATTAACATAGATTGTCTAATACACAATTAATTTACGATAAAACAATCGTTATCCTTGAAATCTTCGAACAACTAATTTATACTAAAAACAACAAATTCTTAGCCAAAATACATATATTACGTATAAAGTATTGAAAATATTCAACAAAAGCATCATTAATTAAGTGGCATCAATTAAAAAAAGCTCAATAGTAGATTGATATAAATAACAATAACGACTTCGTTAAAAACCACCAGAAAAAAGGTAAAATGCAAATTAAAAAAAAAGCCGCTTTTATCTTTAACCGAAAAAAATTTGAAAAAGAAAAGAAAAAGAAGAGGAATAAACGACTTTTGGCTGTTATGTCGGCTGTTTGCTTGGTCGTTTAAATCAAGGAAAAGAAATTAAAATGTCCGTGTAGGAAGACAACAAAAAAAAAAAAAAAGAAGAAAAAACAGTCGGCCTTCCTGTAACACGATACGATCGAATAGGTATACAATCTTGTATATATATGTACATAGGTAAATTATATCTATATATGTTGGGTTGGGAGAAGATGTTCAACCCATCGCATTGCTGCTGCTCCCTTGAAAGCTTTATTAAGGATTTTTCCCCACACACACACACACACACATACCGAATGGTTAGTTACCTGATGGCGTCCTTTAACTGCCTAATAAACATGTCTTCCAGCAGGAATTATTATTCCAATAAAGAAAATTAATCTGTGATTATATAGTATTTTTATATCTTTTCCTTTTTTTTTTCTTGTTATTCATTTCAATTCGTTTCGGTTTTCTGTCTGTGTCTTTACCCCATTCGTATACCCTCTGTCTGTAGTACCTACTCTTTTCTTTGTTATTAATTTAGATGTCTGCATTATGCGGGGATGTTATTAGATATTAAAAAAAAAAGTTAATAAATATGTCAGATGAAGATGATGAGGTAGTAACTGGTACGAGGCTCCAGGTGATGTCTTGGTAAAATTAGTTAGTTGTTTGTTTCTCATGTTTTTAATCAATGCAAAAAATAGTCGAACAAATTAAATAGGTAATAAAAAAATAATAGAGTAAGGCTGATAGTGAAATATTAACTTAAGAAATTAAGCTATCAATAACATAATTAAATTTAAATCGTAATTTGTACGAATTATGGCAAAATTTCTCTCCTTGACAATATAAATATAATTGTGTCATTCCTGCAAAATGGCGCAAAAATAGGCCTCAAATCAAGTGCTGTCCTCTATAACTTTTTTTGAAAAATTACTAGTAGGCCTACCATCGAACAAAATAGAAAGTTTAAAGAAACCTTTAAAAATAGGCTGAAAATCATTAAAGTTACAAAATCATTAAAAATACATCAGATCGATTGATTATTCAAATTACAGACTTGCCACCGATTAAATTCGTTTATTATTTGTCATAGTTTCGCTGAAATAATGCCTATTGCAATTTAGAGCCATTCGAATGCGTATTTCTAGTGTTGCATCTCAATAAAAGATGGCCGACCAGCAAAATAATCCCAATTAGTTGCCTATGAGATAATCTTGTCTTATATCAAATTAAAATGGAAATTAATAAACTCTCTGTTTAAATTCTTATTGAATGATCAAGAAACCATGAAACGTGTGCATGAAACAGTTCATATCATTCTTTGATCTGCTATATGATATTTCATCAACCACTACTAGATGGAGTATATTAAAAAATATAAAACTTTGAATATCAAATACAAATCATTTCCCATCACATTATGGTATTGTTTTGGGAGTTTTCACAATAAATTTTGCGTATCGTAATTATCAAGCAAGAATCTGTAAATTGCCATTAAAAAAATGATGAATGGAAATCTATAATCTGGCAACAATGTGATTGTAGTGGCATCTATTAACCAATGGACAAATTAATGAAGCGAATTATATCAGTAGTGTGAGTGAAAGCTATCAAGTTATAAGCAGAATATGCCGTGGTTCTACATGAATCCACATAGATGGCAGGCAAATAAAATTGATTTATTTCAAACAATTTAAATAGAATTAATAAAATTTAATAACAAATTAAGCTGATGTATATCTGAAATAATAGAATAATAGTGTTAAATTAATACATGATTTAATTACAAATATATATAATGGTTTTATTAAAATTTGATGATATATTCTTGACAGAAAAACGAAGTAAAATTAAAAAATTTAAAAAATGATACAAAAAGCTGTCGAAAATTAAAATCAATTAAAGATAATCTTCTAGCGATATATTAAATTGATGTTAGAACACATGTCCCATATAATATAGTTGCAATAAAAAAAATAAATAAAAGGAGCCATTAAAAAAGACTTTTATTATAGTAGTTAAAATTCTAGTAAGTCTTATATAGCTACCTACCTACCAATGGAATTTTATACGGTGCTTTTCTAGGCACGCGCCAAAATCGTCAAAGATTTACTTTACGAGAACAAAGATAATAATAAGCACCATCAAAGGATCATTAAAATAACATGTAAAAAAACACACACACACACACAGAGCCACACACTGCTTCAGTAAAGGTATAGGTATCATAAAAGTGAATTTTATGGATTTAACACCTCATTTTGCGGTTTTATTTACTCATTTTTTATTTATTTTACTTATAGGCCTTATCTTTGATCTTTTCATCAAATTAGCTAACAAATTAAATTTATTTCAAAGTAGGTATTTGAAACGTGTTTGATTGGAATTTGTCACATAAAAAAGCAACTAAACGAGCTATTCAAGGTTTTTATACTTCATAATAATAATAAGTATTATATATTTTTTGTGGTCTGTAAAACTGAACAAAAATCACCCAAAATACCTTCATCAAACAATCAGTTATCATAAAAGTTAGTGCCTGTAATTGAAATCGTAATAATAATAATAATAAAATATAAAAGGTTGAAAGGACAATAATCATTTGCAACAAATCCCTCTCACAAAATACGACACACACTCATTTTAGCTCCTTAAAATAAAATAATAAAAAGATAAATCCTTTACAGGCAGTAACATATTTTTTCCAGGCAAATTCTCTCACTACTCTAAGCTTAAACCACTACCACCACCACCACCATAGTGTTGTTGCAATAATATCTTAAATATCCCGCGAAACGACACCGCCCGTCTCGTCATTGACCATCACTAACTATACCTCCACCTACCCGATCTTGTTCCATTACTCTCATTCAACAATACATACAATCATGTTGTCATCGTCTTACGTATCTCGTAACTTTTCGTATCGAAATAATCCTGGATCGATCCCAACATTTAATCAACGACATTCACCCGATCATCCCGTCTCATTCTATTCAACAATAGATTTGAATTGCATGGCAATTGCATGCAAGTCGATTACGATTACGTTCAACTATAACCAATAGCTGAATTGTAATGGCCTCCACACATGGTTCGTTACATTGCCGGCAGATAGCAGTTATAGCACATAATAAATTCTAGTTATAGACCGCCCATCAGCCACTTAAAGGCGGAGTTTAAAATCCGTTGACGTCATGACGATGGAAATGCCACACCTAAAATACAACTGCATGGAATACAGTGCTGGTTGAAGGAAGAGGAAAGGAGTAGTTCTAGTTTTGTTTTTTTTTTCTTTTTGAGGTTGCGATGCTGACTGACTAGTTAGCTAGCTGGCTTGCCTGGAGGTGATGAAGGTTGGAAATGAAAATTTCGAATTTTTTGAGTATATTTGCAATTTATATGAAAATTTCAAATAATCTTGTCATTATGATATGAACTTTTATGAAGACTTGAGGGCATTAGGAGTTACCGGGGTTTTTAAATAAGTGGCGCTGGAAAGTTTGTAATATTTTGGGATTCGCAAGAAAAGTGGCGAAGTCGATGCAAATAGAAAATTTGAATTACTGAAAAATATATTAATTCTAACTTATATTTATAACAACCTCAACAATTAAAAATCTTTCCCTGACAAAATCCACGGAAAACTACTATTATTCCAATCCACTAAATCTTCACGCACACATAGGCACCCACACTTACACACACATTTAACATCGTCACACACAAAATCCGACGGACGATGGCGTTTAAAATGAAGAAAGATCATCGTTTTCCAGGCCAATGAAAGTGATATTATTATTATTATTTTGTGTATCATTTTAAATTACATTAAGTCAGGTCAGGCAGGATAGGACGACGCCAATAAAAATTATTATTAAACAAATAAACAAAAATGGTTATTAAGTATGGGAAAAAATTATTTATTAAAATTTTTATTATTGAAAAATTAATTATTGAAATTCAAATGAGACTTACTTTAAATAGAAAACAGTATTTTTCGTTTATGGTGTATGTCTATGTATATTGTCTAAGGTTAGTGTCTACTTAATAATAATAATAATATATACGTTCATGGCATGTTAAATTCGCTCACTGATTTATTTTAATCTGTGTACTTGGTTAAAAACGATAGTCCTTTTTGAAGCCGACTGGTATTTTACTTATGTAAATAAAATCATAAAAAAATTACAGCTTTATTACCTCTACGTGAATTAATTTTTTTTTTTGGGCGATTTGATTTTAACAATTAATTATACTTTATGAATGAATTTGATTGCTTTAATATTTTGTTTTTGTTCAATTTAACTCTCTATCTCTTTCCGGGTAACGCATTCCTTCGTATCTCTTTCTCTTTTTTAGAGAGAAACTTATAGATGTCAAAAAAGCAGTTTATTTATTGCATACGCATTAAGCAACAATTTCCAGAAAGCAATTAATTATAATTAATAATGTCCCTATCTTGAAAATGCATTTATTCTTCTGAAAAAGATACTTACAAGAGACAATCTTGAAGAAAAAAGCAACGAATAATTCTTTATACATTTTAAATAAAGGCTTGTTCGCACTGACACCCACCTATAATATAAGTGAGTAATAATTTATGATTAATTCACTTATTATTAAATTAATTTCCATTATTAGATACTAACTGGGTTCTGTTTACTATCTTAATTGCTATTCTATCCATCTAATGCATGTGAGTGAGTGTGACATATATGCTGAATTTGTTTGGACGCACCCTTAAATACATTGTCGTTCGTTGAATGTTTATTGTATGCATTTATATATATGTCATTTTGGGAATGTGAAGAAGAAAACCGATACCCACAACGTGGCTGGTTTACTGGCTGATCTGTATGGTCGATATCTCTTTTTAGTTTTTTTTTTTTTCTAAGTGAAAAATGTTCTTTCAATCCTTCTTTATTTTTTATTTTGTTTTTCGAAAGACACAGAAAAGGAGTGGCCACATTTTTTTTGGTTAATTAAGAGAGTAACTGTAATCATTAATTATTGATAGATACAAAATTATGGTGGTAATTTGGGTGTTAATAAAATGAATGAAGAGCGCGATTGTCTGACGCGCACGAGTGTGCAAATCTGAGCATATATGCAAATAGTATTAATTAATAAGCACACCCATTAAAAAAAGAACAGTTTAATCTTCACAAAAAAGTATCAAAAGAACTAATTAACGGCAACTGACAATGAGCGAACAAATGTTGAAAAAACAGTTGGAGAAAAAGTTGTCCAGAAATACTGAGTGATGAAAGACAGATTTCATAATACGAAATAAATTGAATAATAATAATAATAATAAACACATGTTTTATGTATTCAAAAAAAAAAAAAACAAAAAAAAAGTGATTTGAACACTTCAAGGGAATAGATTCAAAACGAGCCAAACTTTCATGACTTCCCATGATTCAAGTGGTTCGAGACTATTTAGAATCCATGACAGTTAACTCTTTATATTGTCTTTGACAGCACAGACTGTTTTTCGACGCGAAAACCCTAATTTGATTAGGTTAAAGTTCATTAAACTTTTATCTTTGTCAAATATATAAATAATTTAATTAAAAATTTGATACGGTATTCGACAACATATAATCATAGGCCCATCCCATCATCATCATACAACCATTTATAAACAAATCAAAATAATTATTAAAATTATGTATAATGGTAATATGCTGCTATTTTTGCTAATCCTTAATTAAGACCGGATTTTAATTGTCACTATGACATTCTATCTTTGATTTTTCTTTGTATATGTATAGGTATATGTAGTGCCAAAATTGTTGATTTGTTATTAAACTCTGAAAGTGTTACGCAATACTTAATTTTTATATTTATACTAATAATAATAAAAAAAAATAGATATTTAATTTAATTAATTTTGTTGGCTATTTACCTTATGTTGCCGTCATCACATCACACGTACCTAGTTCTGGTCAAGCAGGACGACGCACACAGATCCTTGATAAAGCTGAAAAGTAAGAAATAATGTAAAGACTTTAATACAGAAACCACCACACAAGGACATGATCTAATGCGTAACACTGGTATTTTCTTCGACATTCCACAATATCGTTTTTACCTATTTTTTTGCATAAAAATTCTATGACAGCCTTCAAATGCGATTTTATCTGTATTTAAAAGTCTAGAAAAAAATTTATTTAAAAACATACATCAATAATATTGCGAAAATAAAATGTCACCAATGTGACTGGTTTATTGCACATTCTTCTTCTTATTCTGCTTTTACTTTAAAGTGGTAAACATTGTGAAGATAAAGAAACGATTTCTGTCTAAAATTCAGTATAAGAATTTGATTGCTTTATGGATTTTTTTTATTTAAAAGCATTGATACGTTGCAAGCAGGTAAATTACTAAGAAACTCATTTGAGATTCATGAAATTCGTTGAATATTATTGTTATAGTTCATGAAATCATAAACTTCCAGAAGGCAATAATTGTCACATTTTCAATAGAAGTTTTTACTTTCGCTTCTCACTCTCGCTTATTTTTTTTTGAAAGGACAACCCCCATAACTTTTAGATTAAATAAATATTTTTTTTTAAAATATTCTGTAGTCGTAAAATACATTGATAGACGTATTATGAAAGAAAGGCCAGTGATTTTTGACAAGCCTATCAGCCGACCTTCATCCATATGTTTAGTAAAGACGAGACGATGGTTGATGCACCCATATCTTTTTCATGATTCTATTTCGGTTTTTTTTTTATAGAAATAATAACAGGCCCCCCCAAAGGGACTATTATAAAACTAATAGAAAAGTTTAGGAATCGTATCGTATATGGTGAGTGGAAAAACACTTTTAATTTCATGGATGAGCACCCCAAGAAACTCATCCCCATATCAAATTTGAACTTTGAACGCCTTCTTATCTAATTATCGTATTTCTCCTCTTCTAAAGTATCTTTCTTTGTTTTTCCGTGTCGGCAGAGTTTCGAAGGGGAAAGATTTTTTTTTTGACAGGGAAGAAATTGGAAGTGGCGGTGTGCAAAAAAGAAAGTTTATGACGATGAAAACAAGCAGAATAGGATAGAAGAAAAAGGAACTAATAAACAAGACGATGAGGAAGTTGTAAGCGAAAAATTAAGATAATTTTCTTGTGATAAAAGTAAATCAATCAATCTTGTACAACAATTGCAGTCGAAATTTCAATTCTCTTCGTATTTCACGTATATTTTCCACTCATTTAAAACTGCATAATAGCACATATCCTGCACTGTTCCTCAATCTTCCACCACTTTCACATTCAATTTATCCAAATTCCACCTGCTAAAAATTCATACCTTTCCATTCGTTTCTTTAATTAAAAATAGCTTACAAATCGCCAAACATGCAGGAATAAGGAGCCTAAAGATGGGGTCGTATTCTGCCTGAAAGTTTTTCTTACAAGCTAATAACATCTGTACCTAGGGGAATGAGGAGCGGGAGTTAACTGAATGGTTAAGAATATTTTACGAGAATGGCCTCGTTCAATTTATTGCAGGGATTTTCTTCTTTTTTCTTTTTTGTTTTTGGTGCTACTCTCCACTTTTTTTTCTAGTAATGGAAAACTTTTTGCTGGGAAATTTCTAGCGAGTGTATTACTTCTCTTTGAGATATATGTATACCTACATGGGAATCGACAAAATGAGGGTGAAGTGCTTTAAAAAGAAAAACCGCATTGAAATCGCAAAAAAAAGGAAGATTTTATATTAATGAAAATGGTTGGAAAAACCTTTAAGATTTACCCAAAGAAATTAATTGGCTACTCCTCCTTTCCCACCACCGATTCTCATTCATTTTCCTTTAGTAAAAACAAAAGAAAAACTCACAGCGATATATACTAGGAGGATGGGGGTAAACAAGAGGAAAATTGCTGCTGTAAAATACCGCGTGACAGAGTTATAAAACATTTTCCTTCTTCAAGCTCTCTGAGCTTAACTCAGAGAACTCACTCCCTTCGAACAACAACAACCTGCGTCTGACAGCTGAAACGTAATTTGTTAGTCCCTAATGGGACTCACTCCCTATAACCTCGCCTGGTTACCGCGGTGGCAGCGGGAGGGAGCGAAAGGCGGTAGCCAGGAATGGATGGATGGATGGATGAATAGGTATAAGGGCCACAATCTCGAGGAGTAGAATGCGAATTGGGAATATGAAAATTGGGATTTATCGAGTTTAATAAAAATATATATTTATAAGAAAGAATGTGTCTCAGGCAGGCACACAATGCTGCTGTGTTTGCTCTGCTCTCGCTTTTATTTTAATATGTGATGACACTTCGTGTTGTTTATGAGAGAATTTCACCCTCCTGCGTTCGATCTTGTCTCTATGATGGGATACCTATGTCATCGTCACAAATAATAAAATTGAAAATCTTTGTTAATATTCAAAAATTCTTCAGCTGTGGAATTCAATATTCATTGCAAATTGACAATGAAATGAAAGGATTTTCCGTTACGAAATTTGCCGATTGTACACAATTGATATTGGTGAGGAAATCGATTGGAAAATATTCAGCTATTCAAGCTGCATGCAAGCAATAATGCAGAATGTTCGAGGGGACGAGTTTTGATTTTCCAAATCCGTATTTATACCTGTATACGTGAATACTTAAATCAATCAGAAGACACAACCATTAATGTCTAGCGCCACCCTTGCCGGAAAATTTATCATTATGTTTCCTAATAATTATACAAAAAATGCCGCCATTCAACCGTCACCACCACAACACAGGTAAGTTACGAGTCTACCTTTCCAAAATGGTTTGTTTGACAAATCTAGGTGGAGCAAAGTAATTTATTAGTTTAAAAAATCCATGTAATAATTTATAGAGGGTACTAAAAAATGAAGAAGATCCCCATCTTGTAGATATGATTTAACGTTGTTTTTTATGTTGCTCTAGCTGACATTTTTAGGAACTTTAATAGCGTATTTTATAGCTGGAATTATAATAATAATTATTATTAAAATGTATGTTATACAAAGAAAGAAAGTTGTGTGTCGGCAATCTTTGTTGTACCATACCATCCCCATTAGAGGCGGGCCAACAACACAGGAAAAAAAAAATTTAATCAAAATTGGTTTACCTTGTCGTAGAAAAAATTCTAATTTAAATTTTACGGCTGATATAATAAAATGAGACTAGCAAAATTACCCCTCAAGGTGCGAATATATTTATCTATCCAGGGATGCTCCCATTGTATGCGTCTTATTTATATATACCTATACAAAAAAAAAAAGAAGAAAATAAAGGCAAAAAACTCATGGGTAATATAGGCTACATTGTGGTTATTGAATTGATCAATTTAGGCTCACAAACATGAGCCATTTTTCCCGCATCAGCAATACCATTCTCCTCCATCCTCACTTTCCTGCACTTTTACTACTACTGATCCAGACAGGCCCATCTAAAGCAGCGGTAAAAGGGCCTTATTATATATATATACCCACACACACACACACACACAGAGTATAAAAGGCAAGAAAGAAAACACCCTGGAAAAATTGAACGTTATACGCCCTGAAACATATTGTTATGTTCAGTTTTTCATTATGCATTCACCATTTTCGCTTTATGCGCGGACTCATGGCCATTTTCTTTTTGAAAAGTCTCTCTATTACAAATTGCAAATTTATGTTGTGTTATGTATATGCGGTAGTGTGTGTGTGTGTGTAGGTCGAAATTTATTTATGAAACGGTGGAAACTTTTTCTTTTTTTTTTTTTAAATCTGGATTTTCTTGTATCAAGAGTTTTTTAAAACCATACAACACGACCGAAACCCACCATCACCATCATCTGCTTCTTCGAAGACCTCCTGCATATCATTAGCATTCAATATAAGCTATAACCAGTTTATAGCTTGGCATAGGAGAGGCAAAGAGAAAAGAAATTTCTCTGTTTTCAATAAAGATTTCGAGATTTTCCTAGAAATGGAAATTAAAAAAGTAAGATAAGCTACTAATAGCATTCCAATGTATCTCGTATTTTCAATTAATTAATGATAAGTATCAGTAGAGGAGAAAATCTTTCTTTAAGTGACGGAATCAATCAAGTTTCAATTTATGGAAAGTTTCTTGAGAAACTAGAGTAAAGCTACCCAAAGTTTAAACATCAAATACAATACATCAAAAAACAATAAATCAAAAAACAAAAAAAGTAATGATCAATTTGGGCAAGCTTTATTTCTCTCATCTCAACCACATCAATAAAAGTCGTTATAGATTTTTCCAAATGAATATTTATTTCAGTTCAGACAATCTGTACATTTTACAATAATATTTAGGTATATTATTATTATTATTATTATTGGGATTACACATTACAAGTTAAATATAATAAGAAACATGGCATCAAAGCATAATAATAAATGTAACACTACTATAGTTGAGTAGTGGCTACACCTCTATAGGTATATTTTATCTATTCCATATTTTAATATAATTAATTATCATTATTATAGTAATATAATACACATCAAGTAAAAGTTTTTAATTAAAATTTAATTCGGTTCGAGGGTTTGCATAATAATCGGAAGATAATCAGAGAAAAATTACAACATTTTTAGTGGAAAAGATAGTTCTCAACTGACATTTCACAAAAACAAAAAGTCGGAAAACTGATGCATATTACATCGTACAATCCACTAAAAATATCTTTTATTTATATTCTACACATACATATTTATTATTACTATAATATGTATAAACATTAAAATTTTATAAATTGTTGAGTTAGTTTATTTATTTAATTTATTTAAAGCGCACCGATAAGTGTGTTTGTTTATTTTAATAATTGTTACTATAAAATGTTCCGATGTAACAAAAGGCAATGTTTAAAAACAAAGAAAAACTTGGAAAAGATAACAGATTTCAGCCCGTACTAATGATGTATCTATACGCTATCGTTCATGGGCACCATCATCATTGTTAGCTGCTCGATCAATCGATCGGCTACTTAATTGACGATGCCCATGTCCGAGGGCTTATAAATTCTACACCAACGCGTTCTGGACAGGCCAAATAAATATCGAAACATAATGTACACTAATTAAAAACCAACAAACGCCTCTACTAAATTTTTAATATTAATATTATTATAGTAAAAAGGAATGGCGAAACAGTTTTATTATAAGGAGAGCAATAATTATGTATATTCAGCAACATTATATACCTAAATTCTGAGCTTCAATAATGTTTGTTTAATATAAAAAAATTAAAATTAACAAGAATAGTACAATTATTATACGACAAAAAAAAAACATTCACCTAAAAAGAAAACTAAGTTTACATTGATTTTCATTTAGGCCAAACGAAATGAATGATTTTAAAACAACTCTAGTCTAAGATCCTTTTCTAATAATAATATAAGTACTCGTAAGTAATAAAAAAGGAATTTTGCATTTTGTACTTTATTTCCGCTCCGTTTTTTCTAATTAGTTAAAAGAAAAAAGCCAAAATGGGCGAGAAAAATCATTAAATATGAATTGCACCAATGTCCTGGGTCCTTTTAATTTAATTTTTATAATAGTTTTAAATAACAGATAGATAGTAATTTCATTAATTAATTAAATAATAATAAATTATATTGCACATTATATTAATTAATTCGAATGATAAAATCAATTAAAAAAATATGTATACGTTTATAACAAAAGTTCAAAGCCGCTTATTTTATTTCTAAAATCAAGTCTTTTTTTCATAATTATTAATTAATTGTTAATTATTATGATATGATGAGATTACGCAACAAAGAAATTTCTTATAATATCAATGTAACTTAGTTTTAAAATTAACTTTTTTTCCAAAATTCTGTTTTCAGCTCATCGATTACGTTAGTTATAGAATTATCACAGGCCAAATACTATCGGAAAATGAAACGAAATGAATCTCGCAATTTTTTTTTGTGATTTTTGCATCACATTCACAAAAAGAGACATCAAAATATTATAATAATTTATTGAAGCGAGAGCATGCACGAATATCTTTCTCAGTCTGACTTTCTTAATACATAAATTCTACAAAATAGTAAGTTTTAGAATAATAATCATTATTATATTAAGTAGATACAAGATAGGCGTGCCAATCAATTCATCATGCTCATCTTGCATTATACATACATTATAAATTAATTAATATTATTACGTATAAGTTACTGATAAACCTGCTGTTAGCTGTCTAAAGCGGCCCTAATATATTTACATAAAAATCTACTTAATAGTTAAAAAAACTGTACATAGATAACGTTATAGCAGGAGGAGAACACAATCGATTTTAAAGGAAAACACTCTATTTTGTTAAATATTATAAAATTAAAATTATAAAATGTAAGTAGATGTGTGTTTTTAAAGCGGGCGGTTAGACGCTCTTCGTAACTTGTTATGATTCTCGATTAGCTATAGTAGAGGTATACCATCGGCGGCGATGCTTCGATAGTGTGTTAAGCCGCTGATGATATGCTGCATTCATATTGACAGTCAATCGCAAGTTGCAACGAAGTACGTGTAACTGTCCAATTATCAAGAAACAAAAAAAAAACACAACATTTCTGAACAATAATAATGAAAATTAGGAGGTGGAAAACCGCAATTATATTTCAAAAATTAAAATTGAATGAAACTTAATCACGTATACGTTCATATATATGTTTTTTTTTATACACAAATTACACGAAGAAAAAAAAACATTAAAATTAATAATAAAATAAAAAACAAAAACTCAAAAATATACAAATCGGGACTTAAAAGTATGTATTGTTATATTGTAAAAGACGTATCGAAAAGTAAATTTACATTTTTTTATCTTTTTTTTTTATAATTTTTAAATGTGTATTTTTATTATTATTATTTTTGTAAAGTGTTTTTGTTTTTTAATCAAACATTGTTATATTGTACAGTTTTACGTATCTATATTAGGTGTATGTGTGTGTGTGAATGTATTTATGATAGAGAGAGAGACATAGCGAAAGATAAATAGAATTATAACAAGGAGAAAGGCTCTAATATTATCTAGTAATGATAAAATGCATTAATATATTTATTATTATTATTATACTATTACGCATATATGTATGTACTTTCAAAGAACCACGTCTAAATGAAACATTAAAATTGTTTCCTCGGCAAAGAAATAGGATGGCAGAGAATTGTGAAATCTGAATATCTGCCCTTTTGAATTTCTCCCTTTTTTTTTAAAGCATACTTCGTAAAATATTTCGAACACTAATGCGATGTAATCGGGAAATTCTAAAAATTTCACTATTACCTAAATCTATAATTCTTGTTTGTCTTTTTTTTATCATTAGTTTTTGTTTAATTCCAAAATGCATAAGTATAGCAAAAACAAGAGGCAAACTAGGATTAAAAACTAATAACATAATAAGCGACTTCTTCAAAAAACACATGGGGGCTTTATTCAGATTACACTTACATACGCATTGTAAGATAGTACTAGTACTATACACTGAGAAGTATTACATTACAGAAGTGAATAATAAACTGCTTTAATTGCTATTTTAATATTATTTTGCTTTTCACCTATACTTTTATAATATTTTTTTTATTACGTTTGTTCTACCCTGACACCAAATTACGTATAAAGAGAGTACTAGAAATAATATATCAATATTATTATTATTATTATCTATGTATAACCGGGGGAGAGAAAAACGCATTCGGGCGTTTTCTTTACAAAATGATTAGTATATTGCATTGTATTAATATGGAAAAATATATAATTTTGTTGCTGTTGCTGCTACTGCTGCTTCTGACGGTTTTGCTGCTTGTAATATAAGTAAATAAGTTTCTATTTTAGAAAATTGGCACAAAACTTCTACTAAATGAAAGAATTGGGACTAGAAAAACAGAAAAACGAAATAATTTTCTGCCTAATAAAAAAATGAAAAAGTTGAAAACATCAAATGAAACTATTAAAGCTTTAAATTTTTTTTTTTTTTTGGAAAGACAACTTACACAATAATTACCTACAAGTGCATATAAAAGAGTTTTAAAGACATGTTTCTTATCATTTGGAAATATTTCAATATGACTTCATCCACTCATGATGTTATCTTAAGAAAAATGTCTTTTACAAACTTTTAAAACTTGATGACGAAGATGATTTCAACTTTTAGAGGAAATTTTTAAGGACAAAAAAGATAATTGAACCAATATATTCTAAGTTGGTTGCTTTTTAATTAAACTTTCGCAATCAATGGAGCCATTGATGAAACTTAACCTCGAAAAATAGATTTAAAAAAATATAAATAACACAATATCTGCAACAACTAAAAGACGTAAATAAAAATGGAAAAATCACAATAATAATTTGTAAAAAATAAATTGATAAAGTACAAATGGAAAACTAAAACATAAAATAAAAAAAATTGAATGAACTATCAATAATCTACTTCTAAAGTATAAAAAATAATAAAACATAAACGCACTACAATTTAATTTTTTTCTTTTCTTTTATTTACAATCAACTAATTAGTAATCATTATTATTAACGCACAAAAAAAAACAACGAAGCAAAGATCTTGTGAGATTCAAACATAATAAAAAGATCTAATAATTATTAAGAGCAACATAAAAAATACACTGAAGTAAATACAACGTTTTAAAGTACAGCGCACACTGAACTTTATTTGCGCCAATTAAAATAGCATTGCATTGTTTTCTGGACAAGCAAATCTTGTGGTCAACTTTGCTCTTCACTAAACATCAACATCTACATATACACACAGCTTAAAAAATGCTGATGTCCAACCACATAGAACAAAGGAACACTGAATTACAAAACAAAAAGGAGTAAAAACAAGGCAAAAAAGTCAAAAATACAAATAAACAAAAAAATAATTACAACTACGTATATGTATTGTAGAATTAAATGGCACAAAAACAAAATAAAACAATCCTAAGTTGGACCAACTTTCGTAACACCTTTTAATAAATCCGCAGCGCTTTCCGATTTTAAACTCATTTTCATTGGATCATGATGATGCTGATGGACTATACTATCGCCTACCATACTTTGTTTTTGTTTTTCTAATTGTTGCTGTTTGTGTTTCTCTTGTTCTTCGCGTTCTCTTCGAGCTTGTTCATTGATTTCTTTTACTGCTCGTAGTTCTTTTTTCAATTTCATTCGACGATTTTGAAACCAAATTTTTATTTGACGTTCAGTCAAACACAGTGCATGAGCAATTTCGATTCGTCGTCTGCGTGTCAGATAATGATTGAAATGGAATTCTTTTTCTAATTCCAGTGTTTGGAAACGTGTATAGGTTTGTCGGCCACGTCGCCTTGGACAACCATTTGGACCTATGGAAAGTATGGAAAAAATATGAAAATTAACTACGTTTAATTAAAAAAGAAAAAATGGAAAATGAAGAAAAATCGATGGTGAAAACAGCAAAATGACAACACAACGTTCTGTCTTATCATAAACTCAAATCTATGTTACGGAATGTTATTTCCTTTTTCACAGTCCGAAGATGGAAAATTGAAATTTTTGAAATGTATATTTTGTCCGAAAAAGAACACGAAATAAAATCACCCATCAAAAAAAAACTACGCCAACGACATCAGTAAAAATGAGATTAGAGCGGAAATGTGTCCTATATACACACACAACGGGACACTGTGGGGAAAAGGAAAGGGGGATTGAACATATAATATCTCGTTATGTAAAGTAACTGTTTACAAACATATAATTTAACGTGAATGCATCCATAATGTTAGTATAATAGGGTGACCGCCCCCGATGAAAATGGTTTATTACAAAATACTTACATGGACGACTGGGTAGTTAAATGTTCATTTGTTTTTCTGTAGCTAATAATTTTTACATGAACAAGTAAAATGTTTATAACCTTTTACTAGGAAAATTAATTTTTTAGAAATAGAATTTTTTTATGGCTTTGCATATAGTAGAAAGTGTATTTTATCTACCTAGGTCAATCAAGTAGCTGCTTTACTTAACTAAGACGATGACACTGTGTGATAAATTTATATTTTGCTATTATGGTAGATTGCGGTAGTTTATATGTAACACGGCAGGAGACTGCTAGTTTTCTGCCTTGTTACTATATTATTCCATAAACTCAATAAAAACATTGAATACGTACTATAAGCCTATTGTGCGCTAGTCTTAACGAAGACCTGTCGATGAAATACAACCCTAACAAAAATAAAATGCGATAACACTACTGCATTTCATTGCAGAAAGTTGTCAAGGGTTAAAAGCTTACTGTAAATTACTGTTACATTTTTTTTTCTTTTTTCTTTTTAGAAAGTTTGATTACATTCGTAAAAAAAGAAATATTTTCAGGTTATTTCCTGTTCATTGACCGCAATACCATCATTTTTCTATATTCAATAAAAATTCATTCATCAATAATTAAATACAATTCATCTCTCTCTTGCACATATCAGTTCCTACCACATACTATACGTCTAGTTTCATCCCATCTCTTCTACAAGCAGCAATCGAAAATGAGCCCCTGTTGGTCGCCATGGTAACGACCCACGTCGTCCTCCACGGGCGGCAGGGTTGTGGTGTGTGCGCCATATTGCATCAGATTCCATTCCATTCTATTCCACACGTACACATATAATACCAGTGAGATATACAGGGTTGGACTGGTGAACATTTGTCTTAATACAAAATGATATTAGTGGTTTAATTGAGAGGTAGTTGGCGCTATTTGGTAGGGGCTATTTTCATATTTTGTTTAATCAAAACTTAAAAGCTTTCAAGCCTCAAAAACAATTGGACGTTCTTTAGTTTCCTGCGAAAGTAATTGAAGATTGCGTGAATGACAATTTTTTTTTTGTTTGCAATTTCACAGAAAAAACTGTCACCATAAATCCTTTCGGTGCATCTTAAAAATTCAAAATTAAAAAAAAAAAACGAATTTAATCCGTCCATGTATATACATACCCAATAATGGTCCTGCGACCATACTATACACACGGTAAAAAGTAGTATTTTATATACTCTACCTATAGCAGTATGCAAAATAAAAAAAGAAGAATGCAAATGCGAGCGGTGTTTTGTGTGTTCGCGTATTTCACCCTACAGTTATCTTCTCTTAATCTTATATACCTACAAAACAACAGCACCAATAACTGCGGCCATTAATAACCCTATAGGGGCCCATTATCTTGGCTAATTAATCTAGACAACAGAGCACAGTCTTAGAGGTACAATATCGTAAACAATCAAAAACATTGGAATAGATGCAGAGCGAGAGAGCAAGGTAAACGGAGATAGGGAGAGAGAGAAAGACGTTATCTTCCAAGAAGGGTGTCAGAAAAATTATTATAACGATGGCTAGCGGAGAATATTAGAGAAGGGAATAACTATAGGCTTTTATTTTAGATGAGCTTCAATCAAATTGAGATTTTAGATAAATTAGTGTTGAGTTGTCAACGTTAGATAGGATTTATTATTATTACTATTATTGTCCCAAAAGCTTAATGGAATAATGCATAGATAATAATTGATTGGTGTTCGTTGGTGAAAGCTTTCACTGTAACAGTGAATGTCCACCTTTAAGTTGAAATTGCTTTTCTGTGTTGAAAGAACAATTTCAATGAAATACGATATTCATTGCACGTCGACGCTGTTTTTTTTCCCTGAAGTTTTCCTACCCTTTTCTTTGGACCAGGAATTGGTGGCGCACATCTGCTGCTCGAATCGTGACTTTACGTTAGATTATTTTGAATCTGTACTATAAGCAGAGCTTTTCTTTATTATTATTTTTTTTTTTTCGTTTAATTGTACTATGTATTTACAATCAAATGAAAGACTTTAATTATTAAGTGGCTGCGTCTTGGCTACTTTTAATCGAAATATATTTATGTATAACATAAATCCTAGATAATCCCTATAACGAGCATATTTACGATCCCATATCGTCGTTAAAATTCAATAGAAATTAATGGATTTATAGGACTTCTTTGAACATCTAATTGTCTATGCGTCACATATGCACGCACAATACGAAACGAAACGAAAGAAGGAAGAAAAGACATTATTCTTTGTCTACGACTATCTTCTTCTTCTTATTTAATATTCTACGTAGGTTTTCGTTTAATAGGAATTGGAAAAAATAAACAGTTGAAATGCTGGCGTCTCTATACGAATAATTTATGCTTGACAAGGAAACTAAAGTATTGTGAAGACATTTAGAAAAAAGTTAAACTTGAAGAGATGTAAGTAAAAATAGGAAATAGACATTGATAAGATAATGAATAAGTTCTTCTGGTCGTTATTTAATAAAAAAAAAAATCAATTAGTATATTTAAAAGCACAGGAAATGATCAGATTGCATTTAAAATTCCTAATAATTACACATTTAATTAAACAAAATAAACTTAGGTATTATTATATGTAATATTAATTAGAAATCCTTAATTAACGTGCAAATTAACTGCCCAATAACAATTATTCTAATGGAACATTGTTTAATATTTTAACGTCGAGAAAACGCCATTCAGGGTATAATAATGTAATGGCGTGTTATAAAGCTGTAAATAATGGCAATAACGTTTAATGAGTGAAAAAACTAATTAATTTCTTATATCATAAAGTATGGAGAATTGTAATAGATGGTGATAATAGCTTCCTATTATGTCAATTTTTATATAAGTGGCAATAGCTTGACAAATCCAGGAAAAGACGAGACTTATTGAAATCATTTCAACTTATCAAGTACTTGCCTATATTTCACTAGCTTAACTAACGACGTGGAATGGGAACAGTGACTTTACGAACGAAAATAACTTGTTGGTGAGGAGCATAGGGACGACTCGACGCATTATTCAAATTCAATGCTGAATAACTATTAGCCCCGCATTCTGCCATTTGCTTATATGAAAACCATTAAATTAGGAAAATCAAAACAAATTTCCTCGTCATTTCAATTACAGATGCAAATTTGAATATCTCGCTCCCTTCAGGCTAAATTTTTTCATTTAAAATTAGCCTATCAAAAACATGTACACCCCCGTTCTACCTCCAAAAATGATAAACATTCAAAATGCAAACAGCAAGTTGGAAAAAGAACAAGAAACGCACAAAAAAAAAAAGGAAGAAAATGCGCCCCTACAAAAAGGAAGTGATAACTATAAAAATAACAGGCCATGGGTGCGGAAAAGTGTGGAAATGAAAAGTGCGAAGAAAGGTGCTGTTGCTGGTGGTAGTAAAATGAACACTATGTGGGTGAGGTGGATAGAGATGCAAGAGGCAAGAAAAAACTTTCCAAGGATCAGAAAAAAAACGCCATCTAGACGGGACATTTGACACATTTTATTAGGCACTAGATCGAAATGAAGATGGAGGTGGAGGTGGAAGCTGATGTAATGGTGGTGGTGGTGTTGGTGGTGCTGATACCAGTGAAGTGACACTGTTGCGTGTTACGATTTCCATGGTCGTTTTTCCTTTTTTTTTTTTGTGTGTGTCTAGATTGTGAAAATTTGTTGCAAACGAACAACTTGTTCGTTTTCGAGGGGTGGGTGAAAGGGGTAGGAGGAGGTTGCTTTATGTAAAATAGTATTATTCTGCGTGTGTGTTTGAGCCTTATGGATCGGATGATTTCATTTCCTTTTGTAGATGACGGATAAATTGCGACAAAAATATGTATGTTTAAGTTGATCCAGACAAAATGGATTCAGTTATTTTACCATCCAATTCTCTGTTTATGATTTATGTAAATGAGTTAATTTTAATTTATGGCCCAATTAAATGTCCCATTTCTTGTATCTTATTTATTTATTTTTAAATAAAATAAGAAATTCACAAGAGTATTTTTATATTGATTCAGACAATAATTTATGTGTTTTTACTCAATGAATAAAACAAGATGCAAATTTTTGGTGCATCCATTTTAAAAAAATTTATTACTCGATAACAAAATTTTAATCGAGTCGTAAATATAAATCTGTCATGTTTCTCAATTTTATTGGATTCTTTTTATTTGGAAATTTAATACCAAGTTTTTAGAGTAGGATTTGAACCAAAAATAAAAAAAAAATTATATAAAACGAACTTGTCTATAGAATAATTATTCCTGTTTCCTGCTACTATCTTTCATATTACTCATACACGTTGAAATTATCCATATAAGGAAATGGAACGAAATAGAAATAAGCGTATTATCAAAAATGCAAAACAGAACTGGCGAGCCGAGATGTTAAAATGTGTTGCCTTTAGTGGTCGTAAAACTTTTTTCTGCTTTTTTATTACCAACCTGGTCAGGATTTTTATTGATGTACGTATCCGTTACATTCCTAACCTAGGCTATTTTTTCTTCATTTCTGTGATGCATTTTAACGTGAAATGTTTTTAATTAAAAATTTCAGTAGAATTTGAGACGATCTAGAAATGAATATCAATCGATTCACACAAATACGCGTAATGTTAAATACTAGATAAGAATAATTAGATATTTCTTCTACAGAATTTATTTATCTATATGGCCGTCAGCATCATCGGAGTGGCGCCGTTTACTACGCTATACGCTGTGACATTTAACTACGTATCGGCAGACACAGGGCAGTGACTACCAATCGAGCGCTCTGATCCACACTGAAATTTACAAAACCGTAACTTTCAGAGCGCCCGAAACTTTTATGGTTACACTATATCGTTGTGTATTAATTTGCGTTAATTTCATTGACAAATAAGTCATATGACTCTTTGGAATCATTGCACAAATTCAATTATTTGATTCTATTCGAAACAGCTAACAAACCTCAGCGCCTATTTAACCATTTCCCAACTACATATACTATGTATTTATCTAAGTGTTCGATTTCCTAAACTCTCTTTACGGTTTCTATCATCCCATTTCCAATACCACTTTTGCCTCAAAAAAGAAAAAATCCCCACCAAACGGATACCATTTCTTTTCTGTTATCTACATAGTGAAAACATTTTTAACACCCCACTGCAACTACAACTACAACAACAACCATTTTCACAGCCAGGGCTAAACGGTGCTGCATAGCGTTATCTTCATTGTGTCGCCCCGCCACGTCAAAGGGGTAAATACAACCGTTGAGGTGCAATCGAATAGGATAGAATAGGGCGAACGGGGTAATCGATGGTGGTGGAAAGGGGTAGTAGTTATGTATGCGGTTTCTTGCCCACCATCTAACCCCTGTAATATTACTGCTGCTGCAGCTCTATGTGTGTCTGGTCTGGAATTTTCTATATATGTATGCATGTATTGAGGTTTGCAATTCTCCTCTGCATAGACTATGTGAATTTGAAATATTTAATTAGCAAAGGGGAATGATGGTAAAGAGCAGATGATTAAGGGGGCTGGGAGGCAACGGGTGATGATTTTACTTGGCCATTTTGTGCCAAGTTGCAAGCTGGAAATTGTTATTGTGAAATACAAAGTTAGTGTAAACGATATTCTGGGAAATATTAGGGACTAGACGAGTAATTTACGGCGGCGTGCTGGTTTCCTGTTCTCCTCTATAAAATTATTGTCCATGATTTATTGACATATTATAAAAATCACATAATCTCGCACTCGTTTATTATAAATAAAAAAAAAATATTTAAATTTAAATTACTTTGTGCATGAACTTAATTACATTTTAAAATACATTTGCGTGCGTAGCATGCTATTAACTTTTGTGGTTTTGTGGTAGTAAAATATCACACACACACACACGTTAAATGGAAAATTAATTTTCAACGAATGGGAAGGATTACCATATAGATTTAATAAAACTCGGATAATTATTCGCACAAAAAATACAATAATTCCACACACACACATATACTTTTTCTATCCTATAAATGAAACGGTGTGCTTTAGCTAAATGACAGCTCATTAATCATAGAAAACTATGCCAAAGAAAATTACATAATTCATTCTTGCATGCTAAATTTTTTTTATTATTTTTTTGGAATAGAAGAAAAGTAGAATATTTAAAGAAAATCCCATGGAAAACTAACTTGAAAACTATAGATTTTATTCCCTTAAACTTCTTCATTCCTTATCCTTTCCTTCTCTCTCTCTCTCTTTGCCTCGTTAAATTCCAGATCAAACAAAAGAAGAATTTCGTTTATGTTGAAAGAACATTTACGATTCCCTGGATGATCATTTTATCTGGAAAACATTTTCAAGCTATCTGGCAAACGATCGATTTTTTTTTGTTGTGCAAAAGAAGAGGTGGTGGCGGTGGTGGTGGAAAGAGAAATGTCAGTTGGTAATGGCAATTTACTGCTTTTGAAGAAGTTAGGTATATTTGAAGGTGGTGATATTTCGCTAGTTTTTTTTTTTTTCGTTTATTTCTCGAGAGCCGGGCAAAAGAAGAGGGAGCGTCCGAACTAAGCACAACACAAATTATTATCCTCCCCATGGGCTACTGTTTCCATCGACGTCCATAAAATAAGGAATCGTACAATTGGTTCCATCAAATATTGCTTCATTGTGTGATATCGATTAAATTAAATTAGCATAACAAATTTTATGACTTTATATGTAGATCAAAATCCAAATCAAATTACACCCAAAACACATCGAAAATATTTTATATTCCGTTCTATCTCTCTGGCCTAACGCCAGTCTGCCATTGATTATATTGCATTGAAATTCAAATAATGTCACAATGTAGTCCCATTAAATTTCTATGCTTTCCACCTACCACCACCACTACTACCACCAATTAAATCATTAATTCCATTTTACAATCTAGTCAGCCAGCCAGCCTCCCTCGGTTTTGTGCTTTGGGTTAATATCCATTTCAAACCATTCCCGTTATTTATCTCTCTTATACGAAGAGCGCGCACATTCCTGTTTCCCATTTAAAATTAAAATTGCGATTGGAGTGGCGGAGACGGGGGTAGTGGATGAACAACAGCATCCCTCCTGATGTTACACCATCAGAATCTAATTTTCAGAGAGAGAGAGAGAGACAGAGAAGGGAGGTGGTGGAGAGAATTAGTTCAGGCAAGCTCTTTTTTTATGGTGTTGATAAAACCAAATTTTTGGAATATTTAAACAAGTTGAATCGCTACAATAGATGGCGAGGGTAGGAAAAATAGTAAATACTAGAGATATCGTTACTGTGTAATTGCCAAAAAAGTTTTGTGGAATAAAGAAATAATATTTAATATTAATTCGAAAATTTTCATTTAGATATACGAACATTTCATAGCTCGGAATCACTCATCAATTCCATTATTAGTTTTCGAAAATGAACATGTCTGTGAACGTAATTAAGAAATGTAAAGTAGAGATTAATGAGGCTATAAAAAATGTTGGGCAAACATGTCTACGTATTTTCCACAATATCTTAGATAATGGGAAAGTATTCCTTGGAAACGACGACAAAAACCTGCTATACACATACAATTAAGTACACAATATTATATTTTTATAGTTAAACTTGCACTTGGATAGGTGAGCTCCAACAAGTCAATCATCAGTTCCTTGCAACTTTCGAAAGCCAACAAATCAATTAACATTAATGAATGTTTAAAGTGTGCTGCTTAAAATATATACGAATATTTTCTTAAGCCCTTAAGATATGTATTTCCACAAGACGGATCAAGCCAGCACACAAAGCATCTTATACAACTTTAAAAACTTCTCCCAAACTTTCACCCTTATACCACTTAAATTATGCAAGTGATTTATACATCTTGTGGGATACCTACGCCTCATTCCTTCGTTCATCCCAAGTTATCTTATCCGAATTTTTCAGTCAGGCGAAAAAAAAAACACATCCTTGGATATGATTTATTAAAATCCATTAAGCCAGGCAATTTAACTTTGTTAGTAAGCAATTTAATATCAAAAACTTTCAAATTAAATCTCCTCGAATAAAGAAAAAAAAACAAAACCAGTAGATAGGGTATGTCGTTCAAAGGGGGTTAGAGCCAATTATGCCTCTAGTTTTTCTGTGACAAAAGAATTTTAGTTATGTAAAAACCAAAATGAAACTCATACATTTCCATTATGATTATTATGAATTCATCCATGGACCGGTATGGTCAGATAGATTATTCTTATACTCTATATGAACTTTCCTCTCTCTCTCTCTTGTCAACCCCCCCACCTCTTCTGAGTCCCTTCAAAACTCCCATTTCAACGGAATAAAATCATTATGCATGAACGACCGCACAATGGAAAATTATCCTGAATGGAAACTCCCTGATGGCTTCCACGATAAAGAAATTCAACTCTTAATTTATTGCCATTGTGCTTGGGACCAACGTTATTTGAATACATATTTTGTCTGAGAGTATGGACAAAGAGCGAGAGAGAGAGAGATTCGAAAAACAAAAAACAACAGAAGACACAGAGAAAATGTTATTCAAATCAGATTCTATCAAAAAGATAAAACAAGTTCTTTTGATGAAATAAATTAATCGTGGTGATATTCTCATATATAATGGTTAATAATAATCATAATATGAGATCACGACCGGCGGCAGCTTTCGTTTCATTTGAATTTTTCCCACAAGCTAAAAATTGAATTTTAAAGAATGCATTCACAGAAGAGTAATGGCTCCAAGTAGCCAATAACGGTTATTGAGCAATGCATTCTTTGATCGTCCGTCTGTTCATCCCAAAATCATGGTAGTTACGATAATTGTAAGTTTTGAACTTCCTATTTTCCAACTACAAATTATAAATTCTCTTTTTTTGAATCAAAATCATAAATCACTGACTACATTTATTTAATTATTTTTACTGCACGTCATAAACAACAATGGCAACAAAGACATAATAATAATACAGAAGAAGAGTTTTTTTTTTCCCTAGCAAAACATAAAAGAACATGTTGTAAAGATGTAAACTGAAGTAATGGATGTAACGACGTGACCGAAAGTACGATTCCATTTTAACGCACCATTAAAAAATCCTAGCAATACATGCACATGCTTGTACATGAAACAATAAAATTTCTACCCATTAAACAATCAGTTAGTTTAATTTCGTTGTTTAACGACGTTGTAAGTTTAAAATAACTTCAAACTACCAAAAAGCAAAAAAACGGATAATTTTTTTTATAAAAAAAGGTCTAAGCAAAATACAGTAATCACAAAATTCTATCTCCCAAATGGAATATCAAACTTCAAGAAGACCTTGGATCATTTTTCGAAAATGTCAAATAAAAACAACTTTCAGTTTCCATCTTTCTACCTAGAAATGTTTTTGTTTGACTGGTTCCAAAGGAAAAGGAGGAGAAGAATGTATCATAAATTTGAAATCAAAAACCACCCGACGACGAAAAACATAATCTTCTCACTCACTTTAGTATATGGTTAACACCCAGACTAGCATATCGTTTCCTTGTTAGTTGAACTCGTGTCTAGAGTTAATGATTCACGTTTTTACTTTCCTAGGACACATTTGGGGTTGTTATTCCTGAATTTCCCTCAAAAAATTCTCCAAAATTATGTTGTTAGAATAGAGAGTAAACATTAAAAATTAACTTAAGCAGTAAAATACGTACAATGAACATTAAATTTCAAAACAATAAATCCTTTAACTCTCGATAATTTTACTATATACATATACACCATACAGTAACAACTAACACTTTGTAGAGGCATTTTGATCATTAACGATGCCATAAAGATATCGTTAACTGACATTTAAATCTTCCAGCTTCCTAGCCAAAACGATATAGATGTAAAGATATATTTAGAAAATCTATTCGTCCTCCCTTCATCTTTTCGATTCTCTCTATCTCTTTACAGTCAGAATTATTGCAAGTGAGTACATGTGAAAACCAAGAGGAATTGACAATTTAAGTCGTTTTCGAATAAAATAATCACATTTACGAGTTTCAATATAATTCGTATTTTGTTATCTTAGTTATTCTATATTTAAAGTCTACCTAATATTTTTGTATGCAAATTTACATTTTTGACACTTGTAGAAACGTCAGCTAGTCAGTCTACTGATTCTATCATTCAATTTAAAGAAATTCAACACTTAATTCGATAAAAACATAATAAAATAACCACTTTTCATTAACCTAACATTACTATTATTTGCATTAAAAAGGTATATTTATCAATTCCCCTTGATTTTTTACCATGAGAATTCAATAAGTCTGACTGTATACTGAAACACGAACATCTTAATAAAAAACGTTATTAAAAATTTAAAAAGACCGAAAAAGGAAATTAACCTTATTGGGAGTTGTAAATTTCAATTAAGAACAGAAAAAAAAAACAGGGAATGTTTTCCGTGCTTTTGTGAGAAAGGAGCAAGAACACAAACAACAATTTCCTAATCGATTTTATTAGGGTGGGTCCCATTAATTCTAATTCTAACTTCGGTTTTAGTGTCAGTTCAGACAAGCAATTCCTTTTCTTTCTCTCTCTCTCTCTCTTTTCAGCCCTATGAAAGAAAATTAAATTTATCGTTTTGTTGTTCTAGTTTATGAGCGAAATGAACTTTTTACAAATTGAGATAATTCTTTTTCTAACGAGACAGAGAGAGAGAGAGAGTTGGAAATAAGAAAAATGGGGGTAAGAATTGGGAGGAGGCGTAGAACGGTTGGAAGAAAGAAAAATTGAGAAAAACTGCTCGAGCTATCTGATGAATTTTATGTTTTTACAACGTATAATATGTGGTGCCAAAAATAGCCATAATTTTTCTCTTTTTTTCGGTAGTGTAATTTCCCTTGGTTCGTTTTCAACCCCTCTAAAATTAAATTATCCCCAAAAAAACATTTTATTATATGTATATGTATCTATCTCCTGTTCTCTTGTAATTCCTTTCTTGGCCATAAATATTCTAGAAAAATGGACATGTTCCCCCCTTTAATCGTGAAAAACCTGGGCGTATGGTAATCACGTATCATCATCAATACTATCTCTACACACCCTTTAGATGGACGGACGGACCTACACTACATATAGGTTGTTTTCGAAAGGGCTACGATCTTAATCTCAGGGGAAACACCCGAAATTTTCAAGACCCTTTTTGGTCATCATTGCCTGATGCAGCAGAAGGGATATACGATGGTGGCAAGGAAATTAAACTGGTATTTCTTTCTGATGGCCAAGCAGATGATGATGGTGATGATGAAAAAAAAAATGGACGCATTGGGCATTGTTACTAATGTCTTCTCTGCAGCAATTCAACAACAGCAAATAAATAAAGGAAAAAATCGTGTGCAATACATGCCAAGCCAAAGGAAATTTATGTTATATACAGACGAATACCGCTTTTCCCCATCCATACACATAGAGCCCAAGATTAAAACTCATATTTTATATTTTATTTCCGCTTCTGCCCCTCTGTCTCTCTCTCTGGCAGTTTTCTCCTTCTTCCTCACCATGGACCAATTCTTCCCTCATATCTCTCTCTTACTCCTACACTAGCATCATAGCTATTTTCCTCGGCAAACTTTTCGCGATCCATTGGCTTTTCTTTCAGACTTAATGAGTTCCAAAAAGTTTTTCAAGAACCCATTCTGTTTCGCACTTTACCAGATAAATTAGCCTCAAAGCATTACTGGGATTGAATTTTTCGGCAGTTTAGTGACCCCCCGCACTCTTTTCTTCGTCTCTCCGACTTACACAGTCTATCCCTTTTTCTTTTTCTTCTTTTACTACATGCCTTTACGTAATTTTTCTTGTGGTTAATATTCTGGGTCTATTGGGTTTAGTTAGTTAGGGAATAAGAGCAGGGAAGGAAAGGATGTTTTCCAATGTGAAAATGTGGTGTTGTAATGCTAATTCGTTCAGTCGATTTCCTTAAATGAATTGGCTTGTAATTTTTTTTTTTTTCTTTTACTGTTTTGGCCTTTTCTTTATTTGTTTCTTGTTTCCCTTATATTATTCAGAGAAGAAAATCAGAAATGGAAAATTAAATTAGCATATTTTTCGTTTGCTTGAAATATATGGGCGCATCATAATTGGAATATGTAAAGATCGCGAAGTAGGAGGCGGAGAAAGAGGAGAAGAATACATTATTTATACTACACAAACAAACAATAAACCGTTAAGTGAATTGAAAATCCTTTTTAAAAAAAAAAGAGAAAAGTAATTTTTACGACATAAATTCAATGGTTTATTAAACGATAACATTCAGTATGTTAATTAAGACATTTTGCAGGCTGTTTTTATTGTAACTGGAACAACTTAGAAATTAATGGACCAATTCGATATGAATAATAATTAAAGCTAATAGAATAGATAAGAAAGCATTTATTCCATTAAAAATCATTCGAGAAACCAGCAGCAGCAGCAAATATATGCCTACTCAATAGAATTTTGCATTAAGATCATAACGGAATCACTAATTTGTTGCAGTTTCCAACTATACATTTAGAAGGTATTGATTAGAAATTGAAATAGAAAAAGTAATGTTAGTGTGGGCTCTATCTGTATCCTGGTATGATATGAACACGTCGAGGTAAACAACTAAATCTGAATAATTATCAAAAAATTACGCAATTGAATCGAGCCTCTAACTGGATACCAATGACTTTTTTCGAGTAAAATATGTGAGAATTGTATATATAAATTTTATTGTAAAGCGGCGTTTAGATCTGCTAAAATTTGCGCCGAGTCGAACAGCTTATACGCATGATACCCGGGCACAAAGTATAAAACAAATTTATTCATGTGTCTATGAAAAAATTGAAGAATATTGAAGGGTGTAATTCTTATCAGAAACCACCAACATGTGGACTTTTCAACAATATTAAAACCTTTTTCACATTTTATGCTTTATCTATCTATATACAAGATGATGATGATGACTTAAGAAAAAAAAAATGTTTACGAGCAATAAAAATTTGTAAAGCAATGTAGAAAAATGCCCGTAAATTTTCATTTTATTTCCGCGGAAGTTGCTTTGCTTTCTTATTAATTTTATATTATGAATTCTCGTTTTTTGTTTTTATTAATTTTTTTTTTTCAGCATGAAATATTATATAGCGAAATAAAAAAAGATTAATAACAAAAAAAAAAAGAAAAAGAAAAGGTAAAGCTCGATTGCGTGCTCTCCAGCAATATAGGGATTTATACCACATTTAGTTTTAGAGATAGATAGTTTTTGATAAGCACTAAAATAGACTGTTTATTTTTAGTAATAATAATTCAGTTTTGCAAATGAGTTTTATTAAATATTATAATTAGGTAGTCGTATGTCAAATGAGGTTTTTTTGATTTCATAAAACCCATTATACTTAAGCTGATTAACGGTTTCAAATTAATACGAAAATTTATGACATGGAAAAAAGCTATTGGAAATTTAAAATTTGCTTAATATTAATTTAGTCATTTATTAATGCTGTTATCACGATATTAACGCTAAAACACCAAATTTTTTTTTCCTTGCAGAAAAGAAGGAAATCATATTTTATTTCATAAAATAAATGTATTCCTTCGGCCAGACGACATTCTATGACATTAATTTATAATACATTATAATTAAATCGTTTGCGTTACATCATAAAGAAAGTTAAAGGTTCAATTAAATTAATTCTTACATTGTATAAATCATATTTTTAGACGATTTTAATGATCTGTATAATAGTATAATTGTATGTGTGGTTTGTGTAGGTGCGCGTCGTTATGTTTGTTTCACGCTTATTTTTTTTTGGTAAGAACTGAAGCGAAATATCAGAGCTTTTTAGGATTTATTCAAGAGAAGTGTTCCGGGTTTAGCAATTACACCTTTCTTCAGTTCCAAAATAAATATAAATCTTGGAAAGGTGAATCATTCAATCAAAATTCCGACAAATTATTATTTTATTCTTCTTTTGTGACATTCACCATGTTGCCAAACAAAGAGATTCATTTTTATTTTTTTTTATATGCCACATACATACATATAAACCTTTGCATTTTATTGCATTTTTATTAAATATCGTCTCGTATAAATGTCCCATAAACACACAATAAAAAAATTGAAAATTCTAAATGCAATAAGGAGCATATAATTGTAATTTAAATCGTTCAAAAACATTATAAAACGATCTAATAAATTACAACACGGATATTTATATGAAGTTATTATTATTTTGTTTTGACTTTTATCGTTTTTGAATTCTTTTGATTCAAAATTCTGTTTGAAAAATAATCAAATCAATTTAAAAATTAGCCAGCAAAATGTTTGTTGAATCCTGTTTAGTCAACATTTGTTTTATTACCGCAACCATTTCCTATACAGTAGTAAAAAACGAAAATTTTCTATTTTCATAGATTACTCAAAAAAAAAAAAAAGGAAAAATTATTGCACACAAGCGGAAAATACGAATGACTTGCCTAAAACACTAGTGGCCAAATAAAAATTATGAGCGTTCCTCTTTATCCTCCCTGCCCGCCATAATAATATGTCTACTAAAATTTGACAATGGCCCATATACTATAAACTTTACGATATATTATGAGGGTGCAAAGTAGCTATTTTGGCGCTATATACCAGAAGTACTTCAACCTACTCATTCAATGTCAATTGCTGTGCCCAGCGCCCCCTCTTTTTGTCGTCTGACTGACTGTCTTGTCTGCAGATATAGGTATAATATGTCTGTTGGTAATTTTATGTGTGTGAAGATACCCCATGCCATATCGTTACCGCCAAAATGTCAAAATGGCAGTCACTAAAATGTTGCCTTGAAAACATTTCTCGCACACCCTTTTCGTGTAATTTTCATAATGAGAATGTGATGTGAATGACACAAAGGGGAGTATTTTTTTTTTGGCATGTTATAATAATACTATCACTTTGTCCAGTTTGGCCAAATTACCCACATCTCCCCTAATTTTTTCTATCGAACGGAAAAAACATTCAATTTTCTATGGAATACTTATTTAATTTTGAAAGAATCGTAAACTAAAACTGGAACGATAAATTTATGCCAATTTTTTTTTTTTTTCTTTTTTAGTTAACACACACTAAAAACTTTATTTCTTTATTATATAGTTTTAGGATTTAAACAAAGAGAAAAAAGCGCTCGTCATCCATCCAACCAGCTAACTAAATGGGAAGGGGTTGAGAGGAACGAGGAGACAAACTTTCGAAAATTTACTGTCGCGTTTTACGATTTTGTGTATGTGGGATTGATTTGGTCCCTATTCTATCTATAGATATATTATGTAGTCAAAAATAACATCAAAAACACTAGAAGAGACTGGATTGCTTATTATACAAATTATTTTCGAAATTTATTATTATATGTTTACGATCGTAGGATTTTGATAAATAATAGAAATAAATAATGAAAAAAATATATGAAAATTAAGCACTTTTTTCATTGGAAATGGACTAATAAATTTACATTTAATACTAAAAAAATTGCAGCAAATTGCGGCAATTTTAATTGCATTCATAGATGATGACAGATGCTTCTCTCTCTCTCTTATTCTACTCTTTTGTTCTAACAAATTGACATTATGGATTGTTGGATTATCTCAATTCCATCATTAATTACATTCCCGCACAATATGTCGCTGTCATTTTTACGGCCCAAAATGTGCTTTGGTGTAATTACGCCCACGTTTTAATGCCATCTTTAGATATTTATTAAAAGTGCTCGTCGTTAGGGCAATATGGCGCGCGCGCGCGCAACTAATAAAAATCGCATGCCGTACTTCGGTATATTAATGAATTGATTAAGAGAAAGAAAAAGGGGTGAAAAATGAACAACGACAGTTGTAGTTAAATCGTTATGTACCCCTTTATTTCTAAGGATAATTGTGAAAGATGTCTCTGGCATGTTGATTGTCAAATAAGTCAGTTAAAGATGGCTGTAGTAGAATGACTGCTTTCGCTTTGTACTTTGTCATGCAACTTTCGTGAATTGCTGTATACATTTTATTTTTGGGTAATTTTCACAATTCGTCTATAGCTTCTTTATTAATTAAATTTCAAAAAAAACAAATTAAATTAATGGTTCGTCCGTTCGTTGTTAATATGTCAACATATACATTCATTTAAGCAATAAAATTAAATATCATTAGAAAAAATTAATAATTAATAAAGTAAATTGACACTAATTAGACAAACGTATTGTAATACAAAAATAGAAATTTTTGGCTGCCGAAATTATTATGTCTGTCTTTTGACATAAAAATAATAATACATAAAATACTATCAACACCACCTTGGAAATCATTTCTAAAAGAAAACAGCCATTGTGCAATACTTATCGCAAAATTTCAAAATCATTTTCAGCATATCTATAGTTAAATATCGAGGGCAGGTGAGAAATAATAGAGATAAAAATAGAGATAGAGATAGAGAGAGAGAGAGAGAGAGAGCGAGTTGCTTGTGTGGTGCTAACAAAAGATAACGCTACCTGAAATCTAACGAGCAGCAGACAAAAACGATGGGACCCTTGAGGGCGTAAGTACGTACAGTAGCAGATAAAGATCTTATGTATACAAAGCAGTCATAACCTAAAGCAAAATATGATTTTAATTATTCCCTGTATGCCTAATCTTCCTTTAATCCTCCCATTTCCTCTACTATAGTTGCGAACACGATGAATTCGCATAAAAAGACTTTTTTACACTGGAAAAGAAAGTTCCACGACAAATATCATTTACATGCCATCTCCCCTGCGTTTGCAGAGAGAGAGACAAAGAGGACCTAACAGTAGACAAATAAAACGAGGGTTAGAAAAGGGCTAATACTACAGATTTTAGTTTAGTGTGTTGCTAAAGTTAACACCACGTAATCCAGGTGCATTTTAACTTCAAGTTAAGGAAATGCATATTCAAATTGGCCTCGTATAGTACACACACACCTATTTGGTTCAGTTACTAGAGACCATTTTCGGTCATTAACGAACTTACGGAAACGATCAGAGAATTTGTAATTTTCCTTTTGCATTGCCATTTGCGATTTAATTAAACGACATGGGCGGGCGCGTGTGTACCTGTATGTGTGTTAATTTGCCTGCGAAGGGTTTTTGCGATATTTAAACTTGTAATTTTTGAGGTTGTGTGCGTAGTAATTTGAATGTTAAACGATCTATGCACTTCTCTTGGAAGTTAAGTTTTACCGCGACTATAGTTTATTTAAAGATGAAGAATTGAAGGTCGGACAAGCTAGCTGCTATCAACAAAATGGTTATTCTGCACACAATGCAAAGAACTATTGACATTTATGTATGGTCACGAAGAATTTCTACATAAACTAATTAATTAATTATTATTGATAAATTAATGTAATACTTTTCACCATAAATATATACAATTTAAGAAAAATTATACAAAAATAACATAATTATTAAATAAACATTATTACTTGTATTATTAATAAACATACACAAAGAGATTTTAAATGGCAATTATGCAGCGCATAATAATTTAATATTAATTAGATATCAAGCACCTTTAAAAAAAGAAAAATCAGAACTGCGATAAGATATACTTATAAATATTGGTCAAATATAAATAAACAACAAAACGATACTACTGGACAGGCAAGTTGTGTTTATATTTACTAAACAATTGCTCCAATTTTTGATTTATTTTCAACGTCTTAAAAGTTGTAGAACAAACACAATATTTAATTCATATCCACTCTACATTGGGACCATTTGGAAATGTCCTACAATTCCCCATACTTTTCCCTTCATAATTTTATTTTATTCACGATTTATTTTTAAATAAATATTTTATTCACGAAATTCCTTTTCCTTTAAAATTGTCAGCAGTAAATAATGCTCCACGGTGTCATACATAACCTTCAATCCATTCTCTTCTTTATATGTATGTGTGTATCCTTCAACGGCCCAAGAAAAGATCAAATCTCTAATTCAAAGAAAACCATGAAAAAAAAACCAATTGGACATACTTTCCCTTTAGAAAAAGAAGAAACCAACCAAATACACATGTGCGTGTGTGTCTCTTTAGGCCTTTTTTAAACTATTTTATGATTGTTGATTTTCGATTTGACATCACCAAGGATAGACAGCAGCATCAAGTTATCGGTGCCTTTTTCTGTTTTTAAACAGATTGAATAAATACTAATCAGCAGATAAAAATAGAGATTTCCAATATTTTGCATCAGAAGCAACATACATTACAATAATCTAAAAAAAAATGCTCAAAAACCAGAGGAATACATCGATTAGGGACATTTTCCATTATACCCCTCCATAATTAATTAGGACACGCCCAACAAATTGCCATATTGCATATTTAAAGCCAATCTAAACCTTGCTACACCTACCCTGTTCCCCTGTACATTTTTATTGAATAAGAAATTACCAAATTCAAATATACCTGGGTTTCTTCAAGTGTTCTGTGATTTATGATTATGCAAAAAATTAAAAAATCCAAAAGGTCATTTACATACATGCAGTAGTACCTACATATGTGATCAAGTCATATGATTTGTTATATTTATTATTATTATTATTGTTGTTGCATAAAACCACTTTCATAAAACTACTGTGGTACAAAATCGTATTCTGCGACAACGATCAAACCACATAGGAAACGCGATGTCATGGAACCCGTGTAACATTTTGATTCCATGAAAAAGAAACGAAAAAGGTAAAAACAACAACTTAGAAATATTAGAAAAAATAGTCATATTAGTAAGAATGAGGGTTAATAAATTAGAATTTGGTAAATTCTTGAAGGTCTAATCAAACAATAAATGTAATTGAAGGCGCCACAAATTGCTTCCTTTAAACCCAAAAAAAACAAAAAAAATACTGAGAAAAGAAAATATGACTTTGTGATTTACTGACTTGATTTTTCTGAGTGGCAATATATAATTATGCCGCTTCTAGGCGACACAAAGGAGTAAGTAAGTTCTGAAAATAACAAGAACAATGCCTAGTATAAATAGTAATTATTAATTACTATAAACAATTTGCCTATAATAAACTATGACTTAATATTATGTTGTTTGTCGCATATTTGTTGTGAGGTTTGCTATTATGTATCATTAAAGTAATTTAATGGTTTCGCAAAGATAAGATAAGCTTTTTTTCGCTTGGTAAGTGAGATCATGTATCTATTGATCTATTTCTATGAAATAAGTCGATAATATTCAGTAAAGAGAAATGAAATAAATAATTTAATAACTTTTCTATTCAATTACTCATAAATAAATCTTCTAACTACAATTTTTTTTAAATGAAAACGAAGATTTATGGAAAATTCCACGAAAATTAGGTCAGTTTTTATATTCATTCTCTTATCAAATTGTCCAGTCGATTTATTTTTAATTTATCGAGGAAATTAACCTATTTTCTATATTTAACTTTATTATTAAAAGTTAGGCGAAAAAAAAACCGTGAAAAATCCGAATATTTTAATTAATATTGTAAACATGTCTGCGCATGCGCTACAGCCTAGATAGGTCACTTATAATTACTGGTAGATTGCCAGAAGTCAATAAAATCTGCATAATTCGTCGTCTCCGCGGGCAATTTGTTCCAATTATTCCAACGTCCTTGAACTTGAATTGTATGTCTCTGCATTTGATTATAATAAATTTAAAACATTATAATGCAAATAACATGTCAACAAACCATCGCTATCATTATCATCATCATAATGTCCCGACTATCTACTACAGTCATTGTACATTATACATGTATAATCAAATTACCATCTATCCAGGCAGACAGACAGACAGCCATCATACCAGTCATATTATGGCGAATATAAAGCATTTTCAACGGCGATTTTTATTACCTTAAGAGGTAGTTTTGTTGTCTTAGAAACATGTGGAAAATGTGTATGTTTCGTGCAAATTTATTTATGTTCCTAAACTGGTAGTTTTGTAAAAAAAAATTTAAAGGCATGCGCACACCAAACGACTATAAGATGATACACTATGTTTCTTTTTTTAATTGATCCAAATATGACACAAAGGCTGTTATTGTCATTTCCCGTTATTTATTATTAATAAAAATGAAATTTTATACGTTGGAACCGTATTGAACTTGGTGTGTGTTCTCCTTTATATCTATCAGCTTTACTTGCAATTTATTTTAGAAGAGAAAAATGGATAGCTAAGAAAAGTTAACAGAAATTAAATTTTCCCATGACTTTTTTTGTATAAATCAAAATCACATATCAGCAACTATAATAATAATAGTAACAAAAAAAAGCTTGCTAAATGTAGGTCACTACTAAAACTTCGTCTATGTATGTGCAAGTGTGTAATATTCCAAGAAAATTAACAATAAAATTTCGATTCATCAATCATCTCGTATCGAATTCCGATTGTACGGTAAGATCCCAACCGCATAGGGCTACTAGACGATTTTTTTTTTTTTTATCATAATACACAGGGTTAAACTTTCTAATTTTTTTTCTTATTGGAACAAATTAAAGATATTTTTTTTGTAACTAACCTGACCACCTAGTTTGTAGAAGCATTTCAAGGAATAATCTATTTTATCTTATGTCGTTATTATCATGATAAGATCACACAATTCAATCGATTGATAGTAATAAAAATAACACAATTAGTACAATATGGAGACATACATATGCTAAAGCAATGCCATAATAATAATAATAATGGTTATTATTATTATTATATTTTAAGTAGCCTTATAAAGTATTATTTATGCAATGAATATTATGAATTAAAATCGCCCATTATACTATTAAGATACATCATATTCTTTAATTATAATTGAAACGATGATTTTTATTGGGAACGTAAATTCAAATTGCATTTATATTTCAACGGGACGACGATTAAAATTAAATGTCTAAGAAAAGTGGTTGTCATTTTGCTCTTTTCCACATTTGATATGATGTTAGTAGTAAATAAATAGGAAAATTATTTTACCAATGCAATGACGAGGTGCATAAATATAAAGAAAATCTTTGTCCTTAACCGAATTGTGCATGTATGGAAAAATGAAATACAGTACAACTTCGATCTATTAGAAATCGACGAAGAATAGACAATTGTAGTTAAAAAAAATATAGAAGTTGATCGAGCTATCGTTGCAAGCGCGATATTGAAGTACGAAATGTCACAGATGATTGTTTTATATTGTGAAATAATAATATTAAAAGATCAGGGTAATCGATGACGTGGAATGTATTGCATATAGGAAGTCACTGATTGTGCTTTATACAAAATGCACTGATCGATTTAGTTTTTACTGTATTTTTCAAATCTTTCAACACGTTATTTGCATTGATAAAATAGGTTATAGAGATAGAAAAAATATGTACCATTGTACTCACCACAGACGACCCGATCAAAGGGACTCATCCAGTCTAGAAAATTGGAAAAAAAACAATGAAATTCGTATAAAAACTAACAATCAAATAATTACTTACAATAATTATAAAAGTAATTAAGTAAATTAATTAGCGGCAATTATATGTTTCAGGAGAAAATGAACAATAATTAAAATAAAAAGCATATTTATTAATTATAATTCGTCAGAGTGCATAACAACAAACAACAAAAATCAGATGATGATCAAATAATAAAGAGAAACTGAACAAGTGACAGCAGATGTGTTAATTTTGCCAAAAATGAAAAAAAAAGTGATTAATTACGTTTCTTTGACGTGTCATTATTTCATTGTTAATGACACCTTTCTGCTACCTGTACAATTGATCCATTATCAATTGTATCGTACTGTTTAATGCCCTCTTTCTAGCCCAAAACAGGTCGTAAAAACTTCCAAACAAACAATTAATTATTGTCCATTTATTGTTTAGAACCACACACAAAAAAAATGTGATAAACATTTGACAGAAGTCGGTGTGAAAATATTAGCCAATAAAAAGTGGTGTGTAAAACATCCATTTAAGTGCTGCCGTCACTATAAAGCTTCACCTCTATAAAAATTGTTTGTTTACCCCCTTCATCATAAATCTCTTAAGTATGTATTTTTATGCCTTTTTCTGTTTAACTGAATTTCGTTCATTGCATTATGCTATTGTGATAAATGCGGTTGCACCACTTATCGAAGTTTAACTGTAATTGTCGCAAATTTTGTCGGTATTTAATTAACCCTGTTTTTTCTCATTGGTTAATTAACATACCGCATCGATTCGCTGTGTCATCAAAGAAGGATCTTTCCAATTATTTTTAATTTCTTTCAATTTAAATCAAGAGATTAGACGCAAGGGTAAAAGCAAGAAAGAGAGGAAAGAGAGCGAGAGAGTGAAAGACCTCATTGAAGACCACCCATCAAAACGAATAGAAAATATCTTTAGCAAAATGCTTACCGGAATAAATAATTCACAGAAAATTATATAATTAAATCGATATTATTGACAAAGTAGGCCCATTTGAATAAATTAAAATCTATATAATTGCCAAAGACATATTTTTTCTACTAATTTTGCGGATGTTGATCATATTGCGCATGTCCTTTCTCAATAAGTATTGATATTTTCGGAATGATGACTTTTATACATGAATTAAATATTTATAATTGTAATGATTATAGTAAAATTGTTTTTAATTGAATTTATGCATCCTGACGAACTCTGTTCCATCGAAATTAGTATTTATTTTAATTCCCCACTTTTGCAATTACCTAATACAACAAATTAAATTGTACATAGTTTAATTAATTTGAATAGGGGTACCCGCATGCGCAGTAAAAAAAGTCAATATACATATACAGGATGTACCACAATAATACAATAGTTGAATTACTGATTAAAAAAGTAAAAATTTTCCAATATAGTTAAGATTCTATTTGGAACAACCTATAAAAAAGGAAAATTATTGAAAAGTAAATCAGGTTAATAGTTGCCACTAATTAATTTAATATGCTTAGATGGTACTAAAGCATTCAATTTTATTACCTTAATTGAAAATATAAAATAGTAATTGCCATATTATTGATAATAATAATAATAATAATAAATATATATTCACCTACCTGTGATTGACATCCAAGGATAACGGGGTATATCTGGAATTGGCTGGCCGCCGGGTGCTGTTGGTTGTGAACAAGAATTTAATGGATCAACAACAGCACTAGCTGCTTGATGATAAAATTGTGCCGCAACGGCCATTGATGCTGATGCAGCACTAACTGAACTGGCTGCCGAAACGGCAGCCCCATTCTGGTGATGATGTCCTAATGTGTAATTTACCATTGAATCGGTTGGTGCCACATTCCCTGTAAGGCCGGCAGTGTACCTGCAGGATTTATCTGTGGCAGCATCAACGGCCGCAGCTAGTGCTGCCGTACTGGCACTGGTTGGAAATGCACCAGGAACCATTGAACCGGTAGCTGCAGCGGCACCAAATGCGGCAGCCGCCACCGCTTGCTGTTGATGATGATGATGGGCAGCTGCCGTTGCTGCCGATACATATGGATACATTCTGGATGCTGGCGATGTAGACGATGCGCTACTATTTGAATGTTGTGGCGATGAACCACTTGGAGATCCAGAGGAACTGTAATTAACGACGGAAGCTAAACCGGCTTCGATCGACGAGGTACTGACAGGGGACGTTTGAAACAAATGTTGATGCTGGAATTGCTGATGGTACTTTGGGAGCATACTATCAATAATGAATTTGGAACTCATCGCTGATGGGCCAAAACTGCCTTAGTATTATCTAAGGTGTTGTCCCAATCACTAGAACCGTACCGCGCACTGTTTACCATAGTCCGGTAAATCCGTAATGCGAAATATTTCGCGCCGTTACCAACAAACAAACAAACAACACGCTTTTTAGCTCTGTATAATTTTTTTACGACCGGCTACTCGTTTAACCCTATTGCCAGAGTGATTTCTCACGCGTCCTTCTCCTCTACTTCTTCGAATCATTTATGACCCATGTATGTGCAGTCTATAGCCCTCTATGCCTTAAGCACGGTACTAGATGCTCGTAAATGGCGTGCCCCTCCATGCCGCATCAATTCGAGCAGGTGCGGCATCAACCAATGGCAATTTAGTTTGCCACGCGGATTGCCAGCCAGCCGGCCCTCGTTTCGCTCCATTTCGATCTTCCAATGGGCCAAAAAGCTTCGCTTGATGTTAAACAGCATCACTAAAAAGATATTCAGCAATCGGATTTTTGCATTGCCACTCCACTATTATTATTATAATAATTTTAACAAATTTTAACTTTATCTGAACACTTAAACAATAAACTGATAATATACGATGCTTTTCTGTAAGTTTGAAAATATACATGTAGGCGATGTGTTTAACAACAAATGTTGTTAAACTTTTTCGTTTCAAAAGATAATTAATTATTATTAAATAATTGTTATGCAATCCGTCCAATTAACGGTAAAATGTAAGATGTCAATTACATTTGTTCTTATTTAATTTTTTATAAAACGACAATCAGATTTATGACCATAATTTCCATAAACAAAATTATTTAATAAATCCAAAATATTGCTTCGACATGCTACGTTGCGCCATCTTTTATCGAAAGCTCAAAGCATTGAGGGACAACGTACAAGAAGAAGATGAGGAAACGAAATAAAATTCTCCGAGCTTTTATTAGTATACAGGGCCGGACAATAAAATTTTAATTTTTTGTTTAAAGAAATATAATCATTTTTCACATGATTTACGTTCATTAGTAAAGGAACAGATGGTAAATTGCTAATAATTGAATAAATTGCATCTTGATTGATTCGTCTTTGTAAACTAAGTGGAAAACTAAAACTATTAATTTTTACAGACCAAAGAAAATTGTCAGATATATAGAAATGAAAATTCACATTGTTTTATATGAATTTCCACATTTTTATAAATATCAAAAAGTCGATTGACGTTTTTGAACATTACGATCCTGTGCATCAATATAAAATCAAGATTTTTCCACAGCGATTGCCTTGCCGCAGTAAAGAAAACCCCACATTTCCGAGCTGTGTCTATCTATATAGCTGTTATTTTCATATATTGGCCATACTATGCCAATGGCTATTGACACTTTATTCCATGTTTTACTTTACTTTACTTCCCTCTGCCAAACGCTTGGAAAAACGAAATATGTGGCATCATAAAAGAGCCATATAAAAGTCCATCCGCCCACACCATTTAATAGTAAAAAAATTGCGATACGTATGGCTGTTGTTTTGAATTAATCCCCTCTCTTTTTTTTTCTTCAAGAAAATACACATATACATGTTATCATGTCCTGTGTGATGGAGAATATTTTGGAAAAATGGGGGAGCAAACTCTTAGGATTGCGCTTAATTATAATGGCAGATGTAAAAGGTACTTACCTGGCGGTGTTGATCGATGCCGCAGCCTCTGACCTGGAACAGACAAAATAAGATAAAATCTACTAGCATAAAAAACAGTAAAATAGGTTAAAAAGAACCCTTAAATCAAAAAGCAGAAAATCTAAATCGAGGGTAGAAGACAAATTAAGCTTCCTAAATACTAAATCACTATTTTAGCTATAGACAGATACATTTCAGACAGGCATAAATGTCACAATTCGCCTTCTTCTCCGCAATGCCTGACCTGCCTTTAGTGCGCTAGACCCATTCCAACTAAACTGAGTTAATGAGAAGGGATTGTGGTTTGGAAGTGTGAGTTAAAATTAAATTAAATCAAATCCCGGCCATAATATGAGATTTTCGAAGCATTCCAAATGGGGTTGTTTTAGAGATAATTGGAGGAAAATAAAAGAAAAATTGAAATTAAAATACCGAGGTATTTAATTAGATAATGAACGTCGCGTTCCTGTCAATATTATTACTACTACTATTATTATTATTATTATTATACGTAAGTAACAAACATTTCCACATTTTCCTTCTTGCAAATACTTACAACTAGCGCCATCTATACAACACCAGCTCAAACTCGATGCACATTAAATTCAACCCCTTATTAAGTACAAACCCTGAAATAAAATTTCCTATTCTTCTACAGCTATAAATTTATACCGGGACGTATCAAAAACTAAGCGAAACAAATGGGCGTACATTGATCAGTTAAAACATCAGCACTTTTAACTAAAACAAATTCACTTAATTATCGTCTTACATCAAATCATTACCGAACTACTTTACACCTTACTCCATTGGAACCCGCACCAAAACTAACTAAACGGAAACGAACCCCCGGCACCCCTGGTATAAAGAAATCAATAGCACACAATCTGTTTCAGTTGTTTGGCGGCGTTGTTACGCCCTCTTCGTGCCACCATTCGAAGCTCTATTCTGTATCTGCCCTTCACCATTGGGGGTTGAAATGGATGAAATGGTGGTCGCGGTGGCGGCGGTGGTACGGGTGGTGGTGGATGGCAGTGCAATATAAATGGTTTCCTTTTGCAAAACGAAAATATCGATTGTCTTTTTTTCTCTTCCTGAATCATAATTGTATAAGGGATGAATGTAAGCGATAGAGATAGAGATAGATAGATAGAAAAGAGAGGGCCAGACAAGGGCAGAGGTTAAGGGGTGGGAAATAGATACAAGTGTGGAAATAGTTTTGAATAGGGAATAACAGATGAAATAAGGTCCAGAATGTCAAATAGGATAAAAAGAACACGTGATAAATGGGTCGTTTCCTTGGAAAAGGACGGAATGTTTTTCTTTCTCTTTAGACATGGAACTAATTTTTAGAAATTAGTTCATATTTTTCTTTAAGAGAGAGGAAGATCTATTGTGTCTTCTACTAGAAGATTTATTACATTTCTGAATGCAACAGATGGGTTTTTTAGTGATTTATTATACCCATTTGAGTATAGGTATCTATAAAAAGGCTATAAATAGTCATTCTCACTATAAAGTTTCTGACGATAAAGCTCACTGAAATCACCATAAGACCCATCAATTAAATAGTATTTCTAGTGAGAACTGTTCTTTAAATGGCTGACCCAATAAATTTCTAAAAAAACCACCCAAATTCTTAGATAGTCTGTCTATAGAAAATAGAATACAAGCTGATAAAACTACATCGTGAAAGATTGATAAAAGAATTTGTTACATGAATAACTTTCCTATTTGAATAGAGATAAAAAAGAAGGACTAAAAATGATAAACTTATAGAAAAGGTAGTTGTAAAATTGGAGTAAATTGTTTAAGGGATGAAACAGTCTGTTTTATGTATTTGTTCGATTCAGTTTCATGGCGGCAAAATTTATAATTTGTGATGTGTTTGTGCCATTAGTGATTAGTGATGCTAATTTCTACTACTGATTCTAGTGGTGGAATGCAGATGAAAAACAGGATATTTTACTGACAAAAAACGGATACTTTTTTAACAAAAACATGGTAAATTATCACATATATTAATAATTTTATTTATATAGAAAATCAGTATTTTATTTCATCTACATTACTATAAATGATATTCAATACGCTAATGCGAATAAAACAAGTTTCTACTGCCTACTAACTATGAATGCCTACATGGACAAAAGGAGTGTCTTTATATCAATCACATGATTATTATTATTATCATTATTTTGTCGATATTCATACGCATAAATTCTAGTTCCCAGTTGTCAAAATGAACTACCATAACCATTTTGCTATACGAAATTAATGTTTTTACATGGCGAAAAAAAAAACCGATTAGAATATATTATTAGTATTTGTAAATTAATTGTTGAAACAATCTTTTTTTTTGTAAATTTAAACCCATTTTCAGAAATATTTGCATCGTAAATCCGACTTAATGCTAATTAGTGTTTACTCCAAATTATTCTTTAAGATTATTAATGATCCTTTACAAGTCATTAGTGTTGCCGAAATTAGTTTTATATGTAAAATAATTATGGTAATAGACAGATTAAAATACAAAAAAATGTCGGTTCAAAATACCTGCTGCCAAAAAATTGAAAAATGAAAAAGACAAAAATTATACTATAACGTGACGTCAGATAAAGAAATAGCAGATATGTAGGTATAAATAAAATAGCACAGACAGTGAAAAAATAATGAAATTAATTACAATAAAGCAGCAAAAAATTGCTATCTTGACAGTTATATTTAAAGACGCATATTTCTGCGCGTATAAACACTGACACACACGCATTTACTAATACTTTTAGGATTAGTTGCTCTTTAAAAAAAAAAAAGATGAATCCATTTTTATTATACAATTCGCCAAAAACTTTTCGAAAACTGAACAGACTTTTCATATATCTATCTACTCGTATATACTATACTAAATGCCATCTTTGTCAGTTGTTATACTTTTCCTTTTCTACTATAGATTCGCGGAAAACTGCAGCAGTACATTTACTTGATTACGTGAGAGAATTGTTAAAACTTTTGTTATACTATATATAGTATATAGCAGTAGTATTAGAAGGCGACGAAAAGCATTCTAGAAAGCTTCTTATAAACTTCAAGTTTTTACTTCAACTCTCTCTCTCTCTCTCTGTTACTCTCTGCTATCGGTTTTTTTTATGTTTTTAAAAAAAGTCTTTGTCTAACACCTGCTTATCCCGTGCAACAGCAGCAACAATAGTGGTGACAATAAGGAAAGTGTCTATAAGATTGGATGATATGTAAAGCCACTTTCTTTTGTAAAGTTCTTTGTTTGGAAATAGAGAATTATTCTTAGAGAACCATTCTATGAATTATTTAATCTTGTCAATAAATACGTTGGCAATTGTTGTATATTTGTTGATTTGATAGTAGTTGGACAGTAGTCAAATTTTTACGTTTTGATTAGTATTATTAAAGTTTAGTTTAGTATTTGATTCAAAATGATTTCTTTGTGAAGGCACAGTGTTTTTGTTGATATTTTTACCCGTTAAAAAAAAGTTAAATTTAGTATTTTTTCTTGAACTTTTGCAGCGTTTGTTTATAATTGTCTTTAAAGCACAAGAAAACGTGTAGTACACAACTTCACCTTAGTATAGATGAGTTTCTGAAAGTAAAATATTTTTTGACCCGTTAAAAACAAGTGATGTACAGTATTTTTTCTACAGTGGTTGATTATAATTGTGGCTAGAGTATTATAATATATTTAAGAAACAATTTAACTTTTTTGCCGGCACTCTGGATTTGTTAATAAAACCGCAGTGTTCCGGAACGTTTTTTCTTAACTTTACCAACAACTGACGTCTGCTATTTCTTCTTTTTCTTATCTAAGAATCAATGAAATTGACTATCGTTTTCATTGTATCACTTTTATCAGCATTCTTGACAATTGTCTAATAAATTGTCAAGAAGTTAATCAAATTCTTGACAATTTTGTCAAGAATTCCGCCAATTGATTCCCTGATAAATTGTTGACAAATTGTTATCTAATTTCTGTAAACAATTTGTTTCTCAAAAAGAAATTATAAATTGCAGACACATCAGACAAATGGACAGACAAACAGATAGACCTAGACATCGTCTTCTTGTCTTTGATTCCGTATGCTACCTTGAAAAATGTATATGGTTCGTCTGTGTGTTTTGGTTTTATAATATAAAAATTAAAATAATCAAAGTAGGCGATCTGTAATGAGGTCACGTTTGCAACAGCCGTTACATAATGATAAATCTGTTTGTTTTTTTTTTGACTTGAGTGAAAGTGGGGATAAAACATAAGAAAAGAAAAGATGTAAAATGTGTTTATAATGCGGAATTAACCTTGATATAGGCTCAAAGCCTGATTTAAAAAACGAAAATTTACATATTTAGTGATTAAAAGTGAGTTAATCCAGTTGGTAGCACTGTTTTTTGTCTGGATAGATTCAATAGTAGCGGCAGCAGCAGCTGTGCTACAACTGGAATTGTCTAATAACAGAAAAATTGCAAAAATTTCAATCGAGGGATCGGTATTGAATAGAGGGGTTGGTGCTAGTATTGTTAGTACAATCGGGGGTGTAAAATTTTTAAACAGAAAGAGCAAATCCATATACACACACACACATAGATAGTCATTTATGCACACAAATGCACAAAGAAAAAAAAAACGAAAAAAAAAAAATCAAGGGCGTAGCCCTCCATGCCAGCCAGTTGGTCGATATGACAATATGGCCGTCGTCGTCGTCGTTGTTCTGACAAAGACGACGGCTGCCTTTTTCAATGATGGCACACGAAAAACATGGATGCTGATCCACTGCTGAGAGGGACGCCTGTCAAAATTTCTACTCTATATGTATGTATGTACAAGTAGAAGAAAGAAGGGAAAAAAATAGTAGTAAAATAAAATAAAATCAGTTGAGATTTTGCTTGCCATCATCGTTTGTCATTTTTCTTAAATTTTCCTCTTGTTTTTTTTCTATTTTATTTTGAAAATGGAAAATTTTTGTGTGCGTCAGTTTAATACAAATAATTGCAATTTTATAAAGAGTTTATCAGAGTGTAATCTATAAAAAACGATAAAAAAGAGTAAGAAGAAGATGAATAAGAAGAAGAGAGAGAGTTTTCCAAGCAAATGACAGCTGTATTGAGGTAGGTTGACAACAAAGAAATCAATAAGGCTTATTATTAAAATTAGAGAAAAAAATTATTAATAGTTAGGCTTAATATCATTTATAACGACAGATCGGATTGAGTAAAATAAATTACACCAAATTACCCGGGTTATAGTGATTTGTTTATGTTTATACCTATTTATGTAGATCAAATGTTGACGTTTCCGTGATTATTCGAAACGATAATAAATCTAATTATTAATAAATTAAAATAAAACATTTCTCTTATTTAGTAGCTCATAATAGTTTATTTACTTAATTTTACTTCCGTGCATTTAAATTTCCATAAATTCATTTTTCATTTGGAAGTAGAATGTTTTCGTGCAATGAAAATGTTAAAATGCTCTGCACACACACACACACACACACACATACACAATAATCTCTTCATATAGAAGTTTATTTATTCTTTTTTAGTTTTCCTTTCTTTTCTGTTCTTTTTCTTTTATCATTAAAAAGATGATAAGAGAATTATAATAATTGTTTCAATTATCTTTGCAGTCACAACAAACTAAAGATTGCTCAAGTCATATATTTACGTAGGTATTTATCTATTAATATAAAAGCGCCTATTTCTGGTTAATTAACAGCTTTTTTTCACGCAATATGCCTCACTTTGTATACACAATGCTAATAAAAAAAAAAAAGATTTTTAAATAATATACAATGTGTGAAATTGCAACAGGAAAATGCATAGTTTTATTTTATTATGAAAAATTCAAATGTAATTTGCCGTAAATTGTAGAGTACAGTAGTCAACAGATAGATCCGTATACACACACCAGCACCTTTTTTGTTTTTTATGCCTATAAAAGTAATGTGGTGACACCTATTGGCCGATAAGATGGTTATTATATCATTATAGGTACCTGCTACACGTGTGGCGCCATCTGTACGTACATAAACCAATGCGAATTGTGTCATAATACATGTAATAGGAAAGTTATGTTTCCAGAGTTACATTTCTACTGTTTAGTATCCATTTATATACAGTTCTGTGTTATTATTATTATGGAATTTAATGTTTGAACGGCTGAATTCCCTGGAGGGTGGAGTACGTATAAGAACGCCATTTCTTGCTGTTTATATTAATCAAAACCATTTCTATTATTATTATTATTATTGTTATTATTACTATTATTATTATTAGAGAGATTAAGTGCTATTGAAATGGATATTGAGTAAATTTTGATGTTTCTGTCTATACTTAAACAGATATATGATTCAAAGCTCAAGTAGGCATTGGTACTGATAAATTAAAATGAGGAAATCAATGTTTATTGCTTACTTATACTTGGAAATGTTTTCTTCAAATAGATATCATGCATTTATGAGGCATTTCACCAATTAACTTCGTCATTTCAACGAAACCGAAAAAATTATAAATAACCATTTCCTTTATCATCATCAAATATTTGTTTGACAATTTGAAAGAAAAAACAACATTACTTTAATAATTATTATATTATTTTCTATTCATGCTTTATCTTTTACTTCAGAATTTATGAGAGAACCTATCCGAATCAACGTTCCGATAAACGAAAAACGCGTTTGGCATAAATTAAAAATTAAAGAAGAAAAAAAAAACATGAATCTTTCATTATATAGAAAATATTCATAATAGTTCTTATGAATATTTATTATCTCTTCTTCTATTGCTCACACATATAATAGATACAATCCCCCGCCATATTGGCTTTCGATGGTGTTTAATTATTATTATTCTAATGAATTTTTGATTTACAATTATTTTCTGTCATAAATAACTTATAAAATTTGTTGAACAATTGTTTCTAATTTATTAATTATTAAGTATTGAATAATGTTTGTCTGTCTGTCTATCGGTCTGTACACCCACCAGATTTTATATTAAAAAAAAAAGGAAGCCAAATAAATATTTCACAACATTCCTAGGTCCACAGAAAAAAAAATTAAAATAAATTTCCAAAAACCTCAAAAATATCCTTGAGTTGTATCAATAAACTTTATGTAACAATAGAAATATAAAATGAAACCTTTTTTTTTTTTTCAACTCATTCTATCTCGATTCCTTTTTCATCGATATCTTCAAGGTGACACATACGTCTATTGAACAAACAGCTACCTATAGAAGAGGAATAACGCATTTCAAGGATTATTCATGCATACATGCATGTTAATCGGACAATAGATTTGACACCCTTATCATAGTCAGATAATGTAGGTAATTCCTTGGAATTAATTCCAAAGGGGTTGACAAGGTTACGTTTTTCAATCTTCTGTCACTAGTAGATAGATAGAAATATTCTTACAGTAGTTATTCTCAAATTGACGATCGTCGATCGAGAAATGTGTACGTATATGTGTGTGAGTGTATTAGAAATGAAACTACCTTTGCGAAAACAGTATTCGTTTTTGATTGATTTGTTTGTGTTTGTTTTTGGTGTCTCTTTTGATAGTGTTTTATTTGGATATCATTTAATGAAGTGTTAATTGTGTCTATATCTGTACTTCACACCTATAATTCGAATTAAGGCAGGTTAGTACTATTTTTGGCCATTTTTATTGTTTCGTTTGTTATGTTATGTCGACATTAACGACCCGTTTTATAAATCAGTCATTATTATTGTCTCTTTCTCTCTCGCTCACATACCGACACACAGGCAAGGCGACAGTCGTCATTTTTACGACGTCTTAAAAATTTTATTGATGTTACCGTCGTATAGAATGATCGATAGATTGTGTTCTGATTTGAATTTGGCAGTTTGTTGGCGGTTTTTTTATTGATACTTATCGTCTGAAAAATTCAGTAAGTTTACATGAGATTTCGTTATTCAAATTAAAGCTGAAAATGCCAATATAAATATGGCAAATTAATTCACGTTCTAGATTTGGACTGATTGTATTCAATTTTCGGGGTGCAAAAGTTTATGGATAAATTCAAGCAATTAAATGGCAAAAGCAATTTTCTTAAAAGTTTAAGAATTTGAAGTAGTGAAACCCGTACGTTAAAAGTTCTAATTTTAATTTTATTCAATTGAAAAATCATTATACTTAACACGTCACGATAACTGGGAAATAATTACAACATCTCATAAATACCATAAAATGTTTATTATCGGTCATAAAATTTCATTTTATGGCCATTAAATTGATTCTATTAGTAAATGAAGAGTTTCACATTATCACAGTTTAATTACCTTAGCTATTAGTTCAATGATATCTGGAGCAGAAAGATTTTTATTTTTAAATCTGTTTTTTGTTCATTGATCCAATCCTGTTTTTAATCTAAATCCCTTCCTAATTCACTTATATATATATGAGAGGATAAGAACACACCCCTTCTTAATATATATTAAATCATAAATAACTCCTTAAGGTCTGATGGTAAAACTAAAGGGGAAGTCTGTTCTATGGAAACAGATGTCCTTGACTTTCTCAAGAAATACGGCATGAATATATTAAGTACTTATGTACCTAATTTCCTAATAGGATACAATATCAGAGAAGAGAGAATGGGTGCCCGCCTGGACTATATATTCTCCACCTCCACAACCCCGTTTTTTCTTTCTCCTAAATTCAACTGCTTTAGTTGAATATCAAATCGGATGAATGGAGAAAATCTTCCATTTACTTTCTTTTTTTTTCTGCTAAAAAATTTGTTTCAATACTAAAAGAAAACTATAAAACCACCCTTATGCTTTTAACCCTTGAAACTGCTTACTGCACAAGTGAATTGCTTCCCATAAATTACTACTACTTACTTCTTTTCCAATAGGAAAATGAAGACGAAAAAAAGAAAAAACGACTGAATAACGATAACAACGATTGGAAAATGAAGAAACGTAAACATTTTTTATACGATTTTATGAGACAACTTTTTTCTTTTTTATTAATCTAAAAGGCTATAAAATTTAAAATGAAATCTTTCAATCAGTGAATTTCTTCTTTATTAATCCAACCATATTACATACAAAACCGATACTGCAACCATTACATTACATTAGGTACTACTTTCATTAATAACGGGATTGTGATTTTCTTATTGATAGACAGCTGCTTTTGGTTCAATTTAAATTTCTTTTATATAAAGTGGATTGCATACGAGTGTACTATTACACACCTTAAAATCTAATAATGGTTCAATTATCGATTTGTAATCAATGCGTCGCATATAGACATGGGTTTCGCTGCAGAAAATTTCACGTCTAAGCGCATCCTCAAAATGGCATCAGCTCAGAGAAGTTTCTGCAGCCATACATATATAGATATAGCACAACTAAAATGCAGATTGTCTAGCTAGATTATCTCCGTGGTGTGTCCCGGAGTTTGATTGAGCTTGTGCTAGAATGGCCTATACTATACGAACTTGGAACAGGAATAAATTTAGAGATTTTCAGTTTTTAAGAGTTAATTCAGAATTTTATATTTTATAAGAATAATCTAATAAAAAAAGTAGTAATTTTTTCATTTCTTGATAAAAAAATTGATTGATTCATTCTATGAATGGCTAAATAATTGGTTTTTTAGTGGACTGAGTGATTGGTTCGTTAAATTCCTAATGAATTTAGTTGTAGAGATCCACTAGTAAATCTGTCTAGGCTCATAGCTGCATATATAACGCAATAGTTGATTATAACTTCTTTATTCTGGCCTATCATATCACATAGTAGGTAGAACAATATTTGAAATTATCCTCGAAACCGATGGATAAGGAATATACATACATATTTGAATCGTTTTTCCCACCGTATCAAATGAGGGATCAATCCACCATCTATAGATCCATAACAGCGAGAAATGAAATTTTACGACTCTTCTCTCTCTCTCTCTCACACATTTTCTCTTTTTCTGTATATACCTATATAATCTCTGAATCATACAAATATAATCCCTCGTGTATTTCGCAAGTCGAAATTACGTGTATTTATTACTATTGGAAGCTAAACTATAATAATGGTGGATCATAGTTGAATATATGAAAAAAAAAATGAGAAATTACATCCATTCATGCTGTACCCTTAGTTCGGAGGGGTGAAACAAATATGAGGCATACGTTTTTTATTCTCTATTGGTATATAAATGGGGTTGGTTGGGAAAAGAGTAGACACAATCATAATAATTTAAACCGAGACCAATTTTCTTCAATATTCATTCATTTATCTCTCTCTCTCTCTCTCTCTCTTAGTTCCATCGTTGTTTTAATCTATTTAGTAATCTAATAATGTAAAATTGACTCTCTTTCTGTTACCAGCCGCAAACTAACTAACGTCTAACCAACCAAACAGCCAAACGCTAAACTTCTGGTTAAACTCAAACTTAATTTTATTGTATTTTAATTTAGCTCCATACCGACTGTATTTTGTGAAGGAAAATGTGTATAGTTGTATATAATGTAATTTTCCAAAAAGCTTTAGTCTCCATTTCTTTGCTTATAATCTCCTAACTAACTAATTCTCGTTGGCAATGATGTCAAATTTACATAAATTAATACAGTATTATTTCATAGAGCTCGTGTTTTATGAAAAACAAAAGGCAAATTATTTAATTTATTAAAATGACTTAAGCTAATTGTCTCTACTTAATAATTATTCTAATTAAAGTGGATGTTTTCCTTAAAAATTACGCATTTCGACAACATTGTATTAAATAAAAATGAAAACAAACAGGGATATCCCTATATATATTTCGGTAGATAAATAATAAAAAAAAAAAAAACAGAGAAGGAAAATAAAAAGCAGAAAAAATATGCTTGGTGAATGGGTGAATAGCTAGGGAAACGAGGTGGTGGCGGCGGCGGAGAGACTAGATTTCTTTGTGAAACAAAGGAACGTCTTTAGGGGAATGCTGCCCCCCACCTATAACCTCTGGAGTAGCCCTGGAGCAACAGCAGCTACCTTTATACTTAATCCCAAACCAATCTTTTATCTAACACACACGTTTTCACACTTAAGACGCAGTACATGGGAAGGGCTGAGGGGTTGCTGGTGGACGTGAAGTTCAGTGAAACGGGTGAGAGGTGAGGAGTGGAAGATATTTATTTATATATATTTTAGCTTTTTTGCCTCTACATTTTAGAATGGGATTATTTCCTATTATGTTCAAATTTGTTAAAGGGAGACGAAATGCGAAAAGGGCCCGAACGGTTGTGAAGGGCTAACATAGTTAAGAAAGGATTAGTGGCAACAAGGATAATAGGGGAAGAACGGTAGCAAGGAAGAAAATGGAGATTTGAATTTTGTTCTTGTTTGTTTTTTTTTTTTTTTTCTAATTCTTTCAATAAAATTCCAACGCACGTTGCGTCCCGAAAAGAAAAAACGGCAAAACAGTTGAAAATGAATCATCAATAATTCACATCATGATACCAATCCAGATAAACACATACACGTGGGTATATCCAGATGTATCTCTCCCTGGAATATCAATATTTATCGATACAAGAAAAAAAAAAAAAAATAAAATAAATAAAACTAACACAATCGGATCCCACGGCCTTTTTAAAGAATCCGTTGCATTTTTAACCTGCCATGGTACCAGTCCAATTGGAACAATAACAATATCTACCTATACTATATGGCTACAGACAGAAAGAGAGAAAGAGAAACGAGACGAAGAAAAGCAAAAGCAATTTCCAGATATAAAAGCCTTTTTGGCTGAGATGAGGTAGTTTTTCCAAATGCTGTCGATATCGTTGTCATTGAACATTGTCGTATACGTGACGAGAACCTCAAGAAGATGACAGCGATGAGTATACGAGGAGGACGTCGACAGGCGATGAGAATAGGACGTGCAAAGCTTATTAGAGCCGATAAAATTTAATGGTTCAATAGAGAGAGAGAGAGCTAGAGAGAGAAATATAGATGAAATAGAGAGAGAGAGAGAGAAAGCGAGCAAAAGTGAGAGAAGTGGGTGAGGAAAATCAGCTTAGAATTTTCCTACAATCCCAATCCAGGAGGTGGGGTAATGGGGTTAATTATTTAAATTATGAGAAAGAGGAAATGCCTATATAGTCATATACGAATATTCCAACAAAAAAAAAGTCATTCGATAGTTTCGAATAAACAAAAAAATAAAATAAAATAAAATAGAGTTTTTCCGGCTCTATTTCCATTAGTTTATCGTATATCGTTTCGTTTATACTATACTATATAGTCTTTCCATTATTTTCAGTGTTGTTTACTTTGTATTCGCCAGTTAAATCTAGTAAATAATGTGACGGCAGAAAAAGGCAGGCAGAGATAAACACAATAGCATTAGCAAACAACAGCAGTAGCAGCAGCAACAACAAAATATGGGGGGGACAGCACATTTTCCACACTTTGTTTATTTATACAATGGAAAATAGAAAATTGGTAAAATAAGAAACCCATTAAAGATAAAGACAAAAAGAGAGAAAACTATCCATTAGAATTTATTCTCTGATCGTAAGACAAAACAACAAAAATCTTGGATTAACAATAGATAAATTTCCACCTAGATTCTCTTTTCTAAAAATACGAATTTTTGCGCGGAAACACTCACAAACACCCACATATCCAAAAAGCTTTGTCCAATCATAAATTTTCATTTATATTCTCTCGCCTTTAATACTATACGAAGTTTCCATTTCCACCATCTTCTGGACCCATTTTAGTTCTTTGTATAGATGCATAGATACAACGCGCAAACGATAGAAAGAGAAGTAGATGAAGCGAAGAGAGAGAGAGAGAGCAAATATCTAAAATTGTAATACCACTAGGTAGGTAAAGTAATCTCTAGCCCCTCTTCTTTGCTTTTATCTCACTCATTCACTCACTTATTCGCAACAAGAAAATATAATTTTCTTCTAGAGGAAAATTCCTTTCGTTCGAACTGGACTATAGGGAAATAAGCTGTATTGTTGTACTACTATGTAGATATATAGATAGATACTATCTCTTTATACTTACACACTTTTGTGAGCGAGCGAGTGAGGGAGTGAGTGAGTGAGAGAATGTTTTAAAAGATGCAAAGTGATCCACGGTGGTATGTGCGAGATGCTCTTTTGCCGCTTAGAAAATCTGCATTGAGTTTATATCTCTCTACCTACATACCGACCATCCAACTACATTCAGGGCAGGGGAAAATTTATTAAAATTTTCCTCTTATGAATACTCTTCCCTTACTCGGGTTTTTTTTTTCGTTTTTCTTTCATTCCTTCTACTTTACTTGTTGGAAATTTTATTATAAAGATGAGAATAGGGTTGTAAATTAAAACCGAATTAATTAGACAACGAGTATAAAGATAGCTATTTGCATTGTACAGTTGTGAACAAATATATCCGGTGGGTGGCGGTAGTCATTCTGACGCATAAGCATTTTGGAGATTGAGAGGTTTAAAGTGGAATGTGAGTTAATTGTTAAGCTCGAAACATTTGTTATCATCAAACTGATAATATCAATAATAATAATAAGGGCTAAGGATTTTGTTGAGACGAACCAGACATTTCACTCTAAAATTGATCAGTTTGTATTGTATACCAAGATCAATAATCATTGTTAAACGACAATTTTTTGGGTCAACCATTTGATATGGTTGGCCCAGAATTTATTATACTTTTATAATCAATTAATTATACTTTCAACTAAGAAAAAGTAAACTTTTAAGTTATCCACTATAACCGATGAGTTGTATTGATCGATACTTATCGCTATAAGCGGGTTCTACAATTTTTTTTTTTTGGTTGAAAGTCCCTAAACATGTAACTTTTCAAATAGTATTTATTTAACTTTCTATAATTTACATATGCTTTATTCAATTAATCTTCGTATACATACGGATATACCTGTCGGCAGCTGTACTTTATACTACATTTTCCCATCACAAAAAGGAAAATTCTAAACTCTGATAAGAAGATTCAATCTTTTCCAGTTCGAATTTTCTTAGTCCGTCCATTTTAAGCAGCTGGCGTGTTTAGTTTGCATATCAGATGAAGGCAGATATCATCCTCATCATAATCATCATCATCAGCTGATGTTTCATTATAGGATTCCGCTTTAAATGGCTTCTTATCCTTTGCTTTTTTTTTGTTTTGGATTATGAGATTGGGTCTTTTTAGGGAAGCCATTATACTAGTGACGCAGATTGTCTGATGTGGAAAATTATGCTAAATCGTGTGTGATTTCGATTGATTTTAAACGGTAACAAAAAAAAAAAAATCCGAATTATTGTCGCGGCACACGAATGTCAAAACAACAAGTAAATTCATTGGGAAAATAATGGTTAATTTCATTCATCGTGTACCATGAAATTCGCAATAATTTCACATGTAATTTTCACTCATTTGAATAAACGTAAATTTGCATTTTAATTTTGTTAGTGCAGCATGTATAAGTTGTTTATCGGGTGAATAAATGAGGCCTAAAATTTGTAATTCTGATGCAAAATGGTGGTTTGTCAATAAGCGCAATTTATTGTGTGAGTACATTATGTGAAAAATTACAAGGGTAATTTGATAAGTACTTATCAAAACAAATAAAGGAATAAAGTTCAGTTTTAATTTTTTCTGTCGAGGTCTAATTATGCTGTAAAAAACCGGTGTTTTAATTAAAAAATTAAAAAATGAAACAAACATGTACTCTGCTGAGCTAATCAAAAATTTTCTCTTGAGCCCCACAAAAATATGACCTCCCACCCATTCTCCCCCACTATTGTCAAAAACAAATATACATGCATTCATACAAACAATTTTGAATTAATTTTTGCTCCCTATTGCAAAAAAAAAACTACCACCGCCGTTTTTAATATTCGTCTGCCGCCCTTGTTACGCTCATCTCTTTTCCCCAACCTCTATGTACGTATATCTATATTCACTCTCTCTCTCGTTCTTTGATGGGAAAATAGAAATTATTCTGTTGATAACGGATCCGAAATGGCCGCCACGATGAGATGCTTCGAAAATTTTCCACTTTCCTGTTTGTTTGTTACCTATGCTGTTTTTGCATACCTAACGCGTATTTATATAATATATATATACATATAATGAAACCTGGCTATATATATATATATATATGCAAATGAACGAGGTAAAATGGAAAGCCGGAAAAGAAGAAGAAGAAGAAGAATAGGTACCTATCTACTATTATTGTAAGGGTGTGCTAAATTTTCTTTACACCTTCGCTTTGTTTCTGGAAAAAAGTGAGGGGTTGATTAGATGGGCTATTTAGAGATGGCTGGAGGAAAAATAGAGAAAGAAAGAGTGAATCGTTAAGTGGATTAGTATGGCTAGTTAATGTAAATATACGAGGGTCATTTTAAATGTATTCAAGACTACAAAAATATTACAATGAAGAACAATATAATTGATAACGTCCCTGTGATTATATTAGCATAATAGATACGATTCCCTATAGGTTTCTTTTTCTTTTTCTTCTGAGTCGATGATAAAATTCCGATTATAAAAATGTATCTCTCATACAAGAAAAAAAAGTAAAATCTTTCGAATGAAAAGTACAGTCATAATTTCACGTGAATTCATGCGATTGCGCACGTTTGTCGGCGAGCATTAAATTAAAAACCTAATGGCTATATTAAAAGGTATAAAAAGTACGTATATCTGCATGTGGGGCATTATTTATATAGATTATTTTGTTGTTGTTGTTGTTGTTACTTGATTTTGCAAAGAATTTAAATTGATATTAAAGCCAATTCAGTTGATAAGAATTGATGGGAAATATTAATTTTGTATTAATAATACTATAAGTGCACTTTTCCATTGACTGGACAACTAATAGAAAATGTCACCACTTGCATCTTATTGAATACAGTTTAATCTATAAAATACAAATCCATTTTGATTGTGTGTAACTATAATAATAACAAAGAGAGGCGAAGTAAAATGGAACCGATTTGCCTTTAATGCAGCAAAGAATTTATTTAATTATCCAAATAATAACGATTTTATTTCGGGTATAGGTGCATCAATTAAATCATAAATCCTTCCATTTAATTAAACAAACTCCAAAGAGATTCACTCATTGTATTATATTATCCACTTAAGACACTTATTTACAATATATACAAAATAATAATTCATTCGATTGGATAGTAACGGCCATCATAATAATACCAACTAATAAATTAATGCTTAATAAATAACAATCATCCGAAGAAGACAAGTACACCATTTTAAAAGCCTGTCTCTAATCAGGTTTGGTGAACTCTCTCTCGCTCTCTGTCTTTTTCTTTTCGATAGCCGTTTCAATCTGATTATTTATTATGACAGTCGAAATTTAAGGCCAGAAAGGATGGATATGATAAAAGAACAGAAACAGAAAGCGGCCCAGACATTATTATTAGTTTTTTCTTTTTAATTTTTATTTAATAATAATAATATTGATCGTCTTGTAGCCCATCGGAAGAGGTATAATATAGTGAAACTGGTTAAGGAATTGAGGGCAGTTGTGTTTTTTATTGTTTGCAATAAAAATAATTATTATTGAGGTAATTAAGGGTGGGTTTAACTCGAAGCCCAACAGTAAATTAACGAATTAACTTGAAACTGTAATGAAAATTTCGCATCAAGACCGTTTGAACGATGGAAAATCGTTAGTTATTATTGTTTTTCATTTCTTGAGAGTCATATTTTTTTGGCAATGACCTTCGATTTCTAGTGAATAAAATTCTATTATCGTCATTCCGCATTCTATGAAATTCATAACTTGTATAGGATTTCACTAGTTTTTAGTTTGTTCAAGCAACTTGTTTTCTTTTCCTAATAAAAATTTAAATTTTCCATATTCCCGAAACAACGAGATATGCGTTGCAATGTAAAAAAATACAAATCAAAATTCCTAAAGTCGTATTTCATAAAAATTTCAAATGGAAACTGTCAAAATATCACATGATATGCATTTATGATGAGTATATGAGTAGAGCAGTGTATAATATATAAGGAAGCAAAACATACACACTGTCACCCATATGAGGGCTGTATATGAATGAAGTTTACATTTTTCAAAATGCAATTTAAAATCTCCAAAAGAATCTTGAATATTCTATCTATGTATATGTGTATGAATAGAAAATAGGGATTTACAGTGTACATCTTCGCGCGTTGCTGCCGATATTTCAAAAATTATTAAAAAATTTGAAATTTTCGGATTCTTTCAAAATTGAAATTTGAAATGAAACGTTTTGACTTCCTAGTGGAATTTCCATTATAAATCGGTACGTGTTTGTTATCGAAATTGTAGGAAAAGTAAACAATACAGGCTGACTTCGTTTACGACTTTTGAAAGAAAATTTTTATCTTTCAGTAAAACGAGGTTGACATTATTCATTACAACGAAATTACACTTGAATTAAAAACAAAAATGAACTTGATAAATGTATTTAAGTACAAATTTATTCTCATTTCAAACAAAAAACTTCAACTTATTTTGCAGTTATTGTTGTAGCATATAGTGAACAATATCTTTAGTATAGTACTCATATACTCGTTGTAGAATTCATACATAGATATACGGAAGTAGGTAATATTATAGCGAAACGAAATTATTATGCAAGCTCATATTAAAAATGGTTGAAATATGCATATAAAAGCGACGCGCCAGAGCTTATCGTATCGTCGTCGTATGGTATTATTATTATAGCGCTCGCTATATGCATAAGTTGGGAAAGCTAGCTCGTGATGGAAACCGTGGAAAATAATCTCTATATATGTAGGTATATTGAGATAAATTATGTCAGTCATAATCTCTTCGTAAAGCGTGAGTTGTATAACGTTTGTCGTTTTGAGAAGATTCAATTTGTTTTTTTTTTATTTGGTATAGAGTTTTTTCGCCAAATTTAAGAGAACAATATTTCCACTAACTTCGAAAATAACTGTAAATATCTCAACTTACATATATAATTTAGGGCCATATACATGTCATACCTATTTAGTTTAAAAATATAAAATGGCATCCCAATTCCAGAGCCATTCGCATCGCTTCAGCCACAATTTTGAACGACATCGAAATATTAAATTAAATTTATGACAACAATTAATGTCGTTCTTCATTTATTTAATAATAATAACAATAATAATTTAAGGAAGGTTTATTTTATAAAATACTCCTTTGATTTTTTTGTAGATACATCTTCACATACATACACACACACACACACACTTAAAAATAGTTTAAAATAAGTAGATTGATGGATGAAAAAGTAAATCGTTAAATGAATGAATCTTAACAACAGCCGAATTAGTTTATTGATATTGAACATTTATGCATATTTTTCACATGTTGAGTAAGTATGGTGGAAACGTCGTCACTCATTTTCCACTTTCATGTCTCAATTAAATGTTTATTTCTTTTTCTTTTTCTTTTTTTTTTTTTTTTTTGTTCAGAGCACTTTTTTATGGTTATAAAACCAAGAAGTGATGGATGAATGAAATAAAATGCTTGGGGTTTCTTTGTATTTCTATTTTTTTTATAATATTCAGCTTTTCTGATCATTTGAATAGAAAAAAATTAGATTTTTTCAATTTCTCAAATTACGGTTCTATTCTTAGCCTGAGGATGCGTATGTAAAGCGAAATTGGTAGCTATTTTTAGCTATTTCCCAAATATTCGTTTTTTTTTTTTTGTTAATATCAATTTATTGATTGAGAATTTTTAAAATTACCATTTAAAACCGGTCACAGAGACGCTTTAATTGCACATCAAAAGATATAAAGTTATCAAATAACTGCATGATTATAATAATAAATGCCTTATGGCATTACGACTTTCAAATTATTCACGAAAAAATAAAAATGATTATTTGTGAAAATTTACATTAGCAAAAGCGAAACGGCCATACAAAAATGGTATTGTGCAGCATTTAGCCCCTGCTGGTGCCATACGCAATAAACTATCCAATTTATATGATGGCAAAGCACCCACTGCCACCACCACCTCCGCCACCTATATGCACCTTTTATAGGCCGACAATATGTGCCACATTTTATTATATACAAAAAATACAGGCCGCGGTTCTTTTCTTTCCACTCTGCCTATAAAGAACCTACAATACGTCACTTATTTTTATTCTTCTAAATTTTTTCAGCTTGTCAGAGCAGCGGGAAGGGGGACGAATACAAAAACGTAGCAGAATTTATTCACTTTATTGTATAATTGGGTACATTAAATTAGGTAGTTTACCGTCGGCTAATCGAAATTTTAATAAAAAAAGTACATTTTTATCTTTTTTTAGAGAATTGGAAACCATTCAAATGCTACGTTCACGAATCATGTTTTACTCAACAAAGTAAATCTGAAAATTTCTGTTGTTTTAAGAGCTAATTTTACTGATTATCTGTTCTAGAAATCGCAAGAGAGAGAGAGAGAGAGAGATGGAGACGAAGAGAAGGAGAGACAGAGAAAGGACAATGTCTACCAAATACACCACAAAACATTATTATTAGTTTGTTAGTTAGTTTGTGACATCGCAATAAACTCAACAGTACTAGTACCTACCATAGACAGTTAACAACAACATGGCCGACTTTAAGACAATAACAGAAGAAAAAAAAGATAAACCGGAAATAATCGGTCCTGGAGTATTATAAAACACAGTGATGTTGAATCAAATGGCGCACGAAACGACATCTTTGATCATCATCATCATCATCATCATTAGGAACAAGATTCTTCTTTTACCTACTCATCTCTACCTACATATAATCGGTAAATTAAATAGAATTTAATTTTCTCTAATGTTTAAATAAAAAGACGCCATTACACTTCATGCTGTCAATGCGATGTGTTATCTATTTCTATCGTTTGTTTTGTATTTTTCTGTTTTAATTAAAATAAATTAACAGTGAAACAACTTGCTATGGGCTAGAAAAAAGTCAGTCAATTCTATGGGCGCATGTCGTTTTATTTTAACTTGCTTTTAAGTAGGTAGGTGTTTTTATTGTCGAATTATGTTTGGTTAGTGTCTGTTGCTCACATGATTGTCTTTTTTTTTTTTTTTTTTAGGTGATTATCGAATCAAGCAAACCATGATTAATAATAGAAAAGATGGATGTTATCATGGGGTACAGTTATACATTAATCAACGATTCAAACAAGTAAGCAATTAGATATTTACTAAGTCATTCAATCGCTCAAATCGTTGACAACTAATGAAAGCGACTTTCAGATTTTCATTGACCCTATGCATATATCTCAATTAAAAACTAACAACACAAATCCATAAAAAAAAGCGTCGAGGGGAAAAAACGACATAACCTAAAAGGTAAGACAGCAACGACTACGTCGCAGCTAGACGTAGAAATTACGATACACACACTAACATATACACAGAGTAAAAGATAGAGAGAGAGAGATAGAGAAATGGCATTATCTTAATAGCCTTAGTTTTCCAATCTACCCCCTTCGAAATAGTTAAATAAATTTCGTCTTTTTATAGGTTTAATGATACTGACGTGAGAGTAAGTAAAGTGGCTCCATCTCTTTCTCTTTTCTCTCATACACTCGTGTTTCGTTCTCTAGAAATTTTCTATCTTTATTGTTTTTTTTTTCTTTTGTATAATCCTGTTGTCGTCTTTGTCTAGAGCAGCTACCTACACACACACATGCATGCAGCTAACTCCGCCTTTTCAAACCGAAATAAAAAAAAAGAAAAACAAAACGAAGAGATCACTTTGGTGGATGCAAGTTTGAAAACCGTCCTTCTCCTCCTCATGCTCGTCCAACGCCATATACACACAGGTTTCTTCTTCTTCTTCTTCTTCTTCTACATGTGTCTGTTGTCCATCGACGTTTTAATCTATTTATTTACCATGCATGGTAAAGTGACGACGAATAGAGAGTAGAGCTCTGTAAAGAAACAAACAAACGGTGCGTACAGACACACACACACACACACACACAATTATTTTATATATAGGTATATTTATAAAGATTTTTTAAAAGTTAAATCTAAATAAAATTTATTATTTTATAGAACAATCGCCAGAGATCATCCCGTTTTCATACAAACCAAAATCAACCACACCCCAAACGTCACACAGTCTGTATATTATGGCATATAAAACTTGGGGAAATCCTGCCCATTTTCGCTCGAATAAAAGGGGAACAAGAGAGAAGGAAAGAGAATAGAGAACGAGAGAGAGAGGGAGATAGCGTGAGTAAATAACGGAGACACAGAGAGAGAGAGAGAGAGAGAAAAATAGCGGAGTTGGAAATGCGTCGGCGTCGTCGTTCCAGAGAAATACAGAATACAGTCGCGTCGCGACGCTCATGTTTGTTCACTGCTTATCCAGACATCGTCCAGACCACAACAAAAACACTGACAGCAGCAGCAGTAGTAGCAGCAACAGCAGTGGCTGTGCAAAACACAGAATTAAAGTGATCATCTGAGTGAGTAAACAAGTTGCATGTTTTTTTTTCTGTTTTTAAGAATTTTCCCTGTTTTCTTTTTTAAGTTAAAACATTTGGTGTTCCCTTTTTTTTTTTTCTTGTTTTCAACTTTCTGTAATAAACTTTTATTTACGATTGAAACTCGATTGGAAAACTATAAATTTTCATTTCCCCCGCCTACCTGATGTGTGCATCGTATGTGTGGATACGAGTAGTCCCTCGGGACTACTTCACAAGCACACCACCTCGTTCTGCTTTGAAGTTCTCCTATGAGGATTCTGAGTAACATTTTTTCTTGCACCCTCTATTGAATTCCTAATTTTATTACAATTCTTTTTTTTTTCGTTATATTGTTTGTTTTATTATAGTGTTTTCTCAATATATAACTTATGTTATTTTCTAGATGTAGAATAGAAGAACATATGAAGATTCTGGCTGATGATATGGTTTTTTCCGTTGATGATGGCTTGTGGTACTGTTGATTGAATGCAACCCCCTGTACGTATACTGAATGTATCCTGAGTGTTTTCCTGTCCGGTATACCTTCAGTATACGTAACAGGAGGCCACATTTCTACGTGGGACGATCGCTTTACTGCAGTGGATAGATGCTGGAATTGTCGAAGATGGTTGGAAGATTCTTATTATTAATTAATTTATTTTATATTAATTTACATTAGATAAACATATTGTAATATTAATTGTTATAAATTACATGAATTATATTAAGAAATCTGATATTTTGTATACAAGTAATAAAATAATTAATTTCTATCATGCTTCTAACAACTTTTATTCGAAATACAATCAATTATTATATTTATTTGTATAGATATGCTTAGATAAGAGAATATCGAAGTAAATTAACAACTAAAAAGCAATATAAAAGCTTTCTAATGTTTGCTAATTTTTCATTGAACTATTTCATCGCTCTAATTAAGCTCTGCAACAACAAGACAAATAACTATGTCGGAATTCAATAAAAACTCAATTCTGGTTTTATCTTTTTCTTGATATTAGTACCTTAACGATTTAGCAATAAAAGAAAAAAGAAATTTCTGCTTAGATACTCTGCAAATATGAATAGATAGGATTATAGAGATTCTCTTTTTTTTAAAGGGCTATTAAGCCATTCACCCACCCATATACATATATGTAGCCCACAGGAATCCGTTAAGCTACAAGAAAAAAAAAAGAAAAATTTATTAGGTCAAAGTTTATGGGCGACGTTTAAAAATCCCCCCCGTGGGGTCGATATTCTTTGAGAGTTTTTACGACTTTGGCGTCTGAAATTTTTATTTCTTCACTATACAGTATGACGAAAAGGAAATAATAAAAAAAGGTAAAGGAAAACACCCTGCCATGGTATCTATTCATCCATCCATGAGTCCGTATACCCACACACTACAGGATGAATGGAGCCAAAATTTTCTAATAAATGGTGAATGCGCAAGATTGATTTTGAGATAAATTCATGTTTTTTTTGTTATGAAGAAAAAATCTTGAAATTATTTTTGTGATGCAATTAACACGATGTAGCTACAAGAACACTAATCGCTTTTTAGATAGTTAAAAAAAATAAAAATTAATTAACAGTGGACCTGTTTCTGCTTTTTAATTAATTTATATTTAAATCGTTTAAATGTCATAAATCTTCGCTAATTAGCTAATAAATATATTTACACTTTTTGTGTCTCTGACGATAATTAATTGAATAAATACAATTTTATTTTAATTGCCTGCAAAAATTATCTTATCAGCATATAAAACATATAAAAATAATAGTTTTTATAATGTGATTTTTGTACTGCAAAATAAAAAAGCAGTATTGTGCTCTAGTATTTTTTTTTGTTTTGTTATCAAATCGATAAAACTGTTCAACAACAAACACACAACCACCACCTTCGAGACGCTCGGGTATGCCCATGGATGGATGGAGACATCGCTTGTTTTACTTTGTAGATTTTTTTTTTCTTTTTGTTTTTTGTCCACTTTTTTCAACTTTCATGCTCTTGTTTTACGATACTACCACCATCAGAACGATAGCATAAAACACACGCCGGAATATTCTTTAAATTCATTACTTGTACAAAGAAAACAAATTTGATATAAAAGAAACTTTTCTTAACTCGACAAAAGTTTGTTTTTGAAGAATTTATCTTGGAAAAATAGTAGGAAAAAAAGAAGAGATTTAGCAGAGAAAATGATGTTTATTGCAAGAGTTTGTATAAAGAAAATTGTTAATGTTATGCTTAAATCCCAGTAAAAATTCACCTTTTATATTCGAATATGGGGCGAATGCGATAATCTATTATTGTATGCCCAGTTGCATAACATCAAGCCGCTACCTACCTAGCGGCTACCAGTATATTGACCTTTTCTATACATGTTGGTCTCTTTCCTCCTGGCCAGGTAAAACGTAGAAAGTGACAAAAAACACTGGCGGAGCCAATTTTATCTACTACGAAGAAAAGCAAGCAAATCAACTCTCGATGTCAGCGGGAATGTGAATGAAAGATTCAAGATTTTTGCAAAAATGGTTGACTATTTTAGGCCAGTCAGGGTGGAACGGGGGCGGTACGGAAAACGTAATAAAATGAAGTATGTATAGATGAATCGCAAAAGAAAGTAGAACTATACAAGCAAATTCTGGAATCTTCTTAAATTTCAATTCAGGTCTATTTTATTTAAAAAAATATATGTATATATGTAGTTTGATTTGACCACCCTAGTAGACAACTTTCTTATTTTTTATCAAAAAGAATTCTTTTAAATCCCATATCTACATTACAAGAATGACATGAGGGAGGTAGAAAAAATATCTATCCATCTAATAATAATAATAAATGAGGGTGAAAGCGAACCAAATCACAGAGAAGAGAAATTTAAAAAGGTGGATGGTATTATTATTACAAGGGAAATATAATAGATTAGGTTTCCAGTCGTGATTTTAGATTATCCAAGATCAGTTGTTCAGTTTTTTTTAAATACAGTTTTTTTAAAAGTTGTCTGCTTTTTAATTTAAATAAATTAACATTTACATGATTTTTATGTGATGGCGAATTTATGCGGTATTTGGTTAATTTTGTGCGGGAATATTCATGATTGCTTTAAAAAAAGAGAAAAGAGTTCAGAGAGCAAAAAAAAAGACGAAGACATTTCTTAGCTATTAGTGATCATGCTATTGTGTGTGTGTGTGTTGATTTCAATTACAACAACAACAATTAAATTTAAATCAGTTGGATCGATACTGCACTCATGCGAGGATGGTAACAAACTTTTTAGACGGACGCCATGTGTCTGGTAGACGTCGAAACCTTTCAAAAATTCAAATGCCTATCACTATAAGTATTTAATAATCATCTAAAACAAAAATAAGACAGTCAATTAAATGTTAGTAAAACCAGAACATGTAGTAATTAACCACTAGATTCTATAATTATATCTAAATTACTTTATACTAGATTAACGCACTTTAAAGATACCAGTTTTAAAAGCTTCTTGAATCATTTCCATTTAGCTAAAACCGAACAAATAGGAATCAATAATTTTTAAGCGTGCGTGCACGTCAGACTAATTGCAAATTGGTTACCATTTTAACTAGGTAAATTCATAAACAGACATAACATAATGTTTGAAAATTTACATTTCAATATGTTTAAATTAGAAGAAACGAAAAGTTTTTGCACTCTGTCGACGTGGAGGCAAAATAAAACCAGGTATGGTCACATCTATTATTATCAACATTTCCATTTTTTTCCTTTAGTAAAAAATAATCATTAATTTAAATTATGTATAATTTGTATGTGAAATGTGACAGGAAACTGATATAAAAATTAATTTTTATTTTAATAATACTTATGCGCTGACACAGCTGTTTATTAATTCTAATCAATAATTATACTTATATATTCTATGGTATTATCAAAATTTTTTATTCCTTATTCTCAGCATATAGCAATCATTCAAATTGGCACTAAAGCTAAATAACTATAATCAAATTCATTAAGTTTGACCATTTTTGTTTCCACGCATTAGTTCAAATTATGCAAATCTATTTTAGCTCGCGGAATAGAAAGAAACAAAAAAAAAATACCAAGAATAAAAAATTAATAACAATAAAAATTGCTGAATTTGAATTATTGATAGTCAACATCCTACTACAGAATGTCGAAAAAAAAAACAAGCGGTTAAATATTCCGGCCTTGCGAATATTTTAAAAGGTTTCGATTTTCTGATTCACCATCTGAAAAACTGCTGGGAAAAAGCCATCCCTGTAGCTATTCTCTATAGCTGAAAATATATAGATATAGACGTGAATAACAGAGAACAAAACGCAGACAGAACATCTACCTCTTCTACCCTCTGGCCCATTCACAACCACCCCACCTATACCCCGTTTCAGCCACCCTTTTTTTTTTGAAACACCATCAATTCGTTTCTAGCAAAGGCAGTAGCAGCAGCAGCAGCAGCAGTAACACAGCAGCCCTACATTTTCTCTCTCGTCATCGTTTCCATGCCAACCAGATCCGGGTGTGGGGTTCAGCCATCTTGGAATTGTGTTCTTGTCTACTACTGCAGCAGCAGCTGATTTTCCAACAAAACTAAGCTGATATTCTCGGTTAATTCTCTTTCTCTAGCATTTTCTGGAGAGTTTTTTTGTTTTGTTGCTTGTTGTAAAATTGCTCGTCGTTGCAAACTTTACTCGGAAGTGTGCAGGCTTTTATCTTGTTTTTTTTAAGGGTTTATTTTTAATGAAGGCTGCATTTTAGAGCACTTTGGCTGTTGCATAGAAAAACAGGGAACCGTGTAGGTTTCCTGTTGCTGTAGACGTGAAAAACATGGAAAGGATCAAAAAGTGCTGCGTTTTTTGCTTATTTAATTACGGTTTCATGTCTCTAGACGCCAAAAGAAAGATTTTAAATCCAATACTAAGATAGGAAAGTAATCTATCGAGTCACTAAATTGATAGAATTTGAAAACTTTCCTCATTTTAAAACGAGATTCAAACCAATCACACTGATAACGTTCGAATTCATAGTGGGTTCTTAATTAACAAAAAATCCGTTAATTAGAAAGTCAAATCGGTTGGTTGCATCACGGATAATTTAACTCTAAGAATTTTCAGTAGGTATTTTTAGGCTCATTGAATTTGTTCCATTTTTTTATGTAATTTAATCAATTCGCCGAAGGGACCAAAATGGAGATTAATTTAATTAAAAAAAAAAAACGTGTGTCTAGCTGACAAATAAAGAAAAAGTATAAATAATTCATTAGCCGTTACAATCGCAGTCCGAAGATGCTTATATACCGCGAAACCGGTAGCTATTCTAGTATCCGAAAGCTATATTTTAGGTAGAGAACGTTTCATTGTGTCTCCTGAATTATCCATAACTTTCTTTCATTGGCTAATTAATATTGTTAGCTCGTCGACTAAATTAACAAACAATAGCAACGCAACCATATTATATATATATACATGGACAATTTCAATAAATAATAATAATAACAATAAATAAACTTAACTTAATTAGAAAATAATTCTTAATTAAAACGGACAGGTGAACATTCCCTGTTGGCTAGACTCCAAAATGGTCATTTCCTACATATGAAAATCTACCATTATATTCTAAATAATAATTCAAAAATCACTATGCAGGCGGGCGAGCTGTATAAAAGCTCTGTCTCACTCTTTGTCCCACTGCTTTGTCTATATCTATCTTTATCGTCCATTATAAAGTAGCCAAAATGTCTGTAGGAAAATGCTTGTTTTGTATATTTCTATACAGATTTATCACATTGTATGTAGAATGAATGTGAGTTTTTAATCTAATGTGTTTGTTGTTAATGGACAATATATTATATTAGAAGAAATATGACTGAATATAAATTTAACACGTTTTCCTCATCAAAAATTCAAATTTATCAGTCGTTAAAATTACTCAATTTTTTCCATCAAAAATTACCCTCGATAAAATTAAAAAAAGTAAAAGGAAAATTGAACATCGCAAAAAAAATTAACTAATTTACCTCTCTCCCTTTTGAAGGGTAGTGGTTATATAAACGATGGAAAATTGCTAAGGAAATTTATTCTGTCCCCTCTTCACTCTAATCCTATTAAACTAACCTTACTCAAAACAAATTCCATAACTCAATTTTTCCACTTTCAAAGTTAAATTGTGTCACGATATATTTCCTTCTGTCTATAAGGGTGTGAGTGAATAAAAATCGACACCAAAAGAGAGGGCAGATATAGAGAAGGAAAAAGCGGTTATATGCGACTTTCTCTCCCTTTTAAAAATGGTTGAATTTACAAAACTGCATTGTAGTAGATGTGCATATATATTGTATGTTGAGCCGATGGCGAATGAGAACGATGGAAGAAAATACAATACGAGCAAAAAATGAGAGAGAACAACATATATGTGTAAGTAGATATAAATTGGCAAATGTTGAAGATGGTACAGGGTGTGACTGACACACATTTTGTTATCTTATCTGTTCCGTTATCTCTTATCTCTACTAGTTTTTGTTGTTGTTTTTTTGTACGATTTTATTTTAGCTTTTTCAGGAGTATTAGAATCCTGAAAAATATTCATTCAATTTTGAACTGTTTGAATGGATGATTGAATAGGGTTTTGGAACCCTGTGAAAGGACCCGTTGTAGCTTGAAACCTTTTGCAAAATCACACTAAGTGGCATTCTAGTAAAATAAGGGAATTGCTAGATCTAATGCCACCATTAGATTGAACCTATTACGTAGATAAAAACTGAAGAATTTAGCAGAAAGATTGTCAAAACAGAGCTTGTTGATTTTGTCCACCATGTAAGTAAACAACGAACCGGAGTAACTACTTTCAGGTTTCTATACAGTCGGTATAAGTAAGTATTTTATACGATTTTGAATATACTTATTAAGGGTCGATAACATTCAATAATTTCCAATAAAATGCATATAATAATAATAATAATAAAAGTGAAGAGAGCGCGCGGTTTTGTTGTTGTTTCCGTTCATTTTCTTTTTCTTTTTTTGGTGATTGTTCAATGAATGCACTATACACATAAAATTAATTAGGTAAAATATTTTTGAATTAAAAGAAACATTTTTTTTTTTTTTTGTTAAATACCGACATCTTAATTAGGTTCTCTAGACTCTCTTCGATTTACATATAAAATTAAATTACCACCAAAAAAAAAAAAAAGAGAAAAGAAATAAATACAATCAAGGGCTAAAAAACCCAAGAGGGTCAACAGCTTTCTGTACGACTACCACCACTATCATCAACCTAGACTATTTACGATTATCGAGATAAAAATTTTTGAAAAAAGGAACATTATACGATAAGATACGGAGGGAACTTTTTTAAGTTTGTTCAACTTTAAAACATTTTTAAAGCTTCACAAAGTTCAGATTTTCTTTAGGTAAGCTATGATTATGTATAACAATTATTATTATTATTATCATTGTTGTCTATCAATTTCTTTGTTGAACTTCAAAAGAAAAACCATTTTTATTTTAGAATTATCGTAATAAAAATAATATAAATTTCGCCAAAATGCGCTTGTTGGTTAAATGAAGCGTTAAAATATTGATTCCATGCTGGAAATTTTCCTTTGGAAAATGGCTATTTTCTTCACAGTTTACTAAATCTGCGTACTTTTAAACAAAACGTCAACCTTCTACTGCTGATGATGTGATTATAGATTTAGATATATACTGTTTTTGATATTCATATACATATACTTATATATATAATAATTCTAACAGTTTTTGAAATAAATATTTAAATTGCGCAAAAATGGCCTCCAAAAAATTTTAATATAAATTGTTAAAATATTTATAATTTCCTGCAGGCGGAATTTCAATGAAATTTATAATTAGTAATTTTGAGTGTATTTACGTTAAACGAACTACTCCCTTTGTTTATCACCCTTTTATTCACTACCTATACACTATTAGAATTTATTAAATTTTCTCAGGACGCAACCTTTCAAAGGAAAACCTAAAGCATGAGAAAAAACTCAAAATTCCCAACACCAAACCATCTTTTAATTTGAAATTCTGCGAGCAAGCAATTCAGAGTGGTGTCAGTGGAAAGGTACATGAAAGGAATTGGAAATATTGATCGAGTTGTCCTTTCGTTCTTCTTCTTCTTCTTCTTATTCTATACTTCAAACCAAAACACATCAAAGAAATAATCCCGATTTCCTTAAGCGAAATATAAATGAGAAACGTGACGGAAATAAAAAAAAAAAAAAAAAATGAAAGAGAAACGAAACTATATCGACGGATGATAAATTTATGATATCATAAATACTTTGATATTTTTTTCGTTTTTGTTCTAACTGCAGGATTTTCTCTATATTTAATAAAGTTAAGCGAAATTGGGTTATTTCGGGGAAATTTTTCGATTCTGAAGTCGTTCGAATCATCAAAAATATTCGCAGAAATCATCACAATAAGATGATAATATTGACTTTCTTAAAAACATTGTCTGCTTATTTTCTTTTTTTTTTTGCAGACTGATTTGACTTTCAGATTACGCTTTCTCAAGTTGAGAATCTCTACTAAATATATGTATATCTACTAGGTATAAGACGCCATCTTTTAATCAACTTAATTTACTTATGACGTAAGTAGATGATCGACCCTCCAAGTATAGCAAGTTTATTTATAAATGTGTCAACCCCATTTAAACAGAAAAATTAATTAAACCGAATGCAGGATACACGAATCGGCTGCTGCTTATCATCAATTGAACATTCTGTTGATTTTAGCTAATAATTGAATTTTCCTTGTTTACTGAGCACGTCACTGGCTGCCTCTCCGATTTACCTGCAGATGCCCGCCAATATACTCTTCCTCCTCCATATACATTTTAAGATCCTTTTATTCTTTTTGCGGCGTACAGCCTATATTGCCTATTTTCCTTTTTATTTATTGCCCCTTATTTTGTTCCAGTTCAATTCTCAACCAGCGAGGGAAAACAATTGGAAGCTTACCTATACATAGGAAATGAAAAAGAAATGTAGGAAATTTATTGAAGAGAAACGTGTAAAGAAACCCAGGTGTCTAGCATGGAATAAGAAAATTATTATTGGAAAAAAGGTTTTGTTCGGATACGAGAAACAAAATGTTGATTTGAATACGCGTTTGTTTGTTGAATTTCACTGCCTCGTCTTTAGCCCCTCACCTTAAAAAAAACAACGATATCCTTAATGGCTTCAATTCTCAGTACCAAAAAAAAAACGCATTTGTCTTCTTCGACAATTCCAATCTATTGACAGTTCGAAAAATAAATTCAACATTCTTTTCTTATCTGAAGCATTTTTTTGTCTAGGTAGGTACAGATATTCGAACTTGCGTCACCTTATAGATTTTTTTCTTTTCAATAAATAACACACAAAACGTGGACAAAAAAGACGAAAAACGACTTTCGCTTAGAGGTGGAATAGATAAATTTTCATGTTTAGGCGTATCTAAAATTTATTTCTTTTTTCGTAGTTTTTCTTTTCTTTTTCTTGCTAGTTAAATACCGCCAATGTTGTCATAAATTATTAAATGTCACACAAATAAGTACCTATTGGTACCTCCCTAACTGTCAATTTTGGTTCGAGCTGATGATGACGAAATTTGGAATGTAACATGCGTGAATCTACCTACTTATTTTGTTAGTCTTTAATTTTTAGTTTAAATTTCATTAAAATTTTATGCTTTGAGAAAACTTGAATTTTTTATACTTACATTAATTTGCTTATCACGCATTTCACTTGATTCCTACTAATTTCCATTGAATTTAATTGATTTTTCTATTTATTTATAGAGTATTTTGCTTATCTTATTATTGAATTCATTAAATTTTTGATAAGTTATTTATATCTCAGAAAAGAATCTCAGATTACATGAAAATCAGTTTACCTGTCCATAGATAAAATGGCAGTTAAAGTAACAGTAAAAATAAACAGTTAAAGAATAAATTCCATAATAAGATATGTAAGATAACAGATAATTAACAAAGCAAAATATTCTTTATTTCAGGATACTGCAAAGGATGACAAAGTCCTACGAATATTCAAAATCAAGCTGATAATTAGCCAACAAGACAACCGGTTTCGCTCAAGAGCATCTTCGGACTTGTTAAATAAATTACGAATTTCCAACGACTGATGAATTAATTATCCTAATATTTAAATCTAATATATATATATTATAGATTGATTTCAAGGCTTCATTATGAGTGTCAAGTATACTGGCTGACATAATTTGTCGCGCTGCAGCAAGCGTAAATGATTGAACTTTTTCTTTCCTCAAATCCAGCATATGGACGTGAGTTTACAGCTTTATTAGTTCCTATATTTACATGCAGATATATGTATAAGATACAAAGTGGTCACAGGGAAAAAGCATAATGAAAAAAAAGCGAAAAAAAAAAGTCCTAACTATAGCTATAGAGCACTAAACATGGTCATAAAATTTCGTTTTATTGCTGTAATAAATTTACGTAAATTTAAAGTAGTAGATGTATAGGTGCCCGTACGGCTATTGTGCGATGTTGGAACAAATACATAATAATGAATGCGTGCGCTAAAATAAGCGAAACCAGAAAATTGCGCCATTTTTGCACAAAAATTGCAAAAAATCAATAAATTATCATATAATTTTTAATGAATTCGACGTTATGTAATAGTCAAAAATAAATTTCAAAAAAAGAACCTATTCTTACATATGGCGTGTTTTTTTTCTTCGAATATTCCCCGTCTGTCTCCCCTACGACGCCTCTGACTTCCAACACGTATAACAAATGTATTCTGATACATTTCTTTACAGCAACAGCAGCAACAAAACTTGCCATATAATAATATAAAATGTATGAAATGTGACTATATACGAGGTAAATTTGAAAACTATCAATTGGAAACAGGACATAATATGTAATTTAGTTCCACTCTACATACAATTTCTAGTAGATAGATATAGATAGACAGAGAGACAGTATACATGCTATTTTATAGCACATTCTATCGATAGTTGATCCGAATAAAATGTTTCATTTTATGTTGTTGTCGTGTGCATGTGGAAAAATAGAGGTAAAAAAAAATAAAGGATTCTGAGAGAAAATGATATACTCGTAGAGAGTAATATAGACTTGATGCATATCGCGAAAAATATGCAGATAGATACAAAATAGTTCCGTTAGAACTATCTATTTTGATTTTTGTTTGAATTGACAGATAGTACAGTCTACAGGTATATGAGGGTCGTGTAAAAAATACAATTTGGAAATTCAATGACTAATTGTAAATTAGTAGATAATTGGCTAATCTTGATATTAACTTAGTCAGTGTTCTTTGGATTAATGATGTTGTATATACGAGGGTAGTTCCGAAAATACTATTCAGCCTCAATAGTTAATAAATTCATCGGTTGTATTGATAAATTATTCGTTCGTTTATAAATCGACAGTAATGAGTATACAATGGTGATATAAAAAATATAATTCTTCAGCAATTATTGATGAAATTTAATTTAAATTTGCTTAATTTAGTCAACAATTTTTTCCCACAATTTCTCCACTTTTTAACTAATTATTTCATAATATTTTACGAGTCAATAATCCGATGAACTTGTCAAAAGCAAAAAAATTAGCATTGTAACGGATCTGATTGCTTCATTAGAGTGAAACTAAGTGAATAATTTCCTTTCATTTTATTTTTGTATCGAAAAGATATACTTATGGCCGTAACTAACCGGTTTAAGTGTAAAATTACCAAAATAAACCGAATAAATATCCTGAGAGTAATGGTACAAATAGGAAATAAAAATTAAACAGTAATTTACTTCCTAGATCGTTTAAAAATAAAACAAAATGACAGTTAGAGTTACTATCATAAATTTACTAGTGTGCCCCCCAATTTGTACCAATCCGTATGAAGTTATTTAAAAAAAAAAAAGAGAAACCAAATGAAATGGAACTTGGCTGCAGTTGCTACATCAGAAGAAATATTAACAAAACAGACAGGATCCGAAACTGGTTTCGGATCAAGTTTTAGTTTTTTGTTTTTTCTTTTCTTTTTTTTTTTTTGTTTCTGAAGCTTCAAGTTTTTTGAAAGGCTAAACGTTTTCAGCTACAAAATAATTGGAAAATTCTCGGCGAGATTTGATTTTATATATCTAAATTACAGCATATAGATATAATGAGGTGAATTTAGCAAAAGAAACAACCCACTGCCATCAGTGAAGTAGAGTAATGGAATTCTCATGGAAAGCAAGCAAATTTTTTTCTTTTTTTTTTTAAGTAGTGACAATTTGTGAAACTGGGTATGTTGATGACATAATATGATAATGATTTTATACTTTTGCATGTTATGTGTGTGGTTTTAATAATAACACAAAGAAAAAAAAACGCACTGAATTTAATACCACGACGTCAATGACGTGCGCGGCAAAACACCATAATACATTCGATATTTAATGGCTAAAGTATCGATAAAAATTATTCGATATTGGCTATATAATAATGTCGAAAGAGAGTCCTTTTTTGAATTACTTACAACGGCCTCTGAAATGTGCAATAATAAGCAATAATTTGCCTATATTATTGCTGGCGTAATGACGACCAGCAAAGGTTTATTTACGCCATTTTATATAAATTGTATTATTAAATTTTTTTATTGGAATGTTGTATATGTATTATTATTATTATTATTATTATTGCGATGTCGCATCAGATTTAATTAAATTGCCAATTGGGTGGATACATTTTGTTGAATTTCCTTTTATGGGATCGATTTTAATTCATAACAATAATAATAATGAGACCCTGTAATTATGTAGGTACATGCTATTTTGTGCGGCCATTTTACTACAAATCATTAAAATTAAAACTGACAAAATTCAATCGAATTATCGTAAATTACCCGCAAAAACTAACATCTTACTTCTATACTAAATTAAGAACACATTGCTAATCTGGGACCAGAAAACATGCAATAAAAGACAATTCTGTGGGGCTTTTCTTATATAGTTACATATATATGGGACTTAACATTACTTTATTCCTATCTATATATATATATATATCTATATCTGTCTTAGCTCCCTACCTGGTTTTATATGTTTAATTAAATGTAGAATGTCTCTGCTCCATTTTGAAGGGATTTAATATTACATTTATATCTGTTGTTAGACGGTTCTATTGAAGGTAAAATTCAAGAGAATGGAAAGTTTTAATTAGACGTATAAAGTTTTATCGAGAATTTTGTCTCTCTCTCTCTAAGAAAGATACTATACTCGGTCAGCTTGTTTGATATAAAATAGACACAATTTGATATCTATTAATCTACGACGACAACAATTTGTCGCCGACAATTCTTGCATTTCGAACTCACTTTTTATCAATCGATATTCATTGAAAATGGTCTTTATAATGACAGAAGTTGTTTTATAATAATATATCAACCCACATTTTCTCTTTCTTTTCCACTCTATATTATATACCTGCAAGACAATTTCAAAACTTATATAAGTGCCTATAGGTACTTATCGACTCTAAAAAAAGTTAAAACGTAATATAAAATTACAAATTTTATTGCTATTGATTAAAGCCAGTGCCGATGGAAAATGGATGATGGGTATAATGAGATGCGAGAGAAAGAGAGACAGAGAAGAGAATAAATGGAATGTCATAATGGAAAGAAATCTTCTCGCAGCAAATGAATATTGCGAATGTATACATATAGATAGTCGACAATTTATAATTCTCTTCTTCATTTCGTTTCGTTTTTTCCTCATTTTATTTTATTTTATTTTTTGGTCCACCGCCGACACCAGATTAAAGTAATCGCAGCGAGAGAGATGAGGAGAGGGAGAGGGAGAGCAAAATGTACAAATTTAATTTTATTATTATTGTTATTGCTATTATTATTATTATTACTATTATTATTATTATTGATATTGCTTAAGATTTTGTTAAAAGTGCAGATTGTTCAGGTTTTTCCGGTTCGATGTGAGTAGCCACGTTAAAATACCTTCGCCTAAGAATCTTTTAGCAAATAAAATACAAAATATGTACCTGTAATAATAATAGTAATAACAATAATCATTAGATTTAATACAAAAAAATGTTAATATAAACTGCTGAATAAAATTTCAATTAACCAATAGCTAAATCAAAAATGTTATTTAGACATAACGAAAAAACAAAATTAAAAAGGAGAAAAAAACGGAAAAAAATAACTGCCAAATGCTCATTTTTATCTACACTTAGTTAGATAATTTAGGCTTATATACTTCATTTAATTGACATTTTAGAAAGAAGCACATTCAAATTAAACATCACTTTATGTCTCAAGTATAAATTGGGAGTGGATATTTTTTTCTTGTAGAAACATTAGAATGAAAATTAAATAAAACCTCACAATTATATAGCTATTTACTTTCTTCTTTTCCTTAATGCTTTTTTAAATATATTTTTTATAGAATAATTTTGTTTTATATCGAATTCAATTGAATAAATTAACGAAGTGAATAAATTAATCTGAATAAGATAAGAAAAAAATAGGAAATATATACGGTTCTTATTGCCTAACGCCTCCGCTACCCAATTGCACGCCTATGATTCTATTGCGCTCAAATAACAGTTCCAAGAAACACAATAACATTAACAAAAAACGAGGGTAATAAGTAGTATTGTCGTCCTGCTTGCTTGCTCGTCTCAAGGGCTGAAAATAGGTATATCTACCTTCCCCTTCTACGATCATCAATCTGACTTTCCCTCTTACGACATATAGAGTGACCCCTATATAAATAGTTATTATAAAGAAACATGAATGAATTGCGGGAAGAATAAACAGTCATGAATAATAGTATTCATTTTAGTTTTTAACCCTAATTGTAACATTAACGATTAAATGTATATTTCTGTCATTAAATAATTTACTTGAACTCTAAAAAGTCAAACGATTTCTTATAAAATCCTATCCATTTTCTTTTTATGTCTACAAACTTGTTCGCCCTGTATACATAAATACATTTATGAAACAGTAGACATAGCGAAAAGAATAAACGAGAAAAATACAACAACAGCAGGCGAAAATATTTTTCTTATTCTAACTTATGTATGATATTTCTTAGATATTTCCCACGGGTGGGAAAATTTTCCGAGTACAGCCTGGGCGCGTCGTGGAAATTGAACATTTTTCTTTCTCGATTTTCATGTAGCACAACATTTTTATTGTTTGAATAAAATAAATTGTTTTTTGTTATACACATTTATGTATATGTACCTACTTATTTATATGGGAAATGATAGAAAATGAACTGAAAATTGGAAAAAGTTTTATTAAAATAAAGTGGATAAGAAACGACGTTCGGATATTGTCGTGTTCTGCAATGAATGTATTTTTTTAAACCGATCTAGTCGTCTAGGTAGGCAACCGAAGATACCAGCCAATGCGTAAGGTGTAGTGACAAATAGATGTTTTCGTCCACTTATTTTATGAAAAACTTATTATAATACTTTAATTCGTTATTTTATCTTCTCCAGACAATCGATAATTTCAATTAAATGAAAATTCTCCAAATTTCCTAATATCTATATCACAAACAAAGCCATTTTCATTTCAAATAACATTCAAAAGAACGCAAGACGAATAAACCTTTCGCCAAATAAGATAAAACAAGTTGAAAACGTCAAAAAAATATCCCTGCAATCATAAAACCCTATTACCATTATTATTCTTCCTCTATTATTATTTAAATTACTTCCGGTCTGCAAAAATCATTTTATCTGGCGCCATCTATACAGCGACCGCCCAACATCATTAGTTCCCGTATCTATTGTGCTGCCACATATCGAACGGCAGCCATGCAACCAGTGCCCGCTCTATTGGTTGAAATTGGAGCGGCCATCATTGCTCGATGTCATTTAGAGCTGAAATATTACCATGAAGCTCTGCCCACGGCAATGGCACCACACCAATAGGGGTTGACAGAATGTAAATTATGTGCGGCAAAAGGGAAGGGCCTGATGCTAATAAATTTATCCCTCCCGACCGTTAAAAAAAAAAAATGTGCGAAAGAGTGGGGATCAGTACGGATTTGATGTGGTGAGAGAGAACATCATGGGGACCGCGGATAAGATTTTATTTTAGTATTGGTGGACTCGATTTGATTAGATCGCGCTACGAGAGAGAGACAGTGAGATGCCTATATCATTTTAGTTAAATGAAAAATGAATGAATTGAATTTGGGACATGACATTTATTTTCTGATTTATTTAAATGAATAATTAATAAGTACCAGTAGCAAAATGAATAATGTAAAATCAAATCTGAAGCGAAACTAATTAATTTATTGCACCAATAAAAAACTGTTGTCACATTTTAGTGGCTGAAAATAAAAAAAAAATAAAAATAAAAGAGACAGAACGATACATAAAGCACCTATAGGCGAAACAAGAAGGTAGATATATCTACCTAATTTAATTGAGATTGAAGGAGAGATTTTACGACATCCATAAAACGATTTATAAAAGTTTTAATGCACCGATCAACACGATGTAAAGATAAAAGTTTTTCTTGAATAGAAATTTGACGAATGTGTATTCGATTAAAATATTTTAGTTTGTTCAAATAATAATTAATGAAACTAAAAAAAAAAATTATGATGTAAATGAAATTTAAAAATAAAACGTATTGTATATGTGTAGGGTTATTGATGTGAGCCGCGTTCTTATTAATTTTAATGAAGTAAAACAATCAGCGGTTTTTTTCCATTAAATATGAAGACGCAAAAAATTATCAATATTTCTAAATAAAGAGATGTACTTATTAAAAAATTTCCATTTGATCGTCTTATAATAAAATGCATCTTGAACCAAACATACCCGCACTGTTCAAACCAGTTATTATTAATAATAAGAATAAGTAATCGTTTTACCATGTATGTACCTTCATACGTACTTATGTAGGCAGCATGCATTTTTAAAAACTTATTAAAGCCAATGGAATTCGAAGATGAAAAAAAAATTGCCATTTTATAATCGAGAAACGTTTCTCGTTCACTTTTTCATATTATTTGTCTGTATAAGTAAATGCATGTTAATAATAATAATAATAATCATATTCATATGAATACTGACTGTACAACCAATAAAATGGGTATTTATTTGACTGTAATACGACAACCATGGCGTTTAATTGTCCTTGCAGTATTTTCAATGGATTATTTTCATTTCTGACACTTTCTGCGAATGCGATCGCCATGCTTGGTAGGGTATTATAAGATTCCATATTTATTGGATACTTTTTAAAGATTCACCAAGTACTAACAGTAGTACATAATAATACCTAGTTAATATGGCATAATTTTAAATAAATCCCATTCTAGAATCTGTTTGTTTTTTTTTTTTTTTTTGATGAATACAATTTGAATAATTTCGATTACAATTTGTTGATTCATAGGTAGGTAAGTGCCCTTCTAATTTAAAAAAATAAAAATCTAAAAACTTAACAAGGACATAAAAATTCAGAATTCAACACGTGAACCCCATTATCAAAGTATGACCCTCAAGGGAGAGAGAAAATTATCGAAATTTGAATATACATTGCCGCTAATGAATATGAGTTTTGATCATTTGAATGATAATTTTTTTTTTCTCTCTTAATGCAAAATGGCGAAGAATTGTTTTTGGCATCGTTGTATCATTATATTAATATTCTTTATAGCTCAGTAGGATTTTTTCAGCGCGTCGTGTAAAGCATAACTATTACATTTAAATAATTGCTGAATTTATATCTAAATGGGATGGAGAAGAGATCCGGTTGGACACCAGTAGCATATAAATATATAAATAAATAAATAAAGAAGATACCAACAAACGTTGGTGGTCCAAAATGATATTTTCATAAAAAAATCTAATAGTGCCGCATTTCTTTCGGTTTTTAATTATGCTATTTTACCAAAAAAAAAACGCTTGACTAATTAACGGCCATCATTATAGTATAGAGAAGTAATTCGAATGCTAACTATCAAAACGTTACATCAAAACTTCTCATAAACAAATAAAGTACATTAGTGTCAAATTAGAGGAGTCAAAAACATGTTTTTAAATTTAAAAAATTCTTTTAAACAGACCAGTATAATATTGAAAATTGAATAAAAATAAAAATAACTTCCCTATAAATAATAATAATATTCATAATAATTAGATAAATATTATTATCATTATCAAGCACATTGACCTTTTCAATCGAAAAATGACTATTGATAACCTTTTCACTTTTGGTTTATGAAAAATACTTAGTTGACCTATAAATGTTTGGAAGCCCCTTTAACTAAATGTCTCAACCCCTCTAACAAAAAAAAAAATAACACAGTTACAAGTGAAAAAGCGACTTTAAAAATAACGATCGTAACAATCTAAAAGGCAATAAAAACGACAACAAAACAGAACATTTAAGGCAGGTCGTGGTGGACTTGCCGTTGATGATGATGATGATGATGATGGTCGTAAAATATTTATTTATTACTTTTTTTTTCATCTTCAACTAGCGCCGAAAATACAAATTATTACTAGAACAAGCTCGGTGAAATCATCATAATATGTTTAGAGGAGATTTAAATTTTTTTTCTTTTAGGTGTGCACACAGCAGCTAATACGAGGTGTTTTATCGTTATATAGTCGTAAAACTCCATTTTATAGCACAATAATAATTATGATTACTAGTTTAAAAAGTTTACTTACCATTTCGTTGTTGACTAGATGTCGTTTAACACATATATGCACATCACACACACACACACGCACAAAGTGACGAATCTGTAACAAAATGTAACCAATTAAAAAACGATTTTAATAAAAAATTAATGTAAATTTTATTGTTATGCGAATTAGATGTAGATACAGAGTATCTACAATATCTTATATATAAGGATATAAGATGTAAATACTTTGTAAATACTAAAACAAGATGAAAGATAAAATGTAGTTCCATTTAGTAACCCGGATTTTAAAAAGCTAACACAACAAAACGATATTTATTGATGATTTGAAAAAGTATTAATCGAATTTTGAGAATAACACATAAATCCAAGAGCGTCCACTTGAACATAATGGCACCCGTTCGTTTACACCCTGTATATAATACGCTCATGACATAAATCAGTCGAATAAATAAGTAAATCCAAATTTAGTTTACGTAGGTGACTGAATAAACTAAAGAATCCTGCATTGCTGATACTTTATTTCACTAATTTGTTTTCTTGGTCTATTTTTATACCTATAGCTACCCATTTTTTCCTGATTTAAGCGACTATTTTTTTAAACAACTTGACATTCGAAATAAATAGTCAGCAATTATCCACCTTGATAAATGTGGATATAGTTTAAAATATGTCCATGGGGATAAGAATAAAAGAAATTTTTTTATCGTCAACATAAATTTAGATTGTATAAAAAATGGGTTACTCGTGATAAAATATATATATATATATACTTTTTTTCTTAGTATAAAATAGATGACCGACCTCGATTTTTAAAAATTTTTCGATTTGTCTAGCAGCTGCTGCCACAATTCTTCATCATGAGAAATTCGAAAATTAAAACCGAACAAAGAAAAGGAAATTTTTTTAATTATTAAACCTAAACTGCTTGATTTAATTAAACTATCTGCACCATAACTAATTAACAAATAATATATGATTGACTCTGTGCACTTAAATTAACTCATTATTGATTCCCGAACCGCATTCCCGTTGATGTTTGTTTTTTTTTCCTTATTTTGTCTAGACTTTATAGCCACATAATTCTTAAAAATTATGAACATAATTCATAAGCTAATGGTAGTACGCACTTAAAAATTTTTGGACAATTGAATTCGTCATGGAACCAACGATAAAAATGATTTTTTATTGGTTCTTACACCATGACTAGAGAATTGTTTTTCTTTTGTGTTTATTTACATAAAAATAATTACTAAAAACACCACCTACGGCGTATAACCGATAGTAATAAAAGCAGGGCATTACAATTAATTTCTTAATTAGACGGAAAATTAAGTTTAGTATGTGTACTTTTATCAAATTAGTATTGAAACATTAATTTCGAAAACGACGTTGAGAAGGGAGTTTTTGCATAATTTTACTACACAAAATTTTAGTGTCTGATTTAATTGCTGAATTATGAATTATAGATTAAATAACGCCTTTAAATCTACCTACTCATTATGCACCCCCGTAGGATTTTCACTGATCTCATTGTCTTGTCATTAATTTTCACTAGATACTTAGTTCTAAAAAAGAAAAAATACTCCGCGCACTTTCTTCCACAAAATAAACTTAACAAACTAAACGATTCAGCCCCTAAAAATCCCTTAAAAAAAAATAAAACGCAATTAAGATTTTCCAAGAAGAAAACGAAAAAAAGTACGATTTCAAATAAAGGAAAAGCAAAAAAGATATAATGGAAAAGGTGGGGCATAAATAATTATAATACCTAAATGTACAAAACGATAATTTATTAATCTAAAAATCGTTCATGATGATATATGCTTTGGCGTTCTTTCATGTGACTCGATGTCATTCGAGGGGTTGATTAATGGCGGCGATATAGATGAAAAAGTTAGAGGAGGTGGTTGGTGATGGGTGTAACGACGAAGGGAGATGGAGAGTGAAAAAAAAACAGCTGAAATCGGCAAAATGCCAAAAGCACCAATGATTAAAGCAACTAGAAAAAACAATACGAGAACCAATTAGATAATATCAAGATAATCATCGGCCATTTTATCTTATAAAATCAAATTAATCGAAATAGTTTTTTTTTTGAAAATTTCCATTACGTAACAGTGAACCCGATAAAAAAAATCAAATAAAAAAATTGAAGAAAAAGCAAGTTAAAAATAGAAAAATTCCAATAAATTACTTCATTGTTCACTACAAATTTCTTTTTTTTTTTTTTTGGTTGTTTAATTTATTATAGGTGACCTCTTTATTTTTCTTTTATTTTTTCAACTAAAAACAAAAAAAACATTTAAATTATTTCCTTGTGGTTTTTGTCCTTCAATTTAATGGAGTATTTGACCCAAACGTCGTTTATTTTATACAAAACCCGAAAAATATGTGTTATTTCTAAGAAGATTTTTTAGCTATTTTATTATTATTATTATAATTTTTTTTTTGTGGTCGAATATTACGTAAACTACGAAAAAAATAGTCGCGACATGAAACGTGATTCTAAATTACCCGTGCCATATTTTAATATGAAAATATTAGAATTTTAATTTTCTGATTCGACAGGATGTATTTAAGTGATAGATGAACAAGACTGATTCTGGTTTCAAAATCGGGTTAGAAGAAACTTCTAATGGGTCAATGTCTAATGGTCTAATAGGTCAGAATAACCTTGAGACAAATTTAGGTATCATTACTATGAACTATTTAGATTTGGCCTTCATCTCGTCGTAAAGTAATTATTTAGTTACAAAAAGATTTAATACGGAAATTGAATATTGAGATAAATTAGCAGATAAATAAATCTGCTAATACATATTTAACTTTTTCCTTATTTTTTGTGGTAATGTCGAATTTGTTTCGAATTTCTTCTTTTTCAAATGGATTATTTCAATCTGATTTTAATACAAATTCGACGTATTTTTTCTGCATGTTTCTTTTCATTCTCTCGCCACATTGTTAAGAAAAATACTTACAGAAGTATAAAAGGGTACGTAGTAAAAGCGCGAATAAAAAAATTCAATCCATCCCCTTCCCTCCCACGTGAAATTTATAACAATCTTTCCGATTGTCGTTTTCGCGGCCCTTTTTTGCCAACATTTTCTTTTCAAATCACATCAGAAATGTAAAAAAAAAAAAAAACAGAAGTAAATTCTTTAACCCTGCTGGAAATTAGAAATTTCCATTTAAATTGCAGCTGGGGAGAATGATTATTATTTAGGTACGTCGGTCACATTGTGAAGTAAACACAATTTCACTGAATGGAAATATGTACTTATTGGTTATGTCTGTAGGCCATGACCTGTCTGGCATGGCTTTTCAGCAGCAATGGATCGTTTGTTAAGCATCTAGCTAGCTAGCTAGCTAGATATACATATTTTTTATTGGATTTTTTTTTGGGAAACAGCTTGTGAATTCACAACGAATATTTTACAGAGAGATTTAACCGGTTGATAATTCAACGTGAAAAATGAGACGATCTATAGATAAATAAACGAGATATTGTTGATGGAAATAGCGAGCGAATATACCGTCAACTGAGAAAATGGGATAGAAAAAAATAAAAGGAAAATATTTCTGTAATTCTATGGAATTTGCTTGTTTTTGTTAAAACAAAAAAAAAATGGCAATCTCAATGAACGTTACTCCGTCTGCATATAAATATTCTATATTTAAAATACGAAGTTCTTATATAAATCGAATCTTTATTTTCCACGAAAATATTTATTTAATTCCTCCGCTGCTCTTTTCTTCCTTTTTAAATTAATTGAATTTTTATTGTGCCAAAAAAAACAAAAAACGTTTTCCATTTCTTAACGGAATTGTTATTTGACAAATACACATGCAGATCTCATCAAAATGCAAACACACACATACACATGTGTTAGTGTGTGATGTATATCTATGGTTTATCTTGATGCATAGATCCAGATGCACTATCGACTGATTGCGTGCGCAACATATTAATTCTATGTATATAGTAGCAGTTTATCCAGAATGACAAATCCCATAGGAGACTAGCGAACAATGTTGCCAAATAACATAGATATACATAGCCAATTTGTCATAAGTAGCTCTAGAGGAAAATTAGATGAGTTTTCTACGACATTTTCCTCTATCTACCTTTCGCGCTTTATATAATTGAACAACAATGAAAATGAATGGAAATCATTAAACGTAGAAGTTATCTGGAAAATTAGATATACACTGGCAACAATGTAATCATTTCATTTTACAACAAGTTTAGTTGCATTTTCCTTAAGGAGGAAGTTTACACGACACGGCACGGTACAGGCAAATGGCACGATATATTCGCCACAATTGTCGTTCTATACGATAAAATAGATGGAGTTTTAAAAATATAGTTTTCTTTCATAGGTCTCAGCAGAGAGTTACCGTAGCAGCAAGAGTAAAAAGTGCTATTTCCACAAGCGATGTTTTGTTAAAATGGAAATTTTTCGGTGAACACAGAAAAAAAAAAAACCATCGCAGTTGCGATAAAAGGGGTACCTACCAACTGCCCTTACATTACCAAAAAAAAAAAAAAAATAAGTCTCCCTGTTGGGAGAAATTTATGTTGATTAAGTTAACTTTTGAAAGTGCAGCGCACACACACGAAAGACGTCGAAAATCTGATAATAAATGTAAAATATGCAGAGCATGTCGGGTGGCAGCATGTAGCATAATATACGCAAACAAAAACAAGGAAAAAATATGAATAAGAAAAGAATTAGAAATAAATTAGAAAAATTATTTCGTAATTTTATCTAATCACAACAAACCTGTCATGTAGGTAAAAGCAGGGAGAATATATTAAGTAATTAAAAATATGATGAAAATTCGAGGTTTTCTTTCGGTAGTGGCATAAATTCGTTAAAAACTATTTGCTATTTTACGATATTAATGAAAATTTACAGAAATGTACCTGTACCATTGTTTGACAAAACTTTATTTTAAGGTGCTACTTAAATCAGAAATTTGAAGAAAATTTCATACTTTTAATCTATTTACATCAGTATGTTAAAAAAAAATTACTTTTCTCTTACTAATTGTTCAACATTAACAAAACTGGACTTGAGTAAAACTCAAAACTGATTTTCTGTTTGCTAGTCAAAACAGAAATTGGTGCAAATTAATCAGACATTTGATTTCTTAACTTTATATCTTGTCTCTAGAACTCTATATCCATCACAAAATTGGTAAAGTTTTAATGGAAGTTGATTTAATAGAAGTTTGTTCAATATCTAGTACTTATAGAAGTTCGTATCTAGCACTAGAAAGCAATAGAGTTAAAGTGAATTGGAAAACTCTATGAGAAGCACATTTGCGCTATACTATTTATATGTATTTGCATACGTGTCCTGTTTCCCAAATGCGGTTTACACCATCGGTTATGTATAGCTAGATGCCATGTGGTGTTTGTTTATTTGTTTAGCAATGTTGGTCCACGTGTCGTAAGGTTAACATTTTCTTTGAATTAATTTAATTAAATTAAGAAGAGCACAGAGGGAAAGAAATTACTTAATTCAAAACGACGTCGATCACATTCACTCTCACAAATAAACTCGGTAGGATGTTAATTAACTCGTATTTCCTGGTAATAACAGTAATTACACATATAGATAGATATGTAATTAAGTAATAGGTAGCATAACTTTAACATTTATATTCACATAAATGTCGAAAAATGTCCAAACAAATTTAGACGAATATTTATGTCAATTATATCAGAAATTAATTGGCTGACTTAAATAGAATTTGATTTAAGTATAGAATCGAATATGAATTCATTATTTTACGCGATGAAAATGCGGTACAACAAATTCTTTAAAGAATTCACTAGAAATAGAAATCATTCATTAATTCATTCATTCATGTTTTCATTATGAATGTGTAGGTAGATAAATCTAAAATTATGCATAATAGTAATTAACATCGTCAACAACAAGATCCAAGAAATGGAATCATCATCAATTTTACGATTTGTGTTGATAGTAAAAACGGTTTTTACATTCGTAACTATATGACCACAGACAGCCACTCAGTCAGTCAGTTACTCAGACAACGAACTCATAAAAATCTACTTTACTATACCGATACCTACTACGTCACACGTTTTTATTATATGCGTTTAGAAAATATATATATATATATATAGCTAAAGCTCAACCTGCTAACCTATAAACAAATAAAAACTGCTAACGTTTTATTTTATAGCTATAATATAGCAGCCAGCCAGCCAGCTAGCAGCAGCTCTTCTCTCACTCACATTAAGCATTTTCACTGTCAAGGAGCGGCCTTGGTTTTGTCACGAAATGGCCGCGGCAACAACAACGTTTTACCATATACTATTATGTATTTATGTTGTAAGTATGTGTCAGAAAAGAAAAAAAAACGTTATGTCAAGCACCATCGTAATAATGATAATAATAATAAAATTATACTTTATGTTTTTGTTTACTGGTTACATCATGGTTTTTTCGAAGACCGTATTGATGATTGTTGCTAATGATGAAATTGCCAATGATTATTGATGATAATGTATATTCGATGAAAATTAAGCACGATTAGAATTAACTAATTTCGATTCGTTGTCAGTAGTACTACAGATAATTCTTGTTGGTAAAGCAACTAGTCCAGGAAACTTCAATTTAAACATTTACATACCTATACGTACATAATTTCCATTAGGAAACAACACATAATTTAAATACTAATAAAATAAGAGAAAAGAAAAGAAAAACTTTCTCAGCTGATGATCTAAACGACAGAAAACCATCATCATTCATTATTTTCTTTTGCATTTCGTCTGGCAACTTTTCCAATATTTTTTGATACAAAATTGAACAGAAATGTTTTTTTTTTTTTGTTTTTTTGGAGTTTCAAACTTCATTTCGTCGAGCGTAGAAATGAAATGAAATGAAAAATATGAGAGCTGCTTTTTTTTTCTTTTTTGTTTTTGATATGAAAGCTTCAAACCAATCTTTTGTCTTATCCAAATATGAAGGAAATTACCTCTCTCTCTATATATATATATATACGTCTACATACATACAGCTTTCTGGAAAATGAATGAAGTAAAATATGGTGGTGTGCTTTTTTTTTTTGAAGTATTCAATAAGAAAATGCGTTGTATATGCTTTAGAGCGAGGCAAAGAAATCTCTCAAGGGAAATGCGAGACGCGCGCGAAAAGGCGGAATCATCCATTTAGGGTGATTTTTTTACTAAGCAACGAGAAAACATGATCATGTTTTATTTTTTTTATGTATCTATCTACCTCTACTATAATATGTTGTTTGACATTTACCTATATCTCAAACTCTGTTACATCACGACTTTATCCGACATTGAAATGAAAACAAGAGATAAAATAACAAAAGAGAGATACATAATGCTCTGACTGCTCTGTTTCTGCTTGATTAAATTTTAATTAAATAAGGTAAAACTTCTCTGGGGAAAAGCATCCGTTTTTCCCCGAGGACGAGATATGACGAAACGTAAAAACTAAAAAGAAAAAAACTAGTTGCTATACGTGAGCTTTTCAATGATTTAAAATGAATTTCTTACTTGGGTTTTTTTTCGCGTCTGTGTTTGTATTCTCGTTTTCCATTGCATGGTATTTCCTTTTTTTTGTGTTTTTTCTTTTCAATTTTGGCACAGCACATAATAATATTTACACTCACATACACGCACCCACGCACAGTCACATAGATACTTGCATCACAAATAAACTAACTCATTAGACGAAATGCGTAATAACACTGACAGTTTCGATAACTGTTCACATTAATGCAATTGCCATACTGAGTACTGTTTCCTTTTTTTTTTTTTTTATTAGGGAACGTTAAAAAAATTAACCTTTTTTTCTCGGAAGATACACTAGGCAACAGAAACATGCAGCAAAAGAACAATCGTAATAAATACCAAAGCTTGTTAGAACTCAAATTTAAGTTGGACATAGTTTAATTTCAGTTCAGGTAGAAATTATGTTCTAAGTAAGATTGTGATTTTCGACAAAATTAATTTAATACAAATTTGACGCACTATTCTTTCTACTATTTATTCTACTATTTCTTAAACCCAATCGATACTGCCGTAATCGTTTGAGCAGTGTATATTTCTGTACTTGTCACTCGTAGCATTTAAAAAGCTAACAGAAAAGGGAAGAACAATAGAACGTAGTACCCGATACATAATCCCTTTGCATCATTAAATGTCAAAAATTAAAACACAGGTACTTACAATTTTCGGAAATCATCATGAAACAACAGATGACAGTAAAGGTCGAGGTCAACGTTAAGCATGATTAAATGAGGTGATTATTCTATTCTATTCTTATACGATACAATATATCAACATGAACGAATAGTACCTATATTATAATATCTAGTACCTATCCATATAGTGATGCTGAAGGCTAAATTAAAGGTAAAGAAATTTAAAACTATGTAATTTATGTATATAAGTAGGTACATACATATGCATGGGGTAGTTTATGTATCGTCTGTAAATGGAAACAAAATTTGCATCTATAATATATCTATAAATAATAATAATAGTAATAATAATAAACACACAGACTCATTACTAAGGATACGAGTAAAATCGAATTGATTTTAAATTATTGATTTCTTTTTCTTTGGATGATTCGCTGCTTGTTTATTTTTTATTTATTTTTTTATTTTTTTCAAAATTGTTGCATTTTAAATTTCAAATTGGCAGTGTCAATCGCCTGCTGTGTAACGCAATGGAAATATGTGTGGGATGTAAATTAGCAGCGCCTACTGCTTCTGATGCGCGCCATTTCCATTTTGACAATAAGTTGAGTGTCTTTTTATTTTTGATTGTTGTTTTTTAAGTACTTGGACTATAAAGCAATTTTTTTCTGATTATTATTGCTGTGCGTATTGGTATTTATGATAAGTGGAAATTTCAACGAAAGAAGAACGTTTTAAAAGACTAGGAAACGTCACTAAATTGGCTCATAACATCCACATTGAGAAGGTGGCTGAATTGAGAATTTCTTAACGTTTTGAGTGTCATGGATTGAGAATTAAGCATTGCTCCAATGATATTTAGCAATAGCAGTTGCTTCCAAAAGGCCAAAACTGAGAAAAACGCAAATTTTGTTAAAGTCATCTAACTTACGCTGATTTATTTAATTTAAGCATGCTCATGTAGTAAAAATTAAGTTTCGAAGATAAAAAATCTATCAATAACATTTCTATATTATTTCAACAATCTAGAAGGAATAATCATCAATTTTAACTTTAAACAAAAAGAGAGAGAAAGAAAAAGCAAAAGATTTTATTTGAGTGAATTTTGTGCGCCCTGTCAATAACCGCTTTATTATTGAAGCTCGTTTTGCTGCTTCGTTGGTCGTTGGTGCTGCTGCTGCTGCTGCTGTTGGTGGTGGTGGTTATTTCTCGCTCTTTCCATTTCAAAATGGTCCATTGAAAATGGATTTTTGCTTTTAGTTTAGTTTATGCTTTTTTTTTGTGCTTTAGCTGGCAAAGTCATTTCAAAATGGGCAATCACAGAGCTTCCTTTCTATTTAGTCTTTTTCTTTTGAATAGGTAAATAGAATGCTTTTATTCTTTGGTGGCATTAGATAACAGACAAATTTCTTTGTTTTTTCCAATATTTAATAAAAAATTGATTGTAAAATAAATAAATATGTCTCTCTTTTTTACAACGAAATTAAATTTTTCTATAAGTAGTTAAATTTGGCTAATTTCCATTTAAAATTAACTTGTTTTTTCAAAAGCATTTTCGTCAGCTATTGTTTCTAATCCCTCATTCTTCGCCATTATCACTATTCCGCCTTTATCCGCCATTTGTATGCGGCGACAAGGCCTCTTCATTATACCTACTTCTCTATGCTCTTTTTGTTCAACTTTAAATTCTCTCTGTTTCGTTGCCAGTGAAAAGTTAAATTGCACAATGTGTTCTGTTTGCTCTGCTGCTCGTCTCTCTACCTCCTTTCCCTTCTTGCTACTCGCTTCATCTATTACTATATACTATATATATATACATATACGTAATACAACTATGCCACCACCAGCACCACATGCCATAATTTTCTGTATGCTCTTTAATCCTTGGTCGTAACTTACTTAATTTACTTGCAATTTGCATAATAAGCGCCCTGAACAATATTTGTTGTTAAGTCCATCGTTATTTGAAAGCTTTTTTGCTTCAACAACAACAACGATCCAGTCAGCCAGCAGCTACAGAGCAAAAGAAGAAGAAGAAAATCATATGCATATTATTATATGGTTATTATTGAATGCTGGCTGTTGCTGAATATTTTTTCTTTTTTTTATGGCTATAAGGGCTCTCTCTCTCTCTCTGTTAGTCATGTAACACACAGACAGTACCATTTGCATATTTTAATAATAATAATGTGACGTTTTCATCTATAAATTATATACTTCATTCATATTATAAGTAAGAGTACGTATGCACAAAGCATCAGATTATTATTTTTTTGTAATATGTAATTACACAATCTATAGTTGCCAACTCTTCCATATTTTCTGTAAAATAATTGCCATTGCTCAACATCCAATTAGAGATGCAAAAATCATTATTATATCTATAGAATAAAGATATCCCATCGGTTGGATAAGATTATTGAATAAAATAATTCTGGAACGAATTAACATCATTCTATGTGACTGTCTGATGGCCGCCATTATATAAATATACATGCTTAAATCACTAATCTTATTTCGTAATATGATATTATTTAATTAAAATCCAACTGTTTCTACAAGCCGTGGCTTTTTAATTGTTTATTTGTTTGTTTGTTCGTTTGCTTGTTTACCATTTTTTATCAATAAATGGAAAAGAATAGAAACGTTTTGTATTCAGCAGATGATTGTGATTCATTAAAGGAGATCCATATAGGTTAATAATAAAAACAAAAAAATAAAAACGGAAATTGAATACCATCCATTATTCATTTTGTGCAGTAGCTTGTTTCTTGATCGGGTGTGGGAAGCGAAGTTTTCCAACTTGAACCAAGGAATTTCTTTGGAAATTATGATTTAGCTGCTAGAAGGATTTAGTATGTTTAATAAACACTATGCTCGTCAAAACTTCAACTAATTTTGACATTAAACAAGAAGCAGCCACGAGTAAAGTTTTAGCATTTATATACAGTAGTGGCTAAAATTATAAGGCAACCAATCTAGTAAGAAACTTAGCTGAAAATGTATTATGTCTCAGTCCACCACTGTACATACCGCATGTCAAAATGTCATAATCTCTTTTCTACTCCTCTCTCTCCATCTTTACCTATCCTATTCTAAGCAGGTATGCCGACCTATCATCTATTTAAAATTTTAAGGAAAGACAAAAGCGAAAATGCGTTCTTGTTTGTAGGGACTCCTTGGAGTCCTATATTGCATGCGGCGAATAAATAGGTAGGAATAGACATCAGAAGGGGGTCCCATACTCGCATTCATTCCTTTTTGGGGTCATAATTTTTATGCTCAATTGTCCACATTACCATGTAGGCAACCGTAGAAATGTTTCGATTCTTTTTTTTTTTTATTTGCTGGCAGTAGATGGTATGGAGAGTGAGAGGAGTGGATTGTGGTACACCGTTAGCTTTTTTCGGAGTTAAAATTTTAAACGATAAGAAATGCAATGCTTTTATATATGGATGCTAATGTTGGTGTTGCTGTTGTCTTTGTTGAATAATTATTTCATTAATTAACATAAAATCGATACAAAATAATGAACGAAAAATCTTTGATGGTTGAACGAACGGAAATGCTTGAATTATACCTATATATGGTTTAGGTATTCATATTATGATAAATTTATCTAAAATTTACATTCCCAATTATTTTTAATTATTTCTCTTGATTTCCATATTTTTTGAGTTTTAATCGTCACGAAAAAAAAAAAACAATTAACGAAAAATAAACATCGAAGAGGATTTCATAATCTAAATACTTATGTGAAGATAATAATAGAATGTTAATTAGTACCTACATCAAATCAGTGACCTCCCAAAAAGTTAATTATTATTATTATTGTTCGAGCCAATTAGATTTCGATATCTTTAGTTTTAAGCGTAAAAATTTGGCAGTTTTTAAAAGACCGGATTTAACAAAATGGCAAAATAATTTTATTTATTTTTGTGCTTATTTAAGTATAAATCCGACGATTTTTTATTGTTAAATCGACCAGCATTAACGTGTCAGCTGCTGTGACGGAATAATGTTCCTAATGATTTATTTTTTACTGAAAACTGCTTGCATTTCCAGCGACCCACACACACACAGAGTGTCTATATCTGCACTGCATTTTTATATTACGTTTATTCACTTTTTTTTTTACCGTTTTTGTGGAAAATATTTTCCAATTTTGCTGCAGCTAATATAAAAATTCGTATTTTCCATAGTAATACGTTTGGCTTTGTCGCAGATAAGCTCAAAGGAAATATTTAATTCGATAGTTTTTTCTTGTTCTTTTGCAGTTTGAATTTACTCTATCAACTTAACATAGTTTTGTTTCCAAATGATCAAAGTTTGTTCGAGAAAACACTACTGCTTTTATCAGTCACCAGGAAATGTATAGATATTTTCATAAATTTCCTTAAGTGGTTCGAGTCAACAAATAAGAAAAATTTTTCCCATTTTCTCCATCCTCTTAGACTCTTGAATACGAACAGATCAGAAAAAGAGAATTTCATCTTTCCATATATATATATATATACGTACATATATGAATGAATGATCGCAACATTTAACTTTTTTGTTGAAACGAAAACAAACACAAACAAGAAAAAAATAATAAAGTAATAAATTGACATAACAAGAAATTCTCACTCACTCACTCGCTCGCATACAAAAGTTACTTTATTAATATAAAGCCTCTTATTCCATTTTTGTATATTTTTCCCTTGAAAATTTGCTGGAATTGCTCAATTTTTTTTTTTTGCTCTTCCGAATGAAACAACAAATAATAACAAGTCACAGATAACAAGTTAGTCTTCTTTAAGGGTGACTGCGTTATTACCTATGTATACACGAGAATGCGAGAGAAGGAAAGAGGTAATAAATGAGAGAAACAGAGAGGAATCAGGTAGAAATAACTGTGGATTTTCAGCTTGTACATGTGGAAGGAAATTCTGAAATAAATCGCTTCCAATTTAGACGCGAATATGTAATCTTGTACGAGTACACACATTACCCGATGGAAATGAATGTTTCACTTGCTTGCTTGCTTGGAAAAGCGTAACCCGCTTTCCAGAAATTGCTTCCATATATAAAACAACAATAGCGAAATTTAAATCTTGCAAAAGACATAAAAAATATTTGTTTATTTTTTGAAAAGAAGAAAAAAATCAAAACAAAATTGGCAAAAGTCTGGTGGTGCCATTTTGAATGCATCACACATCATACATCCACACACACACACACACACATACACTGCACTCACACACGTAGTACACAAGCTCAGACACATATGTGCACACGAAAAAGTTGAAATTTTAAATGGCACGTTAAACTGAAACGTGACCTTATCCAAACACCTTTTTGAAGTGACGTTATTTTTCGAAAAATTTCTCTTTAAAACTAACCCTTGCAGCTGTGCCACCACATGCATACATATTGATGATACGGTATAGTAGCGGTGCAAACAAAAAGTTAAGAAAAGAAAATGGAATGGAAACGAAAAGAAAAAATCGAAAACGAAGAAGAAAATGAGACCATATTTATTCGGAACGAAAACGTATATATATATATTACATAGATATATGAGATACATTTTTCGGTTTTCTATTTATTTATTTCTCTGTTTTTGTATTGCTCTCATCATAATAGATACTAATAATATAACAAAATTGGAAATTTGGAAAAGAATAGAGAGAGAGGGAGAGAGGCGGAGAGAGGAGAATGAAAGAAAATGGAAATTTCTGCCTATAAAAACGAATTGTATTGGTCCAGCTATTTCATTTATTTATTTATTTATTTTTTTTCTTCATTTTCTTAAGAAATATCCTAAGAAAGTATTTTTTATTCTAAAAAAAAGAAGATAAAATCTCACAACGTTAAAAGGGCCATTGTGTGTATGTATGTGTGTCAGTGTGTGGGTATATTGTTCAATCTGAAATTCGATCTATGTTGAGCTTATTGCGCCATCTGCAGCAAAGGGAACGAACCCTTAAAAAACTTGTCGTCGAATAGCATTAATCGACTACCTGTTACTACTCCACTATTATATACCTTTACGTATAAGTGTCCTTTGATTTAAAAGGGTACGTTCGAGAATTACGACTATGTTTACTAAAATCTAGTACTAACCGAGTGGAGTGTGGTGTCAATCTTTGAATAGAATCGTTCCCTTTATGGACAAAATCGATTTTATAATATCTACTGAAAATTGAAAAATATAATTCGAATTTTTGCTGATCGATCCACAGAAAATTTTTACCAAATGTGGACTCTTGAACACATCAAGTTATTGCTTAATCTGATAAGGGACCGGGCGTTTAAAAAAAAAACGAAAAAAAAATGTATTAAATTTCCTGTCAGGAAACTATTGAATTCAAACAGTAGCCAAAAAATAGCTATTTATTCCGTGGCCGTTTCTCTTTGTTCCATTATTCTTATTATTTGTTATTTAGTTAAATTAGGTTCTAAAAAGTTAATTTATCTTTAGCATTGTATTTAACATTTCTTCACCTCATAATTATATACGTAGGTACTCGTAAGAAACATGTTTTTTTTTTTTCTTTATTTATTTATGTGATAAAATTTCTAATTTATTTTCTAATGTCATGAAAAAAAAAAAAACGTAAGAAATGGAAAAGTCGTAGTATCATTAAATAATTAATCAATCTTTTAGTTGTGTTAGTGAGTTATAAATACGTACATATATCAATTATTAAAGTGGTACTATTATATGAAAGATACATATTTCTTTACTTATCAAAAACCCACTCTCCATATTTTCCATTTTGCTTCTCTTTTCCTCTCCCACACACACACACGCACACACACATATTATAGAATAAAATTTATGAACCTGTCATACCCACCCAAAAAAAAAAAAAAAAACTTTTAAAAAACACTTTCAATAACACACGACAGTGAACCGTTAACTATAAGACAACATAAATTATTAAAAATTCTTATAAATTTACATATTTTTAAACCCACGTGTTTCTACTAAAGCAAGACAAAGTTTAAATAATAAATCACAGCATAATTTAGATGAAAGTTTAAAATAAAGCACTACATTCGATGTCGTAACGCTTGTTGAGAACAACGGAGAGAGCGAAGAGAAAATTATTGGTGCAGACCGTCTAGTTCGTAAAGCGATTCGACGGTTTGGTGAAGGCGCCAGAGAACAATCGTTTACCATAGAAACGGTCGATGCACGGAATATATTTCAATGCGAGCGCGGAGTGTTTTCGGCGCTTGCTTGAGAATACTAAATTAGGAATTTTTTGTACATTTTTTTTTTTTTTAATTAAAAATCTTCTCACATTAATTAAATTAAAAATGCTTCAAGTTTTTAGTGCTCAGGTTCGTTATCACCGAGAAAAAGATTTTTATAATCTTTATATGTATATGTATACGAAAATTTGCCAAAAATCTCGCCAAGAAAAGCAATTTCCGGTAATTCGATTTTTTCCTTTCAAAATTTTTTCATCAAGACTCAGCATTCTTTTAAATTGAATCGAAATTAACAATGTCAAAAAAAGTGGGTACTGAAAAAACCGTATCTTTTTCAAATTTATTGAAAATCGACAGCCGATCGGGATTTTATTGGATACAATAACACCAGTTTCAGTAAATGAAAGGGGATAGGGAGAGACGGTTGCGGTAGACTAATTAAAATATCGTAAATATATTATATAGGTAGATATAACACAGGGTGAAGTATATTTTTTCATACGAATATTAATTGAATTAAACATGAGCAAAGCGAGAAATTGGGGCGAAAGGACTGGAAATCCACGAGAGAATTTATTATGAAGGGATGACGTCACGGAACCGTTCGGAAACTACTTCAAATCATTTTTCTATTCTATTACCTACACGTAAAAACAAAACGTTCAAACCGACAAAGATAGCAATATAACTAAAACTAACTAAAGCTAATGGCAAAATCGATATTTAGACAAGCAAGTATTGCATGCAGTTGCATAATTTGGCTTTTCCATTATAATAATAATAACCAGTAAGTAGAATTCTTTCTTTACCTTTCATCATCATTATTTATTTTTGCTTTGAGTAAAATAAAAATAAAAAAATTAAAGGAAAAAATAGTGGCTACATGAAAGCTTTTTTTTGATAAATTATACATTGCATTAAAATAATAAGTTATGTAGATAAAAAGATAAAAAAATATTAAAATTAAGTTGAATAAATAAATAATAAGGGAGAAAATTACTTGAGCAGGTATAACCTATCTTTTAGAATATTTTAAAAATTTAGTTAAATGGACAGAGTTACTTATATACAGAGTGTTCCAACAATGGGAAGCTGAAATTTTAAAACTGAATATGCAAAATTTACTGATTTAGATTTTTGAGAAGATTCTGTTTTGTCTTAACAAACCAATTCGAGATGATTTTAAAGATTGTTTTTAATAAACTTGATTACTTACAGTGTGTTTCAAGACCCTACAAATCGAAATGACCTAATAATAAGACTTTTTACTTTCTGTAAAAAAACGCATACGTAGTTTATTTACAGGTTGCCTCAAACGATGTAAATTATATTTCTTATGAGTGGATGATTTAAAAAAAAGGATTTTTAAACTCCCAATTAAATGAGCTGAAAAGGTTATTACTTTCGCTCAAAATAAGTGGCCGAAGTTAAACATTTTTTTAGACAATCCTACGTTATATTGATCTACAGGGTATCTCTACAATTGAAACGAGAAATCTGTGGCAAAGGGAGATTCGTAACTGTTAAATCTTGTACCTACCCAGAAAAGCAAATTTTTAAATACTGCATCGTCAAACATGATTTTAAAAACTTATATAAATAATTCATGCTTTCTACAAAGTATTTCAAGGAACGAAAATCAGATTATGTAACAGCAGGATATATTCAAAAATGTAAAATTTAATGATTCTGATCCAATTAGCCTTACAAAAATCTAATTAAAAAGTGAAAAATCAAGATCTGAACCTGATATTTTAATATGAAAATAAATATTTTATACTTACAGAAATACGACAGATTTCCAATATCTTAGATTTTATCTAAAATGACCCTGACAATATAGATAAATTTATTGACACAATTTCTAGAATTTCATATAATCGATCGATACGTAGATTGACAGATAGAAAACGTGAAGGAATTTCATCACAGCCAAATAACTACATTATGCAACTCGATTAATGGTGTCTATCGAAACTAACATTTAAAAGCTAATAAAATTCCCTAAAAAAAAAATAAATCTTCCATTTTTTTCTTCGTGATTACGCAACATTTGACTTTGTATTTTTATCTAATCGATTGTCGGTATCGCTATAGGAAAAAGGCGTTACATATACGAAAGAAAAAATAACAAAAAAAAAGACAGCCCCGAAAAGAAAATATACCCTCCCAAGACACAGGAATTTTCTATACATTGATAGCGCGATGTAGGTATAAGTAGAATATCGATGGGTAATAAATTATCTAAAACGTTTCCAAGATAAACAAATTAGATGGGCAGCGGTTCGTTCAAAGTCGAACTAATGAAAATATCTCCATTTTGCAACAGCAGCATGGCCAGATGTTTGATGTCCTTTTCGTTGATTAACAGTCAATTTACATGTTAATTTAAAAAAAAAACAATCTATTGTAAAACAATTCGAAGTATAAAACAGAAATGCAAAATACCACCATCACTAATAAATGTATCAATGCAAAAGAAAGAAAGAAAAAAAAATTGAATAACAATTTATTTTACAAATGTCGTCTGTTTTAAGTGGTTTAACTTTTTAACATTCTGTTAAAGTGATATCTTAATACCACTATCTCATTTAAATATCTATTAAAGAAGAAAAAAACCTGTCTGCTGTTGATAGTCCTGCCTGCCTGCCTGTCTGCGCCATAGAGTAAAATAAGGTTCTACCTATACACCAATAGATACCCAACTAATTGCAACCACAGCGCATTTCCACAGCGATGATATTCATTAAAAACATTCCTGAGGGAACAACACAAAGTAATTCACATGGAAAATCGTGAAATTAGCTTTAACATTTTCACCAGTTTCCATTATACAGAGACAGAATTCATGATGACAACAATCATCAGTGCCGACGTCGTCGTCGTCATCAGCGTACAATAGTGGTTTAAGTTTTTATTACGAATACGGCAATGAAATTCCATCCATCTATCCACCCATCCATCCATCTATCCATCTATCAGGGGAAAACGTTCAAAATTTTCGTTATATAGTATTTTAAAACAGAAAGAGAGAGAGAGAGAGCGGGAGAAATTGGGAAAAATGCATTCCGTAGATGTACCTACATATACATACATACTTGTGCCCTGTGTATGTGTTGCAGGCGAATAGTTGTTGTTGGTTTTACTGATGTATCTCGAAACAAAATGAAATTCGTGCTTGAAATTTTTAATTAAAAACACAATTATTTCCTTTGCGAAATTTCGAGGAAATTCCAAGTGAATGAAAAATTGCTTTAATCAACCAAAAGAGACGATTTCTTGTTCAGAACGAACAAATAAAGTACAATTCATACTATTCCATAGTGTATCAACTGTTAAATTATCTACAAATAATTTTCCCTAAAATGTCCAAATATCTTTTCAAACAATCGCTTCTCCTTTTACATATATATAGATAGATAGAGATATATAATTATCCTATATCTCTATAAAGTTTCTGAAAAGGAACTAAATAAATAAACGCCTAAACATCCAATTAAAGTCCAAGCATCGTCAAGTAGTTCTCATTTGAATAAATAGACTATTTGAAAGCAACTTTGTTGTTTGATCGTTCACTTTGTTGGTTTGTTTGTTTGTTTGTTTGTTGGTTAACTTTGTATATATTCTACTGCTACAAAAGGCCATTTTGCTGAAAGTAGGCGTCTATTGACTTTTTCCATTTGGAAGATAATACTTGCTATAGAGAAAAGACAATGATGGCAACTATATACGATATATAGGATAACGTCAAACGGAAAAAGATCATTGAATCAGATAAACCAACCGAAACTGAAGAAGAATTTTTCAAAATATTTTGATTTAAATAAAATATCAATATAGATAAACTGGATGAATATTTTAATATTTTAGTATAAATAAATTCAAACAAATAAATTCCGGTACTACCAATTAAGGTGATAGTAGATTGTTACATAAGTACTATGAGTGTGACCCCCCTTCGTCTTTACCCGTACAATAAAATGGTTTTATAACGAATTTTCGAAGCAGATTCCGTCATTTTTTTTTTTTTTTGTTTTTTTGAAACTCGTCGTTCATTTTGAATTTAAATTGTTCTAATTAACAGAGCTATAATTGAGTTAAAAATAGGAATATTTTTGTAAGTAAATCGACTGATTATCCAATGTATTTACATCTGCTTACATTTAAGCTGATTAGCATCTATTATAAACACTTTCGGAAATTATAATAATTTTAAATATTTATCCATCTACTACACCTCTCCCCTCACTCCCGGGGAGCTTTCATTTCATTTCAGAACAGAAACTTAACTAAAACTAATCTAACATAGTGCACAAACAAAATATTAACCCAGATCGAGTTGCGGGAAATTTGTCTACATGCAAGAAAATTCAACTTTTAAATTACGGCTTATCAAACTACCACGAGCAGCAGCAATACTACGACGATGACGACGACGAGAGGGTGATGGTGGTGGTAAAATCGTCTTTTCTGAACCCACCCATTCAACTTTCAAAATATCTTTGAGAGAAAACAGCTCATATAAGTAAAGTAAGTTGAAATAAGCTGCTTCACTGGATAAATAGAAAATCATAAAATAAAAACAAACAAACAAACAAACATTGATTATGTGGAAATTGAAATTGGAAAATTTTTATTAAAATGTAAAATGCATTTTTCTAATCAGTGAAAATATTTTCCATCAGAATATTAACTCTATAATACGGATAATATACGGTATACACTGATTAGTTTTTGTAATAAAATTAATTTTGGAAAGAATTTTCATCAACTTTCATTCCTTTTCTGCGTCTATTTTTCTTTGTATAATAAAAATGGTGGTGGTGGGATATTTTGCAAATTTTCCTACATAAAATTTTAGTTATGCAACGAGAAACTTTTCCATGCACACATCAAAATAAGAGAGATCTTTTATATAGAAAAGTTTTCTATTCACCGCCATGATGCACCTTTCTCATATCTACCTGTAGGAAGAAAATATACATTCCTCTACAACACGATGGGGATGTTGGGAATAGCTGGGGAGACATTTACCGGAGCAAATAGGAGCATTTGATGTTGCACCATGGCAGGAGGATATTTAGATAGATACCTTAAGGTATTCTATACCTACAAATAGAAAGAGAGAGAAGAGAATAACGTGCTGGAATGTAATGGAATATGTAAGTTATGTAAGAAGGAACAAGGCCAGATGCATAAATGATGCTGAAGAATAGAATTGATATGAGAAGGTGCATGCAAAACAGTGACGTACGATAAGAAAATATTGATTCGATTCGACTTGATCACTCTGTACATAAATAAATAAAATTTTTGATAATCAGAATTATACGACCAATTCGAATCCACTATGAGTAAGAAAATATAAATTTTCTGCGCGTTCTGGTACTTTTTAAATGGTCTCCCAAATAGTATCAGTGGAATAGCTATTCATCTATGCATCATAGATCTGGCTCTTAGTTCGTGCCGAATATTTTCGGCAAATTGACGTCGACGAAGGTATAATGTGACGTGACCGAATACTATATAAGGCCTTAAATTTATATGATGTTGTTTTTCCTGATGCCTGACGGTTGATTCACATATATAGAAACAATAAAAAAAATATATAAGTTTATATGTTTCCTGCTGCTGCTGCTGCTGGTATATTTTTGGAATATTTTTCTGATGCGCTTGTGTAACAAGAACAAGAAACTAAATAAATATAGATAGGACAAGATAATAATTTTCGCTCCTTTTTTTTCCGCTCATTTTCTCCTGCATAAGAGTATATAGGCATTTTTTTTATTATTATCATTATTATTATTATCGCCATCACAAGATGACAGAAGGATTTTATTCGGATAACTGCAGGTTACAGTTTAATTAATTTTATTAATTATATTTCTTTTATTCGGTATTATTATAGGCCAAGTTAATAAAAAAAACATTTTTATCGTGATGCACATTTTGGCGATGTGACCTTTTGCAACAGCATTCCGTATATGAAATTCATCCGTTATGACCTCACGAAATTTGTCGAAATATAAACAAGCCCCGACATATTGTTGCATCTGTGCTGCACATAAACATATGCATAACATTACCAATGTAAACGTATGATAGGTACAGTCCTCAATATAAATTACAACGATATACGTCCAATAATAATAAATTTCAAATGTCACATTTATCATATGGATATAGAAGGAGGAGAACCAATACTTATTAATATATAGGGAAAAAAGCCCATAGCAAAATATTTATTTTTCAACTAAGTATAGTTGGATACCGCCTATAACACGATGAACACCCATAAAATCCAAGAAATTTCCTGATGATCAGAATCGCTTGTCTGCCTACTGACTCCTGTTATAACCAAGAATGAAAAAAACAAAAAAAAATCGATTCTGATTTTGTATGAATAGTAAATTTTGTTACCTTTCGCAAAATTGCTTTTTGAACTACTTTGTATGCGTATATAAATTGGTACTACGAGTGTACTATGTAGTAACAATTTACGACAAAGAAATCATAATAATGATTATTAAACCTTGACGAGTTCTGTCTGGCTCTGCGTGTATGGGTGTATGTGTATGTGTATTGGTGGGATGTTAATTGTAACAATCTAAACGTGTCCAAAAAGCGATAAAACACCCTGAAATTAATCCTTTCATTCAAAACAATCACCGTAGCATACCTATTAAAACGAAATTATCCCTGTTCAATGTTCCCCGCATCTTTAACGACTTTATCTAAAATGGAAAACAAGTAAAATGGTGGTTGAGGGACGAAGCATTGATGTCGTCCCAGTTAGATGGGCGGTAGAGGGACACCTAATTTTATTCAAGCGGAAATTAACGCAATATCTACATCCTCGTAATCTTTGTAAACTTTCAGATTAAATAGCCAACCCGAACTTATACTAAAGATAAACTCTCATCTCATCTCATTCATCCATTTCAGTTGATTTCAAAAGAGAAAAAATCTCTAATAAGAGGACAAAATGGCAAATCAATAGAGCTTTCCTTTTTTTTTTACAAAAGTGAATAAATTTGGTGTTTTTTCGTACCCAAAATCTCTTGGCATTATCCAAGATAATGTCTTTTCCCTTTCGAATGTATTAAAAAAATTCTCTCTTAACTCATTTCACCGTTATTATATATAAGTTTATCTGCATTCTTAATCATATGAACGACAACAAAAAAAGATATTGGCTAAAAAAAAAATAAAAGAAAAAAATAACTAAATTCTCTTAACTAAAAGATTTTTAAGAAACAGCAAAAAAAATCGAAAAAAAAAAAGTAGAAAGTTGCGCAACAGTATACCAATGACTAGATACAGTCGCCGACAGGTTAATCCGTCCAAGAAATTTTACTAAAAAGATTTGAAGAACAATATAATAATGAATACTAACAGTCACTTTTCTACTAGAAGTATATTAATAGAAAATAAATTCGCAGAAGTAACTTCACTTTCACATAAAATATTTAGATAAAATCAATATTAGACAGGGCAAGTTCAATTCAAATTAACTCATAAACATGCTAAGTATAAATATTTTCCTTACAAGAGAATTTATTAAGTTGCTCTGGAAGTTTAAATTACAACAGTTCGCTGTTGTAATTTTTTCAAAATTTTATTTATTAATTTCTTATTTCAACGCTTAATTTCACCACAGTAAAAGTGATTTTTATTTGTTATAACTAATTAGATATGACTCTAGTTATATCTCTCAATCCTCTAATAAACAATAATTAAGTTTTTATAATTAAGAAATCCCTGTTGTTATGAAAATGCAAGACATATTTATTAACGACATTAATAGTATTTGTCATTGCCCGAATACATCTGCCGACAACTGTACTTTATACACAACAAACTTAACGGTACCTGGAAATGTACGAATGCATTTCCCCAAAACGAGTTTCAAGAAGTGCATTTAAGTTTTAAAATTATTATGGGAACATATTGCACAGCTGAAATATACATATATAAAGAAACTAATTATTAATAATGATTCAATAGTAAGTACTTTGTCTATTTGATATGGCTAATTATTGAAAATAATCATAAATAATCGTTCGATACGAATAGACGGCACGGTTATTTCTTTAGAATCCTGCTGTTTTCATCTAAAATTTTAAATAGCTATCAGAAAATCACATCGGAGTGATTTTCTTGAATTTGAAAGTATTGGCGCGATAAGACTTTAATTATGATTGATTCTTTAGATTTTTAAGAAAAGAACATTTTCGCAGAAGCAGTTCAATTTCCGTAAAAGCTTTTCACAGCAAACGAAAATCATATAGATCTGAAAGAAAACTATACTAAAGAAATCCCAACATTTCTAGATTTAATCAATGCTCGTGCTGCTGTTGAATTATTTAGTTTTAGAAGTATTCGATTTGAATAAAATAGAAATTTCCTATACTAGACCCCCTCCCACCACCTCACTAGTACGTACATCTCGTTGTTGCACGCATACACGAAAACCTTTTTCCTTTTCCTGAATTTTTTAGTTAGGAAGCTTTTTCATTTTCTTTTATTTTTCTTTTCCACCTTAAAAAAAAAAATGCACTTTGAGACCCATTTTCCTTGTAACGTCAACAGCAGCTGCAATATGCAACAGCAGCAAAACGAGAGAACACCCATCCCATTTTCAACTTCTCTCCATCGTGTCACGACATCAGCAGACATCCAGCAGGGTCAATTTGCTTGTCATGCGCGGCCAAAACTATTATTTCAAAAAACCCGATCTATACGAACAGAGACAGTAATACGAATGAGAAAGAGAGAGACAGAGTATTTTCGGCCATATTTGTTCATGTTTCTAAAGAGGAAAGAATAGAGTAAAGCCACAGTAACAAAAAGAATAAATTAAAAATAAAACGATGATGATAATAAGGGAATGGAGTGTACATCGTGGAAGAGCAGGAAATAGTTTTCGTTCTGATCCCTACGGCGGGCCAATGATGAGCAAAGCAGTATCTTAAAAAAGGGATTACTTCAGTTCCTTTTTTTTATATGCTGATGAGCGTTATTTTCTATTCCTTTTTTGGTTGATGCTGGACCGGGTTATGGGAGAAGTTGATTTAAGTTGAGCTATACCAGGAAATGATGGATTTTATGGATTTATATCTAGACATTTAGGTCGGCAGGGTTTATTAAATGTGGTTCTAGATCGGAAACGCCTTTTCTATTGGAAAATATCCAACATGGACTTGTAATTGTATTCATTATCTAACAATAGCTTAAAATTAAATTCTTTGTCTCTTACCTGAAACAAAAGTCGATCCTATTCTTAGCCATTTCTTGATTTGCACTAAATCTAATTAAATTAACATTAGTTCACCTTCGAACACGTCTAAAAACCAACTGAACAACAATAGCCGTCACTGAATTTATACATATCAAATTAATTTGATTTGAAACCACCAAAACGAAAGAGAAATTTAAATTTTTTGAATCAATTTTTGCCAAATTGTGGAGGATGCTAGATAAAAATGTCTTAAGTGCCTATATAGATATATACATACGTAACTAATTAAATGCGTAGATATGTAGGTGCGTATATAAAAAAAAACAGAAACAGTAAAAAACCAGTCACTGATTTAACAATAAAATAGATAAAACATCAATAAATTAGGAACTCGTTTTAGCGAAATTTTTCATTTAAAAATTTATGCAATAGACGACTGTAGTTTATGGGCCGTAGATTTTCTATACTAGATATAAGCTCCTCCTTTTCCTATTTTTACCTGCACAGCCAAAAAGGGGCTCACTTTAGAAACCTGAATGAAAAAATCATATTTTTCATCTCTGTTCAGTTTTTTCGATGTTTTTTTTATTTTGGGTCCAAATCACTACTACTACCATCATCAGATTAGGCGGGCAGCTGCCCTTAATCTGATCTATACCTTCCTACTCGGTCTTTTTACCAAATGTCTACCTAGACTTAGATTACGAAACATGGTATACAGTATAAACATTTTTTTCATACTCATTTAAGAGAGAATGGAAAAATCTATCCTCCTCATCAGTTTTATCGTTTATCCAGTTCAGTGAGGATGAAATGAGCTTTTAAGTAAAATAACCCTCTTGATTCTTACACTTTATAGTGTCAATTTCGGTTGTGTAGAATAATAATAGTAGTAAAAAGTGAAAAAAGGGCACCACGATAACGAGATCAAACTGAGTCAGTTCTATATATAGTGTTTCGCTAAAATGAAGTGAAGTGGTGTACCGTCCTTTTTCTAGTGCTACAATGAAAACGACAGTCAATTTCATTAATTCCTTTAGTAGATAAGAAGAAGAAGAAATAGCAGACGTCAGTGGTTTGTGGGGGGGTAACCATATCACAATACTTTACGGAACACTACAGCTTTATTAACAAAGCTAGAGTGTCGATAAAATCTAGTGAAATTGTTTCTTAAAGGTACTATAACGTTCTAGGAAGAATTATAATCAAACTCTGTAGAAGTCAAAGAAAAAATATTATACATTACTTGTTTTTAACGGGTCTAAAAACATTTTATTTTCATCAATCCATTTATACTACGGTGAAGTTGTGCACTTCCCCGTTTTCTTGTGCTATAAAGACAATTTTAATCAACCACTGTAGAAGTTGAAGAAAAAATAGTAACTTTCACTTGTTTTTGACGGATCAAAATATAAAAAAAAACACTGTGAATCTTCACAAACGAACCATTTTGAATCTAATACTAAACTAAACCTCAACAATAATAATCAAAACGCATCAGGGACATATCTACATGCAGAACTCCAACCCTTTTTTTTTTATTTAGGATAGTGGTGGTGGTGGTGGTTGAAAAAAATACCCCAAAATATAATTAGGGATATAATAAAAAGTCCTGCTGGAAAAAAAAAATGTGAAATGATTTGCGCCACCATTTTATACCTAATAGAATAGAATATTTAATTTGGGATTTTCCTCCTGAAAATATAGGACGATTCAATTTAATTGGATAGAAAATTTATGTGTGGATTCATTTAATATATTATTCAGGTTAATCTCACTAAAGCCAGAAGTACAGTTAAATAATAATATATGAATTTAGATACTTGGAGACAGCCGGGGATAAGTTTTATTCCTTTTTTTTTTTTTTTCTTTTGCGTTAGAGAATGGAGTTGTATAGGTAATCTTCTCTGACTACTTTAAGTATAAATTATTTCATTCCATCTGGAAAAAAGGCCCTATAGCAACGGTCCCAATAGGCTCGTCTGTCCGTTTCGTGTGACTTATTATTATTATTGGTCTCCAAACGTTTCCAAAGCATCCAACCGTATATATGGATGGATGAATGGAGTAGGTATTATATTTAGGTACAAATATCAGTTTGGTTCTTTTATTATTTCTTTTTCTTTTTCAGTTTCCTCTTTTCTTATTATTTCTTATTCCAAAGGAATATAGTATTTTTATGTCGTCGTCGTCATCGTGGTGGTGGTGGTGGTGGTGTTAAATTAAAGGTGTAGGCTGATAAAAGGCCTCCATCCCTGTTTGATGTCAATTTGGAAAATTTCATTTTCCGAAACAAGTTTCCATTTCATTGGATTATCTAAATAAGTTTTTTTTTTTTTAGAGGTTTTTGAGGGCTTTACATTTTTCGTTGTAAAAGAAAAGAAAAGAAAATGTTCATTTAGAAAATTGACTTGAAATGTTGCACAACAAAACTTAAGCTCGCGGATTAATTTAACAAAATTCACACACACACCTACACACACAGAAAAAGCATCAGCTGTGTGTGTACATATAATATAAGTAAAGTAAGTAAGTATTCAAGAAAGGAAAGCAAAATACATATGTGTCGTCCATGCACACTTAAAGTTTTAAGGCAATTTCAAGTTTACACATTCCCGCTGTGCCCGCCCCCTCTTCTCTACCCTTAGCCATCCTTCATATTTCAACGGGAAGCAATTCAATTTTCCAAAGTAAACTTTACTTGTGTGTATTTGATGAAATGGCACCCAAAAACAGTAAACGTCATACATATATACGAATTTATAAAATGAAATTTTATTTGTGCATATCACAACACAACAAGCTGCACAAACACCATCACCATAGAATGAGATTGTTTCAAATAAAAATTCTGCCAAAAGAATATACATATATATATATATTTATTTAAAAAAATGTTTGATTAAATCTTTCAATTCTAATTTCGCTTGAAAGTTGAATGTGTTTGAAACTGTTTTAAATGATATTAAGTAGTATTGACAACACAATCTATACGTGAATCAAACATATAACTAAACAAATGTCCTTCACCTTCTATAAATACTTATCGAGAAATTACATCTCATTTTCACGAAACACATTACTGCTGATTATGAATGTTAAGACGTATTTCTGTTTTTTTTTTTTTTCGCTTTTTATTAAGGAATTAAACGATGGTAAGTTTTTTTCCATTGGTTTTGTCTTTTTTTGGTTGAAATTAACATTATATATTGAAACAAGAAAATTAATGAAGCCACATCCTTTTTCTTTTACTTTAACTAATTGAACTTGTTTTAATATCGGCGCGCAGAAAAATGAATTTTAATTAAAAAACGTTAAAATATTATTTAGGTCCGGTTTTACTGTCTTCTTTTTATATTTTTCTACACAGAAACAAAAAAAAAAGGAATTAAAATTAAATTTTCTTCTCTCATCCATAGAGAGAGATACAGACTGACAAGCGGTAGATACAATTGTTTTATTATAGCAGACTTTCTTTTTGTAAAATCCCTGTAAAAGATTGACTATACGAGTACAAGTGAAATAAAAAGTGCTTTTATTGATGCGTTTTACTTTTTACCTTGATCACTTTTTTACATAATTATTCCATTTATTGATTCTAATTAGAAAATGAAAACCACCGATAATAATTAATATCGATACCTATGGAGAAAAGTCGCACAAATCATGGCCATTAAGTAAATTATTATCCTGTATGAATGATCCTATTTATTTTAATTCATATTCAATTAAGTTTGTCTATGTTGAATGCCAATTTAGTTGCGTATGAAAAAAAAAACGATTTCTATCTCAAAGAATTTCCATAGATATCCAATAAATTATAAGCCATGTTTAATTTATTTATCTATGTTAATAGCTGACCAATCATCAGATGCCTACCAGCATTAGTCAGATGTTTCTTCGTTTAATTGAATGAATATTAAATAAAGAATTTTTATAGAAAAAATGTAAGAAGGTAAGTAAATAGACCCCTATTAACCGGATGGGAAATACCCTATGAATTCATCCATTCCTAAAATAAATCCTATTCTCATCGAAAGAAAAAAATTGCTATACCTATTAGTTCTAATGGATCACAATAAGTTATTAAAGACGAATTTAATATGAATCTCCTACCAGGAGTTTTAATAGTTAAATTCTATGTAGCGTACCTAGTCTAGCAGTTATATTTTAGTTAACGATCTTTGCCTTTAAAGGCTAATTAAGTTTAAGCCTTCTCTTTCGTTCTCGCACTCTTGCTTGGACGAATTAGATATATCTATATGTAGGTAGGTATAATGGATATCTTCAATTAATTACATATAATTAGTAAAGGAAAATGAGAAAAGTTAATTCAATTTTAAATAAATTACAAATTAGTTAGGCTAACTAGAGAGAAAATTTTGATGAAAACGGATCGATCCTTAAAAGACAAAAAAACCCTATTTAATCATTTAGACCAATCATTAATCAATCCGTCTTTTTACCGTCGCTCAAACGTTTGTCGTCTTTTGAAAGACGGACATATCCAATTACATCTTTCCATTCGAACATCTTGACAACGAATCATTGGTATATAAAAAAGCGAGAACAGAAAAGGAAGAAAGGCGAAAGGAAAGAGAAAAAAAATATGGCTGACACATCACCACCACCACCACCGCCAGTATCGCTACCATTCACACAACGGCATCAAAGTGAAAGATGGCTTGGCGCCATCTCCACACTGAAGCTGGAAGTGATGAATAATGTCAATAATGACATTTGCAGATGCCCTTCAAAATTTCAAAGAATGGTTGGTTTGATGGCATGCATGGCGCCCGTTACAATCTCTGTTCAGTTTTTACTATGCAGTTTTTCGATCGAATGCGAGAGTGAGGTAGAGAGAGAATGAGAGAAGGATGGAGAAAATAAAAGACCTGAATTGTATACGAGGAGCATTTGTTGATTGGAATTGGAGTTTTGATTGAAAGAGAATAGATTGTTGATATGCTACCGGGGTCGGTTGATTGTTAATGAGTTTTCTAGAGAAGTGACTGAATTTTTATTGGACTTTATTTGAATCTAAATAAATTTTTTGGTAAAAATTCAGGTTTAATAAATGAGTGAAAAATGGAGATGATGTACGAGGGATGTTTGAAAAAATCATTGGCTGAAAGTTGGAAAATATGATGTCTTAGTATTTTATCGGCGTAGATAAGTTAGGTTTTGGGAAATGAGTGTTCTTGACTTTAGTCAATTTTTAAACATTCGTATCTCTGAATTGTATACTTAAAATAAACCTGTAGGTAATTTCCTGGATGAATTTCTCATGTAAATTTCCCAAAATTTACATTTTCCGTTACACACACATATGTAGATTTCTTTCCATACATGCATTCAAACAGCTACGCCATTATTCGATAGATACTATTGAATTGAACAAAATTTTATGAGATTTCCATCGAAAAATAAAATTTTTGGAATAAGTACCTATACAGATACATGTATATTGACATATCTGTACAATACAGAGTTTTTATTTCTTCACATACATACATATATATGAATAATAACAAAAATACATACACCCATCTCATCCGCATGCCTCTTCTTTTATTCGTTAAAATATTTTGAAATAAATATAAAAATTTCGATTACATTGTGCGCAGACCCGTATCTATATCTATCTACCTATCTACATATATTACGTACATATAGATGTGGAACAATGGCAGATGAGGGAAGTGAAAGAGAGGAGGACATAAAATATGCTAAATTAACTTTATGGATCTAATTCTGGATGAAGAAGACGAGCGAACGAACGAGCAATATTCTACTATCTCGTATAGTTCTTCTAGTAGTTTTATTAAATTATTTCAGCTGCTGCTGCTGCTGCCACTGGGATTTTGAGAATATAATATCCGGGAATCAAAATTTTATATAAAAGTATATTCATGAAAATTCTTAGTTACCTCATAGTATAGAAAGATAATTAATTAAAAACCACAGCGGTTGGAAAATGGACTATTGACATTTAGAAGTCTGAAAAAAAAAATACTAACAAAATCGTAACTCACCGTTATACTAAACATTTTCTGTAGCTCATAAATTATCACATTTGAATTTGATAGTCAAAATAAATTATCTAATAAATAATTAATTAATTAATGTTGAAGTTTATGATGGCTTTTTAAAAACAGATAAAAATTATAGCATTTTTTTTTACTACTTTGTAAGTGCTATTAGAACTATCTATAGCTCAAATAGATGTAGGCGACGTTATCGCCAGCGAATCAATATCCCAGCCTATTTAAATTTCGAAAGAATAATAATCTAAAGAGAGTAAAAACAGAGTACTTATAAGACAAAAATGAAAGAAAAAAGCTTTGATGGAACATATGTGACTTCAAAATATATAAAGTAAATTTGATATTTCCAATAAACTTAGTAGGAAAAAAAAAATTTGAAATTTTTCCAAAATAAAAATAATTTGAAATTATTCTGGGAAACGACATAAATAATTTTTTTTTTTCTACATAAATATCACTATCAAGGTTTCTTACGCAATACTAACCTTTTCTCTTCGAAAAAAAGTGCAAAAAAAATCGACTAGAAGGCTAAATTCTCAGCCCTTTCGTTGCATAACTGCCTATTTAGATCTACAGATTGTTATATGAATTATAGAGAAAAAAGGGCCCATAGATACCTTTCGCTATCCCCCTGATTTATTGCACTATTAATGGGGTTTCTAACTGGGATCGTCCATTTTGCAGATTTTCTTATTTAGTACGCAATGGATTAGTGATGGTGATAGTTGTGTGTGGTGATGTGTAAGTGTGATTAATGTTAAATTAGTGTTTGTTCAAACAAACTGGGAAATAGCGAGGAAATGTGGAAAATTGTAGTTGCTATAAAGAAGCGCGGTAGGTCAAAAATAATCGTTTGCTTCCAATCGAATTTTAATTATAATTAAATGAAATCAAATTAGTCACTTTTATCACACCAGTCCAATTTTAGCCATCGACAATTTCAAGTCGTATATCAAAATCAAACAGAAAATCTTGGAAACGATCCATTTTTCGTTCAAAACATGCACGCAAATACATTGAAACGATATTGCAAACTTCAAAAAATCTTCAATCCAATCCAAATCAATCCAATCAACTTTTCCCTTCTCCCCGTTTTTTGTTACTGCTACAGGCAAGCGATTTGCTTCTGTTGTTGGTGGCGCTATTTTCCAGCAATTTACTTTCCATCCATCCACTTAAAATTTTTATACAATGTTTTTAAGAACTGGCGCCATTGCAGGAACAGCAGAATATAAGACTATTTTACCAAGAAAGTTTTATCTTGGTAATAGGGAACCGCGGTATAAAATGATAGAAACAAATCAAACTTTTAACGATTTTACTACTACTACTACTGCTATTTATACGTATTACTTGGGAAAATATCAATCGAAAGAAAAAAGTAAATAAGTATATAGATATCGGTTGTATTTTTAGTATGGAAAAAGGAATAAATTTTTAAATCTTTTTACGCGATAGAAACGTGTATATACTTAGACAAATATATTTTCGATATCTTAAAAATTGTTGTTGAAATAAATCCTCTTTACTTCGTGGTGTATTAGTACAGACATCCAAAAAATGTTTTACAAATGCTAGCAAGCAGTAGGGGAAGTCGTGGTAAACTGCCACACTCGTGAATATGTCTCATTCCTGATATATAATTGAAAAGGTGCTTTGTTAAATATTGCATTCAATATTCAAATTATCCGAGTAAACACTCCTGAAAACCAAGGAATGTGTCTCGCTTCTTTACAATATCACGGAATTCGCCATGATAGATTACATAAGAAGAAATGTATTTAAAAAATAACTTCCCAGTGTCGCATTCTTCGAATTTACCCTATACGAAAAATTCGAAAAAATGTCTTCCAAATGCTTTCATGCAGCATAAAAAAAAATAGACAAACAACAAATGCTTTTTGTGTACCCATCAGACCGAAAATTTATTTATAAAACGAGAGAGAGAGAGGTAGACACATAAATATCAAAGAAAAGATGAAAATTTGCTTTTCTTTCTTTATTCATGCCTTCAGCAGTAGAAGCAGCATGTGTGTGTGTGTATGTGTGTGTTATATGTATTCATTTTCACCACCATCAACTTTTCGGATTCGGTCGGTTAATGTTGATGGCATTTGGCAGTGGTGGTGGTGAAAGGCTAAAAGCAACACCACCACCACAACTATACCACGATAATACAAAAAAAACACTTTAATAATAATAGAGTAGAAAGGTTCTTTTTTTAAAATGGAAAATTGTGCGTATGAAACGATGAATGAATATTTCCCAGATTTTCCTTCTTCTTCTTCTTTTCTGTTTTACGTTTTTATGGCTTTTCTTTATATCTGGGTGTACATGGAAAAGTATAGGTTTCAAAATATGTAGAAGTAATTTTAGAGAGCATTCTACGTATACGTACGTAGGTTTATTTGACGATGTAGGTGTGAGAATAGGAAACTATACAATGTAATATCTATTTTTTATATATAGAAATTTGTTGCTAACATAACGCCTATATAATCTAGTTATTTATTACTAAGTGTAATTTAACCTCCTATGCCCTCATTTAAAAGCTCTGCAACAATGTTGAATGTGGAAAAATTATTTATTTTGTCGGAACGACGTCTGTAGCTGTACTACATCTCTTTGTCGGTTCTAATAAATTAACGGGATATTTCAAATTTTCAGTTCCCATGGAATTAAATTTGAAAATAAATTATATAGCATTAGACACAGTTGTCTGCTCTAATATAAATTGACATTTCTAATTTTAATTACTTCGAAAATATAGACTTTGTTGAAGATTTAGAATTTAAAATAAAGAAAATTCTAACAGAATGGCTCGCAAAATTTTACAATCGTATAATGGGCGACATCCAAAAACGATTCTTTCATTGATGTCTTTGAATTATGGCTCATCCGTAAGACTATCCGCTTAAAATCATCAAATTTCATCACTATTTTCATTGATACGCCACTGGCTGGAAAGAAATTTCCATTTGAGAGAACCTGCACGTAACCTTATCGTTTTCCGCTAAAATAGGTAATCGATATAAAGCTTTTGCTTGACCCATGGGAAGAGATAGATTGTTTTTCGTTATCTTCTATGGTTTTCCTCTTTTTCTCCCATCTCTTCCTCCTCCACCATCTATTTCCTTCATCATCTTTTAGATACATAAATATACGAAACTTATGAATATGAAACGAAATGAAATTTCATCATCAAAAAAGCAAAACAACAAGATGAGATCTTGTACAAGAAAAAAAAAAAAAGAAAATTGTTTCTTGCCCTATTTGGCTTATAAGGGTCCAAATTCAGATTTTCGTTTTTACTATCCTTTTAAATAAGAACGGTTGCTTTAAATGCAGATTGAACCTTATATTATTATTACTAAGGGTCAACGCAAACCCTTCAATAAACATACTGAACTGTAGTACATTATTTTTTAGGAATTCGATTAGCTAATTCATGAGCAACAAAAAAAATTGATTCGCTCCATTTGCCAGCTGTCTTGGCATGTTATTCATTAAATGAATCGTATACGAATATACACATAACTTGGACAATAATTTAACATTCCGTATATAATTATATAAAATTCAGTTTCTTGCCAAGTATGCAAATGAACAACTTACTAGTTTCTTTTTTATTTTTTTACTGCCATCGAACTGAACTTGTCACGGGTGGTTTTTACGAAAGCCATTTGCATAAGTTGCAGCGTGTATTATCTCTCTATCAGTGGAGTTTTTGCATAACCATTGAAACGCTTTAGTTTAATAAGTCTCTAAGGTTTTTGATTAAACCTTATCAATCCATGAATTTTTATCAGTTTTAGTGTGTGCCATCCATAATTAACAACTATGTTCTATAAAACTTGTCTTAATACATAATGTCCAATTAACATTAAAATTATAACAACCATTTTAAAACATTACTGAAAATTCGCTTTAAACTTTTCCAACCAACTTCACTATTTAAGTACACAAGTAATTACAAAATAAATGGTTAAACTTTTTCCACCCCTCATTAAAACAACCTATACATCAGGGAGTGTCGTCCTCGTGTCAGGATTTAAATCATCATCACCATCATGTTAAAGCGTGATTCTCACTTAACATTAATACGCGAGTATATACGAGTAGAAGATTTAATTATGTTAAATTTATGTAAATTAAAGGAAAAAAAATTGAAAAGTTAAATTAAACATTATTTTACCAGTTGTGTGCGGCCTTTTTGAAAACAACAAATATAAATTGTTTATGATAATGTTCCGATGTCAGAGCAATAGATAGATATGTTAAAATTAAGAGATAAGAAATCCCAGTGACTTTCAAAAATTTCCGCTAAAATTTAAAAGTCAAAATAGATTTTATTAAAATTATCTGTGCCATTTGCTTAATGGAGATTAATCCGATTTGATTTCAACGAAATGATAAGCAAATTAACTTGATCTGTATAGAAGCCATTTTGTTATAAACTCGTTTCGCTAATTATCCGAAAAAAAAAAAAGATATGAAAATAGCGAATCGAATTTCTATATATCCACTTAGTAAGTATATAGGCAAAGTCGGGCAAAACAAGTTAATTCGAAAATTGATGACTTTTTCAACTTCAGACGTTTCAATTTCATCGAATATTTTTCTTTTTTTATTTAAGTTAATCGTCCACATTTGGTTTCATTTGGCATAACGAATTTTCGAAGAAATACATAAATTTCACATTTTATTTGATACAATTTAGATACAATGTCGCCGTCAATCCTATGGTAATTGATATCCTAATGAGTACAGGATGTAACAAAATTAAAATATTAACTGAAAAAATTTTATAGAAAAACAATCTTGAAAAACAACACTAGGAACCCACCACCCTGTATATCTACAGAGATGTAGGCATGTATTCATTTGACCACCCAATAAGCTAGTACTAATATCTCGTGATGCCATTGGTCGACCTTGTGTACCGAAACTGTCACGGCTGCCATGATATAATTAATTTATTATGGCATTGGGGCATTAATATATGTCGGATTTTTAATGGGGTGGGTTCCAATTTCGTTTCTTTTTATTTATTGATTGATTCATTGAATATTGGACCGTCCTTATGGAGAATTTTTAGGATTTAAGCAAAGTATTTTAATACATGCTGCTTGATTATTCAATTTCCAATTTCACTCGTTTAATTTTGTGTTTAAACAAAACCAGACGGATTTAAATCTGGAAATTAGGGAGGCAACAAGCGTATACGAAAACACAATTCTTTTGTTTTAAATTAACATAAAAGCGTTCTCATCATCAGCAGGTCATCAAGTAATGGTTCCTATACCGAATTTTAGTCCTTGAAATTCTTTTGACATTTACAGAAAAAAAAGGTTTCCATTAGAAACGCTCCATAAATTAAATAAAACCAACCAAAGTAATTAAATTATTAAAATTAATACTTAAATAAATAAATATAATGTAAATTAATGCAAAAGTACCTATTAAAATGGATATTTTTGTCTTTTTTGTTAATTAGGAATAAACATATTAAATGTACCATCACAGTAGGTACCCAGAAGCACTTATCAGCAAGTAACAAAAACTTTCAAGCAATTTAAAAGAAATTAAAACCAATATAAGGGCGCTGAAGCAATTAATAAAATGTTTTTTACTTTCTGGTCATACTAATTTGGAAATTCGGGCCGTCAATAACTTTATCATCAGTTTTGATATAATTTTATTTGAAAAAGAGACACTTATTTATACGCCGTCACTGGTTTGTCCTACATTCAATTTCTTGCCTTATTTTCGATCAGAAAAAATAAAAAGATGAAAACGAATCACTTCGCCATATCATAGAAATGTCTCATTTTGTTCCAGACGTTATATTCTTACTTTTCTTACATTACGTACATAGATATGTACGAGTATATGTATATATATCCATTCGAATTTTATATCTCGACATATTTCGGGTTGAAATAGTTTCATGCTTTTTCACGTTTTTTCTTTTTTTTTTACTTTCATGATTTCCAGAGCTTTTGCATGTAGCCGCGATAAGAGCGCAAAGAAACATAAAACAGTATTTCGAGGAGAGAAAGAGAAGCTTTTATGGAAGAACTTTCCATCTATATATATATGTACTTATAACATATAGCATATAGAGAGCATATATAGTATAGTATAGTAGAAGCATCTGAAGCAGCAGCATGAGGTTGAGGAGGAAGGTGATTGGACTGCAAACGAGTTTGAAATACATATATTGGTATAGTATAAAAATTGATTGTCTTTTTGTAGGTTTCTTTTTTCCGAAAACAAACGAAATTGCAAAAAATTTCGTAATGAATTTGCGATTTTGTCATTCTGCTGCGAAAAGGAATTTTCAATCAGATTTCAAATACACGGGATTGATCGCCTCTATCTCTATCCTATATACACTAACATACACACAACCACTCACACATAAACACGTATAGACATCACACCAAATCAGTGTGATGAAAACGCATAAAAATAGGAACATTTTAGTTGAAGTCGTTTTATCTACAGTCCGTTCCATTTTATCAAATAAATTGCTCTTTCTAAAAAATAATTCTAGAATTTTAAATGGATAGTTTATTGTTTAAAACGTACAAATTTTAGTTAACTTGCTTGAAAGACAATTATCAATTTGAGAGACATAACATAGAATACGATAACCTAGAAGTTCTTCAGAATTCGATTGATTTTGTTCGGCCACATTTTAATTCTAACTGAACATAACTGTCGAAAGCTTTATACGAGCCATTCCTTCTCGATATTATTTTCCTTAATCTAATTCAAACTAATGTACCAGATAAAATGGTACAGACTATACTTCGAAATGAAAAGGACACTAAAGATTGCTGGTGACCTCTTCTTAATTTCAAAGGATGTTTCCAAGCACAGAATGGCAAGCTATAGCAGGAGAATATATCGGAGCTGTTTACCTGGATGAAATTGCTTTTTAGACGACGACAACGCTATATACATATACCTATGTATATATATATATATACTAGAAGGTTTTAAGTGTATGTGTGCGTGTATGAAGAGAAAATTGCTTTCAAGCAAGCAAGTAAGCGGGCTAGGAAAAGGATTTAGTTTTAGTTAGTTTACGTATATTAGTTTTCGTCATGAAGGCTAAATTAAATTAGATTTGCTTGCATGCGGTGTTGCGAGGAGTTACTTGAAGTCAATATTAATGAAACAATACAGTGTAAATTATATTTAATTAATTCACGTTTGCTTAGTACAAATTAATATTTAATTTTGATTAAATTGAATCAGTTCACTGTATTCAGCACTCAACTGAACTAAACAGTATAAAAATTCTTTAACGCCTTTTTCAGCCTTCATTAGCGGAATCGAAAAAAGGAAAAAAACATCGAGGAAAAAAGGCAAGCAACTCGTTTTCTTAACGTATAATTAACGCGCGTAAATACTTCAACTTTTTTACTTAAAATGCCTAATTTATTCTTCGTTTGTCAGATAAACTTTGTGATTTAAATAACATCACAATCATGAAAAAGAACTTTATATACATATATATTTAAAGTTAAGTATACACGACCACGCTTGTTTTACGGTAAATAAGAGAAAACATTTCGTTCAAAAGATAAACATGTTGTTTATTTAGTTAGTGAAGATTCAAGTAAATATAGTCGAATGAAATGATGTTGAAATTAGACGAAAAATGTTTCTATATACTTATATGAAAGTCGCTTTTCCGTTGAAGCACCTAAAGATATCAATTATTATTATTATCTATTAGAAAATTCTATGCAGCATACAAATGGTCATTTTGTCAATTTCCGTTAATTGAAGAACCAACGGGAAGCATTTAATGCATCTCGCATCCAATAAGACATGATGGTTAAATGAACCATCACTGATTCAGACACCTTATTGTATATAACTGCTAGATACTAATATAGAAAGACGTAAAATTGATGAGAATAGCCGACAAAAGTTAATTAACGATGAAAGTTATACCTATGAAGAGGATAAGAAATTTAATGTTTGTCGTGTCTTAAAACAATAGCTGATGAAGAATGTGTGTGTGTGTGTGTGCGGTTTTCAACTAAATACGTTCGCTAAATGCTAAAGATTTTATCTTTTGATTAGAAATAGTTTTGTTACTGAGTTAATTTAAACAAAAGTGTTTAAAAGAGTTAAAAACAAAAAGAATGGACAACAATCACGAATATTCCCGTTTTCACAACGAAATAATTTCATTCTATTTATAAATATTCGATGACAATACCGGAATTATTCACGGAATACTAATTAAACTGAAAACCCTTTTTTACAATTTAATGAAAAAAAAAAAATGGCCACTCCTTCCAATTATTTAAAGTCGAGCAGGGATAGTAAATGTTTTATTAAAAAAACGAACAATTTCCAATCAATTCCATTCGCTTCTGCCTGTTCAATTCCCTGATGCTTTTCAGGATAGATAATTAATTCTCATTTTCCTTTTATTCCAGCTTATATAGCGGTCATTATCAAATATTTTCAGATGGTTCTCGTCCCAGCCATCCCAATAGTATAGATATATTCCAACAGCCAACATGAAATTTATTTCATTTGCTGTTCTCCAACTAAACTTTTGCCCTTTTAACTTCGATAAAAGCTAAAATTATCTTTATTATATTAAAGGGATGAAATGACGATGACGAAGATGAAGATGAAACAGAATAACTGTTAGAGAAGCAAAGAGGCAGAGAAAGAGGGACGACAGATGGATCTCTTAAAACTTTGGGACGAAAACAAATTTTCATCAAAACGAGAGAGAAACACACACAGAGAGAGAGAGAGAGAGAGCGAAAATTTTAGCAGTATGAAATGACAGCCAGTTAAGTTGGGTGATGATACTCTACAAGTAGATGGGACGGACGGACGGGGGTGTGACAGAGCAAAAACTTTCCGTTTGACGTCTTTTAAACCGCCATCCATTCATCCATATAATCAAAAGAAATTTCCTGCTTGTGAGTGTGTGAGTCGCATATTGAAGCAAAACGAAAAAGAGAAAAAAAAAAAAAAGACGATGATGTGAAACGAGAAAAGTTTAAGTTTTTTTCTCTTTCGTTTACTGATGGAAAAAAATAAGGGCACATAAGGTGGTGGGAAGTGAGACGAACGTGAATGGACGACATACAGGCGTGCTAAAGTTACCAAATTATTTTCACACTCTTTCTCTCTCGTCTCCGTCAGTTTAGTTGAGAAATTAAAATGAAACAAAACAGGGGAAAGTACATATATATATATATATATATATATGCTATTGTCGGCAATGAAAGATAATATAATTAGAAATAATGTTTGTTTGTTGTTTGTGACCCCTGTTCGCTCATTCGTCCGCTCGTTTGCCTGTTTGCTTTCCTTCAATGGATGGATAATCAACCGTGCAAACAGGCCATCAGTTAAATAAAAAGAGAGGAAACAGAGGAAAATAGGCGTTTAATAACAAATATTCCCGAATATATACGGACAATGAGAGGGGATGGGAAAGTGTTTTGTTATATATATTGCCCCATATAACATTTTTCGCCCCCCGTTTTTATTTATTTTTTGTTTGAAGCAAAACAACAACGGCAAAAAAGAAAAAAAATGATGAGAAACACGTGTTAATGTTTGTGCTATTCAATTTTTACAAATGGCTGTTTTGAATTTAATTAAAGTAATATGTGAGAGACGTGTACTTAAATTAAATTCGGAATTTATTAATTCCAAACAACAAGGGCCGTAGGAAAAATTCAATTAGACTTCACACATTTTAACAATTCACAGCCCTTCTTGTTTTTACTGTAATTATTATTTTCCGTTAATTAGTTATATATTTGTATATATACAATATATAGAGGGTTACCTATATACAAATTAATTCTCTTAACCCTCCGTTGTCAACAAAACTATTAAATTTAAAGCCATCCATTACCAGAAAGTACCTCAATCAATTCAACAATAAAACTTAGTTGAAAATTTATTATTATGTTTCTTACCTTGTTTTCCTTCTCTCGTTCTCATCATCATCATCATTATCATTATCATCATCACATCCTCATGTACCACCGTTGTTAGTATAGTTTCTATCCATATATACATATCTTTCAGATTCAGTCGACGCCCGAGCGACGCCCTCCAGACGCCGAGGCGTCGCGCGCGTTTGACGCACGATAGATGGATGCACTGCGCGACAACAACGACGACAACAACATCGAGTTTCCCCATCGACGACGATTCATTTCCGATATGCGTCACCTGGAATAATATTATTATTAATACATTTTGAAATAATTGCAGTATGAACAAATTACATAAAATTCATATTTTATTGAGTTTTATTTAGGTCACTATATATTTTATGATTGATTTTATTGCATCATATTTAATATATAAAATTATAGGTCGTTTCACTCAGCTACACACACAGAAACACATAGAAATATATTTTTTGAATTCATCAAGCAACAAAGTATGTATGGAGATAATCCACAACGATGATGTTTTTCGGGAAGTTAAATTTATTTCCAGGGCACGTTTCCAGATTATATCCACCATATAACATGTATATGCCAGGGTTTAGCCCAACAGCTTTAGAATAGAATAACCACGAGCGCAAAAAAAAAGTATCCTTTTTATTTATTTCTTTGACGAGGCAGGGCAGCAATACGTAAATATGTGTACAGTCAACTGTATATAGAAGAATTTTTATTAAGCAATCGCTGATGTCTATGTCTATGTGTGTTGATTACTTAAGTATAAAATCATATTTTAATTAAGCTAACTATACAGGTACCATCTGATATTTCGATTAACTTTTTATATTTATTTCTATATATAGTGGAGACAGATAGAAATAAACAGTGAAACTTATACGCAATGAAGCAACTGATCGTGCTGGATATTCAATTTTACACTTTAATCAGCTTAAGAAAAAACCCACCCAACATCATCCACATTGATATAATATATATGCCTTTTATGCTAAGCAAAAGAACAAGAGAGAAAGATGGACATATGGAGAATTAAAACCACAAGCAAAAACTTAATTATCGTCATCTCGATATTCCCTGCCTTCAACCATCTGAAATCCATCCAAGAAAGTATACGAGTATGTTACTTAATTAACATAAAGTACGACTTTTTATTGGTCAGTTTCAATGCGAATAAACCAATAAGTTTTAGTATATGTATATATAGATATATCTAAAAAACTTATATATATATATACAGATATACCTATATCTGTTTGTGGTTGATGTTGTTCGTGTTTCCAGTTTTGTGGCCATTTCTATGCAAATATAATACATATCTATCTGTATATGAAAGTTTGAATAGATCAGGATTCTACAACAGAATATGTATGTACATTGATGATATGAAAATATAATTAAAAAAAAAAAAAAAAATAGCTGAGAGAGAAAAGTTATGCGGCGAGTTTTTGTAATTTCTTATAGAAATCTTGTGTGTTTATCAAAAATTGATTTTACAGAAAGGACAAGCATAGAAATTCCACTAACAAGTAGGGTAAATCGGCGTAATATGCCATGTAGCTGAGAAACTAGTAGAATGAAAAGATTTAAAATGATTCTGCGCATAGTTTCTATTTTAACGTATTTTGCAAAATCAAATGGTAATGTACCCATTTCATAAAACCAGAAAATCTGACCGAAGTCAATATATTCTAAAAAAACAATTACATTTGCTTGTCTAATTGACACTGATGTTCTTCGAGTAGCTGAATATAATCTACACAATTCTACATTTTCTTAAAAAAAGCCAAAATTCGTTAGATTTTTTGTTAAATTCTTATAGAAATACCAAACATGAAAATTTTTAAAATATCATTACCGACAGAGCCTAAATAAACAGGAGAATGGCAAATACCGCTCGCATGGCATATTAAGCAACTTTACCCTACAAGTAGGAGTCATCACTGGCGTGGTCATTTTATATAGAATTTATTTCGCAATTCCATTTTATAAGTAGAAGTATTTTAAGTAATGCAAAAACTCACTCTACTATACAGACCTTATCGACCAGCAGTATGTGTTCTTGCTAATGTCCCATTCCCCTCATCACCCTGCTACGTCCCTCACCCTTTTGCTTCAATTTAATCTCGTTGAATAAGAAGCAAAAAAAGAAAAAGCTTTTCTTGTCATTATTTCGGTATACAATAAATATATATCGTATGCAATTAGATGAGACTTTCAAAATGTCTGGCTACATTTACAATGTGGATCGATTTAGATGGAAAAGAATTTGAATTTGCTGTTTGCGATGATGTTTTAAGAAGACAGCATGAAAAAACACTTTTGTTGCGTCACGACGACGACGGTTAATGGAAGAAAAGTAAAAAAAAAATATTCTATAACAAAATGAGACTGAAATTGAGATGAATCAATTCGAATTGAATTGATATTTTATGTTTATTTTTTCTTCTTGATGTGAGTTCTTTTGCAACTGGTTTGCGGTCATTTTTTTTTTTTTTTTACTTTTCTTCGCAGTAGGTAATTAAAAATTTATCTTATTTGCATTTCTATATACTATATATAATGAATAAAGAATTAAAAAAAGCTAAATTTTATTTCGATTCGGAGATTCGTTGCGGATTAATTGGAATGGACTTTTTTGGTTGAATTTAAGTTTCTTTCGAATCTGAAATCTTAATTAAATATTTTCTTAGTTTTAATTAAAATATTTAAACCAATGTCTGAAGCCCAAATCAACCATTTTGAACACGTAATTTTAAAATTTAATATTTTTCAATTCTTATTTGTTTTATTTTTGATCAATCCAAACCGCCGGCTGTACAAAAACGGAAGAAAAATTATTAATCATTAAATTCAATGTTAATGAAATTTTAAAGCCTTTTGAATTTGATACCTACAGGATGCATGTTTGTTCTGTGTCACCTGCATAATACTCCTGTGTGTGTGAATATGTGTACAGCGGCATCTTTATTGTCTTCCTCTTAAAAACGTTTAATTTTTATTTATTTATTTATTATCTCCGCGCGCGGTATTATTTATAAACCATTTTGATTATTCATTGAATAATTTCATATACAAATAAGGAAAATTTGAATAAACTCTTACATTTTTCTGAATAAATTGTCGATTGGAAATGTACATCCTACATATTTACATAATAGAACAGCGACACACGAGCCATTTTTCTATCTACTTTTTATCTAAATAGAATTTATTTTCTATTTGAATGTAAATTGATAGTTGTTGCTTCATATTATTAGATAAATAGTAGGTAGGTAATAAATTCAAGGCCCTGTACAGTTCGATATCGTAAAAAAAAAAAAAGAAATCCAGATTTAGCTCTGTAGGTGTGAGATAGAATCAATGTATTTACGCAAGTAATCACGCAGTTATGCGTGGTAGTTGCACCAACTAAATTTATATTATTATTTCATTTTCTTAATGCACATACCGAAACAGCTGACGTTCATCTTTGTCTCACTCTCTCTCTCTCTCTTTCTCTCTCGTTTTAGCTGTATGGAACACCATCTTAGAGTATCTGTATTTTAATAGCAGAAGCACAGACGCCGGGAGCAGCAGTATAGATAGATATACAATATCTACTACGAGTAGTAGCAGTTCAACGACAAAACAAACTGATGACTGATACAAAATTTGAATAAAAATTATTATTATACTTATAACAAAGAAAAAGAAGTGGTTCCCCGCGACAAAAACGAAATCTTCTATGCTGATGAGATATATCATCGTCATCATACACGGAACACCGCAACAGTAAAACTGTCTATTCCTCGAATATGAGAAGCCTTGACAGTAAAGCATGTTTTATATGTTCATTCTACATCAGTTTAGTGTGTGTATAGTATGTATATATGGATAGATGGATGGATGTAGCTATGGCCGCCTAGTCTAGTCTACAACTACTACTACTATAGAACTACTATAGAAGTTTTTAAGAGCCTCAACGAGGCTCTCATTCGGCAGCCAGAATATGAAATGGCCAAAGGCGCATACTGCATGTGTATAGAGTGAACGGTTATAGGTAGGGTAGGGTAGGGAAATAAAAGATGTTAACTGCAAACGATTACCCCTCCAGAAATATGTATATGTATATAGAAGGCAACCATGTATAGGGTAGTCAAATGTTGTATTATAAAAAAAAATAATTTATTGCGGGTACTTATAATCATTCAATATTCATTTATCGGTGGTTAATTAAGATCAATTTGTATTTATCTAATAAAAATCTAAAAATGGTGTGTTCTTTATTTCATAATTTTCTTGAAATTAAACATTGTACTAAGATACAGTTAAAAAAAAATACCAAAATTTCTTGACCTAGAAACAAGCCGACTTGATGCAGGCTTTCATTGCTAATCAATATTTCAGCTGAAACGTAGATATCTACTTGAGTGGTTGAAAGGATCAATTTTTTTTTTTTTTTTTTCATTTCCAAAACTTAACTTAGGTATATTATTTATGGCTAAAATCGTAAAAAATATTGCTGCAAATTACTCGCCTTTTTCTATAAAACAAAAATAGTAAAAACTTTATTCAAAAACTCAAAAATCTACTTACTTAAAAATACTCAGTTTAATGAGAGAGCAACTTTTTTTTTGTTCGAACAATTCCTACTTTTAATATATCGATTACCACTTACCATCAGCAACTGCTGCCATCCCAACATCGAAACGGCAAACCCTCAAACTAAAAACGACGAAACGGAACATTAATTTAATGACGAACAGAGACAACAATATATAGCTTTAAATGTACATATCTATATAGTAGACGCGTATAAGCCTATCGTTCTCTCGTTTCCTCTCATACAAAGCTTCCTAATTCGAATAGGTCGTTAACTTTATCAGCTGCTGAAAGCATTTCTTGGTAAGTAGATATGTATAAGTATAGATGGATACTAATTTGGGTGGACTAATCAGATCTCTGGATTACTGCTCATTATTATTAATAATTCTTAAGCATAAATTAAAAAAATAAAAAATCAATCATGTCCCTAATTAGATCTAAATTAGTTCAGACATCGTTCAATTAAAATTTTTCCATCCATCATCACCCTTACAAATCCAATCACGCCAGCAAACACACGAAATGCATACAAAAACTCTCTCTACTGCTGCAGTTTCGCTTGCCCTCTCATCATCATCAAAACGAAAACAGGAAAAATTATCAACGCACCAACTTTACGACTCGATCAAACGGCTCTAGCTGCATAACGAAACGACAAGTTACGATGAAGTCACGTCGCGGATTGTAGCATAAACGTGATACATTGTGGAGGCCATGATGCGGTCGATGACGTCACACCGACACGGCAACCAATCTCGTTGTAGTGGACGAACATGGTTGCACATCGAGACCACACCTCTCTTCTATACATCCTATTTAGTATATAGTTGGGAGAAAGAAAGAACGTTGAGAGAGAAAGTGAGATGAAACATATAGAGAGAGGATGTTTGTATAGCGTTATAATAGCGGGCCGATGTCATTGGATAATAAATAATAAAAAGGAAAAAGAAAAAAAAAAGAGTAGATGTTTATTTCAGGATTTTTCAGGATTGAATGAATCGTGTTACCAGTTTTACGAGTTGCTGGTAGATGTAGGTATAGTCGGTGATTTTGTGATATTAATTAAGATGAAATATGAATAAGAAATAAATTAGAAATTGTAAAACGGGAGTTTCATTTAATTATTTGCATTTTAAAAATTTTAATAAAAATATAAAAAATGTATTAACATTATTATGCAGTTTTTTTACTACTACTAAAAATCTAGCCATGCGAAGAGCTAATTCTATAATTTTTTTGTCTATATATTTATTCACTTAGTCAATTTTCGACCATTTCGTTATCGTCACTTCAACCCTTCAAAAATTATCGACGCGAGAAAACCCTATACTGAAAGGCCTCGAACAAAGATGGCAGCACTATCGCTGTACATTATTGATGATTCGGATGAAAATAGGAATAGAAGTTGGAAAATCCGTTGAATATTTTAAGATAATTAATAAATTTATTTCCGAATTGTGGATTACATGAACAACATAAAATAAATGAGTTAAAATATGAGTTGTACGAATTTATATTTAAAGAAATATATGAATAATTTTGTAAGATAAAAAAATTCGTATAAAATCTGGCAAATTATTGGTATAATAAAAAGCATCTTATTCATATGCCTTTTAAGATATATGAATTTTTAATTAAAAACCAGAATTTCACAGTACTAATTCTCCATTCGCTACAAGCTATACGTACAAGCTAACCACGATGTTCTCTTAATTTTATTAGGTAAATAAATAAAATAAAACTCAAAGTACTTCGACAGCACAGCCAATAACATTTTCGTATATTAAGAACAAAAAAAAAAAAGAATTTTATGCAAATCTATAAGACATTTATATGGAAATTATCGCGTTGAATTCCTCGTTTATTTGGTGTGTTTTTTTTTGTTGGCTTTCAAACTTGACATTATCCACCATCTAGGGGAACATAACATCCTTTTCTTCGTATACATATAATTAAGATAAAGGGTTAGTTAAACTTGAGAGACTTGAATTTTATTGGTCGAAAAAGCTATGAAAGAGAAAAGGAATTTTACCATTTTATAACAAGGCTTTTGAGTTAATGATGATGATAGTTAGTATAGTTTAAAAGCAAGTAAAGTATATACAGGGTCCTCCGAAATGTCTGCAACATAATGTTAGAAAGATACGATAAAAATTCTTACCTTTACATGCGCTGTACCTTTCAATTAATAGTTAAACTAAAAGTATAAACTGAAAAAACACTTCTTTGTTCGTTAACAACCGCACTATTACTATATCACTTGTATCTTCTACTTCTAGAGCAACTAATGGTAGAATAAGCACAAATTTTTTAAATTATATACACACGAAATATGTATCTACAATCTTCCCTTCTACTACCACTTATATACTATTTGCATATTATATATATTTTTTTATTACTCTAGAAACATGTAATATTTATTATTATTATTATTCTTCTTACATACCCGCTTGGGTTTTCGTATGAAAAATAAAAGCATTTTGTTTTCTTTCCGGATTTGCGACCGCCATTATATGTATGTATGTACATACTTATATGTGAGAAGGTTGACAATTTAATTTTTTTTGTTGTTTTGTTTATCCGAGTAAATAGGCTGACGAGGCTTTTTATTTTTTTTTTGGGAAAAAAACTCAAAGCTTCTGATATAATCATGAAGGAAATTTAAAGTTTTACGCAACGAATTTAATTATGTGCCGCACACGTACTGAATAGCAATGCGATCACCCATGTATTGGAATCAGGAATTTTAAATTTCTAAGAAGCGAGCAAATAAAAATGAAATTCCTCACCTGTCAATTTTATTAGATATTTCCAATAAAAAAAGAAAACGGGCTGTAAAGTCACATAATACACGATATCGGACGAAAGTTTGAACAGATTTAAAATTATACGGAAGTCAGCATGCGTAAATGCTGTCTATGTTCACTTTGATAAAATGCACCACCACCACGAAACTAAACTGATTTGTAAAATAAGTTTAACGTTAAAAGAAACTAATAAAAATCCCAAATCCCTCCCACGGACCTGTGCAACCATAAATTTTTAATTATCCATCAACCACTAGTGAAAAGTGAAATAATAGCCCTTGCTCATGGATTCGTATTATATACATAGATATACATTGGTATCGTATAGGGTCGTTATGTACTGTGTCTGTATATGTAGATAGATGGATATTTACTAATATAAATAAGTAAGTATATAGAGTTGAAATTTAATATATAAGTATTTATTTCATTAGAGCGGGTGCAGCAGAGGAGTCCGAACAAAAAAAAAAAAAGATTATTAAAATTGGAAAGTTTGAATTTCTATGAATTCCATCGATTTACTAGAAAACCTTTTAAAAGTATGTATACACTGTGCCATAAAATTTGATTATTTCTGCAATAAAGTCCATTCTCTGAACCACCCAGGTCGCTTTTCAATTCCTGACGCATTAATACTTATACCTATATCTAACCATAAAATTCGTCTAAATGTCATAAAAACATCAAAAATAAGAAAAAAAGAAAATAAAATAAAATCACACAATACTTATGCAATGCATACGGCTATAAAAAAAACTGACCCAAATATTCGAAATCTTGTCAATTTCCAAATTTAAAACGCTCGAAAAAAAAAAACTTTCTAACGACTTTAAACATATCTAAACTTACTTACTAAAATCGAGCCGCCATTAGTGCGGTTTTGTACCTGCAACTGTTCAAACGTTTTGTCAAAAGTTTTATAGTGAATGTGTGTTAAGTTGTGTTTAAATTGTTTGATAAGTTTTGTTGATAATTCCAGTGTAACTTGATCATTTCAATATGAAAACAATGCAGACTTGCACCGAAAAATAGTAACTAATTTCATCATTTTCAACCTTCTATGGTGAGTTGATATATTGAAGGTAATTTCAGCAAATGATCAATTTACTTATCATCATAATTCTTTAATAATTCCCTCCACTAATGCCTGTTAACGAATTCTTCTCGTAACTTGAAAAGCTGTCGTTGTTCCATGTTAACGGATGGAAAGTAAAATAAAGCTTGTCCCTTAAAATTTACCTGGAACGCCTTTGGATCTGATGAGATAGTAAATGAGAATCTGTTGCTTGAATGCTCTACCAAATAAAAAGACTTCTACAAACATCCCACATACGCCGGCTTAATTATCTCTCTCAAATGATCAGTTTCAAGTGGATTTTCTTTTTACTAAAGTCGAATTTATTTGATAAAAATAAAGCAAATCAAAATATTGGTTGTCTCACCACTAGATTATCCGAAAAATTCCAAATCAATAAAAAAAATGCGATACAAACACTCCATTAATTAAACGAATTCGTTGTTAATTGTCTTAACTGCCTCGTTTTCCAACTCCATTCCCCAACTAGCCCCCCTAAAGTTACATGTAGAAAGCCTTACGCTGTTTTATACAAAGGCAATTCAATTATCGGGTGTTCCCCCCACAACTTTTCCCCAACAACTTATTGTTATTTAGACCACATGTTGCTGTGCACTTTATTCTTAATTGAATAGATATAGACATATGTATGTATATCTATAAGTATAAATATAATAGAAAAGTGGGATTTGTGTGGTAAAATAATAATAGTAATACAAGATCCCAGTCGCCCAGACGTCTACATAACCAAAAAAAAAATGAAGCTACAGATCGATAGCATCCATCTATCCATCCTCCCATCCATCCCCCTTTTCTACTATTTCTATATCGATACAATGTATACTTTAGTGATAGGAATGAGAGAGAGGGAGATGGAATACCCTTTCAAAACTACCCTCAAACGAACCCCCATTTGTTGATGCATTTTACGATGCCGCGCGTTGCATCATCATCAGTGTTGCAGCCGGGTATGTGGCGGCGGCCATCTTGATTCCGAATCGCATTAAAATTTTGGTTTCAGTAATAAAAAAGTTGTTTCTACTATAGTCTCAAATATTGTTATTATTAGATTATAGTGAAGTGAAATTAAAGTTGTTGTTTTTGTTGTTGAGTTTTTGGATTGAGTATTTAATCGTTGTGGTAAGTTATTGATAAGAATTGATATAGAGCGTCTGTCTGACCGTTTGACAGTTGGTTTTAGTGTCTATATATTGATTGATCAACGCTTAAATATTGACTCTAATGATGATTGAAATTGCTCTATTTTCACTGCATTTACTTAGCTTTGGTATAGCAATTTTTATTTATAATTTAAATCAAATCTGTCTGATACAACCTGAAGTGCTGAATAGAAAATATACTTAACTAATACCAGGAAAAATCTGTCTATCAACGTTTTTTTTTTCCTTCTATTAAAAAGCCAGATTAAATTTGAAAACTTTATCAAATAATTCCTGGAATTTTGCCGATGAAACTCAAATGAGAATCTGGTTAAACTGGTTTAAAATAACGATTGCTGCTCTTGATTCGCTAAAGAACTTGTTTGGTTAAATACACTTGTTTAAAAGCAACACTTAAATCCTATTGGCTGCAGGAAATGTGTGAAACAAGAAGTGTATTCAGACAATACAAAAAACTATTATTTTATTTATTTGTCTTTTAAACAATCATTTTGATAATAAGAATTACACTTTAAAGAAGCTTAATTGTAATTAAACAAATTTAAAATTAAAATTGAAATAATGGCATTTATTATTATTATTATTATTAAGCTGCAAATATTTAGCGAAGCGTTCACAGTAAATTGCATGGATGAAACAAACATAAATAATTGCTGCAGAATGTAATCATTCTGTCAAACAGACATGATAAATTACCTCTCTCGGACCTATAGCTAGATAGCTTTATAGTAATTTATCTTGATGTTGGTTTTCAACCAATGATAATCGAGGCCAAACAATATGACATTAATATACTACATGCAATGTAAAGCCAAGCAAATGAATACATTTATTTATATGATGATCAGTATTTTGGTGCCGAATGCCGGCCGGTTATTTGAAGCAACAACCTCGTCATCTAGAAGTATGTATTTAGATGAGAGAGAGTGAGAGGTTATAATTTGATTTACATTTTTTTCTTTCTTTTTGGCGCGTGGGGAGGAATGTATGAAGCAAGGTTAGGTTTTAAGCTCACCTTTTCCAAAAATGAATAAACATGGATCCATTTGATGTTCAACAACACAACTCTATTAATGACTGTCACACACACACAAAACATCTTGCACTCTTTTTCCAGCATTACTTACCTTTAGGTAAGTATATGTCATGCGGAATGCACACATATATAGCAAATATATAGGAGGGGCCCCCAGCGCAGTCGTATATACATCTTAACATTATGGCCGCCATCCACATTGGAAGATGGGCCATCAACTTAAAACAGCACAGTATAGTAGTATAGTATGGTAGTAACATAGTACAACGCCGCACCACCACCACCATCGCCACCGCCACTACCACCTCCACCGTTACTATTAACGTTCGCGATTGTAAAAATTTTTAGGACACAATTTTTACGAAAACCCCTTTTTGGATCTGATGTAGAGATAGAAGATATACATTGTTGCCAAGATTAGAATGATAAGATTATCTACTATACGAATATTAGTTTACAATATTCTAATTAAAAATATAATAAAGAGAAATAAAAATCAATTAGTTCATGCATTTGGAAACCGTCAAATAGTAGAAATATGGGCATTTTCGTTACTAAGGAGACTGGACCGCTGTAATTAGCCGAGGAAATCAGGGAATGAATCCAAGGATAACATCTGGAACACAAAAAAATGTCACTAAATTTGGTCAAACATGGCTATTATCGGATACGAACCAATATTGCTCGTTTTCTGAACACTATACGCCACTAAAATCTATAACACATCAAATAATTATGCTTATTAATTTTCGAGAGGTTTCTACATTAAAAATAGCATAGTCACTCGATATTGCAAATCTCCCATCTTGTTGTTTATGGTAATAATTACCCCACCAAGCTTATAAAACCTATACAGGAAAATAATGATAAACTTTGGCAAAACGGAAACAAAAAACACTTCAAAACAACCATCCGTACCTTATTCCATCACAATGATCTAAATCAACTCTCCTCTCATTATTTGACATGAGGTCATTAAAAACAGGTAACTTTTCTCTCTTATCTGTCAGTATAGGCTGAAAACAATAGAAAATACCGGTTTCAAATGCAACAAATTTCTAAAAAAAAAAAGATTAATAGATTTCATTGTACCAAATGCTACCAAGTCAGATTCATCATTGTCGTACCTGTATAAAGCATAAATATTATTAAATAACGTCAACAATAAGGTCAGCGCCGTCGGTTATTTTATCTTATCTGCTATAAACAGGAGTCAACAATTATTCATTGTTAAATAATTGAACTATTATTTCAATTGTCACAATGTGGAATGTTATTCTTGAATATAAATCGATTGATAAATAATCACAAAATTGCTAATATATTTAAAATATATATGTCAACGATTTATGTGTTTAACAATATTTGATGAGTCGACATGAATTATTTGTGAAAATTTGAAATAAAAAGAAAATTAGCTGGTTAATAATTAATATACAGATATTCAATTTTGGTTGTAGATCAATTTTTTTCTACAGCGATTTGTTTAATGATTTAACAATCAGAGGGGGTACTTACCTATACATACGTTACTTGTACTGTTTTTCTCATCCAATCTTGTTATCTGATTATCTGGATTATCTAGTATTATCACTTTCAGGCTTGAACATAACCGAAAAATTAGGAAATCTGCTTACCAAAATCGGAAGCAAAAAGTAATTCAAATTAGAAATGCGATTTTTAACATTTATCCTTTAAAATACATGCCGACATCGACCGGTAAAAGATCAAAGAATGCTATCTACTAAAATAAAAACAATTCCACGAATTTACAAGTTTTTTTCGAATTGGTAACTATTATTGCCAAATAATAAATAATATTATAAAATTGAAGTTTCAACTTATTACCTACAGTATGCGGGGATCTTAATTAGTGACGATATGATGTAGTTATAAATGTCAAACAAATTAAATTACACAGTTCGTATCTATTGTTATCTATAGATAATACACGAAATACACTGCGTAAATAATAGCTGATGATCTAATAGTATTTAATGAATTACTGTAATTGCTATATAAGTATATTTATATCAACTGTGCAAATTAGCATTTTGTCAGTGCAAATGAATGCCATTTTGCCTTGTCAAATGGTGGAGCGACAGAAACGGATAGTTGCCCGATTACATAAGTATTCTGTTGTCATGCAATGAGGACAAAAAAAAAATTGATATTTTTGCAACAAGTAAAAAAATATTCGGAAAACAATTTGCGCAAGAATTGAAGGATCGCGACGGTGTCAATCGACAATTGAATATTGTCGATTACTATTAGTATACACACGGCATTGTCACAAATTTTATATAAAAATGAATTGTACGCAGGGCAATCGAATCTCTGAAATGGCCATCTTCATTTTCTCACAAATAAAAAATTATAATTGCTTTCTATTATACAAAAAACATCCACACGTCATACGACACACACGAATTGCGTGTGTTCAATTTCATATTTTATCTACTGCTGGAAATATAATTTCCTTTCTGCAAACATATAAATTACTTGAGGTATACGTATAATTTACTGTAGATTATACTACTAGCCATACATCCACATACCTATAATAATTCTCGCACGCGAAACACAAATTCCTGCTGTCCACTCCTGCTTTAAATATATATTTTTTCAAAATAATTTATTTCCATCCTATAAATAAATACAATTTCAACTATATATATGTAGGGGAAAAAATTTATACTCTGAATTAGTAATTTGCTACGATATTGCGCGCCATCTTTTTTTACGACCGCCATTTCATTTTGTTTGAAAGAAAATCCTTCATTTTGCTTATACAATTCTAATCCATATTCTGAACATGAATGAATAAACCAAAAAGAAAAAAAAAGAAGGATATATTGGATAGTAGAGTAAGGAGCAGAAGCAGGAAAAACATTTGTCAAAGGGTGTAGGGGGGACAAGTCTTTATTAAGTATATCTATGTATATATACATCTATAAAAACAATAAAACATACCGCACATTGTGTACACCAAACAAACGAATTAAATGAAAAAAAACAAATCCTTGGAAAGGGGGTGACGTCTTCATTTTGCTTTATAAATAATACATGTTGCGTTTTGTATTTCTCTTCGTTTCTTTTATTATATATATTTTGTTTGCGAGGGAGCCGACATTTTCGATATAAGTATCCATAATAGGGTACATTTTTTCTATATGAATTTAATTAGACAAACGAAATATAATAAAATTTTATTGAGATAATTGAATATTTCATGTGATTGTTCGTGGTCTCCGGGCATCATTTAATTAGAGAGGATTAATAAGCAGATGAATTGATGAAGAATCAATCTAATTCGAAAAGAATTCAATTGTTTTGCTATTAGAAAAATCTAGATGAAAATTAACACAGTAAAATACTAAAAACAACCCCCTGCATACAACACAAATAGTACGGTAAAAATCTATACGAAACGAAACGTTCTATTTGACATCAGCATGTTTGCATTTATGTTCTCCTGGTAGGCAAAGTCTTTCTCTCTCATCAAAGGTTAGAGCTTTCTTCTTCTTCTTCTTCATGAGCATCTTCTATAAATGGAATTAATTCCATTCCTTCAGAGAGAAGTTTTCCCATATATTTTTTTTCTGTTTAATTAATAAGTAATAGTACTTATTTTGAAGCTAAAATCTATACTAAAAAAAAGCCACCCCTAGTTCCTACTACCCTTATAATTTTGCGTTGTATTCTAACTTTTTTCCTTTATTTTTTCTATTTACCCAATCGAAAATGGACGAAGAGTTCGCGAAAGTTTCCGAACGACCAGGAACACAAGAAATACAACGGGTTAATTGTGTGTGTTGTAGAAGTCTGCACAGATTATTAATAATCTGTGCTAGAAATCACAATTATCTTTGCTTGTCTAGCTACTCGTAAATCGAACTTAGTTATGACAAATTAATGTCAGGAAATCTATTCAAAGAAGTGCTGTTTTTTAATTTTTTTTTTATTTGAAACTAGGTAGGATTATTACGGGTTTGTTTCAATAAGCTGAACTTTCTATAGATGAGAGAAAACTGTAACTAATTACTATTAAGTAGTTTTCAATGAATTTTGTGCATTTTCTCTTTTAATTTTTATCAATTGTTTGCAAAAATTCTTATTAATATACGAGGGAGAGGTAATAAATCATTTTACAACATACTTCAATAATTATTATTATTATGTACGTGTATACATTTTACATTATACATTAAAACACAACAATGTATCATCGTTTTTCATCATATTTTTTGAACACAACAAAAAGGAAAATAATAAAAAAATAGAATTTTTTTTTTTTTTTAAATAATGCAAATCTAATAATCGAATAGTATAAATAAACTATTAAATAAAGATCATTAATAAACCGTTTAAGTATCTGGAAGTAAAACACATAAAGTACCAAACTGTAATTTATACAAATAAAGAAAAAAATTTATAAAAATTGAAAAAATATGAAAATAGAATATACAGGGTTGACCATTTGTTTTTCATATTCAACAGATGCAAATATGTCTTACTATTAGCAATTCCCGAATATCAAATGTATATGACTTATATACTACCTGTCACTGACTTTGCTTTTAGTGTTCTGCCACTAGCGGTCCAGTTATTTCATATTATTTGACAAACGTCAATTGTATAGATATTTACATAGAACAGAAGAAAACCGACTTTACTCCTTTCAAAGTAAATGAGCCACCCTGTATATGTATCGATTTTGTAATAGTAAAGTGTGAACATGCTATTTTTATTTACAATTTCTTATCTAATTGAAATTTTAGTATGTTTGCAAGTTATTTTTTATTTTCTGGCTGCTTATTTTCGTTACGTTTTCAATCAGTAGGACGAATTATTTTATTTCTATAGTAAGTATGTGAAACATTTAGATTTTCTTTTTTTTTATTATTTATTTTTAACTAATTACTGTATAATCTATATAAAAAAAGATGTCTAATTAATTATTATTAATAATAAGGTTCGGTTAGTAGTAGTAAATAATAATTAAATACATACAAGTTTTATAGTTACACTGAAATTCGGTTTTCTAGAGAAGTTTTCAATTAATTTTCAAAATCGGAATTTACATACAAATGGGTATTACAATAATACATTGCCAACAACATAAAATAAAACAAAATTTTATTTTTTAAGTTTAATAAGTTCTAAATAGTTCAACCAAATGTTTATTTTGCAAATAATACGAATTGATTAAACTATTTTACTATAGATAATATTTAGCATAAAACCGTATACAATAAGCTAAGATATACAATATGCCAAGTAGACGGTGTCTACTTATCTAAAAAATTAAAATATTTACAAAAAATTGAAAGAATAAAGTTGCTTAAAAAGAAACAAACATAATAAGTAGATATATATAGGAAATTATGGCGCGATCATTATCTATCTAATTAACTTTAAGCGTTCTATATTTCTTTTTCTTTCTCAACGTACTTTATAGATACATTTAAAACTACATGCTTTTAGAGCAACACCAAATAGAGCACAATTTATGTACACACTAATGCCTTAAAACTAAAATCTAAATCCAGTCCAAATAATTTAACATCAAAAAAAGTGTATAACAAAAAAATATAATAATAAGTAAAACATATCGAATAAGTGCTCATACACATTGGTAACTCAACACAGCATTCAACTTGTCCTTGACGGGGGCGATGCATTGCAAGCGGCCACGTTTTATGTATGTATGGATGTATGTGTATACGATCTGTATGATAATAGGAAGAATCGGCGCTGCTATTGTGCAGCGCAAGATAGCCATAACTGACTGCTGGTAGGTTATCAACGTGCATGAGCACTTACGTATAGAGAGCGCAAGCAATTTGAGTGGTACAACAAATAAAATTGCACAATAATAATTATATTTTGCTGTTTTTAAAATCAATTATGTGTTTTAATTAACACTTTCATACTACATTTACTTATATTAGATATTATATACGAATCACTAGAGTATAATTATAGTATATAATAGGAATCTAAATAGGTTCTAATTAATTAATTAAGTATCATTATCATAGCTAAGTACTAATTGGAAATTACTACTATTTTTTTTTTTTTTGAAAACAAGTAAGTACATAATAATTAATAAGTATTTATTTTTGCACAAGCCCTGTTAAAATACAAAATATAAAAGTCTTTTCATTCGTCTATATACTGAAAATAAATAATTAAAAAATTAAAGCTGCCTTTACATTAAGGATCGTTAATATTAGCAACAGAAAAAATGACAGATGACGAATCTCAATTACATGTGTTTTTTTTGTTTTCTTGTTTAAATTAATCAAAATACCATCTCTCTTGGCACACAAAATTCTAAATAAATACATATTCCGGGGGTTGTGAAAATTCCATATATAAACACAGCCACCACCATTACCATCTTTTTGATAATTGTAATAGTGGTGTACGAGTGGTTTAATTAGGCTCAATGACTAAGTAGTAGTAGTAGTAGGTAGCTAGTTAGGATGACCTAAAACAACCCCGGAAAATGCCATGGGTCACTGATGATGTTTTAATGTACCATTAGCCGCTACGGCGGCGGCAACATGATGATTGACCACATGATGTTGCATATGGCCAGGATGATGATGATGATGATGATGATGGTTTTGATTATTTGTTGCGGCATTATTATTGTTTTGTTGTTGGGCCGCTTGCCGTTGTGAATTTTTCTTATTTTTCATTCGACGATTTTGAAACCAGATTTTCACTTGTCGTTCGGTTAAATTTAGATTACGTGCCAATTCCCAACGTTTCTGTTTCGATACGTATGCATTGAATAGGAATTCCTTTTCCAATTCTAATGTTTGAAATTTCGAATAGGGTTTACGTTTTTTACGTACAGTAACTTGACCGGTCCATTCTAATGGATTTGTACTACCACCACCACCACCACCACTGCATGGCATGCCAACACCCATCGAACTCAACGATCCTGAAATTCAAAATTGAAATATCTCGATTAATTCATTGAATCACTTTAATTAGAGATAATAATAATCTGCAACTGTTATTAGATTTTAAGAGTTAATTAGAAAAACATTCCGATGCTAATTAATAATAATCGTCTCATACTAATCTACATATTTATTTATATTCTAATAATTTGATCGCAGCGGCATCTAATAGTCGAAACAACAACAATTCATTTAATTAAATAAATCACATCTAATAAAATGCGTAGATATGAATTCATGTATACAAATCAGCTGTATGAAGACAAACGTGTGACGTCATGCTGTGATGCGATCTCGCTGTCGACCGGTCGGAGTGAGTGAGCGAGCGAGCGAGAGTCGGTGCGAGCAAGTTTATCTGCACCAATGTGGAATTTGAAATGTTGGAGAATTCATGATTGCATTTTTTTATGATCATTTATTTATAAATGGGAATTTATACGAATTAATTATTTGTTTGTTGGAATTTCTTTGTTTCGATTTGAATAATATTATTAATAATAATAATAATAATAATAGTAATTAGATAACGGTTTATACAGAAACAAATAATGATTAAAAAGAAAACATTGATTAAGTAATAATAATGATAATAGTATAAAAATATACTTTTTATTGGTTAGGTTCGTAAATCGAGTGGTCGTTATATTAATATAATACGTATTTGGATTTATACTGTTACGCTAAATGTTTTATAAACACTTTTACTAGTTATAAGGTATCATAAAACTGACCTAACACATAAAATGCGTTAAAATCCTTCTCATTCCTTACTAAAAACTTGCAGTTAAGTGAACAGCCTAATTATGACATTAATATTATTATGTTGTTCTTTTTTTGTAAACATTCCTTAATGATTTATTGTCAAATTTTTTTATTATTATTGTTATTTTATAGCCCTAGTGCGGTAATTAAAAATTTATAAACAATAAACCAATAAATTTTTTATTAACTATTTTGAAAATTGAATTAAATTATATATTTTATAGGCTTCCATTTTGTTATAGAATTATTACTATTATTTATCGATCGATTGAACTGATAGGTGAAATTTCTTGGGAAATTTTACTAGATAACAATTACGCGTAATTTTATTTCGTTCGAATGGTGTTTGAAATTCATTCTTTGAAATTATCATAAAATTTTATCAATTCTATGAAAAATTGATAACATTCTTTAGTCAGAGACATTAAGCAGTTAATTAATATGCTATAAACATCCCCGCAAACTATCCCTATTACCTACAATAATATTCGAGCTTTTCAATTTTTTTTTTTTAGAATAGCGTCTGCCATCTATTGCTGAATCTAGTGACTTGCGGCTGCACGCGCAAGATTTTTTATGTGTCGTTGAAATGAAGAAGAAACACACACACACACACATAAATATAAAGAATGAATGACATTGAATTTAACGACACGATTTAATTGTTGTAGACAAAATGTTTAGTTTCTGTGTGAATTATTTATTTGTTTTTACTATAACGTATACATAAATTAATGTTTAATTTTTTAATTAGAAATAATTTGTGTATTTTTTTCGAAATAAAACATGCGCACGCAGTATTTGTTAACTAATAAATAAATACATATATATAGTATTGGTGAAAGTGATTGAATAAAATAAATAAGGTAATTCTTACCTGGTGGTGGATATGGGGTAGATGGAACCGGTTCAGGTGGACCATAATTACTTAAACCAGCATAACCCCTGTCATGGTGTGAGAAGCCGCTATCTAGCGATGCCACGCGCCCTCGATCATCGGTTGGTGTTAAATATTGTGCATCGACATGATGCCGTGTGGTCGAAGGGTACGGTGTATTATATACACCGTATCCTATACATGTACCCGTACCAAATGACTGATGACACGATGGTGCCGATGGATCTACACCACGATTATATTTATAATCGGATGTGACTGATGCAGATGCTGCGGCTGGCGACCAGAATGGTATTGGCGGCTTATGATCTCGTGTACCATTTGGATCTGCTGGCAAATTATAATATGTTGGATTACTGTACTGATGATTGATTCCTAGTGTTGGTTCGAATGCTGTGCCACCACCACCACCACCACCGCCACCACCACCACCACCACCACCAACACCTACATGATGATTATCTGATGGTGAATAGGACCAATGATTCTGACTATGTCTAATAACACCATTATCGCCACCAGTACATTCACCATAACCTTGTCCACTAGTCAGTCTTTTGGCAGGAATGTGTAATGGCCCAACTGAACCACTATTACTTGTCACACTTGCCGGTGAGGAACTTGATGTTGCTGATGTTGTGGCTGCTTGTTGTTGTTGTTGTTGCGACTGTTGTGGTGGTTGCGGTGGTGGTTGTGGTGGTGGTGGTTGTGCAACTGGTGGACTTGTCATTCCACTGGTACCACTTGGTGTGGCGGCCGATTGTGGTGCCGGTGGTGGACTATCTTCATATAATCCACAGCCACTGTTCATCATTGACCACCAGGTCACCCCGGTGGAAGAACCCGGAGCAGAAACTGGTGATGGTCCAGGTGGATGGACCACATGGTCGTACAGGGTGGGTGCAGCGCACGCCACGGGGTCCGCGATGGTTACAACGATGGTGTCGATGAAAGTTCACAGGTTTTTTTAAATGCCAGTAGACGGTGATTACGTTTACGTTGATCCAATGAATAATAGCAGCAATAGTACGAGAATAAGGAGCAATTATGAAAAATAAATAAAAATAAACACCGAAATTAGCGATTGCGAATTATAATTATTTGATGGCATTTAATTTTAACAAGACGATCTTCCAGCAAATCTGAATTTTATGCTTTTGTATTGTCACTATAATATTTTGAAGCCGCTGAAACACTCTCAGCTCAATAAGTGCACATAAATCAACTGATGATGCGGCACCTTGTGTACAAAAAAAACAAGAAAAAAAAAAAAAAACTTTATGAGCCGTAAAATATTTTATTAGCAGTTTTACTAACAATTCCACGCTCTTTTAGATTTCTATTCGTTATTTTTCTAACAGTCTCCCGCACACAACAATTACATAAAAAAAAAATCTTTTTATTTCGAAAAAGAAAAAATCCAAATTTTTTTTAAATCTCGAAAAAAATTACAATCGCGCGTAAGAAAAGTGAATCGCGAAGTGACACATAGAACAATCACGTTCGCTGTATTTGTGTTGACTGTTAAAGACAAGTCGCGCGAGTAGTGAGCACAAGAACACACTGAAATTTCTCTGTCCGTGTGCAAGTGGTAGAAGTAGTCAGTGAGTGAATGAGGTTTTGTTATGGTGCTGCTTTGGGGAACTCAAAAAAGCAGCCTGCCTGTATGTGTATGTACGTGAGTGAGAGAGTATATGTGTGTGTGCTGTGCTGCTTACTAGCTTCTGCGATTATCGATGCGCGTGCGATCTAGCGACAAAGTATGGAAAATGCAATGTAGTGAAGCGACATCATGTAAGCTACTACGATATCAAGCAGAGACCTACGACTATAAACGGTTCAATAGCCCCATATAAGGGATGAGTATAATGAATAGTAGCGATGATTATATCAGATTGTTTTCTTTCTTTCCTTTTTTTTTTTTTTTAATGTGATATGAATGGACGGATGCTGAAGACAGATATCAATTAATTTGATTGGTTACAATGTTCAACTGGAATTTCTATAGCGATATCTATACGAGCAACCCCCGTTATTGAAAATATAGTAATAAATGCCCTATGATGATAAATTGTCGCTATATACAGTGAAACCGGTCAGGTAGAGAGCAATGATAAATTCAGTAGGGCTTCTGTTCTATGTAAATAAAAACTTCTACAGTTGCACCGCCAGAAAACAATTTAGAATATAAACGTTATACTTATAATAAAGGGAAATAAAGCAGGATCGTAAAATTTTATTAGTTTTGTTGTTGATAAATGCAAAAAGCATCGAAGCAACAGGTGAGATGCTGATGGTAATTAATCAATGTTTGACAGAATATTGTCTGATTTGCGCGTATGTAGAAGTAAATATTACGTGACTGTTCATTTCGTTAAGCGCCATCAGTAATTAACTAATTAACATTTCTCACTAATTATCTATTGATTCAGTTTGGCATTTTCATTATCAAAATAATTAAATAAATTGAATTTTAAGCAGAATTTACGCCAGAAGATAACAATCTCTCTCTAAATAATAAAATTCAGGTTAACCGGATTCTTTGAAGGACAGCAGCATTTGAAGAATTGTTTATAAATAATGTCTTCATTATCGATTTAATCTAATAACTGTTAAAATCTTAATTTATTACATAAAAACGAACTATACGATAAAAAAAAAGAAAAAATCAAAAACAACTAACTATCTAGGTAAATAAATTAAAATATTTAAATAAGTGGTACCCACAATATGTCGAAAATAGAATTTCTATATCTATTTAATATAGGGTATATACCATAACGTGATTTAATTAAACTAAAAATAAATTAAAAATAATAAATAAATGAAATAAATATAGTAAAGTAAAAAGGTCGATGTACAAAAAAAAAAGAAGAAAAATACATTTTTTCAATGTCATTAAGGTTTTGACACACCGTATTAGATCATATGAATGACATACTTATAAAATACAGTAAAATCTCAATTAGTGGACACTTTTTTACGGATTTTATCTTCTATGATTAAATCGCTTTTCTGCTCTTTAAGATTTCCCTATTGTTCTGACAATGTCAACTAAAGCCGATTCTAAGTGATTGCAACGTAATTCTAGAATCAATGTGTCACACTCACACAAAAAAGTGTGCTACGACCTTTAGCTATAACCTGAGGGATGAGATATAGAAATGATCGTATTAATTTAATGTTAATTAATACGAAAAGATACATATGTATGTGTGTGTTTAACAGTAAAGGACTTGAGGAAAGTATATGTGAGAAAAAATAAATTAGAATCATTTAATTTAAAAAGAAATTATTACGACCACAAACAGCAGCAGCAGTAGCGATCGATTTTGATTATTTTTCCCCGTCACTGAAATCTAATAAAACAAAAAGAATTGATTTTTATTTCAATAGAATGATTAATTATCTATCCACCTACATGCAATGTGCCCACCTACGCTATACGATATCTAATTTCTACATTATTTGCCGCACGTGTATCTACCTCACAAATACTTATGTAAAAATATTGGTATTTTAAATGAAAAAAAAAAAAAAATAACCATTGTGGTTAATTTAACAACAAAACAAATCTAACTTAATTATCTAATACTTATTATATGTGCATTCAACCACCATTATGATCAGATGTAAAGAAAAGATATTAAAACAAACATAAAAAATTATAATTAATTGTCTAATATCGTGTTTGAATGTATTCACACATTACTATCAACAACATACGTCATAAATTTAAACAATTTAATTTTTGGGAATAGGGCCATTGCCGTACCACAATTACCTATACCATTGTATATACAATCTTTGCTACTACCATGCTAAAACTCCATCACTAAATAATTGCTTCTTATACATATGAAAAGAGATAGTGCCTATATATGTATATACATTTAATTTTATAGCCTATTGTAGTTCTAATCTAATTACTATTTAAACAAAACGTCATTTTGTTGAATTCTTCCCCTCCTTTTTATGTACTTATACGTACAGGGGTTGATTTACATGGCAGTTTGTAATTTTTCAAAGTTTTTTTGTTTCCAATTTTGAATTATTAGAGGAGAACAACGGAGGAGGATTTATTTTTAAAATCATACACAGGCGTGGACGAAAATAACTCCAGAATTTTACTGTTGTTGCATGGCTGCCGCCGCCCTAGCCAGCGTCGTCGTCGTCGTCGTCGTCGTCGTCGTTGACGCCACCCCGCGCCATGGTTTCAGAAATGCGGGAAAGACTTTGGCTTGATGATGGCATCCAATATGCAGTTAGTGACGGTTTGTCGATTTCTATACCCTCCCTCTCTCTCTCACTCTTATTCTCTTTCGCTTGTTCCATTATGTAACAAAACGTATAGACAGAGGGAAAGAAGGGGAATAGTAATTTGCGTCTTGAAATAAAACAAAAAAAAAAAAATTTTTTTTTGAAGATGAAAAAGATATTAATTCATGCGGAAAATTGCATGAATTGAGGAGCAGGAAGAAAATTACCACCCCAGAAAATGATAAAGTTTTCTACCGCTTTCCGCTTGCACCACCTCTTATTGCCTACGGTGTGTAATAAAATGCTAATGACTGGACCTTTTGGAGCTTATTTAATCCTATGCGCTGGATAAAACATGGATTCATTTGGTTTTATCTTTAAAGACTAGAAGAACAAATTAGAGCGAAAGGGATAGAGTGAGTGAGAGAGAGCGAGAGAGGGACGTTGAGAAAACGACGAAAAATGCCATCTTTATTATCTAATTATCTAAATATTTAAGTTTATAGAAAAACAAAATGGAGTAGTTTTTAAAACAAACTAGTATGACATTTAACTAAACTGGGGATTGACATGTGTTGAAGATAATATTTTTCGATTTCTTTTTCTTTTTCAAAAACCATTAAATGTCACTTGAATACATAAATTATCTTTATAATAAGTACCTAAAGTGACGGTACTTAACGTTTACATTCATATTATTATTATTATTATGTTAAGTATTATTTATTCTATAGTTTTTTGTAGATGTTTTTTCTTTTTAGAAATTATTAAACTATCCGTTAACTTTACTACATGGAAACTAGAAAAATGCATTAAGCATCCTATTTAACTATTCAAAAAAAAGAAGTTTAAATTCAAATTCAATCACTTCAAACAGGCAGAACACCGTTATAAGTGCTTACCATAGGTATTCATTAAAAAAGAAAAAAAGCATTAGATCGTCATAATGATGATGATGCTTTGAAACAAATAAACAAACGTAAAAAACAGTAAAATAAAATAAAATAAATAAAACAAGTTTCATCTTCTCTTCGTCCTTCAACAGTCTCTCAATCCCTCCCGTTTCTTGCTCTCTTTCTCTCTCTATTACTTATTGAAGAAAATGGCTGTATGTGTATCTATGTGTGCGTGTGTATAGCATATGTATTTTTGTTTTTCAATTTCCATCATTTCTATTCGTTTTCAAGTATGTACATTACAAATATTTTTGTTAAAGGTGCATCTGTTTTCTTTCTTTTTTTTTGTCTAAAATTAAGCTGTGTCGAGGTTCAGTGGCGGACAAACGATACATTATCATTATTATTATGGTTAAAAACGTATTTGGAACAAGAAGTTACAAAAAAAAACGAAAGAAAACATTATCTTGCTCTCAATCATTATTTTTAGATTAATGTAAATCTTGACAGAAAATTTGACAAGCGCCACTGTCCTTAGCAGACATCCGTTCCCTCTGCACTTCACTTCCACCAACCACCAAAAAGTAACAATAAATTTTGTTTATTTGAAATCCACATTTGTTATTTTCTAATTTAAACAACCTTAATAAATTATCTGGCTGACTAAACGATTGCTGGGAAATCGTCGTTTATCTTTCCGAAAATACCTTACGGAAAATATTAAATTTTCTATATACTTAATGGAAATAGTTCCTAGTTATATCTAAGTATCTTAGTTTATAATAAGATTTACCTTGATGGAAACCGGCAAGTGTGGGTCCAGGAAACACTCGCGAGAGTCTGAAAAGAAGAAAAATATTAGAAAAAAAAAGAAAAAGAAAAACGTTATGTTCTAAATGAAAACTACCAACTTTAGTGGATGACTCAATTGAAATTAATTATGCTGGATAATTGTGGGTTGTGAAATTAACTTGGGTATTTTTTTACAGCGTACATCGGTATAGGTAATAATTTCAATGATTTAATTGCCGTCAGCATGTCTCGCGAAAAATTGGTAATTGACAAGAATGAATAAGTAATAATCGGGTTTTCCTTGAAACAGATTTAACCAAAAATGAAAAAGAAAAAACGCTTTTTTCGAGTGTGGCAACAGTTGCAAAAATCAGATTACGTATTTATATGGACAAATTTAAGCAGAATTGGTTACAATCCGCACTAAAGTTTACTAAGAATTAATTCATTAAAAGCGATCTGTTTCAGGCTTAAGCTGCCAGTGTAAAATGGGCATATTAACCTCAAAACTTTATCTCCTAAATCATTAGCTTCCTGTCGACTTGAATCTGGTCATTTTTTTTTTTTTCAATATTTTGCCATAAACTATTACAATTTTTCAAAGCGAAATATTCATCATAAACTAAGTGTTTAACTTCACGCATTTAATCCACATTGCCAATAAGACGGCACGTTTCCATTGCCTCAATATACGCGCCATTTTATCGTTCCAGATTACACGCATTTCCGATTGAAACAACAAACCTGTCACGTAAATACATACATGTATATATGGAAAGTGAAAAAAATTTATGAGGGTTGAATGTGTTTGTGCGCTAAGAGAAAGATATATCTATACACATAGCACATTCTATTAAATATATTTGATAGAATGTGCTTGTGCACACTGACATTTGTTTGCTGGTTTAGAGAGCCATTTACTCTTTGAAGAAACCGAAGTAGTTCGTGAGGCTGATTAGTGGGAGTACCAACGCATCGAGCGTATTTTGTTAGTGGGCAACGGCTTTAATTTATATTTTTTTGAGCTGGATTTTAAGAGTTTATGATCTATATAATATAGTATTACATACTAATGTGTATTAGGATTTCATTTAATGATTTAAAAACGGTTTTATTGTTGTTTGTTGTTATTGATTTGTGTTTTTCATCTACATATGTAAAACGACGTTAAATTAAAAACGATAAATCAATAAAACTAAAACTGTATATCGTAAAAATAGAGAAAATGTATTAGTTTTATGCTTATACAATAGTAAAAACTAAAAGAGAAATGTGTGTTTTTACAAAGAATCTTTTGCGGTTAAAAAAGCAAAAAGAAAAATGTAACCAAAATGTATCAATTTCATTTTATTATTATTACTTATTAGATCAAATAAAATAGAAATTTTACGATCCATTTTATTTTAAATGGTTTCCTATTTAACTATCCATCAAAAAACCAACAGATTTTTTAATTGACTAATGAAAAATCATACTTATATAGACAGACACACAGACACCTACCTATTCGACAACTCGAAAGGGTGAAAAGCACGTTCCACGTCTCCGAACAGCTTGAAGCATTGGATTGAACAATACGTAGGAAAAAATCAGCCTGAAAACAAAACATAAATTAATTAACTTTGATAGTTTAGTTACGATAGACATGTGTTATGATAATAATTTGTCATCACCAGCAGCAAAATAATAAATAAATTTTAATTAAATTTTTTCTTCTTATTTTCATCTGTTCGTTTCGATCTTTTTCAACTCGATTTCCTAAATCTTTTTATTTTTTTTCGGTTTTTCTTATCTTATTCGAACCAAGAAAAAAAAAAGACGACGTCGTCGAGGCGTCTCAATTTGAGACAGTGTATAAAAAACGGCTCACATATATCTATATATATATAAATGCATAAGTAGGAAGTGTGTTTAGATTTATTGCGGACCCTTTTTTTCTTCTCCACCCCCATTTCCTCTTCACCCTTTTTCATTCTGATGGAATTGCGAAAGCGAGCAATTTAATTTTCTCTGTGTGTGCGCCGGCCTTCTCTTTTTTTAAAATGGAAAACCATCCATTTTCTAAATTGGTCTATTAACATTATTACATAAGTAATTTGAGAGTGCGGTGTGTTCGATTTTATTTAAGTACATATACGCACGTATACTTTCTATAGGATAGTTTAGTGCTATGCTACTAAATGCTGGATACAATAATAATATAAGAAATGGAGCATGTAAAAAGGGGATGAAATTTTGAATAGAAATGTACCTTTTTAAATTCAAATAGGCGTGTAGGAGGAAGATATTTATATAGTGGAGCAACACAAGAAAATTTTCTATTATAATTATAAAATAAATGTTCGCTTCTTGGCAGATATTCTATGTCATTTGGCGAACATTCAAATCATTAATTTAACTATGAAGCCACTGGTATTTCCTGATGCATTTTGCAAAATACAGCTTATTTTTTTTAGGTACAGTAAGACCTCTAGTGACGAACACTTTCATATGAAACATAATTTTAATAAATATTAAGGCTAACGGCTACATTCAGTTATATAGTTCAGGTGCCCGCTACAATATGATTCTACTGTATCTATTTAAACATTCCTTTCTGAACATATACATACAGATGTTTTTCCTATATAGATAATGATTAGCTGTAGTGATGAACATTAGCTTATAATTCACTTGTCACAAGCTGCTCACCGTTAAGAAGATGTCGGTAATTTGAACGTTAATAAATAATCGCATCGTTGCATATTTTATGAAATTTACGACTAATTATGAACTACGTTTTATCGTAAATAGTATGTATCTACTTAATAATAATAATAATAATAATAATAACTATATACAAAGAACAGTTTGTTTATGAGCGATTTCAAACGCAGCTGATGGGATTCCAGTTAAAAAACAACTAAAATCATTGTGAGCCAAAAAAATTTCAATTTTTAATTAAGCGAAACTTTTAATTGAACCGCACACTAAAATTCAGTTAAAACTTCAATAATTCTTCTCAACAATATAAATTAAATTTACCGCAACTGCAAAACTTTAATTAAGAAAATTATACGGTTTCCATTTCCATGATGATGATTCGAATGGCCAAAAGGAAAAAGTAATTATATTATTTAAGAAGATAGATACGAAGAACGAGAGCATTTTCTTTGTTTAAATTATATCATGTTGCTGCTGGTTGTGATGGCGCGGTGCATGGTAATGGCTATTCATACTCACTCACAGTTCATTCCATTGCTGTAAATTGCTAATTAGAATAAAGAAATTCCGAGTGGAGAGAAGCACAACGTTTTTCTCATTTATTTTAAGATTGGCAAGGAAGCTCTAAAAACAAACAATGAATGGAATGGAAAACGTTGCACCATCATCATCGTCAGCAGCACTAGCAGCGAGTAATGTCATTTTCTTTTTAAAAGGAAAGATGGCTGCCTGGCTGGCTGGCTTTAATTAAGTTTTTTTTTCTTTCCTTTGTTTAGTAGAATTTTAAGACAAAAGAAAGAAGATTGTCTGATGTGATGCGATGTGCCTCCTTTATCTTAATTCTCTAACATAAAATCTGATTAGGCATGCGGCAATTTGAGTAGGGCTGTTTTTGATTGCTTCGAGATATACTTTCTTCTAACATTTTCCGCATAATTAACTGATCGATAGTAAGTAAATGGGTGGCAATTACATATGAAGAGATTGAGAATTAAAACTAAATCTTAAATAAACACGATAAATATTCGTATAAATATCTTAAAAGTTGTTCTCCGATTTCTTTTTAGAGAAACAATAACTATAAAATCCAACTACTCCCTCTCCACCCAGACACACACACACACACATTAAATAAACCAGAAAATATTTGATTTGTGTATTAGACAAAGCCAAAAAAGTGCGCGCAATAATAATAAAAAAAGAGAGCTTCATTGAACACGAAGGGGTCGTTATATTTGTTGTTGGCAGCTAAAATGTTTAACCTCTAAAAATAAAACAAAAGGGATAGAAAACTACAAGAGTAAACTGGAAGAAAAACGGGGAGAAACACATTGGCGAAAACACATAGAATTCCCCCGCAGTTTTCCTCAACAATTGAGATTAAGCTTTTTTCGATTCGCATTGGAATCGTTCCTTGTTCTCGACAGTATAGAAAATTAAATTTAAAACTTCAGTTAAATTAGTCAAGACACGAAAAAGAGAGTATCCATACATATATCGAAATTTATTTTATTGACATCGTCCTGTCTGTCTAATAGTGTCTATAAATACGAAAATTTATTTAGAACCGCGAAACATTCACGGATGCTCGCATCATCTAAAACATCAAAGAACCCGCGAAAAATTAAGACATGCCTTATTATTTATGCATGTATTTACAATGTTGCCGGTTCTAGACATCATCTCTCTAAACATATAGTAGTAATCAATTTCAGAATCCATGTTTAAGACTCTATTAAGTCTTTCTCTCTCTCTGTTTTTCCGTTTCGGAAATTCAAAACGATTCTTGAATACAAACGATCAACATAAAAGGTCTCCAGCGATGAGAAACGAAACGAAAAAAGGCGAAAAAAAAAAAAGAGTAAACGGAGAGAAAAGAAATTGGATTGGTGAACGTTTCCATCAAAACGTTTACGACTCTTCAAACTTCAGTTTCCTTTTGTACTTTTATATAATGTTGATAACTTCCTTTCCATTTTTGAAAATGGGTTTGTTTTGTCATCAAGTTGGCTGATTTTTCTTTTTTTTTTTTTTTTTTTTGTGACACAATTTCTTCGTACTAAATGAGAAGGGGGTTCTGTGAGTGTCATTTAGATAAAAAAAAAACACAAAAGAATAACATCTATTGTTTTATGCTGAACCATCTCTTTATGCTTTACGTATAAAAGTAATAGCTAATTCTGTTGCCAGCCTGAGTAGCTATAGGGGTGTGAGAAATAAAAAAAAAAATCCATTTTACCCCCTTCAGAATAAGTAGCTATATAGTGGATGTTTTGACTTCGAATGTTAAATTATTACAACCCTCTGCGAGTGTTAAATTTAAAACTTTTCCCTTCGTTAGTTAAAGACATTTTCTTGAAATAGATGGAAAAATCCGGCTCCATTAAGTATATGTACCTCTGTATACCTGAAGAGGTCTTCTTGAGACGTCTTTTTTACATAATAATATAATAAATATACAGCAAGAGACATCCTTTTGAAAATGCAGCGGCGGCCATGTCACCGCTTCCGATGTGACATGCCCCCTAATAAAGCCGTGTATATTTATCTACTTATCTTTAAAAAATATAAAAAATAATATGAATGTGAACAAAAAGGAAAGAATGTTAATTATTCCTTTCGTTATTATTATAAATAGAGAGCTCAATTTGAACAGATTTTTAAAGATACAAGCACGCAATATTTCTAGGTTTTAATCGTATTAAAATTGACAGAGCGTGCAGTAGCTCTTAATTAAGACGGCTCACATAAATAAGCATCTTCACTAATTAATATCGATTGTATAAATTCAAATAGGAATCAACATGAGGTGAACTGATGATGGTCAGTCGGCATCCATTTGCATTTTAATTATGATGATGACGGTTCTCAATCTTAATTTATCGTTTAGATATATCATTGCCTATCTTCATCTTTCTCTGGACTTCCTCTTTTTTTTTATGGATTCATTGAAAATGGCGACTGTAGAAAAAAAGGCATAAATTCAGAATAAAAATCGCAATCAAAAATATTTGAATATTAATAATATGCGTCTTAATTAATGTTGAATGTTTTAACATTATAAGCAAATAATAAAATGAAAAAGAAAGATTGGAAAGAATATTCTAAACAACAGAATAAGGCAAGATAAGTATACATGAATAATAATGAATTTGATTAATTTAAAGATAACAAAATGAATGTTGGTGTTTATTATTTATGTTGTTTTTAAAAGTCTTTTCCATTAACGAAAGGAGTAAAAAAAGTAGAAAAAAAGCGTAGCATTTTGTTGAAGGTAGTATCTGATGAATAATTTTATTCTATTACAAAAATTTGTTAGTCAAATTTCTACCTCCCAAATACATTATTCGTTCATTGGTTTCGGAACTATCGAATCTGTAAATCTAATAGAGAAATCTTTAAAATAAGTCTCCTAAAGACATTGCTACTTGCATAATTTACTTAAACTTTAGTAGATATAGTTTGTTGCATTGTTGCAGTAAATCAACACGTAAAGAATCTGAAAATTAAAAATAAAAAATTCCCAAAACTATTTCTTAATTTTCCCTAAAATTCATTGCAATTCTATTTCAATATCGAATTCGAATTCGATTCGAATCGAACAAACTAGTTCCCTATCCCACGCTAATTAGTTTTTTACCTAGAAAATCAATGGCTTTCTAAAACAACAGGTTTTTTTGTTTTTGCAACTAACCCATGTTGATTATCTGCACCAATCACAAAATGTAGGCCGAGTCAACTGAACATAACCACCATTACCGCCCACCTATACATCCAATTGCAATATATAACTACGTTGCGTATTATTATTATTATTATTATGCATCAAGTGCACTGAAAACGCATACTACTCGTACATACATACATACATGCCATGTTGTTGTTGCTATTGCTATTGCTGCTGGGAAAAATTTTCCAATTTCAAGCATGCATGTGTCCGTCTTGTTTTCTCTGTTATCCTGCTACGATGTATGTAATTTTAAGTCATACCTTTAACCCGTTCATTGCAAGTGCAATTGCACTTTTGTTACGTCAGAAATGTATGTACATTGCAGTGGAGAGCGAGAGAGAGCGAGCCAGAGAAAGGATTGTGCATTTAATAGGAAATTATGCAGTATTTACTGCATTATTGGAAGTGGTTTTTAATGTTCGTTTTGGGGTGGTTTTAAAGTAATTGTGTAATTGATGATTAGTAATGAGATTTGATAATTAGCTGAGTAAATAGTAGAGGAACGACTAATTAGTTAGGTCGAGATTAGTGAGAGTACAATGATTTCTTCTAAGCAAACATTTTCGAGCCGAATTTTCACAGTTGTTCAATATAAAAAAATCGCCAAATACCCCAAACCTGTATTACAAGTAAATATCCGAATTTTTTTTAATTATATGGCAGTTAAATAAGAAGTAACTTGCTTAGTTTAAGTCTAAGTAACACTTTAACCATCCTTAGCGACTTCTTGACTTATCCGACCGATTTTCCTTCATCCCTAGAAAACCACATCCGGATAAGTCACGGTCATAGACGAAGAGCACCAATATTTTATATTTCCTACTATCTATGTACATTTGCTATACTATTGAAATCGACCCACACCCGAAATTTTTATAATACACTCCGCCTTCATTACAGCGCATTTATACATGTCCATATACACATATACACAAGCACAAAAGAAAATACTTGTCATGATAGGACGACCTAACTATTATTTTTGATAGTCGAAAAATACTAGCCGATAGACAGAGATAGAATTAAAAACATAATATAAATAAAACATGTGCCTTTTTTGTTTTATTTAAACTAATTCACATTGCATTCTAAATATATTTTTGAATAGGAGAGCAGAGATTCTGAAAGGTACTGACTTTCATACATGATGATGATGATGATGATGATGTTGGAACGGAAACGTTCGTTGTTGGTTCTCTTTGATGACTTCAAGAAAAGAAAAAAAAGACAAAAAAAAATAATATGAGAATGGTGTACGTCCGTCGGTCGTACTAGTATGATATATATATATATTGAGCAGTAGTAGTAGGTACTGGTTGACAAAAGGTGGAGAGAAGAAATGAATAAAAAAGATGGACCTGCTGCTGGTATGCATTAACAAAAAATGTCATTTTTTTTTAGGTCATTGTACGTTTGGAAAGTAGAAAAAATGTCTGATTGGTGCAGACAAATTAGCATTTTTATCGGAAATAATTTTATTGGAATTTTTGTAAGAAAAAAAAAATTTTGAAACTTATATTGACAATCCAACATTGACATTTCATTTCACGTTCAGAATTTACATTTTACGTTAAACTTCTTATTTTATTATAATTGGCTGTCGAAATTGACAGCACATACTATAATAATAATAATAATAATAATAATCTCAATAAAGTTGGTATGTAGTACTTTGAGTGTCGCTGGCAGCTGATCAACTTTAATCTTTTTTTTTTTCTTTTTCAGTTCTTTTAAAAACTGCCCAAACGAGTTCATCGCGTCCATCGAATGCATGGTTGGAATGGCGATTTTAGCGGTCATCATTAGATATATATATATATATATATCTATAGGTATATATAAAAGCTTAAATGGCAGATGGCAGTTTTGCCATCGAAAAAATAAACAAGAAGAATTTATTTTTAGTTACAACATATTGCGATACGTGCATCAGAATTTTATATCTATACTTATTTTAGACGGTGGTGCGGATTATTTTTTTTTTTATTATACCAGCGGATGACATATCGAATTTCATTATTGCATGAATAAAAAAATTAAAAGTTCAGATTGTTTCCTTATATATACCATATATGTAGAAACAAAATGAATTTTTATCGATTAACATAAGGACTTATATTTTCCCAGCAGAAGTTAATTGAAAATCGTAAATATATGAGACAAAATCGACAAGTAGGCATGGGATTTGTATTGAAAACGGATAGTGACGATTTTCGCTATTTATCGATGAATTCGCTTCTTATCGAAACATCGATAAGATTAAAGTTTCGATTGAGATGATTCGATTATCGATACTAATCAATTATTCGTATCAAATGTCAATATTAACGACATTGGGCTTTCCCTAAATATCGAAGCTATCGAAAAAATCGAAAGTACTAAAACATTCACAACTATTGAAAATATCGAAGTATCGAATAATTACCGTTGAAATAATACCGTCGCAAACAATTTCTACAAAATATGAATAACTAGAAGAAAATTTATGATGGTTGAATGTGTAATTATCGTATCGATTGTCGATCTTATATCAATAGACGTCAATCTTACTACAACCAATTTCTACTCTCCCAACACAAGCCAAACCAGCTCTTAATCGGTATCATCTTGTATCCAGATAAGATATCATCTACTTATAGAAGTCATCTACTAACTTATGAAGAAACTTTACCAATAAAATTACTCTGGCAGCCACATATGCCATCATACATAGTCGTAGAGAGAAACAAATAAAATTCAATCAGTGTAAAAGCATTTTGTGTATGTGTGGCTTTTATTTCTTCCCCCATTTTTTTCATTCTGGTGGAATCTTAATGGAAAAATATCGCATATATTTAATGGAATATATGTTGTGGGCATGGGTGGAAAATAGAAGCTAAGTGGAGGAGCTTGTACTCTGACAAGCGGGTGGTTAATATTACTGCTGTAGTTCTAATAACTTTTGTTTTTTTAAAAAATTTTCACAACTTATTTTCATTTAACAAAAAAATAGGAATGTTTATGGCTTTCTGCCACCCTCGCCACAGTCTACATTCACTTTATACCTACCTACTACCGTTAAATTCAGTCACTTTTATTTTCTTTGTTTTCTTATTCTATTTCTTTCATTCTTCGTTTCCATCGTTTCACTTTGTATGCATATTATTCAAAGTTTCTTTTTGTTGTTGAAATTTTATAACTTACGCAACGCCCTCTCTGCTTCTATCAACATATAATGTCTAACATTTAAATGCATAGAAAATGAAAAGAGCATGAGGAAAAGAATATAGAAAGGCCAAAAAGAAAAAAAGAACTTTTACCGTTATGTTTTGTTCCCCGGAGGGGGACAAGAACGAAATCTAATTCGACAAAAAAAAAATTGGAGCAAAAAAAGGCTGAGGTTACCGGATGATCGGATTGTGTAAATGCAAGAAAATAATGAAATTGACAGTCCCATACAAGCACTAGATAAAAATGGGAAAGCAAGTTGAAATTCCGATCATTGATTTTTCGCCATCCATAAAAAGTTAATCAGATTAAAAAATTGCTAAAAGTATAAATTTCATAAAATTTTGAAAGCTTTTCAGTCAGTTTTTTTTTTCGTTTAAATTCAGAAGCTTAAATATTATACCTTATACACTGTAGTGAAAACCTTGAACAATTTTTCAGGATTAAATTTTCACTGTCTGACAGCTTATTCTTAAACTTATTTGACGTTCTTTTATTGCCTCTATATACTTACTTAGTTATTTTATTTGGCTTAAAAACGTTTTGTGCATTTAAAGAGTGCAAAACAACAGTTTAATTCATTGCATTGCAGAAGTAAACAAAGAGCAAAGTGAGCATTGGAACGAAAAAAAAAAAGTATAGAAATAATAAATATTTAAATTTCCTTTGTTTCTGTAATAATTTTTCTAATTTTTTTGTAGCATTTAATTTACATTTGCTATGCATAAAAACGTGAACTGAATTCTGAAACGCTATATTATGATCATTATTACTATGGCCTGCAGGTTGAACAAAAAAAAAAAAAAAAAAATTGCGAGCGTAAAGCAATAAAAAAATGCAACCAGGCCTCTTCGTGTATTTTCTTTTTTTTTAGCAGTAAAATCTGCTTGTTTAATACACTCTACTACATACATATACCTATCTATACTAAAATGGCATTACTGTCCAACTGCACCATTATTTTGCATTAAAATAAAATCCATAATATAGCCAAACAACAACCCACAATTTGTAGCGGAAAACCGTGCTATAGGGAGATAGGTGGGTAGGTAGGTAGGTAGATTGTAGATATTTATTTATTCGTTACGAAATTACTACTCTGCTGCACAGGCGAAAATGTTGTTATGCGTCACGGCGAAATCAGATTAATAAACTGCATAAAATGGGTGCAACTCTACACGAACAGGGGCGGCTCTTAATTAAGCCACTGCAAATTTTTAAATGCCGACAAACAAATGATGATGCAACAAACGTAATTATGATTATAAGATACACAAAAAAAAAAAATGCAAAAGTCCAGCATGCATCAGTCACGTGCACTCACTCACTTCCTTAAATACCTTAATCTACCAAAACAAATATACTGTATATATATATATATATACAGTATATTATGTATATACACACAGAGGTTTTATTAGCCCATTAAAAATTTGACGAGTGAATTGTCCATCACTATATATGTTTAACATCCATCAGAAACAATAACAATAAATCAGACAGAGATTCATATAAACTTCATTTTATTTACCTTCAGTACAAGTAAACATATTGTTTACTTTGTTTTTAATTCAAATATTGTTCTTTCTGCATGCCAGGTAGGTACATCAATGGACTGAATGCACCTCTAACCTTCCTAACAGAAGAACCGACTTACCGAGGAATTTGAACCCTATAGTCACCTTAATAAATTATCTGACTGCTGTACAAAAGAAATATTTGTCCCACCTTCTACGCACAGAGGTTTCAGGTATATAGACCTAGTCTGCTACTGTATAGATATAAAGAAATTCAACATGGCTACCTTTCCTCATCATCATCATCATTATTATATTGAATGACACTATAATGTATATCTGATGATATTAACCATGTGGTCCCCCGCCAAAAAAAAGAAAACAGTATTTTTTTCTGATTCATTTCCAAATCGTCTATACACACACACAAGACAGATTTCGACGCCATTGTTTTATAAACAAAAACTTGTGTTGTCTGTGTGCCTGTGTAATTTTAGTTTTTGTTTCTTTGTAAGTATAGATACTTTATTTATTTATTTTTGAATCTGTTTAGTATTCTGCGCTATCAATCAGTTAAATCTATCTTTTTTTCATTAAAGTAATAATTTCACAATTTAATTTGCAATTAATTATACTATACGTTCAGATGAATGAATGAATGAATGTATCCGCTCTGTGTGCATGCCTTTGATAATATGCGACTCTTCTGGTAGGTCTCCAAAAAAAAAAAAACGGCCAGGCCACCCAGGTTGGTTGATATGTCTCTGGAGATTTTTTTTTTCATTCACTTTATTTCTATATAAGCTTTTAATTATCTGGATTCATTTCTATTAAGCAGACTTACTTTATGCAGATTTTTCCTATCTAATTCCCCTCGATGGAGGAGGCAGTTAAACACTTTATATTAAGTGCCTATACAGGATTAGAATTCACACACGTTTAATTTTCAGATGTGACATTACTTGATTTCTAGTATGGCACATCTGAATCGTTGAGTTCATTTAAATTCAAAATTTAAGCAGAAAACCTCCTTTCGCCCCTATCATAACCTACGAATTTTATCTTTCCAAGTATATACATAAGACATTTTAACAAACTTTACACCATATTAACTTTCAGCCATTTTGATTAAATCATCACGAAAGTAGCGAGACACGAACAAGAAAATAATGGCAAAATTTCATTATTGGCAGCTAGCATTTTCCCCTTGGTCTGCTCATAGTTTGTAACTGCAAGAATGGAAATAGGAAAGAACGAGTAATTTACTTATGGATGGAATGCTTTCAACAAAATTAAAAGACATGCACCACCTACGTAAATATACAGAATAATTTTAACTTTTAAATTAGAAAATGGTACATTTAATTTGGGGTTAAACCGTTGTCTATCCGTTTTTAAAAATTGATTTTTTTCTAGAAAGCAATTCAAGCCAGGGTAACGTACGCAACACCTGATTTAATAAGCTTAGATTGAAATGCACAAGCTGATGGATAGATACAAAAGTAAATGGGTAATTTGTTTAAACATTTTATTTGCGTCAGATGCAAACTAATCTTTTTAATCTTTCAGTAATTTTTCAACAACTTAATGTGCATTCAAAATAAAGTAATGGCATCTCCTCTATGCGCAAGAAGAAGAGATTTAGTATCATTGATATGAACAATTTTGTATCATTTCAATGCTGGTAGGGTTTGGCCGCCGTCTTTGAACGAAAATGGTTGTTAGCAAAAAAAAAACAAGTTAAGTTTAATGGAGCAAATTCCATAATAATGGTGATGGGCAAGGCTATATACTTGTTTTACTTGACTTGCAAGTAGAAGATTGCATGTGCACCTTCGTTTATGAATCATAATAATAATTACGATGATGGTGGGTTTATACTGAAACTGGTTGAAAACCTTCATCAGATAATAACAAGTAAATTACAACATGAAGTTAATGTTTTAACATAAGGAACTTAATTATTTTTTTTTTCTTTAAGGACAAACAATATTTGTGCAATGGAAAAAATGGAAAATCTCAAAAAAAAACTAGTCAAATAGGTGAAATTGACAGGGTAAGAAATTAATTAATTCAGCTATTAATTTCGCTGACTATTGATCTGTTTTTTTCGATTTTTACTAGACAATTCGACACCAGACGACAGGAACTGATGAAATCATCCGAAAACAGCGAAACTTGAAAAATTTATGCATGAAAAAGCAGGAAAACTTTTGCTAGTGGTTTAATTTGAATAATCATTTTTATAATTTATAACTTTATGCAAATTGATTTCGTGTAATTAGTATATAAAATGTCTACAGCTTACTATGTATACTATGTCTATACTACTATGTATATTTAATAGTTTCCACATGTATATTTTACAATACATAATTAATTCATAATCTTTATGCTTATTATTAATCAAAAATAAAAAAAAATTGCTCAGTTTTTTTGTTATTCATTATAATTTTGGTGAAGGTTGCTCACGCTTAAATCTAAGAAGTATTTTGTAACATGCAAAGTATTATATTTGGAAAAAATCTGTAGGAAATTGCAGACGCTAATTAATTGAAATATTAAATAAATAGTTCGTGCAAATAAACTACTAAACAGATTTAAATTTTAGCAGAAAATACAATGGTACAAAGTACGAAATGGAATTTTCCTGCTGTTTCTTGATAAAAAAAATCAAAAACAGCACCCATCATTATATCTCTCCTGTAAGTCCTGTGTAATGGATTAGACAGGAGGCATTTTATTTTTCATTTAATAAACCATCAAACTAATATATTTACTTACTTACTCGCAGAACCATCACATCATCATTTAATTAAAAAAACCAACCTGCGTTATACTTTTGCAGCAGGTAGGCATATTTTATTTCATGAAAATGGTGAAAAATTTTAATATTCTGATGTTTTACTTAGTAATTTGCTGATGAAAATAGAAACATGGGAGTAAAAAAGAATAATAAAATATGGTTTAAATCTGATAAAAAAAAAGAAAACTTATTTGATAAAATTTGCAGTTAATTTCAATTATTTTTTATTAAAAATTCAGTTAAGTTTATTAAATATTTGGAAATGGAAATTATAGATATATTAAATCATCCAAAGATTTTACTTCAATTTCTAAAATACACCCAAAAATTAAGGTTCCCAAAAGAAAAATTAAAAGCGAACAAAATCGGAATACTTAAATTTATAAGTTTTTAAGTTTGATTGAGTTCGAAAATAAACTCAGTCTATCAAAATTTGGTCCATACTATAAACTAATACAGACTCTATAAGCTCCATAATCTAGATATAGAGCTTTTCATTGCTCTGTCGTGCGCGCCATCTATGAATAAGCACGTGAACACAACTAATATTAGGGAGATGACAGATGATGTTTGAAGAAGATTTCTTTTATTTTATACCGCTATTTACAGGGAAGAATTCTTTGTATGAGATACCATTCTGTTGAGATGCAATTTTACATTTAAGAGACCAAAATCCTTAAGAGTACCAAGTCGAGAGCTAATGTTTAAGAAAAAGTCAGCGTAAATTGCGTCATGGTCATTTTTTTTTTTTGGACATTTTAAATATCGAAGAGAATTTTATTCTATTTTCAAGGTTTAAACCTTGAATTTATGTGTGGTGACATTTTCTTGAAATTTCATCGTTAATATCGGTGAAAGAAAAAAATGTATTTTTCGTTAAATTCCGCATACACCACTGATTCGATAAGATTGTTGTTGCGCAACACAATACAATAGCAACCTTTCCCGAAAATATATGAAAGCCAGAAATTTGAATAGAACCCCTCTGTACCGACCTATTTTGCATCTAATCTTGAACGTTTTTATCTGATGGGATGAAAATAACCTTCTTTGGAAAATAAAATGAAATCCCCGTTTCATCGTGTGTCGTAAAAGCAAAATAATACAAAGATGTTACTGCTGCTGCTGCTGCTAGTGGGATTTAAAATATCGTTTTTTCTTTCATTTTATTGTTACTTTAATCATATTACTTTTTCATTTTGAATTTTAAATAAAATGATCAGTTTATTGTCTGTCTATTTATTAAAAAAAAGAGCGGAATATCAATAATTAAAGTTAATTAAGTTTTTCTGTTTTTCAATTCAATTTTAATAGGAATTGGAAGCGGAATGGAGTCTGAATACCCGCAGTGCAATCAGCATTTAATTAAAACATATCCTTCTCGAATTAAATAAAACAAGAAAGCTGAAATCATCATCGACCATCAGCAACGAATAAAGAACCGGTCCCACATCGTTTTTTAATCACTACTTTATTATTATTATTATTATTACTATTTCGTGAGAACACCAGAATTAATGATGGCGGCTGTACATTTAAATGGCTAAACCAGAATTCTATAATAATATATGTGTATGGGGATAAGAAAAAACAGGTACAGAAACGTTTGTTAATTCTCTTCAGTGGTCCTCAATCAAGATAAACCTGTCAAACTCCGCCTTTAGAACGAATTTCTTAAAACGACACGAAACAACGACGGTAAAATGGAATTTATTCGATCGGATGATGATGATGATTCGTCAGAGAGAAATAATTTCAAAAAATTCATGGTAATTAAATACAGAGAATTTAAATTATGTAAAATCAAGTGGAAACAGCTTAACATGTACCTGCAGTAGAAGCAGCTGAGGATTTTCAGTTTTAATTCAATTTTGAATACAATTTCTATTAAGTTTCGGATTAAAATTGATTAAATTATAGTGATGCTGATGGTGGTGAATAAATTAAGAATTCTATTCGCTTACCTTAATCGGCTACAGTTTGGTATTTTTGTAAATGGAAATGATTGACTGATTGCCTTCAATCCATCGCTGGACTTTATCGAAACTGAAAAAGAAATCATTATTTTAATTAAACATGGCAACATGTTGATTTTTTACATAAATTCAGTCACTAATAAATGTAGGTTCTATTCTACGTAGAGGTAGAATTGATCGAAAACACAGTGGAACTCTTAACAAACTGTTAGAAAATATAATAATTCGTTCATTGACGAGATGCTTCGGATGTTGCATTGTATTTATTTGACATTTACTAAACTAATTATATGTTTTTCATTCTTACAGAGCTTATCTTAGCGTTTGTAGACTCACGAAGGCTAATAAATTCAATTTTTATTTAGGCCTTCGATTCCGAAACCTTAATAAAAAATCATAATAAAGGACGGTAACAAAAAAAAAAAAACACACAACAAAATCATACAGTAACAATTTAGGTGCCTGGCCAAATGTTACCAAAGTACATTGTCCTAAAATCTAAAAAATTTAATGGCCTGCACGCAGCACAACACCAAAATGTGAAAAATAAGAAAAAGGAAATGACACCAACATAAACTTAACAATATTATTACCATAAGGTTGACAACTAATATCTTTTCCACGATAGATATACGAGTATGTGCTGTACCTCGCTGCGGTATTGGCATGATGCTGCAGGAATGAAATGGCTTTGCAATGGGCGTAAAAATTGTGGATAAGAATACAAATGATTCGTGATAATATACGAGTTAGGAATGGAGGTTTGGAAATGTTGGATATTGATGTGAAATTTTCATGCCGAGAATTGATGCATTTTAATGCAGTTTGGTAATGAATATGATTGTGTGTGTGTCTGTGATTTGACATCACCAAATTAATTTATACTTAATACTTAAACTACAACCTACGTCAATATATTTATAATAAAATATACATTAACATAAATTATAAGCAAAAAAAAAAATGGCGAAGAACCAGAATACTTAAGTATTTTAAATCTTTTTCTTGTCTAAATGATTTATATATGTTTTTAGTATCTAAATAGATATTTGTAGGATTAGATAATCGACAGTTAAATATTTACTTTTCATTCGATTCAGAATTAAAAAAAGAAAAAAACTTATCAACTTAATCGGTATTTGCTGCATGAGAGTTCAAGGTGAATTTCTCTTAAATAATTCATGATTAAATTGTTGTCGAGACGGTGAACAATTCAAAGAAAACGAACACTTTTTTTTGACATTTTGTAGAAAATGTCTACGAATTTTGGTGCTGACTTGAATCTCGCTATAGAAAAAAAATATTTTTTTTTTTAACTTTATAGGTACCTAACATTGACGATTTTAAAATATTTTCAAATATTTATCGATTAGTAGAGTAAGATATGAAATAGGTCAGATTCGGTAAGGTCGAGAAAAGCGAGCAAAAAAAATGGAGAAAAAAATAAAGCTGAGTGTTTGAATAGTTTATAAGTATTGATAAATAAACCGATATATTTTTATTTTCAGATATAATAACTTTTTATTATCTATTGATTTTACCCTGCTATTGGGAACTTACTGTATTTTGCTTTTTTCACGGATTTCACTACTTTTCCAATTGTTTTAATTTATGCGTTTTGTGTCACATTATTCAAAACTATCAACATACGTGATTTTAAATTTATGACTAGGTATAGATACTAAGCAGTTTATAACAAATGTCAATATCATGACATTCATATGATGACTCTGTTCATCTGTGCCATAAGAAAAAGCACTTAAACTTAAAGTATATAAGTATAGTTGATTAGCAAGTTGAACTAACAAAGACATATAAAACGAATTTACATCCTATTGGATGTAAAATAAAAACAACAGGGAATTATGGCTATTTTTCCATTTAAAAAACTATACATTTCAAGCTTGAGCCAAACGGACATTCCGAACAAAGATTAAACTTATCGTTCACTTATTTTTAAAGGCACTCATCATAAATAATCCAATTTTAATGAGGATCAACGTCCATCCGTCTGCCCATCTTGGTAATAGGAATAAATTTCGATTAAAACAAAAAAATAATAAAATTAAAGCATGATCCATCTATCTATCCAGTTAGGACGACCGGGAATAACCTTGGGCGTTTTTTTTTCTGCTTCGTATAGCATATATGCGCACACGCGTCCCCAACGAGTTTGCCATGTATGCAGGGCGGACGCGCGCGCATCAGCGCAACTTTTCCCTGCAGCAGGACTAAATTATTATTGAGTTTGTGTTCTTTATAGAATATTGATCGAGTTTCCCGGTTTCTATGCAACCAAAGTCTATATGGAATGAGGGGAATGAGTGTGGAAGCCATCATGGTTTTAAGACGTTGCAGAGGTGAGATACATTGGCGGCGGTGGCATTGCAAAATACGGGGGGATTTTCGTTGGAAATACTAATTAAAGAATAATCAAGATTCATTCCTTGATTAACAGTCGAAGACGTTTTGTAATAAATGTTACTTTATCAGATAATAATAATATAAAACATGCATGTTTCCACGAACAGATTTTCTCTTTCGAGGCTCAAAAAAGACCAAAAAAAAAAAAATCTTAATTTAATGCGAAGCATCTGCGTAGTTATTCTTCTTCTTTTTCAAGCAGAAAACGACGATAATGTCGGCGTAGAGACACAGAGGGAGGGAGGAAAATAAGTCTAAAATAACATTATCCAATAATATATACCCAACCATATATATATATATATATATATCTATACACATAAACACCATGCTATAGCTGCTTTTTCTGTTTTGTAATTTATACTATGGCCGCAAAACAGGCCTGGCTGACTGGCTTGCTTGCCTGCCTCTCTGCCTGGTTTTGGTCGTCGGTATTTTATCTAAAAACAGGGACTAGATCGTAAATTATTTCAAGTAATATTTACGGCCCTGTCAGTTCGGTCCTGATATATCTAAATAATAATATTCTCCTGTGGATATGTGTGTGTGTGTGTGTGTGTGTGTATGCCATGTTCTTCGCTTATGGGGTATCTATATATATATATAAATAATACCAAAAAGACATGCCCTGCTGTATGGTGGGCAGAGAATTTTTTATTATAAAAGTCGCATTGAGTATATATGATTTTTTGTAGTTTGATGCTAAATATGAATCCGGTTTTTTTGGAAAATTTGAAAGAAAATTCTACAGAATTTTGCTGTAGAATCTTCGAATTTCTACAGGGTTTCGGCTGATGAAATAACAATTAAAATACTCTGTAGATATATATTTAATATCGTTAAATCGAAGCTTTTCACGTAGATTTATGCTGATTTTCACTTCGATCGTCTAAAGAATTTTAAAGAACATTCTGCAGAAATTTTCTGTAAGTACTTAGGAATAATTTCAAATTTCGAGATCGTGTTGCTCACGATCAGCAGTTACCAAAACACCCTGTATATGTTTTCAATTATTCAGAATACAAAATGTTATTAAAATTAAACTTTTTTTGTAGTTCAATGCCAATATTGTCAGCGATGTTATGAAGAACTAAACAAAAAACAGTACCAAAATTTGCTGTGCAACCTATTGAAATTCTACAGGGTGTAGCTCGACGATAATGCTCGATATTGCTTGACTGAAATAAGACAACACCCTGTATCTACTGCTAATTATAGATCACATCTGATATTATTCTGTTTTGTTTTTCGAAAAATCATATTTAAATCATTTTTTCCACTTAAAATCAATAAATAAACTCAGAATAATATTAAAGATCAATAAAACGTTTAACTATCGACACCCTAGTAAATATACGAAGTTGATATAATAAATAAATACTAATGATGATTATGATATTATAGTACCAATAGATGATATAAAAAAACAGAATAAAGTCAATAAAATGATTTTTACAGCCATTTAAGTTCACTAATTAAGACAAGGCGAGACTAATACTTGCATAGAAAAAAAAAAGAAACGGTGCGTTATTAAAATGACAGTTTGATAGTTTATACGTTTATTTATTTATTTATCTATGTAATGTGTGTGTGTGTGTGTGCGTGTGTATCAGTAGTAGCTAAAAACTATGAATTGAGAAAACTGAATAAAGTTAAAGAAAAAGGCGAGCAATAAAGTTTATTGGCGCATAACTTTCTTTACGATTGAAATTTGGTTTTATAATAGTTAGTTATTTGAGAATTAACATCGACATTTGTAGGAAACATTCTCAAAAATGAAATCTTTAACTATAACTATTTTCTTATTTTCAATAAGAAAATCAAATCATTGATTAGAATTAAATGTACCGTATCTTTAGTAATATTTTTCTCGATTTTATAACCGCAGAATAGAATATTTACAGTTCATGAATTTTATTCGTGCATATTTCCATTCTGGCGGGTTGGAAAAGTGCTTTTCTTTGCGAAAAATGTATATAAATAAGAATGTATTTTTCTTGTTTGAATTTTATGAGGCGTGCGTTAAGCTTCCTCATCTTTTTTTAAGTTATTTTCCCTGCTGTATAAGCAGGAGATATTTGGAGCGTATCCATTAGGGCGCATGGATATTTAATGGAGAAGAACTACTACTAATGGATTTACATATACATATATATAGATATAGGCATGCAAATTAACTATTTTCGATACAATAAATATTGATTTTTAGCTTTTTACTCAGATAACAATCAGCATTAAACTGGCCGATGGGAATTCATAATAAAAACTTTTAACAAGAAAGTGTTATAAAAAAAGAAAAAAAAAATTACTATTAAACATCCTCTTGAACTATGAAAATATTGGAAATAAACAACCATTATCTACTTACCGTTAGAACAAGTTTGACGATCCGCTGTAGAATTTGATTGCTGAAAATCAATAAATAGAAACAAATTATGTTTGTACATAAACAACAACCATACACCCATACACACACGCAATTCACTACAATTCGATCTATAATTCAAAACGGCACTAAACAATAACAAGAAAATTCCAACACGACGACGAATAATAAAAAAAATGTTTTTTTGTCCTGAATATTCAGGATTTATGTTATTACTTGCTGCAGGAATAAACATTGCAAGTGTACTTATTATTATGGTTGTTGCATGTGTGAATTTTTTAACTTAACTACGAACGTGAATGGAATTTTTGCTAAACTACCCTCTATCTATCAAATAATTGCGTTTAACTGTTCGTATTTATGCAGCCAGAGAATGTTTAGGGATTTTATTAAAGTGTGAAGAAAAAAAATAAAGAAAGATATTTATTACCTTGTCACTCAAAACGGGTATAAATATGTGATTTACATTTTAAACATCATTTTATTCTTATTGCACAACACCGAAAAACTTCACTTTCATAAGAACCCGATTTTAAAATTCGAAGAAAATGTCAACCTTTCGATCGTTTTTCTTGTTAATATCATAAAATCTGTCCTTGCAATTGAATTGAATCGACATAAAAATTACACAATAAAATAATAAAATCCATACAAGATCGATTCACTAACGCATCAAAATACGGGCCCAATACAAAAATCTTTTCGTTTCAATTTAAAAAATGAAGACGAATCATTAGAATTCGACCAACCAGAGAGCGTTCAACATATCATGGAAAAAAAAGAAAAAAACACAATTAGTGGTCCCCGAAAAATAAGCATTTTTAGTTACAAAAAGGGAACTAAGAATGACTACAACAGTGCAATGTGTACAGTGGTGTCTTGTCTGTATATAGGATCCCTTATTATTTTTAATTTTAGTTTACAGTCGATATGGGGGTAAAATTTAGTTTAGAGGGAGAACGTTTAACTGGTTAAAAATAGAATTTATTATTGAATTAGACTATTTTAATATTATAAATTAAAGGCCAGATTAATCGACAGTTACAACAACAACAACCACAAAAACAGCATGGTAATAAACGGAAAATGCATCGTTCTCTTTCTCACGAATTAAACATACCGCCATCGACAGTTAATTAAATATGAAAAATAAATCCGAAAACATAAAACTTTTACGAGGGAGCAAAATTTTATTTATATTAAAAGCATGTCTGATGCGCCAGCTTGTATAAATCTACTTAATAATATTTAAATTTTTCTGTTATTTTTTTTGAATATGGACGACTGGATGTGTTAAATAGAGCGCGGGGCAGAGCGGGAATGGGCTTTTAATAAAATGAAAAAATAAGAAAAGGGGAAAAATAATGTTAGTTATGATGAGATAAAATATGAGATTTAAATTGATTTATTCATTCAAACAATGGAATTTGGTGTCTAGGGAAAAGTTTGGTTTTTCAGGCTTTTTAAGCTCCCCGATTTTGTTTGATGGAAGTATTATGTGATATTTAGTTATGTCACACATATAAAATACATACAATAAAATACTTCTAAAGTGACATTTAGACTAGGAATGTGTCGATAAAACGATTATTTATCGAATATAGGAAGGATTGATACGCCTATTGTAAATAACGATGGTGATTGTCAAGATGGAGATATTGAAAATAATAAATTTTCCGAAATTTCAATATTTTTTCACTATTTTATACTTCGAAAATTTCAAATTTTTCTGTAACTAATTGATATTTTCCCGATTTTTAATTTATCCAATTTTCTGCGATTTTTTGATACATCACTAATAATCGATAATCATCGATTTTCCGATATATTGAAGCATCGCAAAATATTTTCCTCTCATACCTAGGTACTTACTTAAAAATCTTTAATTTTTATGATTTTATTAATGTACCAAAAATTTCAATTTCGGTAGCATCCTACTACGGTATATACCTACTAAACGCATTAAGCAGTTCCCATAGAGAAGGAAAGACAAATTAAATCTGGTGGTGGTGGTGGCGGCGATGGTGGTTTTTGAGAACATAGGTCTATATAGTAATAAATATTTTAGTGGTTTATTGCTACCACTGAATTCTATAGAAAATAAAAATATATTGGCTTCATTTTTCAGGTCAGTAGAACGATCGTTTTACAACCCCCTATACATGACCCAATTATAAAATACTTATCATATTTTGAGTGGCTGGTTTTAGGTTTTTAAAAATTTAGTTTTGGCGTATATTCTCTAGTGAATAGTTCGAATTACTAGTCGTACTTATGTGTATTAAGTGTAGTGAATTAATACTAGACCAAGCCAATCAATTGTGCTACACTGCCCGCATTAAAAACGGATACTACCGCCGCCATCAGATTAATTATACTTGTATAGGTAACTTAACTTGATTATATTAGCTACTCATCTAATTTTTATTACCCGGCTAAGTATACCTTGAAATCTTTGTACATATATATTCAAAATGGAAGCTGTACATTAGCATTTCAGTTTCATTTATCTAATGGCTTCATAATAATAAAATTCGAAGCAGTTCATTAACTTTCTTCGTTCTTGGTAAATCAGATTTTTATAGTTTGGCGTTGGAAGACAAAGTTGATTTAGTTTTTCGGAAATTTTTATGTGTTTTCATCTAAGTTTTGCCAAGGCTTAGCGGGTTGCATTATAAATCAGATTTTATGGTAGATTAGGGATTTTTATTTTTCTCTATGATGCGCAACGGGTTCTATACATATACGAAGAACAATTTGTGCTTTTGTTATATGGATGAAAAAAAAAAAATAGATGTTTCTTTTTTATTGTGCGTCCACCATTTTGTGAATACTCAATTGCCACGTTGTCAAGTTTATACAAAGAAAAAACACATCACTCACCTAAATTTACGGATTCCGTTGAAAATATACTGAAAATTCAAAACAGACACTGAAAAACCTGCACGATACTGTTTCTATATTTGTATGTACGGAACACACAAGGTTTAATCGTAAATATAATTCTCTCTCTTTCTCTCTCTCTCTCACTCTCTTTCTCTGTTTGTGTGTGTGTGTGTGAAAACACGGAGCTGAGCTCGAGACACTCGCTATAAGTGTAATTTTAAAATTTGAGAAGGGAATCGGTTAATTATTTAGTACTCAATACATTGTTGTAGTTATACAACTTCCACAGCTAACAGCAAATGTCAGCATTAATAATTTTCCAAATGAAAAAAAAAAAAAAAGAAAAGAAAAACTTTATTGTTTCCATCAGATAATATACGAGATAGAATTTTCCTCATAAAAGTGTGTTTTCGAAATTGACTTTCGAACTGATGGAGAAAAACATCACGTTTCAACGGCAATTTATCCTTTTCCTTTTTTTTTTGCTTTGCTTTGCTTTCTTTCATTCTTGTTTATCGAGGAAAACGGAATACCCGTTTCTTTTGGAAAAATGCTTGCGCATTTGCTTTTACTGAGAAAGTTTACGATGGCACGAATCGCAAACGGTAGATGATTGCCTCAGAAAAGATAGAATTGGAAAATATAGTGCTGGAAAATGTTTACATAAGCAAAATATCGACTAGAATTAGGAATGAGATTTGTTCTTAAAAAATTACAGAATTATGTAATTTTTTTCCAATTAATAATTTATTTGAGGTACCTTTTATCTCTGTGTACCGGCTCATTTATCATGTTTCATTATAAAATATCGCCTTCCTACTTCGAATATTTCAAAAACTTTTCGTCTCTACCACTGGAAACCCGCCCCTTTACCTCCCTTCTACTGCCTCCGCAACCCTATCCATTCTCTATAAATGGTGGATATTTTCAAACCATTTCTCCTTGTTGTATACGAAGTTAGTGCTCCCATTTGAGAAGTGATCCAGGAAAGTTTGAAAGAGGATTTAGAGGGTTTAACTCTCATTCTACTCTACGATTCTCCCAGTGGCTTTGCCTGCAAGTTTTATGATTCCCCCTTAAATTTTAGATCTCGTCTATTTCATTTATATTCGCAATGGAATTTCCTTCTCTGTTTGGATGAGTAATAAAAAATTATAACAGTTTCTTTCTTTTTCTTTTTTTTTTAAATAGGGGCAGTTTAACAGGGAGCCATAACTATATCTATCTATATCCCTCAAATATGTATATCTAAAATAAAATCTTTAAGTGAACGTTATGGTAGTGGTTTGATGTTGATAAACATGTCATTTAATAACCCTCACCCCTTACAATAGATGGGAAAATCTAACAAGAAATATCCAACGTTTTTATTGCTTATGTTTAGATCTTTCTTCAAATTTAATATTATGTATTATTATTTGTTATTTATTTGGCAGAAAATTAGTTCAACGAGGCCGTAAAATTTTCATTCGGACGTCAGTATTAATAGTTCCTTCTTCTTTTTTATCCATGTTGCAATTAAAATTTTTATAGGGGCATTAAAAATATAACGGTTTCGTTTAGCGACAGATAAAAGAAGAATGAAAATTGAGTAAAAGTTAAATGGAACAGGTATGATTCAATATGCAGAAATGACAGTTTATTCAAACGAGCTCCTTTCACACCCTTTCATCATCATCATCTACACTTGGAATTGTTTATTTAATTAATTAGAATAGTTGGTGACAAAAATACTCTGATGCCTCGTAAAAACTAAAGTTTTCTTAATACCTATAAGAAATAACTCTAAGAACTTCTTCATGATGGTGAAGTTGACGACGTCGATGACAAACATCCCCCATCGTAAATAATAGAACTAACTTAATTTACTTTGAGAAAAAGATAATAAAACTTCTGGACACAAATGACGATGATGACGATAATGAAAACAGAGACGGCGACTGAAGATTTTTTTCTAATTTTTATTTAAATTGACTTTTGGGAAAATTCGAATTTCATTACTTACTTTTTTCATCATCGAGCTTTAATTATATTTTCCTAATAAGATTTAACATCGTAAAACTCTTCACAAAAAAAAAGAGCAAAAAAGGGAAATTTGGATGTAACGACGAAAGTAACAAAAAAAAAAAAGAACCTTCCAACTTTTATTTCCCCTGGGAAAATTGAGAAAAACCAGCCAAGAAGAAAAAAAGTTATTCTTGCAGCAACATGCGCGTGTGTGTGTAAGTGTGGGTGTGTTGCTGTAAGGAAAAAAGGTCACCTCCGCTTAAATTGTGAAAAAATTATTTCTTTCTCTCTCTCTCTCTCTCTTTCATGTTCCGCGTAAAAGTTTTTATGTCCCCATTTTTGTCTTCTCTTTTGTACTCGATGTAATTTATATTCAATAAATTATTTAGTTATCTTTCAAGGGCATATAGTGAAAATTATGTTCGAATATTATGTCGTGACGGTGGTTGTATTTCAAGCAACAAATTCGCACGCTAAATTAACATTAAAATTTCCTTATCAAGCCAATTATTTCGCCTACACGCGCTGTGCACGAAAATTGAAAAATAAGAAAGTTTAATTATTGCGCTTTGCCTCATAAATATAATCATTTTTATATTTTTTTATTTGAGTTCTCATTGGAGTATGATTGTTGCTAATACCTCCCTCGCTCCACCACTTATTTAACACAACCATTTTCTCTATACAGTCATCCAATAATGGATGACATTTAATTTAATCATTCTCCAAGGAGGAGAATTCAAATTTTATTACATATAATATAAGTAGAGATGCTCCGCATCTCTAACTAACAAACCACCCTTTTGGGAAACATTTGAACCTTTAATTTAAACGATCAAGTAATTTACAGTGCACCCAACCACCATCACCGCCATCAAATTTATATATAAAACATTTGAAACAATTAAAAGCCCTTATCAAATTTATTGAAGAATAGAGAGAAGGAAAATGAGAATGATAGCCTTAACCCTTTAGAATGTCACTGATAAAACATTAAAGGGTTCGAAACAACATTGGTTTTATTAGATACAACCCACCTAAACTTAGGGATGGAACAGTGAAGAAAAACAATCAATACAGTTTGAAGCCATTAAATTTTTCAGTGCTGTCTCTCTCAGCAGAATGCCTTGAAAACTTGAGAAAATTTAATGTGTTTCGTTTCACTATTTTAATCTATAGATATTCGTTTCCAAGATAATGTAAAAGGGGTTTTGTCCCCACGGGCATCAACGGGGTGAATGAATGATTGTAGAAAGGGAGCAAACAATCAAATGTTGTATCGTAAAAGTAAAGGTCCGAATTTGGGGTAGATATAGTTGAGAGAATATATTAAACAATTGTTGTGGAGAGTGAGGGAGAGGACGATTACGGGTAGGGTGTGACAAAAGGTTGTTTTAATTAAACAACCCTTTTTGCTCCCTTTTTGGGCTGATGCTGCTGGTGCCAGTTGAATTCTAATTTAGAACTTTCGTTCAGTTTTTGACGAGCAATGGCTGCCTGGAACGGGAATTAATTTTATTAAATTGAATTTTATTTGAGATATAGGTTGATTAATTAAGGTGTTGTTTGGATTGTTGTGAAACTTGTGTGAGTAAGGCTGGTAATTTAAGGTGAAATTTTAATGATAAATTATGAAAAAACGAAACGAAATTTCTATAGAAAATATTATGTACATTTTGTGTTTTATCTAATTGAGAAATATAATCTTTATTAGCCATATGTCACCCTTATTCCATATATACCATTAAAATCTCACATGGTTTAATATCCTTGAGAAATTTTACAACTTTCCCTATTTAACTAAGTTATCTATTCTATTTCCTGACATAAAGTGGGATTTCTGTAAAAGGGCTTTAATAACATCCCGTAAGAAAGTTTTAAGAGCCAAAATATCCTTGTTAGAGGGTGTACTGATTATTCCCATATGCCTATAGAGATTTATTTAAAGGGCGCTTAATCTAACCAGCTTGGCTTGGGCCGGAAATTAACATCTAAGCAGGCGTGGTTTTTGACTGATATTTATTTTTTCGGAAAATATATTTTTTAAACCCCCAGCCGGGTACTAACCCCACTACCATTACCACCACCGCGCTCTAGAGGCTAAAGAATAGATATAAGATGGAATAATCGGAATGAATAAAGTCGTAAAAATGTCGTAAAGAATTGAATATATTGATACGAATTTCTGATGATGATGCTGATGCTCTGCTGTTTGCTGAATAAATGCGATTACTATCTTTATGTTTTTTCCATTTTTTTTTCTGCTCGTGAAACAATGAATAAAAGTCCAAAGCAAAAAAATAAATTAATTTAGAGTTTCAAAAAAACTCTTTCCAGACTTTCAGGAATCAAATCCAAGAGGTTACGAAGTCTGTTCAAGTTCAACACACTATTTTAAATTATCTTTATTGTATAGATAATAAATACGTTAAATTTTCATCGCAATAGATTTTCTATTTTAAATACTAAAAATAAACAAAACTTTACAGCATAAATCACAGCCACATTAATATTTAATCTGATGAAAACTAACACCTATCCCATACCTACCTACCTACCCACCTATCTAGGTATATCTACACTTATACACAAGTAAAAAAAAAACAGAATTTCTACTATTTTATGACTCTTTAAAAAAAAGGTACCCGCCCTAAAAAAATTTGTTTGTTTAGTACGTGTGTCTGTGTCTCCAATCGTAAAATTTACCATTTATTACATTGCGAAACAAGTAAATTTTTAATCTGGTTTTACTAACCCGGTTTTTTTTAGTTAATCTTTCGATACGTGTGAACTGCACCTTTACTACCTATAGCAAAACAATTTCTTTTGTTATCATTTGAACGTTATTGTTATAATTATAATAGTAAATCTATTAATATCTAAAACCAGTAATGCGATAAATATCTTGAGAAAAACAAAACTAATTTACGATTTAAACAACGACAGCCGGTTTAAAAAACATGGACTTTTTTTGCAAACATGAAAACAGCAATTAACACTCCATAATTACCTATATAAGTATTCATAATAACCTATAATTAAAGTGATAGTCAAAGCTATTAAATTGACAATAAATTAAAACGCACTTATTCTAAACGATTAGATATATAGATGATGAATACTCACATTTTACTTTTTATTTTTTTAATTTATTTTAAATTTGAAATAATAAAATTTATCAATTCGTAAACACAACCTGACTGATTTTATCTAATCCAGGTTGATTACCTACACGTAATTTTACTATAGATTTTGTTATTGCATGAATTCTCCAAAAAAAATAAAAATTATCCACTTTTAAATATTTAGCTGTGGAAGGAGTCAGTGGACGCCCTTCCATCTTTCACAGCGCCATCTAACCACAGAAGACTACACTATTTAGAGTTATCTTTAAATTTTTTCCTGTATTTTCCAATATAATTTATAAATCTTCAAACTATTCTTCATAATTAAATATTTTTAATCTTGCAATAATAATCTTTTCGAATATTTTAATCATCTAAATATCTGCTCGCCACTGCTGCCATCTATCCACGTCGCCGTGAACTACGCAGCTTCTAACATCACAAACAATTATGGCCGCCTCAAGCGACGATCAATCGACGGCTGCGATGTGAGGCAGCCATGCAACGGCACGAAAGTGTATTGGTTGCTATGTGTTATTGCGGAGAGAAACCATAGCGAAAAAGGCGTGGCTACATTAGTGTGGTTCCATGGAAACAACGAATGGATTCAGTGGATTGTCCAATGGAATGTTGGAAATGAGATTTATTTTGATATTTTTGGGGTATTTGATAAATGTGTAAATTTGATGTATTTTTAGGGGTCGACAATATGGAGATATTTTATTTAGGCTCAGAGCGTTGATAATGTAAATTTTCAGTCATAATAATAATTTAATTAAAAACAAAATAAACAATTTATCATCGTTTAATTGATTGGAATCTTGTTAATATTTTTATAGTATTTAACTAAATATTTATCACGTATTCTTCTTCAAATTTATAACAATAAACACAACTATAAACTATTTTTATTATTTGTTTACCAATTTATTTAACTTAATTATATAACCGTTACCGCGCGTATTAATAAGGCTGTTTACACACTATTGACTTAAAACAGGCAGGCAGGCAGACAGCCTGGTGTATTATAATAGTGTGCTACTATATATAGATAGTAAAAACTGACCTATACGGCTTTTAAATTATGTCATAAAGTTCTGATGTTTGTAGCATTGGTTAGTAGCCCATTTTAAAGCAGAGTAAAATATTATGATTGTTTGCTTACTTATATTATTATTATTATGTGTTTATGGGATCGTAGAATCGTAGTAGTAACTACTATACTACTTATGTATACGACTTTATTATTTGTTGTTATTAAAAATGTGACGTAATGCTCATTCATTCGTTCATTCATTCATTCATTAGCATCACTTTTAATAGATTTTCGATTAATTAATTTGTCATTTTATTGGGGTAATTAAGAGAAAAATTATGAGATTTTTACTAATAATAAGCTATCGATTAAATTAACATAAAAATGAATGATTTAAACCGACCGATTAGCCACACATTTATTTTGGCGGTCAAGTTTAAATGAAACAAATTTTTGCATCCAAAATTTTCAGGATGTAATTTGCATTGTTGCCAAAACTGAAAGGAAATTCTATCCATGAAAATGCTGACTATTTTTTGCTGACAGGCTACTTATAAATATCATGCTTTCCGTATAAGAATTTCAATTAAACTTGTTTCAACTAGCTGCCCTTATGTTTGCTCAACTATATAATTTGTTTGCTATTTTAATTTATCAATTTAACTAAATTTAAATAATTAAGGATTCGTTTCTCAGTATAACGAATAATATGGCTCTTTATGTCTTAGAAAAGCCAGGATATCATAGAAATATCAAATTTTATACTTACAATAATCAAATTTGTCTTACTTCAACTTCCTCAGAAGTTGTTTCCAAATTTCAAAGAAACTTTCTCCCAAGACCATCAACCAAAGTCTCTCTTAGCTCAAACTTCTTGAATATTTAACTTTTCCACAAATATAATGATCAAATTCTTATTAAATCAAATACAAAGTCAATCGCACAATTCATTCACTTTTTTTGAACTCGAAAATAAGTTAAAATTTTTATTTGTATTTCAAAAAAAAAAAAATATAAGGCCCACCTTTTCGAAAGGTTGATTATCTATAACGGAATGGAGTCATCCATACCACCACCATCTCTATTTGCCATCACTGCCGCCAAAGGCCGGAACCATTTTATTATGATTAAATGCGCTTGCGCCATTGTTTTACCGTCAGCAATAGCGGCATTCAAGCAGATTTGAGCGTGTTTCGTTGGACATGTAACTACAGATGGAATCGAAAAAGGATGCGCGTCGAAAGGTGGACGCCATTCGTTTTATAAGTGGAGTTTTCGCAGGTGTTTTAATGAATTATTAAAGTACTGGTAATACGGTATTACTCTGATGTTTTTATGCACTTTAACTGTGACGAAGTGTTCAAAGATTTATTGAGCTTAGAAGTTTAGTATGCCATATATAAATTGATGTGGATTTTTCTAACTAAAGTTTTATCTAAACATTTCATATAACTCTTCAGTTTATTTGCTAACATATTCGGCTGTGACAGTATACACATTTATAAATCTTGCAACGTACATCCAAATGTATTTGCAACAGACTCCAAAAACAAAAAGGCAATTTTCTATTGCTCCATTAATCGATATATTCTTTCGGCTATTTTCATTGGTTCAAACTAAAACGCTCGACGGTTACATGTATCTACTGTCAATGTACGTACGTAATATATGATCTTGGTATTTTGTTTATAGCTTGGTTTATAGTCTCTGATGGAATGGTGTAGATATAAAGCAAATGGCGAGGGGATGATACAAAAAAATTGAGCAACATAAAATGTTAAATTAAAGTGGTTATTTTGCACGAAGAGAGCTGAAGAAAATTGAGCTTAGACTCACCATTTCCTTTGAATTAATTTTCTTCTAAAGAGTTTTTTCTTTAATAGGAACTACATGCTTGAAAATACACAAAAAATGGGCATAATAATACGTAAATATTTCTGACACAAAATCAGCACAAAACAGCTAATAATATCTACATTAAATAATAAAACAAAAGATGAAATAAATATTATTTTTCACAAGACAAAAGCGTCGGAATCAGTCTTTAGTTTTAGAACAATCGGAAACGACTGTCTAACACCTTTGATGTTCTGCAGGAAACATGATTGAAATACGAGAAAGGAAATACGGGGGGCATCAATAAATAACAGTAAAAATTATAGATTGTGATATAGAGCTGATAAAAGCCGGGAAAACTTGCCAATAGATAGTGATTTATTGCTGAGCCACAGTCTGCCCGAATTTACAATATTTTTAAATACATGTATTCTTTTTTGTTAGATATCACGTAGTTTTAGGCCCCCCCGTGTAACCTAATACATGTTCAAATATAAAACTTCTTCAAACAAAAACCCAAATCAACCTATATAAGGAATTTCGTATGAAGGTGTTAATTCCTTTAACAAACTGCGGCTCAGTTCTTTTTCGGCGAAATTCGGTCTTGCTGGGGTGCTCTGTCTTTTTTTAGTAGATACATTCTGATGTTTGTTTTGGTTCCTTTTTTTTCGATTGATTTATTTGCTTTTAGATATGAATAGAATGACAGAAAATGTTGAACAAAATCATGGAATTTTAAGTAAAACTTGTAAATAAATATTTCAAATGACTCACTTATGATACAATCGACGCCATGAATATTGAGACTAGTTTGACTCTATTGTCTCATGTCTCAATGTCTAGCCAGATATTTTAACAATATTCTATAGCATATTGTGCATGGTTGTAATTTAACGAAACGTCAAGATTGAAATCGATTCACTATACACCATATCTTATGATTAATATTTGCGCCTCTTTCATGGTAAATTGTGCTACTGAATAATCACTTTTTTCACAACTAATTGTGAATTTCACACAACCACAAATATGCAGAACAAATTTTCATTTGAAAAAAGAAGACGAGAAACCCCTTTTTGATGGGAAAAAAACAAACGCAGATTTTGAGCGTAAAAAAAAGTGAAGAAAACACATACAGTAGTTAGCAGCCCTTATAAAATAAACAGTGACATTTGTCGTTACTATATTATATATCTATAAGGAAATTAGAGAACGAAAAGGAAAAGATCCAATTTTAATAGTTTCACAAAGGGACATATGTTGAAACTCACAGTTCCGGTGGGGTCTAATTTTAGATATACAAATTTGGTATTTTTCATAGAGATTTTTGAAAAGAAATAAATCCTTTAGAGGATTTTTAAATTAAATCATAATTTTTATATCAAATGTTTGCTTATTTAGAAACCTCTGAAACATAAAGACATTAACCATCCCGCCACCCCCCTCTGCTAAGGGGGGTAAAACTTCCAAAAGTTTTACGTCCATTATTAAACCAAAAAGTAGAAAAAAGGACTGAAAGCCTTTATTATACACCCAAGTAATAAATCCAACACTTTTCTCTTGCGTCCACCATTAAAAAATTTTTCGTAAAAAAAAAGTTTTTTCTTTTTTTATGATCACACCGTTGTGTTTTTATTATAGTTATTTTTTATTCTTTCGAAACCTAACTCCGAAATGAAAAAAAAAAAAGGAGAAAACTAAAACGCAGAACGTACATGATGCTGATTTCTATCATTATGTTAGCTGACTTTAGAGCTTAATTGATTGTATATCTATTATTATAGTCAGCAGAAGGTATATTTTAAATTACAAAACTGTGGAGCTGACTGTGGCTGTGATATTTTCAAAAAACATAAAACATATTTTTTATTGGTAATCAATTTTTTTATAACTTTTTATTTACGTTCGTTTTCCATTTATTTTCATGGGTGATGGATTTATGATACATAAATGTGCGCATCTATTATTTGAGATTGTATAGATTAAATCATTCATTTTGAAAGGATTACAGATGATAAGGTCTCACTCACTCTATTACTATTAGAGTTTAATGGCGACAATTTCAAATGAAAATTCTAGTATTTATATAGCCATTCAATCATCAAGGTATTCAATGAAATTCAATATCAGCAACTCCTTCGTAGCGTAAGTTTTCAACCTTCTAAACAACTACAGCTGCTAATAGGTGTGTATGGTGCTTCCTATTTTATTTGGTAACTTGTTTGTTTAAAAGAAATGGTCTCAAATCAATCAACGATCGAGGCTCGTAAATTCAAGATTATCATACCTGAGCAACTGGAATTTCATCAGGGAAAATCAGCTGCAAAAATCGTTTTAATGCTCTAGAAAACTTGTAGGTTTTCCAGTCGAAACTATTTACCCCACAATTGAGCTTGACTATACTTATTTCAATACAGAAAATGTCACTTTAATTTTATCTTTCTCCAATCCGTTCTCGCTTCTATCTGTCCTATCTATTTATAGGCGTACGATAATCGGTACCTATCTCTATAGGTAAGTACCTATTTGGCTATATATAGAAAAAAAAACCATTCAGCCATTTTATATTATGTAGATAGGACGTAGCTTTTGAATGACATTAATTTATTATTAGATAACATTTAACTTTAAAAACGAAATGCGTGTTCGGAAAACGCAGGTTTTTTTACTAGAGTGCTGCATTTTAATAATGGATTAAGAACCTGTTGGGTACCGTCTTATCGAAAATTAATGAGATAGAATACGAAACAACCGTCGGTTGACTGAAGATGAATAAATAAAAGAAATAAATTTAAACGGAATGACGTTTATCGTTGCATTTTGGGTACCTCTCTCTATATATAAAATGGTGGAGAATACATATAGGTGGTTCTTGAAGAATATGATGAAATTTCTACTAAAGAAAATTTTTGTTTAAACTTGAAATGAGAATATTTATATTTATTATATATATATATATATATATATTAATATTAGTTGAATTAGACAAAGTTGCCCATTTCTTAATCAATATCAGTTATATTTTCAAACATATATGTTAATGGCAGTATGACGTTAACTTTAAATGTAAAATTACTTATTTAAAGTCGAATTAAGGAATAAGAATATTTCCTTAAAAAGTCAAACAAAACGTCATAACGATATCGGTAACATAATGCCAATTTTTCCCAACACTGGAAAAAAAAAGGAGTCTGAAATGAAGCTGAATATTTAAACGAATTTCAATAAATAAAATTAGTTATTTAAAGACGAAATTCTGCAGATCTTTTCTCTAATGTCAACATATTTTCTCACAACAGAGTTTGCTCACTATGTGAAAAAAACACATATGAAAAAGACATAAAATAATTTTTAAATAAACAAAAATTCAAGCTGCCTCCTGCTCTGATGTAGCACGTTTTCTTTAGTATTTTTTATTTTCTTAGAAGATTCCCGATGAGTTTTTTTTTTTGTTGTTTACTTTTTAACAGTTTTAAAGTTTGTTTTTCGTAAAGCGTCTTGAACAAATAAGTAGATACTTTTCGAAAAATAACAGTTTCATTGAAAAGAAAAATAAATTTTTGCTATTTTCTGTTTGAATTGAACATAAATAAACTAATTTGAAGACGATTTAACAAAGTTTGATTCTTAACCGCAAAATTGGAAATCGGATGCCATTTTCGTTCAAATTAAAGACATTATTAATAAAGTGCATGGCTCAATAGTAATAAATCTGAAAGGAAAAACATATTAAATTGGACATGCTCGTAAATCCGGTCGTATGTCGTGCGCGGCTCTTTTTTTCCTTCGTCTTTATTCATGCAGGACTGAAACGTTAAAAATCAACAAAAAAATGTCAGCTCGATTTTATTATTATAGCCTCACATAATATCCTGCTGCTATTCTATAAATCTAATAATGCTGCTGGGGCAGGCATGGCAAGTTTATTAAACCGATTTAAAAATTGGGAGAGCCGAGCTTATTGAGTGAGCCCTAAAACAAAGACCCGAAAAAGAAAATTTATATGTGTAGGATCGTCTAGGTACCTGAAGGATGTGAATACGGAGAATTTGAATAATAAAAATATACGAATAAAAAGCCATTTTCCCTGAGCTATAAAGAAAAATTGAAAATATTTTATAGCAATCGATATATCAAAATTGAAACTGAATATCTGAGATTGCTTTAGGGACGTATAGATCCTGTTCCATAGGGATGTTTTTTGATATTAAATTCTTTAAAGGGTATGACTAAACAATATAAGAACAAATGCAGAGAATATCACTTATTCTTAAAGGAATGCATTAAATATCACAGTCTTAAAAATCTAACTGGATTATCCGTTCGATTTTCAAGATTCTCCATTGTTTTGTTCGAAAACTGGGTGTACTTTCAACCCTTCAGTTTCTTCATGCTTTATTAAATAATATAGAGTATATTTACCCCAATGTACCCTTCAAAGGAAGTACGTATTACTAAAATGTGCTGAGATTCCTTTGAACTAAAATTCGTTATGATCATAAAACTTTTCGTATAAATCTTAGTAAAATAATAAGGCATGACATAAAGACTCATACTTCCTCTTTCTCTCTCTCTCTCTCTCTTGTCCTTTATCAACAGTGATAATATTAATTTGACATTTTTATTACGAGAAATTTGCAATATATTCAGCACCAGTTTATGACTTTATCTATTTGCTTAAATCGCCCTTGTGCCTTTAGCATGGGATTCATTGATTCTATTGGATTGGATCATAAAATAAGTATATTTATTAGAATCGGATTACTTACAAGATTTCAGCCCTTCTAAATACATTTATTTCGTTTCCCTAAATAGAGTAAAAATATGCGAAAGAAAAAGCGACATAAAGAAAGATTTTTCTATCCAAAATGTTATAAAAATCATGATTTATTTTGAGATTGGATAAAGTTAATGATCTGCTAAATAATTGATATGGAAAAATGTAGACTAATGTATCATATTAGGCAACTAAATAGTGATTTTATGAATATGAATAGTTATCCTACGAATCATAGAAAATGATTCAGAGGCTGTCCATTGGGTGTAAAATCTAAGTTAAATTTCATTCAATTTTCCTAAAATTTCAACTATACTCAAGAGCGTAGAGTATCAATAGATATCAATCTCTTTAAAACTCTTAACATTTTTTTTATTAGAAATTGCCTTCTACGCCTATGTACATATATATATCCCACGGATGGATCCCTTCGGTTTTCCCTTCTTTATAATATATATCGTTGCTCTGGTAAGCGAAACCACCACCATCACCACTACCACCACCACATCACCACTAGCAACATCAAACTGGAGCTGCCATGATGTCTTCAGCTGTCACCGTATATCATCGAACCCCTCCTGATGGTTTCTTCAGAAAAAAAAAAACATTCTTCCTAGATTCATCGCACAGTGAGTTTGTTCAGGGGAGTAGATATTTTTTTTTTTTATTTGGATATCAAGAAATGAATTGTGGAAATTTTAAATATTTAGATGAATTTGATGGGTATTAATTAAGAAATTAATTATAAAGTATCTAATAATTCTTTTTGAGACATTGTTGTCTTTATATCGCTTCTTTTTTTTTTTTTTTTAGTTGCCGGCCATCAAGCTTGTAAAATGAAACAAAAATAAAAAGGAAAAGTTATAAATTTAAATGGTTAATGTCGTGCAAAGATCAGACGATCTGGGATGTGGCTTTTGGTTCACGAATTTTATGTCGCATATCTTTAACGATCTTACCAGTACGTTAAACTGTAACTTATATGTATAAGTCTGTTATAAGAAACATTGTACCTCTTTTTACATGTTCGCTGTTTTCGGTTTAACAATTTGTTGTTTATTTCTGAGACAAGACAAATTACAGGACAATCATAGTTATTAGTATCTAGTAATTGTACTAGCGATGATTATCGATACTATCGATATACGTTATTTTAAATACGTAGCGTTCCAATACATAATAAAGTAATCTAATCATAAATACTTATATCGATATCGATATGCTGATATTAATAGAAGACTATCGACTACTTACCGATACATGTTAAAAGTATCGGTAACTTTACTTACGATTTTAGTTAAAAGTATTTTAATCAACTTATCGATATACAGATTAGGCTTACTGATATATCGACCATCCTAATGTACTCGATAACAATCGAATGTATTGATATATAGATAGTATCGATAAATTAAAAAAAAAAAGATGTAAATATTAATAAATCTAATATTATTGCGGGTATAAATTAAGATTGTACATTTTTTGAAAATGTGACAGTTTTTCAATTTAAAATTTTAATTACATCACCATGAGTGATAGATTTATAAAGATTAATAAAACCCATTATAGTAAGAGCCATATAAAATAGGGTTTTAAGTATTCATATACAGGCGTATAGTTAATTTATTGCATACGTATATGAAAATTGTTTTATTGTTATAGCATGTTATAAATTACTTTGTATTTTTTGTGGATTCATTTAAGAATATAATAAATTTATTTGTTTATGTATTTTATTGTATATTGTATTTTATTTGTATAAGTACATATATTAGTTCATTTTCGATAGTGGCAATCCTATTTCCATTTTCACATTCTCAATGTAACTTTCCATTATTTTACATAAAGTAAATTCAATTAAAACTTTGTTAGACTTTATACCCTCTCTCGTATTTTAGTATTTTGCCCTGTTTGGCCTGTGCAAATTTCATGATTAAACTTTGTTTGAATAAAGGGCAAAAGAGGCAGAGAGAGAGAGAGAAAGAGAAGGGTCGTTGTATGGTGGGTACGTGCGATACTATATTTATATTAGAAAATGGAAAATGGCGAAAACAATGAGGGTTATAGAATAATAAAGATCGGGTGGGTTAAAATCTAATTAATTCCGGAAATTTGGAACAATGGTTTTATTAGCTTAGTGCGTGTATATAGCTAAACGAGCGGGATAGTAACAGTGCACATCAGCATTATTTAATGGCTCGACGTTTTTATGTTATCTGGAGTTGAAAGCAAATTTAATGTATAAAAGATTCCAGAGAGGGGAGGATCATTTTACTATGTTGCAGTATATACTTAATAAGAAAATGGACTTTCCTTTTGTGTGTGACTAATTATCAAAATGGGCACCGCCATTTCCAAAACAGCCCTAATTTAAGTGGAAATAATCGTAAAAACCAAATCAAAAAAAAAAAAAAAAACGGAGGCGAAACTTAATGCGCCAGCATGTTTCAAACTAAAAACCATCAAAAATGTTAGAAACATGGTGCCATTAACTTGATAAGGCCGTACCTATACGGCCTGTCAGTAATGTTTTATTTAATCAGTTAGAAGCAGCTCTGTTCTAGCGTGCATTTTCTATTTAAGTTTCTTGATGGTTTTAATTGGATTTCGGCGGCCTTTAACAATAAACCCTGCTTCAATAAAATACACTTCTGATATCTGTCTATCTATAGGTCGTTGCTCAGATGTGTTCAGTGGCGTACAGTGGATTGAAATCTAAAGAATTCGATTAAAACTTGAAATTCTCCAGTTTCCAGCCACAAAAATTGGTTCTTCTTTTATTTCATTGGAAAAACAAAATGTTGTAACATAAATTTTCAACGAGGGGTTGTCCTTCAATTGTCATAAACAATTTAATGATGGCAATAGCCATCATTTTTCCATGGCAGCAGCAGCAGCAGCAGCAAACGTTTTACTACCCCATATTATGCTATATACGCATCAGACCGATGCTGAAAGTAGCCCTTTTTTCGTTTTAGTTCTTTCGTTCGTTCGTTCGTTGTTCATTTTCCCACTTAAATGATGTTTCGTTTTTCTCGTGGATCGTTTTTTATTGATGCGATGCGGGTATTTCGTTTCCAATTTCCGCTGTTCTGCCCCAGTTAGGGTTTAGTTAGATAGTTTAGAATAAAGTATGTACTGTGCAGATTTTTCCAAGCTATTAATTACAATGGAAAATAACTAGTAATGTTATTGCTTTTCTGATGTAAAATAGCATGGAGGGAAATGGAAGAAAAACAAATAAAAGAAGAAGAACATTTTTCTTAGTTTCTTTAAACGTTTCCTATTTAATAGATGTTTCAGTACAATATTGTTGCATATTAATTAAATAATAATAAAAAAAAATCATGCTCCAAATTCCGAGTCTAGGAACTGAATTTTAAGTTAGTAGATAAATACCGAATTCAATCAATCAAATCTTAATTACATATCACTAATTTAAGTGAGTTAAGTCATTTGAAAATACAAAATCTACACTACTTCTTTTATCATTTATAAAATTAAAACTGCCCACCATCAAATTGCAATTTCCGTCAAATGAAAATCACTATTTTAAAGGAAAAATTCGTTTGAAAATAAATATCGATGTTCGATCCAAAACTGCTTAAGTTATTCAGCTACTCTGAGCTTCTTTTACCCTTACGTCACGTAATCTACGGTGCTGCCATCGTACAGTAAAATCGTAAACCTCCACGATTTCATCCCCTATGCTAACTAAAGACTTCTACTTTTATACTCGTATCGAGACAGTTGGCGCGGACTCTTCCTCTGAATAAGGAATTTTTGCTTGCATTCGAGAAAAGCCATAATAAAAATCAATAAATCATGGCATTCATAGAAAGAAATTTCCAAGTTTTAAAGTATCTATGAAAGGGCTAAATTTAGCACTTAATAATTGTCAATTAATTCTACGAATTTTGAGCATAGAATACAAAAAAGTCGTAAATCAAATACATTTTAGCCAAAAATGTCGAATGAATGTACGATCGCTACAAGAAGATTTGCAACCCTATACACTTCCAATAATACTTGTAGCTATTAAACGTTTTCACAATGACATATCCTTTCGCACATTAATAAAAAAGGCCCAAAGTGTAAGATTTAAACCGAACTGACTGTGTGTTTTCACAACAAAAACATTGTCTAACTTTACGATTTGGATTTTATTTTCAAATTTATTCAATATATTATAATAGTTATTGCATTTAGGCAATAATAATGGTAATAACAATAATAATGATTGCGCTGGTGGAATAATATTTTGTACTTTCGGTAGTTTACGATTATTTTAGATCATCAAAAGAACATTTGCGTGTACATTAAAAAAAAATGACGTATTGGAAGGAAATTTTTATGATAATATGAATTTCGTTATTTGAATTTTCACTCGTTTGATTTCTTTTAGTTGAATTTCGTGTTGCGCGTAGTATAAATCGGCATCAGTTTTCTTATTTTATATAATTTCAGAGTAATAGTTTAACAAGTGCGATTTTTGTCTCGAGAACTTCCAATAAGCATAAATACATTGCAGTGAAAAATATCAATTAAGGTTCAAATATTAGTGGCATTATAAAATTAAGTGGCATATTAGCAGTAGAATGCTTATAGTTAAGTGTTAATGCTTATTTTTGAAAAATAAGAAAAATTTTCCTAACTTAGTGTACGACAACTTAAAGCAAACTGGAGTCCATTTAACTCGGTAAATTTCATCGATCAATTTATTAATGTTTAAAATTTTCTTGACATACGTCCGAATTTAACAAATCCAAATTCGAAAAAAAAATTATTTTTAAATTAATTAATTAAGTTTTAATGAGTCCATCAGATTTAAAAAAAAACATGTCTACTGAAAAATCTATTAAATCATGAACTATCTTCGCTGTTACGGTCCTGATAGAAATATAATCCCACAGCTGCCATCAGCGTTACGTATAGATCCATAGTTGATGCCCCGCCTTTTTTCTAATGGCCGCTCTATCGTCAACCAGTGAGAGTAGACTGTATAAAGAGGGGAATGGGCTACTGAAATCCAGAGTTGCATTCCATTAAGAATTGTTTTGGCAAAAATTATAAGAATTTTCTAAAAATCTTCACTTTAATTAATGGAAATTTGTTATAATTTGCATATTTTTCACACTCAACAATTGTTTTACGAAATAGAGTTGGAAATGATGAGTTCAAAAGGTGAAAAAGAAAAACGAACAAGGAGTTTTAGCATGAATTCTTATCAATCTGGAAAGTGACCGTTGAAAGTTTATTATTATAATAAATTAAGAGAATTTGGGGAGAAGTTTTTAAAAGAATTTTCAAATTAGGAAGGAAATTTTAACTGGCCAGATAATATCAAAGTAACAATTTTAAATTAAAAATTGAATTTTTAAATTAAATTACAAGGAGCTATGGAAATTGGGAAATATAAACTATATACTTATAATTCTTGTGTTTCTGCTTACGTTGTAATCACAACGAGTAAATAATTAAATGATTGCCAAGAAGTGATGGTAGGGTGTGAAAAAATTGCACTCTACCTTCTTATTTGTCATATATTTTATTTATCTAATTAGATTATCCCTGGCGGCCTAAAGTATTAATGATCTTAGCGTATAAAGAAAATTCAAATATAGGTACTTGATTCTGCCATCAGAATTCTATTTTTATGTGTTTTTTGCACTATCGGCTTTTTGTACTATGTGTTTATTGTGCTATTGAAAGTCTTTTCCATCTGTTTACACTCACCTTTTGATACGTTTCAAATTAAAAAAATAAATTTTATCTATCCAACAATTCTTTTCTTTCTCAAGTTTGATAAATAATAATAAAAAAAAATAATACAATGGAATAGTCTTACATAATATGTAGATATGTAGTTATACAGGGTATAATTTATGGGCAGTTTTTATGGTTAGGCATTAGGTATCATCTGTAGGTAGTGAATCATTAATTGTCAGTCGTAAATTATAATCAAAGAAAGTCGAAAAAAATGCCAGGTCTTACTGAAGGAGTTCAACTATTTTTTTACTCCTCTAATATTGAATAATACGCTTAGATATCGTATTATAGAAAAACGTCAAAGATTTTATGGGATATTTGATGAAGGTTTTAAGATTCTTCTCTAACGTTCTCTCTCTTTTCCTCTCTCAAAGATGGAACATTTAATATCATAGCAAAAAAATACGTCCCATAAACATCTTATCCTCTTCGCTTGATTAAAAATTGCTTTACGATCTAAACTAGCACCACCAATACCAAGAGAGAAAAAAAAAACGTCCACCCCACAAAGTACATATATGTATGTATATCACAGAATAAAGAGATAGAGAAGAAAGACTCTTTACTAGCTTATACAAGTGGTTGTTGTTTCTTTGTTGAGCCACCATCGAATTCTTATTTTTTTGTGAATTGTTACTAAACTAATCTGAAACATAGTTTCTATATGAACGACCAATAAACGTTTCCTGATTTAATGTGGCTGCATTTGACCATTTATCTGGAAATCAAAGGCGACTTTCTATCATGTGTCTAGTCTATGATATGATCAATTCCACGCCACATTTAATATATAGGTATAACTTGAGGGGACTACAAGTCAAGTCCCACATTAATTTTACAAAGAAAAAATTTATTCCCCTGACATAAACTATATCAACGTCAATGTACAAAGTATGTATTTCATACATATGGGACCACAGCATGTGCACATTTCTCTCATAAAATATTCGTTTTATTACATCTACAAAAGAATACGATTGGATGGATAGATCGTCAACGTAAGATGATAGGGGGAATAAAAATTCGCCCCTAAGATGGCATCTAATAATTTCACCCTTCTTATGACGTATATATGGAGAGCAATAGCGTCGTTAAACAACCCCACTCTGTCTGGGTATTGTAGTGTTGTTGAAATGGCGCTGGAAAATGTACTTTTACTGGATCTTATGAGAAATTTGATATTTTATTAAAGCCCAACTGCAGTATAATATCTATTAATCTATAAAATTATAATTATAAATAAATTCCATGCCCAAAAAGATAAATAAGAGCAAAATATAATTTATAAAAAACACCCTTTGTTTATTTGCCTGCTGCATAAAAAGCAATGAAGTTTATTTTTCTGTTTTCAAGTTGACTTTTAAAACTTGTTTTTTTCTACCTATTCTTATCTACTCATATTGTTCAAACAGCATTGTTAATATACCTTTTGGTTCCACATAGAATTGCTAGAACTGCACAGATTCCATTTTAATGTTACACGTTGTTTGTTCAATATGCGTTTAGATTTAATTGCATTTCTCTGTTCATTAGCAACGGCTAGTGGTAAGTTTTTCAATCCATATTCAGGTCTAGATATTCTATAGATATCTGTCTGAATTTTCCAGTTTTTTTTTTTTCAATATAATTTACATGGTTTTTCAGCCGTCGAAACAGGTTTTGGTAATGCCGATCAGGATTGGGGTTTATATGAAATAAGACCACGCGCTTCTATATTTTGGTGGCTGTTTTACTCGAAGGAAACTACACCCGCACCGAAACCAATAATTTTCTGGATTGCAGGTGAAAATCTCAGGATAAATGATCATTTATGTGATTCTTTTCGGAATGCGATTTTAGATTAAATCGAAATTTAATCTGCATCTCGAAATTATAGAATTAAATTTAAGGGTTAAGGTTTGAAATATTGAGATGTAATCCCCCGGAGAATCATGTTTTGTTAGACTATTTAACTCAGATTAATAATAGAACTAATTCTGAAATTTAGGTGGTCCAGGTATCTCTGCAACTGGTGTAAGTAATTTTCTAGAAATTGGTCCACTATATGATATTACAGTCCCGAATTATATCAGTCCAACAACAACACATTTAGTATTCGTTGATAGTCCTACTGGAACGGGGTAATTTTGTGCTTAATCAATCACTGAACTATCAATGAAGTCATTTTTAATCATTGCAGATTCAGTTATGTGGAAAACCCATTTTATTTCGCTTACAATGATTCTCAAATTGCTACAGATTTCGTGAAATTTTTAAAATTATTTTTCAAAGACAGGCCGGAACTTAAAGAAGGACCAATTTATCTATTTGGTGAAGAATATGGTGGTAAATCGGCTGTACAAATTGCCTTGTTAATTAACGAAGTAAAATTCTATTAAGTTTATACAGAGTGAAACCTGTGTTCGATGAACACCCTTCCTAGGTGTTCGTTTTACTTATATTTTACTGTAACACAATAAAAAATTTTTTCAGGAGTACAAAAATCAAATTATCGATTTCAATTTGAATGGTATCGCATTAGGCAATCCCTGGATATCGCCGATGGACTCTGTGAAAGCTATGCCAGACTATTTGTATAACATGGTGAGTTGATCCACTCTGACCAATTTATTTATATTCCTATTCGATTTTATTTTAATATATAGGGAATGCTAGATCCATCCCTTTACAAATTATATAAAGAAGTTACGAATTATTTCTTATTATTATGTCAAAAGAAAGTTCGTCAGAAATCACCACGATTAACTCCTAAAACGTACTATCGTATGCTTCAATCATTTGTTTATACCGTTACGAAAGCTGATTTCTATAATGTTTTGAGACGTAAAGATTTTGATGATGTAGAAAAAGTACCGGGTACTGAGAACTTACGTAAGTCAATTGCTAGATATTTATTGTGAGAAGATAAATGATTATTTCCGTTGACTTTAGATAAAACATTAGAAGATAATATGATACTAGATTTTGTTGAAACACCGGATGCTCTTAATTTGGCCGAAATGCTGACTCCAGAATTGTTAGGTAAAAGCGGCGACAGTATCGACATATTTTTAAAAGCCAGTTTCCTAACAATATTAATACGCTTAATAGTAATCGATACAATTTTCGATAATGACGGTATTCCTTATCGATATGGCATTACTGACATCAATTATTGCATCGATAATAATCGATAGTATCCGATATATTGATAACTAAAAATCGAATAAATAATTCGATATTCTTGATAGCTAGTAACTTCAGCATGTTGTTAATTTCGATACTGAATATTGCTATTCAATATATATAACTTTTAATCGATTTTTATCGATAGCTATATATACTACCATATCATAACGTTTCGAACAAAAAACAATTCCACAGAATCGCACGCTGCCTACTTAACAGAAACACAACATGAAGAATTATCAGACATAATGAATGTTCAAGTGGCACAAGCATTGGAAATAGAAAAACTAATAAAACATAAATGGGAATGGGTTCCACAAAGTCATGATGTCTTTGAGGCATTTGATACTGATTATATGAAACCAGTACTACTTGAAATGGAAAAATTGTTAAATGAAACTGATCTTGAAATTACTGTTTACAGCGGACATTTGGATATGATTGTTAATACACCTGGTTAGTGTTCAGTTCTATACGTTCTCTGATTCCACTCTATTGATTTAGCTCTAACTCTTTTTATTTGTTATGCAGTTACTGCTAAGTTTTGCAATTATATATGTATATTTTCACAGGAACTATTGCTGCACTTCAGCAATTAAAATGGCCAAAAGCTAGCAATTGGAAAGGCACACCAAGAAAACCGGTCATGTTACAAGATATTCTTCAAGGATATGAGAAATGTTATGATAAATTATGTTTTTATACTATATTGAGAGCTGGACAACTTGTAAGTGTCAATTTTTATTTAGTTCAGCCCTTGGATTTTTACCGATAAATATTGTCTAGAATGTCCATATTTAGCCACCATTTTTGTCCATTTTCAGGCACCACTTGATAATGCGGTTATGTTTAAATATATTATGAAAAACGTTGTTCACACAAGAACCCGCAGGAGTGGGAATAATCCTAATGCCCGTAAGAAGCCCATAATGGATAGATATGAGAAATGGATATAAAATAATACCAAAGTATTTTGTCTAACTGTCGTATTTTTCGATATTTTTGTGGTTTACATTTAGTGCATGTTATTTTTTAAATATGTAGTTGATAGAAATTGAGTAGGCAAACATAAGCTGCTTGTACCTATAGTCTATTCAACTTATAAAGGAAGTAACAATGGAAACTGATTGTGTTGAATGCTATAATTTTATAGAAAACGTTGTGGTATATATTCGAATTGGCACATTCAGTGTCGACTGTTTCTTAAAAAATAATCGAAAAAAAAAACCAAAGTATTTTGATTTGACATTGCTTTTGGCCGATGGAAATATAAATGCGGCATATTTGACTTGTACTAAAAAAATGCATTCCACATCACTTCCTATAATTTATGAAATAAAAACGTATACATGGAAAAAAACACTTTTAGAGTACTTCGTCCATTTAATTAATCGCCCATGAACTAACAGTTGGTGAAATTGAGAATCTCCTTATTTTATTACCATAGGTAGATATATTTTCTGCATCAGTTGGCTGTATAAATCACTTTTTGCACTTCGATTAAGTAATATTCGATTTATATATACTCAGGTAAACTCACTTACAATTCATATAATTTAAAAAATATTTAAAAAACATTTTACCAAAAATTCTCTACTCCGAAATCTAGATATTATATCTGTGATAATAAGGGCAACTCCGTTTTTATAAATTTCATTGACAAATTGATATTTTTAAATTAGAATTGATCAATGTGCGTAGACACCTGTATAGCCATATGTTTACAATGAATGGACTATAGGTACTTAACTCTCTAAATAATTATACCTATTTTAGTTAAGTTTCAATATTTTTATTTTCTATAGTATGTATTTAGACAGGTATGTTATTTAATTTAAATAAAACCCAAAAAAAGAGCAATTGAGTCTTATTTCTTTTGACAACAACCAAATGGTAAGGGACCATTTCTTATATCTCTGGCAACACAACCTTGATTATGTTTATCATGTGCCTCAATTGACCAATGAGTTGGTCTACAGTTTTTAGGTTCATATTTCAATGTTATTTTCACTTTTATTGGTGTATTTTTCTTGTTTAAGTGATTTCTAATCCATTTTTCACAATCATACCTATACATAGATAAAGTTTAATAGATAAAGTTTATTATACAAACTTTTTTATTAAATTTGACTAAATTGATTATACAGTGTACATACCAAACGTTCAAAATGCTGGTTCGACATTTATATTTTGTATTCAAATTATCAGCTTGTGGTGCTAAATTCCATATAGCAGCTGGACCACCAAATGCTGATGCTAGAATATGACCTTTGTGATCACAAGGTTTTTTGTCCAACTCTTTCATTCGACGATCGAATCTAATCGGAAAATAAAAAACCAAGAATAAATTTTAAAAAAAACGTTTAAGTTTAATTCTACTTTGACTTACTTCTTTCCAAAGTTGGACCTAGATCTACCTTTGGTATGAAGCGTAGCTTCAACACTGACCGTTACATCAGTTGAATGGCCATTGTGACATTGATGGCGACGGGTGGTTACTTTTGCTGTATTCTTTCCTAAATGATAAGTTTTGGTTCCAGCTTCTATTGTATTAAATGCTGCTAATACAAGAAACAGAACCAAGAACGACCAAACAAGCTGTGCCATGGTAAATTTAACGATTTTAAGCGGGTATTGGTATTTGAATAATGATTCATTGTAAGTGGAAAAGTTTGAGGTTTATATACCTCCATAGAATCCATAAATATGGGCAATTAAGTACTATAATATTGTATAACAACAAATAAAGCATAATTTGGGCACCTCTAAGTAATTTTAGCCATTTCAGTTAGATAAGTACTTTTAATTGTTAGTATTATCAGCAAACAAACAACATAGGGCAATTAGATATCTATTTGTTTATTAAAAGCTATTCCATTATTCTTGTGACGTCGTATCCCACTTGAACATAGATAATACGTGCTCGTTAAGTAGATTGGACTTTTATAATTATCATGATTCATGATTTACCGAAATTTTGATTGACTATCTTGTAGTTAATATTTAGAAACAAAAATTTATGAAAGCTAATCTTTCAGTAAGAATATACACGCAATACTCAATAACAAGATATCCGCCATCAAATTTCCTATTCAACCCCTCAAACAAATTCTCTACCCCAGCTTGTTTTCCCGCTTTCGTAAAAATACATGCACCTTTTCAATAAATCTATCTAGGTACAAACCGATGCGTCGTACACGTTTCAATGGGAGAGGGGTCGATAGAGAAGAGAAAAGGGATATATCGGTCGAACGCATCCTCCAACCAAAACTTGGCAGCAACGTACATTTACCTATATCTAGCTAGTATTTGAAATTATTGGAAACTCACTAAAACCTCTGTTTCCCTGATAACTTCCAATAACCCTCGGAATTTGAGAGGGAGAAATAAAATCGATATTGTATCAGTTCCGATAAATTGATGAGGGAGGAGTGAAATGAGGATTATTTAAATAGTTAATAGGAATGAAATTTGGATGTTTGTGTATAAATTAATCTGCAGAAGTAACTAAATAATAATATATGTATATATTTAGTTGTGAAACCCTTTTTGACTTGTGAAAAACTTAGTTAATTGTTTATTATACTATATTACCATTTTATGGCCCTAGAATTATAAAATACAGTTTGTTAGTGGCCTCGATTAACAACTATTATAATCTTTGTAACATTTGACTGATGAAAATTCGAATTTTGTAAATAGTTCATTTTGTTGTGTGGCCAATTTTTGTATGCTCTGATTAAGTAAAATGATCTAAAAAATGTCAATATCGCGACAGTAGCTTCTTCGACATTAAAATCAATAATTACAAGTATTACTTTCCAAAAAACTCAATAAATCATCGATGGCAATAGGGATATTTAATATAGAAAGTTTTAGGTTTCAAGTCAAAGAACTTGAACAAACAAAGAACACACATTGATGAAAAACTTATTATTTTAATCTTAAATGTAATATAATATAATAATACAGAATATTAGTTAACTTAAACAAATTTTTTCGACCTCCAATCTAAATATTCATCGAAATCAATATTATCTTCGTTATTTTCATAGTCTTCGCTTTTCTCATCGATTTTTACATCGTTCATAATAGTAACAATGTCTTCCTTCTTTTTTTCTAAATCCAGAACTCTAAAACAATAATAAACAATAGTATAATACGAATGTCTTCGTTTTGAAAATATGGTGAAGGTGACAGCTAAAGCTTATTTTCAATTAGTACTGCAGAATTTATCCTGTAGGTATCCTATAGGATTCTATAAAGTGAGTACTTTTACAAAAAAGATCCTTTTTTGTAAAATTTTTAGATGTTTTAAATATGTATTTCAGTTATTTTTATTTAGTTATTTTCTTATAATTACTTATTAAGTTTTTTCATTTGTTCATCAATTTCATCGATTTGTCTTTCATTCGTAGATTCTTCTTGATCATCAGCAATAATTGCAGCACTTTTACTATCTGCCTCTTTAATTTCCTTTAGAAATTTTTCCCATTCTTCTTCAGCTGGATCTTTATATTCTATATTTCTAGCCTGCAGCAAAGCCCTTTAGTAACTATATAAGTGACACTAATACAATAAAATACTTTAGCATCTAATTTTGGATCGTCAAAAAATCCTTCAGGAAGAGCATCGTCAATCTTTGCTTCTTCTTCTTCCTGGTGGTTTTGCTTTTCTTGTTCCTGTGTCGTTTTATGTGTTTGCTGCCCATTGATTAAGGGGTGATTATCGAAAAAGTCTTTAGGTAAATTATTTGTATGCGATGAAGCTTCTGCATTTGTTGATTTTAACTCTGGTTCAGGTGGTTTTGGGTTTGCATTTTTCAAAATACCTAATTTTCAATAAAACATGTTAGAATAGCTAGATTAAAATTCGAAATTTTACCTTTAATTTTTTTTGCAGGTATATCGGGTAGTGGTGGAGTAAGGGGGCGTTTCAACGGTGTGGTAAAGTTATTCGTCCTTTCTTTAAGTTTCTTTGCTGTTTCAACATTTTGTTTATGTTGTTTAGCGTTAATATGAACTACCCAAACTGCGTCTGATCGTACTATTGTTTTACATAAAATACAAGTCAGTTGACCATGCTCGTTATATGTAAAATTGAATTAAGAAAAATTGTATTATATGGAACATAGTTAATTAATTAAGAAAGATTTAATTGTAAAGATTTGTCCAAGAAAACAAAAAAAGGATATTTTGCTAGTGGTGAATCAATCTTTTTCACTTCTTTGACGCTCTTTTGATGTTCTTTCATCATTTTTCGAAGTTGTTCTTGTGATATCTTTTTTTTTGCATTTTTAAATGTTGCCGACATGATTTCTTGTATTCAATAATAGGAAGCATCCAATAAAAAACAAAAAATAGAAAAATCTAATCGAAATTTTAATTTGTTTTCAAAATGTCAATATAACCACATTCTTTTCTCATTGGCATCAGCTGACCTCCAACAGTAGGAATGTGTGAGGTGGTTAATTTTCGTCGCATAACAAGTTACACTTTTGTTTTGCTGGTCGTATGTGCAAATTAAGTAAATTTGAATATGAGTGGAGTTGGATGTATAAATAAAGTTATAAAAAAATTCATTTTGTCTTAAGCAATTTACTAAATTGTAATAAGCAATACTATTTAATTTTCATATATTAATTTTACATGCCGTTCTATACTAATTACAAGCAAAGTTTTATTCTATAAAGTTTAATATTGTCCTTCTGATACTGCACAGAATCTAATTTTCTTCGATTTTGCTTCGAATGCTTTAAAAATAAATCTCAAATAATAACCTTTAGGTACCCTTAAAGTTTCCATTGCTTTTGAGGTACCATGTACAGGATTCATTATGCGGTAATGTCCCTGGAAAAAAACTGTTATTAAAAATTCAAATTGTTTAGATATAGAGAATTCGAATTTGATAGTTTCCTTCGACCCAAGCAAGCAGTTTACTACAGGCTTGTTGCAGTCGCGATTTGGATATCTTTAGTTTTATTCTATGGTCTAAATAGAACAAAAACCTTTTTCATAGGACAAGGATATGGTGGTTCTAATGCTTTAACGAAAACCGTCCATGGTCCAAGAAAATCCATTACTTTACAAGAAAACGGTATCGTTATTGTATGGAATAAATCACAGGAATCCAAAGAATCTTTATCCTTACATTTGGTTACTTGGAATTGAACCTATAAACAGAATTATTACGTAATGATATAGTCACGTATTAAACGCAACGATTATCCTCAGAATTAAACGATCCATACTTTTAAATCTTCTGTTATATCTTCAAGAACATCAACGTCAAATTTTACCATATGCGTATTGTTTACTACTCGAACTTGAATATTTTTCATAATAATTGTTAAAAATAAGTTATCCGCACTTGATGGACAGCCATTATGGATTTTATATACTTCATAATTGTGTCTCTAAATTGATATATTATATATGATGGTAATAAAACGTACGATCATTTACTATACTATGTACTTATAAAATTAATTGAAATTTACCAAACTTTGAGCGTAAATAAACAATAATGGCAAAATAAATAACATTAATTTACGAAAAATTGGAAGATAATCCATTATTATTAATATCTCTATGTAACACGAAGCAACTGGAGGAATTAATGTGAGTTGATGCTTAATAATTTACTATCCACTGAACTAAACCAGAACAGTACAGACAGGGCATAATAAATATTTATCTACACTATATTACTCAATAATGTAAAATTGATAATCTAAACATAAAAAAAAAAAAATGCCGTCGATTGCAGTGTAGTTGTTAAATTATCCATGTAATTATGTAAATTATATTCTGAAAATTGAAAAAAAATTAGAAGTTATTAGGTTTGGATTCAAATTGATTTCCTGCGCTTCCAATGTAACGGTTAGTGACATAGGTTATTATGTGAAGCGTGCATCCATAGCAATTTCGTACTTAATTGAGAATTGATTAATGCAATGCAGTTGTTGGGGCCATCATATGTTTAGCACAATTATTACTGACTTGTACACACATCCAAATATTATTAATCAACAAATAAATACGCATAAGTAAACGTTCTTTATTATTCTAACAATCGCCATTGCTTTCTTTTAATAAAAATTGAATTATAACAACTGAATAAGTAGCCACATTTGCCAAAATTGAACCCATTAGACTCCAATTAATAAAAAAGAAACCGCCAGCGTGCAATTGAATTTTTCTTGATTTGCTTTGTTCGAGTAGATAATTTAGTTGTTCTTTTGCCAAACGATCTTCATCCAGTTTCGGGAAAACTGGAAATTTATTTAAAATTCGATAACAATTAACTGTGACTTGATGTCCTTCTTCATATACATGTTCACCCATTGCTGATATAATTGCTGCTTGACACTGAGATAATTAAAATTTAGAAACTCAGAATCAATTAGAAGACACATTCATATTATTTCAGATCGAAGTAGGGATGTGCTAAATTTTGAAACATCGATAATTGAAATAATCGATATATTTAAATCGACGAAACATCGATATTTTTCAGTTGCTCCATACTAGAAATACAGTGTACTAGAGTTATAGTCTACATAACTCAAAGATTAATTTATGTGCCAGTGTCCATTCATCAGACTCTGATAAACCAAAAATTGAATTTGGAACCAAAAACAATTAAAATTTAAACATCGATATGTTGTGCACATTCCTACCCCAAACAATTCTTTTTTACTTACACATGAAACTAATGCAGAAAACGAATAATTGATAGTTGCAATTAGTTGTGGTCTATCATTAGCTGTTGTAACAACTAGTTCAATCAATATACTGACATTCCATAGAATGTTAATTGTAACAGCCAATGTAATAAAAAGAAATGTAGCTTTTAACGATTTATTAAAACTATCTAGTAAATCACATAAAGTATTATGATGTTCAGAGATTGTATTCAGCAATCGTAAACATTTACGACTATTTGAAAAGAAACGTGTATTACTAAACAGTTCAGCTGATTGAATGAAATGTTCAGTTTGAATTTGTTTCAGCATTGAATTGATTTCAGAAAATTTGTCTTTTAATATTTGAGAAACGATAAGAATAACGGAGAGAATGAAATTGAAGAAATAATTGCTAATATCTTTCGATATGTAATATTGATAAATATACCAGCCACGTTTAATAAAAATAAATTGGACGTTCGTATAAATTGGTAAAACTGTTAAAGCTTGCAACGTAATTAGACAGAATTTGATAAATTTATGCGGGTGTTTTTTCATATGGATTAACGAATGTTTGGAAGAATAATTAAGCAAACTCTTTAACATTTTGCCACGAAACAAATAAAAAAACGAAGTGAGATTAGTCAGCACGAGAATTAAATTGTTTAAAAAATCCATGAATTTCGGTACACTGTGCGTAATATGATAACGTTCGTATAAAAATACATTTTTACCATATATTGAATAGATCAATCCGAGAATACTTTCTATCCCGAAAAGTATTTGAAAAATATTTTTCAATAGTTGGTGATCTAAAAGGAAATGCACACACTTTAAAATAAAAAAATTAAATTGATTTTTTCGTTCGAATTTCGTGGGTTTGAATGTCGATAATTGTGGAAATACACGGTGTCGAAACACTTTGAAACAGTGCATTTTTCTAGAAAAATATGGAGCGAAATAAAGCTACAAAATGAGGCATTTTTATTAAGTAGTTTTATATACTGAGCTAGGGGTGGTTATAGTTGAAAATGTTTTTTAGTGAAAATCACTTGAATTATGCAGATAGCATGACACCGTTTATCATTGCGATAACGTTAAAATGATAAGGAAAACAACACATAAAAGCCTATTGTTTTACCTGTTTCATTACAAGTTCTTAAAAATGTATTCTACATATTAATTAAAAATTAATATTTTAATATTAATTAAAAAAAACCTATTATAAATTAGGTACAAAAAACAATGAGGGGGTTGGGAACTTTATTTGATCACCCTGTATGTGTGTATCGGCAAATCAATGTTTCATTTCCCATGGGATCGATTCTATAATAATTTTATAATTATGACAATAGGATTATGTCGGTTTGTGTCTTTTGGGACATAATTTAATTGATTAGACTATAAAATGCCGGTATTTCTTTGGAAAAAAACAAAAAACGAATAAAATAGGAGAGATAACTATCGAAATATATACGTCATCTGCGATTGAAGTATGACGTGTAGCCAGACTGAAGAAAGAGATCAATTAAGCTCGAAACACTTATAATTAAATGCATTTAACGTAATATGTAGATACTTACCTACTAAAATGAAGCATTAAAGCCATTTCCTTAATAGCTAAAGATATAAAATGGTGTCATATTATTATTTTCAAATTAAGTTAATAATGAAATTACAAAATAAATGTATATAGGTACATAGTTACATACATTTAGATTGAGGTTCGATAAATCGAGACAAATGACGATCGCTTTTTGTTCCTACTCGCAACTATAATAAATATTTATTTATTCAACGGCATTCTGGCACGGCCATTTGATGTGTGTGTCTATTGAACGAAGATGACTATTATATTAAATCCAAATATTCGGAAAAAATCCATTTCAGTAAAAATTGACAAATCATTAACGTTATGTTCACAGGGCACTTTAAGAATCATGAAATCTAAATGGTTAAAATATCCAGTAGCACTGCTGATTTGTGTTTTCCTTTTTTTTGGACATATAAGTTCTGTCTATCATCTGATGTTATTTAAAAGTATTGGTATAGAAGTTTTAGTATATAATTAAATATAGTTTTAATTAATTATTTCAGCTGGAATCCATTTTTTAACATATGTTAGTAGTCAAGTGGCACAAATTATATTAACTTGTACGAATTTAATATCATTATATTGTACAACGAAATGTTTAAAATTTTACGAAAGTTTAAAAACGGTTGTACGTCCAGTTGGATTACAACGTTTTAATCCATCCAGTAATACGTACAAGTAAGAAATAAGGCCTAAGCGCCATCCCTGTATCAATCTTGGTATTATAATGAATACCAATAGATGGCGGCAGAGTTTACAAAATACAATTTTCGCAATTTCTGTTCCTTTGTAGAAAAATGATATCAATTTACGGCGTATCAGTTGTTATTTCTATCGTTACAATGTTGTATTTGTTTGCACATACAATAACTATACAAGTGTATACCATAATTTACTGGACGAAATGCGCTCAGTTATCCATAGTCACAATACAGCTAATTGTTATATTAGATCTGGCTAATTGCATTAAATACAAATTCGAGGAAATGAATATCACATTAAAAAAGATGCCAATCAAATATTTATTTCAAAAACACAAAACAGTAAGGAAAACTTTACCGTTACAAGTTACAAAACAGTTAGGCTCTCTCTACCTCTGCTATTCTATTTTTAATTAACCTTATTCTAGCTACGAAAAAGATCGAATATATTCACAATTTACAATATAACAGAGTTACAATCTCACGAATGTTTACGTCAAATTAAATCTATTGCCAAATATCATAATGACATTTGTAATCTCTTGGATACTTATAATCGTAATTTTGGAGCGTTGTTTTTCATTACTACAATTAATGCTATATCGAGTTCATTATGGACAATTGGTATATTAATTAATTTTGAAATCGATGCATTCCAAATGGGTTCCGTGGCAATATCGAAATGGGCGATATTCTGCGAATTTTCAATCCTATTTAATGTATTGGTGTGTGTTCTATGGGATAACAAAGTAGATTCCGAGATGAATTATGTGATTTTCGTAACAAATATACTATTCGAATCAGCAAAATTTGGATTCACGTCATCAACATGTTGTCGATAATACGCGTTTTCTGTACGACCACCGTTAAATCGATCTTTGTCTAGCACGTAAGCCGAAAGAATGCTTGTGACGTAACTCGAAAATAAATTTATGACGTGAATCGAAACTTCGCTGATTCAAACTGTACGTACTTTAAAAAAATTATTTGTGTAATATATACATTATTACTGTAAAATACCTTACAAGGTATTTTTTTGTTCCTGTGTTTACCCAGAACTATTTTTGTTATTCTATATATGTATATTTTTATAAATCTAATTTCCATATAATTTTTTGCTTTTATATGAGTAGGTTGGTACAGTTCTATCAGCATCAGTTGGTTCCAAACTAGCGACAGAAACACGTGAAACCTCAACCATTTGTTATGTGATTGTCCAAAAATTGACAGCTGAAGAAAATGAGAATAATAGCCTGTTAAGAGATCAGTTGCTGTTATTAGCTAAACAGACAAATATGCGAAATCTAATTATAGATGCTGCCGGATTTTTTTCTGTTGATTTACACATATTTAGTCTTGTTACGTCAAATATTGTCACTTATTGTATTGTTGAAATCCAATTTCTTTTCAATAAAAAATAAAATTTGTTTGGTTTGTCTCATGTATTTTTGCTATTCATTAAATTAATTACTGTATTTGAGGAGGCAAATTAATTTTACGAAATAGAAATCATATTCCAGTAGTAACAACTATGACCAACTGCTAACTAAAATCTACTTACTCTCATGTTTGAATAGTTTATTAAAGTTTCCATTTCAAATTCATGTTAGGCAAGGAACCGCCATAAAATATGGAAAATTAAAGTGTTGAAGTTCTATTTCCAAATTCATTTCAACTACATACTACATATTTCAATTTTTAATTTTCTTCCACGGAAATGAAACTTTCGGACAGATTTAAAACAACAGTGAAAAGATTTTAAAAATTTCACACTGTGAGATTAAATTAGGAATTTAGCTTTTGTGAGCTGTTGAATATAGGTAGATACGGCTAGAATATAGAAGAAAAAAGAATAATAAAAAAAAACGGAAAAAACTGAACAAAACACCGGAGAAAACTGTATAAAGAAAAGTTTTTACCATAATTCCAGCTAAATGAAAAGATTTTTTCTTTTATTGTGACAGCCAGTTAAATGAAAAATTCAGAATTTCATTTCACCAAAGCAGCAATAGGGAATTTTGCATTTGGATTTGCATTTTGAAGCGATTAAGACATATATAGATAGATAATGTGACGAGACAAGACCGAGATTGGTAACAACTGAGACATTCAGTCCAGTGCTTCGTAGAAACTCAGTACAAAATTCAGTCGAAAATGAATAAGAATTAAAATTCATTATTCATTTTCAGTGTCTTCAGAACATTTACGTTTTCAGTTTCTGACTTATTTCGCTGAAAACTCCAAACCTTCACAGAACAAGATCTCAATGGAAACAGGTTGCTACCTACTCTACATGAAATCCACTAGTAGAATCAGGTTAAGCTGTGCTAATTGTTTGCTACTAGAAAACCGCGTTTTCTGGGGAGAGACAGCTTTTGTTTTATGAGGCCTGTTGGGAAATGGTGTTGTGGAGAAGAGTTGTAGTAGTTGGCGTAGTTCATTTGTTTAGAAATAAATTGAGACAAATATATGGAAGACAAGTAAACAGGGGAATGAGGAGGGTACAATGAGATGTTTTCGAATCGTTTTTGGTTTCTATTATGCTTTTAATTGTAATCGTAGATAATTTGTTAGAATGATTTAAATGAAATTAAGATATACATAACAAAGACAAATTATCTGGCTATAAATAGTAGTTTCGTGGAACTGCAGGACAACAAGTATCAATGTAATTTATCACGGATTAAATACGATGAATGGCGCATTAATATTAAATGTACTTTCGATAGCAGACGAATCTTGACATATGTACTCGAAGTTTTGCGAAAAAAACAACATATGATAACTGAACATTTAGAAATCATAATATCTAATCAATTACTTGAGATACACATAAATACCACATAATTTTCCATATTGTAGCATCTGCTTTAAAGCAATAGTACCAAACCAAACATGAGTAAGTGTATTCATTGAAACCGGTCACTTTTCCATAACAATCCATCCATTATTTCAGTGTCTACAGCAACTACATTTCTACTTCTAACATCATTTCTATTTTCGATTTGCTTTCATCTTCCAGTTAACGCGAATGGGCTTCAGTTACCTGCAGTTAACTTATCTCGTTATAATGGCGAATCAATTGCTTCTAATTCTAGTGACAATACAATCGACAATGTCACGGCATGTGATTGTGGCTGGAGAAATTCCGATTCTGTAAATTATTTTCAATAACACTTTGTGTCATATTTATCAGAGGTTTCAAATCCCGTATTAAATTGATCCACATTTTTGGTACTGCTTGTAGGTATTGAAAATTTTCGGTGGACAAGAAACTGGCGTGAATGAATTCCCAGCAATGGCAGCCCTAATTGTTTTGTCAATATCCAGTTTGAAATGTGGTTGTGTAATAATATCATCGAGATATGTATTAACAGCTGCCCATTGCTTAGATGGTACTCAAACATCAACACTTGGAGTATTAGTGGGTGATCATAATATAGCAGAAGGTAATTTTATGCTGGCGCAAGAAGATAATGCACAGTGTACGTATCTGAATGGTGGTTCCTTTTTTAGGAAATGACACCCCTTACGCAGCACTTTATACTATAAGTCAATATGTAATTCATCCAAATTATGACAGCAGCTTGTACACTTATGATATTGGCATTATTCGCGTTTCGAGTGCTATTGCATTCAGTGCGTACGTTGCTCCAATATGCCTTCCATTTAGGTATCGTAATTACGACTTCAGCAACGAAAACGTCATTATATTAGGTAAGTATGGAAGTATCCCTTGAAATAGGGTTAATGGCATGTGAGCATTAGGTTGGGGTCAAATGGAGTTCTCTGGTCCTACATCTGATACACTTCAGGAGGCTACAGTGGGTGTGATTTCTAATAGCCAATGCAATCAGGTGCAAACTGATGAAACAGTCATTCCCGTTGAAATTTGCACATATTCTGTTGGTAAGATACTAAATAACATTATAAATTTATTGAGCAACCGTGTGCCCATAATTTGAAGCATATTCTTATTACTTTCTTTACAGGAAAAGATTCGTGTCAATATGATTCTGGTGGTCCACTACTATGGACTGACACATCAACCAACCGAATGCATCTAATTGGTCTTATATCACATGGACCTGGATGTGGTGTATCAGCACCAGCAATAAATACTAGAGTAGCACCATTTTTGGATTGGATCGTTCAGACAACGAGTAAGTAAATTAATTTCAAATCCGTTCAGTATTATTTGATTTGTGATTTGTTCCAGATGTTCAATTCTGCTACAAATAAAGAGTGGCGTTTGTATTAAACCTTTAAGCTCACGATTAAATAATAAACTCTTTCTTTGTATTGTTTCATTAAGTTCTGCTAGTTTCATTTAGACTGTCAATAGAAACAATTTTTGTTCTTTCCACCAATGTAAAAGTTTGATGTCCTGCTTAAGTGACATTAATCAGTCGATGTCCCTAGACAACACTGTTCCAGTTGTTTCAGTTCTAAATTTACTTGTTCCAAATTGCTTTTAAAATTTATCGTTTCTTTTTTATTTTGTCCCATTCTGACCCAGTTTTTCATATAAGAAGAAAAAAAGCATCCAGAGTTTCGGCATAAAATTATAATGATGAGAATATATTAGCATTCAAAACGAAGGAAATTTTTTGTTAATGAAGTCGCGTATTTCATTAGGCACAAACACTTTTTCAAGAGAGAGAAAGAGTGAGTTAAAATTTGCATCGAAATTAAATGTCACGTAATTAACACACTAGCCGTTAGCTCCTACTATAGTGCTTTTCTTTGCTGAATAATTTGTATTCTAGTAGCAGCTTCTCATTTTAGCTGATGATGGTACTCTAATTACTTGCATCTATGCATTTGCAAGTTCACATTAAAAAAAAAACTTGCTATTAACTATTTTTTCAGGTAAAAACTCACATTTTATGTACATCTTTAAATAGGCATTAACCATTTTCAAATGTCGATGGACGATTGATAGGAAAGTTTCTTGAACTCTAAAACTTTTAAATTCGTATCAAGAAGACGAAATGTAAGTACGTACGCATCAAAGGCAGCCATGGCTGGCAGTAGAGTCTGACAACAGATGAATATAATGTGCACGTAGCCGTTTTCTGAATACGAATAATAAAATTTATTTTGGTGGAATGTTCCGTTTTTTTTTACTATAACGAGAGTTGAGTAAACACTCGTTATGCTTTTATTACTTACTTTAGACTTATGTATTTTCCATTTTTTTTTTTTTTTTTTCATTAATAAAACATACTCGTATTTATAAAGAACTCATCGCAGCGAAGAAGAAAATTCGTTTCTTATCAATTTTTATTCAATAAAAACAAACGTGTCGAATAAATTTGGGTTTTCACTTTCCCTCCATCACTAACAACTCCCTCGATCCGTGTTTTTTTTTTCGTCTATTCTCTCGCTTTTCTTCCTTCTTTATATAGTGGTGATTGATTATATTGTGTGCCAACCAAACGAATTGCTAATCAATCAAACGAAAATACTGACAAATTTAATGCGATATCCTTTTTGCAGGCGAACGGCCAATATGCCAAATCAGTTAACAGGATTCAGTTAGTTTAGCGATAAAATTAAACAAGTTTTAAAAATAGTTTCCTCAAATTTTCTTTGCCCACTAGCAGCTAATAGACGAATAATTGATAATAATTATAGCTATTAGTCTACCAATCAGCCTTAAATTTTAACCCTAAATTAACCTTCATTTCTTTGTTGGCATTTCATTTCCCTACTGCTGCTGCTGCTGCTGATGATGATAAACTTTTCAACTTTGAGTTCGAGTATTCCCAATAGATTGTCATTGTGGAGGGAGCAAATGGACAGATACAACTACACCTGTCAAGAAAAGGTCGTTTTTGCTAATTCCTACGTATCCATCCGTATCCATACTTAGAGGCATAACATGTTTGTTTATTCAAATATTTGTATCTAGCTAAAAGGGCACAATATTGAATATAATTACTAGCTGTAGGTAGATAGAATAAATTGCTGAGATGAACCTTGGCATTTGTATAGGTATAAAAAGAATGATGACTATTATCTGATTGGTGAATCCTGATTGCATACCTGTGTGTTTTGGCGATCGATGTTGCCACGTCGTGGAATATTTCTATTAAAACAATTCCAAAATAATCATTGTTTATTTTGAAACTTTATTATTTCACGTACATTGTCAAATCATATTATCATACTATTTAATTTATTCATTCTAATTAATATTCAGTCAAAAATAAATTATTTACAATGTAATACGCACATTTCGAAAATCATTTTAATTATTAATTTGCTAACCACCAGCACTACCAATGACACATATAATGTATATTGTGAAATATATATGTGTTTATGTCCAGGAGAAAATGGGAAATGTAAAACAATCATTATGCATTACTCATAATGTGAGAATAGAGAGAAAATTTAACACAATAAACAATTCTTTTGTTAAAATATGCAGGATGAGTAACGTTTTTATGATGTTTTCTCTCGATTATAATAAATATTACGGGGAACTTATTCAACAATTACTTAATAAAATAACAAACTGTCGTACTTTTAAATCTTTTAAAACAGACGCCAGAAAAGTTTCTAAGAAAACTATTGGTGAAAATCTGGCAACATTCGATTGCTCAACATTCACCAGTACTACGATACCACGAAATGAAATGAACCTCTTTAACGACCTGAACTATAGGTAGATAGATAGAGGTACTACTATTATAACTGTAGTTTTTTTTTCTATTTTTAGTAGCAGTTAGTGTAGTACCTTCGTGACAGTGGTAGTAGTACTACTACCGATACTTTACCGTTCTAAAACATTATTCTATTCAGAAACGAAACTGTTTACTAGCAAATAAAAGAACAATTCTTTGAATGTTGATTAAATAAGACTATTGTGTTTTTTCGATCAGTTTTGTGATGAAGTATCAGTGCATCTGTCCTGTAGGAAATAAAATGTGCGTTTGTGTGTTAGTTTAATTGAAAACTAAGTTAATTGATGCTGGTAACTTGTAAGTACCTAGAACAGATTATTCGTTGATGATGAAATCATCAAATAGTTTTAATTTGAACAAACCCAGTAGCTGTTCTTATTGTGTGGCCTCCTCGCTGTACCGATTTTGTTCTATTATAAAAAATCATAAATTTTGCATAAACATTCCAATGTGATAAATTTCAATACAAAGAAATAATAATCATTATAATGGAAAGGTCGTTTGCTATTTTAACAAGTTACCTACCTATCTTTTATCTACCTTTATATAAGTACCTATTCGTAGGTACCTACATTCCAATACCAGTTTTCTATACAAGAAGAGAATAAAGAACAACTCGTGGTATATATCTTATGATAATTTTGTTAAAGTACTACAGTAGTTGTTTTAAGAAGAAAACGACAGGCACAAATAAGAATTTTTAGAAAATTTTCTCGTCGTTACTAATGACGTAATCAGCCGCTCCTCCAATTAATTTCCATTAAAATTATATCAAATGAATAATTCATTGTCTAATTACTTACGATGCATAAATATACATCTCATTCCTGATGTTAATACGTAAATAATGCGTGGGGAAAGCATTCCTTTCCAGTAGACTAGAATTTGCTTGGTCCGATTTTTAATTGTTCGTTTTTTTTTGCATTGTTGATCCTCCCACATCCGTTTTTTTTATATCGAAAAGTAACTGTCTTTATTTATTTAATCAGATCAGTTTAAAATCTCTACTGCTTTTTTTAAATGGAAATATAATATACTTTTGCTAAAGCATGGCAATCTGAAGTACATATAGGTATTTGAAAGTTAAGTCCTTTTTTTTTCGTGCTTTTCAATATGTTGCATTCAGACTAATTTTGAAATTTAGTTTCATCATTTTTTTTTTCAAATCCTCGAATAGATTCAGAGAGAATTACCATAAACTCAATTCGGGCGCTATAAATTGCGAGCATACAAAGAGTGACAGCTGCCTAAGGGCCATACCATGTACCCCAATTAATTAGTGTATTGTAGTAGATTGCACTAGAAAATGCATGATCTGGCCGATTTATTCATTTCTTTTTTTTTCAATCATTAGAACAAGAATAGTCCATTCGTCGTCATTTTTTATTATTTTTTTTAATTCAAAAATACAAAAGAAGAATAATTATAGATGTAAAATGTGAGAACGTCATGAATTCAATTTAAACCCCTATGAGATATTATTTCTATTTATCTATAGTAGAATATACGTTGACACAATTAATTTATTTTCAAATTTACTGATATGCTTATGCATTTATAGATATCCCATATTTCACTTTGTGAGTTCAGTAGGTACGAGTATATGTAGATTGGTTTTGATTTTCCATTAGGGTATGTTGACAGGAACTGAATTATAATGATAATAATGATATGCTTATGATTCAGATTTGCTATATATATGTATATTAGACTGGATTACTTAACATCTTATAACTGCTTTCCTTGTTTTCTTGTTTCTTCAAAGATTATCTAAGTCAATTGCTATAAGTAATTAATTAAAACGTTATGTAGTTGTATATGTAGATATTCTCGTAAGTTTCTTTGCTAATATAATTGTTTACTTTCACTGTATGTGTGTGTATGTAGACAAGTAGCGTTTAGATAATACTAATAATACGGATATAGCGGCATTTATTTAACTGTTAATACTTTACTGTTAGATGTTTTTATTGGCCTAATTAAAGCTATACTATATATTTACATATAGTAATTTTCTTCACCTGTAAAAATTTCCCTAAGTTATATTAATTAGAATAGAAGGGGCTTTTGCGCCCTAACCACGACCATCATCAGCAGCACCACTAAGTTACCTCGTTTATCATTGTTATTTAATTTAAATTTCTCGCCATTTTGCAATACAACGAACAATCTTACGAAGTAATCTCCAGGAACTTGAATGTATTTTTTATTATTATTATTTTTTTTTTGGTTTCTCACAAGAATAGAAAGCATATTCGCAATTCATAAAATTAATAAACAATATAAAAAGATATTTCTCTTCTTGAGTGTTGAGATTATATGCATTGTTTCGTTTTTCATTTGGAAAAAGATTTATTAATAAGAAAACAAAAAAAAAACAAACAGGATATGAAGAAATCCGTTTCTATTCAATTTTCGAAGATATAACTGTGGCGTGTAGTAATTTTCGGGGAAACTGTGCAATGAGGTAATTAGATGCTTTGTTCTAAGGCCGGTCACACATATCTCAGGGCAGCATCAGTAGAATTGATCAAATTGGTAGCTTTTCAACAATACATGAACCAAAAATATTAATTCTATGGAGAATTTATTGACGCTGAAAGAACTAACCGCTTCGGCCAATCGTCTCATAATCATTTAACAGCTACATTAATATAAATTGACAAACTACTAATCCATCATTTTCACCTTTTTATCAAGATTGGATCCGATGGAAAATTCCGTTTCATTTTTCATAAATCCAGCACGCACATACACACAAATCAATAATTAAGTCAAACAAAAGACAGCAACGACGCCCTGAACATAAACAGATTGTTAAAACGTGGTCCAGGATGTCCTGAAATTACTTCAGATTTAGTTTAATGGACCGCATCGTCCAGTCAGTCTCTGGACCCCACACGGAAAATCTGATAGGATTATGGTTTGAGTGTATACCGAGTGGTGGAACGAGAGGTAGGTTTTACTGAACATGTTGCGGTTGAATTGTTGTTCTATATCATTGTTTTTATTTATTATGGGGGATGAACCGCAACAAAGCCAGCATATTTCTCATAGGAAGGCATGTTGCTTTGTATGGAAAACATGATCCTGTAGACTTATGTAAACTAGCTTTAATATTGTGCTCTCGTACAAGATGATGAAGACGACGACGATGATGATGATGATGATGATGTTGTGTTTTAGTGTATTTAAATGATTTTCGAGGTCACAATGACACAATTTTTGCGAATGCAAATTTCGTCTTTCTACTTTCTTTTTGACTTTAATGTTATTATGCTACTTTTTCTTCAATTGTTTTAGTCTGCTTCTTTATCTTTCTGGAAGTAAAAAGACATTTTAATAAATAATCTTAAATGGCATCATCATTTAAATCTACCATCCAGCCATCTGGCAACTGTTTCAATTCTTATTTCTCTTCTGACAAAATTGCACCATTAAAAACCCTTCCTTCAATATTCATTAAGGCCAATCGGAAAATGGGCCATTTATTTACTGACGCTTGAATGAATGGAAAATGGTTGTAGCAGGGCTAAAAAGCACTATCACAAATAGAGAACCACTAAATAAAAAGGAAAGAGAAAAAAAAAATGAAAGAACTAAATGATTGGTCTATTTGTCGGTCGCGGTAGCTTATGTCAAGGAATTAGGAATTATCTTAATCTTCAATTCATAGAAAATGGAACTTATCATGTATGAAGTTTTTAATTTATTTTCGCAGATATAAACACGCACAAATTTCATTTATGACACCGTCACGTAATCTGTTATCTTTCTACCTAAAGGAAGTAGCTGACATCTATTTTTATCGCACCGTAATTAATTAATGTCACTTTTAGAATTTTGCACAAACACACACACACCTTCCAAAAAAACGTTGGATGATTTTTTTTTAACCAGTAGTCACATTTTCGTTGTTCAACTAAATAATCTCGTTAACTTAACTCTAAACACACATACACAGGTATATGTAAATTCCTTTATTTTCTTTAAATATAAACTAAACTAACCTAATTTAAATCATCTATTTAATAACCAGAACACATTCTCCACCTAACCTCTTAAAATATCGCCCTTCAGTAAATGTATTGCTTACTACCACAAACTAACCAGCTACAACTCAGTCAGGAATCAGGAGCTTCCTATGACTTTACTAAACTAAAATATAACATTTTAAAATGTAATTTTAACCATTAGATTTATATGTAGATAACTAAAAAGCATATAGATGTAGCATTAAACTAAATAAAATTTGTATATACTATATATATATATATATATATAGTAATAAAGTTAACCCTTTTCTACTGAATAAACGTCGCAGAGCAATTCCAACTTATGTACGTTTTAATCTATGTAATTTTAAAATGGAATACTAATTAGTTTGGCGAATGCTTGGTTTATTTATTTGTTGGTTGGCTGGCTGGCAGGAAAATATGGCAACGAGATAAAATAATGTGGAATATAAAGACGGAAAAGTGTAATTTTGAATTACGACCTTGAGAATGAATCATAAGTTATCGAGCAACAGCAACAATCTAAATAGTTGAAAGCATTACACGAAATTTTGAAATCAATCAATTTGCTTCGGTTTCTTATACAAATTTTAATGAAATTTGTGGTTTTATTATCATACTGCGACATTACTCTTTGGAAATACCAAACGAGAAAGAAATATCAAAATAATTCAATAGCAGCTCAAACGAAAAATAAACAAGAAACCAAAAGAACTAGGTAGTAGAGCAAACACAGATCTACTTGTATGTATAAAACGATTTCAATTTCCATTTTTCCAATTTTCACTTAGTCGAGTTGCATTTTATTGCATTTATTATTTTTCTTATTAAAGGAAAACTATCAAGGAATTCGCGTTCTTTGTGAAAATGATACAAACGAATTTATTTGTTATGGAAATTCCATGTCAATATATACATATCAATATAGGAAATATGTAGTCGTTTATTGGAATCGATATGAATCGAATATGGACAGGCATACTAATAATCTTTGAAAGAAATATAGATAGATACCTATGGAAATATGTGTGTGTGTGCGTGTGTATAAAGAGAGAACAAGAGTATTTTTATTTCCTAAACAATAAACGATGAGAATATCTTCTATTTAATAAAATCAAGTGTTTTGTGTATGTATGTTTTAACGTAGTACGTCCATATCCTACCAATTATAATTAACGTGAGCTAGTATAGATTAATGTTGCGAACCATAAAAAGTACGATTGGTTAAAAACAGATCATCATCGTGTTCTTCAATTTCCCATTAAAAATTCTCTACTTTTTCTATTATTTATACAAAAACTTTTTCTCGAGAACTCTCTCATCAGAAATTTTCTCAAATTAAAATTTGAAAACTAAATTAATTTCAAATCTTTTTCCAATTCAATTCTCTCGCACTACAGTAAGTAAGTGAGTACATATAATATTTGTGTTGGTTCTTATGTAAATATTTCTTCATCTATTAAACAATTAAAAAGTTTTCTTGCCTCGAAACGATCGTCGGGAGATAGAGAACGATTTTCATTCATTCAAGTTTAAATATTCATGAACACATTAATTGTGTGTGTGTTCTCATCAGCAATTGCGAAATATTCAATTTAAGTAAAAGAAATGTTTTAATTAACAATTTTTGTGCCATTCAGAAAATGATTGCTGATTCTTGCTACTGTTGGGAAGCATCAATTTAATTTCCATGGGAAATTAATGAAACTATTTCATAGATTAATAGAAAAACAGCTCCGAAAACAGAAACAAAACGAACAATTTTCACATGAAATAAGCAAATCGAAAGACAACAATAAAAAAAAAAAACATCAAAACGAAACAAAAGTTTTCTGCTCGTTAATTAATTTTTCTACACCGCATTTCTTCAGCATGGCGTTGAGATTTTCATAATAATAATAATAATAATAGTAAACGAGAGAAAAAGCCCGTTTCGTTTGCCAACGAATTCAATTGCATATTATTAAGGAAATTTGCATCAGTTTCAATTAAGATTTTCCAGTTGGAAAAGTTAATACCGAAAATAACACGTTGTTGTGTTTAAGTCTAAAGAGAAAAAGTAATTTTACAATGAAAAGGTATACACTTCAAGTCAATTTTTTTCATTTCAATTTTTTTTCCTCGCCAGAGATTAAATCACTTCGTTGTTATTGAGTGCGGAAAAATTTAATTACGGTTTCTTTTTTTTTGTATGTGTGTGTGCGGAGAAGGAAAATCCATTACGCTAGGTTGGTTCTAATTTGAATTTATCTATATATATATATATATATATATGTCTAAAGTTTCCCAAAATAGCTCAATATCGAACATGGATCGATCAATCGATCAACGGCCGGCTAAACAAATATGATGAAAAGTCTATATAGTATATAATCTCTCATCATAAACTGGTGCACCGTATATTTTCATCATCATTGTCGTCATTCCCTTTTAGTTTTCCCAAAAAGGAAATTGCCTGCCAGGCTCCCGAAAATTCGAATTTAAGCGATGCATGAATACATGCAAATTCAAAATCTTGTTAAAATGTAAAATAAAGCACATTCAACGTTACTTCTACTTTTTTCCATTTGTTTTCTTCTTATTCTTCTGTTGCTGCTCCTGCTGCTACTTTCTATATGTATATATGTAAACCATTTACACCACAGTAATTTTACTTTTAACATTCAACCATTTATGTGGCAGGAAAATCGCTTTGTTAGCGTATGTGTATGTACGAGTTTTCAGCTTCAATTTAGTTAGGATGTTAAGATAAACGTTTATTTTCACACTTCCTTGAACCGCACACTATATCTTTAGTACAGCTTTTGCTTATGCCCCGTTCAGAGCCAAACTCCAAAAATCCCATATAATGTCTTGTTCCCTTCTGCAAAATGGAAGATAACTCTTTTCTGTGAAGGCTTTTTTTCCTTTTTTTTTTTTTTGTTATTAACAAGCAGTAAAAAACTGGTCTTTTCTTTAAAATTTCTGGCATGGCATAAGTCCAGATTATACTCTACACTGTCACTCATTATTATACTCTTAACAATTTTATCTCTTGCAAACGAGTAACTATTATACTCTCCTTGACAGAAGACGAAAAAAAAAAAAAGAAATATTCTTCCTTTTATGTGTGATAAACATAAAAGAAAATTCCCAGTTTTCCTTTCTAATCTTTTTCTATAAAATATATACTATATTTTACGAGGGATCCAGGTGACACACCAGCGCTTTCGCTTTGTCAGAAATCGTAAAAATGTTTGGAAATCCTACGATGACTTAGCGAATATTGAACATACTTACTACGTATGTACATGATGTGTGTGTGTGTGTGTGGGTATGGGTGTTCACTTTGTCATAAAAATTTCTGTTGATGATGAGCTTATAGATGACAAATTTGATTATGGCTTTCAATGTTGAAAAATGTCACTTTTTAAGATAGTTAGGTAACATTTGAATCAATTCAAAAATTCTTTTTATATGTTATTGGAAAGAGACTCTACTAAATATACAAAGCAGTTATTTTTTTACATAGTCTAAAAATGCTGTCACATGGAAACTACTCTCAACGATGACAATCCTCTCCTCCCTACACCCACGAACCCCATTTTTCTTTTATAAGAGCTAGAAGCATTTGCAATCATCGCATGAAACTGCATGGGAAAAGAGCAGAATTCTGGAAAAAGTGAAAAAAGAATAAGTTGCTAGAAAAGTAAATGGAAAATATGTATATGAATGTGTGTACTCGTATGTTTGGAATAATTCAAATTTCAACCACTATTAAAATGCATTTTCCCAAAAGAATTTCCCATGCAGAGAAGAATAGATAAAAATGTAACAAAAAGAAGAGAATTAAAATTGCGGATTTTGTGGATGTGAATACAACACTCTGTTAATGATTTGGGAAATTATTAGCATTTTTTTCATGAAAAATCAATTAGGAATTTTATGGAGTTGTAAAAAATTGTAATACAAATCAACCATTTTCAACACTATCTGAAATTACATATTATTGAAACTAGCCTTTTTTTATTCAGTTTTAATTAAAACATTCAATTTATTGATTTTACTGCCATGAAAAATTCTCTTTGATTCAAAAAAAAAAAAAAAACATTAGAATCTGATATGTATTGTCGTTTTTTCATGTTTTTTTTTTTACAAAAAGCTTCCATTGACTACACAATCCACTGACAAATAATTAATCGAACACTGAAAATGTATATTTTCAGTTAACTGGTTTTAAAAACCAACGATTTTATTAACATACAAATTGATAAAAGAATTAGGAATTTTTTTTTACAAAAAATCTGATATAAATTTCTATATTCATTCTGCCATCATTATTTAAATCGATTATTTTGCCTGGAAAATAAATTATTGTTCGCCTCTGGCAAGCCAAAGCACAAGCCCCAAATATGTTCAGAAATATTCACATAAAATCGCCTGGTTTATGATCGTCCAGAGGCCAATTCCAACAGTATCGCTTTCTATTTTTTACTTTTCTTCTCTTTATTGAGAAATGTTTTTTTTTTGTGTGCTGCCTTTAAAAAAAGAGAAGCTCCCAATATATACTGTTACGTTTGTGCGAGTTGTCTTTAAATAATACTTAAGGGCATGGAAAAAGGGTAGAATTCCATTATATCGGATCCTAAAGATCAGGTGTGACTAACAGCTTTTCTGGTGAGGAAAGAGCTGCGGATTTGGCGCCCAAATGGTAACATTTGTTCCCTATTATTTAATTAAGTGAATTTTTTTTTTCGAAGTTCAACCCTGACGTGTGGAAAATCATGCAAAATATGAAAAGAAAATTTGAGGTCGACACCGAATATCCTGTGTTCATCTGCGTGTTGAACCCTTGATCCATTTTTGGTATATATTTTTTTTTTTTTATAATATAAAATCGCATAAGAAATCACCATCGCTATAACCATGGGCAATAGCAGCAGCAGTAGCAGCAGAGAAAGCAAAAAGCCTTTATTCGTTCCGGCATTTTATGGGTCTGGGTAGCTCGTAAAAATAAAACTTTTTCCAAACTTATGGAATTACAATAGTGTATCCGGCTCGAAGGACTGAACTTTGCAATTTCCCCAGACGAAACTTTAGCATAAAAAGGAACCTCAACGTGAAAGACGATATACTTAGGAGCAGTATGTGGAAAATGGAAGCTGCGTTTCTCTACCTACCTATCTACTTACCTATGTACCTTATCGTACGTTACTAGAATTTTATTCGGATAATTTTTCGATAATAAAGAGAAAAGTGAAAATTCAAAGGGCAACAATAAATTCCCCTAATGTGGTTGATTTATGAAACGATAAATCAAAAATTGAATAAAAAAAAAACAGTAAAAGAAAAATCGAATCAAGAAAATTTGTATCAAATTTATTTTCGTTGTTATTTCTCACCTCGACAGTTTTTCGTTGGCAATTTTCAACTCTTCGAGTTTTTGCGGTCCAGTCACACCCCATATGACATTGTCAGCTTTTCCAATAAAAGAATTCGTTGCTGCCGTAGTTGAGAACCGAATAGAATGAATAGAGGTCAATTTGCCAACCAACTGGAAATCTTGCCCTGGGGAACTTCGAAGGACAGACATCATGAGAGTTGATGCATTTTTCCGGTTTATTTATTTTTTCACGCCATGACAAAATTAACTTAATAAATTTCCTATTTATGATTGATAATAATGGACTCTAATGCGATTTAGTAAATAGCATTACCGGAAAACTGTTAGAGGCAGTGCAATTGAAACAATTGATTTTTTTATGGGTATCATTACAACAATTCATTCGTGCGAATGAGAGCCACCATCGCGTCATTGCAATCCGCCAATGACACCTGCCTAGATGATATTGAATATCAAATATTCGATGGAAATATTATTCATTACGATGCGATCATGCAAATTTAATTAACATCCGAAGGGGATTTGGATGAGATGAGCGGTGCGGGGCATTGGACGACAATTGAATCAGTGAATAATTTCCATATGGCAAATACGTTCAAACTGCAAATCAACATTTTATCTTTTCCAAACATCACAGTAGAGTTTGATAATTACATATTATAACTGTATTAAATTACAGCATGCAGATGTGTATGTCTGCATATAACAATGTTGATGCTCTCAATTAAATTGCATCTTGACAAAGCCTTCCATCTTGTCATAAAAGCATATAGGAGAGGATACACAGACATTCACGTGTCAAAATACCTAGCATCCAGCATGTATCTTCTTACATTGCAAAGCCATGCTGCACTTCATTAAAAGTTCATGAACTTTAATGATTACAATAAGCTCTTAACTTTTGTTGTAGATTCAGGTCTTGTTAGGTGCCGGAAGCATCTGTTTTGATTGTTGTTCAAGATTTTTTTAGGTGTTTATACTCATTGAATGACAAGAAGAAAGACAGATGCTTGGAAAAATATCGACAAAGTACTCACTCTGGATGAAATTAATTAATTCTTTCATCCATTTTTCCATTTGCTAGAAGCTGTTGATGCAAAAAAGGCAAACATTAAATTCCGTTCATTGTAAATGAAATTAAATTTAATATTGCTCTTCGCTGAGCAGATAAACCAATTTTAGTATTTATCTTTTTGAAGTTTATTAATACTTTCAAATGGATATAACCCTTTGCGAATCTATCTAAGTATGGATAACATTTCCGAATCGGTGCGAATTTTATTATTGTGCAATAAAAAGTATTGTTTATTGTTTGCTTTTTCTCTTCTATCGCTCTCTTCTATGCATATACATACATTTTCCGTTCGTTTCGCTTAATCCGATCGTAAGAACTAATGGTATTAGCTTTTCCAGGAAAAAAAAAAGAACACGGCAAAAGGGAAGTGGAAGAAAAAGAAGCAGTTTATTTTTGTTTAAGTACCATTTGCAAGTCCTACTGGGATAATTTTTGTTATTTAAATGGTTGTTTTTTTACTACTAATTTCCTGCTTTTGTTTTCCTTATTTGTAGAGCCTTTTTTTTTCATAAAAATTGCTTTGTATTTTTTTTTGTTTGAATTCAAATAAAAAGCGGGTTATTCCAGGTTGGGAGTGTTTTTCGTCTAGAAATCCATTCGCCGTATCGACGACATGAAATCGTCATTTTAAAATTGATACACCAAATTTCCATAAGGATTTTTTCGGAAATGTAGATTTACTTACTCGAAAGTCTGAGTCTGACATGCAGACATTGAAATATAGCTTCGTATTCGATTTATGGATAAACAACTTTGGTAAAATTTCGGTGTGTTCAAATCCTTTTTCACCACCATATTCCAAGCCATTTCGAAAAATTCTTTTCAAATATAATTTATTTTTTCCTTGCTCCTTTTTTTCCCACAAATTTTCTATTTTGTCATTTAACAGCATTAATTCAAGTCGATAATAAAAACGGTCCATCGTTCCAAAATAATAAAATAGAAAAAGGATCCTTCCTATCTTACATAATATGTAGTCGTAGTGGTTGGTTGTGATGGTGGGATTGCAGTCGTAGCAGAAAGTCCATTATGAAATTAAAGCTTTGCTGAATGCGACAATGCTCTCTCTCTCTATCTCTATTCGTTGCTCATCTTTTTTTTATATAAAAAAGCTGAGAGAGAACAAAAGGACCAAGGGTTACTTTGCCATCATCATCATCTTTCTGTAGTTGGAACAGAACATAACAGAACAGGCCGAGCACAGTCTCATGCTTTGCTAGGTCTGGACCTTTGGAACATCTGGCAAATAAACGAACAATTGAATTTGTTTGTTTGTTTGGAACATGAAGAATATTCATAATGGAAACGATTCATAATTCGTCCTGTTTGTTTTGCTCGTCTGTGAATAATGTGGTGAAAAATGTTTGTTTTTGATTTTAACGTGTGTGTGGGTGTGTGTTGTTGTGTTTATTTACTTTTGTCCGTATGTGTGTGAGCGATATTTGTGATGTTTTGTCATTTTGAAATTGTAATTTTAAGTTTGCTGAAATTTTATCAACTAAATTAATTCGAGAGAGAGATAAACAGATTTTAAATCAATTTTTTTTTTTGCTTTTTGTATTTTATGGTGGCTGGCCAATTTGAATCAATATTGGAGCAGGACAGCAAAATACCTGCCCGCCTGCCAATGTTAATCCGAAAAGATGTAAAATTTATGTATGTATTTACTGGATTAACAGTAGGATTTTAATTAATTTAATTGAAGCTAGTTAATTTAGAAAGCGCGAAAAATAAAACATTATTCTGTGCCTCGTTCATCTGGATTCAACATATTACGTTAAATTTGCACATTTATCAAACTTTCATCTCCCCACAACCATGTGCCATCTTTCTTTCTCCATCAAAACTATATAAATTTCTATTCTTATATTATAAAAAAGAAGCAAGCAGAAGCAGCCGGAACCATTCAAAAAAGTTTTCCCAACAACATACAAAAACAGCATCCATCATTTTTAACGTCTTAAACGATTGAGACGCCGCACATCTTTAGAAATCTCTTAACCTACAAGCAGCAGGCAATAAAAAAACGAGAGAGAAGAAGAAATTCCTGCCCTCGGTTTTCTAAAGGGAATAGAAAAAAAATACCCTTCAACGGGCTACCACACCACAGACATTTTGAACGTGTAGAGAGCAGGAGAAAGAAAAGATACAAGGGAAAATTTAACCGTTTGACAATCCTTTAATGTGACAGACGTTAAAGACATCGTTAAATAGAAGACGAGCCTTATCGCTTATCAGAGGCAAAAGAGCGGAATACGCCTATTTCGGATTAGAGAAGGGTTAAATTGGTTCATTAGATCAATCTAATGAAATTGGGGTTGAGCCCAAAAAAAAAAAAATAATAATAATATTTTTTTTTTGCAACCGTTGCTGTAAGATAACTGTTGTTGTTTCACATGAAAACATAACAATAAAATTGGGGATGTGTGAAGTAGACGAGCAGCCTGACAAATTCTTGAGGTTTAATTTTGAAAGGATAAATTCACGCAATGTGTAATAAAAACAGCATGACGTAGGCTTAGTCATTTGCTGCCATTTAATGAGTTTTAGCTGGAAGTAATATTTCCCAAGATTGTGAACAACAGCCTTGATTAATTAATTTTTTTCAACAATATTAGAGTAAAGTGAACAGCCAATTTTCATCAATTCCATGGATCGATACATCCTTTACATTATAGTAGAACGCCACTTGCGTTTCTTGCGGTTAGAATTGGAGCGCATAAAATTGCTTGTGCCAATAACACTATTTTCTAGATGACATTTAATCCCTTTCGAACTCTAAGAGAAGAAAAGGAAGAAGTTTTCCTTTCTTTATATTTTAGTAATTTTCTATTTTTAACTGCTCTCTCGTTTTTCATGATTTAATCCATGGTTTAAAATGAAATTTGAACAAATTAAACGTAAATTTGTGTAGTCCTCATCTACCTACTCAACGGTACAAAATGTAATCGAAGCAATGAACGAAGAAGAAGAAGAAGAAGAGAGAATAGAAGAAGGAATTAAGCCATATAGAGCGGGAGAATGATAATTTAATTTTCCAATATAAGGATTCTCTTAATTCTTAGGTAATGTGGTATTTTCTTATATTTCTTAGCGCATTTTCACGTAAATGTCAGCTCGTTTTTCCCTGTTTAGTTTTCGTAATCGAGAGAACCCTTACTCTTCTTCTTTCCATCCCTACTACCTTATCATCATCATCATCATCATTTACCGTCTGCTTTCTCATGGATATATTTAGATTTAGGACGATGGCATCGTTAATTTTGCTTGGAAAACTATGTATTGTATGTACCTATAAATTGTGTTCCAGTTATAGTTTTTGGGAGAAAATAATGAACAAAGCAACGTAGAAACAAGCTGCAAAAAAAAAAACGAACTAGAGGACAACAATGCCGTAGATTATCGGAGCAAACAAAACATCGATTTCTATTTTGCTCGGATACTAACGATGGAAGTTCGGCGAGTAAAAATACGCCACTAAAATACTAGGAAAAATTTATTGCACTATTTCCATTTTACACACCTACTATACGTATACGAGAAGAATCTTTCGTTTTTCGTTTAAATTATATTAGAACGTGAATAAAAGAGATGAAAATAAAACTACTTAAGTATGATAATGGAAATTGTCTTGTAAAATGTGTCGTACACTTTCAGATAGGTAGGAGAAGATTGGAAATTCCCTAGTAGTAAAAGTTTATTAAAATGCATCCAATGAAAAGAAAACATTAAACCATCAACAATATAAAGATACGAAGTGGAAGAACTCACTAAAAGAAAAGAAAATAGGATGAACAAATAGAATTTGTATTTTCCATAGAAATGCATTCTATGCTTATATCCCTCTCCTTTCTACTCGCCACCGTACACACACACATATTCATTTTTAAAGCCCGCATATCTGATCCCCCCCCCCCTTGTTTCAGTTCGAATTAAATGCACAATTTGTTACACAAGCTGGAATTGTGCTGCTCAATCTACATATTCATTTTTGAGAAAACTATTGTTTTGTTTGTTTCACTAGTCTTGTATTATTATGGCTATGAAATGAAAAAAGAAACATTTCCCCTGGAAAATATATTCATATCTTATTATTAAGTAAAACAAAAGAATTTTTCTCTAATGAATTTCAGTGTAAACAAATCAATTTTCAGCTAGCAAATTTAATATGAGCCGAGGAAAACCTTTGAAATTACCCGTTTTTTTTTCCTTGTTGTTTTCTTCTTCCCATTTCGACACACTACTAATACTACCGACTACTGAAATTTTAATATCGAGAAAGCAAAATAAGAAAAATTCGAAGCTCTGTAATTTTCTCTCAAAAAAAGCGAAGAAGAAAAGAAAAAATACTTCAATTTTGCTTTCATTCAACGAATAAAAAAGAGGAAAGAAAACTTTACGCTTTTCCGATTATACAACAAAAAAAAATGTAATAATTGAAAACAACATCATTCGGGATTTTTTTTTATATCGGAAACGACGTACATGTTTTCATTAACCCAAAAAAATAAAACTTCATGCATAAAAAATATGAGCATCAACTCCACAGCGTCAATATTTTGACGTTTCGCCTAAATTTTACGACGACTATATAGAAAAACGTGGGGGAGGAATTGTAAATAGCCTTAAAAGATTCGGCACTCTGGGGAAAGCAAAACGCCAATATTGGAAAAATGCATACATCTAGTTGGGGTAAAAAGAAGCTAAACGTAATCTGGTCTCTGCTCTCCCTTCCTTTCTCATAACATTTATACAGGGATCAACATATCAATTCAATATAATTAATTTTCAATTAAATTTCGGTTTAAAACAAAATCACAGAAGGCAGGGCTGGATGAGAATCAACAACAACATGAACAACTCAATAAACAAAACTGATGCTACTCTAACACCATCCTCCATTTACAATTTAATAATGTTCTGTTATTGGCAGTCTTGCCAGCAAAGACAAACTGAATTTTCCAGATGTAGGGATACATTGTTATAATTTCTGGATACGTCAATTCAATGTGTGTATTTCTGCCTGTGTCTGTATACATATACATTTCCTCCTTTTCAAATGTATACTCTGTCGAGGGGAGAAGCATTTATATTCACACACATTGAATTGAAATATATTAAATTTTATTACTTCAGCAGTATAATGGCGTTTGTCCTGCATACAGCAGGTATTCATCTTCTTTATTGATTTTGTTGTTAACTTTATAGCAAATTTGGAAAAATTTCATGAAAAATAACACTACAATTAAGACGTCACTTAAAACTAACAGCAAAAATAATGAAGGTAACCATTTTTTATAACATCTATTTTAGTCCCGCTTTTTCACTATCGATAATAAAATCAATAACATCGATAACTCAATAAATGTCAGTATAGCAATTAAACTAAATTCAATTTCCACTGCCAAACAGAATAGGCAGGGCAACAATTATTTTCAATTTTTCCTTCTAACGTTCTGTTCTGTTCATTTAGTGTTTAATCTAACGATTTAAACACTCAATTTTCATAGTAGTAGTAGCCAAAATTAAATTAGTGTGTGTGTCGTCCATGAAAATTGATGATGAAAGCTTACCGGTAGTGTATATTAACTTTATCCAACTGGAAATCGATACGCTAGGCAATTATGGATGCAGCAATCTAGAAACACGTTCCTATATTATTAGAGCTAAATTAAATTGCTAAAATGTTTCAAGTTTTCGAAATTTTGCTTTAGAAATATGATAGGATAGGTTTCTTCGGCAAGAAATTACCTTTTTTAATTCTTAATTTTTTCCATTTCGCTTTACTGCACTCATTCGTATAGTACATGTATACAACTCCTTTCTAGTTTCATTTATCTGCTCAATTTCATGAAATGGATGCCACCGCCACCCGTCAAGAAACCACCTGATCAAAAGATTTTATTTGAGATGAAAGTTCTCGTTCGACCCATCAATGAAGAGAGAAAGAAAGAAAAAAAAAAGGTTTCTTGAGATTAGTTAAGATCGAGAATAGTCTGTGAAGTCTATTTGATATAGACGTGAGAACGATATTATTAGCTGATAAGATAAGAAGGTTTTCCTTTGAGAATTCAAGGAACTTTCGCTTTTCCGAAACGAATAGCGAAAAAAATACAGCCAAAGGGAAAATGTCGATTGTAAAAGAGAGTTAATTACGGTAAGAGCCGTATATAAAAGCGAAAAAAAAAGAAGGAATCTGGGCCTGTTTGAAGGTAAACCTAACTTCTAAGAGCTGAATCTTTTCTATGCTTTCTGGCATAAGATTTTCAAGAGTGCTCTCGCCATTTGTTGTGTTCAATAATCTTTTAAAAGTAAGAAAGAGTCGCACCAAAGCAGAGAGCATAATATTAGAATAAATTTCCATCCAATTTTCCAACGAAGATAAATATCTCTCTGTGTACAGCTGCCTGCAGAACAGGCAGCTGTTTATATTAAGTAGGTAAAAGCCTCATCGTTATACCTTATCAAGTTATTGAGAAGACGTTGATTAAATTAAATCATTTCCCTTTCCACTTTTAGTGAATTTATTTAGGGGTTTCCTGTATTATTAATATCCCTAAGGATGCTTCACAACTTATTATACTTAAATAAGAACAAACCAAATAAGATTTGGAGACGGAAGTTTCACATGAATATCCCAAAAATTTCATTACTAAACCTAAACATGTTGTTTGTTTAACCATGTATGAGAAATGTTTATTTATTTGGTGACAGTAAACAGTTTAAATTAATAATGGCATGTTTAAATGTCCTTAATATTATAAATGATTTTGGTGAGAGTCTGGAATAAACTTTCCCCGAACATAACAAAACAAAACTTATAACAAGGAGGCTTAAACTAGACACTAATTACGGACCTATTTCAATAAAATTAAACGCACAAACCAGACGTTCTGGATATATCAGGTTGAGTGGCAGAGAGTGGTAGGAGGGTAGGGAAAAACAAGCGCAACATCATACAATAGAAATGAGATATTATGGAAAGGAAGGAAACAAAAGGATTAACATCAATTCGGAAAATGACAAAAGAGTGAGACACAGATACAATAATGGTAAAAGGATTAATTGTTTTTACCGATTTATTTTAATTACACTCATTTTCTGCTTCACTTTTTTCGATAAGTTACTTAATCCTATCACTATTCCACATTTTTATGTATTGTATCAATAACTTCTTCTCTTTTGTCCTTCCATACGTTCGCCGCAGGGTAGTTCTTTATTTTTTTTTTCATTTCTCTCTTCAATACTTCCATATAGGATAATCCTTGATGATTTCCGTTTCCAATAAACGGTCGAGCTACCGTACAAATTGCTTCCAGTAGAATGATTCGGAACGTTGAAGTTTGGTCCATTGCTGTGGATGATGATGGTCTTTCTTCTCTGTCTTCTTGTGTTCTGTGATGATGGCAAATCGTAGTGGGTATATTTTGGAGATTGAAATCGTAAAAGTCTTTTGTTGTTATGGTTTTTTTTTTGCTTTTGATATTGATTTTTATCCGTTTCTCCTTTTTATATTTAATTGAATTCTAGAAAATGGAAGTGAATTCTCCAGAGAAGTATCAATATTTCTCTGTCTGAAAGGAAATGCACCAGGATATAATTTATAAAAATAATTCCAAAACACATTCCAAATGGAAAACATGCAGCAATATGGATACGTAAATTTTTGAAAATCCGCAATAGGAAAAATGTGAAGCTGCAAATTTTCGAAGGATTTTCCTTGCAATCAGGTAAATCGAACGGGCGTCATCGTATTATCGTTTTTTATTTTCGCCTCGTTTATTGCGGTTTGGGAAACACTTAAAGGGATTTAGTATTGAATTTATATATTAGAAAATACAATGAGGGCCGTATATTTTTTCGAAATTGATTTTTTGAATGGAAAAATATGGATATTCTAATGCGAGCGAGCCAATAATTTTTATTTTATTGTTTGTGCGTTAAGAGCGTATTTTGAATTATTTCCAGTTCGAAGTTTTCCCGGAAATGATGTGTTTTTCTCTCTCATACTTCTACTACCCTCTATATTGGAGAAAATTCTAATTTTGGCATTTTCTAATAAATACGTTGTTCCCCATTGCTCAATTAAGTCAGTCTTTGATAACTGGCGGCTCAATACGCTTCAGGGACGTGGAACGATGAGCCTATCTACATAAATGCTATATGGGAAATTCTTCGCATTTTTCAATGAATATTTTCCAGGCAAGTAATTTAATCGATTTTTTGATTTATAAGCTTTTGGGATTGAGTTCCAGATAATGAAATATGATGTTCATTTGCTTCATTTTTTCGTGTACGTATTTTTTTTTTTTTTTAATTTAAGCCAAAGACAACAGGCTATCCGTCATTCTACCATTTTCAATTGAAGTACCAAGGATAACATTAAAATCTAATTAATTAACAAAAATGGTACCCTTCATCATTCATTCGCATCTCCACATAGTTTCGCGCGTCGATCATGAAAACTTTCGAGACTCTCGAGTCCCGTCAACGTGGTGGTGGTGGTGGCGGTGGTCGTCGTCGTCATTACTAGTTACTACTGTTGTTATTCCTCTATCGTTTTCCTTCTGATGTGGATGGAAACAGAGAGGGAGAGAGAAACACGGCACGGGATACAGGGAGAAAAAGAGAGGAATAGAGAAAGGAGAGTTCTCTCCTCAATTCCGTGTGACGCCAGTTTACGTTCAACTTCATCCACTAGCTGCTGAAGTTAACCGGTAAAGAGATAGATAGAGAGTGTGGAAGGGAAACTGAAGCGAGATACTTGAAGTTGTAGTGTTTTTCAAAGTTGATAGAAACGTGATATTTTGCATTTGCGGCTAGAAGTTTACGTCATAATAATAGGATGATGATATCAACATTGATGAACTAATTATTGAGAGTTATTGGTTAATTTTGGGGCAATTATTTGGGCGACTAATTAAGGTAAGTTGTTTCTTAATTGTTCCTCCAACTTCGTGAAGCTTCGAAACTTTCCAAGATTAAAAGAGAAAAATGATAAAAGAGTAAATTGCAGTTAGCAATCAAACGCATCAGTCATACAGACAAAACTTCCAATGCGAAAGCAATTATATTAGAAGTTTAAAAGGAACGTGCTGAATTTATCTGTAGGACACAATGGCATGACATCGGACGCGATCCGAATGAAATTGTTCTATTCCTTCTGGCGGTATTAAGGTGGGAAGGACGGTGCGGGGCAAAGTGAATGACTCTAAACGAGAAACAAGTCAGGTATTTGAGGGATAGCCGAATAATACCTGTAAAGAAAATATTATATATATATAGATATATAAAAAAAGAGACTTTTGTGGTAGATTGTGGTGGATTTCAGATGAGGTTGGGACATGAGAGTCCCACAAGAGATAAATTGAAAGCTTTTCATAATAATCAGATTATCAACGGTTTAATACACTATTAATATTCATTTTAGTAATTAAGTTTTAATGAATGTCGACTGGATAACTTTCTAAAGTTTAAAATGGCAATTAGTAAAGTTTAATGATGCAAAGTATTACCTCTCTAACTAATGATAATGACCAATCCGTGTTTATTGATTCTATTTTCACAAAAATAACAAAGAATTTCCAATTTTTCTCTAATTTATAGCACAACAATAGCAACACTTGTTACATACATACATACAATATACAAGGAAAAATACGCTTTTCTTCTCTTATTTATTATTTTCTATTGATGAACCTCATCAGCTTTGAAATTTAACGATCAGTTGAGTCTCCTCAACCTTGTGCTAGAGCTGTGTTAATAAAAATTCTATTAAGAAATCTTGAAGCTTTAATATTATCTAACTATCCAGCGTCTTGTACTCTCCATTATTTTGATGTAAGTTAATGAATTCTGGCTAGGAATTTTCTTGTTGTCATGATTGTTTTTCTTAATTCTTAATTAATATTTAATTAAGTATTAATCTTTCATTTGATTTAAAAAGATGATGAAGACTAGATAATGAGAAAAAATCATCTTTTCTTCAGTGTCACCGATTTTTTTGAATAATTACAATTTTTAATTCTTGGATAAAAAATGTAATGAAATTCCTGATGAAAATTTTTGTTCCAGCAATCGTGAAAATTTCCATAATAATAGTAATAAGAACGAACGGGTAAATAAAGTTGGCTAATTTATTTTTTCAAATTTGCAGTTTTAATTTAGAAAAAAATATATTTGTTCATTGCAGCAAGATTGTGTGCAATATTCATTTCAATTTTGTTGGCGCTGTCGTATTTTTAATGAAGAAAAATATTAAATGCCGTGCACGACTTTATTAAGTTTTCATTCATCAGTAGACCTAAGCAATTAAAATTGAATTTACTCTTACTACTATTATTATTATCTAACGAAACATGTACAATACGATACATCATCACAATTTTGCCAAAGCTTATTCATAACATTTCTCGCAAAATAAATGCAGGAGACGACCAAATTGTACTTCTAAAAACTTGACAGTACAATAGACAGAGCACTTTAATAATAAGAATAATAATAATAAATCATAATTGAATGAAACTTTTATAGCGATTGCGGACGAACCCATATACAAAGTGAGAGAAGGAGGCGAGATTTATTTCAATTAAAATTTTCAATTATTATTCCTTCTTGCTTCTTCCTCATAATGCAATTATTATGTATTTGATAACTAAATTAAAAGTACCTCTACACAAGTTATTGTGTATCCTCGTCGTTTGCGTACTCTGTAATTATTATTAGCGAGCTGTGGATGAAAATTAGAAAAGTTTTTTTTAATAGCCCCCCCCCCGCCTTCCTACCATTTCTTTTTATAGAAAGAAAGGGCACTTTGTTTTATAAATTGTAACAATTTAGATTAAATTATCTGTTACATAAGAGAGTGAGGAAGGAATTTTGGCCCTTTGGGTAAATGAATTTTAATTATTTTTATTATTATTATTATGCTTTATAAAAAGTGTGCTTTTTTAGGAATTTTTCTCTAGAAAAAGTTCCTGCATTGTTTTGTACATTAATTTAATGGAAATGAAGGTGCATGGAGACGTGCCTGATACGTGTGCAGTGAATCGGCCATCGCAATGACAATTATGTGCAGTGCTTTTGGTGTCGAGCTTGCGGTAATTTACTTATACAATATGCTATGACTGGACAAGATATTATTATTTATTTTCCCAGCTTTTACAAAGTTTATTACATTAGAAAATACTTTTATAAATGGATAACTTCACATTTTAACTACTTCTTTTTCATCTCATAAAAGTTTAGGATTAATTTAATACTAAATTTGCTCCGAAAAGCTTTTCATTGATATTACAATTTTTTTACACTCGTTCCACACACGTACACGCACTCAATTAAATTAGAGCAATTTTTTTATACTCAAAGAACACAACAAAATTAAATTATCGTCAATTTTTATCCTTTGACATTTTCATCACGTTTTTTTCATTCAGGAATTATCTTTTAGTTTACTTTCCTTTTTTTTCCTTTTCGTTCTTTCTATCCTAAAGTCAATTATTATTATTATTATTATTATTTGTATTATGTACATTTTAGTAATATAGAAAGACAGGGATAGACAGGGAAAATGATACCAACGTCAATAATGCCATATTGCGTTACGCTAGCGATGGATGACATAAATTTCCTGAAAAATGAACTGAATTATTTTTCTCACTCTCATACGCCTTGTGGGAATTACTTGATAACACAACAATAACAACAAGAATAAAAAAGATTTTTTTGCTTGCTTTATTTGTGCGAAACAAATATTAAATTTAATACGCGTGTGGGTTTATATGTCGCTGTGGGTACGGGTGTTTATGTTAACAAATTAAGTTACAGAATTTAATTAAATTCAACTCTCATAAATTTCAAAATCATATTACAACCTGCTTATACTTCGCTATCATCCATTTAAAATGCATACAACTATGAAATTTTATTAGCAAAAATAGACAAATTTGTAGTGGCAAACGTTTTTGTGGTTTTCCTGTTTCATATTATTTTCATCTTGCTCAGTCTCTTGTTTTTACTACTAACGACGACAAACATCTTATTTTATACATAAATCACTAAAAACAACTGTTTACTGACTAGATACTGACTGCTTCTATTTAACGCTTCAAGAACATGCAACTTCCATCGAAATATTCATTCACACTTCTTTCACTTACCTACACCGTAAGAAAATATGTTGATGATGGATTGACTTTAAAATAGTTGCATGTTTCTACTTACATATCGTTTTATCATCAATTTTGTGAACTATATGGAAATATAGGCGAATTCTGACAGGTGCCAATAAGGTATTAAAATTCCATTTTGTTGTTATTTTATTCCATTATTCAGAACCAAGAAAATGAAATTAACGGAGTTATACTGTACTAATATATAATCCACAGTGAATCAGAATGAACAGCCACACACTGACTTGAAAAGTTACACTAAAACAGGGCCTAAGAGGCTGCTGTGATATTTTTCCAATAATATAATCATTTTCCTATCACTACGATGTAGGGAAAGGCAAGCTCTACTCATACTGCTGTAAGAGGAGAGAGTTGACTAAAGGCTCTTTGCACCAGTTAGATTAAGTGAAGTTTAAGCTAAGTGATACTTTCTGGCCCATATAAATTACATTGTGGCTATGGAAATTAATCTGCATTTTAGCTTAAACTTCATCTAATCAAACTGATGCACATCAGTCATCTAAAAGCGAGTGGACTAACAATGTTCAACCTGTTATCAAATAGACTGTCAAAATTGTCGATAAAATTATCTGACGTTCTAAAACTTTAACGACGACTTCACGTTAAAATAAGCAAAACTAAATGGCAATTTTGATAAGTGAATATGACATCACTGTCACAATCAACTGACTGGATAATAAATCCCCTCCTGCTTGACAATTTTAAATCAAAATATTGCGGTGCAATACAGCTATTGCACCAAAAAGTAAATGCAAACGAAAGTAGATCGCCTTTCTCGGAACACAAAAAGTTATCATTACTCTCTGCCGCAATATGATGAAAAATCATACACAGTTTTTCCGGTAAATTTCCCTTTATTACATACTTTTCATTGCACTATTATATTGCATCTATCATATTTTGAAAATATAAAATTTGACCTGCTGCATTATTTACCTATACTATACTAGCACAGAGTGAAAATATTGGGCGAGGAAAATTACAGGAAATGAGAAAAGTTTTCATAGTGAAGAATAGAGACTTCTGTCTTTCTTTATTCTTAAAGTTTTTAGTTGAGATAGAATGTTAGGGGGACTGTATGAAGGAAAGAAAAGAACAAAACATTGAGACGCGACTATATGTATAGGTAGATCACACTCGTAGATGTAGACAATTGTGTGACAGGTTGCTTAAGAAGTTTTTTCATTTATTTTCTTTTTTTTTGTTTTCTTTATTGATGATGTTTATGCAGTTAGTTAAATAGAAAACTGTTTATGACATAGTAAATAAAGTTTTTAATTTATTTATCTATTAAAAAAGTTTGTTATTTAGGTCACTTTTTGTTCAACCCTTTACACAAATTACTGTTTGTTCAAACATTAATTAAATACGTTAACCCTTATAAAATATTGGCAGTTGCTTGCGCCCTTCATTATCATTCCTCATTCAACTTTAAACTTTTCTCATAACTCCGTTTAAAAGTTTCATAAAAAAATATGCTTTGAAACAAGTTTCGCAAATAAATGAAAGCATCTTCAGTACCTACCAATCGGAATTACCTCTTGTTGGATTCCTCCCTCATCGCGCACAAGAAATTTGTAGAGGACATAAAATAGTCACAGCACCAAAAGGAATGTTTGGTGCAATCTCTTTTCCCCTGTCAGCTAATAGCAGATAGTTAGTAAAAGACATTTCCTATATTGCCTAATTTATTTGGATCAATTTCAACTTCCGCAAAATGATATTGGCTAGATGATGATTGGATTGTGCATTATTTCTTGTTGTTATGTTAAATTCGGGATTTGAGATGCCAAGTGAAGGGAAATTGAGGTTAGATTTTACTGCAGGTAATTTTAAACCAAGACTTAAATGTTAATATTGCAAACAAAATTGAAGTTTTATGGCATGATTCTTAATCTTAAATGATTTTGAAATTTTGTATTAGGCCATAATTCGTCAGAGCCAATTTTTTTACGACCATAAAAAACACCAATTTGACATAAAAACGACCCCGAAACCTTCATAAATTTTATTATTTACGGTATTCTGTCAAACGCATTTCCACATAAAAACAAGACACTTTTTTTGGTAAATGTGTGTCCATTGAAGTAAGAAAACATATCCCCCTTAGTGGTAGCAGGGGTAAGGCACATTAATCTTTTTTAAAAAATTCAATATAATATAAGGTTATGTACTACTTTTATACATATATAAAGCGACTCTATTTCCTTTTTTCTCTGATAAAACTACTGGAAAAAGCAAGGAAGAAAACGACGAATTTCATCCTGGTATCAGTAGAAGACGGTTATTTTATTTATTTTTCCCTTTTTTTTTACAGAAGCCATCCTGTTAAAACTGATAAAGTAATGTTTGATAAGTAAAAAACGAGGCAAATGTTTATTAAGGTCTTATTGGATGATATTTTTTAGGATAGGGGAGATATTCGCCTTAGTTTCTAATGCGTTTAGAACCAATGTTTTCGCACCACCATCAATTTTAATGTCTACATTTCATTTCCTTCATATTTACATCATTTGTCATTGCCTCCATCTGCACCAATCATAACAATATATAATCTCTAAATGTTAGAGTTTAATAAATATAGTTTTGTGTAGAATGATTTGTGGTAAAAGGAAGCGTCGAACATCAACAATTCATGGTAAAATCGAATTTCATAACCCAACCAACAGTAATACTATTATCATAAATGAATGAATGAATTACAACAATTTGAATTGCTAAAAAGCAACCCCTGCTGCGAATGCAGACTCGTCCCAATAAAATAAAAAAACGATAATTAATTACCTCATCGTCATCATCATCGTTGATGAAGGATACAATTATATGCGTCATTGTTCTTCTAACAAACAAAAAAAGAAAAAGAAACACAAGAAAAAGAAGGCCAAAATTAAAATTAATTATACAAGTCAGAAGAGAGAGAAAGAAGAAGGAGTATTATGGCAAACAATATTTTATCACCGCCACCACCACCACCACCATAACCTCCATTACCACAAAAATACGAAAAAGTATAAGGAAGAAGCAGATAATAGTTCATCCACAGGAGGACAGACTCTCGTTTACACTTATAGAAAACCCATTTCCTTTTACGTGAAAGTGATTAACGAGAGACATTCGCCATCTTTTCTTCATTCTGCCTGGGATTTATTGAGTAGTAATGATGGTGGTTGAGGTGGTGGTGGTGTGGATAAATTAACGACTAACTGAGAGTTTTGATTCGGATTGCTTAGTTCATTTTGATACGTATATGTTAATGAAAGAAAAATTTGAATAAAACATCGCATTGTAATTTCCTTGTCGAAATAAAAATTGACTTCAAGAGGTAGAGCACAAATAGAGCACGTATTTCCTCGTGTTTTGATCATTTATTAGTATTAAGATGTCGGTCGGAACATCGTGTCGCCTACCACAATGACGCCACTTTGCCATGGCGATCGTGGTAACGGTAAAAAAGCTCATTTGCCTTTTTTCACAAAGCAACATTTATTTCAATTTCTTGGAATCTATGTATTCTTCTCATTTTCGTTTTACGCCTTATTCGCTTCTATTGAGGTTAGAAAAGCATTAATGCTGAACAATGAAAATATTTGAAAAATTGAATCGATGATAAATCCCAGCATTATTTTTCCTTTGAATCCTTCATTCAATACTTCATCTCCGTTTTTCTTTTTCTATGAAGAATTTTCTTTGTTTTTTTTCCCCTTGCAGGTCCCTAGCTGTCCATTTAATTCATTTTCTTCGGAAAAGCCAAATAATATCATCAGAGCACCCATTGCTATATACAGTGTAGTATATACACGGAGAGTAAAGGATTTCGTCGACTTTCCGATTGTTTATATTTCATTTCACTCATTCACTCACACAGCAGGAGTAAGCAGAGGAGGAGAAGGAGTAGGATTCTCCAATTGTCAGTTTTTATTGAAGTTTATTTATCGTTGGTTGGTGAATGGCTATGGATAGATATATCTTTATTGGACTCTAGAGAGAAATTCACTCTGTCTCGCTTTGTGTGCCTGTATAAGATTGGATCATATAAATAAAATTTAATTTTTTTTGATAAATAAAATGGAAAATGATGGGAACATTTTGTATATCGATTCATGTTTGTGATAGTTCACAAATTAATTTCCTTTAGATATATAAAGTCAACAACACAAAAGTCACGATAAGTTTGTACATTACTTGACTGATTAATAACGATAAGGCTCCACGATGTCTTCCTTCAACAAAGTTTAACTTTAAAATTTGTCAACTGTTCAAACTTTAGAGTCAAACCCTACTTTTGACATTTTTATGAATCTCTATCGTCGTGATCCATTTCATTTAAATCACGAAATCTCCGTTCTACTGGTTTACTTTTGCTCGTCTACGATGTACGTATCGTTTTTCCATAAAAATATACATGCAAAAAAAAAGAAAGGAAAACAGACATCTAGACATGCATATGCTCAAAGAGTGTAACACGTTTACATAATGCGAATACATACATACACAGATATGATGGCATGACAGCAATAAGCTTATATTCGTACCTATGCATTCTGTGAAAATAGAATTCCATTGAGTTTTCCATCGAAAAGGTAATTGCTATCTCTCTCTCTCTCTCTGTCTCTTTGTCGTGCACGTTTTTTTTTTTTTTTTTGGAAAAAAGGGTTGCATTAGTTATATGTATGTAGTAGTAAATCCAAACGAGTGACAAACGCAGTGAGGTATAAATAATTTCTTATTTGTATGCATTTGGAAATTGGAGTGAGATGGCGAGTGGGTGAGTGAGTGAGTGAATATTTTTGATTAGTTGGACGCTTGTTTTGTTATATTCTGGAAAATAATATACATAAATTGATGTTTCAATTGTATAACAAATAATATGGCACTTATTTATTAGAAATATAATTGTTATCTTTGCTTAAATTATATGAAAATCATATTAGAAACTAGGTAACTAACAGTTATTCGTCAATTCGTCTTACAAATCACTTCATAAATTCCCTACAGCAAAAAATCGAAAGATGAAAAATTCATTGGTGCATATGATGACAATGACAATTGTGTCGGTCTCCGCCTTATCGCCGCAGTCCGGCACTTAAACTTCAGATTCATGATGATTGAACTTTCAATTGAATTCCTATTGAATTATGTATGTATGCTCATTTTAAAGACAAATTGAAATAGATATTGTAGATTCGTATTAGTTAAATGGGAGATGAAACCTTCAATGTCATCAAAATGTGTGTGTGTGTGTGTGTGTTTTTTTTACACGGTCATTATTCATCCATGCATGTTACAACTGCAACTTTATTGATAAACAAGCTCAAACAGCATGAAGAATTTAAAATTAAAATAGTTGTGTAAACCGAAATATGTCGGATAAAATAAAATAAATTAACCCAATATTGGACATAAATTTATAATATCTATAGAGATAGAAATTTGAGAGCATTTTATCGAATTTTCATTGCATTTTTTTTTTGGTTTGGTTTGCAGCACGGATTTAATTAAAATGGAAAATTATTTATACTATAAATTTGGTGTATTTGCGTTTGCATGAATCACAATCGTTTTTTTATTAAAATTTATCATATATTATTAAAAAGCATGTATACTACACCCAGTTGCACAAAAAAGACTCAAATGACATGCTCCATTGCTTTAATTAATATTTAATGGAAAATTTCAAAATAAACTCCCATCCCATTCAATTCACATAAATATTCCGGGTCCATAAAACATTATTTTATCCAAAATAGAATAAAAAAAAAAAGCATAATAAATAATTGTTTGAGAGTTTTAGCCGACAATCAACCCCCACACAATCTCCCCTATCTTCTCTTCCTCCCCCGCGCTTTCTATGGAACAAAAAAAAGTTTTTTCCAGATTTATTTAGGTCCACCACCAAAATATACTTAGATAGAATGAAATTAAAATGTCTTCTCTCTGTGACTGTCTGAAGAGAAAGAAAAAGTAGTAGAAAAGAAGGGGGGAGGGGGGGGGGATTGGTGGTGGTGCTACTGATTTATTAGTTTAGGAAATTAAGAGAACAAAAGTACGAAACGCTTGCCAGAAAATCCAAGCGGTTATTTTTCAGGATTAGTGTTTGGATAAATTCCTTATGCAGGATAAAAGGAAATTTGTTTTCATTTTTTCTCTTTCAGTTTCTATCTTCCTCCTTAGGAGCCGGTTTAGGGGGAGTGGATTTCTTGGTAAAGATATGCGAATATTTTGATCCGGATATTTTTCTATTTATAAGTCAAATATGTAAATATAGTACACAACCACCCCTCATAAACAAATAATCAAAATTCAATTTCCCTGTTTTCTAATAACATTTATTTGATAAAAAAAAGGGAAATAAAAAATTCAAATAAAAAAGCCACCCCCATTGCCGCCACCACATCACCAGCCTCATCAAGAATGAAGCAAAAAGTTGGAATACGAGCGAGTATAAATATTCAAAATATTCTGATGGCAAAAAAAGAGAAAGAAAAATGAGGCAATTGAAAATGGGTCGTCCAAACAATCTATGTATAAAAAGGCTAAAACCAGCAAATAAACAGAAAAAAAAAATGAGCAGGGGACGAAATGGTGATTTGTCTTTTATAGATACTGTTTAGCTAATGAGGTGTGACAAATTTGTCAAAAAAGATGAATAGAAACAAAAAAAAAATTGATTTAATTGATTTTGAAAATTTGAGAAATCCAAAACAGTCATTTGCTAATTAAAAAAATTGTTTCCTGCCTAAAAGATACTTTAACGACTAGGCAGAAAAATGATACCCTACATAAAGCTGGGCAATTATTAATACCATTTTAGTTACATAAAACATAATTTCTCAGCTTTTATTCAGTTTTATTTTTTATTAGTCACATACCCATAATGGGAACTAATTTATATCCAAAAACAATTTTTTGTTTGTAAAATTCATACATATGTATATGTGGGCAAGCAAAGAATATAATTATTAAACCCTTTTCGTTCTTTGGTCCTAATACATTACTTTAGTAGATCCTCTTTTAAAAGGGGGTTGCTTTAATTATAAAATTACTGCAAGCACAAAAAGGATTAATCAGTACGAATGTTCATCCATTTATTTTAAGGTTGTCAAGTTTGCTCTCTTTTCTCCTCAATGTGCTCGTCATCTGACATCTCACTCTCTCATCTCACCCACTAATTCTATGTTAAACAACCCTTGACTTTTTGGTTTCAAAAAGTACTTTTTTTCGCACAGTGAATGTTTTGCCAAACTAAAAACAATTCTACATTTTCACTAGTACTTTTGATGTTTTGAAACTAATGCATGTATGTGTAGAGCTTTTTCGTTCTGAAAGATTTAATTTATTAGTAAACAAAGACAAACAAAATGGCAAAGTAATTCTAGAAAGATAAACTCGAATATCAAAAAAAGAAAGCGACTCCAAATGGATAATAAATACATATTAAGAGATTTTTTTTTCTCGTAACTTGAAGCTTAATGGAAAGCTAACAAAAAAAATACACTTGCGTGAGCGTTTGGCATGTTCCTTTAATCTCCCTTTTGAAAGGAAAATAAAAATAATCAGCATTTTTTTAACGATTATTCTTAATCTCAACAATAGATTTTAATTTGGCTAATTTTTAATGGTCACCAAAAACCAATAATAAAAAGAAAACAGGAACATAAAGAAGAAGGAAATTTGAAAGTTGCGTGTTTCCAAGTAGTTCGTTCACTCCTAGTATCCAAGAGCAAAAAAGGTCTGTGTAAATTAAGTCCATAAATCCCTAAACCAAATAAGGAAAAAAAAAAGAAAAAAAGAAAAACGAAATTTAATAAGATCAAATCCGAAAGTGTGAACGTGTGACAAAGAATTGTTTATTATAGATTTCCACCCGGAAAAAAGGTTTTGTTTATTTTCAATTTCAGTTTTCAAATACAAAAAGATGCTCTTTTAACAATGGGATCAGTTTTTAAGTTTTGTACAACTAGGATAACTGTGCGAATCAAGTCTCTACATGAACGACTTGCACCATTGATAACTACCTAGCTGCTAGCGGACGAAGCAACTTGTATCAGAACGTTCAACTATGTCCAACGCCTCTAGCCAAAAATCACGACGACTTTCATGCGTCTCATGAAATTTATCAACAATGAGCTGCAGCTTAAACATTTTCTTTAAGCATAAAGAAAATCAATGAAACAATCTCAATCTCTCAAACAGAAAATTCGTTCTTATATTCCCTCGCAAATTATAATTCAATAAATTGAATTAAATTAGGTTGAACTCAAAGCAAATTCTAATAATACAATCAGTCGCTCTAAATCCTAAAACGATAAATACAGAGAGGGCACAAACACACACACATATATATACATGTATTTATACACTGATAGGTAGTGCAATAATAATTAATTGTAAGTCAATAGAAATGGCTTGCCACGTCAGGCGTTTTGTTTGTTTGTTTATATCCTGGTGATGGTTTTAGAATTTCAATTCTATGTCGATTGTATTGAAATGTTGTGGTGGTGGAAAGTTCATGAAATCATGTAATGTAATATTTGTATTTTGGTTAAAGTAGGAGATTAAATTAGAGAAGTTGTTATGGCAGTATGTGATATCGTCGATGGTTGGTGAAAATTTTGACTACGTATTCTACTAACAATAAAAGATAAGAAAATTATGCCGATTGCATTAATTTTCCAGGCCAGTTCAGTTATGGACACTAGTAACTTTACACACTGTATTTTGACGAAAAAAAAATTTTGAGAAAAAAAAAAAAATTCTAAAAAGATTCTTTTCCAAAAATTATTGATAATAAAATATTAAATCTGTGTTTTAACAATAGGGTTTGTAGCAAATTTTAAATGTTTTGTATATTGTTAATCGCGCACGTTTTCGTGAAAGTTTTATCGCAACATAAAGTTTTATAACCAAAATAAAGTCTACGAAAAAAAAAAACGAAAAAAGTTGCTTTACTTTTACGGTTATTTCCGATTTAAAAATTTTATACCTTCGTTCATCCGATGAATGATTTTTTTATGAAAATAGCGGACAGCTAGATAAGATTTACTGAAACATATGGTAGCCACAAACTGTAGCCACAAAAGCTACCAATCACATTAATAGAGTCAATAATCATAAATAAACTTTATTGATGCCCACACAAAAAATAAAAAATAACAAAAAGAAGCCATATGTTTGGACTTAAAAGTAGCCCATTTTTATTTTTTTGTTTCTGTTTTCTGTTGTTTTGTGTTCCAACAAGCACATACACAAATCCAAACTAAGTAAAACAAATGGGAACAATCAAAACACCCTTCGGATATAACACAGAAGAGGAAAAGATCCGAATGAAAATAAGTATCCCAATTTTTCGATATACAAGAAGACGAGTAGTAAAAAGAGATGGAACGCGACACAATTTTCTCAATTTTATCACGTAGAAGTAAAAAGAAAAACTAAAGAAAAAAGCAGACTGCTGTTGTGTATGACATAGTTATTTGATTTATCCGTTTTGACACTGTTTTTTATCATTTTCGAATTTCATATTTGCTGTTTCGATTGTTTGTCATCTTTATCGGTTGTCGAATATTGCCGGCTCCATACACATCAGCCACACATCACTTCTCGACAATGTTAACGATTTGCTTCGCTAAGCGATTTCGCTGTTTAGCGGCGCATCAGAACAGAATCAGATCCTTTTGTTTGGCTTCCATTAAGAATTGGAAAATTCATTTAAATTTCGCAATTATATTTTCTCTTAAATCGAATTAAAATTTCAATAAACAGGAAAATTAAATTAAAACTTGTACAAAAGACGGAGACACGGTAATAGAAACCCCTGTTCCAGTCAGTACCTAGATATTTGGTAGTTAGATGGTGCGAGAGAGGAAAGGGGAGATGAATTTAGATATAAAATAAATTCGAACTAGGAAAATCTAGCTGCCGAATAGTAGCACAATAGTAGAAGTTAATTAGAAAAGTTTTTCTAACGAATCGTTTGGCATCTATAGCTACCTATTCTGTCTATTAGGTATAATACAACAAAGAAAAGCCAATTAATGTTTAATTGTTACTTTCTAGTTTGTTTCTATTTTTTCTTCTTATAATGATGGAAAAGAAAAATGCATGAAAGTTTTCCATTGGATTTATTCATTTTATTTGTTTATAAATAATTCGTACTTTTCAACGTATTTATCCATTCATGCACATTGCTTTTATGCTTAAAATTGGATTAAAACTCCATATTGGGTTTTACCATACACATACACAGGAAAGAATTTTCCATGTATATTTTATTTATGAATTTATATTACATTTTGTATAATTTTTTTTGTTTCAGCAAAATGAATCATTTCTGGATACTCTTGTCGGTTTGTGTCTGCCAACTATTTACAGGTACGTAATTAATAATTTTTTAAATCTAATTTTGATAATATATTGATTTGCTATATGTATGCATATCTAATTCCATGTTAATTAATCGAAAAATGAATTTAACTGAATTCATTTTAGTAAAACAATAGCTAATCAAATGAAATACAATAATTATAAATTATTATTTGCTTGAATCCATTTTAAATGTTTTATATATTAGCATACTGAAATATTGAATTCGAAATTAATTAGCGTTTATTTACTATATGTATATACAAGTTTAATTTCAGAATACAAATGCCATCTAATTTCGTGGTACATGCTCGCATGCCTTGTAACCTCTCCTGTCAAGAAACACTAACAAAATCCTTACGGTTTTGAGACAAAATCATTCCAAGATACAAATTTATGTCGCATCTTTTCCATAGGAATTATTACATCCTCGCACACTCACTCGCATCTATCCGTATATTTCACTGTTTGAAAAGCAAATTTTCAGACGATGGAATAGATAGAGAAAGAGATATGCTGAGATGAAATGGATCTGTAAAATATTTCTCATATGTAATTTACATAATAATTCACGCAATGCTCCAGGTGCATTTTGCATTTTATGAAATTTTTAGAGTTTTTTAAATAAATTTCGAGTAAAAAATAAATTTCCATTTTTTATTTCTGTATGCAAAATTTTCACTCGTTAATATTGCAAATAAGATGCAAAAGAAGGCAGAGGAAATTTAAACAAAAAGGAATAGCGCATTAACATTCATTAATACAACGCCGCCAACATCAGACAATCAGTTCGATTTAAATATTTTTAGAATTTAGGATGAAAACCGAAAGGAGATTTCAATAAATGATGATCGTGTAAATTCAATGGGTTAAAATACGAAAGTAGAATAAATATTTAACTAGTGGATTTTATCTGTTCTACCTGCTCCTAGAGATTTACACTGTTTCCTTAAAATGTAACGCCAATAAAGATACTTGAATTACGCTCAAAATTTGGTAGTTTCGACGCTTGCTGCTCTATTCATTTAGCTAAACGAAACGATTAGCTAAATGCTTTTAGCCGTGGCTATTCATCAACAGTTTTATCCGCTTTCTCTACAACTTTATATTGTAACAGACTTATTTTATAGTAGAGCATTTAGAAGTAGCAGAAGAAGAAGAAACAGACTTCCATAATTACACCTACCTATTCAATTCCCCGCACCAGTTGGCGAATTTCGATTTGTTTTTTACGAAAAGTTTTATACAACTTTAATTGCAGTTTTTTTTTTCAAAATACTTAATTACAATGTAATTTTTCCAAGGACATTGACTATAAAATCGTTTATTTTTTTATCTTAAATGAAATTTACGATCTACTTATTACGAAGGTACATGGAAAATGAAAAATTATGCACCCCATTTCGTTCAAATCTTACCAGAATTACCTTCTTCTCTTTTTTTTTTTTTTGAAATCGCAATTTTATCAAATTACTTTTCTTGTCCTCTTGAACTTTTTAATTTGATTTTATTGACACTAAAGCAGAGTCATTTATTTTCAATTTAATAGATTCGTTCTCAGCCATAGACAATGACGATAGATGGCGCAAGTGCCACATAGTCTAGATTTCCGAAAAGATAGAGTACTGCAGAAGATATTGTCCGTTGGAAACTGTCATTATCCACCAATATGGTGCCACATAATTTATTTATCATCTTTCATACGTATATTTCATAGACTTTTTACTTGTCTTGTCAAAGTAACAGTTTTTTACTTGTCCATGGTTTGGTTTTTTTGGTATTCAATTATTAATAGTTCCACTAATATGGCGACGATTGCGGTATTTTATCATTTAGGGACCCTAATATAGTTCAAGCTCATTTCGCCGTAGATAGAGTAGAATAGCAGCAATTAGAGACAACCACAAAGGTTAAAGAGTGTGACTCGGACTACGGTTGTTACGCAGCAGCACTTGCGATGCTGATGCCCCTACACGGGCGCCAACAATCAAATAACAATTCAGTAATTTTAATAGTGATGTTATATTATTAATTTTCCTACCTGTGAAGACAGATAACTCCATTCTAAATTAAAGAGCGCAGCTGATTAGAAGATGAGCCCAGAGGTAGAGCAAACTTTAGACTAGATTTAATATAAATAAAATAAAATCTGGGTTTTAAATCAATAAAAATGTAAAATTATTACCGCATTTTAATGATACTTAATAATAGTTTATTCAGTAATAAAATAAGTTACTATTCCTCTTTTTACGAAAAGCGCACGCTTTTCTATAGCAATACAATATTGTTCTCTTGGGGGGCTTCTAAAATACGCTTTACATACAATATCATTATTTATACCCAGCTACTACTACTACTACCACTACTACTAGAATGAATAATTAGACTAAATTTATTGTTCCTTTCCTCTCTTCGAGCTCTCGCTCTCTTCGCCTTTCTACGTTGATTTATGTGTTCATAGAAACCTTAGAAACCTAAACCGCTTAACCGAAAGGTAGCATAAGGATAGATAGATAGTTTCGAAACAGGACATAGTGTTAGGCGAAATGAGGAGAGGTGGTGAAGAGGGGGTGATATAGACGAGTTTAGTAAAAGAATAGAGGATGGTATTTAAGGAAGCTTTTGAATATATTAAAAGTTATCAACTATCGTTTTTGTATAGATACTAAATTTCTATGCTGCACTGTATCCCATCCATACATAGATATCTTTATACCTATATCTAGCTTTCACCGTATTATAAATACCTTCGCTTATTTCAACCAAAATATAAATCATTTTCTAAGTTTTATAAAGAGGGAAAGGCATTTAGTCCTCTTATATTCTTCTTTTAAATTTATTCCATCAAATTTTGCGGTGTTGTAAGTTGATTAGGATGTTCATAGTGGCAGAAATGTAATTCCTTCTCTCTCTTTTCACATTTAAGCCTTTTTCCCACATAAAAGGTTTTTCCACTTAGATGGAACTTTGCGGCATGTGTATGTGTGCGCGCTTGAAGCAAGTATTTTAACGAGCATTTCTTTAGATTTTCATTATAAAAGAGAGAGAGAGAGAGACAAAGAAAGAATTTAATTTATCTGCTTAAAAGTTATTTTAAAGTACCTTTCGATTTGAAACATAAGAGATTTGTTATTTTTATAGAAATAATACCTTAATTGAAAGTAATACGATTTAGGTATCTATACTTTTGGACAAATAAATTGAATTAAATTTGTCAGTAAATTACCAATTTGCAAAAAGGGTTGTGAAAGATCTATTAGTGGTTTTAAGTAATAAGGGAGTGGATTAAATGCTGGCTAATAGAGGTAAATCCTCTAGATCTATAAAGCTTAATAATTGTTTTTTTTCCAAAATTGTTCGATGCTAGAACAACATTCTTCAAGTTTTTGGTACTTCTATAGCCGATTCATTCACCCATTCCGAAGTGGTGCGCGGATTCTAACTGGACCATCCCGCAACGATCGCGTATGTAATAGACACGATGAAATTCTTATGAACGGGTTCACATTCTGTCGAACCGCCAATGTCTCGCTCGCTCAGTGAACAGACTATAGAATTATTCGAATATTTTGCAATCTTTAACAAATGGTTTCTTTACAGAATATTCATATGTATTCTAAGGTAAATTTTACTGTAATTTATATGGTATCTCACAGTTTACTCGTCTAATACGAATTTACTTTTAGTCGTTCATTTAGTTAGAAAGTTCTTCGTGAAAGTTCTCATGAGCAATTTTAAGTTGAAAGCATGTTACAAAAGTTCGACTCTAGTTGGGTTTCCTGAAAAGTATCAGTAGTTCTGATTAATTCCGTCATTTAGAGACGACCAGTTTTATTTGTTGTTGATCTTTGAAACTGGAACTTTTTGTTTATTGTTAGAGAGTTGTGTGTCCAATTAGAGAAATTAATCGGGACGTTTTATTTGTTTCAAAAGATATTCTTTTAATTTGACAACATCGAAATCGTGAGGCTTTATTGATAGATAGAAGTTTCTGGAATGAATTGCCTGGACGCTAAACGATTTTTTCGATTTCATGTGTACATTATTATTAGAGAAAGATAATCGTCCCTTACAATTTTTCGAGGCAGTTTATTACTTCATCTGCCCATCGTTTGGTCATATTGATAGCATTATAGTAATGTTGTTCCATTGTCGAAATAGGGGAAAAATGAAGTTAATCTTCACACCATTTTTCCTATACTAGTGCTATTAGGCGGTATAAAAGATGTGACTCCTAATATCGATATCACCTTTTTGATCACGTCTGAAAGCAATTGCTATGTAATATTGAACGAGACATACATACATGAAAGAAATATAATTTTCAATTTTATTGCACTTTTTCCTTGCTTTGAATTCAGAAATGGTAAAAATAGACTAGAATTCCTAAAATTAGGTATAATATCCACTTGAAATGAGATAATTGCCTAATGCCATTTTCTTTATAGAAATCCAGAATCCTTTCAGATAGTGACTGCTAATTTCCATTATCTAACTTCTCTATTCAAAAGCAGAAAAATGATGTCCTGTCACAAATTTTTACCACAATTTAAATCTAGCCAGTAAATAATTGAATAATAAGAAAAGCTCTGCAAAAAAGAAAATTCCACCACTACTGCTGCGATTAAAAAAGAGAGAAGCGGAAAAAAAAGAAGGAAATTGAAAAGGAAAAATTACAATAATTTCATTTTGTTCCACTCAAAGGAATAAAATTATGAGAATGAGTAGTAGCGTAAGAGAGTTGAGAAAAGCTGAAAAGTGCAGTGGAATGAAATGAACGCAAAAAAAAGAAAATGCTGTACTTTGAAAAATTGAAATTTTCCATTAAAAAAAAAAAAGGAAAATGAAATAATAATTGATTATATTATTATCAGGTCACAAAATATATATAATGAAAAATTGCAACTATTCAATCTTTGTATTTTCTTTTTATGAATATGTCAAAATTTCCCATTAATCAAAATGTTAATTTCAATATAATTAATGAAATTCTCATTTGAAATTCAACATCGAAAGCAATGTTAGACAGAAGCAACGAAAACTTATTATGAACAATAAAGCAAAATAATAGTTGCATTCACAATAAATAGACAGTCTCTCTCTCTCTCTTTATCTTCTATCTTCGTTTCTCGTATAATAGTGCCGGTTTCGCTCTATCGTTGCATTCTTTGTATAACAATATCGTCTCTCTTTCCACAATTTTATCAACATGCAGAGAGGAGCAACTCTTGTCTTTGACTAAGAGGAAGGAAATTCCAATTTGTCAAGTGCAATATATGTATATACACAAGATTAATCTTGTCAATTGCCATTGAGTAAAATAATTGACAGTTAATTGCTTATAAATTGCTTCATTATAAATTATAAACTCTATTTCATATTTATAAATACTTAATAAGAATATGATACTTCATAGTTTGAATTTCATGAATTTGAATGAAAAGTTTAATTTTAATTTAATTAAAATTTATCATTGTCTTCGTCTTAGTTGTTAACCACTATTTTAATTTAAAACTACAACTACTATAACAAATAATCATCGTGGAAAAATATAGTATCTAAAAATACTATATTTTTCTTCCACAATTATAGGCAAAAACCTCATCCATTCTGCGTATCCACAGCTATTCAATCCTTTAGAGTTAATCTTTCAGTTAATTTCGCATATCAAAGCGGTGGTGATGGTAGCGGTCGCGGTAGTGGTGGTGGTAGTGGAAAAGCTCTGGCTGATCCAGATATAGTTCATCTGAAAGCTAAAGTATTTAGAGCCAATTAAATGAAAAGTAAATCTTCTCTTCAAGTTTCTAGCTCGTTCTCTCGCTCTTTTCCTATCTCTCTCTTGCTTTCTCTCTAGCGTTTTCTGTGTGTCTGTAAAGTAAGCGTCGTCGACGACGTCATTTAGTCAAAGTAATTTATTACGCAAATTTTGACCGAATTGATTTAACTAATTAATTATTATTGGTTTAATTTGCATACGGGGAATTTGTATAATTTGAATAAATGAATTTCTATACGCCTTTTGTATTTATTAAACTAATTTCCATTTGAGTTTGTTACGACGATGTTATACAACTACGAAAAAAAAAACGGAGAAAGGCAATAAAATCTCTTTAATTTCACCCTTAGTTACATTTACATTTAAAATAACAACAATCTACGAGTAGCAGGCTCGGAGAACAAAAAAAATTGCTCCCAAAGGAATAATTTGCTTTAATAAATTGCAATATAAAAATACGAAAGGGAATTTACCATCTCCTGTAAATTTTCTTTTCTTTTATTTGCTCTCGAACGATATTGGAAAAAGCAATGACTTCCTACCTTTAGCTAGCTTAGTTATTAAATCGTTTTTTAAATGAATAGAAAACCAATAACAATTTGATTTTCTGACTCACAAAACTGTGTACATGCCTTTACAGTAACAGTTTCGCCATATTGTGCGGCTTCATATTATCATTTAGGCTGCTATGAATCCTTTTTTTTTTTAGTATAAAATAATAGCAGCATTTTTTTTACTTGCTTAACGGAACTTCAAAGTACCTACCGGAAGAAAATATAATGGAAATCTTCCAAGGAAATAAATTCCATTCTTAAAATGGAAAATTGTGTGTGGGAAACAGGTGTATTCGACATAGCGGGAGAATGGGGAAAATGTTAAATGAACAGACAGGGCGATCAGTATAACAAAAAAAAAAAAAAAATTGGCTACCTGATAGATGTAGGTATAATTCCTATTTTGAATTAAATTCGACATTTAACTTGGAATTTAAATTTGACATGATTAGATACATATGTAACTTTTGATTTGAAATCATTTCGGAGAACATTAAAATTTTCAGTCATTAAAAGCATATAAAACTTATCATTATCTAACTATATCTATAGTTGTAGTTATGTAGTTGTATGTAGTGATACGTAGTTATCTTCTATAACTACATTGCTGCCGAGACATCTTTGACCAGAACTTGATTTGCACGTCTATAGGATTCTTACTGACCATTTTGTCGAAATTATTTTATCAGGATTTTCTTTTTTTTAAGAATCATTCTCTATAGAAAAGTCCGATAATGTCACCACCAGCATGCACATTTTCTCTCTATACTATATATCTATCTAGTCATAAATTCACTGAGCTGCATTTTTCTGTATACGTTCGCAGAAAAGAATTCGCTCTTTTAATCTTGCCACGGTCCCTTTATGTATTTAGTTAGAGAAAGAGATTTCGGTGTGCCGTGCAGAGCAGCACCAAAAATCTTTCTTTGGATTAATGTCATATTTTCCGAGTATCTAAAAAAGAAAAAATGACTGGCAGCATTTAATAAAAGGTTAGGCAAATCGTAGCTCTATAACGAATTGGATAGTTTCAGCTTTGTTTGTTCGTTAAAGTGCTACTTACGATCAAATAGAGCGAATTAAATACCAAATGATACACAATTAGATTGTTAATCCTCCATTATTAGGATTCTGAATTAAATTGGATTTAATGTAATTGATACGTTTAATTTTTAGTTAAATTTATTACTAAATCTGATGCTAATTTGCGTTAAATCGACAATAAGCTTTCTATTTTAAGTACTCTCCATAGAACTGACCCGCATAATGGAATATTTAAAGATAAAGTGAAAAGTTTTTTTCTTTGCAAACGTTCCCAGCATGTCAACATGTCCATCTACCTTTATATTTCGTCGACTATGCACCTTGTAGAATGAAAAACTTCTGATGTGTTAGCAGTAGAACACACAGTTGATTTATCCAAAGTGTTTTCGATTTCCTTCGGGAAAATCACTTTATGTTTCAATTTGTTTGACGTTTGTATACAGTGGACAGGCAGGCGAACGAGAGCAAAAGAAGGAAAAGAATAAATCAAACAATTGGAAGCACCAAATTATTTATTTATTTATATTGAAATCAATTTAAATATTAGTAAAATATATAAGTACATATATGTATGCGTATTTTGTACATAAATAAATCTTTCTACAGTTCAAATAAATTGAGTGCAATTTTTCAAGTTTCCAAAAAAAAAAAGAAAAAGACATTTAGTTTTATTTGGACGGCCGTACAATTTGTCACTTTCTTCTTAAGAAAAGAAGAAGAAGAAGAGAGCAGAGTTTCTCTCAACTTTTTCACGTTATTATATCCCATTACGTTTTATTTTTATTCCCAACCACTTTAGGTTATTTTATTTCTATTTCCCTTTTCTTTTCCTTTTTTTTTTAAGAAACTTAGAGAATATGGAACTACTATAAAGTTGGTTTATTTGAAGAAACACTTAAAAAGAATCATTACGAATCAGTCGTTCATTGAATTTTTCTGATTCTATTTAAGGAAAAACCCTCTTATGACTCATTCATTTTACTTTTACAGAATCAATTCACGAAATCTTCTTAATGTGAAACTACATAAACAAGCTTATACTTACCTGTTTCCAATTCACATATATTTATTCGATATACTGCCTGTTGTCTGGATGGAAATCTCGAAATTCTAACTCTACTAGAAACGGATTTCGATAAAATCTACTCAAAGACTTAGTGTAGGGATGATGATATCTGGAAAAGGGAAACATTTTATTTTAATGCAATTTCCCTTCGTCTTTTTCTCTCTTTTGAAATGGAGGAGTTCTTACGTGGGCATCAATAACATAATATTTTAATAGTTTAATTTTTCATAACAGTCGCAGTTTTCCGACATATACATATTATTCATTAATTCAACGCGTACATAATTGTTTAAACAATGGTTAGCTGTCGAAATTTAATTATTGCAATAAATCGCATTATTCACGCCAGTTACTTTTAATTGGCGATTTCAACATTTTTTAAAATAATTTGATTATATATCATGGGAAAATTTTCATTTTAAAACAACATACAATTCCATTACAGTGATCTAATTTGAATTGATTCCTGAACAGTTTATAACAGTCTATAGTCTGTTCAATCAGAATCTAGAATCGATCGCGACGTGTATCCTACGGCACAAGGTCATGCATTGTATGATGCATGGATGGATTACTGTCCGCGTTGAAATTATCATCGAATAGACTATAAAAAACCTGTCATAAAAAGTGTAAAAACTAATCCGACCAATTTAAAGTATTCTAGAAAAATGTAAAGAAGGAAAAGCTCTACGTATAATTATAATCGAATGCGAAGAGCAATATTTAAAATTAAAAACTTTATTTAATTGATGTTTTTCAACTTTTAATCATCATTATGACAAGCAGTTAGATTGGTTTGGGTTGAAACATTTTTCTTTAATGAATAAAATACAGAAAAGTTTTTAATTTATCCCAATAAAGTTTCAAAATTTATATTTTTTTAAAGCAAAAATGAATTATATACGTTTATTTGATTGCTTTTCCATCACGCACCTAGGTATAACTACATGAACAAAAAAAAAAAGAAAAAAAAAAACAGAACAATGCAAAATTAATTGAAATTTTAAAGTTTTCGATTGACGATAATAACTAATTTTAGGCACCGTTTCAGCAATTAAAAGTTTTTGCACAGCGGAATTCGGTCTGCTGTAAAATGAATATTTTCTAATTGAATGAACATTTCGAAAAATAACCATCGCGCCATTTTGCTACCTATTCGATTATTTATTTCATAATTACTTTTAGCAGATTTGATGACTTTTTGACCTATTTATTAGCCAATTAACGAGTCAAAAATAGTTGATATTATAGTCAATTATTTAATGCTCAATTATTAGAAAATTAAAATTCAATTCTATGTGACCAGTGTGATGATATACCTGAAAATTTCAAGTGTCTCAGACATCTCAATTCTTATAATTCAAACCCACACACAATGCAAAGAAATTGTCACTAATTAGCTTCATATTTACTCTCTGTTCCCTTGTTTCCTTATGTTTCCATTTTCTTCTCTTTAGGGAGAAGTTTTCTTCTCTAAGTAAGTGGGACAGTACTTTTCAAAGACAAATTCAGAATAAAAATTACCCTTTTATCCATTCCCTATAACAAACAAACAAAACGATCCAGATTTTAACGGGTCCCTTGATAAAATTTTGATTTAAATTGGACACGTTACATATTTTTCTTGCTTTTCCTTTTTTAGTAAAGAGAAAATGTGAGGCATTTTCTTTGAGAAAAGAATTTTTCTTGTTGTGTGGATATCCAAAAGTTTCTTTACCAAAGAAAAAAAAAACTATTAAAATTCTTCCAGAAAAAGCTTACTATACGGTATATACAAACTTACATATACTATAGTATATAGGATTCAGCTATACCTTGTAGTGAAAATAAATTGCAACTACAACTATGTGTAGCTGTACAAATTGTATTCATCCGAAAGAAAATTAGCTACTAAAACTTTATACTTTAGCTTCAAATTTATTTTATGCTTTTTAGGATTTATTGAAAGTATTTTTTAGACAAAGCCAACATTGACTTGATTAGCTTGAACAAAAACGCTCACTAGCGTTCGATTTTTGAACGTTGGATAACAATGCGGATTCTTATTGATAGATGTGCAGTACCGATTCGGTATCAGAAATTAAAATAGCTTTAGGACTCTGCTTCAAATACCAACTACGTGGATTTTAGTTAAGAATCCGCAGTGCGTTTTTATTAATTGATAAATGCGTTTTCGCCATGCCCGTCTCAAAAATGGCTGCTACCTAAAACAAGCTTTTGCTCTGTTGGAATCATCTTTTTCTATTTTTCAACCGAGAATAACATTAACAGATGTACAATGTCGATTCCGTAGAATTTTCAAATATAAGGAATAAGTGTGGTGCACCTACTAAATTTCTAAGCAACTTCCATTCCATTTCCAGTATGTTTCGGCAACCTCCCCCCGGTATTTACAATGGACATGAACAACATAGTAATCTCCGAAAACACACCAGTAGGTACAACAATCTATAAGCTAGAAGGAACAGATCCAGAGGATAGTCAAGTACAATACGATTTACAGGGAACTGATGTATTAAGTGTTAATCATACAACAGGTGTTGTCACCGTTGTTAAGCCGTTAGATTATGAAGTAATGTGTTTCGAATCAGAACACCGACTAGATTAATTTTATTCATATTATTCCAATCAATTTTTATTTCAGGCAAATTCGACATTAAATCTAATTGTTAGTATAGAGGATGAAGTAAAAGAGGGTGGGGTTAAGAACAATATTGTCGAGGAACGAATAGCTGTAATTATTTTAGATGAGAATGACAATGCTCCAGAATTTCAGAATGTAAAGTATAATAAAATCGATGAGAAATTAAAACCCGAATCAGACATTGAATTTAAGGTTCCCTATATGATTGAAGTGGATGAAGATACTGATGTGGAAACATCTATATTTACTGACATTTCGGTGATCGATAGGGATTCAGTAGGACAGAATATTGAAGTTTCTTGTATTAATATGCCACTCTATCAAGATGCTTGTGATATTTTTCATATTCAGGATTTAAATGCAAATGTAAACTCATATCGGGGGATAATCGTTCTTAAAAAGCAGCTGAATTATACTGTTGGAAAAGAGTATGAGTTCATATTAAAAGCAACTGTAAGAAGGCAAACATATGCTACTATTTATGGGTTTATTAAATCCATCTAACATATTGCAGGATGGAACTTTAACTAGTACAACGAATGTCGTCATAAAAGTTGGTGATATCCAAGATACACCACCTAGATTTCTTACAAATTTAACGGCTGAAATATTGGAATCAGCTCCAATTAATACACTTGTTTTAACCGCTTTAGCTGAAGATGGTGACCGTGGATATCCCAGATCTATTGTCTATGAACTTATTAATAGTAAGTTATCTCCTATTTTTAACTATTGTCAACCATTGAGTTCGCTACTAAACGATATCCAATCAATCTGCAGATCCTATGGATTATTTTCTATTGGATCCAATGACAGGAGAACTTCACACAGCACGACCATTAGATAAAGAATCAATTAAAGATCCGACTGGTATATTAACCTTTGAAATTAGGGCGCATGAAGTTGTTGATGGTGTCAGGGGCAATGATCCATCAACAGTAACAAGTGCAAAAGCGATTGTTAAAGTGCTTGATGTTAATGATGTGCCACCGACATTTAATCAACGTGAATATTTTGTTGAAATTCCCGAAGATATTAGAAATGGTTCCCCTTTGCCTGGATTAGATATGAGTGTGATTGATCCTGATGAAGTAATTTAGAATTCGCTCGATTCTAAGTAGATAGTATTTATTTGCAAATTTCAGGGAAACAATTCGGCGTTTTCCTTAGAACTGAACGATATTTCTGGTGCATTTTCAATTGATCCAAAAACAGCTCGGGGCTCAGCTGATGTAAAAGTACGAGTGGCAAATAGTTCATTGGATTTTGAAGATCCAAATCAAAGGAAATTTATTATTTTAGCTGTTGCCAAAGAGACCCTTACCAAAGAGAAACTTTCGTCCACAGCAACTTTAACAGTATCTGGTAATTTCCTTCTCAACGATCCACTTCCTTTCAATTAATTCCTGATCTTAAATAGTTTTGGATATCAATGATAATGCACCAACATTTGATCAAGACAACTATGCAGCAACAGTTTCGGAAATCGCATCATCAGGAACATTAGTCATTACTATTATAGCAAAAGATCGAGACAGTGGCAGTTTTGGAGAGAATGGTTTAGTGTATCGTTTAGCTGGCAATGGTGCTGAACGGTTCTCAGTAAATAATCGTACTGGCGTTGTTACTGTTGCCCCGTGTGACGTTTTAGGACTTCCGGAATGTTTAGATTATGAAACAAAATCCGAATATCAACTTCAGTTTATTGTACGATCTCTTTGACAGTTACTCGAAGGCATTGCTTAATTCAAATTGTTACTTTTAGGCAACAGATGATGAGGGTAAAGGGCAAACGTCCACCGTACCATTAAAAATAACATTAACTGATAGTAACGATAATCCTCCCGTTTTTATTCAACCGATTTATAAAATATTCATAAACGAAGGTGCGACCCGATTCGACACAAATGTCTTTATTGAAGCAGTAGACGCAGATAAAACGTCACATATTATTTACTCAATAATATCTGGTAATAATGAGGAGTTATTCAAAATTGATTCGGAAACTGGAAAATTGCGTATCGCAAGTAACAGGGGCTTAGATATTAGTAATGACACTGATAATGTTATTTCATTGACGATAATGGTAAGTATATGGCTTATATAATAGGATCGCGTGTGTTGTGAATATATGTATATGTGTATGGGGGTAAATTGTTAAAATGGTTTTATTATGCCTTTTAGGCGAATGATGGTAAATATACAGCTACCGCACTAGTAAACATAACAGTATTAGACGTGAATAATAATGCCCCAATATTCACAAAGGAAAGTTATTTGGAAGCTGTGGCTGAAGATGCGGCAATAGGTTCGCAAACTGGTCCTAGATAATATTTTCTAATCAATATATACGATAAATATTTTGCACAGGTGGAAGTCTATTAGAAGTTCACGCTACTGATGCGGATACAGGAGAAAATGCTAAAATTGGATACTATTTATCGAAAGGCTCCTATAAGGATTTCGTTATAAATAACGTCACCGGCGTAATTACTGTAGCTACGAAATTGGATTACGATAGAAGAAACACGTACAACATTGAACTTCTAGCCGTTGATCATGGCAAGCCTGCTTTAACCGGCACCGCAAGCTTAACGATTAAAATTATTAATACCAATGACAAACTTCCATATTTTGTACCGTCCACTCAAAAAGCCGAGGTACAATAAACTTATTGCAATTGCATTATGTAACAACTCCATTGCAGATTATGGAAGATGTACCACCAGGAACAGTTATCCATACATTAATCGCTTTAGATCCAGATGTAAATACATCGGAAGCGTTAAATTTTGCCGCTTCCGAACCAATTACTGCACTCGATAAACATGGCAATGAAATTAGTGAATCGGATGTGTACAAGGGATTCTTTTCAGTCAATAAAAATACTGGAAAAGTAACAGTGGTGAATCCATTGCAACGAGATATAGCTGCTGTGGTTCGAATACCTGTATTGGTTACCGATATTACTGCACCGACGATGCAACAAGGCCAAGGATTATTGGGTGAGTAATAGTGTCTTTAAACTGAAGATTTTGAGCTCAATTTTTTCCGATTTTACTTATCTTTTTTTTTGTGTGAACTTTTCTATCCTTTTTTTCTAAACTTTCTTTACTTCGCACACATTTTTGATATATTCATTTTCCCAGTAATAACAATTTTGGATATAAATGATTCTCCGCCAATTTTCGTACCGCCATGGACTGTCGATCATCCAATATACTTTCTGGAGATTAAAGAAGAGTTGCCTGTAGGAACAATAGTGGCAACTTACAAAGCGTTCGACGAGGATTCCGATATTGCCGGATACACGATCTCTCCGGAGGATGAGTATTTCCAAATAAATAATGGAACGGGGATAGTACAGATTAAGAAGAAAATCGATTATGAGGAAGCTAAAGAACTAAGTTTTACTGTATGTTTATATCATCTGAAACTAGGATGACAATTTTGGATCAGTAATATTAATGTTCTCTTCAAGGTCTATGCATATGATAGTGGTATTCCTCAACTAAACACCTCTGCTCTGGTTCAAGTGAAAGTCATCAATCTGAATGATAACGATCCAATATTTACGGAAAAATCCTATAATATTTCTATCGATGAGAACTCGCCTAATGGAACTGTTTTGCTTGAAGTAAAAGCAGTAGATAAAGACCTGGACGAGTATGGTGAAGTATCTTATAATCTAACAGGAGAACATAGTAAAAATTTTCAAATTGATAACATAACTGGTGTTATTACCGTGACTAATTCGAATTTCTTGGATCACGAAGTAATAACCGAATGCGTTCTACAGGTGGTTGGTAAGTAAACCAGTCTCTGCAAGGGAAGAACTGTCTCTCCTTAGTTATGATAATAATTTATACTTTAGCTTCGGATAATGCCCCAGCAAATATTAAACGATCAATATCGGTGCCAATCTATATTAAAATCAACGATCTAAATGATAATATGCCAAAATTCACTTCGGAAGCCTATGAAGTTAACGTTATGGAAAATGTTCGATTAAATCCACCAGTTCCCCTTATCCAGCTCAATGCTACCGATTTAGATTCGGGTATAAATGGTAATATCCATTACCGTATCGTTTCGGGAAACAATAAAGGTAAGCTATCAATTCCAATTTAATGTTTTATGTTATGGTAGACATTAATAATCGTCATTAGATATGTCTTCTTGCCATATATATAGACATATTTCTACTTGGAATGGATACCGGTATACTATACGCCCACAAATCACTTACGGGTCAAACGAAAACATTTAATTTAATTGTCGAGGCAAGAGATGGTGCGGGAAATGGTGATCTCTATGATAGAGCAACGCTAATAGTACATGTCCAAAATGTCAATGATCATAAGCCAGTATTTATTATGCCATTTTTACCCAACTCAACAGTGGAAATTCTAGAAGTAAATCGATGACATTCTTGTAAAACAAGTCAGCGATTATTTTTATATTGTCATTTTCAGAATGCTGCGGAAAGAGGTTTTCTCGTTCTTACAGTCAAAGCAACTGACAAAGACAAAGGGGAAAATGGTCGTTTAACTTATCATTTTAAAATGAATGATAAAATAATTCAAGAGACACCGGAATTTATCATTTCTGCTGATACAGGGGAACTCAGACTTAAAAGAAATTTGGATCGTGAAGAGAAGCCTCGATATGAGGTGAAATATGAGCAGTTTACATGTCTTTTGCACAATTTAACCATTTATATATTCTTTGTAGTTAGAATTATTAGCTCGTGATCACGGCTCACCAAAATGGTTCCAAACTACACGACATTTAACTGTACTTTTAGTGGATGAAAATGATAATCGTCCCGAATTTCCGGGTTCAACATCCACAAATCCATATCATTTCTATGTAACTGAAAACAATCAACCAGACGCATTAATTGGTAAGTATCTATTAGTGTTAATGAAATGCTTTGCATACACCTACTTGATAGTGGTTCATCAAATACAATTTATTACATCCCCTCTAGGACAAGTTAGAGCACTAGATCGAGATGAAGGCAAACATGCTGCTGTTTATTACTATATTCTGTTAGGAAATGAGGATGGATCATTTCGACTAAATAAGGCAACTGGAAATTTATATGCAATTAAATCGTTTGATCGTGAACGACGAGACGGATACAATTTAGTTGTAATTGCTAACAACGATCCAGATTATTATGCGAGTGAAGAAGAAATTCGTGAAATGGAAAAATTAGGTATTTGCTGAAATAAATTTGAAAGAATTACATTAACTAACTTCAATTAACCATTAATATTGAAGGTATGTTAAATGACAAGAGTGTAGCCCATGTGCTTATCACAATCAATGACTTGAACGATAACGAACCATATTTTCAAACACCAATTTATTACGCTGCCGTTAACGCGATGGCGAATGTGAATCATTTTGTTGCAAACGTAACTGCATTTGATCCGGATTTCGGAATAAATGGGTAAAATATTGCAATGATTCTCAATCGAAACCAAAATCTTTTTTTAATAAGTATTATTTTAGATCACTGACATATTATATTAAAGCCTCCAATTTATATAAATATCAATCTAATAAAAGCTCTGGTTCAATAATACCATCTCCATTTAATATTAGTCGACGAGGTGAAATTTATACCGCAACTTATTTAGCTGAGAATAATCAGCACCGGTTTGTTATTGATGTTGTTGCTAGAGAGGATGGATTCCCTGTAAGGGAGGCTTACGCACAAGTTTATGTAAGCATTACATGTATATACGAATATTTTGATTTAGAATCTTTCTATTAAGATTACCCCAGCCCGAAAATTACGCCTTAATTACGAACGAATTTGTTCTAAGTTCAATAAGAGCATTTTTAGGTGTGGGTATTTGAACCAGAACAATTAATCCGAGTAATAATGTCGAGACCTCGAGAAGAAGTCTATAAAGAAAAAAATGAAATTGTGGCCGAATTGAGCAATGCCACACAAAGTCTAATAATTATCGACGAAATTCGATTTCATATTGCAGATGGTGGACGAAAAAATGAAGAATGGTATATTAGTTAACTGCCAATCAAAGGCAATTTAAATTTCTTTTCTTTTTTCCAGGACGGATATGTACATATTAGCAGTGAATCCGGTTACGCAAGTGATTCTTCCAGTTCCAAATGTTTTAAAAGTAATCGATTCCAAATACGATTTTCTGAAAGATTATTATACCGGATTTGCTATTGAAAATGTTGTACCTGCTTTTGTACAAGAAAATGAGGAATCTTTCGATCCAGCATTGGCAGCACTAATTGCTCTACTAATCGTTCTATCAGTTGGAATTGTTTCGTTTATAATTGTCTGTTGTTGTTTGAAACATTGGGTCATTTCACCAACAGATGATTTGAAAAAGAAAGATGCACTAATTAAAAAAGCGATTATTGATGATTTAACAACAACGGAGAATCCTTTATGGATTGAGCAGTAAGAATTGAAACACATCTAAATTTAAAATCAGCATATTTACGAGAATTTCTATCTGTATAGAAAACTGAAAATCTATGAAGAACAAGAGCTAACGATGCAAGTATTCAATGAACCAGAACATCTCGGATTAACAAATCGAAGAAATAGCGAGGATTATGTGCCAGTAAGTCAGTATGCAGAATGTACATATAAATGCATCAACTAATCGTAATAATTAATTCAACCTCCTCCTTTTTTACTAACCGCTATCACTAACCTCTCTATCTCTTCATCTCTCTTTCTGGCACCCTTAAAATCTCTAACCTCATTGACCTGTTCGTTCATCAAGAGCTCTCAAATCTTTCTCAGGAGGACAATACATACGCGACCATACAGCATCCCAATAAAAGGACGTCATCGTCATCACATGTAGCCACTGTTGGCATGACAGATGATTTGGGTGATTATGCCACATTATCTGGTGTTGTTCATCGGCAAATTGAAAGTAATAATAGTTCAATGAGAGATGTACCAAATGTAATAACATGGCATATAAAATTGAAGCAGATTAAGATTTATTTGTTGAATTTCTTTTTAAACAGTATTATGAAGCAGCAATGGGATTTCAGGGATCAACATTTCAAGTTCCTGATCGATTAAGCGATACGACTGGAAGTGAATATGGATCACTTAGAAGCGGTAATAATATTAATAATAAACAACCAGAATATGTCGCCGAACTGATATAAATAATAAATAGAATTTGACATATAAATTATTGCCATCCAAACATAGTTAAGTGTATAGATAGGTAAACGGATAGTCCAGATTTAGTGTTTATAGAATTATGTTTAATTTTTTTAAATTAGTTGGGTAATTCGATATTTTTCCTTTTCTTGTAATGTGTTTTGTTTGGTGAAACAAATTCCAGACAATATATTTCGATGTGAAAATGAGGGTAATAAGATTGACCTGATATATAATATTAGCTATAATAATATGTTCAATTAAATGTGATAGTTGAATGAATGTAGTGGACAGAGAGACTTTTAGAAATAAATGGTAGAAATAAATTCTGAAAGAGAATGTGTGCCTGCTTTTTGTTATAGCTAATGTTTCTGTTTAAGTATATGTCAATTAAACAATAGTTTCGATTGGTTACTTAAAAGGGATGCTCAATAAATCTACATAAATACATTCCAGGAATTTTATTTAAATAATCTTAATATTAATTTGTTGTATACTATATTTTATTTATTTATTTCTATGTAGTTAGAAATCAATGAACGCGTCGTAGGCCATATCAGCATATAATTCTAATTTGTATAATTAAATAATTGTTTTTTTAAAATTTATTATGTATTTTTCTTAATGAAATATCAAGGTTCATCATATAATTAAATAGATGCAACAGCGTTGCATACAATACGTATTATAATGTACATAAAACAAGCGATATATAAATAATAAAAAAGAAAAAATACATTAAATTTAATTAATTTTGATATTTTATTTATTTATAGCAAACATTTATTCATTTGTTGATAAAGAACAAAAAAAAGCAGGCAAATTTAATTTCATTTATTCATTTTCTATTCCGAAAATATATTAATTCTTTACAAACAATAATATATTCATATCTAACCAATACAGTTTTAAATACAAATAAAAATAATCTAGAAAATTAACCAATATGAACAATTTTTAAGTTAATTTACACCATATGTGTACCATCTCTACTATCGATGGTTTCTGAATAGTTTAAAAACCGACATCGGCATTTAGAACGTTTTTTGGGACGCCTGAGTTAGCAGAGATGTACAATATATGTTGCAATAGATTGACGTATGGGTAGCCGTATTTATTGTACGGTGTAAAGTCGTTTACTACCTGTAAATAATTTCTATTGTATATGTTAGGTTTAAACTCAGACACGCCCCTTGCAGTCTGGCCTTTAATTTTAACCGAACGTATACAACATAAAAAATATAATAAAGAGTCAACGCAGTATAAGAAGAACATAATAAATCATCTATTTTCCATGCGTAGCATTATTATGCTCTTCTTATACTGGTGTGGCTTTAACAATTATTAAGATCTACATTATACATTTTCTTAAAATTCTACAAAACTTATCATCAAATATTTTCAAAGAACAAAAAAAAAAAAAAATCAAGCTGAATTGCTCGATGGTGCTATAGATTCTAAACCATTTTTATTTCTAATTGCATTAGCATGATATGCCTTTAATTGTTGTACTTTCATTTTTGGAACGGATAAAACTATGCTTGCAGACGTTGTGGTTATTGACGTTTGATCTTGGGGGGCAGTTGCCAGTTGCTGTGCCCATTGATCCTGAAAAAAAACTCTATAAACACCACCACCAACAAACCCAAAAAACAAAAAAAAATTACCAAGACGTCAGTCAGTTGAATATTTAATTGTTTCAATAGGAGTGTAGCTGAATGGGCACGTGATCGAAGAGCGGTTGCGGTTGTATGTTTAACTTGTTCTAAATGAACTGTCTGTAACAATATAATTGAATTAGATTTGTTTTGTTCTGTTTTTTTTTTTTTTGGTTTTATTGTTTAAAACGTACTTTCACAACTGAATCAGCAGCTCCCAGAAACTTTCCAGCCAATAAAAATAATGAATTAGCAACGTTCTTGTTAACTTTCGTTACAACCGAAGCGGTGAAATTGATTAAATGTACAACACGTCGTGCCGATTCTCTTGTCAGCAATACGACAAGTTGTTCAACATTTTCTGGACGTGCTTGATTCTCTGGCTCATCTTTACTCAAACTATTCCATAATTCTTTACCTTTTTGTAAAGCTAAAGCGGGATCTGTTGCTATCTGTATTTAGATGAAATTAAAATGGAGGTCATATGTATAGATAGATATATATTGCAATCATACATATATACGACGACTATATTTTGAAGATGTTTACATTTATTTATATTTATTTCTCTCTTAATTAAGTCGATTTAATTAAAATATATGTTTGTTTACATACCAATTCTGCGACGTAAATCAGTACATGTACAGCTTCAGCACTTTGTTCTTTAAGTGCTTTCACTTCAGCTAATGTCCGTTTCGTTAAACGTCGTTTCAATTTCCTACCCAATCTGTCAGCATGTTGAAATGTATGTATTGCTTTACCAGCTGGACTGGCGACAGGTTTATCTACCTCTTCGAAAGGAACAAATATTCGTTTTTTGTATACTAAATCTGATAGATAAAGCATTTTTTTCACCATACCATCGTATCCAAGATCCTGTGAATCTGGTGGCAAATATCGATCGACATATTTGTCAGCAACATTCAATGCACCATCCAATGTATCAGCAGCGAATGCTGTATATTTACTGGACAGAACAGTGTTGCCAATTTGTTTCACTGAATCGGCACGTTTTAAAACTGGTCGCACAATTTTTGTGTTTACAGTTTCTTTTGCATATTGTTTTGTATTCCAGTAGATCTAAATCGGAATAATATTAAATGATGTGAGATTATATAAGTAAGTGAATTGGCATCATCAGTAAACTCGTTTGAATACTTCGAATCGTTCTACTTTGTTAGATCGGTAAGTTCGTGTAGCACAAACGATTTTGCTGATGCGCCCGATTAATGGCATGCGGTGTACGGCACCCTGTATATCAATTTTTTCAAAACTAGATTACAGTACCATTTCAGGTGGTAAATTAATTGATGGAATCTTTTTTTCAACAATATCCAATGTTTTACAAACAATTTTGTCCACTTGCGACAGTGGCCCTTGGAAAAGGAAAACGGCTGGAGCAGCTGAATCTACAACGCTGAAAAATGTGTTTTCAGCTTGTCCAAGTGTCCAACTTACCAAACTATTCGAATTCTAAAATAAATTATTCTGATTATCTAAACAATATTAGACTAATTAAATGCAATGATACAGGGTGTTCCAGAACCTCCGGCAAATTTTTTTATATATTATATACTGATGGTCAATAACATGTTTCATTATTAATCACGTTGCAAATAGATTAAATGTTATCTAATCAAAGGCTTTTGGAATCAATACAATTACAAATAGGAATTCTCTTGTAATTTTAATAATCAGCGTTTTTGTAAAAATTAAATTAAAGCCATGAATGATTGATTGTGTGGGTAGCTCTTACCTTAATTCTGTGATAAAATGTTTCAGCATAATTAATACCACTCTCTACTATAGGAAAATTTGAAATTCGATTAACAGCCACCAAATTAGGGAAGATAACTTTGGATTTTTTTTGTTGTTGTACCACTAAAATAGAATTCATTTGAAGAAATAAATGTTACTACTCAATACGTGTGTGTGTGTGTATGTGGGTTTTCTTAGAAAAAATATATTGAACTATTACATCACTATTATCATCAGACCATTACTAGGTCATATACGTTTAAAATTCCAATTAATTATTATAATTAATTACTAAAAGGCTTTTTCTACATAAAAAACAAACAACAAAATTTACTTATCAACTATTGCCGCTGGCACGGTCGCATAAAATGTATTCACCGAACAAAGTTTTGTTACAATTATATAATCAAAAAAATTAAGAATAAAAGCGTTGATAAAAAAATCGCCCTAAATTTAAATGGAAAAAATCGTACATTGTATTTCATCGTCGGTTTGAACGGAAGTTGAAACATAACGAATTATAATTTTCGTTGGTGGTGGTGCTGATGTAGACTGAACCATAACCGTTTTTGTGTATGGATATCTTTTCCAGGTTCGCTTCCGTTTAGCATGTTGAACCATTATTAATCAGTATTACTGGCCAAGAGAGTGGTGTCCCGATAAGGAAGTTTCTACAAAGAACTTTCTGTGAATTAGTCGAACAAGAGCCACGAATTTTTAGCTAAAAATATCTGCGGAATTTGTAAAAATAAATTTAAAGATTATTTTAATTAGCGTTGATAAGAATGGCGTCAACTGAACTAATTGCATTTGAAAAGGATCAACTCAATTCGAAAATATATTCTACTTACTCCTTGCAGCAGTTGAAAAATATTAAAAATAACTTTAATTAAAAAAATTAAACTATTCAAAACAGCACCACACACTGTGTTTTTTTTATTTTTTAACATAGACTACGAACCGTACCGTAACACTCTTTCAACTTCTTTGAATTAAATTCGATTTTAACATATAATTATCACAATTATATCAATGGCCAATAATAATTGTATTATAAACATAATATCTATACACTGGTAACCGTTTATATTAAGAAATTGCATCACGCATGTATATTATCATCACATTATATATTATGTGTATGTAATTAATAATAATTTAATTGAGGACAATTATATGTCGTTTATATACGAATAGTAATTGTAGGGGATGACAATAAAAAAACAAATAATAATAATTGGCTTTTTTTGTTTTTCGTTTTTTTGCTGGTGAAAAATTAGAATAACATCTCGATCCGTCTCTGTATTTATACGCAAAACTATGATAGCACAATATATGTACAATTGGATATTTTTTTCCTAATTAATACACTAGAAATAATCAGTTTAATATCCATATATAAACATTTAATGATGTTAATAATAATAATTATAAGAGGAATTTATCAGCATTTGTACTGATTCACGTCCACAGAAATGAACGTTGACATAAAAATTTCAATTAAAAATCAGTAATCGGGGACATGCAACATTGTACTTTAACAAAACGAACTATTTTTTGTTTATTTTTTTAATTCGAAAATAATATTCGTTATTAAATTAGACGTGGTAGTCCACTAAGAAGACAATATTTTGATTGGTCGCCCAATAGGCTGCCAAACTTACGATTGCGATTGCAATTGCAACTTGCAATTGTTTGTTTTGTTGTGGGTGTATCGCTAGACAGAAAAAAAATAAAACATTGAATAACATCAATAAGTCGAAAATGTAAAACACAAACAAAATTCGAATTTGGAACGGGTGACCCTATAGACAGAAAAATTCTAATAAAAAAAAAAAAAAACAGTTTATCATATTTTGTCTAGAAAGAACTTCTTTTCTCATGATTTATGATTACATTTCAAAACAATTCTCGATAGAAATTAATGTATAAATTAAATCGATTAAAAGAGATCATAGTTCAACGTGATTCAAACGAAAAATTTATGATTTTGTCTCACAAAAGTCACACACAACACATACCATGTTTTATCTGGATTATAATTTAATATGATTATATTTATTTATTTATATTTAACGGATATACATATGTGTATGTTCGTTAAAATTCCATTGCGGACATAATTATCCAAAGGTCAATCTATGAAAATATTATGTAATTTTATTGATTATAAGCAAAAATAGTTTTTTGATTGAGTATGGCTATTGACAGTATTTAAGAAAATATGAATTAATTTCGTAAACAGAAAGAAAAAAAAGCAGTTAACAGAGTATTTACTAATAATAAAAGTAATTCTTTTGTCCTTTTTGCAAATTATTATCCATTTAGGAAAATTACTGTTTAAATTAAAAATAAAAGATAAAACAACAAATAGGTAAAACAAAACAATAACAAAGTTAATAAATATGCAATCTAGCATTGATGAATTTTTATTTCGCCCTTTTTATATGCTATTGTTTTATACTTTTAACAAAATTCTATCGAAAAATTTAATATAGAAAGACGTATAGAATCTGTAAATTCTAGATAGATTTCAATGATACTGTACTATTTTCTGCATTGCAGTTTCCCGCCGAAAACTCTTAGCGGCTTAAATTTAAACAAAATTTCACTGGTAATTGACAGAAGCATTAATCGTTTACAGATTTACACCTCTACTTATTCAATCAGTTAATAGATCCATTAATCTATCAATCAATCAACTGACTAATCTTAGATTTCGATCTGAATAGTTTACAAAAAAGAATAAATTATTCAAACGAAAACATGCAAAATTAACCAAAATCTGACAAAATACACTTACTTTTTTCTTAAAATGCCGGTGTATAAACTCACCACTTATAAAAGATACACTCTGATGAAGATTTCTTTAACGTGACTACTCTTCGATGGACCTTTTGACTTCTACTCTTAAGATTATGTTGCCCCTCCGAGTTAACCTCTGATAAGACTATTAAAACTGTTTGTTTTCGGTTAAATTCTGTTGTGATATGAATACACACACGTACACACACACACACATACATACATACATACATACACATACAAATATTTAATGCTTTACAAGCACAAATATTGTATTGTATTTTATTCATAGCAATACATGTAGTGTAATATATTATAATATTCTTATATGGATGAGTATGTGTATGTGTGTAATGGACATCACATGGAAATTGCACTAGATTGAGACTGTCATAAAAATAATAATAGAACGATTAACTATCATAAAGTATCTATTATGTTAATATATTAAGATCTAAGGGGTATTATAAGAACAATAAATTACATAGAAAATTACAGAAGTTTATTCAATTTATTCCAGAACTATTTTTTGATCTTTATTTCCCAAAATATGTTAATACCTTATCCATTCGCAATAAAGAATTGTAATGATTACGTATTGTAATCTTATAGATTACAAGTAACAAGGAAGCAAAAATATATATTGATAACCAACTGATAAAAGATTAATTAGATTAATAACGATTTCTCAAATAGTTATTAATGATTAGTCAAGTATCCTAAATTATTGCGTAAAAGTATAATTTTATTGTGCGAATAATTTTTTTTTATTTTGTTTCCATGAGAAATAAATCAATCTACTATTATGAAAGGTAACCCTTTTCTTTTTATTGCATCAAGTTAATCATGCAGTTTTCCTTCGTATTCCAATAGAATGTGGCTACCTTGGTATATTCTTATCTTACTCTATGGCTTAAACGATGCAACTATTATCCTGCAAGGACCAGACGTTATAAATTGCACATCTAGCAGTACGACAAGTACAATATATATGATGGAAAATAATCATAATTTTACAGACCAAAAATTGCTTTTCTACATAGAACAACGTAAGTTACATTTTAACCCTTGCAATCTTTTATAACTTGTTGTTAATTCCGATATATATTCAGCTGATAAACCCATACAACCTGTGGTTATGAAAGGTTCATTTCAATATAAAATGCTCGTAAATGATAAAAATCAAACAGAATTCTATGCTTTGGAATCTTTCGATTATGAAAATAAGCAGCAAAATCAGCTCCAAGTGAGAATTTATGATCCTTATATTGTTCTAATTTATGTGCTTAATTATGACGATGAATCACCAACATTAACTGCCCCAATGTGTACTATGAAGGTAAGCAAATAAATGCAATAATGCATATAATGTAAAAATGTGCAATCAAATCCAAGAAAATGGAATATAGTCCATTTGTGTGCCATAATTTGGCAGTATTGTAAAATAGAATATACAAAGTGCAATGACGAACCAGAAAATAGAATTTATATCTGCTACTTTGAATTGCAATAAAATGCAATAAGGCCACTTACCCAAATCTACCCAATAATAAATAGCATTAATGATCAATAAAATAAAATGGAGAAAAATTTAATATTAACTAGCATTCACACAGTGCAATCTACTAATATTACTATTAGTAGTATAGAATTAATATCCAGACACATCTAGACACAATTATCACCATTTTTTTTTCCCAATAGGAAAGTACTAAGTATTCAACCGAAAATACTACTTGCACAAGTACTTTGTCTGATTCAGATGGATGGTTGAGTCAAACAACATTTACTGTCATCAACAGTAATCCATCAGCTACAACTGATTTAGTAATATTTTCCTTTTGCTAGCCAAACTTAGTGCTTAGTAGTAATTATTCTTATGTTCCAGGAAATGGAAAATGTAACATTCGCATTTGTAATTGATGAAACAATCGATGATAAAGTGACTAGTACTAGTGTATCAGTGATAACTAAACAATTGCTCGATTACGAAGTGAAAATATTTTATTCGTTTAGTGTTCAAGCTCAAGTAAATAAAATAAAATCCGATTTAATTGAGATCGAGAATTATGATTATTTTTATAGGATAGTGGCGGAAATCCTACCACCCCTAATGACCAAGTAAAATGCATCATTGACGTTGAAGATCAAAACGATCAAGAACCACAATTTACCGATTATTTCAGTACATTACAAATATTGGAAGAAACCACTTATGAGGTAAGTTTCACTTTTTTTTCAGTCTGAATTCTCTAAAATAATTTTTCAAGAATTTAAGCGTAAAAGCAGTGGACGGTGATAAAGGAATCAATGCTGAAGTGTTCTACTATATTAATCCTATTGATCCAAACCAAACAACCGGTAAAATAAATAAATGGAGACGTACCAAATGTACGCATTTAACAAATAATTCTTTTAGACCCGTACGTTAGTATTAATAAAATCTCAGGCGAATTACTAATAAAACCAATTGATCGAGATGAAAATGATCTGCAAACATATCAATTCAGTATAATAGCTGAAGAACAGGATGAACCAAAGTATAAAACCGAACTGATAGTCACTATTTTTCTGGAAGACATTGATGATAATAATCCGGTTATTATGTCACTGACTGATTCGAATGATATGATTATCGACTACGAAGATGATGAATCAACAAAAAACGTCGATTTTAGTTGTATCGAACTTCGAGAAAATTTTGTTGGGACACTTGACGGTCAAATTACCATTACCGATATCGATACGGTAAGTCAAGGAATCAGTAATGATCAATAAAAAAAGTAAATGTATGAGATTCTAGGGAAATAATGCTCTATTCAGTGTAGAACTAATTGACATTGATAATGCTACCATCAACTATACAGAAGCATTTATTGTGGTACCGACAGCTGGATACAGAACTGGTGAATATGAGATCAGTGTGAAAAATTCAAATTATTTAGATTATGAAGATCCATTGTGGGATAATTTTCAGTTTTTTGTAAGTTTTAAATGCGTACGAACAATTTTTTCGAACGTCTTTCTTGGGACGTATTATGGACATTTTTCGGACGTTCACCAAATTGTTGCACGGCTATTGATAATCACAAATAGATTAATATTGGTGCAAGACACGAGCATCAGATGCCTTAAATAAGTGCCAAACATGTAATGAGCGTTTTTTTGAACATCAGAGCATGAATTTGTTGTTACTGTTAACTTTACAATAAACACCCACAAACACATGAGTTTTTTAAACATAAATATTTTAGGCATATTACGTCCCTTTTGTAAACGTTCGCCATAATTTTTTTCTGGCAATATAGAAACAATCAACGCAGGTAAACTGAACGCAGCGTAAGAGAGCATATGCGCCCATACAAATTGTGTAATTTAATATGTTCTTTTACACTGCCTTCAGTCTACATCTTACAAACATGAAAATCCAAGCAATCACCTTAAATACTTTAAGGAAAATTATGGACTTGTTTTGGGATGTTGGCCAAGCATTTCTGTCAAAACTTTATTCAAGTTACAATAATTGTTACAGGTTCACTCTTATGGCAAATTAAATACTTCCAAAAATGACAACATATTAATTAACATCACATTGATTGATTATAATGATGAATCGCCAATATTCGAGAAATCAGCTTACGAATGTTCAGTTAATGAAACGATTGAAAAGGGAGCTGCAATTCTACAAGTTAAAGCTACAGATCGAGATGCTGAAGATGAAATTCTAAAGTAAATCATATGATTATATAGTATAAATAATCCTATTACAATATACTTTATCTAGGCATAGTTTGCTTGGTGCTGATTCGATAACTAAAAGTATGACAATCGATGAAGCAGAGGGTACTATAACAGTTTCCATGGACGATGCATTCGATTATGATCGATTAAATCCAATTTCATTTCAAGTAAAAGCAAGTGATCAAGCTATTCCTGCACACGAAACTATTGCTCAAGTTACAGTTAAATTACTGGATATAAATAACAAGGCTCCCACATATACAACTGTAAGACACGATTCTCTTTGATTTCATTATGTGATAGTTTACTGTCATCTCCGATATTATAGGACAGTCTTATTCAAGTAGATGAGAATCAAGATGTTGACACCATTTTAAATACAAGTATAACAGCTTCGGATGTTGATACAACACGAACTCTAACAGCAATGATTGATTGGAACAATTCTTTTGTTATGAAAAACTCATTAAAACTGAATAATGATGCTGTCGGTGTTACTATGAAGTAAGTAATGAATTTCTCTAATAACAATAGGGCGCATCAGTTAATTGCCGACTAGATTTTTAGATCTTGATTTCCAACCAGCCAATGGGCATAATGACGGTACAATTGCCATAACTCTAAGTGTCAACGATATAAATCCAGAAAATACCGCTCCGGACTATGAAAAATTTGATTCACTTTACTTGAATATAACCATTAGCGATATGAATACCGAACTACCAAAATTTGCTGATAAAATGAACACTTCCGCTTTAATCGTAATCAATATCAACGATATCAATGACAATAAGCCAATGTTCACAAATGACACATTGAACAAGAATCGTACTATTCATGAAGAATCAAAATCTGGTATAGTTGGAACAATTGAAGCAATTGATGCTGATGTTGATTCAAATGTTACATACTCATGCATGTATAATATTCGATATAATTATTAAATTACCTGGAATTAATATTCCTGTTTGTATTCCAGGTATGTTGATAAAAAATATGATTGGTTCGAGTCTGATAGCAGTGGACAGATCACCGTTAAAACCCTAATCGATTGTGACACTGATCAGATTTATTACGTTTCGATTAATTGTACAGCGACTGATCAAATCCATAATACATCACAAATTGTGAGTGAATACTGCCGTACATCATGGCTTGGTTATAATTAATGCTGATGCGTTTAATTTTAGTTTAAAATTTATATTCTGGATCGAAACAATAAAATTCCACAAATAATCGTAAATGAAACTGTGTTTATTGAAGAACAAAGTGCCGAAGGTACAAATGTCACTGAGATTGTCTATACGGATGCTGATAGAGACAGTAAGTGTGTGATATAATCAAAATTAATCATCGATAACGTCTGTACACTTCCAGTTGCATATAAAACATCAAGATGCATGTTAGAACAAACACATGTCGAATGCTATTCAGCATTTGAAGTTCAAAATAATGTCGTTGTAGTGAAGAAAGGAGCAGTTTTAAATCGAGATGAAAGCATTAGAGAGTACAATTGTACAGTTACTTGTATTGATAATCCAGCAAACGTAGAAGGTGGCCAAATTAAATTTTTAGTCGTTAACACTTAATAATAATTTTCAGTTTTTAGATGAAGGACATCAGCAGAATTCTTCACAGTTCTCAATTGTTTTATTAGATATTAATAATCATTGTCCTGAATTGATAACATTGAAGCTAAATACGTCAGAGAATCTGGCAAAAGTATAACTAATTCCTACAGTGCATACATTTAATAAACGTATGTACGAGTACTATTATTGTTGCTATTTTTTATAGGGCGAACTAATTGGGCACATCGTAGCCAAAGACATTGACGACAATCTAAATGCCGATATAGATATGGCTATATTAACTATAACGAAAGATAATAAAACATTCAATGAAAATATATTTAATTTAACAAAAATTGATAATGACTATGTTATAAATGACACATTCAAACAATGGAATTTATACGCACTAGTAGATTTAAAAGATTATTATGGCACATATGCTCTACAATTAAATGTGCGTAAATGACGTAGATATAGAAAGAGCAAAAAAATCTAAAACTTTCGCTTTCTAGTTGTCTGATAAAGGTACACCACAGAATTCAATTGACACATATCAATTGGAATTAGATATTCGACGATTTAATTATTATAAACCGACATTTGTTTTTCCACCAAAAGATAACAGCTCTTTTCTGTTAAGTATTGTAAGTAATGATGAGAAATTAAGGTATAATTCCGCACTTAGCAATGAGAGGCGCTCCGATTGACGAACCAAAGCAGTGTGTACTGGCCGCCGCATGATCACACGCGTGAAGCAGAATAATGTCGCATCAGAGAACGTGTCTCTGAGAGTAGAACACAGATCCGTGGTCGCAATAGCGCCAGAGTCAAACAATTCGTAGCTTTGCTACGCTCTTACACCCCGGACTGATACCTTTAAATCCATATAAATAACTTAATGTAAATTGTAGGATCAGCAGCCGAATAAACCGCTAATTCTCGATTCAAATAATAAATTATTAGACAATTTTACAGTAATGAATGTGGAAAATAATTGCAGTAATAAATGGACACCGTCATTTACTATTAAACAAACTTTGCCAGGTACTGTTTCGTCAGCACTTATTTCGCTTGCGATTTATTAGCACTTTTTATGCAGAAACTCCAACATTTTTCGTACTGGAAGATCTGGATCGATGTGTCACGCAACTACAAGTTAAAAACTTCAATAAAAATCAAGCACTACAGCAAATCTCGTACTCAGTAATTGACTTATCTGAACATATTGACTATATATACCTCAATTATTAATATTTTAGCTGCAATTATCTGTATCGTTAGCTGAAAATATAACATTAGAAAAAGATGAAGCGGACTACAATGCAACGATGACAATTAATATGGTTTTTGTGAATGTCAATGAACCACCAACATTCGATGATAATGACGTGCCATGGACAATTTATTTTCTAGAGAATTCTATTAATATCGACAATAGTACTGCTAAATTAGAAAGAAAAGCTCATTATCGTAATACGACAGTAGATTGGTCAAGTAAGTGAATCAAACAATGATTGGCAGATCCTAGTTTCCATATTGAAGATTATTCTTTTAGTTTTTTATTTCTTGATAACTGACGATGACACTTTGAATGGAATATTCGCTGTTAATGAATCAAATGGTGCAATAAGTCTTCTAAAAAAATTAGATTATGGACAACAACGAACGTATTCTTTTCAAATATTCGCATCGAAGAATCAAACTATTGGACAGGGTGATATCAAGTCTTATTTGCCAGTGATAATAAATGTAAATTTATAATTTGTTTGTATTTTCATAGCATAAATGTGAGACAAACGTCTCAGAAACGCCGTTAACAGGTTTTATATACTTGTTTATGCTGGCCAGAATGGTGGGGTTTTTGATTAGATAGATCAGTAAATGCAAATCATTAATTTATTTATTCATCAACTGCATAAAACTACGACGGACGTTCTTAAACACGTTGTGATTAAATTCTCGAACAAAATCGGCCAAATCCGTCTCTACAACGTATGTGCTAGAAATTGTCAGAATTGTTTTGATTTATGCTTTTAGGTAATAGAAACTAACAGTCACAGGCCACAATGGAATGAGCACAGTTTCTTTGGAGCCATAATGAAAAATACGAATAAGGGCAGCAATCTACTGACAGCTGAAGTAAAGCGAATTCAATATTTGATCGAAATTTTAATGAAAATCAACAGATTTTCTTTTATAGGCGAGCGACGAAGATGAAATCGATTATGGAAAATTAATTTATAGTATTAATAGTACGATTGAACGAAATGGATCCGATAGTATTAAAACTCTTCCAGATCCATTTCTATTAAATGAAAATAGTGGCGCTATAACCCTTAATTTCGCCGTTGATTATAACATGTATGGCAATTTTCGCTTCAAAGTGAAAGTAGAAGATCCACAGGATGATTATGGCAATGGTAATTAAATATATAAGCTTGAATTCCAAGTAGACTAAAAAACTGTCACGGTTTCGTTTTTTTTAGTCGACCAAACAAACCACACACATAAATTGGTGAAGTTTATATCTTATTTCCAGTTGGTCGACTGAAAATTTACGATTCTGTTACGGGTTTTGATGCACTTGCAACAAGGCTACAATCTATACGTTTCAAGAAGAACGCGTTCTAATTCTATCAATTTAGGACCGCATGAAAACGTTACAACTGTAACAATCTATATAGTTACCGACGACAATACAGTTGATATCATGTTTGATAACACTTTAGAAGAAATAACTGGATTAAAAGCAGAGGTAAGCGTACAGTTATAACAAATTCGATTCGTATATGTATCGATGGAAACCTTGTAGATGCTACAATGTATTAGTGAAGCACTTTCCTGGAATTGCCACGATCAAGATATCAAACACGAGAGTGAGAATGGTGTTGAATCCCAGAATGTTACTGTAGCAACGATTTATTGCGTTGAAAGTGATCAACTGTATTCATCTAATGATATCTTACAGTATGATACGCTATTTAATTTAGGAGACGAAATTATCATTCATTTTGTTTTCCCGTGTTTTAGAAAACTAAATAATTTGAATACGTATCACAATCTTCGGAAAAATCTCTCAGCCATCGGTGTATTTCTTCAAACACTAAAAAGCGATAGTAACACAGTAGATAATCTGGAACAAACACTACGTACGGCGCTTATTATTGTGACTGTTTTATTGGGATCGTTGTGTGTAGTCCTAGGAGTAATATTCTTCCTTAAATTCCGAAGGTAAACGTATTTTTAATTAATTTAATCGATACGTTTCTGGAATTACGCATTTTCCAGCTTGAACAAACGTTTTAAGAAACTAACAGAACAGAAATTTGGATCTGACGAATCAAATTTGAATCGTAAAGGTATCAATGCACCTACAACGAATATTTTTGCCGTTGAAGGTTCGAATCCTGTTTATAATATGGAAACGAACAATGCTGGTCATGTTAAATTTGCTGATCAACAAAGGTTTGTTTTTGAATTGGTTCAGAAGGTTTCTCCGAATATTGTTTTTTTTTTTTTTTTAATTATCTAGTATTGCTAGCGGACAATCGGAACTGGATGGGATTGAGGACAGCCCAGAATTTGATTTAGATACAAACGATCGGAATGAGGAAATTGAATTCTAAATAATGCATTTTTAAATATAAAATCTTAGAAAATAAAATATAGGCGGAAATGAGAACAGAGCATTATATCTTAATATTTATTATTTAGTTCTACTTATATAATTTATTTTTTGAAAATATATTCAAAATATTTATCTGCTCTAATGTTTATCTTTTCTGACATCTATAAAATACTGAATCTACAAGCCGAGCAAAAAAAATTGTACGAAACAGATTCTACCTGACTCAAGTAACTATTTGCCGAAGTAAACAAAAGATGGCGAATAAACCCTAAAAAAATTGAACTTTGGATTGTGTAGATTTTATATGTTAATGATAATCCAAATACTTATCAAACTGCTAGAATAAAGGAATTAACATGTCTCTAGCAGGACGTTTGGCATACATTACGGGTAAGTTTCTTCATTAAAAAATAAATATCAGCTCTCTTCTATATTTATTATTACTAGGTGCTGGATCGGGTCTAGGAAAAGCTACATGTCAAAAATTAGCTAAGGAAGGTGCTATAATAATAGCAGCTGATAGAAATGTAAAAAGTGCAGAAGACACCGTTAAATCATTAACAAAAAATCACAATGAAAATCATTTAGCATTATATACATCTGTAGATGATTCCAAAAGTGTAAAAGATGCATTGAAAAACACATTAGATACATTCTCAAGGCCACCTACGATTATAGTTAATTCTGCTGGGATTACAAGAGATAATTTCTTATCGAAACTATCTGAAGTTGATTTCGATGACGTTTTAAATGTTAATTTAAAGGTAAAGTGTATCGTTCTAGTCGTTTGTTAATATTTTATTGATTGTTATTTTAACACTTTCGACTCAGACTAGTGGCAAACATAACTTGATAAGCTTATTAATTTAGGGTACATTTCTTGTAATTCAAACATTTGCCAATGCAATAATTGAACATAAAGTGCAAAATGCCTCAGTAGTAAATTTGGGTAGCATTGTTGCCCGGTTTGGTAACATAGGTCAAGCAAATTATTGTGCTAGTAAAGCAGGCGTTGAACTTCTAACAAAAGTGGCATCAAGAGAATTTGGTAAATTTGGAATCAGAGTAACTACAGTACTGCCCGGTATGATACAAACACCAATGTTCAATGCCGTACCCGATAAAGTAAAAGAGAAATTTCTTCCTGCAATTAGTTTAGGAAGATTTGGAGAACCTTCCGGTATATCACATATACATTACATCCCCGTAAAGGATTATAATAATTACGAATTTTCTTTTCAGAAATTGCTGAAGTAATTACATTTCTTGCATCAGATAAAAGTTCATATATAAATGGAACTTCAATAGAAGTAACAGGAGGATTTTAAACGTAATACAAATAAAGACTGCTCTTCTTAGTTATTTTCATTATTTATTTTTCTTCTTCAATTTTTTAGCTTTTCTCCAGGCTTTGTAATGAGTTTTTTGTTTTTCTTCGATTATTTCTTTGTATTTTCTTTTGTTATAGTGTTGGAATTCAGCATCAGCTAACAGCTCATCTACAATAGTTCTTTTTCTCTCCTTATTAAGTAAACGATTACTATAAAAATCTGCAGGAGAATCCACAACTTTTCCAATCTGAAAATTAGTTGTTGGAAATCAAATCATTTCGTCTAATTTAGACAGAACGAACGAATTTTTATACCTGAAAATATTTTGGCAGAACTTTCAAATCGTTTTTCTTATAAAAATGTTTAGGATCCAAAACAGATCGCATTTGTAAGACTTCCAAGTCACGTTTTACTTCTTCAGTCATTTCTGTTGCTGGTAGTCCATACCATTTTGTGCCTTTTGTTTTTTCTTTTTCTAACTGCAATACATTTAAAGAATATATACTCTATAACATAGCGAAGGTATGCCGATACTTACTTGACGATTTCTTTTCAATTTTTTTTTGGAAATTATCGGAATACTATGCAGTTTTTCAAATTCTGGATTACTTATTACTTGGGATTTTTCTAATGCTTTTTTTACGTCAAGTTTAATAGCATCTGATCGAATTTTTTCTGATTAAAAAGAATGAAAAATTTAAGTAGATCTTAATGAGGTAATCAATTAGCCTATTTATGTTTTCGGCGAATCCTACCTTTAGCATTTAGTATTGTTTGATTTAATTCATCTCTCTTCTTCGTATACTTGTCTTTATCCTTCACATCTGCACTACTATGAAATTTAAGTTTATCAAGTATAGCTTTAGCCAAAGATGGCTTTTTAGACGTTTCAGGTTTTGCTTCATTGTCTAGTTTTTTACTTGATTCTAAATCTTGCTTGAATTTGAAAAATTCTTTTAATGTTGATGAACCATTTGCATCATCGATAGTAAAGGAAGTTGGGGTTGTATCAATAATAAAACTCATTTTATTATATTAGATTAATTGATTCGAAAAATGCATCAAGCAGAAATATAAAGACGAAAATAAAAATGCAGCACTTTCAATAAAACCATGTACATGCACCACCTTTACTTCATTTTTATGGTTATGTAATTTCTCCATTTCGACTTTTTGGCGCCTGTCAAAATAATGTCGACTATCGATGTTGTCAATTCCGCAATTTTATATTTTATTAAATTAAAATTTAAAATATTTCTAAAAAGTAGGATTTTTTTGGATAATTTCTTATATTTTTAGTTGGATTGTTAGATCAGTTTTTGGGAAAGATACAGCAAGTTTATTTAGTTAATTTTCTAGGAAATTAAGTGTAGTGTTATTTCAAATTTCAATTTAAGACAATCAAATAATTCCATCATTTTGCTATTTGCTCCTTCATATCTTTTGTGTTTACGTGCAAAAACGAAGTAAGTATATTAATTTTAGTAACTTACATAAGAAGAATAAAACAAGAAAATCGTTATTGTGAATAATAATGTTAATTTTTAATTTTTAAGCCCCTGCAAAATTCCGCAATGGATCAGCCATTAGAATTCGAGCACTGGATAAAAATATCTGATTTGGGCTCTGGATCATTTGGTGTTGTTACGTTATGGAAGAATGAGCAAACAAATGACTTTGTTGGTAATTATGCCTTATTATAAACTATGTAGCCGAAGACAATTTCAACTTTTATATCATTCTAGCAATTAAAAAGTGCAAAATACAAAAAGCTTCCAATTTGTCTTCAAAACAGAAAGAACGTTGGTATAAAGAAGTGGAATTTATGAAATCTGTTAATCATAAGAATATTGTACAGTTTAAGAACGTCGATTTAAAATTTGAAGAATTTATGAAAATGTACAATCCATCTAAATTGCCAATATTGTATATGGAATATTGTAAAAAAGGTGAGTGGATGTTATTATTCTGAATCTTATCTTATCTTAGCTGTCAGAACAAACCATTGTTATCTATCTACATTATTACGCTTTGCGTAGGTTCTACACGTAAATTTGAAATGATTGAATTTAAATACCGAGGCTTATCTTATAGCTTGTCATAGAACTTTTGATAATTCTCCATCCATAGATTGAAGCCGCATTGTACGTCACATGACATTACCCATATAAAAATTGAAAATATCATTATTTTAATAATGTTAATTATCAATGAATACGATTATCAGTATTATTAGCTGCCTATAGAATCGAAAGCGTTCAATAATTTACAATGCCTGTCTGTAGTATTATTTGCACTTTCTACTTAAATAACATAAATTCGCAGGTAATTTAAGGAGATTTCTTCTGAATGAACCGAAAAAATTCTGTGGAGTGGAAGAGGAAGCTGTTAGATTTATCATTAAAGATATCGCTAATGGCCTTCGATATCTACATTCTCAAAATATCACACATCGTGATATTAAACCGGAAAATATAGTTTTACAACATATTGATGACCGTTCTAGTCAAACTATATGCAAAATCATTGGTAAATGTTTAATAACAAAATAATACTAGCACAGAATAATAATGTACAAGAACTACATTTGGCAGTCTTTTCCAACAGAAAATTTTTAATTTCTAAAGCCTTTACTTACTGTATCATGGTTATTCTGTGATAATGGGGTGTAGGTGTTTTTTTTTTTTGATAAATAACACGAATGCGCTCTAGATTTGGGTTACGCAAAGAAGTTGGATAATGATACCCAAAGTATGGTGGGAACCTTACACTATTTGGCCCCTGAAATCTTCTACAATAAATACTATGATAAAACTGTAGATTATTGGTCATTTGGTGTGATGGTTTTTGAAATTGCTTGTGGCCTATTACCTTTTCAAGTTGAAATGCCCGATTATGAAAGGTATAATTGATTCTTAATTGGCGTGCAGCTCGTCAAGAGCGAAACACATATGTGGCGCAGTATTTCATCAATACTATTCTATGATCTTTTTATGTCATAGAGGTAGATTTGTATAAACAACTGTATCAGAACTACTCTGAGCTGTGCCATGTGTTTCAGTAGATGTACGTACGCTCATATTATAACAAATCAAAAGGTACAATAATTGTAGATTCGAGAGAATTAAAAGCAAAGGTCCAGATGATATATCCATTTATATGTCGTATTCAGGAGCAATAACTAATGCTACAACGATTCGAAAAGAGAACTTTTTGACAGGCTGTTTTAAGGAATACATAGAAAAATGGCTAAAAACCGTCTTGCAATTCGACTCGACGAAAAGAGACGTTGTAAATAACATCGATACTTTAGACTATATTGATTTCATTTTAAACGTGAGAATCGTTAAAGTGTTCTCAGTTTATACACAAGAATATTATTCTTATCAAATTGATAAAGAAACCAGGCTTGATACACTTAAAACATGGATTTCACGAGACATAAAAGTGCCACCCAGGGATTTATTATTGCTATTTTATAGTAATTACCAAATAAATTGTTTCGAGGACAATTTCGAGCTACTAGAAAATTTGCTCATAAATGAAGATGTCATAATTTATGTGTATAAAAAAGGTGAACCGTTTATGAACGCACCGAATATTACCGCTCCAAATTTAATCAAAGAACTGTACAATTTTAAGGCCAAATTTCAATATCGATACGTTTTCCATTTGTTTCGACAAACGCTATTTTATCTTTATAGTTTAAATAGTTTAACTCGTGATTTAAAACAAGCATTTTTTTCGTTTATGAAGTATTTGGATAAAGGTTATAAATCATTGGAAGTCGAATATCGAAGAAAAACAATGATGTTTTACGGAATTATTTTAAATTTTAAAGAAATTAATTCCCAAATTGAAAATAAAAGTAAAATTAACATGGAATACCTTGCATTGTTTAAAACACAAGTGGAAGCTTTAACGCGTAGAGAGGAAACCTTTAGAAAACAATTTAAACTTGTGGATAAAATTATGAAAGTGTTAAAAGATGAAGAACAACATTTTCCTGAAAAATTCCACTTGGCCGAAATGAATGAATTGTATGTTGGTACTTCTTATTTAATTGAAATTGAATACTAAAGAACTAACGATTAATTAAAATATTTCAGATTCGATAAAATGAATAGCAAATCATTTTTCGAAAAAGATTCGAAAGAAACACGAATCATAGCAAAAATACATGAAGTTGTGTTTGATACAGTCAAAATTGTGTACAAAAATATCAAATTTGAGCAATTTAAAGAATATTCAAAGTATGCTTTAGATGATTTTGACCGTAATTAGTTTACCTAAAATTATTATCTTTAAAGGGACTTGGTGTTTCTACAATCAACGATTGAGTCCTTAAAATCTTGGATTAATGGTGATTTTAGTCTAGGTATATTTCAATTATTGGAAACCTTTAGTTTCTTGAAAGGGAGCTGTCAGGCAGCCATTCTCGAACAAAAAGGTAAGATTGAACAACCATTAAACTAGAAATTTCTTGCTATCAACTAGTACTGAAGAGATCACAAGCATCCGGAAGATATTTAAATCAAAATTTTAAAAAAAATTCTACTAAAGCTGCTATAATTTGGAATTAAAAATAATGTAACTTGACTCCCTTGAATGAATTTTAGAGATCAACTCAGATGAGTCAGGTTCCTCAGAAAGTTTAGAAATTATCGAAGAAAATTTATGTCTTCGATCTCAGTAAGTATTTAGATTAATTAAATCGTTTAGAAAAGGTTACAACTGAATTATAATTTTAGATTTACTAATCTCATTGATAACAGATTTCTTAATCAGCAATTTGTCGCAACGGCATTGAACTTATTGAAAGTATCAATGGATTAAATGTACAGCTTCAAGTTTATGCATAAATAGGTACTACGTGTATGTAAATTACTCGACTTGAGAGTTGTGTCGCAATTAAATATGTAGATATGTTGTTTGAATTATAATAAAATAAATATTATTTTTGGGGAATGTATTTAAATAATAGAAGGAGGTTTCCATGTTTCTATAAAACATTTACATGTTAATTTAGTTATATACAAAAAAATCTATGTAACTGATATGTTAATTAAATAAAATATAAAATACCATGTAATTTGCATTGATTAATTTCTATTGCTACAATTTAATTAATTTTCTTTTTTCTAATCTAACTATTATATCGAATATAATTATTCAAATCATTCCAATTCAACGAATAATCAATTTTTAAATGCCCATAATTTGTTAGTCCGAAATTATTTGGTTTTCTTCGTATTCTTCTTACATCGTCGTAGATTGGCATTGGCCTATTTAGATGTTGTTGTGACATTTCATCTAGTTTACTGTATATTTCATGTTTTGATGTATACGGATCATAACTTGGAAAGAATAATTAATGTAAAATTGTGAGTAAGAAAATGGACAAGTGAACTTACTCAACATATTCTCCATATGTCGACATTAAATTGTTGGTACTGTTACGATGATGCTTATATGGAATATTAACCGATATTGGCACAGTCACTTTTCGAAATCGTCCATGTTGATCGTAGATCCCAAAAACTGGATTGTTTTTTATATGTTCTTCATATGGATTTTCATCAATATCTTAAAAAAAACAATCTTTTTTCTATTTAATAATATATGCATTGTTCCCAAAACACTAATTGTTTAATTACACTCATTTTACGCTAGGTAAGTATATGAAGGACATTGCGAAGTACTTAATTTACCGAAAACGGAGATTTTATTGATGTTACATCTCTAAATACATCATTTCAATTGTAAATTTCTACCTTGGTTTCTTTATGGTGTGTTATGTAATGTTATTGTTTTAATAGAAGATTCTTTTAATTAAATCATACATAAAAACGGGCGAATTTATTGACGTAAATTCCAATTTTTATGGTGTGCTTTTCCAGGCCATGTTCTGGCTTTAATATTTGAAGGGTTATTTAAAGTATTTAAACTATTATTCAAAATATAGTTAGTAATTTTCTCAAAGAAATAAGGTCAAAACCCTTAAATGATAACCTTCTTATTGTTTTCCCTTTGTGGATGGTTGTCAAAAATCAACACGGTGTCGCTTGGTTTCACACCAAGTTCCTGTCTTCATCTAAAGAAAAAGGATTTTTATCATCATCATCAGAATTAGGGAAATATAATGATGGGAATTATTTAGCAATTGTGAAATTATTCAAAACAAAAGAGTTATTTAAATTAATCTAATCTGATTTTGTGACGTACAGTGCAAGTTGAATAATAGGACCTCGACGTACATTTACGTCAACCGTATGCTCCGGATGTTTTAGCTCATTATAGAGAATGACCCAATATTGAATTATTATAACGGTCTGTATTTCTAAAATTGATTATAACTTATAACCAGGTGTGCGTGCATGCAATAGAAAGTTTCCCGTATTAAATAAATTAAGAAATTACTTATGTTTTTGCAACAGAAAACAATAACATTATGCCATCATTTAATGAGAAGAAGCTGATGCATAATGATAATCCACAGATGATGACGATAATGGATGTTGTAATATTAATTTATTGCAATTTACATTTATTTTTTTTTTAATTGTTAATAGAAGTATTTTACTTATTTAGTTACAGAAATAACTAACTAATAATTTTAGTTACAGAAAATTGTTTTCAGTCAATAATTAATCAAATGCCTTGGCCGATGCATTTCCACATTCTTGATTTCTCTTTTCCCATATAGAAATCTTCTACTAATATATTATAAGTAATACGAGATACCAATTTTGAATTTAATTAAACCTAATTTAGAAATGTCATTACACGTAATAGGAATTTCATTATTCCTAATATGCCGCATTAAAAGTATGGCTGACGTGAACAACGTTCATCATACTAATTTATCGGACATTACACTAAACTATCAGCTCTAGGTATTATCATTATACTTGTTATTCAACATTGACGTTGTAAACTTACAAAAAATGTCTTATAAACGTCCCAGTTTCGAAAAAGATCTTTGAGTCGCAATTGGCTACTTACCATAGTCAAATGCATAACTTTGTCTTCTTATATTATTATTCAATCGTCTGGAAACATATTGCACTTCATCTATATCTGCATAATCGCCAGACATGTCAACGTAACCCCCTCTTACACCTCTCATTTCAGAAAATCTTCGTCTATTTCCATTACCGCCACCAGGAGCCATTGATCGATACAAACTTGAATTCCTATCAGAAAATTCACCGGCACTACCCCCATATCCACCACCACTGCCACTAATAGGTACTGATGAACTCGATGATAGTTCAGTTGATTCCAAATGTTCTCGAATATACGCGTAGTTTTCTAAATCCCATGGATCAATGTAGGGCTCTTTGCTGATAGGGTGGTAATCCTTGTTCGTTGATTCATCACTATGGAAAACGATCGCATGATGAGTAAGTAGAATTGAAATAGAGTGAGGGAGAAGTAATATGTGTATACCTGTCCGATTCAGTTGGATTCCAATAGAATTCTTCGTACGGTCTCATGTTCGTTGGAAGAAGTGCCAACGAGAAATCTGGAAATCAGAAATGAGAAAATTAGAGTTACGCCTGAGCGTAATTCATATATAGTCATTGAATTTTTGTTTTTTATTGGCCTGACGAATACAGTATGGGTACATCCATGACGTATTACGAACATTTTTCAGACGTTCATCGAACGTTCGGGTTGGTTGCCACTGGTCCTTTTTGACGTACATGGTCAATGAATTATTAGAAAAATTGCAATTAGTTGTATAATAATAACAATAGATCATTCAAAGTCATTCGCTGGAATCGAACCTGGGACCTCACGGCCTACTATCAAGTTTTGTATCACTGAGCCACGCCAGTAGGTCCAATATGATCTACATTTTAATGTACGTATTTTCAGTGTGCCTATGTAATTTGTATCTTTCACTTTTTCTCTTCGTTTAACAGTTGTTTAACGATTCGACCTGAACTGAGACGATTTATTGGTTGTAATTTGTAAATATGTATTATTACATAATAATAAATGATATTTTACCGACTGTTTTATAACATATAAAATGTAAAAACTAGGATTTATAGGATACGAACAGAGTTGTAGATAGTTCGTACGTACATAGATTTTATGCTCTAATTAAATGGGAACTCTGTGATAATTATTGTAATTATACAGGAAACCAAATTGTGGATATCAAATAAATTTCTGTATATGCAGAGACTCAATAATATTCTAATATTTAATTACAATTGTTATATTACATTACATATTTTCTGGTTGATTGAATCAATATTTTGGTTTTTTATTTGCGTAAATACAATAAAAACTTGTCGCATACCACCTATTACATGCAATTTTGTGGCTACACGTAATACGAACGCACTTTTTCTTATTTTAATATAACTTTATACAGATAGATAAGATATCGCGCTTTACTAATAATAATTATGGCTTTGTGTTACGTTGCATTTGACGATGAAATGTTATATTCGACCAACGATTATCAATGATCTTAAATATTTGTTAATTAGATTGTCCGCTCTAAAAGAATTCCAACACGTAGAGTGACGTATTAATTTATTTTAGTGATCATTACTAGAGGCCCTTGTCGACATTCTTGAGCAATTTTAATGAAGAAACATTTCCATAAATTATATTTACATACAAATAAAATACATGTAGTATGTAGCATTATTAGTAATAATAATACTAATAATTACGCAATATCTAAACTATAAAAATACATATTCATATGGTAGTAGTACCAATCATAAAATCCACGCAAATTTTTTTTCGTACGTTTGTTTGTCTTATTAAATCAGCAGAAAGGACGAGCACATGCTTTTATGGCAATAAAATTACGACATTATATCACTAGGGTCGCGGTGACAGTGGATTTTAAAGTATGCTCATTTATTAAAGTGGTCATCGCAGAAAATATCGAAAATCTATGGTCGACCAAAAAACCGCCCACATTTTCTTCAATGAATTTTTAATTTAAATTCAATACGAAATTTTTAATATTTTTTGATTTGTGTAATAGAAATTTCACAGGTGTTTATTACAATATTCGTTTTGAATATAATGAAGTATATCATCAATTTTCCATTTAGCATGCTATTGGTGTAATTAGTTTTTTTTCGAAAGGTTTATATAAGAAAAAAACTTATCTATCTAGATTCGATTTTATTATTAAGAAACCATCATCATGGTAAAAGGAGAACTATTAAAGTAAACCAGGCAGTATTTTCGGAATTTTAGCAATTGGCTAATAATATTTCCTATCAATTCATCATTCCCTATTTTTTTACTGTTGGTCATTAAAAAAAAAAAAAGAAAATCGACAATGGTGTCTACTATTATAATAATAACGGAGCTGTTACAAAAGAATCGATTAATTTCGCATTATTTGGAGTACAAAAAAATTTACATAAGAAACGGTTTTATTAAAAGTTTAGTAGTTCACCTAAATGTAATTTAATTTGGAGTTTAAAAGATTAGACGTTTTTTTGGCAATAATTATATAATATCACCCAGCAGCTACAATATTCATTCAAATTTCAATTAAATTGTTTAAGTTGTGACATTTTGCAAAATAAAGTGCATAGTGTGCGGTGTATAAATGATTAGATGTATAATATGTTGCCTATACATATAAGGCTCATCCTTCACATGAATTAATATTCATTTTATATCTGAATAAATATTAAACTATCAACTATCCATTATAATATTTTCAATTTTTTATTATGATGATCACGTTTATTGATGGACGAAAGCCTATAAAGCGATAAATCCATTGTTTTCCGGCATGTTTCATCAGCAGCGATTTTCTTTTAAAGGAAAAACCAGCTTTTACCTACATATATTTAAGAGAGATTTATCGATTGCGATACTTAGAGTTTACATTCTTTTATAGTTTTCTATTTAAATATTTGAGAAAATGTTCTTTTTAAAAGTTTTGTCTTAAGTAAATTGATATCGACTTACCAAATTTATTACGAATGGAATTATTTGCCACAAAATTATGATGATGACACCTACATTAATTAACGCACTTTGAAAAGTATTTTCCACCTTCAAACAACCACTACACTTTATTCGATTATACTATATAAATAATCAAATACAATTTATCAACAGTACTTTCCTTCCGCTTATTTCACATATAATCACAGATAACTATGCATGCGATTGACTGTAAGTACCTGTTGGTATAGGTAGATAGTAGTGTCTTCACTTTCTTTCTCAAAGCAGCGAGTACTACTACAGACCGCTACTACATTGTAGTACCTACTTATCGTAAAATAATAATATGTGAGGACCACTATACAGCGATTGCACGAAACTGATAGGGAGTAGAAGAAGACAATTATCTTTGTGGAAAATTTAATTTGCAAATCAATGGAGATTCAGAACTATTCAGGGTAGAAGTTATTATAGTTTTGTGAATTAGTAATTGGAGTGTATTGTCTTATTTTAATCAGTAGAACAAGATGTTAATGAGACGGAATAAATTTAATAGCCTGGCATGCGGAAGAAATGGAACAGTAGGGTCTATTGGTATAATTCGATGAGAAAATAAATGACTGACAAATATTTAGAAATACGCTATTTAATTTTCTTTAATTAAATCTATACCTAAACAAAACTTTTAGCTTATTTTTTAATTGCATTCAAAAAGATTTTGTCTAATTAAATCTGTTGTAAATTAGTTCATTATATTTTAATACACTTTCTATTTTTTATTTAATTTTGTCTGTTTATAGTTAAACTATGAGCTGTTTTGTATCAAGTTTCTTCTTCCGAATCAATATGCATATGAAAATCATCATTAAATAATAATTCACAAAAAAATAGCATATAATATCGAATTAATTTTTAACATTCACTTTCATTTTACACATACGCATAGATAATAACATCAAATTATCCAAAAAATGATCTTTAATTTCATTTATAGAGAAAGTACTTTCTTTACAAGAACATATTTTTGCGGTCCGTTCACTGTCAAGGTTGTCCAACTTTTTTTTTTGTTAATCATTATATTATTAATGTAAATAATACTTTCCCATATTATATTATAAGGGGAATAAGAAGACGTGCCCATTGCAATAACAACAACAACATATGGTTTTAAAGATGGAGAATGCTAAACTGATGGAAAAAATCCACCATTTTTATTGATTTTCAAATTTTCCTTTAAAAGATTTCACTTTTTACTATGGTGTTTTAGAAATCTATCAATATACATAATAAAATCTGAAGGAGTTAAAGTCAGATTTATCATGAATTTAAAGCCAGGTTTTTTATTTAATTCTCCGTCTCTTAAAAATGAGTCTTTTTCTAGAATCTGTTAAAAAGAATAAAAACTGTTGATATTATCAACGATTACCAACAAGGACCATCGTTCATTATATTTTATCTCCAGATTTAATCTACATACACCACCAAAATGCATTTCGTTTTTTTGACTGTAGGTACATATATCGTGCTATCATTTTAAAATATCTTTATCAATAACTCAATGTGAAAGAAAATATGTACTGGATTCTTATTTGGGAATTTTACTGATAATTAAAAGATAAGGCAGACATATTTTTCAGACGGTTTTGGAGATGCCATCGAAGATATTATGTATTTGGAGAAAAAATAGAGACAGTCGTCATAGAAATCTATTATATTGACCAATATTTCACACACTTAACGGAATTTCTTCTATTGATTTAAAAATAATTTTCTTAATTTGGAGCTAAAGCTAAAGTTTCCATATATTTTCAAAGTATTCTTGGAAAATAGTGTGTTATGCAACACATAATATAGTCAAACTTCATTTAATTTTCAAATCGACATGTCTGAACAGGTAAACAAACAAAAGTTGATTAATTTTTTCTCTAAATTGTCATTGTAACTTCCACAAATAATAATAGTTAATAAATTTCCGTTTTTTCGCATCATTTTAATTAGATTTTCATATAAAATGTCGGAAAATGTAAGTACTATTTTTAAATAAAAAGAAAATTCGATTTTTGTTTGTTGTATGACTGTATGTTTTTAACCCAACATTTTTCCATATACAAAAAACCAAGGACGATTACTATCCCGAAGATTTTCCCATGGATTTACATCCTGAATTATATTATGGAGATGCTGACGTTACTTTAAGATATGATATTAATGAATCCTTAAATCGACTTCCATTATCCTCCTCACATTCCTTGAGTACTGATTATAAAATTGCATATCCTAATTCTATGGTATCCATTTTTCATTATAACTAGCAAAAAGCCGTTATATAATTTTTTTCTTAGGAAATACAAGTAAGGAAATTTAGATTAAATATGGAACCTTGGAGGGAAGTATTGTTAATTTTTAATGATATGCTTTTATGGAAAAAACAATGGCATCCAACTGCACTGCTAACTGGTAACACATTTGTGATTTTTAAATCACATAAAATGGAATTTGCTTAATTTCAGGATCAACTCTTTTTTTTATACTTTTGTGGTACTATGATCCACACGTATTAACAATTGTATCACTAATTGGACTTTTGTTAACAATTGCTGATTTTCTACTGCCAATATTTCTATCATTCATTTTTAAAGAACGTAATTGGTCATTAGACAAACAAAAGGAATACGAAGATATTTGTACAAATATTATTTTGTATAAAGCAAAGGCTGAGCTAGTATTTTCGTCATATAATCGAATGAGAGTTACCAATCCAAAACTGGTACTTACATCAATTCAATTTCACTATCCAACGATAAAAGTATATTCGTTTTTTTTAGTATTTTTTCCTAACTGTAGCACTACTATCGTTCCTAACATGGTTTGGAGGTACAATGGATAATTGTATTCTTACTTATTTATTTGTAACATTTTTACTAATGTTACCCGGCATGCAAAAGCAAGGAATGCTAAAGAAAACAACTGAAACATTTACCAAAGTATTAAATAGATTAATTGAAAATGCCAAAACGAAAATGGCCCAAAAGAAAATACAATAATTTGAATCTCCTTAATATTTATAATCAGTATATAAAAGTCTGAGATTTATTGTGTTTAAATAATAAATTGCTTTTAAGCGTTCGTTACCTCTAAGTTATTTTTTTAATACTTTTTTAAAGTGTGCCTGTTTTTTGAAATATTTGTATTTATTCGTGAATTACTAAGCTTCTGCTGAATGATTAGACTAGAAATTAGTTTATAATAAACGGTTTAATTATATAATATATAATTTGTTTTTGTAAATACATTTGTTTATTAATAAAATAGAAAAATTGTTGTTCATCTATTTAAAATCCTTTCCATTATTGGATTTTTATAATAAAGAACAAGAAATAAGAATTTTTATTTATTTTCAACAAGACATTTAAATATTTCTTTTCTTTTAACAACAACAGTTTCAAAAATCTTAATTTAAGTTCAAGAAGAGCGCTATTATTAATAATATTAGTATCTTTAGAGAGAGAAATAAAAGGTGAAAAATTTCTAGTTGCATATTCGAAGGTAAAAAAACTTATAATTCTTAAACTAAAATTTTCACCAGTTAGTCCGTAATACATGTCATAAAGTTAGTCTCTAAACAGAGTCAACAAGAGAAGTAAAACTATTTTTTTAAATTCAAAATTCCTAAGCCATAATTAAGCAATACTTATTTTAAGTAAATCGAACCTACACTGGAAAAATTGACAATATCATTTTTAGTACCTAATAAACACGGGAAGATAAATAAACAGTTTATAAACTTTCCATGTCAAGGCAAGAAATTTAACTAGACTCCGAGCATCCATCAAAGTATTGATTGTGCGGAATCCTTATAATGATGATCACTAATCATCATTAGTTGGACTTGACGATCTTGATCGAACAGTAAAATCTTTATATTGTGAAAATACGCAAATCTAGAAATAGGATATAACCTAATTTGTTTCTTAAATCTTATTTTTTCTTTTCATACCTTATCTTTTAATTGTTGACACAGTTGTAAACCAACCGTAAACAGTACCAACACTTCATTTAACCACGGTACTGAACATTCTGCATGTGTTGAATCATATTTCATTTCACCATGATTATTAATTAATTGATAAATTGCAAAGATTAGTTTATGACTTTGAAAATAAAAACTGATTGCTAAATCTTCAGATAGATTTGGTGTTAATGATTTCTGTAATAGAAATTGATTTAGAATCCAGCGATTAGTAAATCTGAATTTAATTTACCATATTTCTGCTTTTAATTAAATCATCCATAGTTTTTTTTCGTGGTACAATTAAACTTGATCGGCCTCTTTGTAAACTACCTAAGATATTTCCTAGTATATGTAGTACTTCATCGGAAGATCTAATCAATTACATTTATTAATTATATATAAACTGCTTATAATGCTAAAATTACTTGAACTTATAATTCTTTCCAACATCATCAATATGATATAACGCTTGCTGCAGATGATTTGCAGCATCTTGTACTTGTTGTATTTTCCATGGATATTCATTTTGTATTGTCGTTCTAACTAGAGTTGCTGAATTTTGTCGTGTAATTTTAAATGTAATATCCTGTCATAATAATATGAATAATGAAGACGTAAATATAACAATAATAAATAGAAATATAACATAAAGAATAATTTTAAATGGTGACTGTTGAAGTCACGTGGCAATTATCGATAATTGGCAGGAGACTTGATCTGTCTTCAATAAAATATATAACTACTTACAGCATGTGTAATACTATCGCCAGTTAATGTAACAATACATTTTAATTGATCAGATGGTACTGAAAGTACAAATTTATCTTGTTTACTTGAATTATCATTACCATAAAGCGCTACTGGAAATCTTCTTGCACATTCCTGAAATGAATACGAATACTTTTAAACATCTCTACCTGGATTAAATGCTGGAATCACCTACCACTAATATTTGGTGTATTTGTTCTAGTCCCTTATGAATTTCACCGTTAAGAACCCATTCGAATTCTCTTTGCTAGAAATGAATAAAACACTATATTCAAGGAAATCCTTGAATATATATGGATCTAATATAAACTTACCAAATTAATTGCTTCCTCCTTTTCACAATCCATCATTGCTTCCTTTAATTTGAAAGTCAATAATGATTTTCTATAAACAAATGAACTTAACTAATACAGTGACCCGAATTCATTTAAAGATATTAATTTTGCCAATTAACAGCAATAAAATTAATTTATAAATGAAAGCTTACTGTCACATGCAAAAATTTCGTGAATAAATTACATTCAAATTGTTTTAAATAGATTAAATTTTTGCAATAAACAAATATTAGAAAAAAAACATTTTAGCAAACATGCGCCATTCATAGGCGCAATTAGAACTAATCATCAGTGAGGGGCATTTTTGTTAGTCTCATCATAATGAGACTTTGGCGAGTCGCGAAAGTCTCTCACTCTTAAATCTTAATTCTCATTAATAAATTAATTCTAAATGTTGTTTATGCTTCTATTGATTAATTATTATAAGATAAGATCTGATGAAAGATAACAAACAAAGAAAGTATGAAAATAATGAAAAAATAACATTATATAATTTACCCATCTCTAACCAATGACGTTATGTTTTTATGTAATCAGCTGACATTGACATACACATAACATAACCATAATAAACATTAATTAAAGTAAACATAGGTTTTAAAATGATTGTTGATATTCTTGTGTTTAAATTCTTGTGTTTTAATTGTTAAGCAGCTATTACCATTTTGGTAGGAATTAATTAAATAGCAATATTGTTAATAAATAAAATCATATAAAGTTCTGTCATTGCGTTTTAAATTTGATTAATTGATTAATTAGTGACAATCAGATTAATAATAATAGTAATAAATTATTTACTTATGTTTCGTATTAGCAATTCGTTAAATTTCTAATTATTTAAAAATTAACACGATTTTCATACGATTTTTTTGGGTGTTTGTTATTATTGATTTTTTGATCCACACAATTCTTATCAGATGCCGCCCAAATACCTATCTACTCAAACAATAGATAGAGCAACCCAATAATCACGCTCTATACGCAGCACGCAGTCAGGCACACAAACAATCAAAAAGTAGGTGTGACACACAAAATAAATTCACTTTCCCTCTCGCTGCCAGTCTGTAACACAACAACAAAAAAAATATATATATATTAATTTTGATATCAATTTGAAAGTAGATAAATACGGCAGTTATGTCACAATCGTCAGAGAATTCAGGTATGTTAGTATTCTATTATTTATCTATGTACTTTTAGATTTATTAGTTTCGTTTTTTTGCAACGCAATTCGCTCATTTTAAACATCTACCCACAACACTCCATCACTCGTCCATCCACTCTTTTCTCGCTTTATTAAAGTATTCTTCTGTCTTCCTGTCAATCTGTGCTTCACAGCTTACTGCCTTTAATTTAAATCAAATCCATATTTTATATATCGTTTAAATTGTATGCATTTTTAATACCGGCTCGTTCAATTGTAGGCTGTAGTACGCATCTTAAATATCAAGAGTGGTAAGTGAATTTTACCGAATGATAATATCGTTTGGGGAAGGAACTTGCCACGAAGCGAATTCTTGCTTCTTATTGCATTTCGATCTCGATTTCGATTGTATTTTATCATTTACGATATTCATGACTTGCTTGTATAACTGATTGTTGAAAATGTAGATTTTTTATCATTTATCATCTAATAATGCTTTGAAATAATTTGTTAGAGCCCGCCCACTTAGTAGGCGTGCCATTACGTTAGTGTTATTATTATTATATTAACTAGATGTTACTTACTGTTCTAGAACGGTAATCACTACTTGTACGACAAATGAAAATTCACAATTTTTTTCGCTTTCGCTTGATTCCAGATAAATTAACAATGCTTCACAGTTTATACGATTTCAAAGCGACATATGCGAAAACTCTTAGTTTTAAAGCCGACGAATATTTTATTTTGCAACAAATTAACACAAAACATAAAAATTGGTATGAGGTGATTAATGCACAAGGCAGCGTTGGTTATGTGCCATCTAATTATGTAAAATCTGTCACTGTCGGTCGAAAATTTTTCATTAAATTTGTTGATAAGGCGTTGGAAAATTTGAATAATCGTGAAAGTGAAGATATGATATTATGTTCGCGTAGTGAAATTATGTTGAGGCTCATTGATCTTAAGAAACAGGTACAGTAATAATATGTATGTAAAGTACATATTATTAACTGGATAGTTGTTTCAGATTCAGGATATAATTACCGAATACCCATCACCAAATTCCTTTGATTCTAATAAGGAGTCCCATTCAAATTCAATGAATAATAATAATAATCAACATAAATGTCATGAAACAGAATCAGAACCACAAGTGGTAACTTGTGCCAAATTACCTTATTCACCCTCTTGTCAGAATTCTAAAATAGCTGAAATCAAATCCTGTCCTGTACTGGAAGATCCAATCAAACCACAAGTGACAAAAAATCGTGATAATATCAAAAAAAGTATAGAAAACATACATGAGGAAGTAAAGTCTGAAATATGTGATGCAAAGAAATCAAGTAATGATATGTCATCATCGACTGATGTCTGTCCTGTGATTACTGTACAAGCTGTTTATGATTTAGTTGAAAATGTACGAATAAATACAAGTCTATCTCATGAAAAGTCTCGGATAGCTGTTGAAACGGTAATTCATGGATTGCATGAGTTACTTCCAGCCTCCGTTTTTCCTTATTTAAGGTAAATTATGAAGTTAATCTTAGTTAAGTTAGAAATAGCCGTAGGCAAAGCGATTACCGTCTGTAAGGCGTGGCGAGCTGAACATTACGCCTTTTTCGCCATGATTGCATTTAACCAACTACAAGTTGGTTCAAATGCTATTGCCTGTAACAATGTGGGTGTGACCAGATCATTTTGTGCCTTTTCTTCTCCACGCCCACTATTTAATATAAGCAAAAGTGTGTGATCTGTAATATTCTTATTACCAGCACAATCATATCGCATTCTCACACATCTCTAGTCGTTGATCATCATCAAATTGAACAAACACATGATGCTAGTCGTTTAAAAATTATATTTAAAGAATTAACGTATTGTAAAGAAGACTCACAACAACGAAGTTGGATGTTACATGAAGATGAGACAATTATAAAAGAATATCTTTGTGAGCTCATATCAATTTTGGTGAGTGGATTTTAAAACATCGAATAGAATTCATTAATGGTCATATTCTCGTAGTCTAATGCTGATATGAGTATTTCACGTCACGTAATATCATCTAACCAATATCACGTAATAGTAACATTAATTCAGTATTATCAAATGGAAACTAGATGGCCGATTAGACAATTGCTATTGCAAGCATTTGGTGTGATGTGCAGTCTGGATAAAACTGTAATTAGTATAATGTTAAATTCTGTATTGCCAGGAGAATTAGCTAGGTTCTGAATATTGGTGGTTTGGTTTCGGTGGTGGTTTGATTTTTTTTTTTCGTATTTTGCAGAGATATGATGGCAAATCCGCGAAATATTGCAAAATTGAATTATTCGTCGTTGTTGTTGATGATGATTTTTTCGATGGGTGAACCGATGCCTGTAACAAATTTAGGTGAATTTTCCAAGTGCCATTTGAATCATCATATTTAACCCAGTAAATATTGTAGAATATTTGGGAGAGAAATTTTTAACATTTTTGTTAAATAATATCGAATGCCCACCAGATACAGATGTAGATGATCAAATATCCGATATGTTCGTTAATTTGTTAATTTCTTTCAATTTGCAATTTGACGACGAAGTAACGAATCCGATTCTGGCTGTTTTGGAACTTCGGATGGTATCGAAAATGTTTTCCGAAAAAATTCTCTTATTATTAAATAGGGGTGGTAAGCATTATCACATAGGAGACACGAAACTCCCGTCTGCTTTTATCAGAATTAAAATAAATTTAAATGTCGCCCACAGCGCCATTATCTATCAGTTGATAGATAATTGTAAAACTTAATGAACTCATATTGCGTTTTTATAATCTATGGAACTGTTGTGGGATGTCGCTCGTGACAGTTTCATGCGCGCGCCGCGTACACAATCGATCTGTTGTCATTTTAGAAGATCCAATCAGAATTTTCGATCATGAACCAGCACCACCACAATCCCTATTGAAATTATTTAAGGATTTATTTAGTCGAAAATCAACAGCTGATTTATTTTACACGAATGACATTAAAGTATTAATAGACATTGTTGTTAGAAATATGGTAAATTTATTACCAGGCGATCAGGTATGAAAACACATTAATCAGAAGCGAATGGAGAATTCTTATATTATATATTTCCATAGAGACGTAGTGATTATTTAGATTTATGTCGAAGAGTGATGCGCAACACGAACTACGAAGAACACAAACATTGTTTGGAAGACATTTTAAAATGTTTTACTAGAATCTTTTGCGAAGAGGGTCCACAAAGTGCAAGGGACCAACAATTGCTCAAAGAGATTTACGTCGAATTTCCTCAGTATTTTAAATAAATCTTAAAAAGGTGTTTTTATTTTGATTTCTTCTCTGTTGTGACCAAATAGTAACAGTTTTTACTCTCCTTGTAGTATATTTAATATATTATATTTAGCTTTCTTACATTGTTAGGGGGCGGTATATGTTAATACTGCGGACAGCTGTCCCGTGCCACCCTGTATATTTATGGCAGAAATTATTACTCGTATTTGATAAGAAGTGAAAGTGAGATGTAGTATACGTATACTCATATACGTACATTTTGCACATATTTTTGCACTCTTACTACAAATTTATAACACTGTTGCATATTATTATTATTATTGAAAATTAATATATACAAATGTTGGTGTTTTCAGAAAATATGTATTTTATTATGACCGCCAAAGGTACAAATTTATTTACAACGTAAACAATAAAAAGAAATATTATATTATGTATTTTATTCGTAAAATAAGTGTATTAATACATTATTAGCATGTAAATTCAAAAAAATATATTATTCACATATATTTAATTAAACAAATAGAAGAAATGCACCTACATATTATCTATTATATTAATTAATCATGATTTGTATTTTTATTTGTTAATAGAACTGAAAAATGTAATATAAATACTAAATACTATAATAAATATTAATAGAAATCAATCAATCAATCAATCTTTATACTTCTCCTGTCATCATTTCCATGAATTCTGAAAAAACGAAATTATATACGTTAGCGGTCAATATTGATTTATTAGTTCAGCTGAGACTGTTGTTTATTCAGTGTCTGGTTACTTAGTAGACAATTATATCTAGTAGTAACCAAATAACTTTAGTTTAGAATAAACAGTGCAGCCACTGCGCACAGAATGATTCAAACTGTTTATTACCCCCGAAACAACAATATTGAATAAAAGAAGTAAATTGGCATAGTTCCAAAATGTATATGTATCCAAAAATAAACTGGGACGCCCAAAAAACTTGGTGAGTACTATTCGAAAAGCAAAATGCAGGAAAAACCAGATGGTATAAAAAACTAGTTCATTGCCTTGAAGATAATAAACATTTTAAAATATATCGGCACAACTTTGATTTCGCGTATAAACATTTCGAATTCGAAATCGACTATAATCATAATAATAATAATAACATCAATAATGATGGATACATTTTGTTTTTGTAGAATGACGCATTCTGTATATTTTATTACTTGAAATAGAATTTATTTTTGTAATTTAATTGTTTTTTTTTATATGTACTGCCTTACCATCGAAATCAACCGTTCCAGAACCGTCTGTATCAATTTCCTCAATCATCATATCCAATTCTTTATCGGTTAATTGATCATCTAATTCTCTTAGGATTTCCCTTAAACATGATGTGGGAATATAACCATTTCCTGAAATAGAAAATCGGTCATTTTCTTTAAAGTTGAAAGCATATTATTTCTTACCTTCTTTATCATATAATCGAAAAGCTTCTTTTAATTCTTTTTGCATTGCTTCTGCATCTTCTTCAACAATAAATTTCGCTGCTAATGTAACAAACTCTTCAAATTCTAATCGACCAGACTCTGTACATGTCGATGAAAGGAATTCATTAAAATAATCTTCATTGATTAATTGATTAACTTACTATCAGCATCGACCTCATCAATTAATTCTTCAAGTATTTTCTTATCAAATGGTTGGCCCATTAAACGTAATATATCCGCTACCATATCACATGGTATACTTCCTGATTTTTGGTTATCGAACGCCTCAAATGCTTTACGAAGTACTGGAGTTAAATAATATAAATATAATAATGATTGAGAAATTAAAAATAGGAAATTGCATTGACTTACCGGAGACTTGTTCAGCAGGAAGTTCATCCTGAAATAAAAAAAAATGATTATTCATGAATTTTTAAACAGTTTCTTTTAATTAAATCGATTATTCGGTAATTAAAAAGATCTTTAATTAAAATACCATTATCCTGTAAAATTGCTGACGATCTGTTACCTATACTAAATTACTACTGGAAATATTCATTAAATCTTCGAATCCAGAGAAAGAAATAAGACGGAGTGGAAGAGTGGGAGTTGGTTTGTCGGATACAAACGGTAATGTATTGCATATGATCAAATGATTGTTATATGGGGGAGATTTGAAAAGTTTTTGGAAATATATGCCATATAAGAGAACGGTAAGTAATCGCTTACCGCTCATGGCATCTGGTTTAAATCTATTTTGATTTTTTGTGAAAATATAAAGGTTTGGTTTGGTTATTAGCATTGGTCATGCTAATTAATCCCTTCCTTATGAAAGGAGCTAATTATATTTGGAATTGCTTTGTTCTAAAAAATGATATATGCCAAAACAAATAATCATTACACGGATAAGTAATTCGTATATTATAATAAATCATGAAAGTGTTTTTTGATTTTAAATATTTCTTCATACTTCATTTATGAAAATTCTTTTCGAATTTTTGGCAAACATACTTTAGATTCTTTCCAATTATTTTCCATTTTTCAAGGTTGAAAAGGTAAGTATAGCGATAGGCACATAGGAATAGAATAGATTGTTATTATTATATTAATAGGAAGCATTCGTCAACAATGTCATTAGATACATTTGTACAGCAGTATATTAAGATTATTAAGTATATTATATAAATATTATCAATTAACGTTTTATAATTAATTCAATTAATTAAAGTTCTTACATACGTATTTCCTTATAAACGGTCGATAAAATGGTGAAATTGAAAATTTCCTTGGGGTAAATAAAATCAATTGAATATCATCAACACTGCCGCGCCTCATCTGCTCACCATTACGAAGAAAATTCATTTTTTTAAAATATTATAATTAATGTTCATAATATATAAATATTTTCAATAAAAATCTTATTCAATCTAGTTATCTATGGAATGTTATACACGTTGATAATTTTTTGTTACACTAAATTATTTCATCATAACAAATTTTCTTTTATACCTATATACCTTGGTTTAAAAACAACGTTCCCGGACAGAAGGGACGAAAGAAAAAATTTGGCAGTGGCAGAGATTTTAAATTAAAATTTTTAAGGATAATTAACAATATCTACCTATGCATATTATATTTGAATAGCAGTACGATATTATGATCTAATATTCATAACGTGTGCAATATAGTGGTGGCCAATAATATTAAAGTGATACGCCGCCACTGGACTGAATGGCTGTTTTAAATAAAACAAAATTTAAAAATATTATATATATGTATAGTACCTCTAAAGTTGAATGTCAACGGGGAAATTTTTCATAAACGACTGGTGCCAGAATATTAAATTGCAATTAATTAAGTTGCATCTACCTATCTGATGTGCACTTGCTCGTAATTAAAAATAATAATTTATTAAATAACAAATTAAAGTGGAATGTTGAAAAATACAATTTGGATATTGACAGGAAAGAAAGACACAAAATAGCTGGTGTTATTTTTACATAAAAATTAGTCATCATTTTTGGTTTTAGGAACACCCTGTATTTATTTATAGCAAAGTTACAATAATAAAATTATGCTTTTAATAAAAAATATTCGAAAAATACTCAAAATATAAATATCAACGTATTGTAAATTTTAACGACGCACATTAATTCCAGTAGTGGGCATTTAATTGTTAAGCTCAAATATAGGAAATAAATCAACCAACAATGGCCAGTAACGTTCTCTTGTAATCGCCGGATGTATCCTGCTAAAAAACGGAAAAGTTAATCTGGTTAAAGCGAAATAAAACAAAAAGAAAAAGAAAAGAAAAATTGTCAGAATCATACCTCAATTCGTTCAGCCAACGATTTTCCATACTTAGTCTCATACGTCTGTTTAATTTCACCTAAATCGATCTCGGAACGACCAACTACTATTCGTATTAACGTTCGATCGTCAGTACCAATTCCAGCCATTGAATCATGAAGTCTAAAATTGTTTTCAATTTATGAAAATCGTATGTTAGGGAAAGTTATATGTATTAGAATTTTACCTCAGTGCAAGAAAATCAACAGGATCACGTACACAATGAATCAATTGAAGCATCGAATCTTTTAATGTACCAGAAAATTCATTTTCAACAGCATTTTCAATCGAATGACCAGTTATATTTTCATATTCATGAAATATTCGGCGTAATTGTGGACGGTTTCTTTGACATAAAATCTATATAAAAAAAAAATATAATTACATATATTACACACAAACATCTTGTACTTATGTACCATATTAAATACTGATTCATCAGTACCAGCAAATAATAATTCACCAGCTTGAAGTAATGCTTGTGCATCTTTACGCGCCGCTTCTTCGTCGACTTGATCCGATTCGTCTCGATAACCCTGCGAAATAAAAACAACCACGTATTCTAATCTAATCATGTATAGTACTATCGAAAGTAAAGATGTTTATTTACATTTGCCAATGACACAAAAAGACGTTTCAGATGTCCGGCTGTATCACCTTTAATATCAGCTTCCAATGATGTTTGATATACTGTGAAAAAACAATAAATATAATTACTAGTAGTTAATCAGAGTTATCTATAGGTAATCTATCGTCATTTGTTTTCATTTTCACAAAATTAATGTTTTAATTAATTGGAAATTAATTCAGAAACAATTTAATAATTATAAATAAAAGTTAATTCTTACACCCTTCATACGTATTGGCAATATTAACAATATCATCATTATTATGAATTCCCAAAATTTCAACAATAGTACTTTCATCAGTACCAAGTCCACTTATAGCATGATTTAATTCTTTGGCTTGAAATTCGATTGGATCAGTCATTAGGGCTAGAATGACATCTTCGAAATTACCACGTAGCTCGGATTTTAATTCTTTTCTCAGATCCTAAAAATGAGAGACATGGAAAAATTATGAATTAATTAATTAATTAATTAAAATTCCAAGTAAACAGGTGCGCCTATATATATATAATTACTATGTCTATGCATGCGCAAGGGATGGTTTTATACGTGTTTTATCTAGGTTTTTAAATTACATTTTTATCGATTTTCTTGTCAAAATTGTTCTCAATTTTGTATTCTTTCGATTGGTTTGTTCCTTTTCAATTATTCATTATTCAATTAAAGTTTCACTTTTTGTATCTAGTCTTCTAATATGTTACCCCCCTATTTTTTTAATTTAGTTTAATAAAAGATCAGAGTAGAATAATGAATACGAGAAATTCCTATGACGCAATTACAATACATTGATGATTCAGAATAGGAACATTGTTCTTGATATGAACAATTTCAAGGAGATTTGCAAATATGTAAATATTGTACGAGTGAAGATAACCATAATATATAATTAAGCTTTTATTATCAATTTATTTATACCTTGCCATACATGGTTTTAAATGTGGCTGCAATTTGACGTCGTTGTTCATTACTACGTTTCGTTATTACATTAATTACTTCTTCCTCATTGGTACCAAAACCTTTAAATGCTTGTTTTAGCGCTTGCGAATCAGCTTCAGCATCGAAATTCTCCACAGGGAAAACGGTTGGCTAAAAAGTAATTTTAACATAATACTCATTTTCATTCAGTAAATGATTACGAAATACTTACAGTTTTTCCCATTTTGTAATTCGTATGAAGTACTAATAAATTCAATTATTACTTTCGGTGATGTGTTAATTTTACGTTCAACAACGAAACGAAAAAAAAAAATACTGAAATTCCTGGTTAAAAATCACACAAACACAAGTTTAACAACTGACCCGGTTTTTACTATACACTTAACTTTCAGTTTAGTCAAGTCAATTGTGTGGAATAATAATAATCATCATCATCATCATCCCAAATGTTATTACGCAGTCTCATTACATTAACAGATAGAAAATGCGGGTCATAAACGAAGAAACATGATTATCATATACAGGGTGTTGCAAAAGTGAGGACAACAATTGCATAATTTCACTGATCGATTGAAAAAATTTCACTATTTTTTCACTATACTCAATTTTTCACTCTCCGCGCAGACATTTCATTGGTTGTAGTCCTTGCGCACTGTAAACCACTCCATGTAGTGCAGTAATAAATACATACCGAAAAACATATAGACCGAGTTACGTTATAGTCCTCAAGCTGCACATTGTGAACTAGGGCATGAATTTAAGCAATATTTCTTATTGCTGTAATTCATACTAGTCACATATAACTCAGCAATGTATAAACATGATTTCTCAGTTGTTAGCCGACGAGCTAAACAACAATTTGGTTTATTTAATTTGTGAAATAAAGATGTCTTAATGATGCCATAAAGCAACTTTTGTAATATAAATGAATTGGAAGAAAAATTTAATTAAAAAATAAATCGTAATAGTTTCAGGATCCAGCGTATATTTTCAGTATGTTGTTTAATGCATAGTGAATGGTGAGTTTAAAACAGTGTTGCCACTGTTGTTCCGATATATTTTTGTATTTATTTGTTGAGAAGAAAGGATATTGTTTATTATCGTGTTTTTTCTTTTTTACTTATTTTGTTCTATGGGTTTTGTGGTTTACATTTGACTAAATAATAAAAAAAAAAAACAAAAAAAATTGTTTATTAAATGAATGAATTTTACAATATTTTTTCGACAGATTATTTGAATCGAAGAATTTTAGACTAAAAATTACTATGATTAATGTAATAATTATCTAAACTAAAATTATATATAATTCATAGCAAAATTATGATGAAGAATGAATTGTCAAGAAACACATAATCTAATCTAACTGTTCTTTTCATATTTATTTTTAACTGTTTTATTGTCAGTTTACCTGACCCATCTACTTTTCAAATTAATTTTCTTTTCCTAGCTAAAGTCGCCATTTTTGTTTTTAACAATATAATTTCAATCCTAATAAAATTAACTTGTATCTCGGCAGTGGTATCACTATAGAGCGTATTTTTTTACATAAGATATGCATATTGGGTATTATCAGATTATAATATCCTAGAATTGAACTACATCATCTTTTAGAATTATAAAAGTTAATCAACAATTTTTTCAACAATTAGAGATATTTATAATAGAAGATTATACCCTATTTCTACACTAGGGAAGGTCACTAGATTAATTTACTAATTATTATATCAAATTCCTAATTATTACCTAACTTATTATTAATTATTTACAAAGAAATAAATAAATTGTGTTATCAGTTCTTGTACAATAACTAGAGTGTACAGTGCGGTGGTTTTTGATTCGTTTATATGTATGCAATTTATGCTTAATTGATTAACTCCTGATAATTAAACAATAATTAAATAAAATTTCAAAATTCAATTTTCCACAGACAGAATAAAAGTTCATTGGCGGAATGTAATTTCGCGTTATAATAACAATTAAATAAAATTGCGACTCATATAGATAAAATTAATATAAACCAATCTATTTATAGCTTTTAATAATAAATTTCTAAATATTTACCTAGGAATTAACTACTTAACATGTTTTTTACACTTTTTATTAAATTTTTGAAACTTTTTTTATATTACTATTTTATTAAATAATTAAAATTCTGATCTCCATTCATTAGTATGATAGTACAATGGCACGTTTTAAGCACAGAATAATGGCTACTAACAAAATTATAATTCTGTGTTTTACCGTGAGCTTTTTTGAATGGATTTTAGAGAATTCAATTCTGCTACATTCTAACTTCTAACAATTATTGCATTATGTAACGACAACGCTAATAATACTAGTTTGGTCCATTTTTCTTTTGAAATAAAGCAGAAATATTGAAAATTCTCATTCTAACTTCATTCTTTCATTGCCTTTCAATATTTCTGGACCTCAAAAACAGGAAAAATACGCAGCGAAGAATGCTACAATAAGAATATCTCCCAACACATTCCCTAATTGTTATTTAGGAAATTATTCACATCATTTCTAATAACAATATAATAATAATATAACGTAATTCTGTCCGCTCTCTGTAAGAAATTGTCACACTGTTGTTACCCGATCAATTTCTACATAACGAACAGAATTATCGTTGTGTCAGCTACCACAAATTACACCTTTTTCATCAATAATGGCAGTATCCGATGATAGACTTTGTAAGCGTGTTTGTAAAATAGATTTCGGTCTTCTTTTACATGCCTTCCATGTCAGATAACCCAAAAAAATACTAAAAAAAAAAAACAGAATTACAATGACCGCCATTTTCGAATACAAAAAATCGTACCAAAAAATAGCGAAAATCAACGATCCGAAAAATAAATAAAGCGGCGGCAGCTGAAATAGCAATGAACAATGTGTCAATGATTCATCAGTTGCTGATGGACAATCCTCTCTTCCATCACACCATACTGATGCACTGATACAGGCATCCAATTCGGGACAACGGTATTGGCAGTGATCCGGTTTTATCATAAAGATTCCTTGACCATTCGGGGGTACGTCTTTTCTATAAAATTTTAGTTAAATGCAAAAATTAGAATAGCGCCTCCCTGATTATGTGTGTGCATTTCGAGCTAGTGTACGAAACGATGAGTCAAACTTCGACTTCTAGTGTACGTCTACGCATTTGTCATATTCTGTGGTGACAATAGTTATTTGAATTAAGGTTATGTGCCATTGTTATTGTTCGGTAGTCGACAATTCAAACTTTCATACAAGACTTACCTATGGCTTTTTACTAATTAGTGCTTACGTCAAAAAAGAAACACATCGACAGTAAATGCCATCAGACACGAGAATGTCATATAAAAAGCGCCATTAATTTTCATTTGAAGTGTTTAAAGCATGAAAACCGCGCGCGATATATATATACATTAAATAGAGTCGTCGCCATCGTCATCGTTTGCTTATTATTGCAACGGAAATTGAAGTGAAGTTGCTATTTTTAGGGTTATAATTGAGTGGTTTTTAATACATTTTTGCTGAAATTTTTTAATACATGCAAGAATTAGTGAAGCCATTTTTGTCGCTACATGAAAAGGATCGACCGACCTTTTTAAAAGTTCCAACCACATAACTGGATAACTAGCTGGATCTTTTCCATAAAATTCCACAACGATTGTTCGTGGAAGTTCTTTGCCTAAATGGTCAATTTCGATGCGATCCAGGTAAAGTTGACCAACTACGTTATTTGAATTTCCTGTAAAAAAGAGGGGACCGAAAAATGATAACAGAAATGACAATACATTTATGTTACGAATATACTTATACCCCGGTCTCTGGACTAGATATAATCCTCAGGAGGAAACTTTATCCTAAAATGAATATATATTACGTTTCTCTTAACACTTTTATAATATTCGTTCCGCTATCTATATCAGAAAACATAAAATAAAGTACCATACTACATTATAGGTAGTTAGTAGTTGGAGCTGGTTTTGGGAAGTTGAATATGGTTCGTTGGTTGGTGGAAAGGACACCCATTTTCAAATAAGTATCCTGGATCATTTTTAACATGAATGGCAACGTGAAATGAATATATAATTTTTCCACAAGAATCAAGCAAAAGAGGCGGTAAAAAAAGGATCGAACGATCGAGAACATACTTTGAAAAAAAAAAAAAACAAAGGAAAATGAAAACCGAAAGAGTCAGCGGAAAATTTTATTTATACTTTAAGGAAAAATATGTATGTATGTATGCATGTATGTATATGGAAATTTATGGATACGCTATATATGGAAAGCAAGGGAAAATAATATTTTTAAAGGGAAAAATAAATAGATTAATATATTCCAAGAAATTTATGATTCCATCAGACCAAAAAGTTGAAAATAATCTAAAACTTTGTCGAGCTCAACGAGACTATTTTCCACTGAATAGAGTGAGATGGAGAATATTTTCTAAAATATAAATTTAAACAGTGAAATTTCGTGGGAATTCATTAAGAATTAAATTTTAATCTAGATAAACCATTATTTCAAAAATTCAGCTGGAAAATGCACAAGAGGGACTTTGATGTCGTCTCTATTTTCTCTGTCTATAGACATAAAATGTATGGATTTATTTTATTACTGCATTTCACTGCAAAATAAATAAACTCTTCAGTAGATTTTTAATATTTCGGGATGCACTATAAATGCAAGCCAGCCAACAAACAAAACCAGAAAACTTCGACAGGCACACGGAGAGAAGTAAATTTTTATTGCAAATTTTAGTAATAGTAATAAACGTCGATATTCTACTTCACTGCTTTTCTCTCTAGCATAGTAAAATGCAACTTTATTATTATACATACCTTTTATATTCCAACCTTCAGAAAATATTTCTACCATCCTATCACGGGAAATTATTTGTTCGGGACAAATAAGGGCAGTGTAAAGAGCTGTATGAACTATAATTCGATTATTTGTTTTACATACATGACCTGTCGTTGATGTCGATCTGAAACACATCATTGAATACGTCACTTTTCAAGAGAAAGATAAATTATATTTATTCATTTTACCTGATTGTGTTGTTATTGCTCCAACGACTCCAATGTTTAAGAATCACACCGCCTATTTTTACATAGAGATATTTATTCGAACGTGGAATTAAAACATGAGGACTATTCTCACAGTGGTTCTAAAACACATACATTTATTTAATATCGAAACAGTTTAATCTTATTCGGCATTAATTGACTCCAATTTTCCGTTACTCAAACAGCGAGACGGGATTCCATACAAAACAATCATTAGGGAAATAATTGATGTCTGAATAAACTGGGAGACTAGATGATATTAGAATCTAATGGAACGAGGCACGATGAAAGATTATAAGCTTGTGGGGACAGTCAAGCGGTTTAGCTTGATAATCGTCTTGGGACCTTTATGTATAATTTAGTAGCTCCCACTGTTTTACCTCTATGCTAATAAACCGTTAGGGATCTGTTTTTGCATAATTTTGCTGCTAAGTATCTTAAAAGCTTAAATATTCACCGATGATTGCTCAACTTTCAGTCAAAGCTGTTTTATTAGAAAAGAAGGCAATAAACACAAATGTCTTCGGGTGTTACACACGATTGCTAATAATGATTTCCAATTTGAAAGAAGACAGTAAACAGACACTGCCAGAACGAAACTGCACTGAGGAAATTGCACAGAAACAATAAAGCGAATTAAAAAAAAAAGCGAAAAGAAGAGAGAACGAACAATCTGACATGAGTAAGAAAGTTATTGCAAGTAAGTCACGAAATGGAATTATTTGAAATGTGAAATGCAATAAACCGGGGTTTATTTACTTTTAAAATTTTAAGAGAAGTTTTAACAATGTGATCGCAATAAATAAAAATGGATTATTCTAAGTGGAGACATTTCTCCAATGTCATCAATCATCAGATGAATACTCTATCTTCTTGCTTTACCATTGCTGTATTTTCTCATAAAAATAAACACACATTTATTTATGCTTGTTTGTAAACTTACATTATGGCCTTCTGCCGGATAAGTAAACATAAATTCACCATTTGCTCCTGTTTTTCTTAAACTCACATCACATGTTGGTGTCCTGATAAATTTCCAAGTTCCTTCGAAAAACAACGTGTTAAAGTCATCGGAGGCGTTCATTCCTGTCACGTCAAATCTTAATTCAACGACGTTGGACGATGAAATGTATGTGTATGGAAGCAATTGATTCTTGTCGACGTCGCAAAGACAGTCTCTATAAAGGCACAGAAACAAGAATGAGAAATCTTGACATATACAATGGATGAATAAGAATGGAAACAAATAAATGGTGCGATAACGTAGTATAATAATTTTAAATTCTATTAGTTCTTGATAAATGAAATGATTAATGATCTATTCATTATCAATCTGTTGATTTTAACGAACCTTGGTATACCTGGCACGTCGCTCCAAGGCACTTCGAAAATTCGAAGGGTCGCCGAAACATTTCCAACACATTCCATTCTTTGCACATCTTGACTCAATCGTGTTTCACATTTTCTACGTTTTATTCGAACTTCAGTCAAAGTGATTTTGATTCTTTCACCTTTTTGCGCTTCGAAACGGTAAACACAACTGGAAAAAGTGTAGAAGAGAAGGATGAACATTTCGGTTTAAAGAAATTCCCATTAGTTCTCAACCTTATGTTTTTCGAACCGCCTCTTCCGTACAGAAAAATATCTGCTGGCGAACGGAATTTCTGTTGACCCTCATTATTCAATGCCACAAATTTTCTCGAACATGGACCTTTACCAAATTGTTCACCATCCTGATGTAGATCGACAAACTCATATAACGCTTTAAAACTGACTGGCCTACGATAAAACTTTTAAAAATCCTTTTCATCGCCACCCCCACAAATTTTCTCATTTTATACAATTTTATTTCTTACTTTAAAGCAGTTGAATCAGCTAATTTTAATTCCAATGTTAAACTATCACCGGATGATAAATAGCTTTCCGCTAACGTACATGGTCTTGGAAATCGTGTCGAATTTGCTAATGTTGAATGATCGCAACTTCTTGGCACATGTTCTCTACAAAACCTTGCCAACAATGTTACATTTTTACCACCTTTAGATGACGATGGTGATGTAATCAGTTTCGTTACACGACTTGACCCAGATGATTTTGGATTATATTTTTCTTTTGCGCCACTAGAAATGGAATAATTTGAATAAATATTCAAGGAATAATGGAAGCTATAATTGTGCAACGGAAAACATAAACATTTAAAAAAATTGGGTCAAACAATATGTAGATTTCGCAGTCAATTTGATCATTTGGGCAAATAAATTTTCGAGTTTGAAGGTCTCATCTGGCAGAACAGAGTTTTCCGAATTATCAATGAATTATTAGTGTCATGATAAACGTATATCCAAAATGTAAATGCAAATTAGACTGGACTTAATTAATCCAACATACGCACAGATATATTTAGGATGGAAACCATTAACGTTTCCATTGTATAGGGCCCTCTTTTATGTAACAGTTTCCAGTTGTCACCAACGAGAAAGCAATTAACTCAATTAGCATATAGATTAATTAGTAATCAAATAATAGTAATAACCATAACTAATACCAAAGAGAAAATAACTCACCAAAATAATCCTTCACAATTACTCGGTTGCCACAATTGACCATCCCAAACATTTAAATAACTTCGGCACATCCTATCCGGTTTATCTGGATCCCAGGAGTTGCCTGCATGAAACTTTATCACGGATAACCAGACGCGATACCGTGGAGGTGGCGAAATCATACCCACCGATCTCCAATCTGGATAACGTGAATTTAATGGACGAAATGGTGCTGGAGATGTTGATGCCAACGGGTCCATACCCTTAAGAAGCAGGTTCAAAATCAAAGAATAATAAAGATACGTCTTTAGTTGTGTTTACTTGAAGATGATAGAGGCAAGTTGTGTTAGCTGGCAATGAGTGGACGGGACTCTCCAAAATACCCCTATTAGTTCCCCTAAGCCAAAATTCGCAGTTTCGTTTTTGTTTAACAAACGTTGGCGTTTGTTGATCCACAAATTTTACCTTTAATCAGAAATAAAAAACAATCCGGATAAAATTCGTTGGAAGTCGGATTTTCCGCTACATTTTCTATTGATTCTGCTAAGCCATTTTAATGCTCGAACACAAGAACAAAAAAAAAGAGTGCTTCGCTAGCTATTTTTTGAATAAAAAAAAAACAGACCCTCGCTTGTGAAACTTGTCACGGCACGCCAATTTACAATTTAAACTAACTACAACCAGTCACACACACTTACACACCGGCTTTATAAATTGAAGAACACTTCACTCTCATTTTAAGTTGATACGTATTTTTTCAGTGAGTGAGTGAGTGCGGTTGAAATGAAACCATCCAAAGAGTAAAAAACTAGCCTATTTTTAAATAATTATATTCAATTTAGAAATATTTAATGGGTACGTTAGTGATGTTTAATTAACTCAAACTTACCTCAACTTCTAATTGAAATCCATGCAAACTCTGAACTGGTGCCGGATGTAAAAAGGTGCCGTATGGCGAAGTGGAAAACTCAACAAGAAGCTCATGACCACTTGATACTGCTTCTGGGACTGATTCACCACCACCGCAAAATTTTAAAATGATTGCATCACGTGTTGTGTATCTGAAAAAGAATATTTGACTCAGTTTTTAAGTTTGGTGTTCACACAACTCAGCGTCATGCTGAAATTTGTTTAAGTGAGTTAAGTCAGTCAGGCGGCAATTTATACGTATTTTCACTTACCCATCATACACCGTCACATAATCTTGAACATCGTCGCAATCATTCCATACTTTCAATTCACGCGGAGTTGCAGTCCCATAAAGACGTGAATGGCTTCGTATGGAGATAAGTTGTCCTTTCGGTTGACGTACGGTTATTAGAGCATGTTTTCCTGGAGAAATTAAATTCGATATAAATGGAAATTTCTTCGTTGCTGCATTAATGCATCACCCCTCAAACACACACGCCTAGCAGGCATTCTTGTCAAAATATCACATACACACACACGTGTATATTTACTTCAACCTAATTGTTTACATAGTACATACATGTACTTTGTTTACCTGTTGGTATTTCATGTTGCCTAACAGCATAGTAGCATGTTAAATTCCTTGGATAAATTCCTGGGAAATTTGGCGATTGTAGACGGCAGTGTTTTTTATCACAGTCACTAAATATTCGAGAACAGTACGTTCCAGCAATGAGTTCACCTAAATAGTATTCAGGTTCTGGTGGTACTGTTGGTAGTGTTATATTGAAATATGGCAGTGGAGCACCTATGGAATGAATAAACAAGTTATTTAACAACATCGAATTTGTATTAATTAATTGAAATATGTTCGTGCAAAAGTAAATTGTTTAAAATTTTTCCCCCGCGGCAGCAAAACTCCATTCAATCTCGTTAAAAGAACCCACTCTGTTACAACAATATATGCCGATAGCTTTATTATTGAAATTCCATAAACTTCCAAAATCATTTCAACTATACCTATAGCTAGTAGGTTAGAGAGTCAGTCAGTTACGCAATCAATTCAATTGAGAGGGAGAAAAGGGCAAAAGAGAAGAAAGATATTGAAGGGAATTTAAACTCATTTTCTTTCGTGGGCCAATCTCATATTTTCTCCAATTTCTCGACCCCTTTACTGGCCGGATGTATGCTGATGGTGTTCGCATAAAATGTTAGCAGTGACGCAGTGTGTCGTTGTTCGACGTTCAAATATAGATATAGTTGTGATAGAAGCTGAGGCGAAGGGTGTCAGGGTGAATGAGCAAAAAAATGGAAAAAAATTCTGTGATAAATTTCGTGATTAATGTTGACTAGTTTGAATTGCACAGTGGGCGTTTTATTTTCAATTCAATCAAACTTACCCTTGACCTTTTTACGTAATGGTTTCCCTGGAATTACCAAATCTAACATAAAATTTAATGAATGAAATGTTTAACAAAGAGAAAATATGTACTTACTGCCACCATAACGAACAATGGCAGCGCGTCGTTTTAAAAATTTGTATTCCATTCGATAATCGAAATTGTAACCATTCTCCACTTTCGATAATTTATATAAATTGACATGAATCGTTATTGATTTTGTTTCACTGTAATACATTACTGGGCCCCATGAGGTTCCACACCATGAACCGCCAACCTGAATTAGGAGGAAATTTCGGTAAAATATACAAATATGTTCGATGCAAATATGACAAGTGACGCCACAAAACACAGATCTACTAAAGAAGATCATGTTAATGTAATTAATTTTGTTTGTTGGCTTTTTTTGTTCGTTTGATTAAACTAAGTATGTATTATAATCATGTTGATACGAACTTCTCTGAGTATCGTGGTAAAATCTAGAGTAATATAGAAAGCTGAGTGGAACTTTTTCACACATAAACAACTACTTTCTGATTCTACTAAACTCTAAGTAAACTATGAATTATGTAATACAGACCGATTGCTCGCTTTTCCTACCGGCCACTGGTCGGTCGGTGGCGAAGTATTAAAAGATTTATATATCGAAAAATTTCTACAGAAAACATTTTCTCGTATCTTGTATACTAACGCAATAAATAACAGTCGAGTTTTAAAAGCAACTTCAACACATACTATAAAGAAGTTGAAAACTTCTTAGTTTTATGAAACATTTTCCAACTATTTTAATTGTTAGCTCTGCTCGTAGTTTTTAATTAAGTTTCCGTTAATATAGTGAGTTGTGTTCTTACTTGAGGTCTATTCGATTCAGTAATTTGTAGAGCGCCATCTGCACAACCATTACTAATAAATGATGTGAATCGGCCTAATGTAAAACTATCGAATATTATCTGAAAGAAATTGAAAATTCAATGCGAAAATGTACATTTTCGTGAATGAGTAACGTCCTGCAATTTTATACATAGATTCTTTAACACCCTGTATATCTATAGCAATTTATCATTATAGAATTCTATGGTACAAAATGAAAAAAGAATTCTGGCAAATCCTTGAAGGGATTTTATGCTTTTTAAATAAAAAAAAAAGCGTTCGTACTCAGAAAAATGAAAGCCCCATTTCTTTTTTATATCTTTCTCCCACTCTAAAGGGTTGCAAGAGAATCTACATAATGTAAACGTAAGTTTGAAATTTTGAAATGATTTTTTTTCTGCTTTTCTGACAGAATGATTCATATTGTTTTTCATATTTTCTATACGTTTTTCCAATTCAGCAGTAATTAAATTTCGAGGTTTTTGTTTGGATTTAGACATATATTTAAAAGCTTAAGGGCGTTTTTACTAAATGCATGAAAAAAAGGATTTTCTGTGTTTTTTCATTATAAAAAAGTTTTAATTAACAAAAAAAAAAGGAAAGAAGAAGAAGGAAGTGTGAAAATAAAAAAAATCAAAAAGAATTTTCCGGTAGAAAAATCCAAAATGTGAATTTTTCATTTTTAAAATTATGATAAATATGATGACGTGACTCGACGGCCTCTATTAGCGGGTTGAAAATTAGGTTTCATGTAATTTTTCATCAATATATTGATGTTTAATTTTAAACAAAACATTTCCTATTATACTCGAATAAATAGATATAATAACGAAGTTAAAAACATTAAAATGAAATTAATATTATAATTGTTGTTGTTATGAGGCAAATAGAGCATTCCAAATTGTGAGCAAATAATTAGTAAATAATTTAATGAAATGAATAAGCAACAGGGGTCCGTATTTTTAGATGATGCTATTGATGTGGATTTGTATAATTCAATGGATTTTCGAAATTTGAGAAAATCAAGTGGAATGGAAAGATATTAAAATTTATTTCCTATAATTCAGCGTATCAAAAAAGGAATATAAAAAAGGAGTTGCCCGAATAAGTGGATTTTCCATTTGATATTAAAAGAAGCAGAAATTTTCTTTTATGTATATCAAATTATTTGCGCCTGAAATGGCTTTTAAACGCGTCTGTGATAGTTTATTCATATATTATTTTAGTTGAATGGTTCTTTTTTTTCTTCTTGTGGAAATAGATAAAATAATAATAATAATAATAGTAGATCCGAAGAAATTTAATTCGAAATTGAAAAATCACAGACTCGTATATTTTCTTTTTGAAGAAAATCGAAAATCCAATTTTACCTGTATCAAATCACCATAATCCCCACCACCAGCTGAAAATGTCAAATGACAAATAAAAGGAATTTTCTCTTCTTTTGGCCGATGCAATTCCAAATCGTATGTTTTTCCGATAACACCATAATATGTTCGATTACATCCTAAATAAATATGAAGAAACAAAATTGAAATTTATCTAAAGCAGCGTTAAGATTTGTGCTGATCGATTCATATATGTACATGCAGCAACGCATGCATTTGACCCTGGCCCATCGATGCATTGACTATAAATGCTTGTTGCCGTGATATTCGTGTATCGGCCAAAGCAAAATCGGTCCAGGCAATGCTTAAAAAGGGTCTAAACAAACATAATTTTGCTAAACTCCATTTCGCTATCGATCACTGTTCAAGAAAAATGGAATTTATGTCATAAAACTAAAGCAATAGAGAAAAGAAACGGTGAATTTTCATTTAAATGTATTTTGTGTTGCTTTTATTTTTCCGATAAGAAAAAACGAGAATTTTTCTCTTGCTCACACTATTTTTATTTTTCGTTTTTATTATTTTTTTTTTTTATTCTAGTGAATAGCCTTCGTCGTTATAGAGACGACGGTATGGCAGTACCTAATGATTTTCCAGAGTAAAAAAAGGAGTTTGGAATATTAACAATCTTGAGACTAACTATACTCGTATAATAACCTACTTGTACAATATCGTGGTTCATCTGATGTATCTCCGCAATCGTTTTTATTATCACAATAATAATTTGAGGGTATACAATGTCCATTATCACATGTAAATTCACTAATTTTGCATTTGCTTTGTTTGGTTTTGACAGTAGTCGTTTGTTGACTATATACAGATGGCAGTACGAATATTAAACCAATTTGAACTACTAGAAATGTTGAGCTGACAGATAATTGCATTGTCAACTTCCTTCCCCTGGGTTTTTACTGAAATAGAATAAATAAAAAAGAGTGTAACGCTACAAATCCAGAGCTGAACTATATACATATATATTTCATTACATGACAAAAAAGAAAATAAAACCTATCCCAATTTGACCTGAATTTTTTCTCTTGCCAAAACAATAAAAATAAAAAAAAAACACAAACTTTGTACCCTTCCCCTTCTCTAATATAAACTTTAATCCATTGTATTTAATCCATTCTCGTCCTGCTCTAATTCTGCAACTATGCGAGTAAGAGTAAACTTATATTTGGTTGTGGTTTCACTTTACGTACGTATACGTATAAGCGTCAGTAGCTGAAAAGCCGCTTTCCAACTGCCTGGACCGCTTTTTCTCTACTTTCAAAGAAAACTTGACAAAAAGCTTTTTTGTCAAACAACTTTCTTCTTTTTTTTTCTGTATTTATTGGAAAGTTGAGAAGATTGAGGGAAAACTTTTTTTTATGTATTTTGGTTAGAGGCAATAGATAGATAGAAAAATTTTAATGATTGCTGCCCATGCCGTTTGCACAATTAATTTCTGAATAGAAAATTCAGCAAATTCTCCATATCCAAATTTTCCATATCAAGTCATAGAAATCACGCCCTTTTTGGCATGAATTAAACATTTTCCAAACGATTAGACTTTTAGCTATTCTTATAGTTTCATAATACGATTTTCTCATCTCTAAATTTTTCGAATCATTTTGAAATTCTCGATGATTCGCAAAGTTGGAAACTTTTCTTTCAAACCACTACTTATAATGGTACTCTCGGCATTGTCCTGCGGAGTTCTTTTTCGTTTTTAAAACTTCTTTTTGAGGCCTCTTAAAATTATTATTCTCACAAGTCGCAGAATACGGTTTTGCGATTGTTGTGGTTCGCCGTCTAATTTCAGTGGTGGTGTAATCGATAAAGAGAAAAGTTTTTGTTGAAAAGAAAGTTAAGTGCAGAGTTTATTTCGGGGAGTATTGCTTAATTCAACCAATAGAACTCGTTATTTAAACGTATGGTAGGCGTATATATGATAACACACCTTCTAGCCGTTCCCTTCTACATTTTAATTGTCTGAACTGACATAAAAACGATGCGACGCGACCTACACCACGCCTCTTCACACTCCTACTGCTTTCTCTCGCCCACAGCGGGCGTGGTATAATTTCTAAGCCTCATTCCACACTGTCCCTACTGCCCTACTTTTTCCTCCATATTTTACACAAGGTAATATCATCCAGCCCGTATAATATTTACGATGTTTTCCATAATACAAACAGAGAGAGAGAGAGAGAGAGAAAGAGAACAAAGTCAAACTTCATACAAGGTTATAAATTTCAGCAATATAAATAGCTATCATGTACACGTCTTTTATGATGTGCAGGCAACAGCAAAAGCAATTCTCTATTCTCTCTCGGTCCAGCGAAAGAGAGAGAGAGAGTGAGTCAGCGCTAGCTAGTGTTAGTGTGCTGTTGCCAATAAAAATCAATAGAAGAGAGAAAGTGCAAAAAAAATGTGTATGTGTTTTTGGCAGGAAAAAACTATCAAAACATTAGCAGCTTAATGATTAATTTAATTCGGGTTTTGTTTTTCTGCTTAGCTTTTCAATATAACGATTTTCCTTTAATTGATTTGGATCCCATACACACACACACACACACACATACATATATTACATAGTAGGTCGTATTGGGTGTGTGGGGAGGTAGTTCGTATTATAGGAAGGATTTTCTCAAAACTAATCAGAAATAAATTACTTTGCAAGGGGCCATGTCGGATTTATCTTCAATCCACAGACAGACCTTTAATCAACTAACTATAATGTACGTTAATGTAAAGTGCTGACATTTACTGATATATTAATATCGGCTAAAATTACAATATTCAGATTAATAAAGTTTAGAAAATATTAAATTGGAATTTTCTCGTTGCTGAATGAGTACTTTTGCAAAAGTACACACAGGATTCATAAGATTATCTTTAGGTAGCAGTATTATTCTTATCTCGCACATTGACCAAAATAAAAAAAAACTCTCATAAAACTAATAAAATTCTTCTTCTTAAAGTCATAAAACAAATTGCATTCTTCTTTTTCATTTAGCCAGGATACCTGGCACCTGCCTGGCTGCTTGCTTGCACTGCACTCATCCTTAACAACTTATAACCTACAATATGATAAATGGGATTTATTCTACTCAGTGCTACCTAACCTATACATTTGAGCATCACAATTTTACTTTTGGGGTTTCTTGAAAATTACTTTATGGTGAAAAACTTTTCTTGTGAATGGTGACGGAGAAATAATTTATTAAGAAGCATCTCATTAATTTTCAATTTTTTGTTGGGCAAGTTGAACATCATGAGTCCAACAGAAAAATCATGGTTAATTTTTGATTTAATCCTTCTTTTTATACTTTGACAAAACTGAAATTAATTTCAAACAACAAACTTTTGATATGAGTTCTTATAGAACCTAATTTTTTTTTTTTTTTGCAAAAAGAGGTAAGTTAAGGGCAAAAGATCAAAAAAACTGTCTGTACCTTTTCATAATCTCTGAGCAAGAAAAAAAGGTGAAATTTTTAATGAAAAGATTTTAAGGGTGGCTAAGTTTGGATACTGGAGGGTTCGGGAATTAGATCCGTCTCACCCTTCCTTTTGCTTTCTAAATAAATACTGATGGCTTCAGTGTGTACATAACGGAAAGTTTTCGGTTATATTGTGCAAGGATATAATATAAATCTTGAAAAGGATTTTCCGGATAAGAATATTAACATGAGGGTGCCGGAGGGGGGTTTTAATTTTCTCGGGATATTTATTCAAATAAAATTTATTATGGAAATATTTTTACTGGAATTCGACGCCTTCCCTCGCAACGCTTACAAGTGGAAATGTCATTAGTATCATTTGTCATAATTGTCATGCTAATGCACATATTAAGGGTGTGGGTAGCATACTGCGTATACACCTATGCGATAAGTGTTATTAACAATGTGTTAACAACCGATTCAACAACATGTAATTGTTAAATACACCATCTTGTTCAAAATTTGAATAGGCGAACACAAATAGCGATTTTACAAGCATTTTGATCTAGCTACGTATGAAATACACTCGATTGCACCGCCATTTTGTCTTTGTAGTTATGCTAATGGATCTACTAGTATACCAACTTACCTATTCTGTATAATATGAATGGATAAAAAGAGAGAAATAGCTATGTAGTGTAGATAGAAAGTAGAATCGTATTCTTTCATTATAGGAAAAGTAGTTCATTCTTTCTGAGGCTTACTCTTTTACTATTAAAAGAGAAGTTTTTCTTTTAAATTCTATTCAGCATGGAAACATGTTGTAATAGGACATGAAAACAGAAAAATAAAAACATTTTTGCCTTCTGGAAGTTACGTGTTAGTACATATCTGTCTCGTTCTCCCCCAAGGGAGCGAGAGAGTCTGCCTTTTTTTTTTCCTTTTTGTATTTCGTCTTTAATAAGCAAGCAGATAGAAAATTGACAGAAAAACTCTTTCAAAATCTCTTCCTTTAGTTGCAAATGTTTCTTCAATCAATATATCAAATTACCCCTGATGGATTTGCATTTATGTAAATTGAATCTCGTTCCTTACAGGTTTAAGTGCGAGTATAGGTAAAGAGTGTGTTTGTATATTCTTCAATTTCTGCCTTCATATTTATTTTTCCACACACGAATTTTCCCCGGTAGATACTATAAGCATGTTTAATGTATTCTATTTAATTAAATTACGTTTTAGTATAGCAGAATCCGCATGCTATTTTTTTGTTTTAAATTTGATTAAAACTCTCAGTTTGTATTGTTCAAGGTTTGTTTCCTTTACCGAAGTTTTGCTTTTATTTGAAACAAAATTGTAGATAATGATGAATACACATCACAACAAAAAAAAAAAAGGGGGACGGGTCTGAAATGAAAAAGATTCAAAAACGAATTTAATTATTGGATGCAAAACAAAACATAGGTACTATTTCGCTCTGTAAAGAGTTGGCCAAATAACAATAAACAATAAAAGAAGAAGAATGTACTTCATTTAATGGAAATTTTTGTTAGTAGAACAGAAGAGAGCTTTCACTTTCTCACTCGCACCCACACTTTTTAAGTAAGGACAAACTGATGATGTCTGTTTGTTCGCATTGACAATGATAACAGAGAGAATAAGGTAGATAGAAAGAAAGGTAAATTTCATTAAAATTTCAAAAGCCATCTTTATTCAAAGTGTGGATTTGTTAAAAATGGCAGTAGCTTCATTTACTTTGAGTTTATTTCTTTTTTGGTGTGGTTTTTATTTGAAATTTGTATAGGTTATGGTTAGGTTTTTGACTTTTTTTAACGAACTATTACAGACATCAGGTTAATGTCAAATTCGTCTTCTTTTAATGTATCTTTCCAAATCTTCTATTAGCAATACTATAAGTATTGTTAGCATCTTCTTCTTCATCGCAAATCAGAGGTTATTGTTAGATTCGTCTTCTCCTACTAATGCATATATAAATCATTCATTTCACGATGCGTAAATAACATAATCATGGATGATATGCTCACGTGCAATCCATCCAGCACACACATACACGTACTCTATTTTGAAGCTCGTTTAAATTTACTCACTAAATGAAAATTATACTCGCTGGCAAACTTTTACTTAAATGCACCGCTAAACACTAACCGTATTATTATTATTTAGCCATGTGTAGTATACGTATATATAGTATATTCCATATGAAATAAAGAGACAGAAAATTTAAAGTTCAACAGATTGTCTCCCTTGGTTGGCAGCACCTATTTTATAATGAAATTGTTTTCATTTTAAACAATATGGAATTGAAATTGCATTTCAATTCTTCTTCTTTTAATGACACATACACACATATACATATAAAATATATAGTGAGTGTGGCTGTTGTCACATCAGCTAGGTTGCTGTATGATATTAAATTTTCATGTGTGCAATGCAATATATAATAAAGTTTTCTAATTTTAAATTTATATATGTGAATGGTTTCATTGTAATGTAATATATGTATATATCATAGAAGCGTATATGTATATGAAATTTGAATTAATTTTCCTATTTACTCAACTTCGTAGGCGAATTAGTGACGAATGAACTTCTTTTCCTTTTGTTTTTGTAAAACTTCTGCATTTATTATTAAAATCTGTACTATATTTTACGTTATGCTAAAGATATAGAATCTAAATTTGAATAAAATTTTGAAAAGAAAACGAATAACTTTTATCTACCCTTATACATATATAGTATAAGTAGAGGTATTTAATGGCGAATCGAATCAATAAAATTGCCATTAAATGTGCCACAAGTTTAATTGAACAACGATTTAAATTCTCTCAAAGTTTGCTTTAGAATTTTAAAATTGTTTTAATCAATGATTTTGTGCTAATATTTCTTCCTTTTCCCTCTCTATCGTTTTAATTTGCTTCTCGCAGTAACTTGCAAATGTGTGTGTGCTATATGGATTTTTTTTTAATTAAGTTAAAAATCCACTGCCAGATTTGAGGCAGTAGCTAAACAAGCAGAGGCAATTTAACAATGGAAAATGAAATTAAAAAAAAAGAATTTTTATACGTACACATAAAACTGTTTGCTTTTCTAATTAAGAAGAGCATATTACGACAGTTAATATTTTTTTATTAGGTAAAATTTTGACCCGATTTATCGATTTTGACAACACCCTGTATATCTTGTATCCTGTTCAATACTTATAATTTTCATAGTAATATCGCTGAAATCTAATTGGGCATTATAATTTATTGATGATGGCACATCATTTAATGTAATAATAATAATAATAATAACTTAACCTTAATTTATCACGAAATCTAATCCGATAGACGTTTTTATTGCCATTCGTATTATTATCGTCCTTTAATCTTGGTGGAGGCATTTAATTAACAACCACCAACGACCGCACTGTCAGTTGGTGTAAATAAGGATGGGGTGGTGGTGGCAAATAATCCTCAAGGGAGGATAGGACAGGAAGAAAGCGCGAAAAACGCAAATAAGATAATTTGTAAACTCCATTTTTCTCTGATGTGAAGAAGCAAAACAAGAAAAAAAATTGAAAGGCGCTGCAGTGGCATGAAACAATTAAATTAAAAGCTAGGAAAAAACTCGTGATGAAAAAATTTAATACAATTTTCAATTATAATAATAGTATAAAAATGCCTGTTTTATAAAAAGAATACACCATGTTATTTTGTCAATTTCGTTACATGTTTTTTTATTTTTTCGCACGCTTAGCTAATCCTTTATGAGGGCTTTATGCCTTTCTGGCTAACCATCAGAGTACGTGCATTTTTCATGCCAGGAAAATTACTTTTTAAATTAAATTTTTTTTTTGTGTTTTAATGCTCGACCTATCTTTAACAATACTCGTAATTGCATTAATTTAACCACGTTTTTATCTCTAAAAGTTATTTCTCTATTTCCAGCAACCGCTATCATATCGACATCCAGACAATGACAATATAACTTGACGTTTCTTTATAGTCAGACGTCTTTATGCCTTCGTCAGGTTCAAAAACCACTTTAAAAGAAAAGTTTATGATCTTCCAACTCTCGTCTCGTCACATCAAAAGCAATAATCGTTGTCTATGGAATGATACATTGTATTAATCAAGAAACGAGTTCGTATATATTTTCCAAATGCTCTGAACATTCAATTAGGAATTAAATAAAAACAGAGATCAAATAAAATATAGATTTCTCTATCATCAATGCATACAAACACAAACAAAGTTTAGGTAAACAAACTACCGTGTAGGTAAAATGTACCTACGTAACCAGAGCAAATCAGGGACACTGAACAGGGAATCTAATTTATTCAAATAGATTCACGACCATAACGTTATAGTGTTCAGGGTTCAATTTTATTGACAGGCCAAGGAAGAAATAATAAAATCAAAGAATTTATTGGTTGAAGCGCTTCTTTCTTTCTTCTTTTGCTCTTCGAAGGCGAGAAGATTTCTTATGCCTGAATAGACAATAAAATGAGATTTAAATTTTTTGGAGGGAGAAGGGGGGGAAGATGATTAATAATCTGATTTGAAGTTTTTCGTACACAGCATATATAATTTATTAAAGATTTTCCACGTTTTTGGGCAAAATAAAAACTTGTGATTAATTTGGCGAGCGTTTTAGTGAATATCAAAATTTATGATTAATATTTAAATACTAAAATCTATAAAATGGTGTAGTTATTTCCAGTTTAACATGAAATATACTCGTTAATATTAAATTAAATATTTTTTACATGTCGCCATGTAATAAATGACCCTCGTGCATTTAATGAACAAATTAATTAATGACATGAAAACATGTAGATATTTTGATAAAAAAAATATCTAGAGATTTCTACTTATTACAAATAATGAACTACAATCTAATCTAAAATTTACCAAAACTAAAAAACTAAATGACACTCACTTAATTATCATTAATAATAATCGACGAACAACTCACAATAATTTATATAGAAAAGTAACATTAAGTTCGTTTTCTTTTGCGAAGAAACAATTCACGCAAAACAGCACGACGTCATCGTCTTCTTTGATAACGAACCACCTGCCACCAGCTCTCAGCTCAGCTCAACTCAACTCAGAGGCCTCAGAGCAGAGCCCTTTTTGCATTACCCGCTTTCAAGATGCGGATTCGACTGCGGCTAGAATACCGCGAGGTCGTGGACTAGCGCAGTAAAGCTTAAAGGAGCCCTGTTGTCAATCGCCCCCCTTAGCACGGGGTAGTGAGTTTGTGTTACCATTTTTATACCAAAACAAGAAGATGATATGCCCTGACCATACCTTACGGTAAGAACTATTCTGATTTCAGTCTTTATTAATTTAGTACGTTAAAAATTATTCTTTTTGTTTTTCTGTTAATTTCGTTAAAATATTACGTCGCGCTACCTGTAGAATTAATTGTAGGGACTTTTTTTTTAATTTTGTAAAATCCCATCCATTTATTCCGCTTAATGCTCAATTCATCATTAATTATTCACTTCTTTCCCTTCTGTTAATTTAAATTTCAAGCAGTTTCAAAGCCAGTTTAAAACCCCTCTAAAAATATGCTGCAGTTCATCTCGCTTTCCATTAATTCATTGTATGTTTTTTTGAGGTTATTCCGAAATCAGTTACTGGGACTTGTGTGTAATTTCTTATACAATTGCAACATTGTTACTATTACAACTGGCGTGGAGGGTAAGAGAGGGTGATCGATAGACATTAGAGCGCAAAATCGACGTCAGACTTCGCTAGACCCGTTGGCTGCATCAGTGCTCTATGCATGTTTCTCTCAATTCTCAGCAGTTTCCCCTATTGTACAGTTTTCCCCAATGCAAATGTGCATTGGATAAATGCAATTTTTAAGAAGCTTTACATTCTACGACTAAAGTGAGAAAGTGGGGAGGGAGAATGCAGTCGAGAAGGAGGAATATACCTATATAATTTCTGCAAATAATTCCGCAAAATATTAGATTAGAGTTGCCAATAAATCTTTAATATCATACCAAGATAATCTATATACTAAACTTTCTATATTATAGTAAAGGGATAATAAAATTCTTTCACATCCCCATCATAAACTTTTATCAGTCATAAAATTTGAAGGAAACAATTTTAATTAAAACACATCGCGTTCCAGTTAATATCCGTTTCTACGTTCAGAATTCAACTGATTTTACAGACAGACCATTTATCATTCGAGCTGTCATAGAGTTTCGCTGAGTGTAAAAAGAATGAGGCGGAGGGAGGAGAAATGTTCCACTGTAAATGATGCGTCCAAAAACGGTCGTTCAATCTTTTAAGATGGTGATAAAATTTGCTAAATATTTACTGTCACTTTTTCATAACAAATTTTATTGGTCCCGAAAAGGTGGAAATGTTAATATGAAGGGGAATAGAACTAGGCCATTGAATATGAATTCGTTTTTATTGTCGCATGAAAATGAATAAAACTATCTATTGTTACTATATGCTATTCCCTTTCAAAGTTTACTTGTTACCCGTTCAGCTCAAACATGATAATTATTCTATTCAGCAACAACTAATCCTCCCCGCTCTAATTCAACCCTATACAAAAAAAACACGTACACGTACCCATACATAGTACGAGCTGTAGAAGCATGATTACAAGATTCAATATCCTGTTTTCGATTTAGTTAGGAAGTTTCAATGCAATGAAAGATTGATTGTTTCTCTCCAAAGCCGATTTAAATACGTATTATAGAAGCGTTGCTGTTTTCTTCTTTCCACTACTACTACTTCTACCGCTGCTGCTATTTCAGAATTAAAGCGTTATAATTAAAATTAAATCCAGTTTTATTTGTTTGCTTTTCGATTTTATTAATTGCTCCTCAGCTATATTAATTAATATACACTTAATCCGATGAAACTGAGAAGACTTATAAAGATACTTCAAATTTTGCTAGTGCTATTGTTCTTTTTGTTTCTTGTTAATCTTGTCACTCTGGTTTAATATCGATTTGCCTTTAATCACAATTACTACCTAAATGACCTGTCTGTCAGGTCAATTTACTTTGAAATTGATCGGATAACTTTTTATCATTTCATTTCCATTGATATTTGTTTTTCATTTATATTGTTGCTTCAATAGGATGTTCTAAAATGTCATATCGTTTTTCTTACGGTTCGCGTGCTTGTAAAATCGTTTTTCGATAACACAATTAATTACTTAAGAGTTTATTGGATTTTTTCGATAATAATTGATGATACAACACACAAAAAAATGAGTCGGATTCGAGTTCAATCACAATTAATAACAGTTTATGTACAAAACGAAATGGCAACTCTAAAACATAGTAGGTAGATTCTTTTTTCTTTAATTAAAATCGCTGAGGTATTTTCTAATATTGAATGCTACCATTCTGGATACGACCTGAATACATTCGAAACTAACGTTGCACTTGTATTTACGTCCATCCAATGTCGAATTATCAGAAACCATAGATAAAAGCTGTAATTCAACTAAACTGGATATCTGAACAAGTAGGTGATTGTTAAATCCAACTTTATCCTGTAAAATAGAATAAAATATGGCAAGGAGGCGATCCAATGAGAAAGCATTCGGTCCAATTTGCGTACTGAGCTTCTCCGAGATTTTCATTTTCTTTTTGATATCGTTTTGTGTTTTCCTTTTCTTGCCGTGATTCTCCATAAATAATCGTTTGTCGTCTTTTGATGGATTATAACTGGCTAAATACGCTGCTATTAATAAATATTTCCCATAAAATGGTAAATTCAGATGTTGATGGTTTTCAAAGTTTTCCAATGATTTGTTTGTTTCGTAACAAGCTAAAGCTGGCACACGTAAATATAAAACTTCCAGCGAACTTTTTAAAATTGGTGCGATATTTTTCCACAGTTTCATTGATTCTTTTATAGTTAATTCGTTCTTTGCGATTGGTTCACAATATTTTATAAAATTATTGGCACTCGTCGAACGTAGTTCGTTTAAGTCGCGACAATTTCGATAAAAAACTGAAAGAAACGCGTTCAAGTAACTTCGATAGAATTCCCTATTGAAGTCAAGCTTTACGTTAAAACTATTATCTATTAAGTTTTGCATGTCTGGAAAGTCAATAGAAAGTATATCGAGTAGTTCGTCTTTCGTGTACTGCGGAAAATGGATTTTAATCGGTTCGACAATGTTTAAACGAAAATAGTATTTTTCAAATACGATCTCCGAAATAAATATAATCGATATGTCAATTCCGGTTAGTTCTCGAAAACGTAAAAAACTTGGCAACAAATTTATATTCATATTTCTCAATTCTTCAGCTTTATCTAAAACAATCACCGATCCATTTAGATCGATGATCCCTTCATTGATTTCATTTAGACAATTGATGAATTCCATTAAATTATCACATTTCGTGTATGGCATGCCATTTCTTGGATCAATTCGATGACCTGTCAATTGATTCAATATCGATTCGAATAAAACTTTTGCCGTATAGCATTCAATCAAATTTAATACTGCTGCGTGTCTTATCTTAGCGGCATTTAAAAGGGCGCCGACGACGGCGGATTTTCCAGTACTTGGACCACCATAAATGTATACGCTAGGCGCTAACAGTTCGTCCTTTAATCCAAACAAATTCCAAAGCTCATCGATTTGATATTCACGTCCAGGAAATGTTCGTTTTAGTTTAGTAAGCGTGGCGTCCATTGATAAGGAGATAGTAGGTGAATGATGAACTGAAAATAAAAGACTATACAGTTGACGTTAATTGATATTCTTAGCTCTAATCTTAATCGGCGTCGAAGCAATTATAGGTGTTGTGGCTGTATAATTAATGGTAATGAGGATAAGAATTTATTAGAATTCAATATAACAGTGACACGTGACATGGTATAAAGTTAAAACGACAAAAATTGCAAACTTACTTAGATGATAAAATAAAATAACTTGCAAAACATCACACAATTTTTCTGTAAAATTTTAGCGGTAAATCCACTTTTTATTCAAGGTTAATCGCATGTTCTTCGATATGTGCGATGATCAGATGGGTTTAGCTACATAAACAGACAAAGTCAGTTGTGTAATTATTACAGTCAAAATTACATAGTTCGGCTACTCAGCGTTAGATGTCACAAGACATCTTATTCGTTTGTTGATTTGAATTGATTATTTCACTTTATTCGAAGATTTTTTGTTATTACCACTTGCCCTACTTTCCTACTAAAAAATGTGGACAGTTTTCTTCGTACAAATTCTGTGGAAAAAGGAAATGAATTTCCACATGATATGTTATTATTTATTTTGATATTTTCTCATTCGTCTGGATGATGGGACGCGAGAACGATGATAAATAAACGCCCTATATTTTGTGAATAAATGAATCAGAATGCCAAAAAAGAGGAGATAGTGGGGAACGAAAATTCCAATTTATTTTTAATACAGAATATTTCGGTGATACCGATGCTATTTTAAAAGAAAATGATGAAAATGGAAGAATAAATTGTCAACAATTGTTATGAAAGATAAAATAGAATAACGATACAATTAAATTGATGGAAAATAAGAAGCAACGTGGATTTTCCATTCGGTACAACGTCTTTCATGTCTTGCATTGCCTGCTTTGTAATATTAATAATACAACAAACAGAATTTGTAACTGGGTAGGCACCTATATCAAATGAGTGATATTTATACAACCACAACAACAACTTACACGCACACACAATTCCTAATTCTAAATGTTATTTAGAGCGTAACAACAACCGCCAAAAACCAAATCGTTCTCAAAGGGGACGAACGATCTTGGTGTGGAATAGAAAGGAATATTTTAAGGGTTGTAAGTTGAAACAGATATAATTCCCTTGCCAGTACAAGCAACAAAACTGATGTTTATATATATCGTCTCTCTCTTTGTTTTCATTTCATTATCGTATGCATTGAGGCTTCTCTCTCTGTATCTTGCGAAGGTTGAAGAAAATGACACTTTTCTCTGACTATGCTGACGTTCGGAATTTTAATGAAAAGCGATTGTCTTCTCATCTATTTATATTAATTCTGTCCATTTATTTGTAATTAGATTGTAGATTAGATTAGCATAGTGATTGCTAGATTAGATTGTATATACCTATTTTGTTTATGGGATCGGGGGGGATAAAAAAAATAGCATTTTTTTATGTTGGCAAATAAAAGACTTAATTTCATAACGATAAAATAGTACTTAAACGATTTAACCGCAATAGTTATATATATACAGTAGGGATAATCCATTTAACTTTTACGAGCAGATTTCCAGCTCTTAGTTTTTATGACGTACAGCAATAATTTTCCTGTATTTTTTTTTGCTTCAAGGATATTGCTAGTAGAGTGTGACGGGGCAGTGGGCAGTGGTTGAGGGAAGGGAAGGTAAGTAGGCATACATAACAGAAAATTCTCGTAGTAGAAATTACGTAAAATTAAATGGCATGAAAAAAATCAAATAAGAAAATTACAGAAAAAAAACTTCGATCCACATATTTTCCATTAAACATTAAACCTAATCAGACTGAAATTGCATAAAAAAAAGGAATGCAATCAAATCTGAACTGTAAAAAGCAAATTAACCGATTAATAAATCAAATAATTATAAAAAAATAATTGAGGTTAGCTTGAAAATTAATGAGCAATTTAAAGGAAAAAAAAATTTCGCAAAGGCAAATTATTCAAATTTCCCCACGTATATTGCACATATTATAATATAATTATTTATACTTATTACTTTAAGGATCCTGTTTTTATTTTTCGGTAGATACAACTTACCCCTCTCTCTCTCTCTCTCGACCTGTTGGAGTATATAATTAGATCTCATTTAAATAATGATATAATATAAATTAGTTTTCCTTTTATGGTGGGTTGTTTGTTAAAAAGCAGCTGCATTAAAGTATATGAATCTACATATTCTTTTTATGGACTTTAATAGCAGCAGCAGGTCGATCGATTATGTATTTTATTTATTAAAGCAACGTTAATTTTTAGCGTAGGTATCATTAATAAATTTTTAATGTTTAATTCGCAGAAAGAGATTTTATCAATTAATCAGAACGATGAATGAATTTCAGGCGAGCGCATGAAATCTTTTTAAAAAAACTTATTTTGAAGGAGCATCTAAAAATACAATTCACATACTTTTATAGTATAGAAAGGAAAAATTAAAACTTTTCTTTTTGATTTCCCAAATGGAAAACTTTCACAATCGATGCCCAGGCTGCTTGCCTGGTCGCTTTCATTGAACCATTTTCCTGCTGATATCAAGAAAAAATTGTTATTTTATACACTTCGCTTTGTATTTGCTAAAATAAGCACACAAAATATTTAGAGATTTCCACCTGAAATTCGATCGAAAAAAAAAGGGGAAAACCATAAAAATATCATACTTTTGTTTTGCTGAAATCTATAGATAGAAAAATACTATGTAATTGGATTTTGCTTGAATTCTAGTCAGGTTATACCTATATGTATGTATGTGACTAGGAAAAACTCAATCAAAGGATTATATCCAGTCAAGCTAAAGGGAGATGTCTTACATTTTTCTAAATCTATTATTGAATTCGATAGGATAAAGACGAGGATTTTCCATTTTTATGTTTTATTTATAAAAGCACATTTGAATATCATGAAAAAGAAAACAAAAGTGATTTATTTATTGATTATACAACACAATATACACATCATAGTATTTAATAGATAATTTTCATAAATTAATAATATCTGTACAATTATTTATTATTCTTATTATACATATGTTCTTTTAATACATTTCTTGAGCAAATCTGACGTCCATTGCACAATAATATAAAATGCAAATCCTACTCTATTTAGTTTATATAATAAATTCGATGTGGAAAACTGCATGATTCCTTCACCTCAGGTTCGCTTTTAAAGATATAACAGGTAAGGTACCAAAAAAAAAAATGGCGGCAAAAATCTCGATAAATCAAATCTAATTAATTCTCAAAATCAAATCAAGTAATTTTATTTTATTGGTTTATTTTGGAATTAAGTCGCATCGAAATTCAATTCTGAATTATTATTATTCGAAATTATTTTTTTTTCATATCTATTCGGGCTGTTATTCAGTCTTTGATTAATCGATGTGATAAAGTGATAGCGTATTGTTTACATATGTATGGCAACATGAAACGCCAAATAAAATAATACTATTTTAAAAATGAATACAAAAAAATATAGGTAATAAGAAAAAATCAAGAATTAAAAGGATAATTCGAAATATTTTAGAGATAGTGTTAATAGACAGAGACAATTAGACTTAAAAGTAGTAATACATATTAACATTATTGATCACAGATCGTAAATTATATCATAGACATTTTAATTATACTAATAAAAAATATATCACACAAAATTACATCTATTACTATCCCTCCTCTTCCACGGCCTTTTCAACCTTCCATTTCCCTTTTAAGAGTCCCGAAGGATTTGGCATTACCACCAATTCCAGGCCGTCTATATCTATATGTATATGTAACACACATTCAGCCTGCCTTCACAATCGGATCAGAAAATCGATTGTTCCTATTTTCTTCTTCCTCTTAGCATGAATCCTATCTATACTAATATTCTGTAACCTTCTGCTTCTCGATTGTGTACTCGCCCCCCCCCTTCACCCCCGGCCGAATAGTATCATCATCCATTGATATCTTATTGGTGGATGCCAAAACAATTTTTTTCACCTTTTTCTTCGAGTTGGACAAAAGCTGAAATGGGGAAATAGGAAACAATGCAACGATAAAAACCTGTAAACAAAGAGAGAAAAAGTCGTGAAAAAAAACAGCACACAAAATCTGTAGATATGGGGATTTTTCTATGATTTAGATTAGGGATAAATAAAGGTGGATATAAACTATATTATATGGAGGGAGAGAAAAACGGAGAGGTAGTGAAAAGGGGGTAGTGAATGAAAAAAGAATATTATTGCCCAGTCATTGTGTTAAATAGGGTGACCACCACATAGATTCTAAAGCTATAGTAGAATAATGTTTTGGAAGTGAAGGCGGGCAGTCGTTATTTTATTTTTTTTTTGTTGAGTTCTTTGTAGATAGAAAATTAAATTATATTTTTCTCTTTCTTGTGCGTACTTCTTTCTTTTTTTTTTTTTTTTTTAATGGTTGGTTGGAAAACGAAAACAATTTTTGGGATGATTAAACAATTATTTGGTTCTTTTGTTGGCGTTTTTTCTTCTTCTTCTTCTGAAGAGCGGGAAGAGTTAATTACAGTATATAATAACACAGTTGGTATAATGAGGAACGTGGTGGTTTATTTAATTAAAATAAGATTGAAAAATCATTGTCTTAATTAATGCAAGCAACTTATCAAAAGATTATATCAAATCATTACATTGTTCTACAAATTCTTCTGATTCAATGTCTTTTCAGTTTAAAACAAATCATATTTTATAGATGTAAATGCGTATATTCTGCACGGGTGGGCCAGAGTTATTATGACGTCTGAAGTTTTTCAGTATACTGTATCAAGTAGGTCTAATATGGCCCTCACTACTAATTACGTCAACACACTTATGAGAGCATACTTGATTAAACACTACTTAATTAAAGATCGGAATCTTACCTGTTTTGATCAGTTTCTTCATCAAATCCATCAATTTTTACAACATTCCATTCATCTTTGATCTTCGCATAACTAAATGAAATCTGAAAAAGCAAGAAAAAAAAACCTGTTAATTAAGACATAAATAAAAACGAATTAAGCAAATACAAAAAAGGAACACAGCAGGAAATTAATTCTAATAAGAATATTTGCCTCGGGGCCTTATACATATAGGTGTTCGCCATTTTGTTTTTTTTTTGTCATGTTTATATCCAAGAAATTAATTTTATACAAAATTCAGCAGCAGAAACGCAAAAAAATACAAATTTAATGACATAATTTTTCGATATAACTCCCTTCTGATGATGGGGATGGATAATCGGCCCTCTTATTTTACAAACCCTCTTCTTCATCTTGTCATCTTCATTATAAGAAAATAAGTTAATTAATAAGTAAGATGATTGATATTTAATTATGAAGGGTTCAAGTAATTCCTCAAGAATAAGTGAAGACCGAAGAATACGTAAATAACTTGAAGTTTCTTTAATATAATGACTAAAGGAGCATTCACGTTAGCACTTAGAAGCCACTTATACAAACAATAAGTTGAACTCAGTATATTTAAATCAAGCAATTCACATACAACCAAGGCACAATAGACACCCGTTCAACTTACGAATTACTATGGGCATATACGAGTTTTTAAGTGCCAACATGAATCCTCTGTGAGTTTTTTCACTCGTACATTGTTCAGCGCAATTCTTGCCCTTGTAACTCTACTGCTAGTGCCAAAAAATATGTATATCTATATTATTACACTTGTATTTCGCAAGTAGTAATTTTTTTCTTATTGGCCATTTAATTAGCGAGTTTATTTATTGAAGCGAAGAGAAATTTTCCTCTGAATTTATCGTTTCCTGTGCCATGAATGAGAGTATATAGAAAGAACTCATTTCGTTTCATTATTTTTTTTTTTTTTTGCTGCGGCCAATATTGCATAAATTATATGTTATGTTATTTTTTGATATAAAAGGTGTGGCCGTGTGGTCGTCGTATAATAACATGCTCTTATTTCTTCTAAATAATAATTTATAAAGCAGCAGAAACAGCAGGAGCAGCAAGAAGCAGTCAGTGGAAGTGAAAGGTAGACATTTTTTTTTTCTTGTACTCCATTTCTTTTATATAGCTTATTCATTATTGCGCTTACCTGATCATCAATCAAATCTTTTCGAATGAATTTCATTGGTTCCAAATGTGAATGGAATTGATCGATTACTGTCAATGGTTTTTTCAGTAAATATTCTGCAACAACAAAGAGATATCACTATTCCTATAAATTTAAATTTGTGGCAACACCGAACCTCTAGATACAACGTTGCCAAATAAACAAAAAAAAAAACATAACAAACCGTAACACATGTACCTATGCACGTATAGCAATAAATAGATTAATTAATGGATGTGGGCGATACGATGGCATGCGTGTGTATCTATTTTATTTGTATAATATGTATATGTATGTACAAATAATATTGAAGCAACACAATCAATTGCAACATTTAATTTAATTGACGTTTCCTCAATTTAGATTATTCTTTCCTTTTTGTCAATCGAATAGATTAGATACGATAAAATGTGTTTATTTTCATTTGTCAACGTTGTCTAATCTAGTATTGAATATTTGTTGATTTCATGATTTGAAGTATGTTGTTGCTTACCTATAATATATCCCATTGTGACGTCATCTGGTAGACGAATTCTTTCACCAATACTAATGAATTTTCCGCCACTGAAATAACAAGATTAATGAAAATAGTATGAATTTCGATAAACAATTAGCAAGATATGTGTTTCGTTATTCTAAATTACATATATGCACAGATTAATTATTCTGTGGCAATAATAATTCTCATAGTATAGGAAAACTAGCTCTTAAAACTGTCTATTTCTTTACAAATGTTAACTGGCTTCCTCTGTTATCTGTAACTATCTAAAATCACGTCAGATCATTTTATGTATGTATATTAGTAGGTACAAACGTATGTCTCTGATAATAAAATGAATGTGGAGGTATAGGTGTATCTATCTACATCTTGGATACCTGTACAAGACACCATATATATCTTAACACTTTATCGTCTTGCTTGCCTTTTTTTTTTAATTTCTATACGTCTATCTTTACTAATTTATCTAGTAATTTATATCATGCTAAAGCAGAACTAATTTACGCCAGTTAACCGTCTCTCTCTCTCACTCCCATATTATAGCTGGATCATTTAGATTTTTTTATTTTTAAATTCGACGAAATAAGGCTAATCGTGTGTGTATTGGGTAGTTAAGTTATGTAATTATGGATCAGAAATAAAAACTTTTAGGACTCATACATATTCTATAGTAGAAAATGGAAGGCAAAAATCATCCACATTAATTGAATTGTGAGGCAGTACCAACAATATCATGCAAATACAGGTACAATTTTAGTATTCGTGGATCTCTAAACTAACTTTGTTCAGTTCTCATTATTTACATATTTTAATCGAAGATTAAGCAAATAGAATTGAAAAAACAAAAAAAAAACGAATATTCTATAATGATATGATATATTTTTATCTTCTAAGTATATCAAAATACAAAAAAGTAAACAGCAGGTGTTTCTCAAATTATGAGAATCTCGATAACTGTCAAGATTTAACATTCTGAACCAGAACCGGTTTTGCACATCTACATTCCATAACATCATTTTCACATTTTTCGTTGAAAATTAAGCAAATTGTTTTATAAATCTGTATTGAAATATGTTATATAATGAATTCAGCAATATTCCCTCCTTCCATTAATCTCAAATATGTCAAAATCAGCTACATCTGGTGATTTCGTGCCAAGTCTACCGAAATCCAAGATACTGATCAGCATATACTTCTAATTTTATAAGAATCATGTAACGGTCGCTATTTTAAATTTGTTTCCCGAACCAGTATTGCACATCTACGCCTCTTTTTAATAGTTTTGATTTTTTAACAAGGAATTACATGGATTTTTATTTATTTTTTTTCTATATTACAAGGTTCTATATTAAATTCTGGCATTATCTCTCTTCTCCATAAACCACGAATACATCATAAATAAATTGGGGATTTTTCATTAATATTTTTGCGGTTTTCAGTAATACAATTTTAAAGCAGAAAAATACTATCCGGTAGATTTATTTTAGTGGTTATGATGGTTGTTGGTTGGCGCGTTAAATTGGTTTAATAGAACGATTTTTCTCTTCTCACACACTGGATCTCTTTTTTTTTACTACTACTCTTCTGTGTGTACGTGACGTAATTTTATAAATGACAATTTTTCAAAATAAAAAATACTGTGGAATGTGGTCACAACATCAAATGGATATGGAACTAATGTTATAGAAGTACTGTTAAATCTCAACTAAATGAAAATAAACAACATCAAAATCGATCCAACAACATACCTATCTATTATCTAACAAAGCAATCAGCTAGCAGGAAAAAATCATACCGGGAGAGAAAGAGCGTAATAGAAAAAATGAAAAAATAAATAAATAAAGTAATGAATCGAAAATTACAGAATACGTAGAAACACACCTTCCTTAATAATGTACATGTAGAAGTTTTTAATTTAAAACGACCTATAATTTTCCATTATTCCCAACAAATGCAGCAACAACTGCTTCGCATATAGCAAAATTAAAATTGAATTGGATATACGTACATATAGAATTGCTGAAGGAAGGAAACGCCTAGCTAGAGTATACCTAATCGACCTGATGGTCAGAAGCTTACATTATTATAACTGTAATAATCAGTTACGATTCAGTTACGAAAAAAATTAAATATCATTTTACAGTTATGCTAGTGCAATTCTTAATAATTACGAAAAAAAAAAAAAAGAATATATATTGAAAGGTACTAAGTGTGCCTGCATGTTAAGTCAGGCATGACGTAAGTGGCGCGACCACAAATATTCATTTAGTTGATTCACGATTCAAATCAATTCAAAAACAAAAACAAAATCGTTTCAGTTCTTTTTTGACGTCTTAAGTTTTTAGGGCACAAGGTGGGACCTTGTGCATCTTGCCTAATTAGGATTATGTATTATATTTGTAGTGCAATTTTCTACTTTTCTACTGCCATGTTATGACTAAATCTCGAAATTTAAAATTTTAACACGTGAGAAGTTGCTCTAGCTTTTTTCGTATTCGTACTTTTAACACATGTTTCCATCACAAATTTTACTAATCGCATTAGACGAAATGAAAACGAAACTTAATCATTGAGCTACATAAAACTCAAATCGTTGTTTTCCAATATACAACTTTTGGCCTTAGCAGAATAGAAAACTACATAATAATGGGTTTGGAACAAATTGGGTTCGTTTTGAGCAACTGGGTTGATATTAAATAGACGTACGTCCATACAAACAGAAAGTTCGGTTACCACCTGACGTTTGTTCATTATCTTAGATTTCATCTCCCCTTCCATCTTCTTCCATCACTTTTTGATTCTTTTTTAGAAAGAACAACACGACATGGAATTTTTAGCTGAAATTTGAAATAGTAGAAGCGGATGCGGGCCATATATGTATAAGAATACATCGAAGACGATGGAACAAATGAATCATCACACGATCGAAGAAAGAAATCGTCTGTATATTCTTGTTTAGCACAAAAGAATCCAATTTACTATAATCTTACAGTAGATCAAATTGGTGTCGTTTATTGTCATTAAAATTCTGATTCTTTTCGGTTCATTAACGAACAAAGATTTGTTTTTTTTATTTTTTTTTTTAGAGTGTTTTTGCAATCGTTTGTTGTCAGTCCCCTCTCACCCGTCCACGGTACACACACACACACACACGCAACAGATAAAAAGAAACCGTCTTCCCAAAAATACCTTCTAATTGGCAACAAAACATTTTGAGCAGCTCATTATCCTCCGCCTTTGATACGCGACATTTCTGGAATCTCCACGTCGCTCTCTTGGCGTCTGATTGCGGTTACAAAGTCCACAAAATATCGTTAAAATTAATGGTTTCATCTATCTCTAATCAATCTGTCAATTAGTTGTTAGTAGTAGGTATAGGGAGAGAGTTGATTTAACCTTGGTATAAAACATTTCTTAGATAGTTCTAATCTCTCTGTCTATACAATATAAATAAAAGGGTAAACGTATATGGCCTCTAAGATTACCAGAACATTATCCTATAGATAAATTACAACCAAAAGACGGACAGACGGACAGTTAGATAAAAAAAAGGAAAAAGATTAATTAGGAACTATTAGAAATTCTATGTTAAATGTCGATATTATCGTATTCGTGTTCATGTGTTTGTATTTTATAAACCTTCTATTTTACAAAATTAAAGAAAAAAGCTTAAACAGGTTATAGCGTGGCATGAAGGTGTAGGTGTTTCTATATAAGTACAGATTTTATTGCAACTCTGTTCCTTTCTTCACCTATTTATCTGATTTACTTGTAATTAGCATTTTAATCGTTTCACGCAGTTACCAGTGGACACTTTATTCAATGTAATGCAATGCATTGCAATGCAAAAGGAAGAAAAAAAAAAAGAGTAAATGCAACAGAGTATTTAGTTAGTTAGAGAGTGCTAATTTCATTTGCATTTCATGAAACGTTCGCGTTATTTTTCCAATGAAATCGGAAATCTATTCTAATTAGTAAATTTTTTGTTATATGTGGCAGCGCGTGTTTCTTGAAGCTGATGGCAAATTTCACAATTAAATATTGCCATTGTTGGGCTTTTTCACGCATTACGAATATATATAGTTATAGCAATATAATCTCATTGTCGTCTTAAGCTGACCTAACCTAATCTAGCTTAAATCGCAATATTTAAAATATTTCATTAAATTTCCCTTAAGGATCGAGGATAATGATGAGGAGAGCAGCCGGACAGAGAGGAAAATATGCGAAGCGTAAGAGAGAGAGAGAGAGAGAACACAGGGATGAGGTGGTTCGTTAAAGATGAAATTGACAAAGAGAGACCGTTTCAGATGCACATAGTTCGCATTATTCGCATCGTTTGCGGCGATTTTGTCAGTCAATTAGAATGAACGATTATTTTGCTTTAATTTCATCAAACCAAACAGTCGATGCTGCTTGGTTATTTTGCCTTCGAAAACTTTTTCCCAATTAGGAGATATTTTTCTCTTTGGCTGCTTGTTAAAATCGTTTGTTTTCTTCGTTATTGTTCGAAAAAAACAAGAAAAAATTGAGAAACTTTTAAGTTTTTTCATTTAGTCATCTTTATAGTTAAAACTATGTATATAGGTGAATGTTATGTTCAATTTAATATGAACAACAAAAGAAGAGTTTTTTGGTATTTTTCAATAGCAATTTCAATTTGAAAAACAAAAAAGTAAGCCAATGTAGTTTAAAGCGGATTTCTTTAAAAAGCAAAAGAAAAACGTAATAAATAATTGGTAACCTTCAACTTGGCATCAGCGGTTTCAGTGCCTTTAAGCATAAACAGCATAACCATTATAATTTCATTCATTTGAAAATTAAAATGCTCAAAGGTAGTTAGTACCAGTTTTAAACTGAGATTTATCTCCTTACCTGGCTAAAGGCATCATTTTCAATGCTAATGCTCGACTTAGACAGAATCCTGCTCCACCTGTGGCAAACCAAAATCGTATATTCCGCTGTAAAACAACAAACAAAAACTATTAAAATTAATGCAAAGAATTTATTATTATCATCATGTGGTGAAGGGAAAAAACGCAAAAAGTACTATTACTGCAAACAGGAAACGGTACAGAAAATAAATATTTGATGGAATTAACTGCACTCCTACTGCCTATTCTCGTTGAATAATAAATTATTTATATTAATTAATTAATAAGTCGTTAGAAAAAAGTGGATTCTAATAGAAAAGCTATCATAATTATCATCATCATGTCATTGGCACATGCCTCTTCTTATATCTTTAGCCGTACGTTATAAGACAAGTTATGCAACTACCTATACTCTAGTTAAAGCCATCATTAATGATAATCATAATAATAATTCATAATCTATTAAAATTTCATTTTAATTGAACCGGACTTCATTATATGTGTATAAAAATGGTTCCAGGGCACCATTAAGTAAGTATTTACAAATCGAATTCCATTCCATCTATTTCTTGGTAAACTTCATTAATTTTGTGAGTGCATAATATAATTTTTTTGCGTTTTCTATTCATATGGGTGCTCTGCAAAGATGGTTATCATCCGGTTGGTATACCTTCCGTACCCGCATTATAATCTTTGAGCAAATCGTCGATTAATAGGTATAGAATGTAAAAAGTTATAATTAATTAGTTTCACGAACGAGTAGCAGTACTAGTAGCAATAGAATGATGCAAAGTTTTTCTGTATATATTAAACAAAAAAACTTGAAAATTCCATGCAACATTTTTCAACGCATCAAATCAACACTAGATATAATCCAATCTTATAATATCAAATAGTTGAAATAACAAGCTCGATTTGATTGCATCATCATCATCATCACTATGATATATAGAATCATATCTCCAGAAGGAAAAAAATAGAAATCCAATCTCAGATAGCAAAAAAAAATTCCTATAAAAATAAATGAGCACCACACTACTACCAAACCAACTCGTCGTTTTATACGTATACAGATATGTAGGTAGGTACTATTACTAATACATGTGTTGCAGCGTGTATGTGTGTAATAATAAACATAGTTTATTTAACAGACATGTCACTTTTCATATACATACTTAGATACGAGTAGAAGAGAAGAAAGATCCGAGAAAGATGCGCAATTTAGATTGCTGGTCAGTTGATTGCGTTGATTTCAGAATTCCATACTTTTATGGATAGCACAACACATCTTCGGAATGAATTTCTTTTGCGATAAGAACAGAGCCGCGACCAGTAATAATAGCCGTTAGATTGTGTGCATGTATTGAGAATTTTATAGCAATCGATAAAACTTGTGAAAAAAAAAACAGTCAAAACCCCTTAAAATCGTTAAAATTCAATTTTACGTAAAAACTAATTTGTTTCTCCCTAATGACTTTCTCTCCCTCTCTTTCTCTCTGCTGATTTTGTATTCTCATTATTCTTCTCTTCAATTACTATCTAACCTACCACTCGTTTTTTCCTCCCCCGTCTTCCTACCCACTAAATCTCTCACTACTAGTGATATCCCATGATGCCATCACCCAATCACAATGGATGATTTAGCGATATGAAAACAATACGGTGATTCGTGATGGTGGTGTGATTTAATTAAAACCATACCAATTTCCAGTTACCCCCCTACACCCTTTCCATTGATTGTTCCAACATAAGTTTTATCAAAATAGTAAATTGAATTTTGGAAAATTAACGCGTTTAATTTTCACATGGAAAATTTCAATTGTTGCGGTTAGTAAAATAATATTATTATGCGTTCAATTGAATTGAAATTTTATGTCTCTACTGCAAAATTTAGACGATAATAATTTTGTTAATAATAACCATAATGACATTAATAATAACTAACAGTGTCTATTAAATGTAACGGTCAACTCGCAGCTAAATGAATGACAGCAAAAGTCTATTAAATAGAACAATTTATAGTTTAAATCAAAAGTTTTTAATAACACCATTAATAAAAAAATTGTATATTTAATGATATGTAACAAACAAAATCAAAAATTGAAAATGATAGTTTACCCGATGGGCGGTGGCATTATAAATAACAAAGACGTTCATTAATAATTGTTTAATGGATCCAAATCGAAATTATCTTTTTTTTGTGGTCATTTTGATTCCATAATTGCACATTCAGATTTAGCCATATTTCGCTTGATAATTGTAAAAAAAAACAGTCCTGTCAGCTTTTGATGTGATTTCGTTACGTTTCGACTGATTACAAAATCTAACAACTGCTCTGAAACACCCTGTATACGCTCTATTTTTGTGCCTGCATATAATCTTGTCATTATTTCGAGTACGTATAAAATTGATTCGACACATTGATAATATAATACCACTGATTCGATATTACACTTATTAATGAACATTTAAATTAAAATTCCGTTGACATTTTAATCAGATTATTACAATTTACAACGTACCATGTATTGTAGAGGTACCAGTGCTGACTTGGAGTATTTTTTTAATTATATTAGGTACCACTTATAGGTTTAAAAAAAGAAAATTGAATTAAAGCAGTCGGGCTGAGTTAATTAAAGAATCTTTTTTGGAATTTTAATTAATTTTTGTTTGATAAAATCGTTTTTTCTTTGAAAGTCAACAAATTGCAATTGTATGCACACTGTCCTTATAATTAGTAATACTGTCCATTTAATATATTTTTTATTTAAACATCGTAACGATTATGTCTAGATGAAGTTAATTCGTAGATATAAACGATTTTTTCAGCGGGATTTTCTTCGCTTCCTAAATGTATTTTTTCTTTTGTCTTTTCTTCTTTTGAAGGGGCATTTTCTCTGGCAACTGAACTATTTATCAATCTCAAAAGAACAACAAACAACAACAGCAACAACGCTTCTTGAAATAATCAGAGCAAACAACTGCATTGGATTTTAAATTACTTTTCGTACACATAAGTACGCAGAGAGAGAGAGAGAGAGACGGATAGAGCGAGAGAAAGAGAAAGGAGGGAAATTATTAATGTTTCTTTTTGTTTTATAGAAACGTCCTTCTTATTTTTTGAAACCACCCTTTCTTTTTTAACGGTTTTCATTTAAATTTTAACCCAGAAAAACAGCAACTTTTAAATTGCCATAAAATAAAATTTAAAGGTGTGTACAGATCAGATACATTCATTTCCGCAATTTCTTTTTTTGAATATTTCTATACATTTTAACCCTTGTTATTTCTGGACGTTTCAACCTTAAAAGAAATGCAGTTTATCATTATCATATTGTAGCAATAGATTAATAAAGGAGTGTACAGAATCGTACCCAATAATGTCTTCATGCTTCGTTAACATTTTGACAGAATGGAAAGTATGTATGTATCTAAATAGTTTATATTAAGGAGACAGAAAACGATTTATTCTCTTTTTGACTGATTAACGATATAGCGATTCCGTTATTAGAAAATTGTATTTATATATCAGTCCGCATGACAAAGTGAAATTAGTGCGAGAGCCATTGTACGACTATTCTGCCATTAGTTTTTTTTTTTATCATGGCATAAGATCTCTGAAAGAGATTGTGTGCACGTTGCGCGTAAATTGACCAGTTCAATAGTTTACTATAGATACTTAACATAAATTACAATTTAAACTTTTGTGTGCAGATTTTAATAGTTTTGCTGATTGCTGTTACTGTTATTGTATAGTAATTTTCTACGCTTATGTCAGATTATATGCATAAACCAGATAAATTCTAATGTTAAGATATACACTAGGTACAAGAATACAAAAAGTTATAGAAATATGTAGGTGTTCTTGGCGTGCTGGGGCGTGGTTGCGAGCCGCTACTCTATGAGGTCAATTGGGTCAGCATTTCAAATAAACTTTTTTTTTTTTTTTTTTGGATTCAAATGGACATTGAGTTAGATTGCGGTGTGGTTATTGTGACCTTCCTAAGAAGGTTTCTCTCTTATTTTCTTAAATAAAATGAGGAAGAATTTTTTGATTAAACGCAACGAAGCATAACCGCACAAATACCGAAACATTAATTGCAATAATTGATTATGTGCATATAGAAATACAATTATGTTAAGATCAAGAGGATATAGAAGGAATTGTGTTTAATTAGAGTTTAAACCTTATATGGTAGTATGTATTAGAGTACCTATAGTTAAGTTAAACACATGGAAATACTTAAAAAACACAACCAAGATTCCATCAGCTAAGAAGGAAATACCTTTTATTATGCACCTAATTTAGCATTTTCTTCAAAGTAATTTCGAACATTGTCGGTCGGCTTCTAATTAGTAACAGTGTTCGAATTTTATCTAACTCAGCACCCTAGGAAAAAAAAATGGCGAAACCATTAAGTAATCGTTGCTGAAAATGTTAAATGAAAATTTTCCTTTGTACTCCTTTGTAATTAGATAGTCGGAAAATTACTATTCAGGTAAAATAAATGAAGAAAATTGTTCAACTACCGCTGCTACTACAAGCGAGTGATGGTTCGTCACTTCGCATAGAGCGACAAGAAAGAAAAAGACGCATAATGATGGCACAACTTTAAAATTTGAACCCTTTTCCAAACAGCTGCCATCACACAATATAACTTGCCTGAATAAAATTGCTATTATATATCATAATATTTGAGTATTTTGATCTGAAAATGACCAACATCTGCTCCAACAAATGTTCACTATTTATTTGAAAAATATTTTGTCGAGGAATGTGCGCAAATGATTGTTGAATTATTGCACAATTTAAATTGTGAACTGTTGGCAACCATGTAATTAATAAAGAAAAAAAAACACAACAAGAAAACAAAACAACGAAAGAAATACACGAAGAACAGTTTCTGGTCCACGGAGCACACCTCGAGCATGCCAAACATCATGAAAAAGAAGTTGGTTGGCTTGGCTTGGCTTGCTTGGCATAAAGCCACTCATTCATCATCCTACATGTATACATATATATGTAGGATGACATTCCAATGGCTTTATACCTATATATAGATATACGAAGACGGTGTACAAGTAAGTGAGTGAGTGAGTGTTTTAAAAAGACAGTATACAAAAGATAATAATGATAAAGGTGCATGAGCATCATGAGCAGTTAGTAGTTTAGTAAGCAGGCAGTCAGGCAGCAGTAAATAATTATAATTATTGTATATAGGATTCTTGAAGATGATGGATATTGTGAAGCAAGAAACGTCAGTCAAGATTTTATTTCAATTCAGTTTAATTTATTCGTTATTGTACGAGGTTATATTTATATATATATATATGTTATATTTTGAGTTTAATTTCTTATTTCACATTTTCTTGTAGCAAATTAACGAAAATACAATTTACTACTATAGTCCCATGTCTCATTTTAGTTTCATTAAACCTCCCCATTGTCTTTTCTAATTGCATTTAAATCTTTTTTTCTTGCCCCGATAAAAGTAGTTGACACAGAGGCATGAGCATGATTGTTACAGAAATGAAGCTCATTAACGTCGTCAATTAGCATGGATTTTAAATAGGGTTCAGTTAAAACTATCATTAATGCTGGAATAAAAAATTTCCCTCGTGCCGAAGCACCACTTACCGATTTTTTGTCCTTATTCACAATTTCTAATGGCGCTTGGATACTTGGTTTGCCCAAATACCAGTCTTCTCTCGGATTATAATCACCTAAGAATTGAACAAGCCGTGGCACGTTGACGTAATTGTCGTCGTCGAAATGGCAAAACCATCTGTAACAAAAGGCACCATCAAGTAAACAAAGAAATACACGCAAAGCTGACGTCAAAAAACAAATAGATTCAAATATGTATTCAACAATAGAGCGAAAAGGAAAGAGGCCTCTGTCACTCTTCGCTTCTTCTATTTTTAGCTTCATCATCTTGCTGCTCTAATGGAAAAATCTAATAACGAAACAACAATTCCAACAACATTAAATTATTCCAAGTAGCTTTTTGTATATTTTCTAAAGTGGAAAATCATTTGCAAATCGTTGAAAATTCGAAATTTAATTTACCTTACTTTCATTTTCGCTGTCTCACTTTTCTGCATGGAAATTCTTAAGAGAGAATATTAATAATAATTATGATTATTAAGGAAACAAATTAGGATTTTGTTAATGAACTTCGCGTTATAAAAGAAAAGTTTATGTCTGTAAATAATAATAAGAAAGCGCGAGTGATTTTGAACATGCAGAGCATGTAAATTTAGAACAAAATTGAAAAAGTTGGGTTATAATCATAGTTAAAATCCCCCTCAATAATTCGCCTTGGAAATTCAATTATTTGTTGATGGGTGTGAACTCACAGTTTTACTACTCTTTTTCTTATATCTATTTTAAGTGAATTTCACAAGTGTTCCAACAAGATTAAATTTGTTTTTCTTTAGGTTAAGTTTTCTTTGATATTGTTCTTCCACCTTCTTGAAGCCGGCCATTAAACAGCAATAAAATAAAATACGAATAGATACAAAGAAAAAGGGCAAACAACAAACCTCAGAAAGAAAGCGAGAGAGAAGAAAACAGTCTTTGTAAAAGACAGATATTGAACTCAGAATTAGGAAAATTGACTTGGTTGTTTTGTCGTTTAGACGAGTATGTGTGTTTACGTTGAAATCTTCTAAAATATTTGAAAATGGTTGTGGTTAGGTCAGCCAAAAAAAAAAACTTTTTTTTAATCAAATCAACAAAAAGAAAAATCAATTTTCTTGTATTTTTTTTTTCCATAAAATTTCGAAAACAAAATTATTTTATACATAATTTAACAACCCTTTCTCTAGCATATACTCAGTCTATTTTCCTCTCCCACTTTCGAGATAAACAAAAACACATTCATGAATGAATCGTTCTTATTTTGCTTTTGACAGCTTGCCAATTTTAGCATGTCAAAACAATTACATCAATGTCTGTTTTTCCCAATAATAAATTGAAATGAATCGTAGAAGACAAGCAATTAATTTATTAAAAATATAGTAGTGGGTTGTGTATGCAAATAATAGATAGACTAGATAGTAAATAGAGAAGATGAAAGTGGTGATGGGAACGGTACTGTTTATATTTTAAGGTTTAAATTAGGAAATAGGGATTAATTCAAGTAAATTTCTCGAGTGATCGATCTAGATCTATAAGAAATTATGTGACGGAAGTCGAAATGGATTTCGAGCTCGAATCTGCACTGTACATCTATTGTTATTTTTGCGCGAATTTCTCCATCTTTTCGATACTTCATCCAAGGCAAAATTGATGATAAATTCTATCTCAACGGCCACATAGCCACAGCGCCTGGACTAAAAACCGTACTGCACACATCTACCGCTTCTTTTCTTGGGGAAATGTCTCCAATTAAAATTAATTATCACTCCTCATTGATTGAATTAGAAATGAAGCAAATTAAAAAAAATTTAATACATGTGTTAAAATGATTCAATTTATTATGAAATACTCAAAATACAATATATTCAGATTTTAAGCTGCTCGAAAATTATTATTAATATCGAAATGTCGAAATTATGAATAAATTTAAATATTATTTCCATTTAGATTAGATGATTAATAATATAATGATAATATGCAATCATTTCAGTGATACAGCCAGTCCAAAATTAGTACTATTCATTATTATTATTATTATTATTATTATGTTAGTTAGCTAATTAGCTAGTTGGTTAGAAGAATACATTAAGTTAAATTAAAGTGTTGACAATTCAATAAATTGATTTTCATGATACTAATTGAAGCTAATCATTTATGATTTTTTTTTTAATTTAATCATCAGTAATTGTCTCTGAAATATATACAGGGTGTATAATGAAGTAAACTAAACGAATAAAATAGATAGACACTGGACATATACCAAAAACAAACTAGTTATTCACTTATCAACAACCACTTTTGCACACACTTTTTGCGTTCAGAACTCTATTATTATTCCTATTTAATTCGTTATCACTGCCACAGTGTTTTGCGACGGATTGTTGACACAGTTTAATCTCCAAATAAGCAAACCGCACAGAATAATAACATTAATATTACTGATAATGAAACATTATTCACCGTCAAAAACAACAAGGTGTTCATATCATTAAACAATATTCGATTTATCATTATGTAACTGATATGAGTGGCAAAATAATTGAAGTGGGGGTAATATAGAGGACTTGTTAAATATCAATTGCAATGACTATTTATAGTTAATTGTATTTTTATTCTGTGTAGTTAATTTGTATCGGAATTTTTACGATTTTATCGTTGCGTGGAAAACAATTGGAAAAATGTTTCACACATTTGCTGCTGAAGATGGTGTTACGCGTACGAAATATAACCGAATCAATGATGTTGAACTTGAAGGTGATGAATTTGATCGATATGAAGATAAATCTATAGGTAAATTTAATATTGTTACGCCACTGGCACTAGGCATTTTCCTACACCTAGCACAGACATACGTTAGATATCCGATTGATGCGCAGTCGCGTCTGTAACTTTATACTAAGCATGATCTGCGCAGAATAAAGCCGCACAGTATGCAATTGCGAGTATAGATCGTCTTTGTTGTTGCTATTCAAATTTTAGGAAAGACAATTTCTGTAAGAAAATTTATTTGGAGAAACTCTAGGGGAACATCAGTTGAAGTAATCACATATGGAGCAACCATAACCTCAATTAAAATTCCCGATAAGAATTCTACTACTGATGACATTGTAATGGGATTTGATGATATGAAAGGTATAAAAGCATGAATCCAAAATAAATCAATCATTTATTATTAATCTGTCAATCAAGTATTAATCAAACTATCGTCCAATCATCAATCAAGTTATAAATTAAAGTTTCCCAATTAATCATCAGTCAACTAATCAAATACGAATCAGTTAATCAACTATTACTGAGTTAATCCATTAATTAATGAATCAATTAATCATGAATTCAGCAATTAACCAATTCAATTGTTCAAGGTTATTTAAATTCATTGAATCCGTATTTCGGTGCAACACTTGGACGAGTTGGAAATCGTATTGGAAACGCTCAATTTCCAATTGAAGGAGTAATCTATCATGTTACAGCGAACTTAGGTAAACATATGCTACATGGCGGTGCCAAAGGTTTTGATAAGGTTTGTTAACAACAGAAAATCGTTACTCTTTGAATCACTATTCCATTTGCTATTTTCGCAGGCAAATTGGGCATATCATATCGATGGCACAAAAGTCATACTGAGCTATCTATCAAAAGATATGGAAGAAGGTTTTCCTGGTAATCTAATTACCACAATATCGTATGAATTGACAAATGATAATCGATTCTTAGTCGATATGAAATCGTATACAACTAAACCAACATATGTTAATTTGGCTAATCATTCGTGAGTGTAGCACAAAATGCTGATGATTCTAGGTCAAAATCCAAAGCGTCGCACATTTTGGATTTTGTGACCAAAATCCGCATTGTTATACTACTGCGATTGAAATTTCTATCGCTCTTAGTCCACTTCACTGATTTTTCTATATCTTTTTTTTCATGTCAGTTACTTTAATTTGGCTGGACATAGTAGTGGTGCTAAAGAAGCTTACAAACATGAAATTTCCATTAATGCCGATCGTATTACCGATGTAGATCACGATTCGATTCCTACAGGTGAGCGATGATCGCATTTCTGAAATTGTCTTTTGTATTTGATGAGATTAATTTTTATAGGAAAACTGTTGCCCGTTAGTAATACGATATTTGATCTTCGTATACCCAAAGTACTTGGTGATGTAATTGATAAAGTTCCCGGATACCCAGGTTTTGATCATAATTTTTGCATTACAAAAGGCTCGAAACAGGAAAATACATTTGTGGCAAGAGCCGTACATCCACCAACAGGCAAGAAATTTCGTTTTATAACACGATATATTTGTTTAATAAGAAGCTATAGTAAATTCATAGTGTGAATTAGTCACGACCAAACTGCCTCATTGAAAGTTAAAATCACTCATGGAAAAAAAGATTCACGTCACAGCAACTTTGATGTGAATTAAGTATAGTAAATTACCCGACAATCTGCGGGTTTGATAGCTACTCTTTTTTTCTCTTATGTTCTAATTTATTATACTGGTTGCGGTGGCTTCCGACACAAGCTAATATTAAAATCTACCTGGAATATATAGAAACCTCCGGCATGATTGTTTTTATTAAGTATATAGAATAGGCGAGGCAATTGCCTATGTAAATTGCTAACCAAATAAATTTTCTCATTCTCAGGACGAGTACTGGAAATCTATAGTAACCAACCTGGTGTACAATTTTATACATCAAACGGTATTCCAGAGGATCCAAAACAATACAAAGGGAATGCAAGTAAACTGGATAAAATAATTGGAAAGGGCGGTGCATCATATTACAAACATGGATCGTTTTGTTTCGAAACACAAAATTATCCTGACGCAGCCAATCATGTAATTAGATTGTATATAATATAATTAGTAGATATTGATACGTTAACTAGATTGATTAAATCGTATCTTGACTGCGTGAATTATGTTTAATTCGATACTGTTTCTAGGCTAATTTTCCATCGGCCATTCTTTATCCTGGGAAAACGTATCATCATACACTCGAGTATAGATTCTCCCTATTGGAAAATTAATACAACTACGATTGTTATCTACCAATGAAGCACATATACAATAAATAAATAAATCACAAATAATAATGGAATTTAAATTAAAATAAAATCAATATTGAACCATTTGTGTTTTCATTTATATACAATACAAATCGCAGAGAGTCTATAGTTTATGGAATTCAATGGAATGGAGAGAGACAATTATCCAATCCTCCCCTATCACACAGAACAATTAAAAATAATATATACATTCATACAGAACAGATAATAATAATAATTAATAATAATCACTGCAGACCATTTCCAGTTTGCAGGCAGATTAGTTTAATATAGGTAGATACACAAGTGGCTATGGCATTTTCTACCCTTTTAAATTAAAATGAAACACAATACCATACACCACCGTAATAATAGAATTTTAAAAGGTTTCTTCTCCTTTGCTTTGCTACTGCTTCTTCTTCTTCCGTATTTTATCGTTCTGGGTAGAAAATGGAATTCAATCGTTTTACAGGACACGATTAGTCAGATGATTAAACTTTGTGGTGGCACAAAAATGGCTGGTTTCTTTGCATATGGTGTTTTGATTTTATTAAAAAAAAAAAAAAAAATGGCAATTATATATTTTGCTACCAATTAGTCGGCAACGTTATCAATTTACAAGATTCAAGGTTGATATTTGCATGGGAAAATTTCTTAAAGCTGCGCACAGATTGGAATGATACATGGTGGCCCTGCCACTTTGCATAATACACACAGCGTTACGATATGATATAAAAATTGTTTATTAATATGCATATTAACCAATTTAATGTTTCTTGTTTTCCACATAATGAATAACTAATCAGTTAAGTTGAATTACGTACGATTATTACGACATTCTTATACCTTGTAGTCACCCACCCATCGTGGTATGGTTTGAGTGTTCAACCAATTCATTCACACAGCAGGAATCGTGGATATTAAGCAGTAGTTTTATAGTTACGATTTTTCTTTATTGGTTAATTTTCGATGATAAAATTGAATTTCATTATTAAATTATTAATACGTATTTGAATATTATGAAAAAATGCATTATAAATAATGAATGGGAATAACTAAAAATCAAACAGCAGGATGTTCTCAGCAGTGGAGCATAATAAATTTTTATAATCTACGCATCAGATTATTTATACCTAGCAATAATAATGTAAGAAACAACTGAAATTTGTTATTTTGTCTAGAATGCAAGAGCCATTCTGAACGCAGCTTAAATTTGCCCCCGGGAAAACATTAAATACGAATTTATTGCAGACTGCGTTTAGTAATCAATGAAAATCTCGTTTTTCCAGAATAATTATTCCAATTGGAAGCGGGTAATTTCAAATTATTATTATTATTATTACTATGTTACCAAGATGCACCTGGTACCACAAGAATGTACCATGCTATTTTCTTGTTACTTTGTATTTTTTTCTCTGAATATAAAACTTGGTTTCACACACGAAACGACAAAAATGAATAAAATTTATAGCCACCATCATTACGGACTGGGTATTTTAATTATACAATTTTTATTCTGTTTGCATCAGTATTAAACGGGTTCCTCCAAAAAAAAAAAAAGTAAAAATGAACTGTCTTCCCTCCTGGGGGGATGCAATATATATTCAACAACAAACACGATAAACTCGATCAACTCACCGATGCCATGGATGCGTAGCGGCAAAAGGATCCGGTGGATCATGCAGATAATCAATGTAATACATAATAATAATAATAATAATAAAATAAGTATTTCCCCCCGTTGAGAGTAGTTTTTCGTAATTTATTCGTAAGTACTTTTTTTTGAATTTTGTGATAGTATATTCACGAGTTGTGTTGTTTCGGGCAGTGTTTTATATGTGCGGTTCCTTTTACACAATATTTCTCTATATATATATATATATATCAATTTATGCAGGGAAAACCGTAAAATCCGTTACTGGAACCCTTTCTGTACGGTTGTAGAAAATTTCACAAATTTATGAATCTGCAAAATATAAATTTATATACCTATGCTTAGGTACTTGCAGGAAGTATATGAATGTATGTTGTTTAAAGGTGTGTATAGATTAGAGTGGGTTAAAATGCATGTAGATATGAACATACCTTAATATAATTAATTATGATAATGTTTACAACTAATTGTTACTGTTAACAAGTAAGTTCTATCTTGTGAACTAAATAGAAGTCGCTATCTATTAATTAATCATAACTGTATTTTTGAGGTTAAATTCTAATCCAACTGAAATATGACAGAGAGACTTATATTTAATTTAAACTTCATAATCCGTTCTCCTATAATATGAGAATCAAACAATATGTAATTTTACGTCCCCAATGGGGATTTTCCTCATTGAGTTTCCCTTTGAATTGCGAAGATAATAATAGTAATAATAATAATAACATTTTCTAAAATAATAGAGGAAACTTTATATCTTTTGAAATCCATGTTGTTTTCCTCAAATAACAACGTGAAAAGAGTTAAGTTTTACGTATGTACACATGGCTATATGAAATTAATATAGAAGTGTACATAGAAGAAAAAAAAACTTGAACTCTCCATATTATATCTTTATGGTTATAAAAGATTATTTTTTTATTAAACTTGATTAAGATTAATGATTCAAGTAATAGAAGAAAATATACGAACTAAATTAATGATGTTGATATACAAATGTTTAATAGACAATTAATAATTTTTTTGACGGCTTGGAAATCTATTTCGTTTGCAAGCAAAATAACCTAATTTCCTGGAAAATTACTTATAACAAGCAAATTACAGACGATCAAAGTGTTAAGCTGTATAACGAAAAATCTACAATAACCCTTGTTATCCTCTCCAGGTCTTTAAACCCTCCCAAATACTATTTGTATATAACTACCATTTATCTAGAATTCTAGACAACACAAAAATTAAACCCCCACATATTTTACTGCATAGTAAAATTCACCACTATCATTTATAATCATCAAACCACACCGCACACCATACCACAGCACGAAATCTCCGAAAGGTCCTTTGAACACCTGCCACCTGCCAAATAATATTCAGACTTTCAGCTTCTAGACCCAGTCAAAAAATATTAGGGTGATGTCATTTTCTCTTTCGCTTTCTTTTTCTTGAAAGAAAAATGTGTATAATTTCGACCCTCATTAAAATTATATTGTTAATATAAGAAATATTAGGTTATATCCTCGTTGTTATTAATATGATGCTGTACAACTTGTGTGGCCACTAAATTTAAATTCCTTCGCCTGCTTTTACATCAATCAATATGATTTGATTAACTCCGATTAAACATAAATCCAAATAACAGCAGTTAATAATTCATGACACGTAAGTACACATGTATTTCTACTAAAAAAAAAAAAGAAGAAAAATCAACTACACTACACACACATTCTGAACTTAAGTCCCAATAGAACAGAATTTATTTTTCTCTACACTATTTCTGTCATTCATAATGGCCTTTCGCTCACTTCCTGTTTCACAATCACCATTATTCGGCGATAGCTCGGTCACGTATGTACGTACATATAGTAATAATAATGTCGTGTCTGAATGGAGCTTTATATTTTATGTACAAAATGTATATTGTCAATTTCAAACATCTCTGTCTCCGTACAGACATCGTAACAATAATAAAATGAAGAAGAAGGGCTTTAAATTATTATAAATGATGTGGATGAAAATCATTGTCAAATGTCTTCAAATATTTGTATATGTAGATTAGGGATGACAAATCGTTTTGAATATATCATGTAGTAGAAGGAAAAAATTGAATTAATAAAAAAGTGATTTAAATTGTTAAAGAAAAAGAAGAAGATTAAGGCGCAGTTAACCTAAGTGACTTAAACTAGGTTAATTAGGTGTCATAAGTTGCTGCAGTGAGTCATAACACTTCATCAGAAGCAACCCACCCACGCACACACATGCAATCATAGATTTACTTGATACCATAAATGCTAAGTGTAAAACTAACCTAGCAACTTCTTTTTAGTAGCAATAATAATGTTTGTTAATTGGATTTAAAAAATTTACGCTTTATTTTTTTGGCTGGATAGAAAAAGCAATTTTTTCTGATGAATTAAAAATTAAAACAGTTTTTTTTTGAGGTTATAAAATTCCAAAAAAAGATGTAACCGCAACGAAAAAAAAAGCCAATGTCATAATTAAATTCAACAATTTATTTCTTCTATAAAAATTAATAGCTCCACAACACTCGTGTTTAAATTTGTTTATCTGCGATAGTTAAATTTACATCGGGATTAAAAAAAAATGCCCAGCCCTAAACCACTGCCACCAACTCATTCAATTCCATATGTCCATTCCATTTCATTCTACATACATACAGATACAAACAAGGAAAATGATAATTTGATAACAACAAGATTTATGAGCTCATTAGTGGTTGCGGGGTTCGTTTACAGTGACAGGAGAGGACAGAGTCGCGCAGCTTGTGATGACGATAAAATAACATGTATAAATTATTATCTATCTCATTTCCATTCTGTGTGTATGCTTATTGCTCTTTTTTTCATTGTTTAATCATTTATAATTAACTGGACATTGGTTCCTTTCAGTTTTATCAATGATAAATTTAGCTCGTTGGCTGTTCAAAAACAACAACAACAACAACAACGAGGTAGTGAAACAACCGGTCAGATGAAAATTAAAAAAAAAAAAAAACTCCAAATTTAGATGGAAGCTTTAAAAATCTAATTAGCAAACAAATTTGATGTCATTAATAATCATTAGTGTGTTCAAAATAGTGATGGCTATACTATACTGCAAGACCTGACCATGGTGTGAGACCCCAGCTTGGGCGCCAAAACTTTGCTATCAAATAGCGCATGGATTTTTCGCTTTTTCCGCAAAACTCTTCAAAAATAAAATTTAATCTGTAAGAGATTTTTTTTTTATTATTTCAAATCTCACGTCGGGGACAGACAATTCGAGCAAATTATTCGAGTAATTCTTCCACATGGGTGGTTCACGATATGGTTCATGGATTGATCGTCATTATCAAAGCGAGAAGAATATATGAGTTTATATTTTTGCCTTTTCTTTTTGCGTCACACAAAGAGATTTAATTAAATTTTTAGGAAAATTACAAGGGGAAAAAAAATTGTGGAAGCATCGAGCTATGGCTCGATTTGTTCTCGCAAATTTGACTCGTGAAATCGATTTAATTTCATCAATTTCACACTGATAATTGAGAATAATTTAAAACTATACTCGGTTCGACTCAGATACGCTTGTAGGTAATTATAATATGGAAAAATCGATGATTTTTTTTTTGATAATTCTTGTAGTCTGGTTTTTACCAAAAAAGGAACTGGCCGAACGGCGACCATAAGGATTTTAATCGAATTAAACACGGATACGAATAGAATCTAAATAATTTGGTGATTTAAATGTAAATCATTTTCATCCCAGTTTGTGCTGTATACAAAAATAATTTAATGTAAGTACCGGGACCAATTTCAGACAACCATCGTCATTTTATTATTTTTTTCCACATTCTCTTCTTCCTCTTTTATTTTCACTTTTTCTCATTATCATTCCTTTTCTTTTACGATTATCTTTTATATTAGTCGTATTAACATCCTTCTTAAAAGACATTACTACATATTTAGTTCTTTTCCATATCTTTCTTCTTCCCCTATTTCTATGCTAGCATTTTCTTCTAATCTTACGAATGCAGACGCACCAGTTAAGGTTAATTTTTCGTGTCAAATGTGACCCTAGCGTACGAGTAACATATTATTCATTTATATACCTACAATATAAATTTTAATATTATGTAATACCTAATAACACTGAAAGAAGCTCGCGCGCGTAGGTGATATCCTTTTTCAGAATGTGTGTGTGTTTCTTCTTTTTTTCTTTAAATGGCCGACAACTTTTATTATCTTTGAAAATAATCTACATAATATTTCACTTATCTGTTTCTTTATCTCCAAAAAAAAAAAAAAAAAAGCTTTGACTTGTTTCTTTCCTTCATTAGATAGGACACAGTATATTAAAATTTAATTAACCCAACTTCGTGGATCTGAAATCCGGTTCGAAGGACCGAAAAATAATAATAGATATGATTTTCGCTATCGATTGAATCATTTCAATATTACTAATAGTAAATCACAGAACACAAAAAAAAAACAAATTTAATGAGAAAACGCGATATCCAATCCTCTTTTGGCCGAAGCAAGTACTTATACAGCAAACAAAACAGTTCCAGTCCAATTACTACTAACAGATCGATACGGAGAAAAGTAGCACTAGAAACTGAACACTCTGTATAAATATGAATACATACTCGTATATCAAGCGCATATAAATTGTTGAATAGAACAGAACAAAATCCAAATAAATAATGAAAACAAAATCTTCCATCTACTCTAATCTGAATGTATTACAAATTAACTTGGTTATTTTAATGAATGGAAATATTTATTCTTTTGAAACTATCTTCGCTATTTTAATTATTTACGTGATTTTAATTCATATTTGCTTTTTAATAATTAAAAAAATGTATGTGTATAGAGTTTTTTCATCAACAAATGTTATTGCTGCTTCTTTTTATAATTTGCTTCTTATCTTCAAACAATTTTCAAAAGAAATCCCGACAGGACATCATTTTGTAAAAAGAATATGTTAGATGTTGGATCGATTAAAATTTTAATAGCCGCGCGATTTCCTTGAGTGTTATTATTATTATACGTCTATTTTTCAAATTAATAAGTACTCTTAAAATGAAATCGGAATATGCAAATTTATAATAGAAGCATAATATAATCCAAAGCGAGAAGTAGCTCATTACGTAAACTGAAAAAAAGCCTTTTACTATTTCAATTAAGAGAATTTTAATTTAATTACATTTACGTATTGCAATGTAGAAAAAGTGCGCTATTTACACGTTGCTTTTAATAGATGTCGCGCGGATCTACTGCACGATTATATCGATACCACACAACAGAAGTCTTTTATATCTATATGTAATTAATTACTTGAATGTCTATATATTCGGTACTCCATCATTTTCAAGCCGCGTGTCGTGTTCAATATAATAATAATTATTATTAGACCCTAGGTCTACTAGATATAATTAAAGAAAAAAATTCCGTACACATGATTGATGAACGACTTCATTCAGATTTCTTTTTCTGATTACCGTTTCAGGCACCATTTATTCTCTTCTCCGAATAGTACCTACTTTAAAAGTAAACTGGTCCTTTTTTTTTGGTTCTGGTTAATCTTAACATATTATCTTTTATTATTATTATACTTATGCAACTGGAATTGCTCGAAGCTGAAATGAAAGGCGTATGTAATTTACAGTGTACACAATCGATACTAATAGTATCGATTTTGAAAAGATCGAAATTCTTAAGTGCTTTTTCGAATGATACAGTTTTATTTGTATGGTTTTTAATGGCAGAAAAGAATGTACTGATTGATTTATCTGCATGTTTAAAGAGAAAGGCGAGTTTGGTTCGTTACTTTGGTAGAGCTAAAACTTTAGATCGATAAGAATTGATAATTTACAGTTGTATTTATACGAAAGTTTAACACTTTGTTCTATTTCGATAATTTATTGTTTCTTTAATAAGTTTCTCATACATTTTATTTCATTTGTCTTTTTTTTTTGTCTTTATTTCCTTTATTCCCATCCACTTTATACTCTATTAATTGCACATTTCCTTTTCATTTATACACATGTATATATATAGATATACTAGTAGATTAATAGATAGATAGTTGTTGACTTCCTTTAAAAATTAATAAAATAAAGAAAAAAAAAGGCTATCATTACCATAATATTATTTTAAATAACCACCTATTGATTTTGTAAGAAAATACAAGTTAATTTATTGAGTTGCAATTTATGGAAAATGATGAATTTTTATTAACTGTAATTACCTATGTCGTGGCAACAAGTAAACTTCTAGTCTTTTAAGACAAAACAAACAAAAACGTCTTCGTGCGTAACACGAAATGTGCGTGCACGCCACATCGAATTAATATTTTTAAATAATTTAATAAACTGTTGATTTATTTTCCAATTAAATGGAATTTTATAACATGCATCAGCGTTTTTTTAGCTATAATAACGAGGATTACTGTCGACAATGCATAAAAAAACATGACCACTGACGTTATTTTGGCCAAATTACGTATATACAGAAAGCGTCAATTATTAAAATTTTCGGAATTGATATGTACATATTTAAATTGAGGTCAATTTTATTTAATTGATCTCTTCTGGTCGTTAAAATATTAAAACAAAGAAAAAAAAGTCTATTTTTATAGGTTAGTTTATGCAAAATTGAGAAAATGCCCAATTAACTTTAATAATAAAATAAATCTAGATGGCCTAGATAGACAGTCTAATTAGCGCTCAATTAAGCAGAATATAACCTCAAATTCAATATTTTTATACTGAAATGATTAACATAGAAATCCAAATGTCAATTTTACTTACTTTTTATCCGTATTAAGAAATGTATCGAATTCCACTGACATTTTACAACACAACGCTTTCCGATTATGGGACGATGAACATTTCGTATTGATCATATGGCCATCTGTAAACAAAACATGAAAACAGTAATTATTAAAAGCTGAAAACTAAAATTTGAGGCTATATTAAACATTGCATCATTTTTGTTTATCTAAACTTTTATAAATACACACGTCATTTGTTTCTTTGTACAGTACTGTATAATATGTAGGTACTTTGTTTGAATAAAAATCAAGTAGGCAGATGCTTAAATTGGAATTCTTTATTTAATACAGGAAATAAACGATTTATTATGTGTTACAATATGTGCCACATTTAATTCAATGTATACGTGTGTATAGTATACAGGGTCATTGTCACTATTAGTCAAAAGTATCGAATTACAAACTTTTACTACTAATTTTGTTTCACCAGTGATGCCACGTTGACTACTTAATCAGTTAATCCACATTTAGATATGATTTATACTAAAAAGAAATACGAATGGAGAACAATGGTACTGTAGACATTGATTGTATCTAAATAATAATAGTAGGCGAGGTGTGTATATGTATGTATGTGAGAATAGCTACAATAAAAAGTCACAAAGAAAATAGGTCCGTGGCCATTGTAGAAAATGGCAAAAAATTTATGCATCAACTCAACCATGGAAAAAAGAAAGAAAGGAACCACCTGCAAGGTACCTACTGTTCGTATTCGTTTTTCACATTCGTTCCACATAAAGCTCAAGGACAGGAAATAGGCAAATGTTTTCTTATGTTGTTTTACTTATTTTAATTTGCCCTTAAACATGCCATACATGTTCAATTAAAATTGAAACGAAAATACATCATAGAGGTAGTGCCTGCCAGTATATACTGAGTAATACAGAAATTGTCTTAATTGAAAACTATTACGTTAATTAATTTCTTGAAGAGTAAATTTTCTTCTATTGCAAGTCAATTTACTAAAACCAAGAAGAAGAAAAATGGCTTCCATTCCAACCAACTCGTAAGTTGGTCGGCAAAGTAAGAAGTAATCAAGCATGCTGCTGCTGATGATGATGATGATGATGATTCTGTACATATATCTACTTCTACTTATCTGTCTTTTCGCTGTCTCATTAACCTTGAGACATGATGAGAACCAGGGATGCTAATTACTAACTAAAATGTTTGTTTTTTTTTGATACCTAATAAATTTAATTAACTTAATTTTATCACCACAAAAATGTAATTAACTTGCTTCAATTGCATATCGAGCGCATTGAAAATCATCTTATACTTGACGTACATGTATAAATTTTTACTCTATATGTAAATAAATAAATAAATTCGTGCTTGGGAAACTTACTTGTTTTTGTTTGAAATTCAGTGTCATCAGTGTCAGTAAAAAACCAAATCTGTGAAAAAATAAACAAAAACAGATGTATTAATTTGAGAAAAAAAAAATGTTTAAAATAAAGTTTTCCCACAGAAAAAAAAGCATCATAGAATAAATCATGAAAACCCAAAAGGAAAACGAGCAACAAATGTGGCAACGAAGCGACATACATAATTAATAATTCTGCTAAGGAATTTTCATATTGTTTTGTCACAATTTCCTGTCGACGTAACATCAGACGTCAAACAAGAGAAAAGCACCAAACTGATGACAATTCTTCCTGATAGGCACAAGGCTGAATGAATCTAAATAAAATATAAGTAGCTACTATATGACAGACAAGTTTATTATCATTCGAAATCCATTATAAATTTGCGGTTTTCCATCATTTTAACCATCGATGTAGACCCGTGGGACTAATTTCGCCCCAATCCAACTTTTGTTTAGTACATAATAAATAAAACGGGTTGATGAGGGTGCGTATAGAAAACTCGATAAACAGTGACGTAGTGCACATATGAATTTGCACATGACTGTACTATTGTTATTCATTAAATATTGTTAATTTTGAATTGAAATAGAATACTTGATGATCACTGGAAATTGGGTAATAAATAACAATAAAAATTTATGTATATCTATCTACACCACTGTGCGTAATCCACCTATAAACCAACTAAATACACCCATGACATTCAACATATTGTTCCACTGTATTGAACACGCTTTTAACAGAGAAGCACCCCTTTTGCATTTATAAACATATCCACCAGTTACAATAAATACGAAGTACAAGTGAAGGTACAGTAGGGGACAGAAATAAAGCACAACACATTAGCATGTAGGCTATAGGTAACAATAACAACGAAGAAACTTTCTCACGGCCGGGTAAAACACGCGTATAGCGCACGACGCACATTATTTATAATAAATTTCGGGGGTGAACGAAAAAGAAAAAAAAAAAGGTAACTTTCTATCATATAATATAATACGACTGGGGGGTTGTTTAAGTTTCTTTTTTTTTTGTTGTTGTTGCTAACAATGATTTTTTTAAAGTCAAAAAACTTGTAAAAATAAGTTGTTCCCATGAAAGTTTCAAAAACGAATAGGTTTCTGCATGATTATTAAAAAAAAAACATAATAATAAATCTTTGCTTAATCTAATTAATATTTTAGTCAAATGATTTTAATGAATGGTTGCAGTATAATAATGCGCGCGCAGGCGAATATTAGATGTTTGCTTTACCTCAAACACTCGAATAAATTGTGGATTCTGAGGTAAAAGTGAAATTTTGAAGATAAATTTCACAATATTAATAATCCAAAATGTCACCTTCTTCACTTGTGTACTAAACAAATGACGAAGTTTAATGAACTCAGATTCGGAAAGTTCGTTTACACAAAATATTAACACTTACACGATAAAATTTGAACTTTGAGATAAAAGAAGAAGAAATTAGGGACTTTTTTTAAAATTTATTTCGGAAATTCAATTCAATTCTATTCAATTCAATAATCTTTTACGCGTATTATGATTTATTATATTTAAATCATTAAAATTAATGATTCAGCTTTCATGTATGTATAGTATAGAGCCATCTCTAATTTAATTAGGAAATTGTATTGTAGTTGAATAGGTATAGAGCATAGACTAATAATCGTATAGTCTAATAAGCACTTGGCCACTCGTCGTCTCAAGTGAGGTTGGAATCGGTGCACAACAACCACACTCCTAATTATATACAAATATTAAATTAGTCTCCAAATAAACATTAATTATTTGATTAAAACCAGAAATATAACTCCCTAAATAAATAAAATACATATTAATTTAGAGAAGGTCTGGCAGTAGTAGGTATTAAAGTAGGCGAAAAGCAAAAAAAAAAAAAAAAACATTAATTCCAGACGTATATACCACCATCATCATACCGTCTTTGTCGTCATCGTCGTCTTCCATTTCAGCTGTGTGGTAATACATCAAAAGAAAAAGAAATGAAAAGAAACCAGAGCCTGCTTATATTATGTATATAGTTTTTAAGTAAAGTTTCATGTTTATATATACTTCAGCCATCCAGCCAGAGCCTACTGAACTCTGAACAAACAATAATTAACACATATGGCACATGGTGATGGTGGTAGTGGTGGTGGTTGTTTTTGTTTTTTCAATATACATTTTCAACCACTTGAACCACTTGTAGTATACAGTAGTCAACCTAGACGCATATGATATTTATCAAGGAATGTCAAGGAAGGAATCAAGTTCATGGTTGTCATGATTTAAATAAATATTCAAAGATGGTGGCTAATATTGGGGGAAGATCTGTTATATCGGTTTGTTAGCTTTTGACTATGTATTTGATTTGAAAATTATGCTAGAATCAAGCAAATATTTATATCTGCTTGAAGAAAATCAACAAAGATTAGAAAAAGTTTCTATATTTATTTTCTTTCGTTATCTTATGACATTCCAAGGAAACAGGTGTCTTTGTAGTTGAAGAGATTGACTTTTAAAAGAAAAATAATCAAGTCTGATGCAGCTAATCAAACAAAGTGATGTACCAAACAAAAAATGCTTCTAAAAGTTGTTCAATAGTCAATTAGATGTTCAAATAAATTAAATTTCGCTCTGTAATGCATTTGACATATAGATAGGTGCCCCCCCACTCCAACATCAATAACGAATCAAATAACTGAACACACATAACTCCGCCCTACGTACATACATAATAACTCACCTGATTTTTAGCTAATTGAAACCACGTTTTCAATATAACTGGCAATCGACTGCTATGGTAACTTCTTGTCGTTTTCACGCTAATAAAAACATCTTCTAATATTGTGGTTGGCGGTTTAACAGTTGCTGTAACTGATGGACTTTCCGTGGAAAATGGTAATCCGTAAATGTCATTAAATGAATTTGTTTCAGATAATGTACGCTCATAAACGTGATTTGTTAAAATTATTTTATTCTTCGGATTAATCTGCTCGGAAAAAAAATAGGCGATTATAAATCTAATACTAAGCTATGTAAATAACATATTTTTGTATCTATTTTATATAGAAATTATGACAGGCTGCACTAACAAATCACACGCCTCCAAATGGTGGTACGAAGTATTTACTTAATCAAAGTATTAGGTATTTCCTGTGCACACCAAATCTTTAGTTAACATATGAATATAATTCGTTTCTAATTTAGATACATCTAATTTAAAAAGAAATATTAAATTAAAAAGTGAAACAGACACAAAATATGCATAAATTCGACACGGCATTATAGACGAATTCTTTCAATTCCACCAGCCATGGTGTTATTTTGAGGCACCAATTCGACCAAACAGGCGGATGGAATTTTATGGACGCGTTCTTCTAATTGATTTATGTTTTGTTTTTTTTGGATATAGTATGTATAAATGTATACTATGTATATAAGTATAATTAGTGTGATGGAAATGACAAGAGAGTTGTGAAGCGATTGGTAATGTCATGGGGTGTGACAATTTTGATTCATTTCGAAACTAACAAAATGTACAGCTAAATTATTTGTGAAAAAATAACAATTTTTTAAAGTATCGTTTCTGTTCTATTAGTACCACCACTATAAGTACTATAGTACTTACAGTAGTACCTTTGTATAATCACAATCTAGTCATTTATTATTTGGAAAACTTAAAGTTAAACAGTTGCCCGACTACCCCCTTGTTAGTACCAACACTATAATACTTTGAGGCAGGTACTACCGTGAAAAAAACACAAATTAAAAATGTCAATTTATTATTTTGCAACATTATAAGTAGTAATTTTCGACATCGTAGTACCATCCTATAGTACTACTAGCACTAGCGCTGTGGTACTACCAGAAATTAACATAATTTAAATTGAAACATCCCCTTTTATTAATCTTTATATATATTTTTTAAAAATAGTACTATCAATTTTAATAACATCGATAGAGTACTCACATCAGGTACTATCTTAAATAAACACAATTTAAATACCCTTTCAAGTAAACAAACCGACCACCTGTCGCTTATTTACTGAAAATCTAAAATTTAATTTATGTATAAAAACGTATGGTACTCACCTTAATAACTTGACCAACACCCTTATATAAATTATGATAAATTGACAATGCTAAATAAATAAATAGGACGAAAAATGTTAATATTTGAAGACATTTTCGATTTCGAAAAATCATTTTTAAACTGTTATTATTATTATTATTATCAGATATTATAAAATTAGCCTCATCACTTTTGTCCATCATTCAACCCCCTTCCCAAGCAATTATATTCGCAGAAAAATCATTAGCAACTTTTCTTCTTAAATCAGTCTAAAACAAACTAAAAATCTATTCGCCAATCATACACGGTATAAGTACTGAAACGATTGAAATATATCGTGTCGGAGCCGTGGTACGTTCTAGACCGGTACTTTTATGCGACTGGTTATTCTTCAGCCATATTTTATGTTTATTTGTATATTTGGCGGGCTCTGCTTGGTAGTTTAATTTCCCGCCTTGTTGCCGTATGCTATGCACGTGACCACAAATCTTGTGCGTGTGTTCCTTTAATTTGGCAGCAATTGAATTAGAATTTTGAGGGATCAGTGAGATGACCCTTGAAAGGAAAAAAAGAAAACGTGATTTATTTTATTTGTGTGTGGTGATGTGGGTAGAGCCATCAATATTGAGGAGAAGAGAAGCAAGAAATGCATACAGGCTGTTCGTGTTCTGCCTTTGAAATCAGTTTTTTACTTTTCTATAAAACTTTGCTAAAGTTTAAAATAATACTGACAACAATGCCTTTGAAACCACCACACCCCCTCTTTTATCATCAAGACGCCTGTTGAACGTGCGGAACTAAACACTTTGGCAGACAAGACCTGATGCCATCAGATTTGCGTTTAACCATTCCAAAGCACAGAAGTTATAAGGGGTCTGAACTATCGATTCAATGACCTATCAACAATACACTTTTTTTAATTAAAAAAATAGCTGGAATGGCCTCCTTGTCGACTTGATTTTAACCCTTCATTTTGCGGAATACTCAAAAACATAATCTCATTTATTGACGTAATTGCTGCAAGTACATCCATGAATAGCATTGTACAATTCAACTTAATTCAACTCAGCAATAGCCGCAATAACAAAAAGTACCTCCTTTCTTCTTGTTTTAATAGGCAAATTAAATTGAAATAAGATGGTACCGACACTGAGAGAAGAAGGCTTGTGCCCCGAAGCGAATAGCTGATTGTTGTTGGTGAAGGAAGAACGTGAGAGACGCGAGGCAGCGTGCACGCGCCGAAACTGCATCATTTGATTTTTATTTTTAGAGCGCTTTTTTATTATCATTTTTCACCTGTTCTAAGTCTGGGTGGAATGGAGGAAGATGCCGCGTTTTGCGGTTTATGATACAGTAAATGTATAATAAAAAACTAATTAATTTTTTTTGTTCGTATTCAAAAATGCAAACCTTTAATAACATAGTATGTATATATATATATATCTACATTTATGGAATATGACTCATTGGGAATTCATTATTTTACTTATTTTAATCGAAACATTTGTAAATAATTGTAAAAAATTTAGAAACATTGAATAGAGATTTACATCACGTTTTCGCCGCATTTTTTTGAAAACTCTTTCCAAGAAGTTTTACACAAAAACCAATATTTGAAAACCTATAACTTTAAAATGTTAAATAAAACGTTTTTTGTTTAGGATCAACTTTTTTTAGGAAAATTCATTAACATTGATATTGCGAGTCACAAAGGCAAGCCTTGTATTATGGTTTCCATTGTTTTTTTCCTTTTTTTTTTTTTTTTTTCGTTCTTTTAGTTCTTGCTTGTTTATTAATTGTTAGCCATTTTTCCGTAGCCGACGTGACTGCAAGGAGAGTGAATTATGGGGCAAGTTTAATTATTATCCAACAATTGACAACTATAATCGTTTCAAAAATGAATGACATGTTAATTAATTATTTAAAAAATACAGTACAACAAGAAATTTAAAAATTAAACAGGCCTCTGACTGCATTTAAAAAGTAGAGAAAGAAATTTATTTTTTGATAAAAACATGAGTCATCCAAACCAACATATTGGATGCATTTTTATTCATAATTAAATTATCCATCAGTTATGGGCGACCACCTACATTCTTTACAGTCACTGTTTAAATCTTGCTGCATTTTAAGACAACTCTGCCCTCTATGGTTCTGAGTGCTAACTTTAAATATGTCAACTAGTAGAGTAGATCTGCTGCATATTTTAGCCATCTACTTTTGTTTGACTATGGAGATGGAGCCCATACACAAGGGAAAGATTGTGAAAAATTTCCCTTGTCTATGATGGAGCCCATATGTTTGACATTAACTTTATTAGGCCAATTTATTAGGTTATGTGAACGAAGCTTCACAGAACTTGTATTTATTTTTAAATAATGCTGTTTGAGGTCATAGAATTAAAAATTTATTGTAGTCTCCCTACTGTATCTGTTTTAACATCCAACTATAGGTTTTTTGTGTAAGGCATAAGTATCTATTTTTAATGGTAATAGTTAACTTTTAAGAGAATGAAGATGAAGCCACAGCCACCACTACCACAAGCGCAAAGACCAACTGGTGATACTGTGAGGCCATTTAAATTAGGTAAATATTATGTTTATTTTGTACTGGGGTCTGAAGCACATATTACCAATTATAGGGGTAGGTAGTATTTAGTATTTGAAATTTCATCCCAATTTCTTTTTAGCTCATCAAATTTTAAGTTTAACTGGTATCAGTTTTGAGAGGCAAAGTATTATTGTAAGTAGGAGTTTTTTAAATGATAAAGAGTGGAATCTGTTTATTTCATTAGTAACTAATCAATTTAAGGGTTATGTGGAGCTAACTATAGTACCAATAAAAGACAGTTTACGTATAATAAGACTTAATGCAAAACAATGTAGAATATACAAAGTATTTCTGAACGAGGAATTCGAGGCACCATTTCAATATTTCGATCCGTTTTTAGATGTTTGTCAACCTGATAGCGAAACGTGAGTTTTCTTTATCAATAGACCATTCTTATAAGAGAAGCTTATTTCTATTACAAATGCATTTTGTAATTTAATATTAAAATTTAATACTAATTAATTTTACAAATGCATTTATTACAGACGTAGTTTAGATAAATTTTCTGAAAAACATCTATCAGCAGCATTAAAAACTGATCCAGATAATAATGCTGGTGAATTAGTAGTTATAATTCCACAAACAGCTGCTCATTTAGTTGCCGAAGGTACGGCCTTACGTGTCGGCATAGAATTTTCATTGGAACGACCACAAGGTGGTATACATTTTGTTGTTCCACAAAAGGAAGGCTCTAATATTGAAGTAATTAATATCAGATTTGATAAATCTGATTGTGTATTTAATAAATTCATTATTTACTATAGAAAGGTGCTCATTTATTTACTTACGGCCACCATAATTCATCGCGTCAATGGTTTCCATGTGTAGATAGTTTTGCGGAAACGTGCACATGGAAATTAGAGTTTACCGTTGAGGAAGGAATGACAGCCATTTCCAACGGCGATTTAATTGATAAAGTTTACACTGAGGATATGAGAAAAAAGACTTATTATTATACATTAAATGTACCAACATGTGCACCAAATATTGCATTGGCTGTTGGTCCATTTGAGATATGTGTAGATCCGTATAGACATGAGGTGACGCATTTTTGTTTGCCAGGTTTACTGCCATTGCTAAAAGTAACAACGAGGTAATTTCAATTAGTTAAAAAGGCGAAATTTTTATAATTAACGAATGATTAAATTATTATCGTAGATACATGCATGAGGCTTTTGAATTCTACGAGGAAACTTTATCTAGATATCCATATTCTTGTTATAAACAAGTATTTGTTGATGAAACATATGAAGATTATCATTCATATGCCACAATGTGTATTTTGAGTTTGAATTTATTGCATTCAGCTGTCATTATTGATCAGGTAGGTGATTGATTTTGGAGGTGAGTAGGTTTTTTGGCAACCGCTTTGTAGGAGGCGAAGGAATAAAAAATTATTGTATGACCTCTTTTCAATGCTTTAATACCGTCAAGGATCTATTGAGAAAGTTTTTTAGTTCGTCTTGTACCAGTTGTTGTTATTTTCCAAATTATTACGGTATAGCATAGTATTATCATTTTAGGTTTATATATCACGAAAAACAATGGCACAAGCTGTAGCTGAACAATTTTTCGGTTGCTTCATATCAATGCAAAACTGGTCAGATTTATGGTTAAATAAAGGCATAAGTCAATATCTGTGTGGTTTGTATTGTAAAAAAAGTTTCGGAAACAACTACTACAGGGAAATGGTACAATCAATTCTACAAGACGTTGTTAAATACGAAGAGGACTATGGAGGAATTATTTTGGGTATCTAATATTTCAGATAGTCAATTGCCAAGTCTAATATTTTTATTGTTATTATAGATCCAAGTCAACCTCCAGCATCATTAATACTAGGATCAAGTACATCGCAATCAGTTCCAAATAAACACGAAGAAAAATTCTATTTTTCAATTCGTAACCTACATACAATGTCTCCAATGTATATTGAAGCGTCATATAAAAAAGCAATGCTAGTATTGAGAATGTTAGAGAATAGAATTGGGCAAGAACTTTTGCTTCAAGTAAGGATGTTATTTTACGTACAGTTCTGTTTGCTTTTCAACTAATTTTTTTCATAGGTATTTAACAAGCAGTTGTCACTAGCAACTAGTGCTGCTTCATCGAAAATAGGAGCTGGTCTATGGGGACAAATGTTGATTAGTACAAATGTTTTTTCAAAAGCAATATTTACAGTTTCTGGTAAAGATATGGCAGTATTTTTCGATCAATGGGTTCGTACTGGTGGTCATGCGAAATTTCATTTAACATCGGTTTTTAATCGTAAAAGGTGCTCTATAGGGTGAAATTTGTCTGTTTAGCATTTTATATTATTTTAAATTTAGAAACACCATCGAGATTGAGATACGGCAGGATGCTATAACACAAACTGGTATTCGGAAATATGTTGGGCCACTGCTGGTTACATTACAAGAATTAGATGGTACATTTAAACATAATTTACAAATAGAAAATACTATTGTCAAAGCTGATATAACATGCCACTCGAAAAGTCGACGGAATAAGAAGAAAAAGATACCGTTGTGTACGGGAGAAGAAGTTGATATGGACTTAAGTGCTATGGAGTAAGCATCATATATGTAAAAATGCATATCGTATCGCACAAAAAGTGACAGAACAAAGTAAAATGTATTCTAAGTTAGAAAAGAAAAAATCTTTCATTAATGTTTATAATTAAAATCGGTGTTCCTTCTCAGACCCTCAGGTTAATAACAAACTAGTGTAGCAACCCAAGTGACCGATAAATTAAACAAAATTATAGACAATTAATATTTTAGTGATTCTCCCGTTTTATGGATTCGTCTTGATCCAGACATTACATTACTGCGATCGGTAATAATTGAACAGCCCGATTATCAGTGGCAATATCAGTTGAGGCATGAACGTGATGTTACTGCACAAATTGAAGCTATTGCAGCTTTAGAAAGGTATAATATTTCCTAAAGAGTATCATATGTTAGAAATTATAATATTCGGACATTTTTAGGTACCCAACACCACCAACGCGTTTGGCATTAACACATACAATTGAGAATGAACAATGTTATTACAAGGTCAGATGTAGAGCTGCACATTGTCTTACAAAAGTAAGGATTCCTGAATGCGACCAACAAAAAAATTAAGTAAATATTATATTTGTTTATTGCAGGTGGCTAATGCAATGGTGGCAGCATGGACCGGGCCCCCAGCAATGCTGGCAATATTCAGAAAAATGTTTGGCTCCTTAGCCAAACCGAGTATTATAAAACAAAATAATTTTCAAAATTTTGAACATTATTTTATACAAAAAACACTTCCATTGGCTATGGGCGGCTTGAGGTATGTTCAGGCTTATTTCCATTATTTGCCAACGTTGATTCATTTCCATTATTATTTGTATTTTTAGAAATAGCCATGGAATTTGTCCACCAGAAGTCTTAAAAGTTCTATTGGACCTTTTTAAATACAATGACAACTCTAAGAATCGATTTTCCGATAATTATTATAGAGCTGCTTTAGTGCAAGCATTAAGTAAGCACTTCTAGTGAAACAATTCGGAAAACTTTGATATAAACAATGCTTTTATTATTAGGTTACACAATTACGCCAGTTGTTTCAATAGTTGCGCATGGAACACCAATTACAGCTGAAAATTTAAGTATAGAAACCAAATGGATTTTGGAGGAAGTAACCAGATCGTTGAATTTAGAGAAAATTTCACCATGTTATAAGTATAGTGTGTCAGTTGAATGCTTGAAAGCTATTCGTAAATTACAAAAATGTGGTCATTTGCCAAGTAAATCGACAGTCTTCGAATTTTATGCAGAATATGGTCATTACATTGGTATACTCTTTGGACATTTGTCAATTAATTATAGTAAAATATGAAACATACATTTTCAGATGTAAGAATAGCCGCCCTAGAATGTTTAGTAGATTTTGTAATGGTCGATGGCAAATTCGACGATCTTTCCCGTGTATTAACTATCTTAGAAACTGATCCAGATCCAGGTTTAAAACATAAATTATGCCAAATACTAATCAAGAATCCACCGTTTAAACGCGCCCATAAATCCAGATTGGATACACCGAAACTAGTTGATCGTTTATGGGTTAACATTAAGTGAGTTAAATTACAACTAATCAATGCTATCAATCTTTTAATTGAATCTAATTTTCTTCCTTAGCAATTCGCTATCCCATGACTCGCGATTACGTTGTGATCTAGTAGATTTCTACTATACTCTCTATGGTACAAAAAGACCACTATGTATACCATTCCCAGAATTGTCGGGCTTGTTGAATTTAACTAAACCGGACATGAAGAAAATAAAAGGTGCCATTCCGAAATTGGGACATACAGAAACTGTAGATATAAAGAAAGAAGAAACAAAGGTTAAAGTTGAAGTAAACGAAGCTGTAGAAACAGATTGTCCAATTAATAATGTGGGAAATATCGAAGTCAGTGATGTAAAGGTAAGAGTTAACAATATTTTGTTATCAACACCTTCATCGTAAGGTCGTATAACAGTTTTGGTCGATGCCACGTCGTTTGATATATTCTCTGATGAGGTGTGATACTTCGAAACCAGGCTACCGCAAACCAGTATTTTCGTGGCCATTTTAATTATATTTATTTCAGATTGAAGAAACTGTAATTTCACAAATAAGCACCGAAATTGATATTAAACAAGATTATTACTCCGATAATTCAGTCTCATTACCTGGAATGGAACAAAGTGGTCCAGTTGGCTTTGAACCAGGAATGTTTGTTAAAAGTGAAAATGATACAGATACAACAGCAATAATGACAGCTGCCACTGCATCGAATGGTGGTATATTAGGTAAACACAAAAATCAAGATAAAGTCGATCCAAACGGTACCAAAATCAAGAAAAAGAAAAAAGATAAAAAGAAACACAAGCATAAACATAAACACAAACATGATCATAAACATAAAGAGAAAAAAGATAAAGATTCAGGGAAGAAATTCAAAGAGGAAAGTTCTACCGTTTCAAGTTCGACAACATTCAGTAATGTGTCCTCTACAATAATGATGATCAAAGAGGAAACAATGAGTACTGCTGGTAGTTCAACACCAAGTCCAAACACAGCTAGTGTGGAGAGTTGTGATTTGTCTGTGATTTAGGCTTGTTATTGAATTGTGACTTTCTCTTCATACAGCTCGTAGGGATTTCTAGTTTTCTGGAATCGGACAAGTTATGCTTGAGTAGGACCTCCCAATTACATTTGTATATAATGTTATAAGAATAATTATATTAAATTTAGTATTACTTTGTACAATAAATGGTCACTGTTATTAGAAAAAAACGTCTTTCATTTCATTCAAATAAAACTAAAAATTGAATTGAGTAGAATCTATTTATTTTAAATATTATTGATTACATAGTATATAGTAGTCATGTGTGCCTGTCAGGAATAAAATATGTTATTTACAATGTAATAGTGAAACGTAAAATAATAATAATTGTATATAGGTACATTACTTAAATAAAATTATTATTATTATTATTAAAAAAAGTCCCAATTTGTGGACTTTTATTTTTATTTCTTTTTACATCTACTGGATACTTTTTCGGTTCATTTTATCAAGTTAATGATTCAATTTACAAAATATTCTACGAATTCAACCGTATCGAATTAATTATACGACAAATATAGATTGTATTGTCTTATTCCGAACTTGTAAGTTACATTTCATGAACTTTTTTGCGATAAAGGTTATAGATTTTTCCAACGTCGACATTACCACACTATTGCCAACAAGATATTGTTCAGGAAATGTCAAAGTTTCGTCATAATAGCAGTAAACACATAGTATGTAATTTACGAATTCGAAATAACGAAACTACATGACGATTCAATATGGCTGAATGTTTAAATTATAAAAGGAATAAACTTAACTAAACAAATATTATAAATGAATGATAGAAAAGTCTTTTAGATTAGATCTGAAATCGAAAGAAATTTTCTTAGGGAAAAATGCTAGCATTCAAAAGAATCCTTTTTTCTAATTTTTACTATTTAAATATTTCTTTTAAAATTTTGGAATTAATCCGTTACTATACTCGTAATTAATATGATTAAATCTACAAAATAAGAATCTAGATAATATTTGATTAATAGAAGAAAATGCTCTCTAAATTTGAATAATAGATAATCAATTATAATGTAAAAAATGATACGTATTTTTCTGGATCTATTTTTTTGATTGTGTTTTCTTTTTTGAGATTGTTAAATACAATAATTAATAGTTATACCATCAGGTTCTTAAGCTTATTATAATTTACTACTAAATTCTCCATTTTATCAATATATTATAGTAATTATTATCTACACGTACAAAATAAAATATAACGTTTATATTGCAGTTGAGATGATTGCGTACAATAATTAAGTAAAGAAAGGCTTATTTTAAGAATCCAAGACCTAATCTTAAATTACAATATTAAATCATGCTTTTTTTACTAGGTTTAATTAACTCGCTGATTTATACGCGCATATAATAACAATAATATCAAATTAACAATGGCGGCAAGAAAATGTATGTACACAGAAAAAAGCGAATAAAATGTTGGTCAAATATATCAAAAATAATTGTACTACACGCTATAAGTATCTGGAATCTATATACAACAAAAAGAAACAATGATTATTCTCTCTAACATGGTGATAAAATAATACGAACTGCAAACGTTGAATCTGTCTTTCATCAGCAGCAAAAAAATTGTATATTGTTATATTCCTATTCTTATATTGACGATTTTCGAAATATTTTATTTTTCGACCGTTATTTATTATTGGATTTGTTATCGGGAATTTCAGTCTATATTGACAATGACCCAACAGCAAAACAATAGGAATATGCATGTTTTTGTCAATATCAGAGCATGCATTTTTGATAATAGAAGGCGCATCACATCAATAGTGACCTCTGAATTGCAAAAACGCAACTGTTTGCAGAATTATAATTTCTTGATTTTAGTAAAGGATTCTTGTTTTATTTTTCATAAAAATCAATCAGTAATAGTCGCAGAATAATGAAATCAACTACTACTATTTTCTTTTTATATACAATTCTTCATATTATTGTATTATTCTATACATATTTTATACAATTTATTTAAAAGAGTATCTTGTTAGAGGAAAATACTATAAAGCCTATTTTATACTATGTAATTTTATTGTACAAGAAAACTGTAAAGCATTTTATTGCGGGTATTTTATATTTCATTTGTGTCAAAAATGTGTCAATTTTTCCGTTTTACAATATTCAATAAAATTGTCTACAATTCGCTTGAACAATAAAATTGCATAGTATAAAACAGACTGAAGAGGTTAGACAAAATTATCCTTTTTTTAATTATTATTGATTTTAACGATCTTAAAATTGCACTTCTGAAAGTTATATTGCTGTTAAATAAATTTTGAATAACAGCGTATAATATTTAATTAATATGTATATTGAAAATTCCATTACTCTACCACCACAATTTGAACAAAGTTCTAGTTTCCCTTCCGGCTTTCTATTTCCATTCCTCTTACATGTATATGCCCTATTCGTTCAATTTCTCCGCTTCCTTCTCCTCCCACTCCTCGGGCATATTCACTTGACGAAACTCCGTTTAAACAATCGTTTTAGAGGAATTTTGATATTAATAAAAAGAGACCTAACTACAGAAATAGCTAAGTGTACATTTTGGAATTAATAATAATAATAATACTTATTATAATGTGTGCATAATGTATTGTTATATTATACTAAACATTCTGGATATTTCATTACTCGTAAAATAGCAGCAGCATAAACAGTTTTGAATGCAGACAGCAATTATTAATGAAAGTTTGCGGTCCGCATTAATTGGTTGGTACAAATCGAACCAAAAATATAAATAGCCCAAAACATCATTTTTTTTTTTTTTTTGGTCTGACTTGCAATTAACGACGAGTAACAATCTTTTAATAATAGTAATCACTAATATGATACAAGGGATACGTAATAATATAATACTATATGATGCCATTCGTGTATTGAATGCAATATGATGAAATCGTATGATGATTTTAACAGTATCTACAATCTCATGCATTTTAACTAATATGATAATAATAATAGTAATAATTATTGATTGAACTTCAATAATAATTATTTACAGAACAAATAAAAAATGAACTTATATTCTAGTTTCTCACTATTACATTCCATTTTCCATATTCTATATTTAATTTCAATTCAAAAAGGGAGACGCAAGTAATGTTCTCTTTCATAATACAAACTATTCGTTTCTAAAAATCTAAATAATAATAATCAATAAACGTGAAGTATGACGTGTATTTCTACTACTAGCTGTTTTCATTATTCATTCATTCTTTAATCCGTGTTTTCTTTCTATCTTTCATACATATTTTTTGCTATTTATCTTTCTCTAATAATGGCATTAATATTTTTATTATTACGATTGATTTCGGATTTATTTAACTGTCGAATAACTTTGTTGTTGACCTTTATTGCCTGCCACCCAATTTGAGAAAACGTCTCTGTAACAACAACTTTAAAAATTAAAAGAAACGTATTCAATTACATTATTTAATTTGGATGTTTTTAAAATTTTACCTGCAATGGCTAACAACGCATTCATTACTACAATATTCATCTTCCCATTCTTGATTTGTTATTGCCGGATTTTGACAGCCGTGACGTATACAAGAATTCTGTCTCATTGGTGGTCCAGGCATTTGTTGTTGTGGTTGTGGTGGTGGTTGTGGAGCCGGTGGTGCTCCTCCAGCCTTTAATCAATTAATATTAATTACTAATAGAATTTATTGATCCAAATCCATGAGTTCGGATCTTGTCCTTGATATACTATGCCCACAATGGCCTAAACTAAATAAATCGCATTACCTGTGATACAGGCGGTGAATTTGACGATACCATTGGCGGTGGGCTCATATGTTGTCCGCGAGGGGACATAGAAACTTGCTGTTGCTGTTGTTGTTGCTGCTGCTGCTGTTGTTGCTGTGAATGTTGAGAAGAGACTGGTATATGCTGTTGCTGCGGCACCTGAATTGAAACAAATCGAAAATAAATTGATTCAAGGAACATATTGAGTGAATCAATACTTACTTGTTGCATATAATTATTATGTGGTGATTGTTGTTGCTGTTGTTGTTGTTGCATATGATGTTGCATAGCAGTCATATGTCCACCCATTGGTGATGGCATCATTCCTGGATGTTGTTGAACAGACATTGGTGGCGATCCGCCACCCATTGTACCCATCATTTGTGGTGGTTTCTTATTAATTGGTTGTTGTGGCGGTGGTGGTGTTGGACCAGCTACCGGTGCAACTGGTGGCATAGCAGCCTAATTATTTTGAAGCAAAATTAATACTGGTGCTGGTTAAACTCCATAGGAAATTCATCACTTACTGGAGTTGGATATCCACCATAATTTGGAGCTACTGGTGGTGTTCCAAATTGATAATTTCCAAATATTGGTGTACCTTCAATATCGCTAGCACCTTTTGATACTAAACTCGCTCTATATGCAGCCAAGGCTTTTAAATAATCTTTTTTAGCAGCTTCAGTTTTCTTCTTATAGACCTGGTGACGTAAAGAATAAAAGACATTCATAACTACGACGATATTATACGAAATGTATTTTAGTTTAACGTACATTTTTATGTTCTGAATCAAGTGCATCCCACATGGAAGCAACAATTTTCGAAACTTCACCAAAACTTGCATTTGGATTTTGTCCTTTAATGGCAGCTTGAGTATCACGGAAAAATAATGCATATGCCGACACTGGCCTATATACAAAAGGAAATAAAAAGCTAAAAAATGATGAGCAGTTTCCATGCAATAAAAATTAACGTGCATTTTTTTACTACATGGATATCTAATGAAAATCGAAACAAATAACAACAACAGCAGCAACAACAACATACGAGAACATCGATTTTTGTCTCCCCTTATAATAAGTAGTAACAATAAAATGGACCATTAATACGATCTACTACTGTTTTTCTCCCCCATTTATATTTTTCTCGAAAAAAATCGAGGGGAAAATCATATAATATATCCCAAAGTCAACATTTCGATGGGAAGAAAATTCTTGTAAAAGAATTTATTGCCCATAGGGGTGTATAGCTCATACAGAATATTACCTTTTTTTTTTATTCCCTCTCTACTTATAATATGTGTAGCTTGGTCGAATGGATGGCGATAAATATATGTATATAGATCAAATCATCTTTTTGGATCATTTAAAAGGAAGGAAGAAATTCATGTAAGCAATGGATAAATGGAATCGATAAAGATGATAGATAGAACAGGGAACGTTGAATGACCATAATCGGGAATATTAAATCTCCTTATAAATAACTGTATAATATTTATTATTTTCATAGCTAAATTGTTTTTGTAATTCATTATTATATATCAAATTCCCATTTGATAAGAAAAAAATCCTGGTTTGATATAGGACCGTGTAAAAATATCAAGTAGTCCATGAAAAATAAGTGGCTGGGTCATATTAAACAAAAGTATCTTTAAACTATAATCCTTAAACCACCATCTGTAAAAATGTAGAGTGGGAATGTTGGGTGAACTGAACATGTCATTCAACAAGTGGTGATATTAGAAGCAACGCATGCAATGCAATTGTTTCGCACTTGACTTCTTATTAACATTTTAATTTACTGTGGTTAATAATTCTAGTGTTGTTTTGCAGAAAAATAGTTAAAATATCGTCTAAACAATGAATAGTTAAAAGCAATCAGATAAATATATCTTTTCAACTAATTTTTCATTTTCACGTCGCCGCTTATTTCGATTTTTTTTTTTTGTTTAATGCTGTCATTGTCAAAAGTAATTCATTATTGTAACGAGTATTTTTTTATTACATTGACTTTCATTCTTTCGTTTAATGTTTTTTCCATCTCATTTTTTCTCCTTCGAAAAAATTAATAGGCTCACAGCTGTAACGGCTACCGAGCATGCCTATGTATATGCTTAACCGCGAATATGCGGCTGCATACTTTTCTTCATTAACCTTATACATATTTAGTGATATTCATACATTAGATAATGTATGAATATACATACATACAATACATACATAAGAATCTATTTTATTTTAAATATCTAATTTATTATTATTTAATACTTTACATTTTACTATATAGGTATATATCAGTTTCCAATTCAACTATTTTTAAATCTAGCTAATGTTTTACGTTTCACAAGTGAAATTCTTGTGACCATTGCAACAAGCAGATTTTTTGTAATTATCGAATTCAAATAATATCTTAGAGATGGCACTGTTTTGCGTTGGTGCATGAGCCTGTTTTTCCATTTTAATTTGATTCAAAAAATATAATTATTTTATTTCAGCGATTATTGTTAACTAATCATAATCATACATACTCATTGGCTAATTCTCTTTTTATTAATTAATTTGATTGAAAAAAAGGGGACTAGATCAAAACCAAATGCGATGGTTCCTCTCTTTAATTTCTTTAACCATTAGCACTACACCCTAACCCTGAACTCAGACTTAAAGTATTACATAAAAAGTTTAGACCAACAAAAAAAAAAAAAAGAACTAAAATTTGAAATCTTGACAAAATGGCAGATAAGCGCTGGCTTTTAAAATGCGAACTTCGCAAAGCTCAATATATATAAATTATTCATTGAATGAAATAGGTTTCGAAATTTTATATATGCACATTATTTCGTTGTTGATTTCTTTTTGTTTTCTACATTTGACAATGTAGAATATATCTGAATTTAAAATTTAATACTTGAAATTATTAAATCAGAATCAAGATGGTTCTTTTGAAACAAATGATAACCCAAGACCACCGATTAGATTTGAGAGCATTCTATAAAACTCTCTTGAAATACATATACATCTATATATTAATTTCGACTTTTGTTTCATCTACAACCACGCGTTCTACACAAAAATACGTATTTTCTAAGACATTATCAAACTAAATAAAATCCGTCCACCGTCAGCTAGTTATCAATATTTTAAAACGATGTAGATAAAAACGCATTAGAATTTTTATTAGACTTTTCTCTAAACATGAGGGGAGAATAAATAAATAAAAAAAAACGAGAAAAAGGTAAAAAAAAGATATATCATTTATATTCCCTCCACTCTATTTCTCGTAAAGATAAAAAACAAATTCAAAAACCTTTTAGAAACACTTTAGAGTCGTTTGTATTTTCTCTCTATTTCCCCCCCCCCTTTCACCGTTCCCTTCGTTCTCACTATACACATTACGAGTAGTAGTAGTATGTTTGCGTAGTATTGGGGAGACGACTAAATGGAATTTTCCAGAAGCCATTTTTCTCGTGTTGTTTGCCATTAAAATCGATCTTTTATTTTACTCTCTCTCTCTCTCTGTCTCTATCTAGCTCTTTTTGTGAAATATTTCGCCATGTCTCATTTTTAATATCAGTGGTGGAGAAAGAAAATTTCATCTAACGGAAGAATCTATTTAACATTTGAATAGATTTTGGGCAGTTTAGACCTTTTACACGTAGCTACGTATAATACACGAAAGTTAAAACACACTTGGATTTAGTTTCTCTCTTCTTTTTTATACCACCACCACTGATATAAATCCTTTCCCTCTTCTTTACCAAACTAATACAGTAGAAAAAAACAAACAAACAAAACAAACCAATAAAATTGTCTCGGCTGGCAGCCATTTAAACATACAATCAAAGTAATTTTAAAAAACTTTGCTAAACTGCTGTTGTTGTTATTGTTGTTGCTGCTGCTGCTGGCAATAACTTTAAACGACAAATGTCATTGAGATTGAAAAGTTTGCCATTAATTTTCTTTGCTTTCGATGAAAAATAAAAAGAAGAAAATTTTAAATTTACGAAGGTGTGTGTGCCGATGCAACCCTTTTTTAAAATAATTTTTTTATATTTCTATGATAACTTACTTTTGTGGCTCATTGGGATCTCGTTTCTTTTTCTTTTTCTGTACTTTTGGCTTTTTCTGAGCTTTTGCTTGATCTGTTGGTTCTGGACTTGGTCTTTTCATGGGTGGCATCTAGGAAATCATCATTAATCACCGACGCCGGAAAATATTAGCATTTACCACAACTTACCATGGCTGGATGTGGTGTATTATCATCACTATCATCACTGGTAGTATGTTCCTGTCCAGGCGGAGCTGGTGGGCTATTGCCACTACCTTGTGGATGTTGTGGTGATGCTCCATACTGAGCCATAGGCCCAGGAGGCGGTTGCCCATGACTCATCATCATTTGCTGATGTTGCTGTTGCTGTTGATGAATCATTAGCAACTGATTGTTATGCTGTTGCTGCAAGAAGTAATTAAATCTAATTAAACGAAGCCCTTCATCGATTTTTCCGATTTAATTACTTGTTGTGTTGGTGACATCGAATAATTCGGTGGTGGACTGTGATATTGTTGATTAACCATTCCATGTTCTGGTCCAGAAAGGTATAATGGTTGCTGATATCCACCAGTAGGATCGTGTAAACCCATTGATTCTTGTTGTTGATTGATTTGTTGATTCATCTGTTGCATACCCTGTAATTAATTTAAAGATATTTTTAAGTTGGTCCTGATAATGGTCGGTTGCTAAACTGTTCGCGAATACTTTCCGGATAAACTGAAGTTTTATTTCAAACGGACAGAAAAAAGTTTTATTCTTTTAGAACTTTTAACCAAAGTTTAAGTGAAGAATACTTAATGTTCCAGTCATTAGTCACATCAAACTAATTACGCAACAACCTATTTTTAACAATCTCGTAAAATTAATTATAAATTATGTTTATGTCTAGAAAGAGTTTGTATGTACAAGTCAGTAGGAGAGCTCGGTATAGGTTTTACAATTATGTTTCTCTCTCTCTCCCTCTCTTGTTCAGACATTTCCTCCGATAAAAAAACAGATGTTGGTTATTAATTTAATGCAACAACACGTGAAATTACATGTCAGATCAACGTTTGTTTGCTGTTGCTATTTTTTTTTTGCTGTGTTCTGAGTTGCTGTTTTTGTACGTTGTTGCAGAACATGCTTGAATGGATTCAGATTTTAAGTAAAATTACTTTAAGATTAAGATGAATCTTTTTTTTTATTGCCAGAAATTTACCTGCATCGGTGGCTGATAATGTTGTTGTTGTTGTTGTTGGTCATTATGAGCCTGTTGCTGAGCATGCTGCTGCTGTTGTTGCTGTTGTTGGGCTTGCTGTTGGGCGGCTTGCTGCTGTTGTTGCTGGTGTTGTTGTTGTGCTTGTTGTTGGGCTTGCTGTTGTTGAGTATTAATATTGGGTATATCGAATTCATCGCCGAAACTTGGCGTGTGAAATGTCTAAAAAAAACAGTAATTTCGTAAGATTTTGTCATAGATTATAATTTACTGAATTAAAAAAACGGAAAAGAAAAAAATAAGAGAGCCGTCGACACATCCCTTAATAAAAAAATATGTAATATTTTTTCGTTCACGCTCCCTCTTGTGGCGACCTCATACTCTAACTTTAATAGAGTCGAGCTGAAATATCTCGCTCTATGTAATTTATTTGGCACCAGAAGAAATATAGCCCATAACTTTGTATGAAAAATAAAGAAGAATTATATGAGCATTATAAATCAGCTTGGCGTTCATTTTTATATTCCCGCGGGTCGTATAGGATTTATTATTTTTGCCTAATTAAATACAATGAATAATTTGAAAAAAAAAGGAAGTGTTTCTTCGATTAGAAATTTATGGTTTCTCGTTTTGAATTTCTGATGGAAATAACGATTATTGTCGATAGATTTCCAAAATCTTCCAGTATAAATCAATAGGTTCCAGTATAATCTATAGCTGCATAGACGACGAGAGAATCCTATCACGAATTCGATAAAAAATCCTAACATCTGCGCTTTTTATTGAAAAGGGTCTTCCAAATTTTCAAAAAAACAGATAAAAAATAACGATAGACACCGTGCAGTGTATTCCCACCATCAACAACTTCGTTATTTTGTTCTATCATCATCATCATCATCTGCTCCAAGATCCGATGATTGATTATCTTATGAAGAAGAATAAAAAAAGGTCAATGGCCATGTCAAGGTGATCTTTTTGTTTATTGTGTACTTTATTATTATTAACAAAACAGATTCGAATAAATGAATAGAAAAAAAAACAAGAAGAAGAAGAATCAGAATTAAATCACAATTACATGTTAAGTACATCTCTTGAAGGAGGAATTAAATAAATACACACAAGTCAAGGTCAATGAAAAAGAAGAAAGAAAAGGTAATTTTATTTTGCATTTTTTATTGTTTAGTTTTTTTAAAGGTCACGACCAGCTCTTTCGCTTTTTACAGGAACAATATTTCCATTGTTAACAATCGACGTCTTAATTTTCCAAAGTAGACTTGATGTAATAATAATAATTTTCAATATTTTCCCACAGAAAAACTTGACATTTCGACGATATATCTATGTGTGTATAAGTATTAAAGGACGACCAATGTGTTTTGTTGTCGTATAATAATACCTCTGCGACCACTCCCTGTGTGGTCTTCTTCTGTTCTGACAAGCATTTTTCTGTCTTGTTTTTAATGCTCTTTATAACATTGTTTCGGATTTTAAATTGGAGTTGTTTAGATGCCTTAAATTAGACAGATTCTGTGTTCTCTTTTGCTACACATTCTTATACTCTAGAGGTAAATTCCATCATCATCATATATTACAATGATGGAACGATTGACGGTAAATAATTAAGAAAGAAATTGTTTTAAGATGAATGGATTCCTCGAATAACAGAAAAAAATCAAATAAGAACCGTCAATTTCATTTTAATTTAACGATCTGTTAAATTAAAATCCGACGGCAGAATTTGCCGTCGGATCACGTTTGAAGCTTTAGTGGATAGATGGCGGCACACACAACAAAATTGAATATATAATAAAATGCATATTTTCTGGAACTAATCATTTCATACCATTGAAAATACACGCGCGTCTATACAAAACTTAAAATTAACTCAATGCAAATACAAATCTAATATTACAAAACCGTACGAAAATAGGAAAAGTTTTCCAAAGCGTCCCAAATAAATTTCATATTATTTTTGTTTATATTATTCTGCTATGTCGCAATGCGAAAGTTATTATGCAAAATCGCGGGGTAAAAGTTCTCTGAGCGAATGAGAGAAAGAAAGAACAGAAAAGAGAGACATTATTTACATTATTATTACTATTATAGAGAAAATGCATTTTCTTTTTTCTTTCTTTCCGGTTCTCTCACTAAAACATTATTTGATAATCGTTTTAAATAAACGAGAACGAAATGTATGCATGTAGATTTTCAGATAAAAAGGAAAATGATAAGAATTAAAAAAAATAAGACTCGTTAAATTTAATAGAATATTTATATGTATTATGGAAAAGTTCGTAAAAAATAACGACAAAGTCATTTAAATTTAAAAGCGCTTTTCCAAGTTATACTGCTACCTATACATATAGTATGTATTTTCTCTTTAAACTGGAAAGAGAGTTTTGTTGTTTTTGTTGCTTTCTGGAGGGCTTTAAATTAAATTTTATTAGTCCATAGACAATGAATTATTATGTTTAAGTGAGCCATTATGTAAATTTATTTGCATTTCACCTGTGTTCTTAAATCTTAGACAAGAATATATCTCCCGCTCGTTTTCCGGTTTAAAAAGAAAAAAAAAATAAATAAATAAAAGGAAATGAAAAACTGGATAAAATATATTGTTGAAGAACGTTTTTTCTTATTTAATTTAATCCACTTTATCGATACGGAGCAAACACGTTATTTTCCTCTTTGATAGTTTTGACCTTTCTCCCTCTCCCTTTCATCATTTCTTCTGATAACAGAGGCGAATAAATAACTGTTAATTAACCAAAAATTCATCAATTAATTTGTTATGTTGGAAGCTTTCCAAGTACAAAAAGCAATTAAATTGTTATTAATTAAAAATAATAATAGTTACCTGATCTCCCATGTCGTAACCGTTTTGAAAATTTGCGTGTACAATTGAATGATGTCCAACGTTATCGGGTCTCTGTAATAAATGATTAAATTTTTTTAACTAATTAATAAGAATTAATAATAATTAACGATAAATAAGAAAAATGTGCGTGGAAACTAGTTTGAATAGAAGGAAAAATCTTCTGCGCAGTTCTGCCAAATGAGTGTCAAACAAAATGTCAATTAACCTGGCTACATTACTGCTAGAAATATTATAAATAAATAGAAATGAAATGTTTATTTTATTAAGTAAAACCACAAATTTGGACCATATAACATACAAACCTATTAAATTTTATGTACATTTATTTAATTAATTACATAAAATAATACTATTTATATTCAATAAATTTAATTAAATTATCAATTTCATTTCATTCGCCAATTACATGTATGCAACCACATATACAATGAACTTTTCTAATATCTATACCGCGCAACACATGAACACACTAACCTTATTTTAATTCTGTTTATTTTTTTCTCTTTGATAATTGTACAGCACCAAAACAAATTTATACAAAATACAAACAATTATTAAATAATTTAACAAAGAAATACAGCAAAGTGAAGTAAAGAATTAAGAATTGTCGATTGATTCTGCACGTGAGTAAGCGACTAGAAATTAGAGGTTAAACAAAATACGAAATGTATTACTACTGCCAGCTACTGACGAAACGAAACGAAACGAAACGAAAAGCCATGAAATGAATTGTCGTTTCCATTACGTTTCTCGCCGCTCGCATCGCTTTGCTTTGCTTTGCTTGTAGCATGTGTTCTCTTTGTTGCCAAATGTACGGTAGAAAAAGTTTTAGAAGATTTGTTATGCAGGGTATTAAATTGTTTTGATAATAGACTTATAGACTTATTTCCTATTCGCAAGAGAGACGGTGAAATACGAATTTCTATGAGAGAAACGGTTGCAACATTTGATTTTTTGCGCAAGTCTTGTAATAGCAATAAAGTTTGTCCCAATGTTTTTTGGTAAATTTTTTTAACCAAAATACTAATTAATAAAATACCTATTATTGATTTGTCTATGTATATGATCATAATATGATGTACAATTGTGTATTTATTGATTATTGTTACTGGGAGAATATTTATTTTATATAAATAACTGCAACATAAATTTTTAGCTGCCAGTGACCTGCGTGCGCAAATCTTGTACTTTACAGGTGATAGGAAATACGTCTATTATATTTTTTATGTGAATAAAATCAATCAAATGAAATTTAATGTAAAAAAGACAGGATATGTTTGATTTAGATAAAATATAACATTAGAATTAAGAAAGCAACTAGAAACATGCTAATTAATAAAAAATATAATTGGCGTATTTCGCCATTTAGACGATTGAATGTGAACAACCATTTAAAGGGAACTGTCGAACGTTTTCTAGGGAAGTACTCAATTCCTATTTACCGTATCTCCATACGGAAAAATGAGGCGCGAAAAAAAATTACATTAAAATTAATTAAAATCCAAATTCTACAGAAATTTTACGAATAAAAAGAATCTAATGATTAAAATAGGCTTTTTTTATATGTTCTTTTTGGGACAGTTTTATTTAATATTTTTTCTCTTGGTCATTAATAAGAGCAGATTATAATGGCTCAAATAATAAATTCAAAAGAGACAATGGTAAATGGGAAACCGCAATGTTTCTTCAAAAAATGAACAAAAAAGATACTTTCATGTTTTTATTTAGATTTTAAATTTTTCGTTGAAAAAGAGAGAGAGAAGAGAAATGTTTTATTGTTACTGCTGCGCAAAGGAAAAAGCAACAAAAAAAACGGATAGAAAAAGAATGGAAAATGTGAAAAATCCCCCAATATTTAAAAAAGTTATTAATTGTCTCATGTCGTCGCCGCCCGTGAATGATATACGATTTTTATTTGAATGGAAGAGAGAATAAAACTCGTAAATTTGCACAGTTTAAAATTGGTTCAGAGGCATTTTCTTCTCTTTCAAATTATCCTGGCTGGCTGGCTGGCTGGGATCGGGGATATGATTTGCTCCGAAAGCAAAAAAGATAAAAAAAAATTGGGCAGGCCTATATCACAACTACTGAATCTGTATCTGTGTAACAAATAATTGTAATCCAGCCAAAATAAGGGGACACAAAAAAGGGAAGAAAAACATAAAAAAGATACGAAAAAATCCATCATAAAACACATGAATTACGGTTGTGTATATGAAATGGAAGAAGTCATGTTGAGTCATGATTTGTAACATGGTAGCTGAATTTTGGATATTTGTCAGAAATTTATACCTACTCGTAAAATTAGTTTTAAGCCACTACCTGACATAATTTATAGAATTTTCTGTTATTTAACAGACAAAAAAAATGCTATAATCCAATAATGTACGTACATTAAAACAATTTATTTTCGTATCTACAGTATGTTAAAATGGTATTTTTTTTATTTATGAAACTAATTAGTTAGTTTTTATCTAAAATTTTTTGCCCCACAAACACCCAAAACAAAAACGTTTTTAATTGGTTTATTTCAAATCATTAATCGTACGAATCGTGATTTTAATGCTTATTAAAACATTCTATGATAACAACCTTCGATAACTCTTTTTTTATCTACAACATAAAAAAGAAAAAGAATTTTCTTCTCTCTTTCCAGCACATATCGATTTTGCAATCATTTTCTTAATGAATATCAAAACTATTTATTACCTAACATGGTACTTTTACATAAGGTTTAATGTGATCTAATTAAATCCAATTATTATTAAAGGATTAAGTAATTTTAATTAAGTATAGTGAATGTTAAGATCGTATACATAAACAGCAGACATGGATGATTCATTTGTTTCCTTATCGGAAATTGCTGATCTCCAATTATTTTATCTGAAAGTATATCTCTCTATGTATGTACCTATTTGCATTGGATTAAAAATTAGATGGGGACCCGTGTCGATTAGCACGAAGCTTTTTTCAAATGCAGAACAGATAACGTATATCATACTCATACGTCATCATTGCGCGTACTGACATTAGCAGGATATTGTGTTGTTGTCAGATTTATCAACAAAAAGAAAAATAATCAAACAAACAGCCTATTATTACGGTGGTCATATCTTCTGAGAAAAATGAAACAGGTGGTTGGTTGGTTGGTTGGTTATTACATAGGTACACACAAGGAAACTAAAAATGACAGACAGCACAATAGATAACCTTATGATCTTTCCTTTTCTTTTCATTTTTTTTTCTTTTTTCTTTTTTGTTTTGTTCTTTTCTAAGTTGATACAGCTGAAAATTTCATGGTTTTATTCGCATAATAAATCATCCAATATCCACACCTGGCACATACAGGTCAACATAAATAGTAATAATAATAATAACAATGCACAAGTAAAAAAACAGCAATAGTAGCAAACAAGATTCATTCAAATGCAATGTTTTGCAACAGTGTATTTATGTTGCACTTTTAATAATTAATTTTAATGGAGTTCAATTCAATTTAAAGTTGCTTCCATTTGTTCTTCACAGAGTGGGCGATCAGCATCGTCATTGTCATCAATTTTAAGTAGAATAAATTCTTATTTTATTTGTGAGTTGAGAGTTTCTTAGTTTTGTTTTGTTGTAAAAAAGTTATCTCGGAAAATTCAGTTAATTTCAATGTTGATTAATTTTCACCTATAGGTGATGTACATGACATTTCGAACTCGTAAGTTACGCTGTTGTAAACTAAAAACAGAGTTCGAAGTAGGAATTACTTTATTGAGTGGGAGATATCTGAGTGTTTTTAAAAAGTATTTGCTTCGCAAATTTTTTATGTTTGCTTATCAATGTACAAGATCTAGTAATGTGTAAGTAATGAGTTTGTAATAACATGGGATGCACTATAGCAATTCGTCAACATGGCATCCTACAATAATTATTATCATTTTCAGGTGGTTATTTTCCTTATTATTATCCCCAAAATTTAATTACGTCATAAAATTAAATTGAGTTTAATAATTAAATAAGTACATACATGACATGACATGACATGAAAAGAGAAAGTTTCACGGTTGCGTTATTTATACATTAGATACATAAAATAATAATAATAATGATTATTATTATTATAAACTGGTACTTTACATAACGGTAAAAACATTGTTGTATAATGAATGGAGAATTTATTGTTTTTCAAGATTGGTGAAAAAGTCTTTATTCTGCATTACATATATCAGTTAAAATTGTTTCTTAAGCGATTTTTCTATGCATATATCGGAATTTTAGTTTCAATTTCCCCCTTAAATGGAAATAGAATTTTGATTGTAACTGATCTACTTTCTAAAAACGGTTTTTTTTAAAGTTTTGTATAATATGTAATTGACATGAAGTTAATTTATCAATTAAAGACTATATACATCAATTACAATAGTTATTCAATATATGTATACTAAGTAATGGATAGTTCAATTAGCTTATTAGCTCAGATTATTTAGCAATATAGTACTATATATAATAAGCTGCTTTGATCCTAAATATAATCAAAAAAAAACCTAACAAAAATAAAATTTATCTCTGACATTTACATTTCCCAAATTAATAGGATTTTCCCCCATCTTATTATTATTATTTGTTCAGAGGCAGGAAAATTGCGTTTTCTTTCGTTTTTTTTCTTTTTTGGTTTTGAGAGATTTTTTTTTTTTTTTTTGATGGAAAGGGGATAAAAATGATTATGAAAATAATTAATGATTCTGTTCTTGTTTGTGACGGATGGAATCGTAATAATGAAATAAAAATACGAATTTTTTGAAATGGAAAATTCACCATTCACCACCATCTTTTCATCCATTTTATGTACACCACGATGATAATTTCAATGTATCATTAAACGAATCTTTTTTTGGCATAATTCCAATTAAAAAATTTTAATCCTTTGATGTCGATTAATCATAATTAATTTACGTTTTAATATAAAAGATCAAAAGGAGACAAGTCAAAATATAACTATTTACTAGTACTTAAATTTTCCTGTGTCATTTCTTCTTGGCTCTCCAAAAAGGGGGCAAGATAAGTTAAAATTCTCATTTAATACTCTCTCTCTCTTTTGCTCTTTGTACTACATTATCTGTGTGGCAAGGTAATAGATTATAAGACGATGGTGTCAATGGGATCGATTAAGTTTCTATTTAATGGGTTTTTTGCCTCCTCCCACTTCAAATTACTTTTTGCTATACACAGGAAATGATTCTTTAAAAGAAAAAGGTATCATCAAAGTAGTTCTCGCCGCTTGTTAATTAATTAATAAAAATGGGTTTTTTGACGATTTTTTCGAAATTAATAATAGTTTGTAACATGTCGATTTAATTTTTTCTTTTTTTTTTGCTTAATATTCAACAAGAAATTTCATGGAAAATATGTGTGCTTTGCACGCGAAAAAGACATGATGCCATGTTAAGAAAAAAATTGAAATTATTCATTTGCAAATTAAAATGTGCAATAAATATACATATTCTGGAATGTGAGTGTGCATAAGCAGTTAGGTGCCTAAAGAAAATGTAAATGTTTTATCCTTAACGAATAGTGGTGAACATACAATGAAAAACTGGTACGGTTGGTCAGCTGGATATTAAGTATGCTAAAAAGCTGTGTAATTCATTTAAATGAATGTGCAAAATTGATTAGAGAAAAGCTGCGCGGAACTACGAATTGTTTTTAACTAATGTATACATTCCGTATAAATGTACGTTCAGTACCTTCCAGACGCCACGAAACTGACTAAATTTTTCAGTCATGCCAACATATCTGAATCTAAAAGAATTCCAACATTTTTTTAATAATATAAAAAAATAACTCTCAAGTTAATTTTATGTATTAAAATGACCACGACCACAACGCGACACTACTACCACCACCACCTCCGCCATCCGCCATTATCATCATCTAAAATTTAATTAAAAAGTTGAAATTAGTTTTTGTTGTAATTCAACATTTTTAAATAATTTTCGTTTCACGCCCGTGCAATCAAAACTTTTCCGTCGTTATTCGTCTAACTGAAGAGTTATAATTAAATAGCCGACCAGAGATAAGGTCTTTTTGCCTATTGTTTTCTCTATTTGCACATTTTTGTCTTTTTGTTTTTATCACGATGATGTTGATGTTGGCGGTGGTATTTCGTTTTTGTACCATTTGTGAAAGTGTATTTCTCTATTCTTGCATTTTTTTTTCCAATTCATATTTGTTTACGTGTCTGCCGATTTTATGTTTGATTTTGTCAATCTGTTGATAACAACATTGGATATATCAATATAAAGGCAGCTTATAGTGACAGTTGTGATTGGTTCAGTTATCTGTGCTCAGCACATAGTGGGGTGAAATTTAGATCACTAAAAATGCATTTCGGCAACTCTTTATTATCAGATTCATAACCGACAATTAAATTGAACGAAAAACGAAACGAAGCAAAAAAAAAACTTCATTTTGCGCAATGTTAAATGTAAATATTTACTTTTTTGTTTAGTGCCCGTGTTTCACAATTATAATTTTAATTAATATTCTGTTTTTCTAAAAAAAAAAAAAAAAAACAGAAAAGGAAAACAAATAGACGGCTGAAGTTTGAACAATGAAGATTAAAAGTAAACATTGTGAGTTTAAAATGGCGGCGACGGCGTCGTTGTAGTTGTGGTTGCTCAACAAAATGAGAGATAGAGAGAGAGAATTAATAATGGAAAAGAACGGAAAGTCTGGTGGTGAACTCAATTGCAGACAGCATATTGTACATACATATGTATGTAGAGGGATGCTGTTACTGCAGTTGCATATCGTTTTCTTATACTTTTGTCTCTATGATTAGTCTTGTTGAATCGTAAAGCGCAAGCGTGCACAGGACTGGAATAAATTTAATCGGTAACTAAGAAAAACATTTATTTAAATGTTTATTAATTTTCCATCCAGCCACACAGAGATAATATCTATGAAAAAGTTGTAATCCATTGACGTACTTACACTTTTTTGAACCAACCAACTCAATTCCTTTTTCATTTATAAATCAACAATTTGTTACCGTTATTAAAACCAAACCAGATGGTTTGTTACGTAATTCTCGAACCAATTCGTGTCAAGATGCAAATTTCTATTATTAAGTTCTTCCTGTTGTTTACAACATTTAATACAATCAACCTCGTTAATCCATATTATTATTATTATTATCTATGAATTTACTTCTCTATCTCTATTTATCTTTTTACTGCTACTAATAGTTAATTGGACAAATTATAATTTGTTAAAAAAAACATAAATAAATAATAACAATATCGAGGAGGAGATGACCTATTTGAACTTTCATGTTTTTGTTTATATTAGAATGTTATCGGGGTATTTAAAATGAATCATTGTTAAAACTCTCTTAAAAACCCCTGTGTAACGTGCATCAGCAATTTATATGCGCTCAACAACTGAGTTCCGTCAACTCATTAACATGACACAATAATCTGACAGATTTTCTATGTTTACTTTCCATATTTCCAGCCCCAGGGCATTCTTCTTTGAATAATATTTTTCAATTCAAAAACTAAACAACAGCTGAAGGACTGGTATTATAGGTAATTTGGATTTTTACATTTTTGGAGGGTGAGGGCTAAATAGAACGATTGTTATTATTTATAGAAATCTGCTGCTCCGTTAAGTACATCCATATTTTTATTGTATATCCACTTATGCTGATTGTTTTTGTAACAAACAAATGATTACGTACTTAAATTGCAAAGGGAGTGTAATCTCTTGTATACAACCCTTCTATCATTCATTCTAATCCCGCAGATATTCTATATACGGAGAAAATCAATTATTAATTCGATTGGAAAAGGAAAAATAATATGATGCACTCGTGCGTAAAGTGCATTATTCTTCTAGAGATCTATTAATAGAAATTCTTAAATTTTTGCTCGTAATTTACTTTCAAAAAATGGAAAATTTCATTTTCGTATAACCGTGCACAATACAATAATAATAATAATAATATTTGGAACGAAAACGACTTATCGCGATAATACAAAAATTCTTTGCCTTCCACTACAATTCAAAGTATTCAAATTTCCATATCGATTACATAACGTTGTGTGGCATGATGATGATAGTGGTGGGGGAAGCCCTCCCCGCCCTCGACACTTCCTGTTTTCACCATTATCCAGCGGCGTACTTTTGGCCCTTATTTTATTAATAATCTCGAGTGCAATTTCTCTAATGAAATACAAACATAATATAATGGTAATCGTAATGGAGAATGGAAAAGAATTGTCGGTGGGTATGATAAGGGGTGGTTTTAATAAAAGTTACGATGATGATGATGATGTTGATTATATCTACAATATGATTGTTGTTTATTTTGCCTGGAGATGGAGGCGGCGGAGGGTAATAGCAACTTCAAAATAAAGTTTATTTAAGTATTTATTTAGCGTAATTGCTTTTTAATGGAAATTGTATCCCTATACGTCACTCACCCACAGGCACACATCATTTCTAATAAATTTATCCAAATCTCCGCTAATGTCTTGAGAAAATCAAATCAACTCACCCTCTCTGATTCTGTACCAATCACGTGACCCTCTCTGTCTCTTTCTCTTACATTCCCCCCTCTATACTCTATCAAAAACAACTATACTATATATGTTCCCCGCGTCTCCTCATTTCTGCAGTACTCGCTCTCTCTGTCTCTCTCCCTTTTTGTTCAAAAACAAACCCAACAACTTCATTCTTAATGAGATTTTGCCGGATCCATAAATTTCAGTCCATAGCTCATTCCACAACATTAATTTCATTGCTAAATACTCGCAATAAATTATAATATAATGAACAAGCCAGAATTGGGATATAAATATAATAAATACATAGTTTAATTAAAATCATGGAGATAATTTCATATCGTTAGCTCTCTGTTGTTGTTGTTGTTATAGGTATCTATTACTATAAGTCTTGATGGTAGTGGGGGTGGTAAATCTGCCAATGGCCATATTCAATTAAATGGTTAAATTAAACAAGAAAAGGATATAGTGTACGATATTCTGTGTTCTATTATTATATAAATTATTTCGATTTATTGCTTTTCTAATTTATGGAAATTGAAGGAGAATATTCCAGAAAATTGCTTTCGACTTTTTTTGGAAAATTTATGATACACAATTTCGAAAGGCATCAGAAATTGGCACGTAAAATTTATGCCAAATGATAAATTTTATTTCAAATGACTAAATTTGCCACTTCTCCCAAAATAACCCAATTTTCTCTTTTCCAAGCAAGACTTATTCACTAATTTACTGGAAAGAATTTTCCTCTATTTCTAAACTACAATATAAATTTTCTCTTCTCCTCTCTATTTCTCTTCAATTTTCTTCTCCAACACCCATCAATTATTTATCATCGGGAAAATTATATACATTGGCAAATTGCCTCTTTCCTTTTTTCATTTCTTCTCTTTTTTTTATGGTTCTTTTTTTTTCGTTGCGCGATCTATTCCACTTATTATTATTTTTGCTTTAATGCTACAAATGCCCGGATAAGGAAACCTAAAATTAAGCTAGGAGATTCTTTCTTTTTCTTCCCCTTTTATTTAACTAAGTATTGATATAAGTACACTGCATAAGTATATGTATGGTCGTTTCCAAGAGTGGAATCGTGTTAGAGCCATTGAAATTCCGTTCTTTATTGGAATGGTGGATCACCGTGTGTATGTGCTCGAGTGCCAATTAAATTGTATGTAACAATGTAATCATAGTAATTACTTTCAGGAGAAAAATTTCAAGCAACAAGTTTTTCTTGTTTCTTATTCAAGTAGGAAGAAAATTTCTTTTGAGTATTTTTTGCTTTCAGAAACAAAAAATGAAAAGCTATAAAAGTAAATCAAAAACAAACAAACAACAACAACAACAATAGCATTAAAATCTAATACTAAAATTAACTGCCTAAAACCACCATAACTAAATACTTTGGCACCTTAATGTCGCCGGTGTTTCCATCAACCGTAAATCCAGTGCTCAACTCAAATTTGTTATGGCAAAAAAAAAACACATAATATACAATGGAAATTAGGCCTCCATATGGTTTGGACCTTTTCAGGTCATTAACACATGGTAATATATACTACAGTTGCGTTATGAAAAGAGAAATAATTTCTTATATACCACGTGTAGTAACTTAAAGGGAGATTACTACTAATGTCTGTAGAGGCGCTGGCGTCGATAAGTATATGCTACTATAGAATAGAATATTGAGCTATTCTGTGAAATTCTAATGAAAAAGCAACGATGAATAAGGAATTCGTATCGTGAATTGTCAAAAAATTATGAATTTTAAAAAAAGTTCATATTCGTGGCCGACATGCAATAAATCCAAACAATAAACGTAGGTACCGAAAAAACATGAAAAATTCAAAAATCAAAAGTTCAAAAGTCATTAGATTATATTAGAATCAATGTCCAACTGCTGCATATGACATTTGGTTTTGTTATCCTTTGTGGTCATTTATCAAAATTCGAATGCAATAAATATGAATGCATATTTCAGAAAACAAGAGCTGATTTTTTGTTTTTGTCTTTTTTTACTGTTGCTGTTCTGCATTCGGAAACCTCAATTTGACATGCAAAATTAATAACAAAAAGGAACAAAAAAAAAGTGGGATTCGACCACATGTCATTCTCTAAAGATTTTAATAAAGCTAAAATTAATGAATGTGAGAAATAGGACAGATGTGAGTCTAATATGAAATCTGATCAAGATTAAAAAAGAAACGAAGCACGGGCATATGTTTTCTATACGGTTAAATTTCTATAGTTGCCGTTGATAGTTGAATCTGCCTAATTACTCTTTATTATTATTTTGTGCAATTAAGGAAATTGTTAATACTTAAAAGTAACTTTGATAATTATACTTATGTATGTTAAGATAAAGTAAACAATTATTTTGTACAAAATGTATTTTCCGCACAGCTTTTTGCAATTAAATCTATTCAACAGACGGCCGAAGAAATGCGTATTTAAATAATTTTCCATTAAAAACATTTTAAGGTTTTTTTCTGTTTGTTATTTTTTACTTTTATATTCAAATCAATTAGTAGTGAGAATAGAATTTTATTGGGATATCTGTTTTTCATTTTGTACAAACACTTTACCGTTACCTGATTAAGTTTTACTGCATTTTCCTAACCTAAAACAAAAAGAAAATGTATATTAGTTGAATGATAATTAAAAAGATTCAATTAAAACTATTAAAAAAGGTTGTCGCAGATGAAAGCTGTGATGAAAACTTTACACTCAGCTTGTCAAAAACCAATATTAATTATAATTTTCCACATATCACAATACACATACATAAATTACATATTGCCTTTTGAAATTCAAAAATAAAACTTTTCTGCCTTCCGTCTGGCTGTTTCTCCTACTTTCCCCTGGGCCCTTCGTGTCGTCTATGAACTTTCTGCAGCAATAATTAGAGTTTTGTGTGCCAAAAGATTTTGGTTTACATACGTATTGCTTAAGACTGATATTGCATTAAATTTACACTGAAAACACAAAACTCCTTTTAAACTTCTCTCCTTTCCTCGTCAACCCCGTTACGATGCAAAACTGAAGTTGCATCATTTTAACTTTAATTATTGTTTAATAAAGTTTCGTTTTGTATGTGTATGCGTGTTGGCGAAAGGTAACTTGCTGTTCAAGTTGTATAAATAATGAAACTCTAATAACTGTTGTAATTAATTAATTACAAATTCTTTTTCCATGTTCGAAAGATGATTTTTCCCCTCAGGCCATTATACTGGAAAGCAGTCAAAATACCAATAAAAGCAACCCTAATTAAGTCACTTTTTTGCTTGTTGAGAAACAACAAAAAAAAAAGATTTTCTTAAATAAACTTCTCTCTCGCTGGCTCTAAAAACATCTTCTTTTAGGTAAATTTAAACCCTTTTTCACTGAAGTTTAATCGTCTTTTAATTTTGTTGCGATCATCATCATCATCATCATCCTCTCTCATTTCTCTTCTTTCCCCTTTTTCACACGAAAATTTCCCAAGAAGTTTTCCTTTGGAAAAGTTCACTCAAAAAAGGGACAAAAACTGTTCGAAGCTTTAATAATTGAATCGAAACTTGATTTTAATGTAATTGTACGAAAATTAGGGACTAGTGGTTTTCGTAATCGGGTAAATTTTTAGGATAGTTGGCTGAAGACTATGATTTACAAAAAAAAATGTATATAAATCTTTTTATTTAACAATTGGCAGGCGAAAACAACAATTTTCTCCATCTGCAATGAAATTAGGCAAATATCTGGAAATCTTTATTTTACCCTTTTTCATCAACTTTAACTATTCTATAACAGAGGGCACTAGCTTCAACTTTCCAATGAATAAAATTTCGAATGAAATGAACGTTACGTCCTTTGAGAAAGTTGAAATTAAGAAAGTTTAAAGTTCTAGCGTCTAGACTCGTTTCGCTGTGGCATACACACAAAAATAGTTCAACTTTCAATTTTTTTCTTTTGTTTTTGGAATGTAATTTTCTTGGGAAAAAATTCCCAGTCAACTATAATCCGATGAAAAGGAATTTGAAAAATTTTATAGGATGTCATAATAAGACAAAAAACAGAAAAACCTGTTCCTCAACTCAACAACACTTCTTTTTTCCTATGTTATATCTTTCTTCAGCTATATTTTTATTTTAACGGGTTAAATTCGTTATTTAATTTCATAGATATCTTGATTTTCAGTAAGATGACAGTTAAATGATGTAAATATTTAAACATAAACAAAAAAAAAAAATGTGTATGAAAACAAGACTAGCTAAACCTGCCCAACTGCCATCTGATGACTAGAGTTGAAAATTATCATACGGTCCAAAACAATAAAATATGCCTTGTTTCTTGCTTATTTATTATTACATATTGTAATAATAAATTAATAATAATAATAATAATAGGGTCCACGTCACGACATCTTATTACTTTTGACATGACATTTTAATTAAAACTTTAATAATAACTAAAATAACGAACAATCGTATCTTTTGAGATCGAAATTAGAAATGGAATTAACCTCTTCGTCTCTCTCTCTGTCTCTCTCCCTCGCTCCTTCGGTTACATACATAACTATGTATGTATTTGTAGTTGCTTAATATTGGTTTGATTTGTTGAGGTCACCATCTTGTTGAAAGGAACTCGCGGAAGTAAAATTATTATTATTTTATTATTATAATTAATGTGATTTTTCCTGGAAAAAAAGTTGATATCAAAAAGAAATTGACATGGAATTTGCGTTAGGACGATTTAGATATTTACCGTTTTGATAATGCATAGTATCTAAGGGTAAGTGCACACCAAAGATACTACGATTCGATAGAGCGAATCCATAAGTAAGGACGTAAATGTCATTGAAACTATCAATCGATTTTGGTGGGCTCTGAGCCTTAATTTTATGTTGCCAAGTACATCTAGCTTTATATTTATCTAATTTATCTTATGAAAATTGCTTAATTCACGACGTTTTAACGGTGCTGTTATCAATAATTCCCTTATTCTTAGTAGTTGTTATTACTCATTATTTATCCATATGTCAGTCAATGTTTAGTAAGTTATTCATATACTAGGATAGCTATCTTTGTGTGGCATTAATAACTTTCTGACACTTTACCCACATAGCCCCGCAAAATGATTAGAAGTTTTATAATAAATTAATGTTATACCTCCAAGATATATAGATAGATATATCTATGAGTAAAGCACAGTGGTGTAGGTTGACGACTCTTCGTAATTTCTGGGGTGGAGTTGGCAGTATAAACGGATTTAATTACATTTGTTGTTGATATTGTAATTCTTATTTAGTATAATGTTAATTATACCAATTCTTAGACAATAATAACAATTAATCATGTTACAAACAATTGCTGCTAATTTACTTAATTGTTTATTTATTTAAATGAATCATTCATTAAATGAGTTTAATTTTTTTTTAACATGTAGTTTATTAAAACGAAAAAGTAGGTGACAACAATAAATACAGCAGAGAGGAAACGAGTTTGGTTAAACTAAAGTGTGTTAAATGCATTAAAAAATGTATAAACTATCAAATAATAACAATAGGAATGTGTGTACTATCCATGTCTATTTTCACTTTGTTAGTTTATTAGCTGCCTGTTTGATTTACTAGTGCAATCAACAATAATTCATTATAAGTACAGTAAGAAAATGAAAGATAACAGAACGTATCTGTTGAGTTGTTTAATAATAATACCTTCGAATTAGTGTGTTGCAGGAAACTACGGTACTAGTTACCTTAAATTCGAATTAGAATTAGTTTAGTAACAGCTCTGATTGTTAATTTAAATCGATTAGTTTTCGTTATTATTCCAACATCACCTACACATAGACAAAGATATTATACATATATCTATTGCAAAATCTATTCGAGAAAATTCCATTTTTTTTTCTTTCGTTTTTAAATCTTGTTTTTCGAGAAAGCGAGAAACTTTCTCGTTTTGGTAAATAAAACCTGATTTTAATGTCTATGTGTATAGTATAGTACTATTCTTAATTTGATATTTATTGCTTAGTAGATTTTTCTCTATAAGTTTTATGGGCCGCATTTTCTTTTTAGCATAAAATCATCCGTTTTGGAAAAGTCCCAATTTTGTTGATTTATTCTATTAATTAATTAACTTTAAATACGATTATTTCTCCAAAATCAAATTAAATCACTCACTCGATTCCTGTAACGTCTATTTTAATCCAATTTAATTTCGCAAATTTAACAACAACCAAAAAAACTTTTTTCCGAATAACAACATATAGGTACACCAAAGAAAAAAAGTTTAATTTAACTTTTTGAAAACATTTCACATTTTCCTGACGGAAATATTAACTAAGCTCTCACAATTTATTTTCAAATGAAAATAATCCCCCTCTTTCTCTCTCTCTCTCTCTCTCTACCATTGTCCCTTGATCCACTCTCTTCGTTTCTCTCTCTTCTTCCCTTAATTAGATTCGAAATTCTGTCATGTTTATTTCTATTAAATAAATCCCTTTTTTATCGACCATTCTTTCCATTTCCATTTTCTTCTTCTTCTTTCTCCTACTCTGTCTTGTTGTATATAGGTAGATATTTTCGCTTTTGTGTATGTATGTATATAAAGTGGGAGGTGGTGTGGGATCAGGTGGAATGTCGCTGATTCTCAAAATGTTTTATGAATCAATTAGAGTGTTTCCGTAATTATTGTACCCACTAAGACTAATTTATTGATTATGAAAGTAATTCGTAAATATTTATTCAAAACTTGAATCCAAATCAATAAAACGGGAGCAACGAGAAAAATGCGGAAAACATGTTAGGAACCACTGAAATGTGGGGAAAAAGCCATTAACCTTCTTGCTGCTGCTTGCTACCCCATTTTGCTTTTTTCATTGCACCACTCCCCGTTCCCTGAAAACAATCTCTCTCTCCCTTTCTCTCGAATTTCCAGCGAAAATTTATCTTTTATGTATGGAAAATTTAATTTATTCCTTTACAATGGTTAAAATTTTAATAACATAGGAATGTTTTTACTGGTTTATATTTATTTATTTATTATAATATTATGGCAAAATGGGGCGGCTTCCTTCCTTCCATTTTTTACAATTATAATTTGATTTTAATCAGTTTATTTTTCTGCATTTTGAAATTAATATTGAAAAGGAATTTATATTATCATGATGTAGAATAATTATTATAGATAATTAATAAAAAAATTCTTTTTCTCTTCTGAACCTTGAAATTAACATTTTTTGAACGAAGGAGGCTCTTTTTTCGTTGAAATAATTCATTTCCATGCGATTTCTCGCGGCCGAGGGGTTAACTTCATTATAATTTTTTTTTAATTAAATTTTTCTTTGTTTGTTGTTTCTGTCACTATAATTTCATACTTGGATTTTTGTTTCTATGAATTTTAATTACATTCCTCTCATCCAGTTTTTTTTTTGTTATAATTATAACTATTCCGCCATGTTGTTTTGTTTATGTCATGATTGCGATGATGATGATGATACTGATGGTTTTTATAATTATATTAGTTTTTCGTTGATGGATGATCATTTTACCAACTATTTTTTAATTAATAAATAATGAAAGATTTAGCATTGCTCTAGAGGGTAAAAGGGTAGGGGGGAGGATTGTTTATTTTAAATAATTGCTCCAAAATTTGTATTTGTTGAAGATTTGGTGGTAAAGCGGCTAATAACCTTTAATTTTTTGTATAGATCTAAAAGAAATAACCTTTTGAAGTAGATACATTTGTTTCTATGTAATTATTGCCATTATTATTATTATTAACAGGCAATAATTCTACTTTTATATTTTACGAGGCCATAAATGGTTAGTTTATAGATTTTTCTTTTCTCAGTCGTGATTTATCGATTTATATGCTGATTTCGAAAGATATCAAATCAGTAGTATCATATTAATTAAACTGAATCAAGTTAAAAACTACGAATATTAAATTAATTTAATAATACAATATTATTATATTGTATATATTGATAATATTTTTAATTATTTAATTAAAAATATTAATATTAAATATTAATATTTAATAATAAAAATATTTAATATTTTCAATATTAAATATTGAAAATATGATTTTCAATATTTAGTTTTCATGTGAATCACAAAAAGCCGCCTCTGTTTAAGGAATACGTAATTAATTATTATTATTATCAATATTTCCAATATCTAATATGACATAATCATAATGATCATCATCAATCAGTATCATCTAATCAGAAATTAGTAATCATTAATATTGAGGAAAGCTTTCCAACCGTAAATCATTTCCATCCCTCCTATATTTTTCCCTATATTATCTGCGCTGTCAAAAATAGATCTATTATTTGATGCGTATATGAATTTTCATTTGATAAATCAAAAATTTTGCTTTCATTTTACCATTTTCTCTTTCATAAATTTAACAATAAATTGTTAAAATCGATGATCATCAATCGCAAATCGTAAACTGTTTATGCATAATTAACATGCTAAAATATTGAAATAAATGAATAATTTGCACCCTTCTCTATTATTTTCCCTTTATATCACAATACAAAATTAAACTGAGGTTTTTTGCTATGGGGATGGGGGAGTATTTTAAATTAATATAAATATGGATAGGTCTACGAGTCATGAACATAGATTCAAAGAGAAAGGGATATAGATGCACAGAGTGGGTGAAAACAGAAAACAATAATAAATAGTGGGTATAGTAAAACTGAAATTATGAATCAACATTTATAATTACGCAAACAAAATATCTAGATTGTATATAGATACTGTGTGTTCGATTTATCTATTATTTAGGGCAATTATAGATAATGCTATAGTCGAATTTACAGATGACCGATCGATAATAATAAGTGGATAATTAAAGAGACAGATGATAGACAGATATCAAACAAATATTAGCTATCCCAACTGAAAGATAACGAGTCCGACTGGACAGTTCATTTGAGCCTGAAAAAATAATTGGATGTGAAAGAAAAACAAACCGAAAATTAAGAATTAGAACATTTTCAGCAGTTTTTGAATTCCTTGTTATATATTTATATTCTTTTTATTTTTCAATTAATTTATCTTTGCTTTTATCCTTTAGTCTTGTTCTTTTTTTCTTTTGCAAAACTTTTCTCTTTTCCTACCTTCCAAACTTTTCTTTTTCCTTTCGTCGTTTTTCCTCTATTTCAAAAAAAAAAAAAACTCTCAGTAACTACTTTTATATAATGTGTATGGAACTCATAAAACTTCGTTTAGTTTACGTTGTCCAATTTAAAAAGTTTTTTGAAAAAAGTTTCGTTGTTCAAACTGATGAAATTATCTTTCTCTCTCTCTCTTACATTTGGCGTATGTGTGCGTGTATGTGTATTTTAGAGAAACAAATGCAATTACCTTCCGTCTCTCTTGCTCGACAAAGGTATGTGTAAAAATCAGAAAATTTACAATTTGTAATATTAAAAAGTTTTATACGATGTATAATGTTATTATGTAAAGTTTGATAGCTTTATTTAAAAATAAAATTAGATACTTAGCATAAAATACAAGTTTTCTTTTTTTTCAAAGTTTCAGTTTTAACTATGTGGAATTGGTTTTGCGGCCATTCGATCGGAGTAATGTACATACTTTTTTCCTGGAGTTCGTTGCCGTTAGTTATAATTTGGAATCAACCCAGTATAATTTTTAATAAAAACTTGAGTCAAAAATATTCAAGACATATTATGAAATCATTCATTTGATTTAGTTCAATTGTTACTGAGATTATGGTAAAGATTATTACTTATTGCATGCTACAATCTCGACATAAAATAATAATAATAATAATAATAACGATTATTATTAGTTATTTTAATGCAATATTTATCTGATCTTTTTGTTACGTTTTATCTAACATGAATTTTTAATTTGTCTTTATTATTATAATAATAATTTACTTTCTTATCTTTTATCTCCAATTTTTCTTGTTAATGTGATGTCGAAATGTCTAATTTTCCTCCTTTCAGTTTCTTAATTATGATTTTTTGTGTTATAATTTAGTAAGATATTCGATCAAAATAAGTACCTATTCCAATTTAGTTTTTATCAGATGAATTTATTAGAAAGAGATTTGGTTTAGTCATTTGCGCCAAAATCAGCATAAAAATGTTGACATTTCATTTTGATTTTGATTACATTCCACCGAATTCTTCTGAAACTTCAAACTGTGTCACTTTCCTTTCAAATTCTCGTTTTATTTTAATTTTTTGTTAAAAATTTCAAAAAAAAAAAATTAGAAGAAATAGAAACCAGTTTTCCACTTCCTGCTTTTTCGTACTTACATAGTTTCGTACCGTACTACTGTACATACATGTTAATATGTAATAGAACGTGAATTATTATAGAAAGTTTGATCTAGGTACATATAAATTAGTCTGGCCGCCGTACATCAAGACAACAAAGCAAAAAAAAAATGTTTAAACAAAAAAAATCGATTTACGTAAAGCAAATTTTTAGGCCAATAGTAATAATAATAATAATAAGTAATTATGCATTCAATTAAAGTAACGAATGAACGATATAAAAAAAAAAGAATTAGAACGTTATTAATAATGGTACTTATGTATCATTTTACCGTTCACATTTTTTTAGCGCATTTATGCATATTTAGAAGCTATAAAAAATAAAATGCAAAAAGCTAGTTCAGCGAACCAAATTAAAAAAAAGAAGAATTAATTAATAATTTGATGACAAACAATAGATAAACGTATGAATAAAAATGAGTCCTAAAATTATTAATTAATTGCGCAACGTTTAGATAAACAATCATTATATTAATAATACTAATAATAATCCTGTTATTATTTATTTCATAAATCAATAAAGCTATAGATAGGGGTAGTTTCAGAAGGAGATTGGGGGAGTTGATTTATATAAATTAATATCAATAATAATTGAAATTACTATTGAATTGCGTTGATAAATTGGTTTAATTTTTATCATTACGAAGCAATTTATTAATTTGAATATTTTCATATATTTTTCAGATTGTTAATTAATAAAAAAATAAGTGATAGCAGCGGAGTAATAAATTGTCATTAATTAAAATAGAAATATGTACACTAAAACAATAGTAAATTGTTTTCAATTAAATTAATTAACTTTATTGTAAATTTGATAGCTCTCAATTGATAAGCATGGTAATATCGATACAATATGTAGGTTTTAACCTGTACAAAGTTTAACAATTAATATTTCCAGGACATTTACTTTCATCTCAGTTTTTTGTTTTGTTTAGATTTTTTTTCATCGTCACAATATCCTTGAACAACTTTTACAAACCTGATTAAATCTGATAAACATAATTAAATAGTATCGTTATACAACAATAAATAATGATTATTATTATCTGAAAAAAAATATTTCCCACGATTTAATTAGTCATTTAGACATTAAAAAGTCGGTATAGGTATGTTATTAAACCTTATTTGAAATAATTAATCATCATTATTTTATGATTGCTAATAATTAAGTGCCTGAAATTGAAAAATTACAAATTATTTTGTAAAAAGTTATATTTTATTAAAAAAAAATCTGTCTCCCTTTTGCTATACCAATTTAATACAAAATGGCTGCCAAAAAAACGAACATTCTTATAAGTAGACACAATTCACTCAAAATCTTACTCAAAGCCCTTTTTCTATTGTTATTGTTATTGCTGTTGTTTTTGTTTGTGTTATGAACAGACTCCCAATCATGTTATCCCCCCTTAATAAAAACCGGATTCTTCTAACTTTCAAGGTCATATCTCAGTAAGCAGCAGCAGAAGAAAAAGAAGTAGTGGCATTAGTAAATAGAAGAAGAGAAGGTGACCAAAAACAAGAAGACGAAGAAAAGAGTTTTTAAATTAAGAAGAACCAAAAGCAACATACACACACAAACACAGACAGACACAGTGGTAAGCAATGTCAGCAGTAGAATTTTCTTCTCCATCTGCTGCTGCTGCTGCTGTTCTTGTTTGAGTCGTTTGGTTTGTTTAGGACAAGACAAAGGAGACAGCATTTAATTATGATAATTGCCATTATTATTAAAACATTTTTTAAATTAGAGGCTCAGAAAGGATTCGTTCGTTGGTTCATTCTTTCGTTCTTTCTTTTTGTGTATGTGTACGTGCTTTTTTCTACAGACATTTGGAAATTTAGAAAAAAGACGAAAAAGATTTTTAAACAGAAACAGAAAAAATCATCAATAGTAATAAAAACTAGTTGTCAGTGTGTATTGTTACAAAGAAATGTGGAAGACAACATACGTCGTTTGTTGTTGATCTTCCTGAGCAATGACGTTTTACATTTACCCTTTTTCCCCTACTCGCAATCGACATCACCTTTTTATTCATACTGGTGGTGGTGGATATTATCTTATACATTATACAGCGACAGCCATGAGACAAATTTATAGCATTCAGAAAATAATAAATCTTATAAGGTTAGTGTGCAGCAGAGCAGGTGTTCGATTAAAACTGATGGGAAAATAGAAAAAAAGTTTTGCTGGGAATTTTTCTTTCATTTTTTTTAAATTAACTTAATATAATTAAAGTGTACATTCACGTCATAATTTGAAATAGTAACATTAATTCACATTAATTACGCCGAGCTATCATAAAATCACAAGCTATATGTTAATAAGACAGACAAAGTTATAGAACCATTTTCTCAATCTTATTAAAATACAGGGAGAGGATAGGATAGATAAACCACTACAAAGGTTAGAAATAGAGTGAGATTGATAAAGAAATGTCATTAACATTTTTAGAATTTTGGGCATTAGAAATTTACGTGGTGAGTGTATTTGAAAGCCATGTCAGTAGGGCTAAAGAGATAGGGTGTAGTTGTGACTTTTATTTGTATATCGAATCTATCGATGAAAAGCCCGAGCAGCGCCGGGCTTTTCATCTAGTAATTTATTACGTTTTTCTTAATTGATTATTTTCATTGCCTTACCGAGATTATTATCGTTGTTGTAGTAATCATTATTACTTTTGCTCTGTGTATAATAACTTACACTCAATTTAGTTTTTCAATTTTATGAAATTTTCTTTTCATTTCAAATAAATTTATTTTCCTCTTCATCTACTGAGTTAATTGATTTAATTTGCCAATGCATAATAATTTATTACTCTGTCTATATATGTATGGGTGTCTCTTTATTTATATGTAATTACGCACAGGGTTCTGTCATAAGAATCATTAAAGCAATTATATTTTATATGTGCGGAATGATTATTAATCATCGATGTACTTATTCTGTCTGTCTTATATATTATTCACCTTTTTTATATCAATTTGTATTTTTATTAATCAGATTTTAATGTGACAATTATCTTTTTGTTTTAATTTATTTTAATTCTGCTTAATTCATTTTTTTATATAATTTTACTTAGCTTTTTATTGGATTTTCTATTCTGTTATAATTTATTTTTATTTTTCTTCACTCTGACGGCCGTTTCGATATTTATATCTTTTTCAAAGAGTTCCTTTTCTTCTTTTGGTGATTTCGCTTTGAATGTCAATTTTTGATTTTATATTTTATTACTATTTATTATTTTATGATTATTTTAATACTATTCAATATAAAAAAATAATTAATTTTATATATAGTAAAATATTTATTTACAAAAATTTTTTGCATTTCAGATCCACAAAAATGTAATACTGTTAAATTTATACAAAAAAAATTAGGGTAAAAATCATATTTTATTTTCCAATACATGTTCGTGTTTATTTTTAGAAATTTCAGAGAAAATTAAATTTCCCCCACCCCAAAAAAATGATCCATGTAAATTACTTTGCCATCAACTAAAAATAAAACATTATTTTTTTATTTATTACCAGCATTATTTTAATTACTTGCACGAGTATAAATTAAATAAAATTTTTATCATCCTCATAAATAATATCAATAAATAATAATAGTAATAATAACAATAAATGGAAATATCTGTATTTGGGAATCGTCAATTTGGTGCCAGTTTAATAATTAATAAAAAAGAATAATTAAAAATCACCCCAGATAGATAATAGTAATTGATTAATATTATACTTAGCAGTACAATGTGGAAATTACGTTTCCATCAAAAGAAAATATTCATTTTTATTATGCATCTAGGGATAATAAATTTTATATTAATTTATTCTAATTAATCAGTAAATTTTAATTAATTCTCTTTTGTTCGATAGGAAAGTTTCTCTTTTGTTTGTTGCGCTTCTTATTTAATTATCAAAAATTTGAATTAAATTAAAATTGAAATAAGGATCTAACGAATAATTTACTTTCTAATTTAATCTTTAATTGTATTTAGTTTCTTCTATTTAATAATGAACCAGTTAATTTTTCGTCAAAAAAAAAAATTTTGCTACGCTCTTCAAAATTAAATTTTCAACTTTATTTTATTTTTACATAATAAAATTACCTTTTAATTTGTTTTGCAGCTGTCGTCTGGTGACGTAACCATTTAAAGAAGCTCACTGCAGCTAACGGATGTTCAACAACCCCGTGTTTTTCGATAGGTAAGTAGATTTTAAATTCTTATAAAGAAAACTATCAGGCACTAAACAAAATTAGTGGAAAATCCCGCAAAAATTCAATATAAATTCAAAGGAATTTTATAGAAAACTAAAAAAAATCTTCTTTACTTCTACACCTTTTGCTACTTTTGATATAAATAAACACACACAGGCACACCTGATAAATATAGGGGGATCTAGAGTCTCTCAAAAAAGGTCACCCTAGCTAGCTAGATCAACCTTATTTAAGGGTCCCATTCAGCCCTTCACGTATAAAAGTATAATAATTTTCAAAGTTATGATATGACGATCCTTGAGTAATGAAAATTGGACGGGGAAAAGAAAGAAAAAATGTGTTTGGGGATGCGAAATAAAATAAAATCCTCTTAAAATATTGATGGGGGGATAGATGGAAATTATTGGTGTGTGTTTTCCTTTGATACGGGGAAGTTTAGTTTTAATAAGTTAGAAGTAAATAATCATTTTTATGTTGTTTAAATTGTAAAAAAATTGTTATTTAAATAAAACTATAAAAATATTTCCGACATGAAAAAATATACTTATAATAAATCAATATTAAAAGTGGATTTAAAATTCTAACAAAAGAAATAAATGCCATATGGTGTGTGATGGTGGAAACTAAAAAGGGGTTCCCAAACCATATTTGTCGAAAAGAAGGTTTATTTATAGAAATTCTTATACTACCAAGTATAATAAAAATCATCATTCTATTGTACTGGCCTGTCTGGGGGGCTGAGCAAATTTATTTATAATCGAATAATTTAAATATAAAAGTTGCTCGTTCCGTTGATGAAAGAAATTTTCTAAATTACCAGTTTCTAAAGGAACCCTTTACTGGTCCTAATCACTTACCAACCCACCATAATATTCATTTCATTATTATTATAATCCAACTAGGTCCTTTCTTATAGATAGATAGATATTATTATTGATGATACCAGACTGACCAATTATTATTCTCATTATTCTTACCTGAAACAAAGAGAGAAAAAAAATTAAGTATAACAAAACTAATTTCGAACAAAAAACATAATTAAGATTTGTTTTTCGATAAAATAAAAATTAATTAAAATATCGATGATGAAGGAACAAAAAACAATCTTCGTTGTCGATACAAAAATAATAAAAAAAAAAATGTAAAAAATGTGCGGTTTAATTTTAGATAATTTCATTTAACGAAAAAAGGTAAATGAAAAGCATAACATGTTGTCAAAAATAAAAGAAGCACAAATCCGTTTATGGATGAGAATTTTGCGCCAGATGGCGTTGCAGAACTAATTATACAGTTAACTGAAAACTGAATGTTTGTTTCTCGAATCAAAATTTAGTTTACAAAAAAAATAATTGATAGCTAATTAGCTCTGACGCCAGAAACGTCATTCTACATTCCTATATATTAGGTTATTGTTAGATTCATCTTCATTTAAACGAAAATCAATCATTGTATGTTTCAATAGCATTAAATTGAATAGTAATTTTCTTCTTGTCTTTTTATTTAGTTTGAAATATTCCTAATTCTTCTTCTTCTTCTTCGTTGCTATTCATCCTAATCTCACACCTGTCAGTTGTTGCTCGTTGCATTCATCAGGAGTATTCCAACAACAAGAAGCTTCCGCTTAATACATCAATTTGCGTACATACATATCTACGTGTATGTAGGTACAAAAAGAAGAAGAATCCACGTCATTTATGACTTTAGAAAGACAGATTGTAATTTATTATATTGTATATGTGTGTTAAGTCTTGATGTGTTTACAAATTCAATATTGTTTCAGCGCGGGGTCAGTTTTAGTTTTGGACAAAATGTAAACGAGAAATTTCAATTTCACTTTCCATTTCCAACTAGTCAAGTCAAGTCAAGTGGTGGAAGAACAAGAGACTTAAAGCAATCTTCTTCGAATGTGTCTGTTTTTGTTTGCCTGCTTGCTTCTTGGTCTTTATCAGCACAACTTCACACATAAAGTTTCCTCGTGGTCTATTTCATCAAAAAAAAAAACGCTTTGCTGAGTTTATTTGGAATAATTATTTTCTTGTACTTCTTTTCCCTTATGTTATGTGTGTGTGTGTGTGTGTGTGTGTGTGTGTGTGTGTGTGTGTGTGTACATAACATACTTACAAGAAGAAGAAGAAGAAAAAGCAGAAGGGTCTCTGACCTGCACATTGTCCTAGGACACCTTTGACCTCGACATACCACCTATAAATACCTGTTTTCAGTCGACTGGTTTCGGGCCTTCCAATGTTGCCAACCGAACCAAACAACGAGTGATGTTTTGTTTTGGAATTTATGATGATGATGATGATGAAGAAGAAGGTGATTTTAACCTAGTAAATCGTGAGATTGAGGTGGAATATTTACTGATTTTAACTGTCTGCGATAAATTATGGAGATTCTGTGGCAGATGTTATTTGTATTTCTGGGAAGTTATTGATTGGTGTTGCGCCTGCGCATGATGTATAGTGTATCACTAAATATGTATGTAGGTACTTACTTAAATCATTTTTCTTATGTTCGTTTAATTAATGTAATAGACCTATTAATATTTTTCTTTTCGTTTATCTCATCTTCTTAATTAAAATCTAAATAAGACGAAGAAAAAGAATAAAACAAGTTTTCAAGCTGCAACTTTCCTTAATTATTATTATCGGGGTTTGCTTGCTGGTTGCATATATTTAAAGATTTTAAAGTGTCGTCTCCCACGTTATTTTCGACATAATTTATTTTTTCTTTAAATATAATTAATTGATTAATTAGAAAATCTGTGTATAAAATCAAAGTAAAATAATTTTTTCTGTTTTTCTTTTGAAAATGCATTTTATTATAATAAAATCTTGACATTTCGAACAACAAAACTGCTATTAATTATCCAAACTTAATGCAATCCCTTTCTATACACGAATGTATGTATTTTACTAATTACTATTTCCATTAATGTCTCATTTTCCACATTTGTCAATCAATTGTATTTAATAATTAATTTTCGTATATTTAAACAGGTGCACTTGCAACACAGAGTAAATTTAACCGTGTTTGAACGGTTAATTAATAATGTTAACAAATCGCAAATTATTGGTATACAAAAGGGTGGCAGTTATTTGCCTTTCTCGAAACAACGAATTTCAATTAATTATTTCTAAGCAATAGCTGGAAGTAATCTGATGGAAGTTTTCCATTATACTACCCTTGGATATATATGTATGCGTTTGCTTGTGTATGGCAAGTATGAACTGTGACATGAAAAAGGATATGACTAAATTCGATCGATTATTATAATTTCAAAACGTTATGGAAGTTTATAGATGAAAAAATAGAAGATCAATTATGATATGAAAGAGTCAGTTCTTCTGCTATTATCATCATCATCAAATTCATTTAAATCAAAACTGAAAATACTAAAGAAAAATCTCTAAAAGAACAGGTTGGCCAAAAACAACAACAACAACCATAACTGCCAACTCCCACTATACCGTACTAGATGTATATGTATGTATGTGGTTTGATTGGTACCATCATATCCATCCATCCAATGAAAAAGGTCGACGGTCATAAAATGATTATTTTCTCATAATAATCTTCCATCCATACATAACAATTATGAGATATTACAAACATTGTGGAGGAATGTTATTAAAATTTTTTCATTATTATCTCTCTTTTTTGTGTGTTTTGTTTTGTGTTTACTTCTTCTTCTTCTTCTTTCGATTAGAAAGATTGGTTGATGATGATGGTGATGATCATCATTGTGATGATAACCTGAAGAGCGAACGGACGAAAGATGAAACCAACAAATAAATAAATGGTTTGCATTTCTTTCAGTCGAAATGGCTTTGAGGAATTTTTGTTGCGTTTTTTCCTCTTTTTTTTTTTTTTCGTTTTGTTTGTTGTTCATTTTGGTATTTGTGTGCATATTTTTTATTCGCTTTCTTGGTGAGATAGGAAATAAGAAAAAGAAGAAAAGAAGCAGAAGAAGAAGACATTGATTGATGAATTAAATTCACTATCATTAAAACGAAAAGAATTTATTTTTAACAATTAAAGAGTAATTGTATGGAGCTTGTCAAGCTGTTTTATTTTGTTGTTGGAATTTGTTGTATATGTTTCCAATGACACTTGGAACATTGAAAAATGGAGGCAAATCTTCGTCTTGTTCTGATGCTCTTCATAGTATCTTTTCTTCTTGTATGTGTTGTGTTTATTTATGATAACTGCGACTGGTGGAGTTGCTGAAGAAGAATGACAATGGAATGGATCAAAAGACAACAGAAAAAAAGAGATAGAGAATTTACATTGGCTATAAACTATCTAGTTTGAGAAACAAAAAAAAACTGGATTCCAGACAGACAAAAATAATACAATTTTAAATTATGGCGAAAAGCAAAAAGAACCTTGATCGATTTTTCTACAAATCAATTCGTTTAATTTCCATTAGAACATCACCGCCGCCAGCTAAATTATCGAATACTGATTGAATCTTTGTTATTGATTTTTCTACGCTACTGAACATCCATTTATTTTCAATCTATTTTATTCCTATTTTCCATTCTATTCCATTCTATTCTATTCCACTATAATATAAGTAGAATAGATAGATGGAAGACGAAGCACGACAAAATAAACCGAATCGAATAAATTATAAGTTTTATGTGAGTGTGTGTGTATGTGTACAAATCTGGGAACGATCTTTCGAAGATCATGTAAGTGCATTAAGACAACACAATGGCCTTAACAAAGTATATACGGTATACAAAACGGGTTTGGCATTAATAATTCATTGGAGGAAAATGTCATTTTGATGGTACAACGATAATAATATAAGGTGGAATAACGTTCGAATAATGGCAAAAGAAAAAAAAAGAAAAAAACTGACAGAAGGCAAATGGAATACATATATTTGAACAATATACTTGCATGCCTATACAATATTGGATAAGTAATGAATAAATATAATGTAGTAGGAGACGTTTATAAACAATGAAAATGTAGTTTAGCATGATGACGAATCTGCAAGTTATTTGCAGAATGCATTTTTTGAACAGTCCTTGTATTAGTTTCCACTTATCAAATGTCTTTTGCTCTTTACATTTAATTTCTATCAAGGGATTTAATCTTCAAAATTAAATTTGCAGATTTTAAAATATTTTGTCGGATTAAAAACTAAATAAAATGTTATTTAAAAGACAAAAAAAAAAAAATGAGAATCATAAAATTATTAAAATATTATTTCGTTCGTGTGGAATTAAAAAGGGGAGGCAGCAAAACTTTGCCATGCCATTTTCTTTTAAATTGCGCTAATAATAAACGATAAAGCAAAATATTATTATGATTATTATACATTTTCATCCTAACAGTCCTCATAAAATGCCATTTTATGAATGGTAATAAAAAAGTTTTTTTTTTTTTTTTTTAAGCCACACCGCAAACACAAATTGTGTTTGCATACAGGGTGGCAAATGTCTATGTTTAAACGTTGTTTTTCGGAAAGTTTTAATCGTCGACCAGTTTCGTATCATCGAGTAAATAGTTGCAGAAAAAATATGGTACTTTATTATCACAAATGAATCAATTTTAATATAGAAATGGATTTTTTGTTCTAGACTTATTACTTCAAGAAAACAATACTTGACCTTCTGTTCAAGAAACACTCGCCCCCACCCCCTAACGGAACACATAAGGCTTCTTCGACATTTCACCCTTCATTTACTCAACAGATATTGTAACCTTATAGTAATAATAATTGTCATCAAGTTTAACTAACCGTAGATGACATAAGTGGCCGAAATTGAATACGTTTCATCGGTGGTTTGTATGTGTGTTTTGGGATCAGCACTGTTGGCAGCTGAGGATTTTGGAGTCTAGCGGCTGAGGGTTAAGCTGACTTGAAACTGTACGGATCAGATATTAGACACTCTAAATTTTTCGCCTGTCTTCTTGTCAGAAAAACTTTGATTCGCTACCTCACAAGCTAAAATTTTCAATTTGTTCATCAGACGGATGACCGCCAGCGGTTTGAGATCCAGTTACATGAAATTTTGCATATTTTACATATGATTTGTTTAGCACGTGTTCAATGTGCAACCATCAAGAATGAGGAAATCAAGCGGAAGAAAACGTCTTGTCTTTTTTTTTTTAGAGGTGAAATTTGAGTAAATATTTGAAGTTGTGCCATTTGTTTAAAAATGGAATATTCTTAACCTTTTCTGATAGGTTAAGATTGTTGGTTTTTGATCCATATCAAATTCGTTTTATTTATAACAATAAATAACCTTTTCGTTCATCAACGCTTACAGAATGACTCGAAATGTCACCGGAACTATTAATTTTTTTCGTCTGTTGCTGACAAATATTTATTGTTTTACTGAAATTCAGAGATGTTTCACATAGATAATAAGTAATATATTTACATATTTAAATCTTGAATGAGTTCAAAACATTTCGTACACACAGCGTATATCTATATAGTTTAAACTATAATAAATGTAAATTATTCCTAATGGAATAACCGATGTTATTGGATCAAAATTAAACCATGTATTTTGTGATGTGTGCGACGGATAAATGATCCTAAATAAAGATAGAAAATATGTGTGTCAGTAACACATCATGATGATGATGATGGTGATGATAACCGTGCACGCGAATGAAATAACATGAACGAACCCACGCCAAACAGATTTAACAACAAAACATACACAAGCATTTTATTAAGTCAACACTCCATTACTACCTCCCTCAACAAGCACATAGTGAACTTGACCATCATTGTTATACTGTATGTAGATATGTGACCTACAATGATAATAAATGTAATTGTTATTATTATGCATCAGTATCATATATGCAGAGAAGTAGGAGAGCGATTATTATGTGTATCGCTTGTCCTATCAGTTTTATAAATATTCACAGTTCGCACTCGGATCTTAATATGCAAAAAGAGGAGTGAAGCGACGATTTTTTTTTTTAATGTATATGCATACATATGCTAAGAGAGTATCATTAATGTATAATTTATTAATATGAACGTTTTACAACCGCACGTACAAAAAGTCCTATACGGTAATAAACTCGTATGTAAAATCATCAATAAAGATTAGTTTCGGAGATTATCTTTCTTCTTTCTTCTGCATTTTACCATTATCTCTATATCATAATAATACTAAAATTTACCAATAATCCGATTTATCTTTCGATATATTTAAAAGCGTGAAATTGATAAGTCGTGTAAGTAACAACGAAACGAGATATTCGAATTTTTAATATTGGACAATTAACAGTGCTCTATGAGAACAGAAAAAGTCCCTTTGAAAATGAAACTTTACGACAAATTTATCTATTCTTCTTCTTCTTCCGTAACAAGTCATAATTAAAGTCCCCCTTTCCGAATGTCTTCATTAGAAAGCCTTTCTTCTTTCATCTATCTCTTTCTCTATCTATATTGAACAGTAAAATATTCTCGCTTCATCAAGTTTCTTTAACTAATAGAGAAAAAAGTACTTAAAGTTTTTAGAGTCAAGGCACGTCTCTCGGAATATGTATTTACAATGAATTTTAATGACAGCATTAGCAGCCACTGAAGTGTTTTAATAGAAGAAAAAAAAAACTGTTTTAGTACGTCTAGTAACGTTCAATATGTTTTCAGCGATCCCTATCCATATAAATGACTATCCATGTAATAGTTTGTTTATAAATCATTATCATCACTTATATAAATTTGTTATTATTATATAATAACATCATCAACATGATCATCATCGTGTTTAGAGATTAGAGAGAGAAACTGAATTCGTGTTTGAGATATCAAACAACAGATTTGAGAGTGAGTGAGTATGCTCGGGGGCCAATAGCAATGGCAAAAGCACAAGCCAGCTACTATACCACTACTACACGGTGATGATGATGCGAGATGGTGTTGTTGTTGTGGAGCGGTAGTAGTAGCGGCACGCGACCGCTGTCGGGTGTTTTTAAAGCGACGGCCCACGTTCCGCTGTGCCGCCTGCAGTTTTGGGAAAACGTAGCGTGACAGTTGTGGGAAGAGCCGCCAACTATAAATGCCACTCTAAATTGGTAATTTTACCATTTATATTAACACCACACACACAGACATAAATAGAAATACTACTACTAGTATGGTAGTAGTAGAACAATTTTACAACAGTGGTCTGTTGGTGGATTCACGACCAAAATTTTAACAAAACAGTTCAATTTTGAGATGATGAATTTCATTTGAATAGCAGGAGATTTAATACTTTTTAATTTAATTTAATATTAATTAACTTGCTATTTTTAATGGCTGTGGAAAACATAAATAATATGGAGATGCACAAATGTGTTTAGTAATTCTTTAATGAGGCCGCTAATTTAACAAGTTTCACCTTATTACTCATCATCAGAGGCGCTGTAGGAATCGATAATGGTTAAAATCTACCAGTCAACAATCAAACGTCAAAGCTAAAATGTGTACAGAACATAAAACATTAAAAAAAAATTGATGGTATTCTTGGTTGTCAACCGTTATTTGTACATAGAAAATTGTGATAATTTGATGTTTTCCATTAGCATATTTTTCGTATTTAATATTAATCTTTTCCATTCTGTCAAAGCTTCCTCTCTCTCTCTCCCTTGTCTCTCTCTTTAAAAACATTAATATTCTGTCACTGTCCATCCATTTATCTATTAATCTATATCTATCTCAACATCTATCAACGACTAACTCAATTAATATTATACTGTAGATAGATACATAGTATTAAGTATACTATAGGATGTAAATGCACATACATCTCTCGGTTCATATTTAATGAAGCGATTTCTTATCCATGTAATTCATTGTGTTTGTGTGTGTGTATTGTAGTACAGAGAGAGAAAGAGATGAAGATATAATGGGATGTCGTTTATTACTATGTACAGACAGAGTACACAGTACACCACTGCCAATATAATAATATTAAATCATTTTAAAAGGGAACACATTACATATTATGTAAATTATAATTTTATCGTAAATAAATCATGAAGCTAGTCGTCGATAAATAAATAAAGTGGAAATAATAAATAATACTATAGTATATTCAAAAATATGGTTAGAGATGACACGAATTATTTATTGAATTTCCATATAATATAAAATCATAGGATAATATGTATATGTAGGTTATTGACTGACCGATTCGTTTTGTCTACTATAAACAGAATATCGAGCAATTTCAAATAAAGTGAGAATCGTAATAAAGCTTCAATAATATTGATACTGGATAATGGAATATAGTAATAATAATGCACCATTTTAATAATCATAATTGAAAACTATAAAACAAAATGGAATTAGAGTGATAGCAAATAATGCATATCGTCCATAAAACGAGGTGTTACAAATTTACAATTTAAATTACCATACACGCATGCATATGATTTTGAAAGAATTGGATGATTATTATACAGTGATGATAATAATCAATTTTCTTTAATAATAATAATAATAATAATAGTCTCACTTATTATATTATCTAATATTTTATACAAAATAATCAACATAACAAGAAGAGAAAACTGAAGTAAAAAGTTAACCTACTCCAATTATTATTACTTACTTATTACTATCCTCTCTATCTATCTGTTTACATAACCAATTTAATCGTTTTTCTTCTTGTACTACCACACATACTATTAGAAGTTGATTGAATGTTGTTACATTCAATCTTACATAAATAAATAAATAAATATATTATATGTATGGAAAGGCAGATTGTTTGAGATGCCAATTTACACATGTGTATTTATTACAGTTTTTTTTCGTTCTTTGAAAGTAATGCGATTTTATTACACAATAAAATCAATTTTTATTCGGTAGAAATCCATTTATCTAGCCATCAGGTTAGGTCAGGTGGATGGATAGAACAGTGGAGCCATCTAGTTATTATTGTTTGATATTGATATATCTATTTAAATAATAATCTTATTAGCGATTGTTTATGTCTGGTAAAATTATTTATAGTTTCAAATATTCATTATCGCAATCAGTTCTTACGACAAAGTAATCTTTAAAACCAAGAAAATTATAATTTTCCAAAAAGAAAACGTTAAGCAACTCATCACTGGCCATTGCAGCGCCCTCACCGGTTTTTTTCTTTCGTTCCACCCGTTATAGATTTCCATAAGCAAAACTAATCATGTGCATACTAATAATTATTGTATTGGAAAGAAAATCTAACGTTTTTTTCTATATAAAATACCACGAAAATGTTAATTTCAATTAATAAATCAATCAATCATAGAAAATAATAAATAGCATCAGCCGTGCTTTCGCATTTTTCTGTCGATTCTAAAAATACAGGTGGATAGCTTTTCAATGAAAATTGTTGGAATAATATTATTAATAAATATAAAATACTATTTATCTACAAATTGTTTATTTTTCCCTGTGTAAAAGTTTACTATATTAACAATTTTCAAAACGAGGTTAACATTAGATAAAAATATAACAAGCTGAAATTTTTCCGACCTCAATATTTTTTAATACTATACTTTAGATAAAATTAAATTGGATAATGGAAAGAATAATGAAATGTTTTAAGTGTTGGATAATGATACGGCTGTTGAAATTAATTGGATTCTTTCTTTGTTCTAAATATGTAATTATTACTCGCTAAAATTACCGAATTGAGTTGCCAAATCAAATCGATTAGCAAGCAAGAATTTAAATTAATCGAAATAGCATCTCTCAATTTCCATTAGAAAAATGAGATTATAATTCAGGATTTTGCTTTTGATTGTTAAGTCACTTTTCATTTTACGTTATAAGGAAAAAAATGTTTTTTTCGTGTATAGTAGTCAATGACCTTCTATTTTTTGTGTTTCCCAAACAACGAGACCCCCCCTATTAAATAAATGCCTACTGCCTACATAGTCTGGTGGCTGGTCTGGGTTTTTTCTTCTTCTTGTCTACTGCTATTTGGTTCTTCTTCTTCTACTCCGTGTTCCATCTTCTATGTTATTCTTCGATAACCAGTTTTTTGGTTCTCTTCTTTTTTTTACCGCTAGATTTCGACCCCGAAAACGAGTTATACGTATGTGGTTTAATTTTGAAATAAAATCATTTTCAGTATCTGTTAATATTTAATTATTTCACACGTACGTGGAAAATTGTTGTTATGAACCATTGGACGCGAAGAGCGTACCGCGTATTCTCTCCGGCTCGAAGGACACAGAATTTCCATTTCAATTCAATCCAATCCATTTTGTGTAAAATGAGATTATTCAACAACGAGAAAAAATACAATTAACTGCCTTTCTACCTACCACTTTCATAAATAAATAATTGAATTTATTATTAAATAAAACACATAAAAAATCAATTTCGTTATTTCCAAAATTAAAATTCTACGAAATTCTATTTGAAAAATTTATTGAATGGCCTTTAATTAATTTTATCGAAATAACAATCAATAAATAAATTTTCTTCTATATAAATAAATAAATAATGTTCCATGCGATAGGCGAATCGTATTATACATATATTATTATGCCAATATAAATTGCATTTTCCCGCCGACAATATTCTGCGGCAAGAATGAAGAATGTCAACGACCTGGAATCGCCCAAACCTGGAAATGTTTCTCCCTCTTTCTCTTTTTCTCTCACCCTCGCGCATATACCCTCTCTATCTTTCTTTCTCGTTCTCTCTATCTTTATTTCACTATTTTCCTCCTCCTTTTCCTATTTTCCTGCTTTTCTGCAATCAGGAGCGTAGCATAACGTAGGTAAATGCTTATAATTACAAATGATTAATTATTCGTCGTAATTGCATAGAAAAATGGTAAAATTTTTTAAACGATTTGGAGATTAAATATTAGCTTTAAGTATGTATAATGAGCCAGTGGAAAATGAAAGAAAATTGCCAATTTTCTAAGATTATTAATTCCAGTTGGCGAATTTTAATATGTTCAAATAATGACTTTATGTAAAAAAGTGTAAAAAACTACCAATCTACGTCACTGTTATTGAGGCGCAGTCTATTTGCTTGCTTTTCACCCCTTCTTCTTCCTCTTTTTCTCTCTGTCTGGTTGCTGCTTTCTTCTCTCTCTCTCTTTTTCGCGTTCTCTTTTACTAAAAATTTTGACGTATTGATTTTTTAATATCTCGCCGAAAACATTGGAAAGCCTTCTTCTCCTCCTCTATGCCGTAATAATGAAAAATAAACAGGGCACGTTTATTATGCAGTGACGTACACATGCATATACATATATGCATATGCATATATTGACATTTTTCTTATCATAATTTTCAAATGTACGATACACATACAGCAATTGATGAAGTATAGATACTTTTTGTATTAATTTATGGAATTGGATTTTTTTCGCTAAAAAATCCATTTATATGTTAATTAGATATAAAAATAAATAAGAATAAAGTTCGACGGCATAAAAAAACCGAAGAAATTAACGTTAAAAGGTTTTATTTAAATAATGTCTTTTTTGCTTCGTGATTCTATCTCATGCAAAGAGTTAAAGGACTTGTTATCTTGATTATGTCCGTTATGCATTGATTAAAATCAATTTCGTATATATAAAACATGTAATTAAAAACATGTTTTACAACTTTTACATTATATTATTTATTACTATTATTATTATTAGTAACTAAATAAAATCCTTTTTTAGATGTTAATAATAATAAATAATTTTGCGATATAAAATGTAAATTCTTCTTTATTGGAACATTATGTTCTAATAATAATTATTATTATTACTAACTTGATAGAAAGTAACTTTCAGCTTTACGTATTACATAAATCAACGCTAATAAGGAATTTTATTAATTTTTTTCTTGGCTGATAGATACAATTTCCACATACATGTCGGTGTTCAGATTATTTTTAAATTAAAATTTAAAAACGTTTTTTTTTTTGTTTCAATTTTAATTTTGACGTAAACCGGACAATGAACTAAATCAATATTAAAATTTGATTGAATTTTATTAATTCTTTTTTCATTTATTAAGATATCTATACTTGTAAGTATCTATTTCCTTATGTTAATTTTTTTATTTTTTTATTCTTTTCATTCTTTATTATGCAGATATTTTTATAGTTTATGAAGATAAAAAATTACTTATTAATTTATCTGTTTACTACTAATTAAAGCTATAAATTTATATTGTATTTATGCAAAAATTGTTTCATAAAATACTTGATTTATTTCCCACACTTGATTTGATGTTCTTTTTGCATTTTTCCTTTTCCACATACATAGGGATACATATTTCTTTTTAATTAATTTAATAAGTAACAATATTAATCCGTTACAAGCACATAAGTATATTAAAATACCTAGTCAAATCTGACTTGAAGTGTTTAAATTAAAATATATGACAGCTGCACGACTTACATGGCGAATTACCTCATGACTGTGTTTAGTAATAAGGAGTTAGTCGATGGTGGGAAGTATAGGATGTGTGTGCATTGTTGCTCGCCCGTGTTGGGGCATTAATTCCCCCTGTGGCGGGATAAATTTATGGTAATTGCCATTGGTATTAAAGTACATACATTTATAATTATTATTATGTACGTGATCCTTTACGATGAAGAAGATAAATAAATGAAAGAAGAGAACGATTGGATTAATGAATAAATTGTACGTTATAATTGATTTTTTGGAATTACATAAAATGTACGTGCATATTGAGATAATTAATTAACGTAATTATCATAATTAATTAATTATTACATAATTTTTAGCTGTTTGTTTCCTTATTTCTCCGATTTTTGTTTATTTTTATCTTGAAAATTGTGTAATTCCTTTTATTCAATTTTGTTTTTCCACTTTTTCCGCTTCCGGATGTTCGCTTCCCCTTTGGGTATTTTTTAATTAGAAATTTATGATGTGCTTTACTCTTTTAGATCTAAAAATACTTGTAGATATACTGCCATCAGTAATGGTGATTGAAGTGGTGGTAGAGGTAATTTAAATTACAACAAATTATTATTGTTTCATTGGATTGAATTGCCGGAAACAGTTAATAAAAACTAGAGTTTAAACCAATTAAAAATGTTAATTTTATGTTATTAAAATAAATACAAATTAATTGTGTTTTTTGTCTATTTTGGACAGTTTTCTTTACCGTTCTTTTTTCTCCAACTTTAAAACAAATCAAAGACGTGATGAGGATTCGATTGAATTCTTAATTAATTTTCATAAAAAAAAATTCTTTCCTTATAACCCACACGAAATGATCCAACTAATTAACATAAATCAATTTCAGAAAGATATACGAATCTCATTTGCATAAAAATTTAATAAGATGAAAACGAAAAAAATTAAAATTATAATAATGACATTCGTTTTAATTAATTGACTCTACATTACTTATTAAATGGATATTTTTGTCTTCTTGATGGAAAAAAGATTGAAGAACAATATTAAGAAAGAAGAAATTAATTACGAATTTATTTTTACTACTGATAATGGTAGGTGGTACTAATCTCTGTCATGTTTAATTGTTATTATCGTCATTGCTCCTGGTGCCTCTTGTCTTATAAAAAAAAAAAAACAAAAATACTACGTAAAAATTGAGAAGTAAAAATTTGTATTTAAATTAATTGAAATTTATTTTTATATCTCCTGCCAATATAACCGTATAATCTTGTTAATTAAAATTATGTTAAAAGTACATATTTGCATAAGAATTTTTGTAGAGAATTTACATGATTATTTAATTAATTTTTGTTAATTAAGGTCATGGTCGATTGATAGTCTATAGTATATAATTTGATATGGAATTTAATAAACTATTTTTTTCTATAACAAGATAGACAGTTAGATGAAGCTTATTGCAATAAATAAATTGTGAAAAAAATTGAAAAGCAACAAATTTAAACTAATTTTCCATAGTACTAAAATATACATATTCCTTTCACATAAATAATAATAGTAATAATAAATAACATTGTATTTTTATCTTGTCTTTATTTTCTTAAATATTATTATTATATTTCAATAATTACTGTTATTATTAATAATTAATTTTTCTTCCAACACGAATTTTATTTATTTAATTAAAAAAAAACGAATATGTTGTTGTGTAATAATAATAATGATAATAGTAATAATAATGTTGGTTTAATAATAAATCATATTACTCCTTTCGAAAGCAAATTACAATTATTTTTTTTTATGTATAATTAGCACGTAAATCATTCCCTCTAAATAACTATAAACACGTTATTATAAGAGAATAATAATGTAATGTAATAATAATTTTCTTGTTGGTTACCACCATTGGTCAATAAATAAATAAATCATGGTCATTTGTTATTCATGTTTTATTTATTAGTGGATATAGTGTATTATTGGTATACTATAGATTTAGACTATAATACGTTTCTTTATCGTCTTGTAGTGTCACATGATTAATTAGTATACTATATGTAAGATATTGTTTGAATTCATTAATTGATTAATTGGTTATTATTGCTGGATAGGTACGGGTCATTTTGAAATTAAATTTTCATAATTCTTTAATTAACAAATTACATACTATGTAGTAGAATTTCGTAACTGGCAATCAATAATTTTAAATTATTATCGTTAATTGTTGCTTGCGTAAAATTCAATGGGGAAATCAGAAAATAGAAAAATTTCAGCTCTAAGTACCAGTTAAATAGCTGATTTTACTGAGTGTGATATGTGATATAAAAATGAGAATCAAGTATAATTTGGGACTTCACCACCCACTGTTAATTCCAAACAGTTATTCAAACTATTCAAAATATGAAAATACAGATTTAAACGTTTCATAATGGTGCTTTTGGACATGCCGTCCATAATATATGAAAAATGTCAAGTTTTTAATGTAAATAGAAACCTAATAAATAATTTGGTGCATTGATTGGTTCGAAATGAACTGACCAGTCTCAGATAGCGTAATAGCAGCATTTTAACATGATAAATGTATCTGAATTGAGAGTGTCGCTGCGGCATATTTTTGACTCGATATACAAATAATCAATTACAATTTATAATCTGTAGTAGCTATATTATTGAATTGTAAAGTTTAAATTACTTTCTGCCATAAAATATTATTCGAAGACGATGATAAATGGTCTCAAAAATTAAGAAGTTTTGTAGAAAAAGTCTCCCTATGTACCTTATTTCCCTGTATGGAAACGTCAAATTTAAAGAATAGAAATTTGTTTCGGGTTTTAGTATGGAAACGTCAAAAATTGTATTAAAATAATGGTTTCTATACGTTTGATGATAAATGTTTACCTGTAAAAGAAAAATTCTTGGAATTTAGTGGCACCATTTCGCCATAGCGCCAGTAGGGCATAATAGTGGGATAAAGCCATGACTTCGAAGCGCTTCTGTACTACGTTTTTTTTTTAACGAAAATAAGCAAAATTAAGATAGACGTATCTATCTAATTGCTATTTAAAATACCTTATTATTCCACAGATATTAAATTTACTTAATTTAAATTTCTTATCTTTCAATGTTATCATTTACATGAAATAAAACAAAAAAAAAGAACTGAATAAATACAGACAAGATAAAGATTCATTACAATAAAATACTTAAGTCCCTTCTTAGCATAAATGAGCAATAAAAAAGAGAACTTATTTACGAATACAAATAAGAAAATTATGATTAAATTTAAGTAGGCAACAAATTTAAGAAAATAAATCAAAAAAGAAATAAATAAAAAATGTTTCTTCTTTCCCATAAGATTTAATCTTTTCCCAAACGAATATTTATAACAATACTTTAGATTTATAGCATTTTTATTATTATTACGTATTATGTATTATTCTACTTTAATATATTCTATTTAGGGGTGAGTTCCCGACAACAATATATGGCGACACTACAGGCAGCTGCCGTTTTTGGTATTTTTTCTATTCTTCACTTTCTATTTCGAATTTTTTTTTTTTTTTTTTTTTTAGAAAAGTATACCTTTTCATATAATTCAATAACTCACTCAATAAATCAAAATTTCATATGACAAGTAACTTAAATAAAACTAGTTTTGTCTTCTTACTTGGAGGTCCAGTGTAGATTAATCAATGAACGATTTGTGAATTGAATAATAATTTTTCTAGTAATTATACTTATAAGAAAAACTTGCAATGTGGAAATTGAATAAATGTATTGGCGCTTGTTCAAAATAACATTAAATTTATGCAAATAATAATAATAATAGAACGCACAGGAATAACCATCACATTCATCATAAAAGTATTATTACACAAAATTAAAATTTGAACTTGTGCCAGAAAATCTACACACCGAAAAAAAAGAAAGATAAATTATATTATTAGCTCGTATATTATGTATCATAAAAAAATTATTTACGTAATAGAAGGAGAGAGAGATTGTTGAAATTAAATTCTATACTGTCTATATGATCTAAAAAATTAATGATTTTTATGAACGGTTTTAGAAGAGAGAGAGGAGAAGGGATGTAAAAATTAATTAGAATTTTTATGGTTTTTTTACCTTGAAAATTACACGTAATGAAAACCAAAATAGAAATAATAAACGAATGGAATACAATGTACTATTAATTTATGATGATGTAACTTTTACGATTAATTTATATATTCCCAAAAAACTTATCATCCGGACTAAGGGATAGTCCGAGTTCAGATTGAACTGTAACTGTAACTTTGCAGTTTCACCTTTGTTAGAAAACCTTAACCACTCGATTAGACTTTTATTGGACACTTTCTGGCTACTAGATTAATTGTGATTTATCTAAAAATTCTATTCATAAATTCCTCTTCTTTTTTTTGATTCTTTTTAACCTACTTACCTTTGCTACTTTCTCGCTTTTTTTTGCTTATTTTAAATTCATATTTACTCAAATCTTTCCCAAGAAATTAATAATAAACGAATTAAATTAATTATTACTAATTTTTCAAAATCAGATAGGAACTTATTTATTATTTACTTCGTTAATTCTTTTCATTTATTTTGGCAAAATCAAGTTTTCCATTAAAACGTGGCATTTTTCTTCTTTCGAAGAATAAATTGTCATTGGAATTATTGGTGCCCTTAATAAGAAGATGGATTAAAGTTGTATAACTATACATCATACCACCACCACCTGTCGTTTTATTTAAAAACTGTATATACATATTTGTCCAATTTTCTTGAAGAACTTTCAAGTTGCAATTAAGAAGTATATTTACTCTTCTTCTTCAGCTTTATTTAATTGGTTTCTCTTCTGTTGTAGATAATGTATGAGAGTAATTTTTCTTTTCCTTTTTTTTTTCTTTGAGATTATGAACATACGGTGCAGATGGATGAGACGGAATAAGAACGGTGTGCCATAACTTAATCAATTATGATAATATTCGACATCAGCTTTGATGTTACCTCAGTGGTATTTTTTTGTTTGTGATATTTATGTGTCTCATTTTGATGAGTAATTGGGAATTTCCCAAGTGCTTTGCATCTTTTTTTTAAATGCATGCTTAATTGATATTTTTAAAATTTTGTTCATCTAATTAGCATTGCTTATTAACGTTAATTATTCATAATTAATTTAATTAATTCAAGGAGGAATTAATTAATTACTCTAAATTCATAATTTCTCCTTTGCAGCCTTATTATTACAGTTACATCATTTCTATTGTTAATTCCCCGCTATCTATCTCTCTCTTTCTGAAGCAATTAAACTAATTTGACTAATTGAAGCCAATCAATTTAAAAGCTTTGAATAATATGCGTGAGAAGAGAATAATAAATGAATTAATTATCAAATTGAATAACAAAAAGGAAATAAAAAATTTGTATTTTTATTCAAAATAAGTATCTATGAATCGTACCTTGTATAAGTACTGATCAAACATTCCAGAAACGTCAATATCAGGTCCAACACAATATGTGGCCTCCATACTATCACAATTCCCGATGAGAGTAGTGATCGAAGCCACAATTGGCTTTAAATGTTCCAGCGTTGTGAATGTTTTACAAGTTCACGTTTTTAAAAGAAAAAAAAATAACAAAATTCTCGAAAAAATATCATTAAAATTATAATCCAAATAGTAGTGGCAGTAGCTACTATGTCACAATTATCACCACAACAATTAATAAAATTAACACTAATTTTAAATCCTGTTTATACAAAAACCGTGTGCGGTAACCACATTGGTGGACTCACGATAAATTTAAAATACCGGTAAAGAAATCTCGCAGCTCCGTTTCCGATTTCTACGGTGCTGACGACAACGGCAGCGATCGTACAAAACAATACGTCGCGTTGACGTTCTATCGTCGTTCGTCGTAGCTCTTTCCGTCGCCTTCTCTTGCTCTCTCTCTCTCTCTTTCGCGTTCTCGCTCGTTTTCGGTCGCCGTCCTATAAGAAGTACATGTTGTGAGTCGTGCGACTGAGTGTATGTATTTTCGCGTAATCAAATCCTTCACGTTAGTGGAAGGCTAGGGCTCGCAGGCTGGCTGGTTGCCTGCTCTTCGCCGGCTAAAGTTTTTGATTGTGTGTATTATTATATTCGTTCACTACGTGATCAGAACATATAGGATGATCGCGAAGGAATACGGACGCGAGCTGTCCGACTGGATTTTGGTTCGGAAAATCTTCCCCTCCCCTTCATTTTATCGGCGACGCGACGCTTACGTTGTTGTTGTTGGAAAGCTGCGCCAAAGAAGAGAAGAAATGGAAGGGCCCGCGTCGCGTCAACGCGAATCTCAGAAAATAAAATAAATAGAAATAATAAAGTAGGAAAACGAAGAAGTAAAAAGAAGTATCCATGGAAAAAGAATTAATTGTATTATAACAGTCACTTCCATTCTGCTATGCTTTTTTATATTAATGACAAAGTATTGTAATTTTAAAATTTTTAATATCAAGCTATGATTGACTGGAAAATGATTTTTTCAGAATCTGAATTCATTTAATGACGCTTTCGCGTTTAACCTTTCTACTATGTTAGAAAGGTGCAATATTCTCAGTGTCAAGTTTATGAGTAATTTAATTTTGATTACAACTTACAACTTAGCAATTATACAACTTCATTTCCCATATATGACACGTGGCTTTAAATGGACGAATACTGCTATTAGTTTGTCACATTTTGCAAAGGAAAAATATCTGAGAATTATCATAAATTACATTTCCTAAATAAAAAAAACTATATCTATGTCGATTTAAAACAAGTTTAAGATACATTTTAAGCATCAAAGTTAATTAATCTGCCAAATTACTTGCTAAAAGCAAAGCAAATCGAAGCAAGAAAAAAAAAGTAATTTTTACGCAAATATTTAATGAGCAATAATTTTGAAATTTTATCTCTTTAATTTCCCATTAATTTGTTTTGAAAAGGTCGACAATTAATCGGAGGTTCTCTGAAATATTCTCAACTTTCATACAAAAATAACTTATAAAATCCGAGTGGGTTTCATCGAATTACGTCGAAGAAGAAAACAAGAATTGATAAATTATTAACGGTAAAAAATATTGAGGACAATAGGTGAAAGCCTTGAAGGATTTTAATGAAAATAACATTATGATTTTAAGAGAAATCAACGAAATATTTGTGAAAAGATCATCATTGATGTTAATTGCCGTGATAAAGATCTATTAGAATCCTATTTGATGCTAAGCCGCCGAGAATTCGCAAACTTTTGCTCACCGCGGACATCGCTCAGATTTAAATCGGGTAATTTAGGAGGCCGCTAAAGCTCCCATTAGTAGTTCAGAGCTTATACACACAAGAATGCTATAGAGTAATTTCCGTATTAATAGATTTATTGCCAAATTTAAGCTCATAAAATTGAAACTTCTGTCACCCAAAAGCTTACTAATGTGAAGATTCTGGCTAGTGAAGCAACTAAATGGTTTAAATGAACGGGACCACTGGCTCCACTTTCCTTTTCATCATCATCTCTTATCCGTTATCGTTCAGTCACAACTGTCACAATTCAATGAAGCAATCAACTGTCGCAACTTAACTTTTTTTGACCTAAAGAAGTGTGAGTGAGTGAAGTGCATTGAACGACCTTGGCGTGGGTTTTACAAAACGGTCTGTTCCATTCCCAATGTCGTAGTATGCGATGCGGATATTTTGACACTTTGTAAAATGGTAATGGGCGACAATCTGCTTTTGATCTCGAAGCGACGACGGCGGCGACGACGACGACAACAACGACGGTGGCAATAAAGCGGTTTCATAGTAAGCGGAGGCGAGCAAACAAGCAAGAGAATAAAACGAGAGCAAAAGAGAAAAAAGGAATGAAGAAAAGCGTGCTGCCACGCTATCCCGCTGGCAGCTATCCTGCTTAACACGTATATATATATATATATAGATATATATGTATAAGTATCGGGCTCTGGCTTGCCGCCATCCGTATCTGTGGCAGGCAGGTCGCTTTGGGGATTTTCATTCATAACGATCCTAGTTCACTTTATAACACCACTTGGATAACTCCATTTCGGGTTGTAACATCAGTTCTTTTTTTCTTGTTTCCATTAAGTTCTTTTTTTTTCTTTTTTTTGGGTAGCTGCCGTCTTCCACTTGTTTTCACTTTCTTCTGTTGAGAATGGAAGTGAAGGAGTGAGGGCTTCATTAAAGATCAGCATCTTTAAACGAGCTGCTCTTTTCTCTTTCTGTTCCTTCGGTTATCTAATTGGTTTTGTGTTTATCATCATTAATTTGGTTCCGATTTTTTAGTTAGATCGTGGAGGGAATTGGATTTGAGTAATGTTTTTCAAATTTCAGCAAGGTTAAAACAAATCCCTCAGCAAATGTCAAAAGTTTCATTACATTTAAAAGAAGATAAATAGGTACGCATTACTTAATATAACAAAAGGAAAAAAAGTAGTCAATTTCCACATGGTCATTGTCAAATAAATCCGATGGTTGGTAACTTAATCGGAGCGGATCGAACGGTTGGCGGTTTCTGTGGTTTAATGGATTTGTTGAAATTTGGTGGCATTAATTTGATGATTGTGGATGTAGAACTTGAAGACCTTTTAATTTTATTTAATTCACTAACTCACTGCATCGCTGTAGTAATCTATTGGCGCTCCTACTAACCATTATATGTATAAGTGGTGTATCATAATCTACAAAATTATGAATGTATTGACAATGAATATAAAAGACGAAAACCCTAAACTGTTTAACCATAATAGATTTTAACTAGAGAGTTCAACGGGAAGGGAAACTTATGCCTATGTAATACATATGTATGTAAAGCACAGTTCTATTAAACACGTAGTAACATGAGTGGCGGCGGTGTGTGGCAGCGGTTAACCACCGCCTCCGACCCTATAAACGTTGTGTGCTTCCGGGTTAAATTGACAACATAACTTGGAAATAAGCATGTGAGTGGAAAATGTTGGTTTTTCTTTGTAAGACATAAATATGTCATGAATAAATAAATCAGTTGAGTAGCTACTAATTGCCTATTAAAGAAAGTGTCTCATAACCTATTAAATTATGAATACATTAGCAAAAAATGGTACGAAATTGAAATTTATTTAAACGTTGTAATTTATTAATGGTATTTATCATTGGAATTATGAACAATTTATACTATATACTTTTTATACACACATACATAATATATCATGTATGTATCACATGTCTGGGAGCTGATTTTCAATCATTATATTATATGACGATTGACTTTTCCGCATATGGAATGTTATTTAACATTCCATAACATCACTATGTTATTTAAACAATGGTGATTTTGTGAATGAAATTTATCGATGAATGGTATGAATGATTAACAGTGCAAAGCGTAAATGTATGCGTATCTATATATTTCACGCTTCTCACGCACACATCGATAAAATATTTCACTCGACTAATGGTAATTTAATTTCCCAAATGGAAAAGATGCATTATAGTTTAAATTATACAATTAAATAATTCAAATGAATAAATTAAAAAAGTCAATATTGTAACTATATAAATTGTAGTTACGCCAATGACAATTCAAATAAATTTGTCCTTGAAAAATGTTATCGCATCTCGTACTGCCATCATCATCATATACATTTTTATGGATCCATTGAGCATTTAGGCAGGGAAACAAAATTCCATAAAACAACTTATATAAAAATCTAAATAAATTGAAAAACTTTTCAAAAGAATGATTACAGCTTGCTTTTGAAAATTTAAATAAGCTTTATCTAAATTGGTAATTTTTGGACAATAAAGAAATAAAAATGTGAAATCTAAATCTCATTCTAGACCGGTGCAAAATCCATTTCGCCTTAACTTGACGTCCAAATTGAATGTTTTGTAGTGGTGGAGGTAGTGTTGGTGGTGGAGGGTTGGAAAATGTAGTAGTGGGGCGGGTGGGATTGGTGTGGCGCACGTCGCGGAAGGGGGGAGGTGGGAGAAGTGCTCTTGATAAGCGTGATTTAGCAGCCCCGGGGATATTGATTTTTGCAGCGATCCTGGCACGCTCCCCATAACCCTCTCCTCTAGTTTTATATGTCTGTTTTCTTACTGTAATAGCTCCGTGGCGGGGAGTGCGCGCGCGGGCCGAGGGCGGTAAAATGCTTTTCATTGGTGTGTTGTGTTTCTCTTGATCGGGGGATGGTGTACTGCCACTACTTCTACTAGCAAGCAAATACTCAAATACAGCCATTATACCGATGACACCGCGGTGCCGCCACCACCACCACCACCAATTGCCAATGCAAGTAAGGCAAACGGCACGTGCCACACTTTGCCTAATCACTAAAGGGGCCTGTTGCCACCACTGTTGCTGTCTGCCACCACCGCTAAAACCACCACACCGGTATCATCCAAGCCGCTAAACATTGCTTCCAATCTAAAGTTATCTTGTCAGCACCCACGGGACCGATTTAACCTTTAAAGTAAAAACACTACTGAAATAACATGTTTGAATATGCTGCAAATAAGTGAATAAAATTATGATAAATTTGTCACTAAAAATGTTGGATGCCTTCAGGATATTTTGGTGATTGAACTCTTACAATTTAATGTAATAATTGGGGAACATTGTCCCTATATAATTCAATTCCTTTACTCTAAATTCATCAAAAAATTGAGTAACTGCAATAAGCTTTAATGTTATAACAATTATTGAATTAAATTTTAAATTGTGGAATAAAAGCCTTTTAACAACAGTGCATCAGACCATGCGATGAATACTTCTTTCCTTCCACCGGGATGCATACATCTCTCCCCTAGATTCGCAACAATACTGCGAGGGGTTGAGAGCATGTATAGGTCTTTCTTTTAATATTTTTTATTCGTATTTTTCTGTTGCCGTTAATAAAAGAAGAGAAACACAAAAATTACGAAAAAGGGAAGACTAGAAGAAAAGCACGTATTTCTGCATAAGATGCATGCGTATCAAAGATTACACTTAACATAATTCCACAAGGAATTTGATTAATTAGTGGGTGTCAAACGTTTTCTAAATGATGGTCAAATCTCAGAAGATTGAGCTTCAGAATATAGAATAAATCCTGTTTCATATACGAGAGAAAAATACTAGTTTCTAAATGAAATCCTCTAAATCCAGCATTAGTTATCCTCTAAAATTTTTGCATTGGTGATTAAGTAATAAATTATGCATAATATACAAGGAGAAAGAAAAAAAATGAAATCATCTATCATGAATAAAGCCAATTTGTTAAGTAGGACTTTATAGACGGCTATAAAATGGTATGAAATAATAAAGAGTCCTAAAGTTTCTCTTCTTTTTTTTTGAGAATATAAACGGCTTATTTTATTATTGATGGCACTAAAGCTTTTATAGATGCTGTCGGAATGGTTTTATGTCTCTTTTTCAAATGAAAATATAGTTTCAAATGGCAGTTTACTTAAAAAAACAACTAGGAAAGGGAGAGGGTACTAAGAGAAATAGACAGGCACAATTGAAGTGTACGTATGCATGTATTGGGCCATTGGGAGATTCTTTCATTTGGCAAATGGACTCTGTTATTGGATTGTCGATATCAGGGTTCAATTTCCCATAAGAAGAGTCACTTTTAAGAAAGAAAATTTACCCCCTTTCCATTTTCTTCCAAATTTAAATCACAAATTCAAAGAAAGCAAAAGAAAACAATCCCTAAATTTTCATCTTTTTACATATCAAAGAAGAAGAAAAAAGAATAATAATAGTAGTAGTAATAAATAAGGAAATATTTTACATAAAATTCAATCGTTTTCAGTTGAAAATTTCTAAATCTAAAAGCAATACAAAAGTAGGTACCGAAACACCGGCGAACCGAGAAAGAAGATGTGCGACTCATAACATTAAAGAAGAAAAAGAATGAAGAGGCTAAAGAAAATAATATTTTTCCATCTCCTGCAGACTTGTTCAGCATACAAATTGTTTGCATTATAGAGGCAAAATAGAGCGCCATCTTTTAACCATTTTCCCCCCGTCTTTCTTTATCTTATTTCTTTTTATTTTTTTGTATTGTGTGTATTTGCTTGTATTTCTCTATATGAAGAAGCAAAGGGAGAGAAATACAGAGGGGAAGCTCTTCATCTTAAACTTAAAACTACCCTCTCGTACAATCACCCACCAACCAGCCCACTCAGCCAGTCGACATATTCCCCCCTATTTCACTTATATTTCAATTTCTGTATTTTATATGACAATGCGACCATGTAATATTTAAAATTACTTTTCGACATACATTTACATTTAGTTGAATGAAAATGGATAAAGGAAAGGAGAAGAAAAAGCGAAAAAAAAAAAAGAAGAAGAAATATAACGAAAAGGAAATACATGCATAACTTTATTTCTCAATGATGGCTGATGGGCTTTAGACTTTTACATAATTTTTTTTTGTTTGTTTTTATTTATCATATTTTTGCATATGTTCCGAAATTGAAAAATTTTTCTTAAAATAAATTTCCTGCTTTTTCTAGCGATCGAAAAGAATCATCCCATCTAAGCCAATTGAACCACAACAAATTTATGTCTAAATTTAATAAATCGATCCGGAAGATGATGGAAAAAGGAGGATGAATAGAAGGTGGTGGTAAAATGGAAATATGTATGTGGGTGAAGTGGTGAGGTAGTGGTAGAGCAGAGGGTTTCTCTGAAAGATGAAAACACCCCAATTTACATTTTAACACTCCTCGTTAACATGAATAAATATTTATTCCTTCAACCCTCTTTATATACATCCATACATGCATTTTGCAACTAAATTGCATTAGCATTAAATTAATTCTTATAAAGATAAGGGAGACTTAGAGTCACAGAGAGGGAGAGAGAGAAGAAGAAAATTACGTCATAATAATAATAATATGTTAGAATAAATATGTATGTGAAAATGTATATATTAGAAAATAAGTCTTTGTATTTATAGAGAATAATCATAATGAATAATGGTGGAAATTCATTTCACGACAAAGTTACTCAATTAGTTTACATGTAATTAAAATGGAAAATGAAATAATAATAATAATAATCATTACTACTAAAACTTATGCATTAAATTAAATAAAGCATTAAACGCAATAGCAGCAGCCGCAGCAGTAAATTTTCGTCAAATAAACAAAAAACCTAATGGAAATTCTAATGATTTTTGGGCCATTGGAATATTTGAAACTCTAATTATTATTTCTGTATAGCCTTATTCTTCTTTCAATGGATCACAATTAGCTATCTAATTTACTCAATTATTATTTGTTTCTCGCCCCGTTCTAATATGTATATTTCTTCTCTTTCTTATTATTCTGTTATTATTATGTTGCTGCTACTTTTAAATTATAATGGATTCGTTAGTACTTTTGTAACAAGAAATTATGTTCTAGATGGAAGGCGCGACCTTTCTTATAGTGTGTACATTGCATTTTCCGTTAAAATATATAATAATAATAATTAGAATAGGAATTGTTATCGATCGATATCGAAGTAAGATTACTTAACTTTGCACATAAATCAAACGGAAGGATTTCGTAATAATAATTTATGTTCTAGTGGAGAAAATAAAATTTTGAATAAAAAAATATCAACGTGACTGAAATAATCGATACTTAATAATAAATAATAATGTTGTAGCGCGAATTTTTCCTTGCTATAAGATAAATTATGATTAGTAGCTTTAATTAGGGAGTAATAAGAGAAAATATTAAAACAGTTCTTAATTATTATACATGCAAATGTAGGTTCCAATCGATACATGTATCGAAATAATTAGTTATTAATTATAATTAAAATTTAATTGATTTTCTTCCCAACCGAAAAAGAAATCTGTTAGTCTTGTTCTACCCCCCCTTCTAATGGTTGGTTTGATATTAATTATATACGTGCTTCTTTTTTCTATCTATATTTTCCTTTGGTGCAAAAGGAAAACTTTCCATCAGAAATATCAATTTGCTTTCCTTACAGATAGCAGGCAAGAAGAGGGGATTCTTGGCTAGGGAGGAGGTGGTGGCGGGTGAATGTGAGATAAGAAGTTTAAAATTTATTAAAAAAGTTTCTTTTAACTTTCCTGTTTTTATTTTTTAGTTTTATTTTTCATTTCTGGAAAGATATATTTATTTATTTATTTTTCTTTGAGAATTCCTTTTTTTTTTGCTTTGTTATTAGTATAAATTTAAATCATGATATTATTATTATTATATAGCCTTATATAAACAAACAAACAAAAAAACTTATCTATAACATAAATCAAATTTAAAATTCTTCCATTAAAGTTTTGTCAGTTTGTTTTAATAATAAGTTTTTGCTTGTGATATTTGGCTTTGTTTATTATAAGGAAAATGATAAGTATATTTTAGTCTCTATCTGATTCTACTTACAACTAGTTAATAGAAAATAATATTATTGTTTTCCCTTTTTTTCCATTTTCCCCTTTTCTTCTTCTTTTACTTCTCCTTGTTCGTCTGTCTTTTTGCAAAATTTAGTTTGGATCCAGTTTAATGAGGTTTCCTCTTTCCATTATAATAAATTTTGAGTTTGTTCTACTTTTTGTACTTTTTCCACTTTTTTCCTTGTTTTGTTTTGTTTTGTTTTATTTAAAATTGTTGTACATATATAGAATATATATACAGAAAGGGGAATTTTAATTAAAGTTTAATTTTACTGTAAAGTCTGTATAATAAAGTTTTATTAAATTTTATTTTTCGTATAGTAGTTGTTGTAGTCTATGGATCGAGGGAGTTTAATTAACGTTTATTTTATTTATTCTTTGTTTTTATTTAGTTTTATTTAGAGTGTGTTGTTTATTGATAAATTTGTTTCCATTATAATTAATATTGAACTCATTTGCACGTTAATAAAAAAAAAATTACTCCGCTCACACCAATTAATGACAACCCATGTCCACACATGTCTATATGTTACATAATATAACAACCCCTTTTTATCATCTTAACGACTAGCTTTAATTATTATCAAAATCTCTCTGTCTCTCTCTCACTTTCAATTGGCAATTTCATAAATCTGCCATCTGTCATTTAGTGCTATTCATCTTTTCTGTCTTGAATAAGTCCGAACAATTGGACTTTCCCCAACTATCCCGTTAATCAAAAACAACAAGAAAAAAGAAATCCATTCCCCAAACACTCTTTTTTCATTCATTCATTTATTCATTCCATTCATTCATTCGTCCAAACAAAAACAATATTGTCCGATAAAAACTTTTCAAAAAACAACCCCGTCTTCTTTTTAATATTGTTTTATAAGTTAAAGTTATATGAATTGACAGACCTTTAGGGACAATTTTTTTTTATTATTAATAATGGCAATAGAAAAGTGGAAAAGAATGAAAATAAAAGTGTGTATAAAAAGTATAAGAATCTTCGTAATTTAATTTGAGGTGATTTATAAGTGTGTGTGTGAGGGGTTGGGGAGTAATTTTTTGTTGATAGTTGTGAAAGAAAAAAGATCGATGTTCTTCCGATACAAAATAAAAAAATAGAGAATAAAAATTTGTTAAAAGCAAGATTGTAAATTTTCCTCCAATTTTTTCACTTCGCGATAAAGATTACTAAATTCTCTAACCACCCTCGTATCTATGTCTGTTAAACAAACACTTTTTACAATATAGTATACATATGTTCATGCTCCTGAATGATTTGGCATTATAACAGCTTTCTACGAGGTATATTCAAAATTATTCCACTCCATATCTTGAAAGAATGGATTCAATTTCACATTTAATTACATAATATTCCGAAATCTGTAATCGAAATGCCCAAGAATTTATTATCGAATAATTTCCCGATTTCCAATATACATATACATTCGGCTATTCAATCGAAATATACTGTTTCAATTTCGAAATTTCACATCTAATTATTGTTTCGTAACTTTAAATATAAATTAGGTTTATATTGAATGAAATGAAGGAGAAGAAGAAGAAGAAGAAGAGGAGGAAGAAGAAAATGATGATGATGATGAAAAGGGAAGAGGGAAATCAAATATTGATTAACCCAATTCGAACGTTAATTCTGTAAATAATGAACGGCTTAACTGCCGTACAATAATTAAAATTTAATTAGTTTTGAATTTGATGATGAGATTGATTTTGATTCTTTTTTATTTATTGTACATTTTTTACTTATTGGATTCCAACAGATAGCAATTAAGATTTCTTTTGTGGGGTGAGTATGATGATAGGTGGATGAGACTATTTATGGCGAGTATTGTAACTGAAATAGTAAATTATTACGAATCACATTTGCTTCGATTTCGCTCGTTGTTATTGGCAATTTGTTTGTTTTGAAATAATTATCACTTTTCTGGCCATTTATATTCGTCCTTGAGCCATTTGTGTTTCTTATCCTATTTGTAGAAAATAAGCGGCTATATAAACATTTCGTTTTCATGATAAGAAAATAAGCACATGGCATTGTGCTTGAAGCAAAGAAAAGAAAGGTCAATGGGTAAATCGGATCTGAGGTCAGGGTTGTGTTGCTCGTTGACCTCCTCCTCCTCCTCCTCCTACACTACCAGCAATAGCAGCAGCAGTTCCTCTACATCCTTAGCCAAAAAGGGGGAAATCCCAACTCGGCACCGAAAGCGAAAAAGCGACAGAGAGAGAGAGAGAGATAGAGAAGCGTGCACGGTGAATTTATCCGCCTGCATGCCTGTCTGCCTGCCATTTTCACCAGCACCAAAGTATTATAGTAAGGCGTATTTGGCAAAACGTCGACTAGTCTTTTCCGGTATAATACGATTAAGTCCATTCAAGTTACAGACTTCTTGACTTTGAATGAAAATTCCAGTAAAAGCATATGAGGAAATTAATGCTATGACTCCGTATAAGAAAAGGATACCGATGAGGACCTTGAACTGTGAAAAGTGTCATCATCAAACTTAGTCATACCATGTTTGGATTTATCTTTCTAATTGCCCCAATAGCAAATTACTACTTCACTTGTGTGTGTGTGAAATCACACAGATGTCATTGTCATCTGTGTTTTTTTGTTTTCTTAACGGTAGGCATTACGGGCCTCAAGGAGAGTCCTCGACTGTGCCCTTCGTCTTAGTAAACGATTTTAGCAGACTAGATTCTGTGCTGACTGGAGAGCTCAAGATGTAACTTCTCTCGACACAGTAAAAACAACAAAAAAAAAACACACACACACAAAAGAGGCAAAACCAAGATAAGATATTTTCATTGAAGAGAGAAAGAAGTTCGACATTGTTGACAGTGCAGCCATGGAAAGTGTTGACAAATAAAGCATCAACACTCAAGTCTGGTATTTGGCACGCACCGCTACGTGCTTGATGGGCATTTGCTGCTTGTAACCGTTTCGTTATTTGTGCTTTTCTTGCAGAGCCAAAATTGTGGCGATTTTCAAAATGATGATTACCGCCACCTGTTGGACTTTTTTATTTTGATGTTTTGTGATTAGTTCGGGAACAAATGGTAATAAAATTAGTAGATATATTTATGATACAAATTTGATAACTTGTTCTAAGTATCTAATACTATTGAAAAAGGGTCTATCGTAACTCATTATTATTCATGCTATATATAATGGAACTTAATTAAATTTTGATAATATCGACCTCTATATACTGCATGTATTTATGATATATAACCTTGGCATGGACGAAATATGTATGTATATGTATTATAAGTAAAGGAAAATAAAAGGAAGGTATGGAAGAACAGGGGGAAAATGGAATTTATTAAATTCGAGATGAAATTTATGGAACTCGAATATATTATGACGTAAAATATAAAATATTTCATATATATTCTCTACCAACGGGGACAAATATATTACATTCTATGGAAGTTATAATAAGTTGAAAATATTTTTATTATGTATGTGCTCTGGTGCGATAAATTCAATCAGTTCGTCTTCTTCTTCTTCCAATTCCCTCTTTTTTTTGTGCTTATGGAAAATAATTGATAATGATGAAGCAGAAAAAGAGAAGTGATTAAAAGGGGAGAAAAGTTCGAAAATTAAAATAGAACTTTATCTAAAAGAATAAGAAAATTCGAAGAGTAACTTAACACAATGCAAAACCATCTTCTAACTATCCGCCCTTATTTGCTACTATTCTTTTCCACAACAATTCCTCCTCCTCCTAAACTAAAGAGAAAAATTAAAATTGTTAATTTTCTATTCAATTTAGCATTTACTCTTCATTTCCACAACAGCAACTACAACTGAAAAAAAAGAAGAATTTTACAAACGAACACAAAAAAATTAAAAAAGAGAGAGAGAGACAGAAAGGAAAATCAAATTAAAAAAGCGACAGAAAATTTCACAGAAAAAACGACATGAAAATGAATAAAAAGGAAAAATAAAGGGCAAATCAAATGAAGCGCGTCAAATAGGTATGTTCAACTCGTAAAGCGTAAACCAGCATATATATATATATATATGTATGTATATATAGAGTAGTGATGGGGTGGAATGTTTCCTTTCACCCGAAAATGGAATCGAATGACGACAACAAAAGAGCCAATCGATGTGGAAGTAACTGGACGTTTTTAAACTTTAAAGCAGAAGCAGCATTGGAAATACATGTGGTAATGTGGTACACCTTTTGTGGCTTTTCGTTTTTTGTTTCCCATTTTGTTTTTGTAATATTTCTGTCTCTCCGTCTCTATCTTTATGGCAAATAATAATATAATTATGATTTTGATCAATTAATAACTTCAAACAATTATTATGATTTGCTTTCTTCAGATGGTTGACTTGACTTTTTTCCTATAAAGTCAAGTCATATGCATTTTCTATGTCTACAAAATACACACATACATATCAACAACGAAACAGTGAAATGGATTTTCCAACTAATTTCAATTTTCAATTAGACGTAAATTAAACAAGTTTAATCGTTTTCAAGTGCTGCATTTATACATATATGCATATACTGTATGTATATGTACTTACATTATGTATGTACATAGTAATAAATTGCAATGGTGGCACTCGTATCATTTGAGTTCCAAAATAATTTAAATGGTTGTTTGGGGAGTTTGGGTTGAGAGACTAATCGATTATTGGCGCGGTTGAATATAAAAATACTATATAAGAAATAAAACCTACCCTCGTCGCGCGTAATTTAGTCAAATATATGTACTAAAAGATATAAGGATAGACAGATTCGGTTTGAAATAATCACTTTTCCACACTCTCCATTATATTATTCTAGTCGTAAAATATTAGCATAAGCAGTATAAACCATAAATTCCAAAATAAACGACCTTAATAAATGTTGGGCTGTAATAATAATTCCGTCTTAACTTATCTCTTTTCAACTGTATTTCCTTTTCCCCATTTCCCGCTCTCTTGTTCCCTCATTCTTTTTGTAATTAATTTGGATTAGGGAGCCCCCATTATTTAATGTCTTATATAGTGGTCGATATCGATATCGATTTAGCTTATGTAAATATACGGATTTATGCCTTTTTATTTTGTTGCCTATAAATAGATGCAGCTCCATCTATTTATAAAATGGAAAGCTCTATGCAGATTTATTATGCATGAAAAAATTATTTTATTTTGTTTTCTATTTTATATTGCTTTTTCCTACATGGAATATCGCTCAATTCAATAAAGTTGTAAAAGAAGAAGAATAAGAAAAAGAGCACACGATGCACTTTCCCACATTCTACTTCTTTATTTTGAGACAAATATATATATCGAATCTTCCAAATAGGAAAAGTTTTTTCAGCAATGACAAAATATGATTGGATGCAACTTTAAACGAGAAAGAGACAAACTAAATAGAAATAAATGCATCAAAAAGAAAAGATTAAAAGAAAAAAACCAAAAAGATCTTCTACTAAACGAAACAGAATTAATTCGTATTTTCATTTAAAGTTAAATTTACCTTGAAAAAAGAAAAAGGAGACCTTTATTCAGTCGATTTCTGTAACCATCCATACCAGCCAACTTTGACTAAAAGACCGTGGATTAATTAAAGCAAAGATGGCCTTTAGAAATTTCGTCATCGTTTTTTAATACCTACATAGATATATACAGAATAGAAAGAAACAGAAAATATAGTTCAATATAGGTTCTCTCTCGGTCGGCTTTTCTGTCTGTCTGTCTGTCTGTTTTATTTATTTAGTCCTTTGACTTTGCTTTTTGATATTCTTTTTTATAATCCTATTGTTACCTACTTAAAGTTTTTAGTTTGATTCGATATTATACGTAAATTAGCGTACCTAATAATAAAACATTAAAATATGCAAATTAGAACAGTTTTCACCAGCTGGAAGAAAGAAAAACTCAATTAAAAATTAATAATTTCCCTCTAATTAACTCAAGCTCATAATATGCCGCTGCTGAGTATGGATGGATAGTCATATATATCTCTGCCTGAACATATACAAATTTTAAATTAACTTCTACTCTATTTTAAAATTAGAGAGAGAGAGAGAGAAGAATAAAGAGAGATGTGATAACTTTGAATAAATAATAATGAAAACACAAATTTAGTTGTAAATTTTTAGAAAACTCATTTCACTTTAATAAATAGCAATTTATATTTTAAAAAGTTAAAACTTTTACCATGAAACAATCTCCTATGAGTCCTTCAAGTACTATAAACTATAGCCCTATAGTAAGGTATGCAATACCTTATGTTTGTATATATGTAAAAAAAACATTTTCTATGTCCATATAGTCAAGACCACCATAAGTTTAAAGGGCAGAAGTTTGTTCTCTATTGTTCGCGGCCTTAAAAATTATACGAGCACAATACTTCTACGATATGCATTTGCTCCTTAGATTTGGACGGGACGTGTCGATTTATCATTTTAAAATAAACAAATGAAAATTTTCATTGAAAAAATAAACAAAACGAAACAATTCACAAAACAATAAATCTTTCCATCAAAACAAAACAAAACAAAAAACAGAAACATTTATTCGTTTAAATAGAGGGAGGAGAAACAAAGAGAGAAAGAGAGAGAGAGAAAGAGAATTATTTATTATTTGCTCCATATATTTCAGTAGATAAGGTATATTGGATTTTGCAAGGCAGAATGGAATCCAATAAGTAAATACCAGAGGGCCGTTCTTTCTAAATTAAATGTGTTGTAATTCACGAGAGAGAGAAAGAGAGATGAACAAAATTTTTCGCCCCCCTTTTCTATCCCTTTACCCCCAGCGCTTATATTGATTTTTTGTTGTATTTTACTACATCTATGCTATTGTTTTAATAAAATGCTGAGTAAAATTAATACGAAAATTGTTAATTGAATTATGCCACAAATTTAAGGAATGCGTTCATCGTGCAAAGTTGAACTATCTATGGATTGACTTAATGAATGGTGGAGCAAATTGGAACCGTTACATTCTTTAACTTAAGCTCATAAAAATTGTAAACTGAACAATTTTTTCCTGCTATATCGACTATACAACCAAAAAAAAAAAAAAAAAGTGGAGAGGTGAAAAAAGGGACTTAGGGGACAACACGTCAGGTAATTATAAAAATGTCACTAAAGTGTAGACTAGAGCGAGAGAGAGAGAGATAAAAGCGAGCATAGTGTGAGAAAGGGGGGAAGGGAGTAGGATAAAGCAACCGTTCATCAAAAATTAATTATTTTTCACCGAGCAGCAACCTCAAAAAAAAAAAACACAAAAAATCTCTATCCATATCATCATGGCAAGTTTTAAATACCTAAAAAATTTAATTAAAATTATCGACACGAACGGTCTCTTTTCTTTTTATTAAAGTAGGTATATGTATAGATATCGATATGATAAAAGTTAAGTTCACAGTGTTCATCACCCTGCACTACGCCTGTTTCCCGCTTGTTCAACACTTTCCTGATAAAACATCTATTCAACCACCCACCCCCCATACCTAGCTATACACACTTTGCTAAAGTTATAAAATGAAATTTGCAATCCAAAACATGTCAGTTAAATAACGAAGCAAAAAAAAAATGGCAATGATGGATAGGAATGCATTTTATTTTTTTGCCTAGTACTTGTTATTTATATTAGAAAATGCATCAGTATAAAACTAATAATAATTCAGGGTGGGATTTTATGTATTTATAAAAAATCTTACTGTTATAATATAATGGTAAGGACATGTCTAAAGAAATGTTCATTAAACGAATAATTATTCTCGAAATCGAATAAAATAACTTTAGAAAATGTGTATCATAACATAAAAAATTATGAATAATCGATCTGAATCTAAAGTTTACATGAATTCGAAATTCCTTTCAAAGCTCGATAAATTTATTTTACTTCATAAAATTGAATTTATTCAAATCACTTTTCTCAAATCAAATAAAATAACACGTACACACACACACCAAAAAAAAGAAGCCAAATCTTACCAATAAAAACCCCAATGGGATCCTGTCTTATTAGGCCGACGTCGAAGTTCATCGTCGTCGTCGTCTTCGTTGTTGTTGTTGTCGTCGTCGTCGTCGTGTTTGGCGTTTATGTCGACATAGAGAGCGTCGGTTTAACCACGTTGTCATATTTTTTTCATATTATTTGAACACGTCATGTCGAGAAATTTCCTCTTTTTAATACCTACATTTTGGCAATAGTGCAAGACAATCGATCTTTTCTCGTGGGGACGCTGTTTCGGCTTCAATCGGTTGAAATCGAAATAATAATATGGCGTCGACCCCAAAAATTATAAGGAAATTTTGTTGATGATGATGATGATGATGATGATGATGATGATCATGATAACGTAACACACTGAGGGAAAAATTCCACTTTAGAAATTAATAAATTTGAGATTCTTCTACACGGGCGAGTTTATTTTTATAGTTTCGAGAGATAAAAAGCCAATGAAATTGTATTTACATTTAAAATTATGTAGTGGGCGGAGATTATTATTAGCTGCTTATTTTGTGTGTGAACATCAGTGAATGTGGCAAATTTTCTATATTGCTTATTTTTCCAATTAGGCTATTTTTTTTAATTTATGAAATTATGTTTGCAAATTAATTTAGCAAAATGATACAAACTTGAGGTGATTCACATTAAATTCTATCATAATTCATAAACTTCTTTTCAGCAAAGTTTATTAGCTTATCCTTCTTTTTTGTTCGATTTTACTCAATAAAAATTCCATTCAGATCAAATGAAATATGTGCTTGTGCGCTTCTGTGTGTGTGTGTAAACAACATATTAATGCATATATTAAAATCATTTTTCTGAGAAAACAAATCCCTTATACATGAGCTCATAAAATTCGTCGTCGTTTTATATTGGTTTTGGTACTATGCAAAATACGTGGAATACTAATAGAAATTTATTAAGGGGGTTGTTTGTGTGGCAAACGACTACTGATGGGGAAGTAGGATCGAAAAAACAAAAGAAAAATGTTGAAGCTAATCAAAGTTAAAATTCTAATAAAAATTTTCTAAATTTATTACCAACGAAATTAACCTCTACATACAAATATAATCAGAGCCTCAAGCTAGTATTTACTTCACACTTCCTTCCTCTCACCACTATTTTCATCTAATCTATTTTGAGTTAAAACTAAAAAAGATTTTATTTGCGCAACTACTATACAACAGAAACAAGATTTCAATTAGAGAAGAAAATCAATAGGAACTAATTACGTAAAATCTACACCATCCCCTCTAACAACCACCCTCACACCAGAACCCATCCAGTCCCCTTCGCCCCTTTTCGCTATAAGCCCCCTAAAATGTATATTCGTTTTTAACTAGGTCATGTTAAAAATGAAACGAAACAATATTAGAGTGTTATTTTATAAGATTAGAGTTAGTTAGAGGCTAAAAAATGACTTTTTTGTTCAGAACAAGGAAGTTGGGTTAAATGTGATTTTGAAATAACGTAATTAATTATAGATGGGAGCAGATGAAGCGCCGCTGTATAGGAGACATAATAACGCATAGCACAGATTCAGCGTATTTACCCTATATTTATCCAAGACCTACATCAACTTATCCGCCATTAAAAGTAGCATATCTCAAAAATCCTTCTCTATAAAAATCAAAAAAAAAAAAACAATAAAATCTATTTTTATAACACTAAAATGTACAAATTAACCTCCACCAATTCCCTTGAATAGGATACTGATACTGATATCCCCCCCAAGGGACGGGGGCATGTTGTGAATCTGTTTTATTCGTTCATTTTGTCCGTCGTCGGTGGTCGTTTGGTCGTGTTTCCGGACGCTGTTCCGGACGCCATGAAACCAAACAGGTGGTGCCCTTGACGCCCGCCACCAAGCACCGGAGCGAGCCGCCAGCCAGGCAGCCAGCCATGCCAAGCCGAGAAGTGGCTCTTGGGGGTATAAGTTGTGGTCTCGAACGGTATGTGTGAAAGTACGCCAAAGTTGGTGTTTTTGTTTGGTTTTTTTTTTTGTGGATTTTAAAGAAAATATCTATGATTAAAATATATTTGAAAATTGATGCCTTTAAGGACTACACTCAATAATTGCGAGTGATGAATCGAAGAGTTGTCGTGAGGTTTATGGCGAAAATATGCCTTGAGCTTTTCATATGTTTTCCATCATGTCACTAATGGAACTATTTGTCTTTTTAATAAAATTATCTTTTATTTACGGTCTTCCGTTGTTTATTTTGAAGGTGTTGTTTTAAACGGTTCATTTTCATCATCGAAATTGCTCTTTTAACCCTTTTTTTGTAGACATATAAGAAAAATTACTGTCATTAAAACTTTTATTATGATTCATAATCGTTATCATTACGACGATGTACGAGTTGTGAATAGAGATTTTCTTCCTTATATATTTGTATTACAGCTAAGATTTTGGCTACATACATAGAAATTAATTTTCCGTAAAATACAAATGGGAAGTAAATTATTTCAGATACGAAAATAACAAGGAAATAAACATAGGAAAATTATTCTAAAAGGGAAGTAATATCATCCTAACCTACTTCTTAAAAGATATTATGAGAAAAAGAAAAGCAAAAAGTGCCACTATGTGGTATCATAATAGAAGTAGTAGTAGTTGTTGTAGTAGTAGTAGACAGACGTGAAAAATGACGAAACAAGTCGATATTGCGGAAAAGCGCGTACACATGCGCCTCGCGCGAAAAACAAATAAAACGAAAAAACAGACAAAAAATAGAGGAAGAAGAGAGAAAAAACGCACTGGGAAACGAAATGAGTGAGGGAGTGAATCGGTTCTGCCACACAGATAGACAGACAAACAGAGAAAAAAAAGATAAATAGAACGAGAGAGAGAGAGAGAGATGTAGAAAAACGAATGGAAATTTTATTCGAAATAAAATCTACTATTAAAACTTTCTCGAAGGATTTTCCTTATGAATGTTAATAAATTTACTTTGCATATTATATTAATGCAAAAACTTTTGAATCTTTGTATAATAATTTTGAACAAAACAGGATTAAATTTTATGTGTGCATTGCATATATTCATTTTAAGGTTATTAATTAAAAAAATAATGAATAATAACTTTAACAGCAAATACGAGTAGGTATTAATCTATTACAGTAGATGAATTTTAATTATTTAATCATGAATGTGTATGTCTTTAGTAAAATGCTCGAAATTTTTCAATTTTTTATTTTTACTTTTTATTATTAGTATCTTTTGTTTGCTATTAATTGACCACTACTGCTACATATACTCGTTAAAAACCGCCCTTTTAAGTATATATTGGTTCATTAGTGTTTATCATTCTGGGGCTACACACACACACATAAACACTTCGTTTTTTTATCGTTTTTCTTGGTTTTACCTTTTGCGGATGGCACGTTTGAATGCCATAAATTTCAATGCTTTTCACAAGATCGACTGGTCTGATTTTGCTTAGCCGATTGTCTTTTCTTTTTTGAAAAAATAATGAAACAAAGAAAAATGTCTGATAATTTGGATAAGAAACAATAGATTCAGTTAAAGGCATAAGTGATTTTTTGCTATTTCAAACGTTCGTTCACATCTACATGACGTTTTGCATTTTTGACAGAAACTTAATCTCATAGATTGGATGTAATGTAATTTAATGGGATTTATAGATAACATTTCTTGTGAAAGCCTTTTCAAGAATTTTTTGTCGACCTGAACCACAAACATTATTGTTAATTCAATTTATTCAAAACTCTGCATACATATTTTGATAACCACCGATTAACCAAAAAATTAATCATCATATCAAATTAATTGAAGTTGAATAATCTCTATCTTCTGCAACGAAAAAAAAAAAAAATTTAACCTCAATTCGAGTTCGGCGAGTCCATAAAATAGTTTCTCTTAAAATTTAATTTGAGACGTTTGGAATTGTTATGGAAATTGGGTTGGAAAATTAATGAGATTTTTGATGTTATCAGTATAGTAGTGGTGGAGTAAGTAAAGTGGAGAGTGGAGTGGTTCGGATTGCATACATGTAAGTATAAATTTATGGCATAATTCCAGGAACCAAAATGGAAAATTCCAATGTTGATTAAAAAATTTACAGATTAATTAAGCAGCAATGAGAAAAACTTGTATATGTGAAAATTAAAACAAAAGAAGAAGGAAACGGAGAATAAATAATAAATTTAGCGAAGTGATAATGAAATAAGTAATTCAAGATATAAAATAAAGGAATTACAACTGTTTCTTATCAAGTAAAAAAAAATCCCAAAAACCTTGATCTAGTTGCCACAATTTTTGTAAATAAACCAATCTAAAAATAAGTAAATAAATGAACATTTCATAGTACAATCGCGTGTATATACGCTAAAGTAGTTGTCGATAAAACAAAACATTCCCTCGCGCTCCATCCTCAAACCCTTCTTTCTCTTAGTAAGTACTCTACATAACAAATGAAAGCACGAAAACTTTAAATTGGAAAATTAAAAATAATAATGCAAATTTAAAGTGTATAATTAGCAGTTTCGCATTAATTTTAATTAAAACAACGACACAGCAAAAAAATATTAAAAAATTATATATATAGGAAAACGAAGACGTAGATAAAGTGAATAGATAGGCAACCCTTTTAGTGTTATCAGTAGTGCAGCAACAGTAGTAGTAGGTAAAGGAAAATAATAGTATATTTATTATCATTTTCTAGAAAATTATAATTAATTACATAATTTATGGTCTTGTTTTTAATTATACATATATGTTTGTGTGTGTGTGTATATATGTGCAATGCATAAATAAGCTTTTGTTTTGATAGCTTTATATATTATATGGAAAATCCATAATAGTTATAAGTAGAATCGTAATAGAAACTTCAAAAGACGCGCGTCTTTTGAATGCTGCTATCGCTAACTTCACATAAATTAACCCCCCCCCCCCCATGTGAACCATACTCTAAAAATTTGATAAGAAATTAAATCTGAAAAAATCCACGTTTTTTTTTAAATTTACTGCAATTGCAGCCTGCGAAATTCTACAATTTTTCTGTCAGCTGGTCGATAGATCCGATTTCTCATCATAAAAAAAACAGTTTTTTCACACACGACCACCATAAAAAAATTGCCGATTTTTTACCTTCATTCAACATTCTTTCTTTTAATTTTAATTAATTGTTAAGAATTTTTATTTTATTTTGTTTTAACGCGCAATTATTTTTAATTCACTTTGTTAGCGCAGAGTAAATTAAACTGTGATCAAAGACAGTGAGAGAACGAGATGTTCGATTGAATAGAAAATATCAGCTGTTTCTACTTTACTCTAATAGGGGATAGATGGGTCTATAAATGGGGATGATGACGATGAAAGAAAACCAAACGCAAATGACGGCGGAGGCAATAAAGATATTATTGCCGACCTCCCTGATTTTATACTATAATGGCGTGATACTGTTACTTCAGTTATTTCTTGTTGCGTTGGTTGTATAATAATATACACACACAGACAATATAAAGTTTTAACAAGTTTCTATGGTGGTAGGACTAGTAAACTAAAACTAAACTAAACTAACAGGTGGTGCAATCGATGACGAGACAAAAGAGAGAGAGAGAGAGAGAGATAAAAATAAAGAAGACTAGTAGAGAAAATAATAATCTCTGGTTCTCTCTCACTCTACTCCACCTGACACGCTTGAAAAGGCCTTTAGGGGACAGAAAACTTCATACATCTGTCTTTATAGATAGAGAGACCATGATGGATGTGGAAAGTTTATAATAATGTATAAATACATATATGTCTGCGTGTTTATGTATTGCTTATTGCATAATAATAATATTTATTGAATCTAATAAATCTATTACATATATGTAATAGATGTATATTATATGGGAAATTTAAAAAATGACAGCAGTCATTATTTCAAATTTGAAATTTCCATTTTTTGAAGAAAAGAAAATATTCAACGAAAAAATTTAATATAAAATTTTATTAAATTTTCAACAATTTTCTTCTCTTGCATCAATTTCACGCCTTGTCTTTTAATTTTTTTTTTCTCTACATAGAGAGGAGATAAAAAGAAGAAAAAAAAAGCGAAAAATGTAATAATTCCATTTTCCCGCTCTCCATTTTTATCGAATTATATGTGAATGTGTGTGTGTGCGTATAGTGCTATTTTCTTGTTTTTTATTTTATTTATTTTTTTCATTTTTCGTCTTCTTATGCTTTTTTATCCTGTTTTATTTTGTTCATATGTTTAAATGTCTTTTTTTTCAGGAAAAGATAATATTTTTAATGGATATTTTATTGCCTTATATCAAAATTCGCAACGTTGCCGGATCACTCTTTTAATTTTCTAATTAAAAATTTGATTTTTTATCAATTCCCTTCGTTCAACTTAACAAAACCAAACAAACACACACACTTTCATTTACTTTATCTGCCCTATCTCTATCCGCCCTCACGCCGCTTCACCCTTCATCTATTCGGCAAATGAAACAAATTATGTACGCAAATTTCATTATTCAAATCCCTTTGGAAATTTATTTCGAATTTTACTTTAGGAATTGCAAATAGCAATCAAGAGAGAGAGAGAGAGAGAAAATATATGTATGTACATAGGTACCTCTCTATGTGTATGTGTATATGTATAAAATAGAATCTCTCTTTTTAGCGGAGAGAAAATAATAAAAATACTAGGGTGTTAGGGGCTCGGGTGATAAAGAAAGAAAATGTTTTTCCATAAGATAGAAAAGGAGAGAGGGTGTGTTAGTATGTTTTTTAGTATCTTTCTTTTCGTTTTCGAATTTATTTATTTATTTATTTGTTCGAAAGTGCAGTTTTTTCATTAAATAATAATTTTCTAAAGGAATTTAATTGGAATTCTTCTTCTCCTTTCTTATCATCTATTCCTTTTTCTTCTTCTTCCTATTTTGTATCACTTATTTATTGAATTATAATCAGAAATTGTAACAACATTCTTCAATAATGATGATAGTGATAGTAATAATAGATTTTTGATTTGATTAGTGGCCACACTTGATTGATAATCATAGAAAAAATTTCCACTATTCGAATTAATAATATAGGAAAAAAAATTGATTTTACGTAATAATTACTTATCTACATACATACATACACTTATTTATGATCTAATATTAAACTAACAGACCAGAACAAAATAATAACAAACATAAATCAATTATTGAGAAAATGATAATATAAAATATTGTTGTATTGGATCACGTAATGAATTAATAATAATAAAACTATTATTATTATTATTATTACAAATTTAACAATTTACATTTCCACATTTTGTAGTTGTAACAAATATTACTTACTTATTTATGAACATCTTATTATTATTTATAACAATTTACAAGCATTAGTTTCTCCACGAAATTGCTGTTGCAACTTAATTTAATATATTTCTTATAATCTCGTTCGCGATGGCATGGGGTTCAGTATCTGATTTAGATGATTAAGTTTACAATTTAAAAATTTTAATAGCGCACATGATATTGAAGACCAATCGCGATCGATCGATTGATCAGCACAGAATCGTATTCAAGATTCGTTTCAACTTTAATTATACGTATAGTGAAGAGCTATTGTGTATTGTACATATATATGATCGTGGAATGGCAAAAGAAGGATTTCTTAAAATCCGTCCCTGGACAGAACGATTATTTATTACATGAGAAGTAAATTGCACGAAGAAGAAACAACAAACTGGACAGGTGCACACAAATACAGATTAACAACTAAAACAAAACGATTCTTAATAGCATAGCTCTTAATTAAAAACACAAAAATAAAAAAAATAATAATAATAAAGAAGAGGTATAGAAGAACAGATAGATAGAACAACGAAAGAAGAAAAATGTTTACTATATAATTACTAAAAGTCCATCAAGCTATAATAATAATAACAGTAATAGATTAATTGTGTCTTTTTTTTTTTTTTTTAGGGTGGGGAAATTATTAGTTTGATGAAGAAATAATGTAATATAATTCATATGTACGTACATACATATTTTGTTTGTTTGTTTTTTTTTTCGTTAAAGAACCATTCTAATTTTGTTGTTTAACAATTTGGAAAGTGGATAATTTTACGTTCTATTTAATTAAATTATTATTATTAAATTTATGACGTGCACGTATAGTCCAACTAGTACTTACTTACTTTATAATATTAAAACCATAAAATGTATATTTTCCAATAAAAATTCATAGCCACAGCAGTAGTGAAAAACTAAAATAAATATATAGAGCAGCAATAAAATTAATTCTATTTAAAATTCGGTCGTAATTTCCTTTTTATCCCCCAACGAAATATTTTAATTAAACCTCTCCCTCCTTTCGACCATCTAGCCCTATACTACTACCATCCCTTTTTTCTATCTCACTCGTACACACACTCAACACACACACAAAAGAAAGAAAATCTAATTTGGCTCAACAAAATCATGGTTTAAAACGATTTTCTCCATCGTCGTAATATTTCCACGCGACCCAGTTTCCTCTCTTTCTCTCTATCTGTCTCTTTCTATCTTTTTCCATATTACATATATATATGTATATGTATTATATGTAGATATATATTGGATGAATTTTCCATCCTTTTCTATCTTGATTATCTATTCGTTTCTTCCATCTTGTTTTTCTTCTACGTCATCATCATCATCATCATCATCATAGTCTTCATCTTCTTTTTCTTCATATTGTTCTTCTTCGTTTTTCGTCGTAACTTTATCTTAAAATTTAAAATTATTATGAAATTCACATTCAATTTATACGTAAATGGGACGTAATGGAATTTTTAGACTGTTCAAATAAAATACGTATATCAAAAATCGTATTTGTATGTAAAATAACATTTCTGTCGATTGAAGTATATTCTTCGAAAAAAGAAACTCTACAGTGCAAGTATGAAAAGTAAAGTTAAATTTTGTAAAAAAAATTTGTTGGGATTGAGGTTAGAGGTGGGTTGATTGGGTGATTATGGGTAAATAATCGATTATTGTCGATTATTGTAGAAAATCTAAATATAAGTGAGACAATTGAGACAATTTGAAACAAATGAAAATTGATGCTGGTAGTAATTAGAATAAAATTCAATTCCATAATGTCTTCCAACAGGTTATGTGTCTTATCTTCTCCAGTTATTATTAGCTGATGTGCTACATGAACCGTTGTAAATTCAGCTACAAATATCATTTGTCTTTTTCACAAACAAAATACATACTTCTCATATTACAATACTAACCCCTCAAACTGTTATTTTTCAACAATTTTATAGGCCATCGATTCTATTTCTTTTTTCTCCTGTGAAGAAGAAATTCAGGGTGAGAAATGAACAGACGAAGAGGTTGATTTTGGTTGTTGGATGACCTCATTGCGATTTCCTTGCTCTTTTCTACGTATAGTTGAGGAGGGTTGTTGCAAAAGGAATTTCTCTATATTGGAATAAATATAGGGAGGGAAGATCACTATGGCGATGTCGATGATGATTATGGTGGTAGCAGTAAATGGGGTGAGAAAATTCTCTAACAAAAAATATTCGTCCTTGTAGAAAATTCAGTGGGAAGTTTTTATATTTTTATCTATCTTTTTATTCAGTTAATTCAAATAGCATTTTGCTATTTTTCTTTTTTTTTTTGCTGTTTGAAATTAGTTATAGAACTTCGATGAAGAGAGAAATAAATTAGCAAACAAATAAAATCAAAGAAAAGAGAAAAAAAAAAACGTAACAAAATTTCATTTTAAATTGCAAAAAGTAAAGTTTCGTTAGAAACGAAATAAAATTAAATAAAACAAGAAAAAAAAAAAGAAAAAGAAAAAAATTGCATTAAAACCAATAAACCTGATTTGCACCGAAAACCCATTAAAATTACAAGAACGAATCCATTAAAAAATTCAAATTAAAAATCCATAAATGGATTTTATTAGATTTTAAATGGAGAGCCAAGGAATAACTAACTGTTCAGTTTCAAGAAGAGTAGATGAAGAAGAAGAGAAGTATTTTAATTGTACATAGATTAAAAAGTCATTAAATTAGTGTGCGTGAGTAATAAAATTGAAAATATTCTTGATTAGTTTTTTGTTCGATTTTTTCTTTTTTTTATGTAATTTTGTTAATGTGATTATTTCTCGTTGTTGCTGCTTTTTTATTTGGATTTTTTGGCTCGAGTTATTTATTACTGGAATACAATTAGTACGGTGCCCAGTTGCCAGAATGCACTCTCAGTTGTTTGACACAAATCTCTAGAGATTAAAAATTCTAACAATAAAAAGCACAGGACAAACAAAGCCACGAGCAACATCAGACTTATCGATTTCAAATACAAAAAAGAAAAAAAAAATGGAATGGCATAAATTGCCGTCCATTTCGTGAAATTTCGAATTTAATAAGCTGCAGGGTGGGCTCGTTCATCTCCTGCATTCCACTGTGCATATCACACACACACACACACAAGCTTGTATATTATCTGGAGTTTTTTGCTGACAGGTTGTCCGTATACCTGGACATAGATATCACATTCTGTTTAAGCGAAACAAGAAAATAATCGTTTATTATTATTAGTACGATTTTTCATTAAAATGAGTTTTCATGCAGATACGAATTCAAATCGGATAGGAAATGAATGTTGAAATGTAAGAGATCTACAGATTCCCATCTGTAAATGTAAATGAATCGCATCTGTGAATCCTCCCAAGATTTTTACTGGAAAATTCCTCTCATTCCAGCTTAAGGCGAGAAAATAAAACAAAAAAAAAATAAAGGCCTCATTAAAGATCTAATCAATCAAAAAGAATTATTTCTCAATTAATTTTGTATTAACCAAAACACAATCCCACGAAACGAATAATAACATGAAGAAGAATAACAAGGTGCAACAAAGAACACAGCCAAGAAAAAAAAAATAACAAAATTAACTAACTCACTAAAAAAAAAAAAAAGAATCAAAGACATAAATCATTTCTTTCTTATGCCATTAATTAAACTCTATCCTTCCCTTTTTGCCTCTACCTCTTTCTTTAAAAGAAAAAATCGGCTTATCTATATATACAAAATTATTGTTATTAGAACCATCTAACCAATAATCATGATTCTTCTTTGTCTTTTTTTATCTTCTTCTTCTTCTCCTTCATCTTCTTCTGTCTGTCTGTCTGAGTGTGTGAGAGTAATTATTATCGTCCAACGAAATCTTCTTTTGTCCACTAAAAGCTATAACTATTTGTTTAGAACTTTTATATTAAAATATTAGAGTAACCTCAAATTTCTAGCGCTATCTAAAAAATGATGTGGACGTAAACTCAAGTATTGACTGGTTCTATTTTCCTTTCTCTTTTCCTCGTATTTTCCGCCTTGTTTCCTACAGCAGTTTTATTAAAATGTTTAGTGTGAATTCCACACAGGCATAAAGAAAAACCAACGGAATCCATTGTCAGGATTCCGTTCACACAAGGGGGTTTGAGTTGAGAGAGTTGGTTCAGTTCAGTTGGATTATTAGAGGGGCTTTACTCCTTTCATCCCTATTGTCGACGAAAATGTTGAAGAAACGCTCCAGGGCGATGAGGGTGAGTAAGCAAACCGAGCGACGGAACGAAATGGTTGTTGGCACGCGACCGTTTTCACCACTTTGTACGATTTAGGTCGACCTTGCATTTGTACCATAGCCTGCCTTAACTTTTTGATTCGAACATACATATATATATAGCACAAAAATAAACATGGTGTAACTTAAAGCTCCATTCACATATGGTGATGGTGAGTGATAATCTTGTAAAGTTTTCCATTCCATTTGGCAGTTTGATAGACGTTTGAATTAGTCGTGAAAAACGATTCATAAACACTTCACATGATGAAGTTTTCATTCATTCCATTCGTTCATTGAAAGTGTACTGTGTGTTGAAAGTCTTTCTACAAACACACGATGAGAGAGCTGTTGTTATTGATGGTGATATTACACAAATTAACACACGTTGATCGTGTACGATCCCGCTCTCGACAAACAACATCATGGTAAGTATTCATCTATCCATCCATGTATCCGCACATACACACAGTTGGTGCAATAAATCCAACACAATCCTATTGGATTGGAATGGAGTATGTGTGTGTGTGTGTGTGTGTGTGTTTGCGTGTGTATGTTTGTAGTATGGATCAGCTTAAATGGCAAACGATTGACATTTTCACGCTACGCAATAATTTTTTTTTTTTTTGAGTAGGTCGCGTGCCGATAGTTGAGCTGGCACGCGACACCTGATTTGATAGATGACCATTCTGTCTTCATGTCAGCATTTTCAGCTATACGAAACTTATTTTAGATAGACCAAAAAGGAAGACTGCAGATAAGTAAGTTACATTCACTTTCGCTTCTTTCTTTCAACACCGTATAACGGATGGCCAGTCGATTGTGCTTTATCTGTTTGCCCTTAACCTCAACCACTATGTCTGTACTTTATATAAAAAAATTCACTTCAGCAGAGAGAACAGACGTCTCTTTTATCCCATCATCATCATCTACTTTACTATTTTGTCGGGAAAGAGAAACTGTAAAAGAGTCAAAAGGACGGGCAGGCGAACGAACAGCCAGAAGGGAATAGTGGTGGAATGTGAGTTGCATGGTAAGAGTTGAGTAAAAAGCAGGACTCGCTTCGATTATATCACGTCAACTCGAAACCCCGGGACCCTGAGACATTAATCCCCCCGGTCGTCGTCGTCGTCATCAACAGCAACGTGGACCACCTGTTTGCTTATTTGAAAATAGCAAAAAAAAATCGACTGGGATAGAAATGGGCTTGAAACATGAAAAGTTCACTGGAAGTTGATAAATTAACTGAAAAGTACCTATAAACCCGGTTTGTATGGTAAAAACATATCATACGTGAAAGAATCAATGGAATTCTCACTGGAGTAGTAGTTGGCTTGCTTCTATTTCTATAGTGCCATCCGCACGAAGTTGAATTAAACTTTATTCTAATGAATGTTTTAATTATTAATATGCAATTTGCATTAAAAAAAAAGCGGGAAGAAAAATCCACGTGCACATAACATAGTTCACATCATCCATCATATATGAATTTTAATTCTAATTAAAATGCAAATTTACTTCTAAAATTATTATGCTAAAATATCTTTTGCTATTTAACATACGAGAGAGCATCAGATATGACAGGGGAGTTTCCTTTATATAATTATAAAAATTGAGAACATAAGATAACTTTGCTTAGCAAATTATTAGAAATTACATGATTCAATTGAGGAAAAATGGTCAATATACGAAATTAACCTCAACTTTCAAGCCAAAATTGAAATTTATTTCAAACACTTACGAAAACTAACGAACCATTTCATGATGGTAAAGATCTACTTCGGCCAATTTCAACATTAAACAAGAATAACAAAAATCACCACGGGAAAGAAAAAGGATTAGAAAAATAAGAAAAATCGAAAGGCAGAAGTCGAAAAAGAAGGGAACGAGAATAATTAGATGAAAATATAAAATTTAAGTGTGCAATTAGTAGATCAAAAAGTAGATTATCGTTCTTCAAATTAAAGTGAACGCAATATTAAAATTTTAATTAAAAATATTCGGTTTGAATTAAAAGTTTCAACAACAGATTGAGAAATGCACGGAAATTCGAAGTTTGTTCTCGACAGAACCAAGTTACGATGTACTGTACATTTGTTACCACAAAACAATTTGGCAACAAGGCAGAACTAAAACTGGCGGTATGTGTCGATCGATAGATCGATATGATTAGTTCAGTTCAGTTGTGGATAAATGAATTCTCCATAACACACTTTATCTCCGTTTTTTTTTTTTTTTTGCTTCTTTTACTTTCCAAAATCGAATATATTCATTCGATTATTAAAGCAGAGTTATTGCTTTCCATTTGTTATGTTTCGTAAATTATTCTAGCCATTTTCCAAACGGCGCACATTGAAAATAAAGCAGAAGCAAGAAAAAATAAAATGCTGTTCGTTATTTCGATCTAGTTAAAATTGCTCGAAGCAATTTGCTCACGTCAATTTTCAACTCAAATACAATAAATAATCGAAAAAATACTGACGCGACGCATTGGACACCAACCAACGTCGTAAATAATGAAAAATTTTCATTTGTAGTATTATTGACCGTTTATCTGATGAATATACATTTTTGGTGATAACCTTCAGGCCACACTTTATGTTACATATCCTATAGCATCATCCTCGAATTGTAATTGAACAATGAATCTAACCACTCGATTCAATGTGCCATTTTTATCTAAAGCGAATTTAGATAAAAATCTTTATCTTTGCGATTAATTAGCGCGAAGTTCCAACGCACCACCAAACGGTCGCGCGACTCTTGACTTCAATGTATCAGATTACTTCTTTTTTTTAACGTTCCGTTGATTTAATTAATGTTTTCTATTCGAATATATTCATTGTAATTTATCCTTAATTTTACTTCTTAGAAATTAATAAATTTTAACCTCTCAAAAACCAAATATAATTTAACTTATACAGAATTTTAACATATTTCGCGTTTCGTGCTAGAAAACTTGATTAATGATGGCTAATGTTGTTTTACTTATTTCTTCTCCGCCCCCGTTTCCTCTTCGGAGTAGTTTCTAGCCTTCCCCATTCCACTTCCTAATTCCTTAATTTCTTTTTCCAGAATAACAATAGCCCCAGTATTATAAATATTGATTTATTTAAAACTGTTATTCTTTTATTCAATTACGTCATTCTATTTTAATTTTCAATTTATTCGAATGTTTATTGAATAAAAATGTAATAAATAAATGAATGTTAAAACGAATTGAAAATACATAATTCAAATTTATTCAGCCATTTTAAAAATCCTCAAATTATAAAAACAAATGATCCATTTCAAACAAGAACTCCTTGATTGATGAATAACTTTGTAAAACGTTCGGCTTTTTTTTTGTTCTTGTTTTGGTTCCTTCTAAGTCTTTGTTAGGACTTGTTACAGTGTAGAACATATTTTTTTGTTTTGTTATTTTAAGAATTAAGTTGAGTCTTTAGCGAAACTACGAGAATGCATGGCTAGTCTTTGATTATTATTGTTTAAACTCAGCTTTAGATTCCTCCATACAACTTTTCAATTATTTAAAAGCTCATTGTTTCTCATAGTTCGGTCTTATCATAAGACTTCGACTTAATTAATCATCCGTTTAAAGTAGTCGCAAAACAAGTCCAGTAGTTATCTATTAAATTAACAAAATTCTATAGTACAGACGTAAACCCATTATGTTTGAATATAAATAATAATTTCTCGGTTTTAGTTATAATATTCGTTTTCTATTTTGTCTTTGATAATATCTTTCTTTTCGTCTTCTGCTGCTTCTTCTTCTCTTTCGTTCTTCTAAAGGCATTGTGTTTTTTATAAGAAAGATTTCTGAGAAATAATAGAAATGCATTTATTTATTGTATCAGAAATTGGCTAGCTAACTAGCTAGCTGACTGCCCGACTAGCTGGACAGGCTGGCATAAGAAATTAAATGCAAACGGTATAAATCAATAAGTTTTGTGTTGCTTAAAATGCTTTTTCGTGGTGACACACGTAAATACACATTGTTCAAACAGTGGCGTGTAACTATCACAACAATTAACGTAACGTGTTACGTCAATGAAATGTAAAGACAAAAACGATTGGCATTTAATTTATGTCTCTTTAATCGTTTTTGATATTTTGTTGTCATTGTTTGAGAATCTACACAAAATTCTTCAAATTTTCCACATTCAGCATTTCATTGCAAACATTCCGCTGCACTCGAAAAAGAAGAAAATTGTGTGTGTGTGTGTGTGTGTGTTTTTTCTTTTATTGCAAAATGCAGTGCCGGTGGTGTGCCACTGCAATCTGTACATATAAAATTGTATCAATGCTAAAAATCTTTCTTTAAAAAGGCAAATAAAAAACAAACATACTTTATTGGCAAAGACATACACAAATTGTCGGTTGTTATCTGATTGAGGTCCATTACTGATAAATCTCTCTTTGTCTCTCTATCTCTCTCTGTTACTTGTAAAATTTACTAGTTAGTGAAAACACAAAAGAGTAGCTGCAGCTTATTGTGTTTTACCATTTTAAAAGTCGAAGAATTTATCGTTTTTCCCATAGAAATGAAACCAGTCTGCAGTTAGAAGAACTTTTGAAACGTACCTTGTATGTTTCAGTTCACTTAAGTTTAATCGGTTGTGAAGAAAAACCGGTGTTTTTCACACATACCCTTCGCAAACTTTTTGCAATAGATTAAATTAAGTTGATTGGTGCATTGGGTGATAATGGCACGAAGTAATACCACATACGACAACCTACACCTTTAACCATTGACCAGATGTTTATTAGTACACCCTGTATATTCAAGTCAATTTAGAGCTTATCAACTGTACTGGTATGGTCCACTAAACCAAACATATACAATACAGATACAGCAGACAGATAGACAGACAGACAGATTGTTTATTATTTATTTAAAATATTTTGCAATTACTTTGTAAGGAAAATAAATAAGTACTACATATTTTACTGAAGGTAATACATATAATAAATCACAGTAGTAATTGACTGTCCATCGCATAACTAACTTATAAATTTTCTTTTCGTTTTCTTTTCTTTTTTTTTTGCTTTGTGGAACAGCAACAATGTATAATATTTACCATACACGAAATTTCTTTTTAAATTATTTGAAAAATTCATTCTTCACATTGGTTCATTGACATTTTTTTTTTCGTAACTTATTTTAGAGTGTTAAGAGGAATAGTATTGTACTCACTCAATTTATATATAAAGTGGATGTTGAACTCGTTTAAATATAAAGCAACGTTGCCGATTTATAATTTCATAATCATTGAGCAATTAACCGACAAATATATGTACACATACATATACATATAATTAAAAATTTTAATTAAACAGTTTTGTTAATTGAATAAAATTATTGTGCAATAAGAGAGGCATTAATTGACCAATTAAAATTAATTCATTCAAATCAATTTAGAATTTATTTAAACAAATGTTGCAGAAAGTAGAATTTACATTAATTCGTTTTTTTTACTACTGCCACTATTATTCGCAATTTTCATTAAAGCAGTAATTAATTGTAAAACCGGCACATTTTTATGCAAAAACATGTTCGGCAAATACGAATTTTTATTCTAATACTTTCAACAAGATATAGAGATAATTACGTATTTAAACAGTAAAGTGCACACGAACTGGTAATCAAACTATTCTCTTATCTATGTATCTATGTATAATAAGATTTACTGCTGAGCTAGTAGTTTAGGATATACTAAAAATTTGCAGTGTCCTTATTACAAAAAAATACAAAAAGAGTGTACAGTAAAAGTTCTTTCATAAGAGAACTCAGGTTTTAAAATAGGGTTCTACTGCGAAAAGAATTTTCGGCATCTTGCTAGGTTTTACTTGTCTAGTAGACTGAACTGTCAGTGACCACTAGTGCGAGCTTTCACTGTATTAGCAAATCGTGACTATGAGTTTATGCCAGATTGAACTGGAACCACTTAAACTACAAAACGGAAACAAACAAAGTAATAATAGTAACAATAATAATGATAAATATGTATGTAGGTATATAAATAATTTTTTGGGAACATTTCGAATGCGGAACTTAAAATAAATTTAAATAAAGATGTAAATAGATGACGTCACGGAAATTCTCCAACAAAAAAAGACAATTATTATTAAAAATTTTTAATTTTATCTTTTTTCAAGATGTTTTTAATAAAATTGTCGATTTTTTCTTATTTTACCTCTGAAAAATTTCAATTTAATATCTAGGAGTTAAGAATTTATCCTTTTCTATTTAAATAAAAAAATATACAGTGTTTTCCAATAAGTTTTTTTTGGGTGCAAAGCCAATTTTATACAATACAAATTTATTATCATGTTTGAATAATAATTCTTGTTGTAATACTACATACAAATTCAATTTTCGATCGATAATCGAATAATAATTCAATTCAATAATTATTATTAGTACATGCAAACCTTGTCTGACAAGAAATACACAATAATAATTCAGGGCAAGAATCTTTTTTTTTGCAAAAAGCAACCAAACAGACAAAGGAGAAAATGTTTGTTATTAAGATTCTTTTTCAAGCTCGTTAAATTGAAAATAAATTTCAATTGTTTGTGTAATAAATTTTTATAATAATAAATGGGAGGGATGTTTTTTTTTCTTTAAATTAAAATAAATAAGGACATTACATTAAATTTGTGAAAGTAATATCAAGTTTAGATATAAATCTTGATAATATGTATGTTTACATTATTATTTATTGCTTAATAAGAAAGAAAATATGTACCAATTGTACCATTTGATATCTAATAGAATGTGTTGTATGGGTACAATGAGAAGGTTTTTATTTAAGACTGAGCTAAAATTTCAGTTAAGAAATGTAATTGGAACAAATTCATCCCCGAAAACAAGGCGCATAAATCAATTTACTATAAGAAAATTAAAAAATAGAAGGAAAAAAATACCACAATAAAAATGATTACTAAATCTTAATAATAAACGTCCAAGGTGCCTGAATACTAAATAAAAAAAAAAAAAGAAAGAAGAAACAAGAAAAAAATAAGGAAAAAGGCATCAGATGAAAAAATATGATATCCTAATATAAAAAGGTTCAAGCCGACATTTTGGGTGCTGGCTGGACATAAATCCTTGTCTGAATATAAAAAAAAGAATTGAAAGAAAAATGAGCAAGAAATGAAAATAAAATGAAAAAGAACCAACCACTCCCCACCACCAATTCAAATAACTGGAAAATATACTGGTATGGCAAAGGGAACTTATGGATATGTTTATATATATGTATATATGATATCAATGGTGTTTTTGTGTATATGTGGAAAATTCTTGTAACGGATATGAGAAACTCTGGATTTTAAAAAGGGAAAAGAGTGTTAAGGTTGGTTTAGATTTTTTCAATTTAGTGCGGTGGAAGCTTGTGTTTTTATATGTATTTCTTTTGGAAAGGGTAGTAAACCTTTTTCTTTTTTTTTTTTGAATATAAATCAACAGATTTATTGGTTTAAATGTTGCAACACTGAGATTTAGCGACATTGCCATATTCATCATAAAATATCATTCGATTTTTAATTGTTTATTTATAATGTTCGTATGACCTAGTGCACTTTAATTTAACCTTTTATCATTACATAAACCATTTCATTTTTTTTTAATTTTATTCGTTAAAAGTAAAAAGCTTTAAGATTATTTTTAATTATTATAATTTACTATCTATTTTTTTATGTATAGGTATAAGTATGTATTTATCATGGTAATTTTTCAGATAAACCGAAGGGAATAATAATTTATGGCTCGTCGACTTTCTGTGCGATATTATTAAAGTACATAAAGTACAAAACAGGTTCCACGATACAATATTACTTACTTAGTTAGTTAGCTATCAGGTTAATGATCCTGTTCAGGTTGTACTGAAGACACATTTTGTATAAATAGATAGGACTTGGTAGCCTTAAAATTATATTATGAAAGTGAATTAAAATTTCATATTGCGGATTTGACCTCAAAAAATCATTCATTACAAGCCAGTATACTTGCAGAAAACAATTTAAAAAAAAGAGGGAAACTTTTCAATTGGAATCATTGAAAAAGTTTTTCATTCAAACTGATTTAATTCTAAAGTAAAAATAATCGTATTTCTTCTTTGGAAAAAAATTTAAAATTTAAAATTGATATTAATAAATGCGAAATACGTCGTCGTCCTCGTCCATACTGCTCTTCCTCCTTCCACCTTCCACTACCCTCGCGCTCTACAACTAAATTCCATATGTATGTAAATCATACAACGAAAAAATGAATATTTAAATAATAATAATGCTGTAGTAGTAGAAGTAGAAGAGCGCTACACGAAAATATTATATATTACATATTTATAATATGAAATTCTGTTTGAGTGAGATAAGGGTGAGAAAGAGGGAGAGATAATATACATTTAACAACGAGTTAAAATGGGATCTTCTTCCTTTTTTTTCTGTGAAAAAGATCAAAGACAAACTGCAAAAAGAAGGGAGAAAAAAGTTAAAATACATTTTTGCAATCATAATAGAAATGATATTAGAAAATAAATTGCCTGTGCTGCACTTTTCTTTTTATTATTATCGAAATGATTGAAATTGAAAAATAAAATGAAAAAGTCATACGTAGTACATATAAAAGATGCAAAATAAATTATAGCCATTAGAATATCAGTATATGCAAAATATATGTCGTTAGAGAAGATATTGAATTTTAAACTATTACACCACTTCACCTACATACTTTCTAATATAAAATTTATTATTGTATACCTAGCTAAATGTTGTCGTCGCGTCGACGTAGGCAATACTCAAATAGATATCGATAAAGAATACGCATACGTCGAAGTTGATTGATAAAAATCTACGTAACTGATGGAGATATCAGTATGGTATGGTATTTGAGATTCTATAAACAGTTAAATAGTGTAATTTTCTAGGAAAATCAGTGCCATTTGAAAAAAGTTTCATTTCATATTCTAAACAGGCATAACTTTCATATTACAGTTTTATTCATCATATTGACAGCAATACGCACACATATGACCTTTCAATTTTTGAGATTTAAATAAATGTCCATTAAATTATTTAAACGTTTTTCATGAATATCAAATTTCACAAAATTTCTTTTTGGATTATATTCCCAAAGTTATTTTTGCGTTAATGGGTTCGCTTCTCATCTAGTGATTAATAGACATTTTTTTAAGTTTTACAGTTATTCTTATTATTACCATTTCATTATTGGCTAGATATGGAAACTTATCAAAATTAACAAAGTAGCAAAACTATTAACATATTTATGTAGGATTGCTAAAAAAACCGGCAACAAAAAAAAGCTGCTAAAAGCTGTGACACACCGACCGGTTCAGATCGACCACATCGATGGAAAGCAGAATGCAAGTGCCCTGCTATCACTGAAAGAATAGAAACAGCAGACAGTGCAGGTGCAACAGACGCAACTCCCGTCCTATTGCAAGTAACTGATTGATAATTATTATTATAAAATAACGTCTCTTTGAGAAAAAATGGAACTTGAATTTAAATAACTGATTGATATTCGTATTGGTTCATGCCGAATCCAGTGTGTCAAGACCTTAATGAAATAATATAGCGAATAATTTTGAAGAAAAAAAACTTTCCAACAATAAAACGTGTTTACTTGATTAATTTGATCATATTTTATTAAAGAATTTTTTTTTATTCATTCGGATAGTATAATAGAATATCTTCTTTGATTAATGATTCTATTAATGATGTGTATTATATTGGTATGGGTAGGGATAATATCGATTTCTTTTCTGAACTAAAATTCCAATAAATAAATTAACAAAATGGAAGCTATGTAATAGAAAATGAATAACCAAAAAAAAAAACAAAATCGAATAAAATAATTCAATTGAGTGGCACTATTTATGATTCCTAAAAAGGCTTGCAAAATTTTTATATTTATTGGGATTTTTTTTTAACTTCATTCGAAATACTCTCCCTATATTAAAGGTTATATTATTGAAATGGGTATATTTTTATAGCAACAACAACACAGTGTATAAAATAACATCATAGTAGTAGTTAATGTACTTTTATTTGATCTCGTATTGAATACATATCGAAATGTTCGAACTCTCTTATTATTGGCAATTTTTACAATTTTTATCATAAAAATATTTTTATGTATGAAATGGACCTTCTCCCACACGCACACACACACACATACACACTGTGGGATAGCCATCATATCATAAATGTTTAGTACCACGATGTACTTAAGGGTGACGAATGTTGTTGTTCGACAACCATCAGGAGAGAGGCAGAAAGTTTTTGAATAAAATTTTATTTCAGATCATATCAATAAATAAATACTATATAGAAACACATTAGGAATATATCAATAAAAGTGTGTAGATGAACAAAATGGCTTCTGGAACAAACGATCGTATGGGTTTTCATAAGAGCTGCAAAAAATGTTAACAAGCTTCAGTGGCTGTTGCTAATAAGCTTTTTTTGGGTCCAGAATCTGTCATGTATATCTAATGTACATGCCACTAAAAACAGGAAAATAGATATAAATGATGTATTATTGAGAGTAGAATCAAATACATTCGATTGCCTGTTTAATTAAATTAAAAATCAACAGAAAGAAAAAAAAAATAAAAAGTACTTATGTAAAATGGATTGTAGATCAAATGTAGAACTTATTAAGCCAAGATATTTTAGAGCATAAAATCCACTTTTATAAGTTTAGGCATCATTCCAACATGGCGGCTTTCGTTCTAGAATCTGTTTTGTGCCTCTACTACACGAGGAATTTGATTATTATTGGTTATATATTTTTGGAACTTCGACCTACGTTAATTTGAATATTAATTTATAAATAAATTTTAATTTAATTATTTTTCAACAGAATCTAATCTTATTTATATGAATATGTATTATATTATTATTACTATTATATTATAAGAGTATGTAGTTTGAATCGAATTTAAGACCTCGAAAATAAACTAGGCAAGCAAAAGCAAGTAAGCGAGCGACCCCATAAAGATAAAACAAGTTTCCGAAACTTCAACTATAAATCCACAACTTTGTAAATTAAGCTACGTAAATGAGACTTTGTTAAAGTCAGATTAATGACGTAAATAAATGTAAATAAGTCTAAAATATTAGTTTAAGAGATGGGAATAACAGAAAAATTATCATCATCATCATCATCATCGCGTACTTATCTACGATACTAATATAAAAAAAGGAAAAAGAAGTTTGCTAATTAGATAAAATAGATTTATATGTTTTTATAAGTAAAATTTAATGCGTTAAGATTAAATTTAAACTGAGAATAAAACATCTTCATAAATAAATAAATGAAAATATACAGATATTTGGATTAGTTGATGATAAAGCACCCGCGAATTTGTTGTGTGCGAATTAATTCACCAGTAGAAATTAAAATTTATAAATTAATGGAAACGACAAAGAAGCAAAGCATATACAAATGTGACGCCAGAGGGAGACAGAGATGACGGAATAGAGGGAGACATTTTTCAAAATAAAAAGAGATTTACACAATGTTGAATGTAATCCGAGGAGGCCCTTTTAAAAAACACTTTATCTCAGTTTATATAAATCTTTTTCACCTTTGCCATCATACCTCCCACCACCAAGCCCAAACCAAAACCATATACCACCTTTTTCCGAGTTTCCCCATACATTACCTCCCTTGTCCCCATCCCGCTCTCATCGCATAAAACGTAAAAATGTCACAAATATTATGAAAAATATTCTGGAGCAGCAGCATACACATTTTTATCTGGAATTTTTCGCCATTGTTATTGTTTGGTGCTGTTGTTGTTCATGTTATTTGTTTGGAAAACGAAGAACGAAAACAGAGACGAGCATAAAAAAAAAATCCATTCAAATAAAAAAGTCCTTTTTCATTTTCCTTTTTTTTATTTCATTTTTTTATTTATTTCTAAATTGAAATATGTTAAATCTACTGAAAAAGTTTTTACCCTGTCTCTCTCTCTCTCTCTCTCTGTTTGTAGTGGTGGTGGAAATTTACGTTTATTTATTTATTTATTTTTTTGTTACAGAGACACAATGTGACATCATTTTAATCTTGAATTATGATATGATTATTTATTATGTAATAAAATGGGCCTAATTTTTATTATTTAAAATTAAAATAATTAATGCTATAAATATAAATAGATATTTATTTCCATTAAAGTTAATATGATAGACAAAGATAAATAGTTGTACATAATGTACACATATTTCTTAGCTCAATTATGTATAATTAGTGGAAGATAATGTGAAATATTACTAATGTAGGTTGCGTTGAATATTAATGCGGAGACATTAGTCAATTTAGTGAGACGATAGGTAAAATTTCTGTGAGGAAAAAGGATGTCAATAAATCACCAAATTTGCATTATCCTGAAAATATATGTTTTAGTAAAAACAAAGCGATCAGGATGTTGATAAATCATTAAAAATACGTAGCGAATATTTCATGAATTCCATGGCGGGATTCATGCTAAGCTTTTCGGATCAACCATTTATCCTTCATCAGTCACTTAGTAAAATACGAAGTAAATATTTCGATTATTGCGTGAATTTTAGTCGAATCCTAGTATAAAATATAAAAATTCAATATAAAATATTCATGAATATCAACGTCAAATGTCAATGTACTGCTTACAAATAATTCAATTACAATTTGATATGATATATTGATTGATGAATCCATCCACGCAGCCCGACATGCATATACATAGCTAGTTATATATACATTATATACATCAAATAATTGTTAGTCAATTAAATTTAAAAATAGACGACAAAGGGAGGAGAGTGGATAGGAAAAGAAATAAAGAAAATTTGATTAATATTCTATTTAACAAAGAACTCAATAAAAACTTTTTTAATTTACGTATTTTCCAATTTCGAATATCAATAATTTTAGTACATTAGTGACGTCACTATTGTTATGTAGTTGACATGACGTCTGTGATTGAATCGTATAATTGGGTTTATTCATATTTAAATTCAAATTAAATTAGAGTCTGCTAAGTACATATTAAAAATCGACTTTATTTTGAAGCATGGAAATTACTCCCTATGTTAACCATTACAGATCCTTAACGTAGTTAACTCGACCTTGGTATCCGCGTATTTGATGTTCCACTCTATTTTCAATTTTAGTGCTATAAAATCAAAAATATGTCTTGATTGATTTCAGTTTCAAATCTAGATTGATCTAGGACTTTTTTTAAAGGAGACAAGCTATTGGTGTCCGCTTATAAGAAGTTCTACGGTATTGGATTTCTATAAAAACTACTAAATAAAAACTATACTTTATTGCTTCATTTTATATTATTTTAACTTATTTATCTTTTTCGAATTCTAATAATAATAATAATAATAATAAGTCCGTCAGTAAGGATTGGTACGCCCAGAAAATGAAAACAATAAGAAAGATATTTCTCAATAAATTTATAGGCCATTAATAATAGGCATAATTAATGCGTGTGTGCAACAAACCACCAAGGGAAACATAAATCGTGATCTGCGATTTTTTAATTTTTTTTTTTTTTTTTTGCTTTATAAGTACCACTTTCCAACGTTAATTCCTATATTTATAGTAATAATAATCGCAAATAAAATTGAAAATAATAAAGACAAAAAAAAAAACAATCAGAAGAAAAATGAGAGAAAAAAGAGGAACTGAAAATTCCAGAAAAGACAAGCCTAGATCAGTGGCGGGTGTATGAAAACGAAAAATCATCGAAATCATTATAATGAACAATCTGTTCTAACATTTTCTAAAATTACTTTATTCTATTTCGTGATGCGCCCCTGAATAACAAAATAAGAACAACTAGAAGAAGCAGAAGTAGAAGAAATAACAAACAAAACAACAAACATAGACCTTTACTAAATAAATAAAAAAAAAAAAAACTATGCACTAGGTAGGTACGTTACATACTATACGTACCATCTCGAAGTAAATAAGTAAGTACCATATTCCGGTTGTGTTTTCGCGCATAAATTAACACAAACTTTACTTTAAATAAATGCCATTAAAACTGTCTGATATCGTATGTTATTTTGCCGCTCGTAAATTACCATCGATGGATAATTAATTCAGTTGGGCATTGTATATGTATTGTTTATGTTTTGTAAGATGTTACTTTTTTGTGTTTTTTGTGTTTAGAAGGAAGACGAAGAAGTGCAGAAGAGAACTCTGATTTAGATAATTATTTATTTAGCTTAGCAGCAAGTTAGTTAGTTCGTTTCGTACCACTAAAATGTCATTTGTAATGAGATAGACATGAAGGTGGTGGTACTGGTGCTAATTAAGTGTTCGAAGTGCTGGTATTACTTTTTATTGCGCAACAGTTTTGGAATTTAGATTGAAACTGATGCGCAATGGAATTTTGCTATGCGACGAAAAATAGTTAAAAACTTCATATTTTTTTTTTTTTTGGCCGATGAGGGTGTTAATCTGTAAGGAATTTCGAATTTTTCGAAATTTTTTTACGAACGATGCTACTATGTACATGTTCGACTTGCCATTTTCTCAAATTTATTAATTATATGCAGCTGTCTAGTTGCCGTTCTCATCGCTTAAGAATTTCATTTGGAATGACATTCCCTTTCAAGAAAAAAGAAGAAAAACTCCAAAAAAAGAAATTAGCAGACTGAAATTAAAAAAAAAAAAGAAAAGATAAACAACTACCTCGATTTTTCGAAAGCGCGATGACTAAACATAATTTTTCTTCTTTTCTTTTTAAATTTTATTTTCTTATTTGGACATACTGAAAATTAATTACATTTTTTTCTAAAAATTCCACTAGGATACTATCTCTACACATTTAATTATTATTTAGTCAGTTAGTAATTCTTGTCCGGAACAAATTCCAATTATTATTAAATTTCTAGAGAGTTTCGTCCCTTGTGCACAGGCACGTTGGTGATTAGTTGAAATTTGAAAACAAATATAGTGTTGAAAATTGATTGAATAAATTTAAAAGTTTTTGCATTTTTTTTACTTTTTAACTAATTCTCGATAACTAGAAATCAGTGTGGCTTGGATGTGATTTCAAAAAAAAAAAAAAAAAAATAAGTAAAACAGTCTCGACCCAAAACCATGTGCTATATTTGAGCTTTCAGCATTTTACAATTTCAGCTTCTGAGTTTCTCTCGAAATACTTTTTCATAAAATATCTGAACCCAATATATACTATATATATTATTATACAAATTTCAATTTATATTTAGCATTTTACACACAGAAAAAAAAAGAAAAAATGAATAAATCCGATAGTCAGCCCACCAAGAATTCTGGCCTATCACCAGGAAAAATAAGCATAAACACACACATACCCCCACATATTCACACACAGACAACCTTAAATAGAAAATATTCATTTCCATGGCAATAGCACTAATATAAACGAGATTTTTCCAGTGGCGTAACAATTTCATCATAATTTATTACTGTATGATACGCATTCACTTGGTTAGTTAAATTTCATATCTGTCAAAGAGGATATTATTAAAATGTTGATGTGATTTTAGCGAATTTCTGCCAAAACAACATTTATTTTTGTACAAACCCTTTGAGAATCAGTTTCTCCCCCCCGATTATAATACCATTCAGAGCCACCTCTGAAATTATTAATACTAATTCAAAATGATTTAAAGCCACCCCCACCACTGAACAACTAATATAAAAGGGACTAAAAGAGAGGGTGGTTGGATGAGGTGGAGGTTTTAGAATATGTAGGGAAACGCATACATAGAGCTGTAAGAGACGTGGTGGCGATGGTGGTGGTGGTGGCACGGCACGGAATGGTTTTAGTTAGTTAGAGGGTATAAGAGAGGGAAATGAGGTGGCACGTGGTGCCATGGAAACAGGCCCAAATGACGTATCGATCGAAACGCTGTGTCTCGCTCTTATAAACTGTTCCTCTACTGCCTGCCTGTCTTTTTTCATTTCCCTTTTTTTTTCTATCTTTGTTGTTCGTCGCACGAACAGACAGAAACGACATCACATCATATTCAACGTATTTCTATTACTGCTCTACTATGTATATAGTAGTGGTTGTCTACTTTTAGATTGAACCCTGTAGTATATTGGCGCACGCCACCACCAGCTCCGCCACCACTACTACTACTATTACTACTATCATGCAGACTTTTCTTTTGATGTTTTTCCTTGTTTTTCTTTTTTAGATTTGATGATGAAGAATTAGTTGACGCGGAAATAATTTTCTAAATTAATTTTGAGGGGGGGGCGAAAATAAATTAATAATAATTAATTATTATGGACGAATGAGGTAGTAATAGTAGTAGCAGTGTGCTAATAACTTTAGCAGCACACTACGAGGTGATTGACTCACATTACACATGTGCCACCATGATTGGGGTTGCAGCAATCTAGGGTGGCTCTCTTCAAATTAATACTAATAAATATTTATTAAAACGAAATTACTAATGCAAATGCTGTTTGTATTAGTACAACTTTATACATGTAGCAGTAGAGTTCATTATCATAACTGAATTGTATATGATTCATTTTTCTTTGTCATCCATTTTATTTTATTATTATTATTATTATTATTCTTATTCAAAGACGAAAAGACAAGAGAGACTTTATAATAATAATAATTACATTTCCATTTGTACAATTGTTATTCCTTTTCCAACTATTTATTTTCAAATCGTTAATTAATTTAAGTCTCGTTTCTGTTCTGTTTTGGTGCTGCTGCCTGTATTTTGTTTATTTGTGTTTATTTATAATTAACGCTCTGCTGTGAATTATTATTATTAATGCAAAATGGATTTCATTAAGTTTCCATCATTTGATTAAGAATGAAAATGAGAGGGTGCCTGAAGATAGATGATGGGCAAGCAAGGGTAAAAGGGGGAACCAAAATCTTACTGCTTGTCCAAAAGTTATCGCCTAAAATAAATTTTCGTAATTAATCGCTTTTTGTTTTTCCGTCTTTCTCTTTCTCTTTTTAATTTCTTTTCCTTCGTTTCGTTTTTGATTTGTCTGAATGCTTATTATTTGAAAACTTTTCTATTACTTTATACTGACTGTCTAAATTTACTTCTACTTCAGTTTTCTTTATCTTAGTTTTCCCCTTTTTCTTGATGATATTTGATGTAAGGTTGACAGAACGGCGCAGGAGGGTGTTTTTAATGCGATTGTGGCTAAATTAATAATCTTAATTTAATTCTTAAAAAAGCACTGCAAATGTCCGAAACATATACGTATAAACGCTAACGCTATTGTTGTGTACAATATAGGCAATAGCGACATGCGAAAACTCTATTCTTAACTAACTACTCGGCGAAATAACAAAAAAGTTAGACATCTCATTTATTTTAAAGTTTTTCCAGACAAATGAATCTAATTATAATTTTCGTAAAATATCCTATTCAAATAGTAAGTACAGAGTTTCAAAACGCTTTGCTTTTCTTACCCCCACGCCCACCCGCTTTTCGTCCTTTTTTCTTTTTTTCTTCTGATATAATGTACTTTCGAAAAGTTTTTTTTTTTCTGTTTTGTAATAGTTTTCTTAATTTCTGCAATGAATAATTACCATCATTATTATTATTTTTCTTAGAGAAAATTAAATTAAATGAAAATAAATTTGGAAATTTGAATAATTAAATAATAACAAGATTGTTCTTATTTTACCCCATTTTGTTTAGATAAAGGGAAAAAATAATAAATTCGAAGAGCAACGTTTCACCCTTTCTCCTGCACAATCAGTATCCACCCTCTACAACCATCACCACCACCACGCTTTAAAAAAATACTTCCTAATGATGTTTATTTAAAATATTTTCTGTGTCAATAAAAATAAAAAAAAATAATATAAAAAACAAACCGAATTTTCCGAGTTTTTCTATTTTTTTGTTCTAAACAAATATTTATCTGTTGTTTTTCGATTTTTTGATTTTATTTTTTGACTGTTTATTCATTTGTGTTTATCAAATTATTCCCAAAATGAACACGCCGTTTCTACCTTCTCCCAGCCCACCATCTTTTACTACGAAACCAAAAAAAGCTAATGGACACTTAAGATAATTAATTTATTCTTATTATTATTAATATTAGATGTAATACAAGATCGAATCTGACATCTTGACGTCAAATATTATTAGCATTTTCCCTAACTAATTAAATTATTTTCTCCTATTCCATTTTAAACACTTAATATAATATAAGAGAGAAGTTTGTAGTTTAATTAAACTTTAATAGAGTTATATAGTGTTATATAGTGTATATGGCATATTGACTTTAGAATTGTAATTATAAAATTTAAATGTTCACAAAGAGAGGAGCGGCGGCAGGAGTGCAAAAAAGAAAAAGAAAATCAGCAATTTTCTTTCAAATTGAACTAAGATATTGTAAATTAGTACGTTTTTGTTAAACTTCATTTGGAACTTGATTAGAAAAGCAGTGTTGCCATGCTTATCACCCTAAACCATCAATAAATCTTTCCTCTTCTTATCTTTGTGGTTTTTCCAATAAATTTTTAAAATCCTGGAAAAATAAATCACAAACTGTCTCATATTTTGTTCCAAAAATTACTAAATCTAGTATAAAATAATAATAATGATGATAATAAACGTCTTATACAATAAGATGACATTATCTTTTTCTCTTTCTTTCAGCTACCCCCCTAGTTTCCTATACTATTTTTCTTCTTCATTGTTATCGCTTTTATTTTATAACCTTTCTCCATTTCTTCTCTCTCTCTCTGTTTCCCTCTCACTTTTCCTCGGTTTTGCGATCCTAATTCCAATTTTACTGATTTATTACGATCTATTTATTTGAGAGAATATACATATATAATTATTTTTGAAAGTGACACGTTGAAGAGATGAAGAAATATAAGGGCAAGTGCCAGATTGTGAGTATATGTAAGTATAAAAGGGTTGTTTAAAAGCCAGTTGATTATTACACTTATTACATTGAATAGAGCAGAGGGAAAAAAGGGGTGAAAAGATTGTCTTTATCCTGCAGGAGGGTTTGTTCTTCTACAAAATCCAATTTAAAGTCATATTTTTTTGGAGAGCGTATACAGGGTGTTTAAGAGCGGTTGCTCGTAATGCGAAAAAATCAATTTTTCTTGGATTTATCATTATTTTCCAGATGTTTTATTTTCTTATTCCATCTTTCATCTAGTTTCGCAAATCTGCCCACCTACCACCCCCTTGATCCCTTTCCTCTCTCAACGACCCCCCCCATTTCCTACATCAACCTCTCTCACTCTCTCTATGTCTTTCTTTCTCTCTAAATTCTCTTCATCGATCCAAAGCACACAAACTTTTCAAAACTCTTCATATAGTTAGGTTCAGCATGAATAATGCATGGATGCAATTTTCGTCCGACAAACTTTGGCAATATTTTATCAATTTCGACTTTATTTACGTACAAACTGAAATTTATAACTCAGTCATAATTCTTAGGCAAAGGCAAAACTGGCGAATAAAATATTTAGTTTCTGCAGGAATGAATGGTGGTGCAGGCAGAAATGAATAGGGTGGTAGAGGAGGTGAAAAAAGAAGGAAGAGAAAGAAGGAGGAAATCCAGGAATGAAAAGGCGGGAGAAAGATAGAGGACAAAATGTGTGGATATTACTTTTCTTCTTTGATTTTTATGGAAAACATTTTTTTTTTTTTTTGAATTCTAAGTATTTAAATTTACGTGGAAAATCAATAATTTTTTTTTCAACTCCCCTTAAATCAAATAAAATTCCATCAATTCTATTTGCATTCATTTCCCAATGGACTCATATGTAATTTCGTGCAATAATAAAGTACCTGCCTGCCTGTGCTTCTTCTACTGCTGCTGCTGTTGCTGCTGCGCTCTAGCAATTGATTCCGCAATATTATAGACGTACTATTATTACTTAATAGATATACATTTTATTTAGTAAAATAATGGAATAAAGAGAAGGGAACAGCGAATGGAAAACAAACATTACAGCAGACGTATTTATTTTTGTTAATTGAAAAACGCTTTTTTTCCTTCCCTCACTTTTTTTTAAAACAAATTTTCCTCTATAAAGATTAAAATAAACAAAAAAACAAGAAGAAAAAAAAATGGAAATGAGGGGTGAATGAAACCAAATGATGAAAAGAATGGAAAAGAAAATAAATTGAAAATGTGAATTATTATTATTATTATTCCTGAAATTCAAACACGAGCAGCAGCAAATGGGGAAAATTTACTGCATCAAATTTATTATTATTATTATTATTATTCTTGATTGTAATCAATTTACTAATTAAATTCAACCTAATGAAATTTAATGTTTAATTTCCGATTTTTATTTTCCCATTCTTTCCAATTTGCTTCTTTTTTTTCTATTTTATTTCTTTTGTCTCTCTCTTTCTTTGTCACAGTCTTCTATTCGTGTGTTTCTTTTCAGAACAAAATTTTCTGAGAAACAGCAATTTTTTTGTTGTTGTTGTTGTTGCTGTTGCTAATAGCGCCCTCCTTCCTTCCTCCTATAACTATAAAACCGGCGAATGTTTATAAATATTCGAACTTCGAGAGATAAGTTCTTCTTTTTCCCTTTGGTTTTCATTCTATCTTCTGTACACTCTCTTCTGTTTTCGTTTTTTTTTTTTTTCTTTCTTGTTGGAGAGATCTGTTTGAGATTTACTAATAAGTTTAGAAAAGAGCACCACCACCATCGCCACAGTATATTCATGAATATTTACAGGCCAAAACAGATTAAATGGTATCGATATGTTTCGAAAGAGACGACTGAAGTCTCTCTCTGTCTTTTTTTGTTCTTTTTTTTTGGTACTTATCAAGATCTGATTATGTACTAAATAAACAAAACAAAAAAAAACTAAACAAAAAGTAATCGAAAAATAAATACAAGGGAAGATTTAGAGATGTTTGAATAGAAATAAGCTGGCGGTATTTAATTAAACATTTTCTTTTAGAGATTGGAACTATTCTTAGGCTTCGATTTAATTTATTTATGCAAATCATATGAAATAAACAGTTAAGGCACTGTTGCCATGACAGCCAATAAAAATCTGAGAACCACAAATATGTTTTGGTTTTATAATAACCGTGTCCTTCGATTTTCTATAATTTTAAAGATTAAATCCAGTCAATAAATTGCTTTCAAACAAATTCACATATTGCTAATCTACCCAATTTTCAATTAAAATTATTAGAATTCCGAAAATACACTCAAATTTCCATTTTCCATTAATTTAATCGCGTAAATATTAATTTAGATTTGAGATTATTCCTTTTCTTATATTATAAATTATACTATTCTATTTCGTTTTTACTAAATTCATTACCCCAACTAAACTAAATTATATTTTCCGGATTTACTTTGCTTTATTATTATTATTATGTATATGTATATTGTATATGTAGAACGTAAATTGAACCTACAGTGGTGTATAGAAGATAATAACTTAGATAATATACATATCTCGCTCACACTCTGTATGAATAGATAGGCAGATAGGGCAGGTAGAAGGAACTAGAGATTAGAGAAGGAAGGAGAGTTTATTGGAGCATAGATAATAAAACCAATTTCAATTTTATCAATCTATATTTAATTTCGCTGTACTAATTTTTTTTATTTTTATTAAAAATTAATTCCCAATGAAATCAAATTAGAGCAAAAGTAACTCATTTTACAATTAATTCAAAGGACAGATGTAACTATACGTATAACTATTCAACTATAATAAACTTTCATTTGCTTTCTCTCTCTCTCTCTCTCTCTCTCTCTCTCTCTCTCTGTCGCTCTCATTTTATCTATTTTCTCTTGTAACATGTTTGTATATCAGATAATGTTAAACGTTCGAGAAATAATGTACATTAGATAATGGTGGTTATAATAATGATAATAATGGTAATGCAAATTTGGTCTCTTGTATGATGGTGGTAGTGTAATTGTTAATTTGTTATAATTTATTATTACATTGTTATTGTTTGTTGTTATCCATATTTGTTGTGTCCATGAAAGAACATGTGCACTTTGTGGCATGAAATGAAATTAGGTTTTGCTCGATTTGATAATGAATTGCACAGAATAGAACCCTTCAACCAGAAGGGACAGCTTGCATGGTAGCAATCAACAGAATTCAAGAAGACGAGCTAAAACTCGGATTGACACCAATATGATATTGGTAACATATTTGACATTTTGTTCAAATAAAAATGGGATTAGTTCCATTCATGGTCAATAAGGCGACTATTTATGTTTAGTGTTCCTTTTGTACTGTTCTTTTGTTGATATGAAAAAGTAAATGAATCACCTATCTCTAAAATAGAGTGGCTTTTTATTTATTTAAATAAAAACCTATAAAACGTATTTTAGGTTTAAAATCACTTTTCATCATCAGACTATCGCCAAAAGCAATAAAATTTCCAATTTAAGCAATCTTCACACGTTACATTTTTGACTTTTCACATTCCACATTTTATGTTTATTACTTTTTAAGCGTCTTTTTACGTTTTCGAAATAGAAATGATAACAAAATTCGCCAAAAAAAGATTTTTTTTCATCATCAATAAAAAATCCAGTTATTTTATCTGTCATATTATTTAAAAGCAATATGCTAAAAATGGGAAAAACAAAACTCGAAAGAAACAAAAAAGAAACTCAATTTGTCCTTTATTTTTTGTTTATCACGCAACAAGCAGGAAAAAACGAGCTTCAATTTTTTTTTGCGAAAATTCCAGTCTGTTTTTCCATTAACAATCATAATAATAAGGAAATAGGAAAAAAAAAGAAAATGGGAAAAGTTTTTTTCAGGAAAAGAAAAAATAAGATATTTGGCAACGAGATAATGTGAAATTTAAATGAAGTTCTTATATATTTTGATAGAAATTTGTGCTTTTATGTAGCTCTGCCAGCGTATGGTTATAATTTGTTAATAACGTACTACTAATTCAGCTTATTTACTTGTTGCCACGAATTTAGATTAGTTTAAAGTCACCTAGCCGAGTCAGACTATTCATTGTTAGTTAAAGTTAACCGTAAGTTTTAAGTAACACAATCTGCCTCGTGCAATCACCAAATAAACAAACTAATTTTCTTAAATTATTTTAATAGAACTTCCAAAAATATACAACTCCCTTTTGGTTATACAAGTTTTTGCTTCAAACTTTCCACTTTTTCCATTATAATATATTTTAGTACTATAATAACAAGAAGAAGAAGATGAAAAGAAGAAAAAAAAACTTTAAAATTTACGTATAATATCGAATAAATTATCAGTATAAAAATTTAATACAAAAATTGTTGCGGATTTTTTAACTGGAAAAACTTTTTACGTTCTATAAGACTGAGTGAGCCTGTGGTGGTTAGTTGGTTCATTGGTTGGAATGAATCAAGCAAATAAATAATATGAACGATCTTTAAAACTTTTTTTCTCCTCCTGTCTCTCTATTTCTCTCTCCCTTTTTTTTGCAGCCATATCTTTAATGTAAAGCCGTAATGGGGGACATATTTCACTTTGAAATGTCTCATTTAATGTTGAGGAAATTTTCTTTCATGGAGCAGTACCATATAGCAGGTTTTATTTGTTGTGCTCTCATTTTTGTTTATGTATGCTATTGCTATTATTATTGTTAAGAGGAGATTTGCAATTTATCGAAGGTCATAAGAACATATGATTTATAGTTGTTTACAGGTGATGTTTGAAAAGTAAGGGAAATATCAAATTGACCATACTGAACAAGAACAAATTAACTACCAATTTTCAACGTATAAAGGCTCTTAATATAAAATCAACGATGAACGAAAAAACCTATAAGTACCAAACACAGTCATTTCATTTTAATCTCCCCCCTCCCCTATCCATTTTCCTTCTTTAACGTTCTCTTAGGCAATTTGTTTCAAAGTTGTAAGTAAACATTGAAAGAACTGATGGAGAAAAACGAGATAAAATAAGCAAAAGTAAAAGCAGTAAATTAAAGGAAAAAAATAAAAGCAAAATGAAAGAAAAATGAGAGAAAAACGAAAAGAAACAGTTTTGTGCTTGAATGGGCACAAACTCTCCTTGTAATCATGTGTTTAGCTTTTCTTTTTAAACATTGATTTTTGTGTTCTCTATTTCATTTCATTTCCAGATTACTGAACAATTATCTTATTTAATTTAAATTAGCCAGCATTAATATTATTAAATTTCCCATTATTATCATTATAATTCTATCAATCCAACCCCAGGAATTCCTTCCCACCACCATCACTGACACCATCGCCCTTAATAAACGTAAGCTTCAAACACCCATAAACCTTCACTTTAATAACTTTCATCCACCCCGTTTCTAAAATAACTCCTTCTAATCCCTATCCCTTTACTAGCAGCACCATCACCACCACCACCACCACCACAAACGATATAATTACATCCAAGACGAAATTTATTTGTCTTCCCTCTTGCTCCTTTTATTTTTACTACTGCTACTGCCAGTACTGGCCTCTTCTTTCGTATCTGTTTTAATTTTCATTTTGTTTTTTCTTTACATTGTTTTTGTTATTGTTTGGCTTTTGTTTCTCGTTTTTTTTTATGTACCCTTTGTTTCTTTATCATGGAAATCTTTGTCTTTTCATTTATTTATTTTAATCAGATTTATACTGAATAATGTTGAATGAAATGCAATATAAAAAAGAGAAACAGAGCAAAATAAGAATTCAGAAAAGTATTGTCATTATTTATGCTTATTTATGTGGCTGCTATTGCTCTAAAAGGTTACTGGGATGGTCTCCACCAAGTGTGCAGAGCAATCGCGCTCTACAGTATGTACTCGATACATATTTTGTTTATAGTCCGGGTGGTCGGGTGGCGGTCAACACATTTCTAACCAATTAAATATTTTTTGGTTTAATGATACCAATTTTACGTTAAATTAAAGAATGATGAGAATTTGTCGTAATTTATTGTCGATTTTCTTTATGCAGCGATGAATTTTTATACTCAACAGTCGTGTGATTGATGAAGTTGTAAGCAATAATAATAATAATATAATAGTAAAACGTTATACTATATATATCCATATAGATGGTTTTAATGGTATTTCTATGACCTAAGAACATCAATTTCCAATTTTCCAAGCGCTTCAATAGCATTAGCACCATGAACATAGCAACTGGTATTACTACTTTACTAGCCAAATAATACACTGCTTAATATAATTATTTAAGCAATGTAAAGTTCCACCAAAAAAACACTTTATCCGTTCACACATTTATTCATTCACGTTCATTGTTCACTTTCTATCTATCTCTATATGTTTAAAAACGAATTTCCAACTATTATTATTATTATTATCATTATTGACAACTATGTGTTTATTGCTACTAGCAAAATGTGACGGTTGAAGAGAAAAGAGCAGCGCATCAATGGGACAAAAATAATAAATGGCCTTACTCGATGTTTTCACTTTTAAATGGACAATTTTCAATGGGGAAATGCATGTTTGTATTTTTAGGCAGAGAATGGGAGAATTGTATATTTGTTTACGCACTAATGTGTGAGAGTACGTGTTTGTGTGTATGGAAAATTAACTATTGAACATCCAAATAAAAGGGAAAGTATAAAGCAGCATTCACATACATTACGAATAGGCCCCGGTTCATATTTTTGACATAGTGCGCATACGCCAACGAAAATGTTGAATATTTATAATGCAGTAATGAGATTGAAATTTTCAATATTGGATGTCAGCTTACACGGTACGATGGAAACATTTTATGCCGCGTAATTTGTTAAATGTCAGTGCGCCCAATAAAATAGTACCAACACCATTTCATATTTTGTAGTATCAATATTTATGTCTTATGTTATTAATATAATATAGTAAAACTTTGTTATTACAGTGTTTTATAATATTGAACACATTTAAGTCTATCTCTTTAAAATATTTATATAAATTTGATATAGGGATGCTCAGAATCGCGAAACATCGATGTTCAAATTAATCGATAAATCGCGAATAACACAACCAATATTGTAAAAACGGATTTGATTGTATCGAACGACTAACAATCGATCATCGACGTCAATGAAAAATGACAATGGAGAAAAATGGATTTGTATTAAAGAGAATAAAAAAGAGATTTTTATTTCTTAAAGAAAAACTGGTCTTTATCCTTTCCTAACATTTTACTAAAATATCACATTTTGAGGGTCACAAAACTTGTCCTTTTCGCTTGAACTGGCATAGTGAAGTAGAAGGAAGTCAGTATATATGTGTATGTGTGTAGAGGGTTGAAGCTAGCCCTTAGGTAAGGTCAGTTTTGTTGATATTATTCCGACAAGTTTGTTTCCTGAACTGTTCCATTGAACAATTCCAATGTTGAACTGGATATTTATATGTGTAATATTGTATTTTAAGTATTATAAGCCTTCTCAGTCTGGTGGATGTTTTATTATGGAGATTATCAATGCTTTTTAATGGAAAAGGGAGATCGTTTTTGTTTGATTATTATTTTGAAGATTGAATAGGCAAAACAAGGGAGAAAAAGATGTGGAATAATTAATAATAGCTTGACTTGCATAAGAAAAAAAAAGAAAACTGGTTATTTATGCTTTAAATGAACAACATTTCTTAATTTATAACCTCACTATTATATACAAGAGAAGCAATTATTAGTCATTTTCTTTTAGAACAATAATCTCATTATTAAATGTCATTAAAATCAATCAATAGAAGCTTGAAATTACTGGTTATACTATAATATAACAAAGTACCTTTTTCCATGACGTGCAACGTTTATTTTTACGTTATTTATATCTACTTAAATTAAATTAAAGCCCTCTTTTATCTTCTGTATGTATAAAATGTAATAAACAGACAATAATTGATAGTTTTCGTAATTTCTTCAATTACTTGGATTTTCTTCTTCTTTAATTATTGTTTTCCATCGGAGGGGAAAATGATTAAATCTATTGCAAATGGTAAATGAGGGTGTGTGGAGCGGTAGGGGTTGGAACGCCAATGGTAGTGGTGGTGGTGTTGGCCTTGTTTTGTATTGATTTTAATTTTGTACTTGATAGCTCTTGATAAATTATATGTGTATTTTTCTAACAGGCAAATTTATTAAATAATAAAACACAGTCGACTTTCCTTATTCTGCCTCTCTTTCTTTTGTACACATACAAATATTTGATGGAAATTGTAAATTTGATATTATAGTAGAGTTTTTAATAATAATAATAATTATTATTATATCTAATAATAATTCTTCACACAAGATTGAAACCTAACCAAACTAATCGTCAAATTCCTTTTATATTGTTATTTAAAATCGCTCTAATTTCCTTTGTAGAAAGAACATATTCAATTCATTTCTAGCACGCAATGTCCATTTATTATTATTATTATTATATGAAGGGGCGCTTAAAAGGGTCTTTCAACTCAATTTAGAAGTTCAAAGTTAGTTGTTTATTGAATGAGTGAATTGCATATAGGGATGTATAAATACTCTCACATGTACATATAGTACATATATTTATATGATGAAAGTTAAGTGAAGAGAAGCAGATTAAAGTTCAAATAAGAAATATCAAAGATGAAAATACATGATAAGCACATTAATATGTCTGTTTCATGAGCCAACTTCAATATCACCCGCCTACCATCCAAACAACTTCATCCAAAAGTAATATTAAATTTTTATAAGAAAAAAAAAAGAGCAAAGAAAGAAATGAAAAAAGAATAAAAGAAGAAGAAATAGAAAAGTCTTTTGCCAAGTAATATATAGGATTATGGTTTCCATCTGTGAGATTACTTTAGAGAGAAAAGTGGACTTTTCATATGAAAACAAATAAATAACACCGACGAAAAGAGAGGGAATAAAAGGAAAATTCAAAAAGAAAAATATATTAATATATGTTCGTTTGTGCGATTTTATGAAGCGATAAATTTTTGTGTGATTTATCTAATGTCACATACGCATGGCGTGTTTTTAAAAAGAATTTTTTGATCATGAACTAATGAAATTGTTAAAAATCACACTGTATATAACCTTCACCCAATATTTATGGCCCAAAAACATTTTTTTTTTATGTCGTCTAACTAAAGTCTGACAACAAAAGACACAATAGCTTAACGGCCATTTTTGGACAACTATTTCTTTCTTTTTTTTTTACTTTCTCTCTAAACCTGCACTCGCTCCATATCAGTTTTTTATGATATTCTTGTCGTCTTTTTGATTTTACTCTGATTTATTTCAGTTACGATAATGTTTTCCAAACGTAATGTCACAAATCAAAGAGACATTATGTCGCGAATTCAAATGTTTCACATAAATCAAGGTGGCCCCATTGTCTGGGAGCAAGTATGTAGATCGCGAAAGGGATTGAGTAATGGTCCGGCAACTGTTGGACAAGAAGCAGCAGCAGCAACAACAACAACAGCGACAGCAAACAGTAACAGCCACGATCCTAAAAATGTTTTCTTTGTATTACTACCAGAAGATTTTTTCGTTATGGTTAACGAATTGTTTCACCAGTGGATGAATACCAGTTTATCGAGTATTAGAATATTGATCTTTTTAATACAAAAAGATGTCAAATTAAGAGAATCACAAGTTTTCAGGTGGTAGAATAGTATTCAATTCAAATTTGCTTCTCGGTTTTCTTATTTATTGCCATAGCTTACTGTATAGTATACCACTGGCGACAATAGCAGAAAATCGGCAAGTTGTCGCTGTTATAAAAGTTCATATCCAACCGACAGTTGCTCAGCTACCTTTTATTTTAAATAAATAAACCAAAACCTGATAGATACCTACGCGTATTCAAATGCAAAACATTTACCTAAACGACATAAATACGCGGGAATCTTTTAACGCAGTAACTTTATGTTACTGCTAAATAAAAGATCCGTTTTTGATTATTTTTATTTTTCTATATACTTCTATATAATGTTTATCTTTTTTTGAATCTCTTGATTTATTTTTTAATATTAATAATCCACGTTATGTTTAATTCAGTATGAAGCTAGCTGCATTTCAAATTAAGCAGCGTCATCTGACGTTTATGAATCTAACTGAAATAATCCATTTTGATTTCATACTTGACTTGAGGCAGATTCTACACAGACCGAATATCGCTTTTCAAAAAATAATCTAATTTAATAATTCAAGCAAATAATAATTTTAAAAATTGCTTCCTCACAGCTTCCTAGATTATACCACTAAATAATGTAAACAATCATCCCATAGGAAAACATTTCATTTATTTTGGGAATACGCCTTCATTTTTCCGAAAGTGGACCTGAGAGAATTACATGATACAGATTAAAAGAGATTGGATACTCTGATATTCTGAATGGATTTTTGTGCTTTGTTTCATTTTCATTTTTTTCTTTCTCGTTCATTTATATTAAATGCGAAAGATCAAAGAGTGAAACTTGGTGGAAGAACAAAAGAACAGAGTCGGATTTATTAAGATTTTTTTTGTAATGCAGTCTTTAAAGACTGATAATTGCGCCTTGTAGTTCATCGAATTTAATTTCATTCTTGTCAATAAAATTTAATAAATTTCATTATGTCCATGACAGTATTTTTCAGAAATAAAACAAAGACCGTACTGAATAGGGTCCTGCAAAATAAAAATCCATATTATTCTCGTTTATAGTAGGTAATTCTTTGTAAAATTTAAAGAAATTACAAAAAGAACACACACACAGCTTTGTAAGTAGTGAACATTGAACTGCGAACGCCCGACGAGAAATTGAAATAATATAATTCCCTACGAGGGTAATAAAATGAATTAGAAAAAGATCCTGAAATTTTATAGTAGAAGTGAATTGTACGAAACAGGAAAATAAAACAAGAAAAATTAATTTAAACCGAAAGAGTAGAAGAGAAGAACGACGAAAGGTGGAAATTAACATTTTTATTGAATTTAAAATAAGGTTTGAGTTGGGATTTATAAAATGGATCTGAGTAAGAAATACAAAATTTGTTTTCTTTTATTTAATCGTATATTACAGACATTTATTTATTTAAACAAAAAAATACACGTGTATACTGATAGAGACATCATATTATAGTTAATTAATTCTATTAAAGCTTCGCAGAAGTCTCATGGTTATTTCCAAAACTAAGAATACTAAAAACTGTCATCGTCTTTACTTATATCCACTACAGAGCCCTTTGGCATTAATTCCAGTAATCTTACATATGCTCTGTTTGTTATATCCTGACAGCATGACTCTACAGTTATTTTAACTTTATACAAACTGAAAATAAGCCTATTAGCATAGAATCTAGAATTAAAACTTATTAAAACGAACTTATCACACATCTTCGGGTAACATCCAAATTGAACCTGAGGAAATTCTTTAACCAGTTGTTGTAATTGCTGAGTAATATCATATTCAGGCAAATTACAATATACGCATTTTGTAAAGAATTTTTGTTTCGATTGAAATAGTAATGGCCCAGCTTCTAAGATTATTTTTTTAAGTAATTCAGGTATACCAGGCAACATATAAACATTACCTATAGAAACATTTGGGTATAGTAATTTTTTACCAGAAATGGTGTCAAAATGTAACCTAGCTGATTTCGGTATCTACAAATACGTCTATTGTAAACTAATAATCTTTAAATGACTTCTCTTTTATTAGCCATAGTGGTGCTAATTGAGAAAATCGATATAAATTGTGGCCTAAAAGTAATACATACTAACATAAGCTTGTTTCATTATGGCACCTGATGGACAATGAGTTTTTGTGAATTGTGTACAAATTTTATTTAGTTTTGGATTTAGGACTAATGGTTCGTCAAAAGCTAAAGCGGCAGCTAGAAAAAATGCATAAAATTAACTTTATAGACATCAGACACAACACACATCTTATTCTTATAATCACAGAATATAAGAATCTATGCCCAAAATACCTTCATATGTAACATCATCATGCGTGGGCCCAATTCCACCAGTAGTTAAAACATAAGTATATTTTTTTGAAAATTCTCTAATTTCGTCACGTATATCTTCCAAATCATCTGGAACAACTGAAATCTACCAATTCATAATTAATTTGTGGTTAACTTGTCAAAAATTTCAATACTTTTTTCAATTTCAGTCCTAAGTTATGCAATTCCCGAGCCAAATAACTGGAATTTGAATCTGTTACTTCTCCTTTCAAGATTTCATCACCTATAACTAATAAAAAAGCGGTAAGTAGCTTAATATTAATCAAATACATATATAAATAAGTGTAGATTATCTACCTACAACTCCTGCAGTGGAGTTACTTCGTTCGATTCCTTTCGTACTAATAGATCGTAATTGAAAAATTGTAGATTTGATGCTTTTTACGAAACAATGTTTACCCATGTTTTATGGAAAATTCACTATTAAAACGAAATTATAGTAAAGTAAAAAAGTAAACATTGTAAAGCTGCAAATGAAAAAAGAAAAGATAGGTTATGTATTTTTTTCTGTTTTGATTTTGATTGACGGCGAACATCTTATATCTCAAATCTTAAATCTCAAAATAAAAATTCCGCAGGCGTTATCTTAATTTTTAGGCAACTCGCAACACCGTTGCAGTTTCTCCGTTTCTGAAAATTGAGATAGCACATGGGCTATATTTGTTCTGCGATTTAAGATTTAGAATTACAGACGAATGTGTGCTCGCCGTGTCATAGCTGGTTGCATAAAGACAGAAATTTATCATTTCTGTTTACAGTAGTGTAAATTTTACTCTATAGCCTATCAAAAATTTTTCTTTTAGTGTTTTACTGTAGTAGTGTGGTAATTATGATAATATAATACTATTATCTAATATATCAAAATTACACTTGTGAAATTGTGGATGTGAAATAGGGAAGGGACATGGGATTATTTTCAATTTGTGGTATTTTAAAAACGAACGTTGTAGAATTATTAGGTTAAGTACGACCAGTCGAATTTCAAAGAAATACTCATTGCATAAATTATAATTTATTTATTGTTATTATTATTAATATTGATTGATAAATACTACATATTCTACTTAATCTCTAAAATATTGAGCATCCGGTAATATACAAATAAGACAGCCTGACCGTTCAAGCGGCATACATGAATGGCGCCTGTTTATAAATAAAGCAATAATTATCAATTAGTTCATTAATAATGAATTAAGTCATTAATAATGAATTAAGTGATTAATAATCAGATAATTTCAATTAATAATTATTGCTCACTTAAAATATTTTTTATTTTTTTTTTTTACTGAAATTTTTATTGGCTTTTTTTCACCGGTCAAACAACTCAGGCTTTTTTTGGATACACAACAATATAAATTATTTAAAGAAAAATTATATAAAAAAAAACTTCTAATTGGCCTAGGCATATGACCATAATTTTAAAATTTCTAAATATTTTTTATACATAGCGATATAAAAAAGAGTTATTTTAAATTTTTTTCAGTCGTTTTTTTTTGATAGAAAAATGTGTGATCTAAACGTCTCTAGAAATCTATCAGTTTAATTTACTATTATTATTATTATTATTGGTAAAAAAATGTATGTACAGTTACAGATAGATACGTATAAAAGTCGCAAATAATTGTGTAATAGGCGAATTTAAGAAACTTAACCCTCCTCAATCAATATTTAATATGTCTGTGATTTTCCATTTTTTTCACTTAAAACTAAAGTAATCCTATACAATTTTTACATTTACAATGTCTCACTTGCGGTGCAGACTTTAAAGTTTAGAGATTACCTCAAACGAGACTGAAGTATATGTATAAATATAAGATATAGGGGCGAAAAAATAGGTGAAAAGTATGTGTAAACTGACCACGTTCATTTAAAAACAAAAATAATAATAAATATAAATACTAGAGGGTATAAATCTCCTAACGCTTGCAGAGGTTCCCCGTTTTCTTTTTTTAAAAAAGCCCAGACTGTACAGATGTGTGTGTACACCACCATAACCGTCACAAAAGATGTCCATCGCCTATTCTTTTAATTTTTTTTGTTTATTATTATTCTTATTAAGCCCTCTCTATCTAATTGTTACTAAAAATGACTAGACAATCTCTTGTGATGATATTGTGAACACAGAACAAGGCACAAAATTGTCCATTTAATTTTAGTTTTTTGTTTATTTTATTTTATTTCATTTTTTTTTGTTTTTAATTTTTGGCACCCTTGAATGCATTTTCTGTATTTATTTGAAAAATGAACGTCTTTTTTTATCACTTCGCACGCTGATGTGCAGTCTATTATGTCACTAATATTCATTTCTCCTATTAAAGCTTTCATCTTCTTCTCCGCGAGGCTGCTGCTGCAATCATTTGCCTTAGCATTGGCTCGGGACTGCATGGCTTTGGATCACATTTCATATGACCATCACCTCCACACCTACAATGACAAATATACATTTTTAACATCTTACACACTTCTTTTAAATTGATAAACTACTTACGTGCAATGCAAACAGGGCCCAGATGTAGCCCTAATTACTTCACCAACTTTATAAGCTTTCCCTTGTATTTGACATCCACTCTTCGATGCACGCCCTTTATAAGCATGTGATAGGAAATGTGGCGGTAATGTTGTTGTCGTTGTTGTTGTTGATGTGGTGACATTTACCGTTGTTGCTGTAGAAACTGGGCATTCGTACCTTGGACAACAGAATCCTCGAATAGGTTCTTCGTGGCATCGAGGAATTGGTGGCGGACAACTTTGTTGCAAACAAATAATATCACTTCTAAAGCAGAAACAGAAATCACATGGATCATCTCTTGGTATTTGTTGAGCAGAAACGTAAACTTTTCCTCCATATCGGCATGTTCCTGGACCAAAAGCATTCGATTCTTCACCAGTTTCACTGCTATCCTCAGGCTCTTCAGGTAGTTCTTCCTCTTCTTCTGATTCTTCAGGGTGTTCCGGTTCCTCCGAAAAACTCTCACCAGGTATTTGTGGTCGAGTTGTCGTGGTTTGTTCAGGTAAGATTGGTGGTGGCCTAGTAACTGGAGCTGAAGTTGATAATTCGCCAGGTACGTTTTTAGTTGTTGTTGCCGAAATAGGAACTTCTGTTGGTGATGTGAATAAACTGCCAGGTTCGGAAATATTTAATTTTTGCTCTTTTACGGCAACTATTGTAGTCAATTCCGGAGATGTGAACTGAATTTCAGGTACTTTACTAAATTCATCTACTGATTTGTTAGTAACTGCAGAAACATCTTTTGGAATTTCGGTAACAATTTTGTGAGTTATAACAGATTTTTCTGTAACAATTTCTGTTACTATTGAACTTGGCTGCTGCTTCGTAACAGTTGCTTCGATTTCTGGAGCTTTTGTAGCTTTTAATCCTGCATCGGTTTCATTCTCTGGTTTTTCGAATTGTGGTATTCGTGTATCAGTTTCAATTGATTCCGGAACCTCACTACTCTTATATGTTGCTGTAGTAGGTGCTTCAGGTAATTCAGTTTGTCCGGTAAGTTCTGGTATTTCAGTTTCTTTTTCTGAGACCTCAGTTGTTGTAGTACCTTGTTCTATAGGAATTTGAGCTTTGTCTGTTTGTACCGGAATTTCTGGTTCCTGTGTTTCACTTTTCGGCAAATCTGTTGATTTTTCAGTAACTGCTTCAATTGTTATTGATTCTGGTTTTTCAAACTTAGTCTTTTCAGACGCTATTGCAATTCCTGTTGCAATTGCAGGAACCGTTGTGGTTGCTTGTTCTTGTTCTGTAACAACCTCAGTAGTAATCGCTGCTGCAGATTCTGTTACCGTCGGCTTGGAAGATTCTTCAGCTGTTACAACATCAATTACAGCTGCATCTGTGGATTCTTCTACAGTCGGTTTAGAAACTCTTTCAATTGAGCTTGCATTGACTGGTTCTGAAACTTCTGTAGACGGTACTTTAAATACAGTATCCTGTTCCTCTTCATATTTTGAAGTTGTCACTCCAGCATAACTGCTGTCGGTAGCTGATGATACGTCCCCTGTTTTTTGCGTTACTCCGTCAGCCTTCTCAGCAGTCTGCGTAATGCTTTCATCGACATGGGGTACTTTGTCAGTTACATGAGATTCAGAATCAATTTTTCCTGTCTCAGTTTTATCCGGTTGTACTGTAGCAATTTCAACGATTGCCTTATGTTCCGTTACTTCAGCTTGTCCTTCATCACTAACAGAAGATGTTATCGCTGCTTGTGAAGTTCTTGTAGCAGTCTCAGTACTTTCGGGTAGTTCAACAGGAATTTCAGTGCTGGTGATTTCAGATTCCTTCGTATCATTTACAGGTTTCTCAACTGGAATTTTTCTACTTGCAGTTTCGGGTTCTTCCGTATGACTTGCGGTTTCCCCTGTAGGTCTTACAGTAGTTTGCTGTTCTACTAGAGTTTCTTCACTGCCTGTTTTTATTTCTGTAAAAACGGAAGGTGTTGGTTCTTCAACAAACTGTTGCGTGGAGGATTCCAGAATCTCCGATTCAGTTTGTTCTTCAGATGGTTCTGTAGCTATTTGCGTTGTGATTTCTCCTTCAGAAGGAACATGAGCAATAGCTGGAATTTCTGGTTTCTGGCTTTCTTCTGATTTCGGTGCAGTGGTGTCTTCAGTAGGCACTTCTGTAATCTCTGGTTCAATATGTTCAGGTTGTTTAGATGAAGGCGCTTCAAATTCGGGAGATAAAGTAGTTATTCCTTCAGCAGGCTGTAGTGTTGCGACATCGACTGAGGGAACAAGGGGTTCTTCTGATGTTTCTGGAATTTTTGCAGTTACTAAATCTGGTAGCAGTTTTTCTTCTTCTTCAGTCTTGACAGATGTCCCTTGTTCTTCACCCGTAGTTGTTAACTCAGGTTGTAACTCTGGAAGAACTGTTACTTTTTCTGGTTCTTTAGCCTTGGTCGATTGTTCTGTTGATGGGTGATCTTGAGCTCTCGATGGTTGTTCTGTTACAGACGTTACTGTGGTTTGGCCTTTATCATGTTCTTCTTCAGGTACTTCTTGTTCGGTAGGATAACCAATTTCAGTAACTATTTCACCTTCTTTCGGAATTTCAGTGGCTTTAGGTTTTTGTATGGGTAATTCTGTTGCAGAAGTTTCTTCCTTCACTCCTTCTTCGAGTTTTGTAACTTCTTCAGGAGAAATGAACACAGTTGTTACTTCTGGAGGTGATTGTTCCGCTTTTTCATCATCTGCTACTGAAGGATACTCCTTGTCTTCGTCATGGTGGGAAGGTCTTGCTGATTCTGGAGAAGTTTCTTTTTCGATTTCAGAAACAGGAATTTCCGCGTCTATTTTATTTTTATCCGTATCTAAAGGTGTCTGTCCGATAATTTGACTAGTGACAGTTTCTGGAGGTTCTGTGTATTTTTCAGTATTAATTTCCGTTAATATATCTTCGGCAGCGGGTTTTTTAGTCAATTCCTGTGGCTGTTCTTTGTCGGGAATTGGACTAACAACCGGAACTTCAGAGGCTTCTTTTATTATAGGTGTAACTGTGGTTTTTTCTTCTGTTTCGCCAGTTGTGGATACTTCAGTAGGTTTAATCTTATCCTCTTCCACATAACTTGTAGTTGCTTCATCTGTTAGTGATTTATAAGTTGTGAAGGATTCTTTTTCTTCATCCTTAGGTATTTCAGGTAATGTCACAGTTTCAGTTGTGGATTCAATATCTTCAGGTGTATGCTCAGGTTTGAGTGTGGTAAGTTTATCATGTGCAACTTCTACTTTCAACACAGAACTGTCCACGTGCTCAGTAATTGGTTCTTCCTCTGGTTGTTTCTCGGTTTGATATTCCGTCGTAATTTTAGAAGGTTCTTCTTCAGCATGACTTACTGTTTCCGGCGTTTCAGTAGGCTTTGACTGTTCAAGTTGTTGTTCAGTAGGTTTACTTTCGGGAACTTGCGTTTGACCTTCTGTACTACTTTCTGAAAAAGCCTCCGTTTCAGATTCAATATGTTTTTCATCACTCGTAATCAATTCAGTGGTTGTAGCTACTGATTCAATTTTGTCAGTTATCGCGGAATATTTATATTCATTTTCTGAATCGACGCTAGTTTCATTGATTCCTGGCTCACTGGTTTGCTGTTCTTCAGTAATAGTTGAAGTTTCAATTGGTTTACTTGTAATAATAACTTCCGGTGGAATGTCATTTTCGATTTCCTTCTGACCTGTTTCAGCTTTAGTTCCCTTAGGTTTTTCCGATTCAAGGGTTGAGCTTGATAGTATTTCCGGTGCTGATTCAGTGCTTTTTTCTAATTTCGATTCGGTTGTAGGTTCTTCATTTATACTCGTACTTTCAGTGATACCAGTGGTTTCAGCGTCCTTGGAAGGTTCAGCTCTTGTTACATGCGGGAGTGTAGTTTCTGCTATTGACTTTGGAGTGGTGATATCAACAATGTGACTATCTGACTCCATTGCACTAGTTACTTCAGAACCAGCTGCAAAAAATTAACAAACATTAATTTAATGACAAAGATTACAATAAAATAAATTGACTTACTGCAACTGTAAGTTGGGCAACAGCCTTTATTTTGGTCCGACTTGATAAGAATACAATTTTGAGCACCCTCTGGTGGTGTCAGACATTCGACAGATTTGCATCGTAAAATCGAACTTATACATTTGCATGCGACTTGGCAATGATTAATGGGTGGAACGCTACTGTTGTTTTTATAAGTTTTTCCATCAACCAAGCAACTTCCTTCTCCAGGTATTTCTCGCGGTGGTAATTCAGTCTGATCAACTGAAGACTGGGTTGATATTTCAGGTAAAAGTTCGGTAGTAATTTCAGCTTTTGGTTCAGTTGGGACTGTTTCATGTGGTGCTGTAGAAACAACGCTATCCCCTTTATCCTTGGAAACTTCCTGTTGAGTTGGTATTCCAGTTGTTGTTATAATAATCTCAGGTTTATGAGTAACATCTTTGGTTTCCTCTATGCCACTATCAGGGATTTTATTAGATTCGTCGGTCGATCCTTCACCTTCTGCTGGAATAGTAGTGCTTTCAAATGTATCAAATTGATTGGGTTTTTGACTTTCTGCTTCAGATGCTGCAGTTGGCGGAATGTATGGAATAGCAGGATGAACGCATTCAGTTTCAGAGGTACAAACTTCGGGTATGATAGCTTTTTCTGTAGCCGAAATAATTTCGGGTGTTTTGTGCTTTTCCTCAACATCACTATATGTTGTCGCCATTCCCCCTTTTTCCGTGACTGGGTGAATTTGTTCATGTGTGATTTCCGACTCATGGTCAATTTCGTTTTCTTCTTCTTTGGGTAATTCAGTGACTTCAGACACTGGTTGAATCTCTTTATCAGTATCTGCTTTGGGTAATTCAGTGGCTTCAGACACTGGTTGAATCTCTTTATCAGTATCTGCTTTGGGTAATTCAGTGACTTCAGGCACTGATTGAATTTCCTTATCAGTATCCGCTTTGGTAACTGCTTCTGGAAGTTCAGTTTCAGCACTTTCAACTTTGGTAGGTGTTTCAGTAATAGTTCTCTCTGACGATTCTGTTCCAATTTCATTAACAAAGACATCGGTGTGGTCTGTAGTAATTTCTGACGTTGTCGGTTCTGTTCCATCGCTAGAAACTGGTGTGAAATATTTTGGAACCTCTGTTGATTGAGCTGTTTCTGAAACATGGTCCATTGCTTCGGGTAGTTCAGTCTTTTTTGTTGGAATTTCAGTTACAATTTCTACTTCTTCCTTTTCCGTGGATGTACCTTTAATTTCAACTATTGTCACATTTTCGGTTTCTGGTTTTACTTCAGTTGATGGTTGAGTAGCATGTTGCTCTACGTGATGCTTTTCTGATGTATCTTCTAAAGTTTTCTCAGAGCTACTTTCACTAGAAACTTTAACACAACTATGTTGGTCACACTTTTCTGGCAAAATGCCTGCCTCGGTTACTGGTGGTTGATCGTCTGATGGTTGAGACGCCTTTGAAACACTTATAGTTGTAGTCTCCTTAACGAAAGCTGTTTCTTCAGTTGGCTTACTATCAGCTTTCTGTTCTTCATCAGCAAGCTTAACTCGTTCAGTTACATCACCCCTTTCAGGTTCCACTTCTTCAGGTGATTTCGATTCGTCTACCGTTCTAAGCGTTGTAGCGAATACAGAATCTTCAGGAACTTTTGTTTCAGGTACATTAGTTTTAGTAGGCTCAGTGCCTTCACTGCCTTTTTCTTCTTCTTCTATTGATGGTTTATCTTCAACTGGTACTGAAGTTATTGGTACTTCGTCTGGATGTTTATCTTGTTCACTAGAGGTAGATGTGGCAATGTCTGTTTCTATAGCTTCTGTTGAGGTTTCACTGTGTTTTAGAACACTAGCTTCTGTAATTTCTGACACCTTCTCGTCTACTGGTTTAATTTCTTCACTAGAGTCAGTTGCGACTATTGAAGGCTCGTGAGTCACGTCCTCAGCTGGCGCTATTACCTTCTCTGTGGTTTCAAATACAGTTTTTTCATCTATTCCTTGTGTGGGCTTCAATGTTGATGCTTCAGTAGTTCCAATATCATCAGCAGACACTTCGGATCCAATTATTGCTTTTTCAGTCTTGTCCTCTTCATGTACTTCAGGAATAGCTTGGTGTCCTCCCTCTTTAGTGCTATCATAAGTTGATGGCTCTTCCGTTACAATTTCTTCAGCTATTCCTGGTTCTGTACCAGATCCTTCATGAATTTCCTCTTCCATTTCTGTCTCAGTTACAGGTTGCTCCTTATCAGAAATTGCCGGTGTAACACCTGCTTTATCACCTATCTCATCTCCTAGAGCTGTGCTATGCGTATGAACTTCACTTTCGTTAGATACAGTTGGTTCATCAGGTCTTTGTGTGTAGATGTCAGTTATAGCCGTGGTCACAGTCTCAACAGTTTCAGTTATTCTCGATGTTACACTTTCTATGGCTGCAGTTACTCTGCTAGTAAAACTTTCAATAGGAGCTTCAGTGGACTGTACCGTTACTTCTTCCTCACTCTTAACACTATCGGTAACGCCCTGAACAATATCAACTTTTTCTGTTGATGTACCAATTTCGACTCCCGATGTAACTGTTGTTTCTTGATCATTTTCTGGTTTTATGGTTTCTTGCACACCTTCAGTTACCTCTTGTACACTTTCTGAAGTTTCGTCTAATGTTGGTACTGAAGTATCTTCTGCACCTGCTTCACTTATTACTTCCGTAGGCTGAGGTGTCTCAATAGCTTTTGAAGTAAACTGTTCAATTACCTCCGGCACTTCAGATGAAGTAGTTGATTCCGGAATTTCAGCTAATTTTGCTTCGGTCGTTTGTTCTTCTCCAATCTTTGAAGTGGTTTCATCTTGTTCACTAACTTCAGTTTCGTTTGGAATTGATGCCTGCGTAGTAATTTCTGAATCGTAGGAAATAGTTGTAAGATCTTCTGCAGAAACGCCAGCACAATCGTATGAATCAGGACAGCATTGTCCTTCGCGTACTGGTGAAGCTGTACAGTTGACTTTATCGAGAGGTGTCGGACTGCATTCTTGTACAGCACAGACAATATCACCCCGCATACAATAGCATTTCTCACAAGGAAGATCCTTTTTCACAATTTTACCGTCCGCATAACTTTCTCCATTGTAAATACATTCGAAAGGCTGAAGGGTAGTGGTCGGTGCCAATGTGGTTGTTGTTGTTGTAGTGGTCGATGTTGTAGTAATTTCTGGTGTGGTTGGACCTTCGATATAATTTGGATGATCTGTAATCGAAATTGATGTAAAATCGTTCAAAATGTACTAGTTTGATGGTATAGTTACCGCAATTATATCGCACAGGGCAACAGACACCTTCTTGGAACACTGGCGCGCATCCTTCCACTCTCAACGTACACTCTTGCATAACACAAGCGGTTTTATTTCTAATACAATAACACAATTCGCATGGATTGTCTGGATTCGATGGAACTCTAGCTCCATCCGAATAGAATAATCCGTCAATTGTGCATCCGTATTCGTTTAAATGTCCCACTGCAGTTGATGGAACCGTAGACGTGACTAGATGTACGGGAACTAAAAATGAATGCTATTAGAACCGATTTTAGGAAATTGATGTAAAATACTTTTACCTTCTGGGCATGTTATCACAGGACAGCACTGGTCAGGCCTTTTCTCAACTTTACAATTTGCACCAATAGCTTTTGTGAAGGGACACACTCGCAAATAGCACATTAACATTCTGTTGTGACATGTGCAATTCAGACATGGTTCATTTGTTATAATTCGATCACCTTCGTCATAATGTTGAAAATTGTAGTAGCAACCGGTTGCATCAGCAACTGTAAAATTAGATTGGAAAAGGTTTTATTAGACTCGATTCCATTTGATGTATTGATAAGATTTAACTTACCCGGATAGTATTCAATTTCTGTACTATGTTCAAGACTATGATCTGGAATGGTCGGAGCTGTAACAAAAATAATAATTTATTTATATTGAATTTATTTCGCGCGAACATTAAATTTGCATAACATAAATATTAAGACAAATTGAATTCTATGGTTTTATCTATCAAGTTCATCGCCAAAATTCCATTTTATGGACGCTTATAATGCGGAAACGTTGTTTTAACAAGCTGATATAAATTATGCGGAGTAGCTATCAATATGAGCAATAGATGGTACTAATAAAAAGGCCATAAAACGTTCCCACCTGCTGGGGCTCTTTTCATTTTCCGACACTAAAAGAGTACAGCGACCGTTTTGTATTATGGCTCACACCCAGCAAAATTTGAAAAATGACCATCTCTATTAATAAATTCGTCGTTAAATCTAACTGTATAAATAGCTAACGAGGATATTAAATCTTTCTAATATATATTTTGAAAGTAAATATATGTTAAGGTGGATCGACATATAAACACTACATGCCGCGAACCGATGAACGAACCGAAATATTTTAAAAGCATGTCATTCCGCAAGCCATTCGTTCTTTAGAGTCAAGCCAAGTCGATTTCACTGACAAATTTTCAATTCGGCCTCGTAGTAATGTTTTGCAGAAAATGAAATTCGTTTCGTTCTCATGTGAACCCACTTTTAAGGTGGGCATACAAAATTTAAATTTTTTAGATAAAACACGTTTTAGTTTCAATTTTGATCGGTCAAATTATGACTTTGCCGATATAATATGTGAATATCGTTTAATTATGCGCATATAATTAGAAAGCATAAACTTGTGTCCTTGACGGGTTGTAACTATGTAATTCAGAAAAAAATCTCACCGAAACTAAAAAGATATAAATTATGACAACTGTTCTGTTAATTAAATAACATTGATTAGTTTGCTGGTATAATATTGCTTTAGCAAATAATACCAATTAGATAATTAATATTCCATCAAGTAAACGGTTAGTAATTATTTGATAAAATTTTAATTAATTTGATTAATTAGGATAATTTTCGATTTCCTTTCCGTGTTCCGGATGTTATCTGGTGCTTGTTTTTCTTCTTTTTCTTGTTCTTATATTCATTATAAATGTCTGTATAAATCGCATCGGTGCTCTTCAAATTCAACATAACGAAAATTGATTTAAAATTCCATACGGCGTATACCGATTGCGTGTTACGGTTATGAAATCAAAATCTTCTTGAATAATTGTAGCATAAAACCACGAGTGCAAGCACCAGTAGTAGCTCTAGCAGTTGTTTATTGAACTCTGTGAATTGTGACGAAAGAAACAGATGTAGAAAAATTGGTTAGTTGTTTCATTGATGAGAATATAATTTTGGATAAAACCATATAGTTACGTATGTTGCATTAAATCAAATAAACTATGCTATGACTGAGCCAGATTAATGGCAATATACATATGTATTAACTTTAATATCGTTATTGACATTGAAAAATAGTAAAATATTAAAATCGAACATTTTGAAATATATTTCTTTGGAAATTCTATGTCGAAGATAAATATGTTATGATTTAGATTTAAAAATAACACGCACGCACAGTGCCAGAAAGGCACTGGTCTCTCATCTTGTTATTCATTTTCCTTTCTCTCTTATAATAATGGTCAACGATATAAGGTAGGTGCATAGTTGGGCATCGACAATTTATTATGTAACAGGCGTAGTAATGAGTACATGAACAAACAGATTTAACGAAATTACTCAATGACATGAATATAATGGGAGTTGTGGTACCTATATGGTATAGGAGGCACCTGAGTTGTAGTATAGTAGTAGTACTAGTAAAAGAACATTAATTTGTGTGCCGATGGAAATTATCTGTGTATGTTACTTTTATTTGGATAATTTTTGTCATTAAACTGGCGTTATCTAAATATGTACATTTCCTGTAATAATTCTGAGATTTAGTCAATTTTAAACGATAACTTCAGTTGTGAAAATTGAAATTTTCTATCCATATAGATGGTATTTCTATACCATTACCGTTACCATTATCTACTTAAAAATACTCTTAAAAAAAAAGAATAAAAATAATGCCCCGTTATCGAGTCCTCTCTCTGTTTTGATCATATGTAATTTCCATATAGGGAATTAAATATCCTATGACCAAATGGATTTGAAATTCAAATCTCGATAATTCCAAAAAAAGAAACTATTCATGTCCGAAACAAGTTTTTCTATTTTTAAATACTAGGTTTTTGCTAAAATATTGATATGAAGAAAATAATCGTGGGTGTTGTTTATAACATATTAAATTTTCTGTGCATTGCCTAATTCTTTTAGTGATTGTTGAATATAAATGAGAGTTCGTTCATAGAATAGTATATTGATAATGATTTTATATTGTTTCATTATTACCGGAGTAGCTAGTTGTACTAGATATAGAAAAATAATGATATAGACAATGTGCATTGATCTAGTTTACACACGATTTGCGATCTGAATACAGATAGATGTTGACCACTTGTGTTTTATGGTAGCTGTTTTAATTATAGTTGCTTGTTTATATAGTAGCTTCTTACGAATCTTCAGCAGCGATCGTTCAATTTAATTTAACTTATCAATATTTTATTGACCCAACAACATATCCATTCGAAATTGTTAAGTTTATTTTCTTTAACATTCCATTCGGAATTCAAACAATGGAATGAATGTGATTTAAACAAATGGATACGACTTTCAAGTATAGGTAGGTACATACATTACATATTACACACATACACATGTGGTTTCGTGGTATGGAAATAGAGAATAGGACCCGTTTTGGTATTTATTTACCAATTGATAGAATGGCGCGACTAAACGCTTTAGGTATATAATAAAAGAGCTCTCTTCACAAGAAACTATTGTATACCTCCACCTTATATGACTTAACGGTACACCCGCTTTATTTGAACAATAATTATTTGTTATTAACAAACTAAACTTTGTCGTCGTTGTCGTTGTCCGTTGTGGTCACCGATGGCGATGTTAATTGCCGCGACAAATGAAAATACCTTCACACGCACACGCACACACACATACACGCATTTTCTTGAAAATCTTGTATAATTTAATCACGAAATCATTATTAATCGTACCAGATTGATGGATTATTTAATTGAGTATTTCATATATGCGCGCATAAATTCGATTAGAGATTTATACATTTTACCGTCTACTAACTAACATCCATAGATATGTACCTATATATATGATGAATTTCCATCATGAGACGATGATGATGGAAAACCATTAATAATTCTTAATATAATTGAAAGAGAATTTTGCAATGGAAAAATGGCCTCCTAGATATAATGATTAATTGAATGTATATACAAGGAAGTCCTTGTTGTGTTGAATATGCTACACATTTTTTCCATTATTTTTGCGACATTTGAATAATAATTAATGACTCTTCCATTGTTCTAAATTATCTAATAATGCTAACATTTAAGTCAACTCCTCCAACGCATCAATTGCCAGATTTAGTCTGACGAAAGTAAAAGGACCTTCGAAATAATGTTAATCACTTCACTAGAAATTTGTTGTGATGTATATAATGATGATTGTTGTGTGACATTTTCTTTAGTCAGATGTGGGTGGATAGCATTCATAGTTGGTATGTCAACAGCAATTACAATCAATAGAAAAATAGAGAGCAACTCGCGCTGTCAAATAGAATACACACGCACGCACGGACGGACGCATAATACAGTTTTGATCTCATAATCATTGTATGCAAATGGACCGCTTGACATAAATTTAACACAACGGCAGATTGACATTAAATAATATATAATTAATTTTGCATCTTAAAAACTGTAATTAATGAACTAATTAATTCAAACATGATGCTCACGTTACGATTATCATTACATGCATATAAATATAGATAGAATGGAAAACGTTGTCGAACAAAATGGGTGTCAAGCACCACACACCGGAATTATTAAAAGTAAATTTGCTCTCTAATACTACTTTAGATAAGTGTTAAACGGGTGCGCCTTCCAGTTATAGTTATTGATTATTATTATGAATAATGATGACCAGTTATCAGGTAGTCTGGTATAGTGGAAAATTTATAATTAATGGAAATACTATTATTAAATCTTGCTGAATAATGCTGAAGGTTATACATGCATACAGAATTAAAAGCAGTACTTAATCAATTTTCCGTCTGCTGCAATTATTTTTGTTACTTCCTTCTCTTTAGTTTTCGAAAATTCCTATATTAATTTCTAATGGTCATTATTGGCTATTGTCGTCATCTCCGCCACTGACCCGTACGCGTCTGCTGCGCTTGACCTCCCTACAAGAATCGTCGTCTCCCACGCCGCCTTGATCTTTCTCTCTCTCTCTCTCTCTCTTTGGGTCTATCAATATTATGCGACCACCACACTGTAACTTTTTTTTATATAACTTTTTTCCACCATCTTTATTATACAGTCTGTCCACACACAATGGCCGACCGTGCAATTTAATGTGTAATTTTTATCCAGGTTGAAGATCTTGATCCCGCCCCGTTTCTTCATATCAAAGAAACACAGCAAAAAAAACCAAAAGATGAAGAAGAAGTAGAAGAAGAAAGGAGCCGCAGGAATATGGAATAAAATACACACATATATGTGTATGTGTATGGTATATGTATACGCAATGTGCGCTGATTTACATAATGCTCAATAATGTTTATGGAACATACGTTATAAATAAGAGAAACGAATGACCGCATAGAGCAAAATAACTGAGTGCAGATACTTGTATATATGTACATATCTTGAGAGTTTGCACGAAAGTTATATGTAGAATCAATAAGATGTATTATTTTATTGATATTGTTGTTGAAGGATTCAATTTCTGCATTTCCTTCTTTTGCGGCCGTTTTTTTTCTTTTTGATTTTTTTTTGTTAAATGCTGCTCCTGCTTGCTTTCCTTCACCAGTTCTCTCAACGGATTTAGTACTTCTTAAACATAAATTTATACCGCCATGGAAACAGTACAGTACCACACCGATAATAATCTATTAAATCTTCAGCTTCCTTCCCGGAAGAACCAGTTCATCGATATCAACACATACACACACACACTTCAGTTTCAAGCTGGTCATATATATAGAGAGAAAATGGGGTTAAATCGGTACAATGTACCTAAACCAGAAACAATGGTAAAGGGCCTTCAGGTTAAAATATCAATAATACCAATCCTCATGCTCAATTCAATTCTATATATCGAATAATATAAAAGAAAGTTTTAATAATAAATAGACATTCGCTTTAGGGCAATAAAACTTTCCATCGCCAGACGTATCATGGTCATGGGAGTTGAGTATGTAGGTAAGTCACCAGCAAATCTTTATCGGGAAATAAATACGATTTTATGAATTTTTGCTTGAGGTCTATCTATAGGAATATAAATTGATAGTCGTAGGTGGGTTCGGCAAAAAATATTGTGAGCAATGAGAAATGGAACCGTCGATCATACATCTATTGAAAATTTGAACAGCCAAAGAAATTAATCAATCTATCAATCAATCAATGATTGTCTAACATGGACATCAAAAAAAAAAAAAAAAAAATAGAGCTCTCTTTTTTCTTGCTATACATTTGAAATGAAATCAGCATTGCTTTCGGGTCGATATGTTTTGCGCGATATAATCGTGAAATGCATAACATGTTATCGGCAGGTAAAACAGATAACTGTAAATACTGCAACATAATCACGATCTATGAGTACATATCGTAATTCTTCTACTACTACTACTTATTCTTCGTCTTCTTCTTAATGTGAGGTTGATGTGAAAGCAGAATGCGGGATTGTTTTCGAAAATTTATGGAATTGGTTTCTCAATCGTCGTGGAAACATCGCCCCGAATCTTATACTTAGTCTGGGTTGACTTGGTTTTTATTTTTTATTTTTTTTGTGTAATATCAGGTCAGACATCTTGACGATGAATGCATATTAAATTGTCATATGCAGATGAACCGTTAATGCACCACGAAATTTGGCACGTAGACCATTTTTTCTCTGCTGAGAAGTTCAAATATTTAAACTTAATTCAGGCGATAACAACAGGCCGAAAGTATAATTTTAAGAAATTGAAAGCAAAAAACAAAGGTATGCATATTTACTTACCGGCATTGGTTAGAGATGTTGCAAATGCAAAAAGTAGACAGGTTGCCACGATAATTGGTCCTGGTTCAATAACTGGAGCCCACGCCCTCATGGCGCGTCCTGTAAAAAAAGAAAACATTTTACTTTTAATTACAACCTATATAATTAATTATAAATTGATTATTATTTAATCAATACACAGATCTCTCGATTGACTGACGTAAAACCCCAAAACGTAAGTGATCCGAAACGGCAGCGACCGAAAGAGAAAAAAAAACCAAAAGAAAAAAAAAACGAAAAAGTTATTTATTGGCCCGATAAACAATTATTCTAACTGGACCTTTTTTCACATTAAATTATCAAAAAAAAAGTCGTTTATTGCTTTCGAATAACCGTTAGGTGACCACGGTCCGAACGAAAAATGCCCTGATCATCATCATCATCATCGTCGTCAATGTTTGATCGTTTTTGATGAATGATTGGCATGTCGTGTCTTAGTCACTGAGTGAGTGAGTGAGAAAAAGGTTTGTTGACTTGAGGAAACCGGAAGTAACTTCAGAAAAAAGGAATTACCGAAGCAAATAGTAAAGTATCAAATTGTCAAGGAAGAGTTTTCTTCCACTCTTCGCATCAAACAGGAAATCCAATTGTGTTTCGAGGAGTCATCATCTAGATATCTGAGCGAATATTGTTTCAAATTAAAAATGAATCTTATAAAAGTACCGTATTGAAATAAAACGCTCAGGGAACCCATCGATCCACAAAGAAGGAAAAGAATAAGAAATACACACACACACACACACACACACACACACACACACACACAATATATGTATATGTGTGTGCAGTGGCTGTAAAATGTCCGAACAAAAGGTTTTTGACTTTAAGAAACCGGACTAAATTACTGACATTAAAAAATTACGGAACGGAAGACATCACGAAAATCTTGAATGGTTCCGTTGGATTTTTCCTTATTGCACACTCACAGCACAACAGGTTCATTAGCATTGACATTTTTATTCGCACATTTATTAATTCAGCTATAGTGATTTGGAATCTTGTTCCAAGTCAACTAGAACGAAAATTTGTTAATTGTGAATAAACATGTTTTCGGCGTAATGGTTTCATGATTTAATTTCGAATGGATAGCACCTCCATTCCTCTTCATCTAATGTACATAATTAGTGAGCGACCAACTGCTATCGAATCATTCAAAAAATGAACAAATTACTCTAAATTGCATCAGCACGCTTATAATATTTATGTAGATAGAATCTAAAGAAGTCAATGTCACGACCGACTAACATTATGTAATTGCTTATATTATATTAGTGAAAGCGCCACCACCATCATAGTACGTAGTAAGTACCACAGACTCTCTCATCGTTCAAGTAATGATATAACTAACTGGATAAAAAGAGCTTAGCATTATAGTACGTATAGTAAGTTGGTAGTGGGCGGGTGGGAATTGTATGGGCAAAAAAGAAAAGACAAGCACAAGGACGTGCTTGGTTACATCATCATTCATTGTTTGGAAATCATTGTCAAGGCAGAGACAAACTCGATTAAGGACAATAAAGAATAATTTATTGAAACATGTATTCAGGTTCTGTATCGAGGCGAGGAGCAAAATCACATTTGATTGACTGTGAATGTGAATCAAAAATAATTCGCAGCGGCAGGTCCTTAATTAGAATGATAATTGTCCATTCTTCTTTTTTTTCATTGTTATTGTTCAACACTTTTGGCTGAATTGGACTTGTGATTGGAATACTTAGATTGAAAGGATCAAAACAATGTGGACTTGTCACGTGAAAATGAGAATTTCAATGAGGTTAAGCTTAATTTTGTTTAAACCTCATGGGAATTGAGGTTTGAGACACGTAAAATGTATTGCCTGATCTAATTTAAATGAATGATAGTTATTTCCGCATAAAATATATATTATTATGCAGCAGGTCAATAACATTCTTGTTATTGACCGCGCGCGCACTTGCAATTTAGTGCTCATCCAATTTACCTCTCGTCCCCCATCCTTGGCTATTATTGCGTCCACAACTTTTTTTTTTTTCTTTCGTTTCTAAGAACCACAAGATTCAATTTCTGAAACTAATTAATCTTTCGTGTGCTAAGACCGCATCATCATCATTATTATTATCATCAACAGCAGCAGCAGTAGCAATGCTGGCGCGAGCCATCATCATGGTAGTTGACATGAACATCATCATAATTTTCTTTTTTTAATTTTCAATGTTCACACTTCTTCTTCAAAGGAAATTATTACAGAGGCAAAGATTTCATCTTTTGCTGTTGCTTGTTTACACGGTCTTTGTCACAATAATTCTTTTACTGTTGACATTTTGATGTGCCATCATCATGTGAGAAATGGCGAATGTTATTTTTGCATATCTTTGTGTTTTATTCTTGTTCTATACGCCGAGACAGCACCGCAGCAGCGGCAGGTTGTTAATGCGAACGAAAACTTTTTTTTTACCACTTTTTAATGGTTTCGAAGAAATTCTTTTTGTGTGTTTCTTATAAAAGGGCGTTTGCACGCGCAATTTTATACTTCCTCAACAAATTTTCGTTTTTCTAATACGTCTACTAGTATAAGTACCCTTAAATGCTATACGTTTACTTTTCAACTTGTTTTGTTTGTGATCAAAGAAGCAATTACCCCATCCAATCTAATTCATCCTGTAAGTTCATGTCGTATTTCTTTACTGTTACAGCATTTTAATTAACAAAAAAAAAAGTGCAGGCTCATCCACCTGACGGGAAAATTACACTTTACCATGCATACACACACATACCTTCCTTGGTAGAATTTAGTTATGCAAATTCGTTTATAGTATACGAAGAAGATGCTGGTAATTTGGTTTTGATTATGGTATGTATGTGTATGTGGAATGGATTAGAGTAGTAGAGAATGTGGTTGTGGGATGGCGGGCGGTGGAGGAGGATGAAGTATATAAATCGTTCACTTTTTTCTCCTTTTTGTGGAGTAATAAATGTTAGGGTGTGATAAAACATGTTTATGGTGCGGGCAATGGGAGACGGGGAAACATGGAGCAGAGAGCGAGGAGTTTCAATTTAGAAAGTAAAATGATTAAATTAATAATAGAGAGAAGTCCATGTGGCGTTGAAATGGCTTATATAGTTAAAATTTTATATGAGTGAAATGAATATTAAAATCATCATGGAATTTACAAAAACAGTCGAGTCGTATATATCTACTATAAAATTTCCTATATGTATAAATAGGAAAATAAATTCCATATATAGTTAAAATCAAATAATTTCCTGGGAAAATATTATGAAAATATGAAATAAAAAAAATATGAAATTCTCATTAAACTCCTCCTTGCATAACATACATACATTATGTATATAAAAGATGCGACTGCGAGTGTCCTTTAATGAAGCTATAATAACGGTATTAGGAATACTGGTTCCAGTTTCCGATAACGCAATCACTACACGTACCAATTATTAAACAAATACTAATACAACATAATAATAATAATAATATTATGAAGGACTATTCCGCTAATTGGATACAAGAATTTTACATACATATATGTATATATACTAGTCGATCGTAATTACGATAAAATATAAATAGAAATAATCTTTAAATGATGATTTGTAATTAATTCAGAAGAACTCTTCTTCTATTCGCTGCGAGGAAATTTGCAATCATTTCATAAACGTTACGGTGGGATAGATGATTTTTTTCTGAAACTTGGACATGGAACGATTAATATATATATGGTTTGAAGCTACTAATCTTTCAGGAAGACAACAGCGTCCCCTATTATCTAGAACTTTAACTGTGCATTAAATTCTTGTTGCAGTTAAATATGATTCTCTATACATAATAAATTTCACGCTAAATCTTTTTCAAATGCCACTTTTGTTCTTATCTTCCGGGTATACCATTTCATTCACACACACACACACATGCATAATCCTGAACACTAAAGCGCACACACACACACACACATACAGACTTGACAGCCAACACAAAAATGAAATTAATTCGTCTCTTCTTCCTTCTTGATTTTCTCGGCGTTTAAGCTGGTAGCAGCTACGATTCATCTCAAAAAAAAAAAAGACGAAAAGAAAAAAAAAAACCCGCGCCTCAAACACAACGTTACTTTACACACTTATATTATAGAGGGAATCTCCATAATATAAGTACTATAACGGTACTAAGCAATAAACCGTTGGACATTGATTTGAACAGATTTTTTGCCATTTAACACAACTTAAGTTAATATTTTGTCAATTTTTCTTTTGTATTGTGCTCTAATAAAGGGTGTTTAGGGACTATAAGGATAATGGTCTTGTTGTGTGAGAATAAGCGAAAAACAGAAAAATGTGATATAAATCTAACTATATAATTAGAGACAATTAAAGAAGGGAATTTTAGATATAATTTTTCTTTCATTCAATGGTGTTCAAACATGCAAAATCGTTTTGCAAACATGTTTCCTTTTGTTTTGTCCATGTGGATAAATAATTCTATATATTATCGGCAAGCACGCATCTCTCTTTTCGATTCAGTTAATAATAATAAACTATTAGTGCCTTTTATTTCCCAAGCAAGTACGATGCTTGTTCGTTTCGAGCGTATAATTTTCTTTTGAAATTCTCATAGAGCATCATCGAATAGTGCGGTGTGAAGATAGCTTTAATAATAAAAAAAGAAACAAGGTCAAATTTTTTATTTTTTGATAAATTGTGATTAAGATGTTATTCGCCGCAATAGAATTGTTATTTTTTCTTAATTATCTTTGCTGCCGTGAAATAATTTTGTGTGTCGTTTTTCTTAACATTCCGAGAAAACATCCCAATCTAATCTGTCAACATTTAAGATAAATTGGACATAATTTTAGCAGGTGTTCATCACACGCAAAATTTACCTTAACTTCCTGCTCTTTTTTTTTCTCTCAAAGTAATAATGGGGGTCAATCAACCAGAAAAAAGCCGAAAAAGCCTTGTAATTAGTATAAAAAATGAACAAATTACTTTAATTCTTGTTGTTTTTTCACCCTGTATAATTCCACGTTGCTTCAATAATGAAAAAGTAACAATAGATCAACCGTTAACATTTAAAGGCCGAAGAAAAAAAGAAAAGAACCCTTGGAGCTAAACACCGAAAGAAAGAGATAGAGAAGAAAATCTCATCTTCACAATCACATTTCAAATTAATATGTAATAACCACCCGTTGTGTAAAAATTGAGCTGGTTCCATTCATCTTAATGAAAACCTATAAGTACCCAAACGATTTGTAATTATTGTATTTGGTCCTGATACATGTCGAAAGATAGAAAGAGAGAGAAAATTATAGAAGAACGAATGAATGAGTGAGAAGCTGTAAAGTGTTTTTAAATGGATAATTTACTATTTGTTAAGGTTGTAACACACTGGAGCTAGATGCGATAGTATTAAATTGTTGCGACTGCCCAATTGGGTGGAATACATTTCCAATAATGGAATAAAATGGATAGATTGTGTTGTACTATCTGTTTTTCACAATCCATTGTAATTATATAATCTGTTTATATATTTAAGTAACATGTCGTATCTAATCCGGTGTGCCAAGACCTTTATAGTATAACAGTTCAGAAGAAAATGTTAGACACGGCTATCAGCAACTAATGATTTCCTTGTAAAATTGGATTCCGGATCTTCCGAGAGTACTTGGAAATAGCTTATATCTTTATCAAAATTTGACAATGAAATTAGCCTTAGCATAACAAATTCGCCAATAACAACGGGAACAAAAAAAAAACTCTTCTGCTTCTTCTTCTTCTTCTTGAAACGTCAAACGATAATTTATTGGTTAATAAACCTTCTTCGTTAACCTTTTTTTTTTTGAATTCGAGTTTAGCAAAAAGATGGGGAGACCAAGGAGCAAAGAGGGTCATTTCTTATGTGGTTCTCTGCTCTTGTCTAATGACTAATAAAATCTGCATTTAGTCACCTTGAATGATTCATTTCGAAATCATTAAATGTTATACCACCAGCATCACTATTGAACTAAGTGGTTCGATTTGGTTTTGGTGGCGGTGTTGTTGGTGTTGGTGGTGGTGGTGGGTGTGTAGGTATGCGTACGTATGTTTCCAACACAACACATAATCAATCAATCAAATAACAGACCACAGGCAAAGAATCTAAACTTGTAGTTAGAATTTGCGGTAAACTTTACTTATATTTCCTAATGGCCATTTGTGAAATAATACTTCCGCGTTCTTCTTTCAGAGAAGAAAAGAAAAACTGCTAACTGTGTAAACTATGTACTAACTTGCAACAAATTCTCTTTTGTAAAAAAAAGCGAAGAAAAAGACGAAGTAGAAAAGAAATCTAAGAAATAAAATTTCAATTTCATGGCTGAAGAATGGATTCTATCCTACAAAATCAGAAAAACAAGAAGATGTTTTGTCCTAGTCCAGTAATAGGCTATTAACGTAATTTGACAAGGTTATTATTAACTCTATTCGTATTTACTTTCTTTTGTTTGATTAAATCCTCTCTTTATTGCCAATTCTTTTTTCTACTCAAACTCCAAATCTGGCCAGATCAAATTATAAGTACATTGAACCTTAATAATAATAATGATCATCACCATGATTATCATACTGGACTTGACATTTACTTCCAAATTGGCTTAGTTAGTTAGTAAGTATATGTAGTTAGCAATGGTAAATGATTGCATAAACATTTCAAATTGAAAAATGATCAAATTGAACCTGTTGAGGAAATAGTTGATTTTTGTTTTTATTATATCTATTAATGGAAGGAGTAGTATAAAATTGATTTGATTTTTTTCTATTGCTTTGGATCTAAATATGGCAATTGTAATATAAAACATGTTCAGCATTATTGGTTATAAGTTGATTAAAAGTGTTTCGATTCCACTAATAATTAGATTCGCATTTACAGGATTCTTTCCGGAATCCAGATTAGAAAACTTAATTTGCTACTTACTTAATAGTGAAATAGACTTACTCGACTTCTATTGGAAGAATCCCAGTAGGACTTAATGAATTCCTGCTCAAAGAACAACTTTGACTTACTTCTAGCTCGAAGGACCAAGAAACTTAGATGGACTCGATAGAGTAGAGAAGGTATTAATATATTTCGACTCGAAAAAACAAACCACTTCTAGTTGTGCGTGAAGCATTCAGACAGGGTGTGGAACATTCTGACTACTAAAGGCATTACCTAATACTTTCTCGAAGGCCCAGTGAATAGATTTGTTCTAATTCTTGCTCGAAGGACCAATGAAAAGTTTTCATCCAATTCTTGTTTGAAAACCTTAGAATGGACTGTATCTGACTTGAACGACTAGTGGAAATATTAATAAATTCTTGCTCAAAAAACAAATTAGGCTTACTTATTTGAGTATCTTTGCTCAAATTGCTAAGAAGTTCAGACTACCGCATGGATTAATATATTCTGACCCGAAGGACCAAAAACTTCAACATGAATTTTTGCTCAACGAAATCATGGATTTATCAACCTGTCTGTCCACCTTTTTAACCTTTTAACTAAGTAGATCATAACGTTTTATTAAATTCCATTGCCATACACAAAGAAGAACAACAACAACAACACACACACATAACAAGAAATAGAAAAACCTTATCTACTCCTTAGGCACTTGTTCGTTCTGATTCCGAATATTAAAACTGCGTGGGTGTAGAACATTCTTCGTCGCCGATTCTTCCATTCGTGTACCGAAAACTTCTTCTTCTCTTCTCGCAAACAGATTTATTCGAAATTGTGCTCGTTAGGTATGGTTGGTAGGTACTGTGCGGGTACCGTTACCGGCCGTTTTACCATTTGCCTAATAAAATAAATTCGCGATTTATCTGGTTTAGTAGTAAGTTGATGTCGTCTCTTTTGAAATCTGGTCTTACCGTTGACTTTGACTTTAAGTTATTGCCAAGTGGATGGCATGGCATGGCATGGCATGAGACACACACATGAGGTTTTTTTTTATTATCATCAGATTTAATTAAAGAAAAATAGATTCGCTAAGGGTGTGTGTGTGTGTGTACATTATCATTGTATTAAGGCAATGTGAACATTGACAAAGGCTTTCGGATTGACATTATCTTTCTATTTCTCGGACAGGTTGCACTGCGAGACTATATATTTCATTTCCATCATTACTTCTGTCGTTGTTGTTGTTATGGATGCTGCCACAGCAAGTTTCATGCTATTTCTACTATGTATATGTATCACTATCATAATCAGATTGTTATCAATACAGTAGTTTGTTTTGTGCGGCTGCTTATTGTTATCCGGTTTATTGTTACTGTTTAGGAATTCTGCACAATTTTCTTGGCATCTTCTATAGATCTATCTATTCATAGTTTTGCTTTTATTGTGTAACTAGAAGGGGGCCATTCAATTTCTTCATATACAATGTAGAGAGCGATCATATGAATCAGACAATATCTTACAATGCATTTTGTGGCACGTGACGTACGAACAGCAGGGTTCAAGGGAATCATACCCTTGACAATCTATTGAATAGATCGAGCAACGGGTGGTGTCTTGGTCCCTCGGCACACCTGGTATTCGCACGGATATTGAAATGAAACGGTAAATTTTTTGAATGAGGCAGACACTCAGCTCCCACAGTAATGTATAGGTAATTTAGCTAATTAATTAATTTAATTAATAATTGCGATGCTGATGATGATTATGTAAAATAAAAATCAAAAAGTCAAATTGTAAATTATTGTTGTTGTTGATGTTGTTATACGTATATGTATGGTAAGTATGAATGGCAATAATTAATTTATCACACGCCCGAGACACGCATTAATTAAACTTGGAAGTTTTAGTAGGTTTATGGTACGTGGGACATAGAAAAATTACCGTAATCTTTTTAGATCGATAGTTTTTTATTATTCAAGCCAACAATAAGCTGTTTGGACGTCAAACATTGTTGTTTATGAATAGTAAAAAGGAAATATACGTACGAAATACTGGAAACAAATTACCTACATATAAGGTATAAAGCAATTAATCCTTAAATAAATGAGATTTAAATTGAAATACAAGCCAAGGGAGAGAGAGAGAGATAGAGACAACTTAAGAATTCAGAGTACGATTCACAACATGCTTCTAAAGAAAATAAATTAGACAAATTAAAGAGCTTTAGGCTTTAAAAAGTATGGCTACTAAGTACGTAAGTACCAAGTAGCTACGCACTCTATACACATTGGTATATCTAGCAACTTATTAAACAAGAGGATCGACGTTTTTTGTTGTTTTTTTTTCTTATTTACTTCCAGCTTCTTCGCATATTAGCAATGGCGAAACCAGCAAATGAATTTTAATAACGGGAAAATTATGAGTTATTACCGTCCTCGTTTCTTAATTCCGCAATTCTTTAATAATAATTCATTTTAATAAACAAAAGCCATAAACAATAACTCATCATCGATGGAAGCAAACAACAAGGAAAAAAAAAATAACAGAAGAGGAGACCTAAAAAATCTCACACTTCCTATATAATTTGATTCTATACGATTAAAAAAATCCCTCGAAACAATACCTGAACGCAAAAATCCTTGAAGATAGATCATCATTATCATCATCAACATCATCGTCGTCATAATAATAATAATAATAATCTTGAACTTGTCGACACAGTTAAATAATATTTAAACAATTTCAAAGCCAAAAAACCAAGGTTAGATCCGGAAGGAAGATCTACTTAGTCTTGAAAGATTCATGGCTAAAATGACGATGGTCGCCGATCTGATTGTAGCTAATTGATATATAGAAATTTGCGCCAAACATGACGGAAGTAAGTAGATGCAATAGGAAAGAGCTTGTTTAATATTGATGGCCACAAAATATCAATAATCAATAAGAACACTTGCAATCAGCTTAGCTAATTAAATGTATATTGAATTTAATTAGTTTTATATAGCATCAGATAGTAAAGTGGGTGCATCAAGAAACAACAAAGAAGAAGAAAAAAAGTCCTTTCCTTGATTTTTATGCAAATACATACTTAACATGAGCCTTAAACATGAGCTTAAGTATCTATACGAGTAACAGCCGAAGCAAGTAGCATCCTTGCTGCTCATCTTTTATTTAGTTGGCCTTGGAAATGGCAATTGCTCAGCTCAGCTCAGACAAAAAATCAACAAGTACAAGGCAATAATTACCGCAACATAACACAACACAGCCCAACATACAATAAAAAGCGCAAAATACAAAAAAGAATTATTTCATTAGCGATCCTTGAGAGGTGAAGAAATAGAAAAAAAATTATAATTAAGAATAATGTACGTACTACGTATAGTACCTATATAGACGAACGTGCTAGTTATGGTGGTAGGGGGTAAATAATAGGAATAGAGTGAATGAATCTTATGCGAGAGAAGAAGTAATACTCATACTTTACTTGATTATTATCTGTTCAGAAAAATCTGGATTCATGATGATGTAGATGATGATAATGATGCGATAATGATACCAATTTGCCAACTTTCTTTCTCTATATATTATTATAAATTGTCTTCTAATTATGAAAATGAACAGTGCAATAAATTGAAAACAGCAGCAGTCAAAAGAACGAATGAAAAGAAAAAAAAAAGTAAAAGAAGCCCCAGACACATTTTTCATTAACACATTATAAATGAATCTAATAAAACAAACAAAAACATTAAAAGAGAGAAAAGATTAATGAGCTCGTTTTATTTTTGCGCTGTGGTGAATTATCCTGCATGTGGCTGGCTGGCGGGCTGATGGTGGTTTGTGATTCATGATAGGGGATGCTTCAACGAAAATGATATAGAGAAGCTGAGGAAATTTGATATTTGTTTTGGTTGAAGAAATACATTGGACGATTTTAACAAAAGCATCAGTGATTTGACATTTCGTATTATTTAACCTAACGAATGTTTTGGTTGAATTTAAATAATTTGGAAAATAAATAGGTGCAACTATATCTCAGAAGCATTTCCACCGAAACTAGACAAAAGGAGGAAAATAGTTTCGTTTGGTCAAAGGTAAAAATTTTAAAATTATTCTAGATACACGCTGACATCAGTTTGTTACGCCACTGATTCAGCTCAGTACTTTTGTTGTTTATTATGTATAAAAAGTCTTATCTTAAGTGATTATAATGGCCATAAAGGCAATATGTAGTTGAAGTGTACCCGACCGACCAAAAGCGAGACCTCAATTTTTTTTTTATATCTCAGCCAGATGCAAATGGTGTAATGTACGTTGTAGATTAGACAGTGGCTATATTTTAAATGGGGGCCGAAATTAAGTAAGAGCAGCAGCCATCCGGAAGCGGCTTTTTAATGTCTAAAGATATAGAGTATATGAGGTAACATTTATACAGAGTGTGAGAGGGTGTGCTGCGGGGACTATAAAAATATATTCACTCTGGATTTTTTTTTTTTTTCGAAAATCCATATGTCCTATATCTTGGCAGTAGACTTATGTAGATGTGAGGCCATATGTGAGCATTTGGTTGCCGAATATAAATACAGAAAACGGCAATCAAAAAGCAAGAGGGTGGATTCTAATAATACAGAATTCGTCGAAAATGTCATTTGGATATATGTGAACATAAACATTTGTCTATTGACATTGTCAGCACGTTTCCTTTTGTTTTTATTCTACGACAAAACGAATAGAGTAAAAATAGATGTTGAAAAGTCGAAATGGGGTGCAAGAAAACCTGATAGTTGGTTAAAAATAGAAAATGTAATCTAAATATACAGTTCCACGTATATCAGTTAAAACGGTAAGAGTTACAAAATGGCCTTAGATAAATTAACCTTGAATATTGACCCGATTGAAAAGATATACAAAATCTTATTATTAATATTACATATTATTACCAAATATTGCAGCCATTCAGCCCCTAAAATTGGTTCGGACCTAATTGTATAAAACCCCTCTTATCATTACAATTTTATGTACAGAACAATCCAAGATTTCAATACGTGACATCTATAAATATGTCATCGTTGTCTGTACACATTATAGAAATTGATTGTATGCAATAATTACAAAATACTACATTCATTGTCACATAGTCAACTAGAATCTTAACTAAGTATCACAAATCGATAAATTACAATTGGCAAAAATGTATTTCAATTTACATACATACATGTATGTAGTTTCTTTTAAACAAATGAAATGTCACTGGTTGAAAATTATAGGTCCGCAACAACAGACATTTCAGACTGTATATTACATTCTTAACAACATGTTCTCTCTCTCTATACGTGTTGGAATCTCTGACTATTATAAAACATATAAAAATTATTGGAATTAAATTGTATATTAGATGCGTTGAATGACGTATAGAATATTGATTATTATCACTATTATTATTATTATTCGCGCTAATACAATGAGAGAGAAAAAAAAAAGAAACAATATGTGAACATATCGAGTAAGCAAAATAGAAAGGAAGTAAGTAGTTGATAATGAAAATGAAATAAGAACACAATAAAATGGTGAAAATAATGTCAAATAAAGAAATTTGTTTATCATATGTGACCGACAATTGTTATTTTATGTCGTCTACATTATAATAAATAATGTAAGAAAATTCAGCACTTACTAAATAATTTCTTGACCGGCGATCATATACACAAAAACTGGTCTAATAAAAACCCAAAAAATTTGGGTTAGTAGAGTTGTTTGCTTTCGGTGTGACCACTGGTCATCACATCCATAATAATAATAATAATAATAATGGTAATATTATCTACATCAATGAATAATTTAAATAAAAACCAGTTCAAAGTTTACGTTGGACATGCTGATCCATATTAAAAAAATGATAATAAAAAAATCTGTTTTATGTTCTTTTTATTATGATTTTTATGAAGGCAAAAAATCCAACTTCCGCTTCAATAAATCGAGATTGGAAAAATTATTAATTAATTCCAATTGCCAATCGATAAAGGAATGTATTAATGAAGCAATTACTCATAGAAATAATAAAAAAAAGCGAAAATATATAGATGGTAATTTAGAACTAGCTCAATTGTTATTTATCTAAGACACCGCCTAATTTGGCAGGATGAAATTATCTCCATCTTTCTTTCGATACAAATATTTACGCTAGCAGGTGCATACGCTTGAAAGACTTAATTTGATTAAGATGGAGGTAATAAATTAAGAGAAAATAGATAAATCAAGAATCAATAATCAAGTAGCGATTATTAGCATAGAAATGGTAATAATTACTATTATTGTTCCATCGTGAATCAATAATAATTGTGCTAATTGACCATTTGAAAATACCGAACGTTTTAGATTTACGCATTGATTTTTTTATTTCGGTTTTAAATTTAGATCGCCTCCTAATAAACTGATAATCCATATTTCTAATTCAACCACTTGATCTACATAAAAACGTCTATTTTTATTGCATTTTTTATCTTCATAGTTAATGAATTGGCACCATTATATTGTGCAATTAATTATTTATTTATAAACAAATACATAGCGGGAAGACAAATGCATTAAATCGTAATTTCTATTAATAAATTCAATTCGATTTTGAGTGATTGTCTGTTTGTATTTCGAATTTGTATTTTTCTAATACAAATATTTTCTCTTTTTTCGAAATTTAAGTGGTCAATAAAAACAGAAAGAAAAACCACAGAGCATTTTCTTTCTTCTTGCAGTATTGAAACTCCCCTGCGACTATAACATCAAAAAACGTGGGAAACGTTTTTCGGTTTACTCGTGGTCTCGCAAGTGTGTGCGAAGAAGATGAGCAAACATTTGTTGAATGATGGTGTGAAACTGTAATGATGGGAAAAATCTGGTTGTATTCATATCTAAATAAATGTATGCATATGAATCTATTTAAAAAGTTTCGAAAAAGATCTAGAAAGGTTTCGCTAAATATACATTCATCAGAGTCTAATATTTTAATTGTAAATAAAAAAATTGAAAATGCTGCAGTAGCAAAAACAGTAGCTATAAATAAAACCATAGCGCATAATCTCTACTACTTTAGTATGTAATGTAATCTAGTATAATATAGTGTAGTACCCTTGGGTACTATAACCAGCGAGATCTTGAATGAATTGAAATGAATGAAGGGGAACTTGTTAGTCTTGACATTAAACTTTAAAACAGCTCGTTTTTCATTATTACTATTATTATTATTATTATTCATAGTAGAAGTCAATCGCCTCGTGTGCTTGTTGATTTTATACGTTTAATCGAATATTAAATAATCCGATATTTAATCGGAAAATCCGATTTTGTACAGGCGCAAAACGTAATTTGTCGTTAGCAAATTATTTTGCTCATAATAAATTTACTCACGACAAATTTCTTCGCTCCTCAGCTTTTTTGTTTCTTTAATATTCAAATATTCATGCGATTATTGCCATTCCCAATTGCGAATAACCAAAGGACAAATAGTATCGATAATGATTAGGTATGTAATGCAGCAAAAATTGGTAATTTAAAAATCTAGTACACGGTCAATCAGAACAACAAAATTATTTTCAAATAAACAGAACAACGAATGACGAACAAGAAAAAAAAAGTATTGAGAATTGAAATTTTGAAAGCTCAAATTCATTCGATTGAATTTGTATGCATAGAATGGATATGTATGCGTATGTACGAGTACTTTTCTTAATTATTATTTCTTAACAAACATTAAAAGATGACCTTTTGGTCATTCAATATTAACAAATTGTAATTTTTGCGTCTGGCGCTTCTTATGCACATGCATGGATAAATGTTTACTTTTAATATGTTAATATTGACATATTATTATTATTTAATTTTTTTTTATTTTAATTTTTAGCCTTGTCTTGTTGAGTTAAAAAGGAGCTTTTAAAATTTGTCTTCTCGTTCTTCTTTTTTAAAAAAACAAAACGTTTTTTTTTTCTTTTCATTTTTAAATTCTCAATGGCTTTAAGTACTTCTTATATTGAGACTGAAGCAATCATTTTTAGAACATTGCAAGCCCCTATCATTTATTTATACTTTTTTTGAATTATTACGGTATAATTTTAAGCCTGGAAGCGAAATGTGTATATCTAATTTTAGAACCTCATACTTTTTTGCCTCTCTTGAATTGAGATAAACAGTTAGAATTTAAATAAACGTGAAATTTATGAGATCAAAAAAACAAAAACAACAACAACAAAAAAAAAGACGAAAAAATCATGAATTGTGATAAAATTCCATTGAAATCAAGCTTTGATGTAAAGTTTTTTTTTTTTTTTTGAAAACCAGTTATATGACAACATTTTGTCCAACAACAAATATTTTCAAACAACAAGGAACTGGCACAATTACGTCCAAATTTAACCACCGCTAATTTATTTAATTTTATGATAATTATGTCAAGGTAGTTTACAATACATTCTTCTGTTATACTGACTAATCGAATCGAGATCGAATAATGGAAATTCCAGTATAAATTAAAGATTCTTTTTTCTTTCAAACGATATGACAAATCGTAAAAATTTATGAGGAAAATCCCAACAATGAATTCCAATTTTGGCAGTCTATTGAATAGTGCCTGAGATGAATTTCATTATGCAATTTTTTCTCGTGTAGATTTCAAAAAGTTATCACATGAATTTTAACATAAAATTTGTAATACGCACTTTATTTATTTATTATTATTTTTTTTAAATTGAACTGCGTACCATTTTTACTATATGCAAAATTTTTGCATTTTCAATATGCAAGTTCTCTTCGTCGCATATAATTCTCAGAAACATCAATAACCGATCAGACAGGAAACCTTTCTTTCCTTCTTCCATTCTTATTTTCTTTCTTTCTTTGCTTCTTTTTTCTTTGTCTTTTTCTTTTTTATTTTTCGGAACGACAAATTCTTGTTCGTTCGGCAAAAAGGAAAAAGATTAAAGAGATTAATTTAAAGCAAAAAAAAAAAAGAGTGAAATAAAATAAAACAGGAAACATACATGTAGAGAAAAAGAAGATAAAAACCGCAGAATAATGATAATGAAAATGAAAATGAAATTCAATTAAATTAATTCTTTAATTTCATTTAATTTTATTTAACCATAGAAACCAGAATGATAATAATAATAATGATAATAATAATAATAGTAATTTAATTTGAAAGAAGATTTTCGCGGTTTATTTTTTAGACTTTAATTTTTACCGAGTTTTTTTTAATTTTGTTATAATTTTGATTGATAACGAGATTTGTTCAATAAAAAAAAACATTTTCTGGATATATTTTCCATAATATTTTTAAACGAACTCAAGTATGGTTTTACAACAATAAAAAATTAAATTTCATCTTACCTCAACTGATAACTCCTACTGGAAAACAGGAAAACCCCCCAAAAAAATGGTGATGAGAAACAAGAACACACTGAATGATCCTGGTCCTGGATCATACACAGTCAAATATTTGGCACTCACGATAAACAAATGATGAAAATTATAAAGAAAATGTTCACTCAAAAATAGTATATTTTGAGGATTTAGGAGAGCCAGGCAATACTGGAACACTTCGCAAATTTACGAATTAAATAGTCGGGACACTTGATTTAAATTTAAATTTTTTTTTTTTGTTAAAAACAAACGTTTGCCAAAAATTTAATTTAAAAAAAAATATATAGCAACCAAATCCAAAAATTAGGGATCAAGATAATGATGTTGATGGTGATGATGGTTGAATCTTCTTCAACCAGGGACGGAGAAGAAATGAACTCGATTGTAGTTGCGCGGCGCTAGTTTAAATACCAAGGAGGGGCGGGGATAGGTACTGTGGGTATATCGCTGGATGGGTCGACGACGGCAACGACGACGACGATGATGATGAAGAAGTGAGTGAGTGAGCAAGGAATGACGTCGCGACGTCGTCTGTTTGCCTGAAGGTAAAGAGGAGTAAGAAAGGAGGGTTTTCTTCATTCTTCGATTGAAATAGCGTGTCATCAGTGTGGCAGAGGAATTCCGCATGTATTGCGGATGGTTTTGAACGTCGCTCCGGACGGATGATGATGCTGGATCGGATATATAGGCCGGATGGATGGATGGTGCTGCCATCCGTATTGGTTTCGGTGATTGTTTGAATGAATTAAGAAATGATGCAGACAAGTTATGATGATGATGCGGTATTTGATAGAAAACGATCGTGAATTTTTAGGTGTAAATACGACATTATCTAGACGAGTGAAAATGGCTTGTTTGTGGTTGATTTCCAATTAACTAATTTAACGTATTCGTAAATTAGAAATAGGCAACTAATGCACTTGATTTACATTTATGAAAAATTACATAATTTATCAAGTAGAAAATAGGAAATAAATCAAGTTGCAATTTCATTTCAAGTTTAAAATTATTTATGCAATGTTTAGATCGTTAATACACCATAAATATAATAATAATTTGTAATAAAAATACAATGGCGTTACGATTCAATCGTTTTGAAACTGTTTCTCTAATATAGTTATTTATGATGATGATTTTAATGCAAATTTAATATCGATAAATTGAAAATGAAATTATTTTAGCATTGATTAATGAGTATGAATGGAAGTTGGCCCTTTAAATGTTTCAATTTTGATGTCTAATATTAATTTTATGTTATTTAATTAATTAATTACTTAGCAAAATAGGTCGTTACTAATGGAGATTCCAAAGAAACATTAAATTTGCATAGGATGAAGGTTGATTATCCATCACCATAAGTAAATTTCAACGAAATTATCTGTTGAAATAAACAAAAGAATTATGTACAAGGATAATAGTTGTAGTTTTTGCCCTATTATTTGTATAATAATATGCATAATTTAATTAGATACTTGAATAATATTAAATATTTAACTACTATAATGAAGATGTAATTCCAAAAAGGCAATTCTAATATGAATTTCAATATATTCAAAAAAATTCGGATTTTATCTTCAATTTCAAAATCATTTATTCAATAATAAACCATAAATTTGTTTAATTTTCAATTAGTATGTGATTATTGTCTTAACAGGCAACAATATTAATAATAATAATAATACATAATTGAGAAAATAGCAAATAGATTTTCAAAATCTAATTTACCATCATTATATCGATTTTTGTTCGTTTTTCTCCCCCCGTTTATAGAATATTAAAAGAAAATTACAGTGATTTATCTCTCTCTCTCTCTCTCTCTCTTTGTTTCTCACTCTAGAATATATTCTTCTTTACTATGTATGTGTATAGTGTAGTACTCTGTAAGTAGTAAGAAATCATTTACAAAATAACTAATAAGTATAAGCAAGTTGGTAAATTACAAACAATATAAGAAAATTAGTGTTGATGAAAATTGAGAAAATGATACACGTATATACACATATTATAATAATCATTTTCAATTATAATTATACGTTGATAAGAGTGGTAATAAAATGAGTTCGACTATACATACAATGAGTTAATAGATTTGCTATCCCACTGCGTTCGTCTAGAGAAATTAATTATAATAATACATATTAATATACAAATCATTAATAATAAGTAGGTAATAATAATTATATTTGAACAAAACCAATTTTCTGCATTGTGTGATAACTCGAGTGGAAATTGACTTTTAAAAGCTGGGATTTTCAATTATTATTATTATTATTACTGTTTCATCATATCAATTTTGTATAATCCCGACTCCTGAAATCACGTCATCAACCAATACCATTCAGGATATTATAATAACAAGTAATAGAAATATAAACAATAATTTTATACTTAATTCATCGAAAACATAACATAGTGATGACGATTAGTATACTACGGTTATAGAGTGAGTAGTACCATAGGATAGAATCAAAAACCTCTTTGTCCCTTCCAAGAAAATTCAGTTTTTTCTAATCATAAATAAAACTGACCGCATCAATTAAAAAAGAAATGAAAATTATTCATTAATAAAAATTAATCTCGGAATAATGCTAATTAGTTTATTATTATTATTATCATTATTATTATTATTGAATTTTAATCATGTGTGTATGTGAATCATAATTATAATTAATAATTATAATCATTATTATATATACTATAAGTATTTGTTCCGTATAGTTATCGACGTAAATTTATTTTTAAACATCTCTTAAATAATGTCGTAATTCTTCCTATTATTACTATTATTATTATTTTCATTATATTGTTTTTTAATCGTGTTTGAATCGTCCTTGTTTGAGGTCACCAGATCCACTATAAGCTAAGATAGATAGTAAAAAGATGATGCATTTAATATGAGAAATAATAAAAATTGAAATGAAATTAATAATTAGAGAAAACCTACTACCTGCACCGTAGTAGTACCAGTAGTACCTACTTGTCTACCAAAGCGAATAGTTTGATGATCGATAGACACACTGTTAGTCTCCAAATCACTTTAAACTTTACGATATTAAATTGAATTGAATTTTATTAATCACAAGACGTTTAAAACCATAAGAAACTTTTCTTCAGTATTCCTAGATCCATAATTTCATAGAGTTGATCAATAAGACAATACAAATCCTGCCAAAAATGAAATTTGCATCGATTTAAGATAATAAATGAAAATAATTGTTCTGATTGAATTATTCTTTTTTCAATGTCACCTTCATATAAATCAGCTGTTTGTTTATACATATTTAACATAACACAGTATATTATGTTAATCTTCTGTTCTGTGTCTATACATATAGTAGGTACTACATAATAACAACTACTGTTTTTTTTCTCTCTCCACACCTTCCTATTCATTTTCCTTTTTCATCATTATCATCATCACCTTATTGTTAAATTTATTTCATTCATCTTCATTTCGATTAAATTCTTATGCTAATTTGATTCAATTTTACTACGCGTAAAAGAGACATATAATTAGTCGTTTATGAAAATGGAAAGTAATGAATAATGCGCTATTATGTTCGTGTTTAATGTTATTTTTTTCTTCTATTATTAGATACCTACTAGATTTGTTTGGATTGGGAAAATTGGTAGCATGAAGTGAATATTTCTTTCAATTTTTTTTTTCAGTGGAATTTCCCGCTTAAGTGAAAAATTAATTAGTGATTTCTAATCGTTTTCCTGTTGTCGGACAACGCAATTAGGTAGGTACCAGTTTATTGAAAATGAATTGTTTCGAAATTTCTTCAAAAGTTTACTCGGTTCAATCTGATCTTAATTTCTTCGTTGAGCAGCAGATTTGACCTCTAAAAGAATGCGGTTAATTGCTTTTTCTCATCTCTAACGTAGATTTTCCGAAAATTGATGCGACTATAGTATACGGTATATAAACTGGCACTCTTTTTTTTTTTTTAGATAGAAGTACCTAAGCTCGCTCTGTTAAAATTCCAAGATTCTATGCTGAGCGAGTGAGATCAAAAAAAACTATCAATTTTTCCTTTCACGTTCAATGTACAAGTACGAGTACTACAAGTGGGTTTCGTATTTAGGTTAATTAAATGTTTATTTTGTAGAAATATGATGCTTTTTTTGGAAAATTCCTTATTTAACTTTGTCGTTTTTTTTGTGCTCTCGAATTATTCGTTCGAATAATTAGTTAGCTGTTTTTTGCTTATGGGCTCCAAATCTGATTGATCCAAAATTCAAATTTAATTAACATACATCGATATAACCTAAAAAATGTTTTACCGTATAATAATGCTTCAAGATACTCCTATTACCCGGATCCGCGGAAACAATGTGTACACGACAAAACGATGACATTGCACGAAAAAAAAATCATAAGAGTAATAAAATGAATAATTTACAATGAAAAGGGATCTCTCCCTTTATTTATCCATCCCTCAGGAGATGTTTTGGTCGCCACCATCACCCTAGATCGAGTCATTATGTGTTGTTTGAAGTGGAAATTAGAGATTTGAGTGAGTCATAAATTACACCGAAGAAGCTAATTATTGCTGTGAATAGAAGTGGATTCTAACAATTATTAACAACTCTGGAGTATTTTATTTCAATCTTTAAAAATAGTATCTTTGAACCTGAAGCCTTCAGTATAATTGAAGGCTAGGTTCCGAAATCTAGACTTCGAGTCGGAAATTACTCGTGATACACTGCAATTTGTCGTATTATTAAGTTTTCAGTTTCTATACTTTTAACAAAATGATTTGCTTTAGTAACTCAGTAATAACATTAACCGATGCGATGTACTGCTAATAACCTCCCATTTATACATAGAGCAATCCAACTGAAGCGGTCGCCAAACTCCGAAATCAACAAAACGAAAGAAAGTCAATGTATCCTAAGATAAAATCAATAAATAGTAGTGGTAGTAGTCTGGTTCCTCTTTCCGTTTCCGAAATCCAGAATATGTCTCAATTATTCATGTATAATGCTGATTTAATGCGACAGCAATAAACGATAGAGAGCAATATAATAGAGCTGCGCTAGTTTATAATTTACGAAACTCTATATGTTTCGTTTCGAGCAGTAGCAGTAGCAGTAGTGAAATATGTATAAAGCTTTAAGAGCATTACTATGTACCCATATATATCTGGATACGTCTGGAAGGAATGTAATGGTATCCATAACCATTTATGTCCCATCTCAAGGGCATTTTCTTATGAGAAAATTATTACTGCTATCAATAGTATATGAAGTTGTTACGAAACTAGCAAAAGAAACTTTTCTAGCGTTACATATTCCCATGACTCTCACTCCTCATTCCCTTCATACCGAAGGGGGGGGGGCAAACAACAGGAACATCAAGCACAGAAAGAAAAAAACAGGGGAACGGAAAAATGACAATGTAAATGACAAGAGAAAATGAAGGATGGTGAAGAACGAAAGCACTTTCTATACACACTCTTTCTCTTTCCCTCACTCGTGTGCATTTATTCGTCCATTCACTCTCTCATTACTGCCCTTATCTGCTTCAATGGACCACTATTTAATTAGATCTGCTGAAAATTTATTGATTTAGATGTAGTTTTTTCTTTTGAAGAGAAATTCGTTTTCAGAAATTCAGGTGAATGCCCGCTGAAAAGTGCGAGGCAAAATCGATGATTAATCGCATAAAGATTTCAATGTATTTTACTTTTTAATTCGTTAATTAATTAATTAAAAAAAAGGCATATTTTTTTTATCAAATTTTTTACGAATCGCCCTCAACTATCCATAAACATTTTCTTACCCGGCTTTCCTAATCTTCTCAGCAGGAGCAGGCAAACAAACAAACAAACAAACGAAATTAAGATAAATGCAACAGATCTACACTGCTGTACCGTACACTTTGACGAGACGGCCGTTTCGTATCGCAGCCTGCAACGTCGCGACGCTATAGTTGAGATGCAAAGAAAAAAAAGATTGGTTTGGTTGTCCTTGAGCAGGCGCCCTGCTTGCGTTTTAAGGGTAAATTTACTATTACTATATAAACAGCACTTCTTCTTCCTCCTCCTCGTCAACGTCATTTTAGAATTAAGGTTTTTTGATCTGTAAGGGTAAGAGGAAGGAAGGAAGGAAGTAAGAGGTTTTTAACCATTTTACCGTAGGTATAATGAATTCGTCCATAATGTTTTTCCAATGCATTCAAGTGGAATTTCCCTCGTTTTAAGAATAATCGATTTTATGGCTTTTTTTTGAAACTTTTTTCCAGCAAGCGGAGATGGAAGTGAATTTTTGCCCATCTCTCTTTCTCTATGCTCTAATATACTAAATTTATTAGAGCTTAACTATTAACACGCGCAACGACCAAAAGGGATCGGGTCAGGGCAGGGTAATTGCAATGGAGAGAGACTGGATCGTTTTCCAGTCTGCTGCTGCTGTTATTGTTGGTTTTGCATTGTTAAATTTGTAATTCATGTTTTGTTCTGCGGACATTTTGTAGTATCAGCATTTGATTTTCATCAATTAAAATAGTTTCTGTTTTCACGCTCTATAGTTCATTGCCCGATGTCTAATTTTTCTTTTTCTTTTTTTGCTTCTTCAGCAGGCAAATATTCTTTATTCAAATAATTATTTTCGGTTTGTTTAGGAAGCATTAATTACGCAGATAAATCTTTTTCTTTTTCTATTTTTTATTTTCATCGCCATAATAATCATCATCATCATCATCATCATCATCACGATTATTATTACTATTATTATAATTATTGACAATCTAATGAGAAGAGAAGAAGAATCTTCCATTCAGAGAAAGAGTGAGAGAGAGTGAATTTTTTGCCTTTTGTATTTTAAAACTTTTTCATTTTGATATTTGTGGCGGCATGAGGCAGTATAGTACCAACCAAAGCAGTAAGTACATAGCTACCTAACGGTACATACTGCTAAAAAAAAACAAAACAAAAAGACCCAGCATCTCTTACTGTTGTTGTTGTTGTTGGCTGGCTGACTGGCTGGCTGGCTCGCTGGATCAAAGATTGATTGTGAATTTTAATGAGAATTGTAAAAATAATAATTATTTTTTCTTAAGCTTTTTGTTACGTCTAGTCGATTCATTATTATTATTATGTTAGTCGTCGTAATATTATGAAACGTCAAGGGTAGTGTGTATAAAAGATAAAGGTCAAAACAATAGTGAAACGAAGAAAAAAGAGTTGTTAAACATACACACATACGTACATATACCTAACAATTATTATTATAATGATCATAAAAGATATGAATTTAACTGCGTGAAAGATATTTGTCTAAAATACACATTAATTTGTTTAAAAGAAAAAAATAATAATGCCTACGACAAATTGTACTTTAAAAGGTTTTAATAAGAAAAAAAAAAGACGACGCCGAAAAGGTCAAGTTGCTAATTATCTCGCGTATTTTTAATCAAATATTTTTATTTGACTAATTATAAGTCAAAAAATCAGTTGGCATTGACATCAACGATATCGAACTTTTTCTTTGAGTACATTATGACATTTGCACTGTAGTGCCCTACTAACTAAATGTCATGCCTGCCACTAGCTCATCTATACTTTAATTTCAAGAAAAATTGATATTCTTCTTGAATCATTTTCGTCGAATATCCAGATCGGGTTTTTCCTTTTTATTTATTTATGTTAATTCCAATGTCGTAAATCTTGGAAAAAAATCAAAGCTGAACACTTTAACATTAAATATCAATATTTATATTAATTAAAACGCAATATTTACACAGATTCAAATGAATGACAAATCAAAAAAAAATCCCAATTTATTGATAAACGAAATTCATCAGATCCAGAGAGCCTATGATGAGGTCAAATGAACATGCAAAATTCCCCTCAAGAAACTTTTAATTCAGTTGATTGAGTCATAATGATTTTGATTTTTTTTTATTTATGATGTCACGAAATAGAAAATTTCGTAGGTCATCGTCAGAAGACGTCTACTACCAGGCTAATTTTACGATTGTTTTGCTCTAAATTGGCTTACCGCAAAATCTGCTGCTGTTGCTGCTGATGAATACACAATAGCTGTTCGAAACTGTTTAGATTGTACATGATAAAATATGATTCTAAGAAAACTAATATAGAGTACTAAAATGTGTGGAAATACCATTAGTAATTAAAATAACATTATAAGCAAGAAGTGACTGCCAATCATTCTACTCGGTAATAATTAAAATAACGACGGCAAATACTGCGACAATTTTTCCTTCTTTTGTGCGAATGTGGCCGTGTGTGGGGAAAGGGGTAAGTGTGGAAAGTTTGGTATCGAAGGATGGTAACTATGGATGGGTAAATTCAAATTTTCCAACCCCTATAATGTGACCTAGAAAAAATACGTTATCAGTCCAAAGCTCCCAAAATTTTCAATAATATATACAGGGTGTATCGTCGTCGTAATTGGTAGTTACATAATTAGCATATGCATGGTTTAAACTACTAATTATTATTGGTTCTATTTCGATCGGTATTTATCGACGTGCTGCGATTATTAATGTATTTAATCTATTTTTATAAAATATATAAATTAAGTCAGTGAAGTACGCAGCAGGCAGACACAACATTGTTTCACAACAAAGTAGTAGACCATTAATGAGTTTATGTGCATTGTGTCATGCTAATTGGATTCAGCAGATGGAAGAGGCTCAACTCTTTTGGAATAAACGCGAAGGAAAAAAAATAGGAGGCATCAATTAAATTCAAATAGATGAAACTGGGAAACTGAAATTCTCAGTATAGTGATTCGTGAGTACAGACTCCATGTAGTTGACTTAAAATCTGTTATTGTTAAGTACATAATATTTATATTACGTTGCAGTATTAGGAAAAATTGCTTTGTAATAAATTTCCGATTAAAATGCCGTTTAATAATGAAGATACATATTTCGAATCAATTAGTCAACGATTGTTTAAATTGACGCCATCATAAATTCCTTTTTGATTCTGGGAAACTCAGCGTGAAAGACCACCACCACCACCACCATCGAATTAAATTACCATAAACCTTAATACATATTGATTAATCCTGTCTTTTATTTTTTTTTTTTTTGCAATAATAATTTCGTCGTTGTAAAAATTTATGTAAAATACTCGGAATTTATAATTATATTACACGACAACGATGACAAGAAGACGAAGAATAAGAAATACATATTCTTATCGCATGTCCTTTTTTTTTGCGCCATCCTAAAATCACCGTTATAAAAATACGTCGTACCGTTTGTGAATGTGATTTAAACTATAGTTTCCTTTTATAAGATAAAGTCACAGTCTAATCGGAACTTAATGTGATAATAAACAACACCATATGGATAGTATAGTAAAGGTTAGTATAGATAGGACAATCGTACTACTACTACTGCTCGTAGTACTATAGCTATGGTAGTACTAAACTAATATAATGTATTACTATAAGGCTAATAAACTCAATGAATTTGTTTATTGTGTGAATCTCTTTTTGGAGAGATGAATAAATTTCGAACGACAAAAAAAACAAATTTGAAATTCGAACTGGGTTCTTCAAATAAAAATTTTGAAACTTAATAATAATAATAACAGAGGAAAGAGAGAGAAAGAAAGATTGTAATAAAAAAATAGAAAAAGTTTTATGGTTTTTTTTATGTTGGAAATGATTTTTTGTGTTTTTCGACTGGTGAATATTATGTAACTAATTTTTATTAAGATAAGTTTTTTCTTTAGTTATTTTCAGTCTTACATAGAGTACAATATGATAAAATACAATTTTATACGATCATGTTATTTGATGAGCCAGAAAGCTCGCCAAAAAAAGAAAAAAAAGATTATTGAAAATTACCATAAAATTATCATTTTTCACGATATAGAACCAAAAGAAGAATTTATTTCGGCTTTTATCACTAAATCATATCTAATTTACCTATGTTACATTACGAAAAAAATTAATTGTTATTAATTAAACAATTGACAGAATGATTTACTCAAACATGCTTTCAATATGCTATAGGTAAGTGTTGATTATTTATTTGTTCGATAAGGTCCGGATTAGGACCACCAAAATCGCAAACGAATAAAAATAAATTGATGACTGTGCCATACATTGGCCACCTAGTGGCCATAGTATAAGATAAATGACACTAAAGACAACATATAAATAAGGCTCAAAATGTATTCCAATAGATCGCAAAATGCACGAGAAATTTAATAAATATTTCATTTTGCGTTCAGTCACATTATTTACATTGTTGTTACGTAAATGTTTATTATGTGACTTTCTGTCAACACAAGTTTATACCCATAGTATCAACTTCTTTGTAGTTCCTTTTTACCTAAACATCTCTGCCAGTCCCAGTCAACTAACTAGTACTGTACTGTTTTATTATTATTTCCACACGCGAGTCTTTTTTTTTTTGTGTGCCTGTGTATGTGTATTTATTGTAATGCTTTTTATTTTATTATTATTAAGCATCCAATTTATAGTCTTTTCTTTATGCCGTCGATTTCGATGCAAATTTTTCTATTACTTTTCTTTACGAGCAGCATAGAAATAGCGGTAGATTTTTAACTAAAAATGTTCGCAAATTTGGAGATTTTTTTTTTGGTATTGAATGTCGTTGGACGACGAGTTTGTGATACTAAATTAGTTGAATTTAAGGTTAATGTGCGGCGTCTGAAGAAACAAAAACTAAAATTAGATGGAAACGCCTGATGGCTACCGTGAATACTATTCAAATTTTTCGTTTATAATTAATTTATATCAATAATAAAATCAATAATTAGTGTATTTATTTATTCACGAAAAAAAATTTACGAGCAGATAATCTTCATCAACATAAATATTAAAAAAATATTAATAATCAGTCAAATAGTGAGAAAGACAGAAAGAGGTTATTGTTAGATTCGGCTTCTTTTATCCAATACATCAAGTCAACGACCAAATTTAATGATATTACTGCCAAAACTTGCACTAATTTAAACATTAAAGAACGAAAACGGCTTGATTATTTTTAATTAACCTTTTCCCACTCCGCTCTTGCTCTCCGCCCTACGTAAACTTTAACTTCTTTAAATGAATCGCTTTCTTTTAAAATTTTTTGTCCAAAACATACTAATTATCCATCACAAAAATGTTCTTGGAAAAGTCTGGATACTGTACAGCCCTACCGCAGCTTAAATGTAATCATTATTATTATTATTATTATTTAAAAGAACTGGAATCTAATTACACACACACACGCATAGTATAAGTTAAACCGGGTGCAAGTCAGATTGATCACCATTACCATATGATGATGATGATGGATCGTTTTTGTTTGAACTTATTAAAAAAGAAGATGCAGAAGAGTACATTTCATTCACTACTAAATTGAATTGAATATGGCTACATATACAGATACATATGTATGTTGTTTGTACGTGACAGATGCCATGAAGTTTCGCTGGAAAAAGAAATCGTTAGGTGGTCCAACTTTTAAATGTTGACATAAGAAGAAGAAGATGGTAAAGACCTACGTATAAATCTATATTTAGATCTGTCATCGGGTAAACATAATTAAACTTCGAATATAATTTAAAACTTTTCTAGTTTTAGGTGAATGCGCTCGCATTTATTTACTTACTGCTCGTTTAGTCAGAAAGCGGTTACTTATTGTTCAAATTTTCTTATTACTATTTCATTCCATACAAATTAACGAAAGTGTTTATTCACGTACATAAATCATTTAATTAAGTTTACCAAAAAAATCGTCCAGGCAATAAAGTCGAAATAAAAGCCAGAACCATATGGTATTTCTGTTACTAATGAGCAAGTGTCACTTTTGATTAATATTAATTAAAGTTCACTCTTCAACTCACTCATCCCTGCGGAAGACAAAAAGAAATGGTGGTGACTTCGTGACTATGCAGTTGTTTTCATCATTCAAATATTAATTTATCTTTGATGATTGCCCCTTTCTCTCTCTCTCTCTCTCTCTCTTTCTTTCTTCCATTTTAGTTAATGATATGTATATTATGATGAATAACAGATTGACTGATAATTAGATAAAAAAAAAAGATAATGTATATGAGGCAGCCAGGGCCATAGGCAAGTAGGCAGAAGAGGGAGGTAGAGATGTTGAAAATTCCCCGAAGACAATAAATTCTTTTCAGTTTAATTAAGAATGTTCGAAAAAGAAATACCGTAATACTTTTGACAAATCAACTATATACATACATAATAACACAAATTAACTCTCACATACACACACACGCAAACGAAGATAGAGAAAAATTCCCGTCAAAATACATAGATAGATACCTATAGTTACGCAATGATGACCGAAAAAATTGAATTGCCATGTGTATGTGTGTGTGTGTGTGTGTCAGACGTGTTTGCATTTTATAAAATAAATTCTTATTGGAATTTTCCTTAATTCCAAATAAAACTCCAATTTAAACCGTTCTTGTTAATCGCGTCATCCATTCTAATTCTTCTGCAAAAAAAAAAAAATCTATTGAGTAGTGTTTTTTTTCTTTAACATAAAGTAGCACTCACATCGATTTTTTATACGAATGATTCCCAAGTCCCATGTGGACAAAATGTAATAGCATTCGATCTATTCTCTCTAATACTATACTATATATATATATATGTAAGTGAAATAAATCAAGCGATGTGTCAATATCGGCTTTTCTAAAATAAGCGCTAAAGGTGCATTCACATCGATTTTTGATAAGGAAAATCCTTCATCCGATTTAATATATAATTGAATTTATACAATTTAACACGGCATTTGATTTTTTCTTATAAATAAACCGATCGCTATCAATTTTCTTTTGCTTTTTAAATATAAATGTGCATTCACATTTATTTTATTTTTTTAAAACAAGATTAATGATGCTCGGATAATTTCGAATCAATTTGATCCAATGGCATTCGATTCCTTTTTCTCAATACAAATATAATTAAATCAATCAGTATCTCAATATCATTTTCGATATACCATTTTAACTAAATCAAAATTGAACGTTAACGTGTGATGCTACCTTTATTAATACAAAATACGCCCAAGATTGTGCGATCGATTTACGTCTCGTGCATTTTAATATCATGTTTTCAGTGTTGTTGATCGTGAGAGCAAAATTTTGATTTCCGATTTTGCACTTGATATTCAACATCGCATCTCATCATCGGCATTTTGCCAATATTTATGGGATAAAATCTGTATTGAATAGAGAAAGAAAAAGAAAGAATAACGTGGAGGAGGAGGAGAACGTGGGTTATTGAGGAATTTATATTTAACAAAAACAAAGTTGTTTTGTTACTAAGAGGGCATTTTACTAGAATTTTGTTATCTGTTTAAATGAAAAATGGTCGAAAGTGGTGTCCATAACCTAACAAATAGCACCCAAATGGTGGTCTAATCTATTTCAGTTGTATATTTAACACCTTAACAGAGATTCTAGATATAGATTCCATCTATTCCAATCTAAATATAGATTCTACTTTGCTAAAAATTTGATTGACGTTGAATTATTGAAACCCCGTTTCTTTGCCATATCTTCTGTTGGAGATTCTTCTTTTCTGTCTGTATTTCTTCATCTTCACGTACGTTCGGTATCTTTGATTCGTGTCGTCGTTCGTTCGCCAAAGTGCGAAATTTATCATTGTTGATCATTGATCACTGATCGCAGCAAGCAAATAAAAAAAAAATTTTCATTAAAAGTATTATTGTAGATTTTTCGACTGATTCAATTTGACAAGAGCTAATTGGGCAGGTGCTGGTCACCATTAAAGCATTCATTTCAATTTTTTATTTTTTATTTTTTTTGCTTTTAACTGACCAGTCGATTTAATTTAATCGACTTGACTGTGTCTGTGTGTGCGTGTGTAAAGTGAAGAATGACATTTAGATTTATTCATGTCTCCTTTTATTGTAGCGATCTTTACGCTTTTGGTCACTAACTTGATCGATCTGATCATCGAACAAGTCAACCAATCTCTCTCTATCTCTCTCTCCCTCTCTACTCACTCATGTATACTCATCGTATAGATAGAGGAAGATTGACAAAACAAATAGAAACGATACGTCACTATAGAGAAGCTTATATGTCAATTGGATATGTTGTTGTTGTTTGCGTCTATCTAATTCTATCTTTATGCTTACTTTAATAATCTATTGACCTACGTAAAGTACAAATCAAGTGTGCATGGGTCTAGCTGCCATTGTTCTGCCATTAAATTAAAATATAGTAAAATAAATGGTGTATATCAAGTAGGCATTGTAAATAAATGAACATTAATTATTAGAAAAAGATGTAACTAGAATTATTTGTCATTTTGTTCATTTTCAATTGACATATTTCCATTTATGTTTTCATCTTTTCTTCGTATTATTATTAGGATTTTTATTGAGAGATCATACCAATTAGATTCAAGGATGTTTGACAAATGAGAGTCGTCATTGTAATGATTGATTTTAAACGAAGAATAAACAATAGTTTTAGGTTAGGTAGCTCCACTACTTGGCAGAGATTTCGATGCGTTTCGTTCAGCACTGAATTACATTAAAGAGTGTAAAAAATCATGTACATAATTACTGTTCTTACTCAAGTAAATTAATAATAATAATAATAAAAAGTCATAAACTAAAAACATCTTTTTAGCCGTATTTATTTAGAACCTAAAAAAAAATAGATAAATCAACACATCTAATTTTATTTATAGTTTTATGAACATGAATAAATAAATATTTTCTTTTTTATTTTCGGTTAGGAGTTATATTGCCCAGGATGCCGACCACATTTAAGTTGGTAGGCATTAGCTATCAAGCTGTCAATTTGTTTTGGGTTTTTTTTGCTTTTGACAGTAAAAAAAAAGAAAACCAGGCCAGATGCGTGTGGCTGTGTGTGTGTGCGTGGAGAGATGTACGGGTGATTTAATGAGAAAATTTATTAGCTATCGTTTTTTTTTTTCTTTTGACTAATTTCATTAATTTAATGAAGAGGATGAACAGTGGTAATGGTCGAAGATGTGATACACTTTTCTTTGATAAACTTTAAGCTCGTTGTTTTCTTCAGTTGTTATCATTGTTATAGTAATTTTTGACATTTGAATTGTGGAATCGCATAATTAATTGTCTTATTATTACTACTAGCATAATTCATTTTTTGCTTTATCTTTAATGAACTATCTGTAGGTCGTAAATTTTTCGTTTATCTTATTCATTCTTTTTAGAGATTTATTACAGTTATGTTTTATGTGTATTTTACTATTACTATAATTTTACATTGCAGAGTAGACATACATACATATCTACTCTAAAAGTTTAAACTCAATGTATAAAATGAAAATATTGTTTCAATGTCTAACTGTAAAAATTTTACGTTTATTTTTTTTTGTTTTTTTTTTTCGTGAGTTCTTTTGATTTTCCGTGGGTGGTTCTCTTCTTAGTGTTTAGTGGCTATTGGTATTTCTCATGGTGTGAGAAATACTGTATAGTTATTATAATAGATATTTAAATACCCCTCGCCCTCGCCAGCCCCTTTTTGGTATATTAGGAAGAAATACATTGGGATTCTCCGTTTTTTCGACTGGTTGATTCATTAATCATTTAATTTTAATGCTGCTGTTCTTCTTAATTATTTACCAAGTTAATTATTAATATCTACATATAGTTAATACCCTCATCCCCGGATGAGCCAGTTTTTTCAATTTCAATCTCATATGGATGGATTAGTGTCATATTATATCAGATGGCATCAGTCAAAAATAAGCCAATTAATTGTAAGTGTTAATTAACAGTCAAAGTGATATGACATACATACGTATATGTATGTGTGTGTGTAAATAAAAAGATAATGATGCAAAAATTATCATAATTTCACACTTCCTTCTTTTCATACACCTTCTCTTGTCATGTCTTTTTCCACTTTTTATCTTTTTTTTTTCTCGTTGATGTTTCTCATGTGAATTTTTTTTTTCTTTTTTTTTTAGTACAAACTAATTGTCATTTTACATATAGACAAATACTTACTAGTCATAATAGAAATGAAGAGATATTGCAACCAATAAACGTATCCTGTTTTCTAAACAGGCATACAAACAAACACACTGTGCAAGTTTTCAACAGCAATTTATCTAGTAGGCAATTACGTGAGATGAACTATAAGTTTTACTATTTGCGACATCTTGTGATCATTTCACACATACGAGATAAAAATATAGAGAAAGAATTTGAGTTTTTTTTTTTGCTTCTTCTCTTTCTTCTTAGTACATGCGTCTGGCTAGTAACTGTATATTGGTTTGTTTCTTTTTCGTTTTTCTTTGTAACACTGAATGAAATAATTGTTTCTTCAAAATAACTGAAATTGGAAAATATATATGTCTTCTTTTTTATTTGGTGTGTGAATAGCAATAGCATGAGCAATATATGATTAGAGTATCACTTATTATACGAAATTCTCAAGGTTGAAAATATTGCCATCATCTAACGGTTTCCTCTTCTATCTATACTAATATCTGTTAAAAAAGTTGTTGTTAACACTAGAAAAAATATATTTGATAAAAAAAAAAGGAAAGAAGACAGAACTCTTTTGAACATCAGCCAAAAAGTGATGATGAAAATATAACAAATTAGCTCACGTACATGTTCGTTTCATGGTTGTTGTTGTCTTTTTTTTTCTACTATGTAGTTGTAGTCGGTGCCTATTCTGTTTTCTTCTTTCAATATTCTATTGAAATAGAATATCAAAAATGTACAGTTAGCATTTTTGATGTCCGAAAATTGATTGGATTATTGTTTAGAATTTGGCAATTGTTTTTTTTTTTGGGTGTTGTTGCGTTGATGTTGTTATTGAATCTCTTTAATTGTGTACTTTCCAGAAAATGTCCTGGCAAAGGTAGTTGCTAAATAATTATAATTAATGCAGACACCCAATAATAATCTGTTTTCAAAAGCCATACAAATAATGATCGATAATAATTATTATGTATTTCAAAGAAAACGAACAAGGGTGTAGGGTGGAGGGGAGGGGGAGAGACAAATCGTGCAAAAACCATAATAATTATTATCATTATTTACCAACAGCAACAATTATTTTTAATGTTTCCAATAATGATTTCAAGAAAATAAAAATCGTTATTAGAAACAACTGACGCCACCACCATCACCATCATGATATTAAAAATTCATGAACGCAGCAAGAAAACGTGAATAAACGACATGATCGGGCATTTTTTCAATTTTCTGTCTTATTTAATTAAAAAAAAAAAAAGAAGGATAATAAGGCATTTTGACGTTTCGTTTGATTACGAAGCAGTTGATTGCGTCAGAATTTGTAACATCCAGGATACACGTAATCAAAGGAATATACATAGTGTGCGGGATGATTTTGTCAGTATCACGCATGCGTGTGTGAACAACATACCGCTTCATATTAGATAATCTAATACAGATGTGAATTTTACCTAGGTCTTTTTTTTCGCAAAAATTTTAACATCGATTTTTGACAAATTTATGGCTGACAGTGAATGCAATGAATACGAAATTAAGGCATAAGCAGATTATCAGTTTTTTTTCATTTAGATTTACATAATGAACTTCTATTTTTTTTTCTATTCTTTAACACCTTAACTGAAACTGATAAATCTTGTGATAATTCTTATTCTTTCTTCTTCTATTCTTTCTATGTGTTGGAATTTCCTTGAAAATGTTACGAATTAGAATTAGATCATAACAATGATGTGATGAATTTGAAATTAAACAAGAGAAAGGTTATCGAGAAATGGGAATGATTGGAAAGGGGGTTGGAGGAGGAAGAGATGAAGAGCAGGGAAATTGGCGCTTTGGAATTTTACTTAAAACACAAAAAGTCGCTTTTTTTTGCTGCTGCGCCATTTTGATTATGGAGGTATTGTTTCACGATCGATAATTTTTCTTATTTTTTGCATCGAGTGCTGAGCCATATTATTATTACTTACATATATTCGTTATTCCTTTTTGCTTCTTTTTATTAATTCTTGATTCTCCTCTTAAACGTGCACATTTTCTTATATCGAAGAGGTAATTTTAGGCCACTAAGATAAGCGATTATAGGGGTAAAATATAACAGATTAAATCATGTGTGTGTAATTTTCTTAAGAATTTTTTTCATCTTATTACAGTTTTTCACGAGCAAGAGCAGCGCGTTCATCTTTCGTTTTGATCGTCTAATCAGTGAGCATAGCTGGATAATTGTCAAAATTGTCAAATTCTAAATTTCTTATATCACAAAAATCGATTATGAAAATGACACGACAGGGTTAACATGCTGTTCTTTGCTTTGCTGAGAAATGCATAGATGATGGTTATTATCATAGCAAAGGCTATCAATTATTATGTATGTATCTATCTTGAGACCCGAAAAAAAAAAAAATAGAAAAAAACAGCTAGAAATTCTTCATTAATCAAGTAAGCGGGTGACGTAAATTACTCTTCTTAACATTTTCTTTAAATAAGTTTCTTTCACACACGTTGTTCATTCATTTTTCAATGCTGCACCAAAAATAAAATAATGAATACATACAGATACCGTTCGACCAGGTTAATTTATGGATTACGTATACCTCTAAGTTTTGTTTTTCTTTGTTGTGGCGATGAGATTTGCTGCTAGGCTAAGAAGTTTAGCCTAATTTTGATTCATGACCAGCTTAATGTGAATATACATAAATATTTTCTCATTATTCCATCTGTCCATTGCAACGAAGTGGTTTGTTTTTCCTCAAAATTGCAAATTACTACGACTATTCATCTTATTGATGAATGGAAGAAACAGGGTAACTGTTCTCCCTTTGAAACATTCGTAATTTTCTCACCCTATTTAGACCATCTGTAGATAAAATTTTCTAGTTGGAAAATCATGACCATCTGCGACATTTCGCAAATAAAACGTATACTATATAAACTGGAGGGTTCATAATACGATTAATATTTAACCTTCAAATCACTCAAATGATTGCTCGATCGAAAATTCATTGAATGCCACCATTGGCATCTTCAAATTCTTCTTTTTGTTGGCGCACCGAAGATTTCTGATAAAATATTTGATTTCGATTAGATAATCAAACTTTGTAAGCGGAGAGACAGAGAGAGAGAGAGAGAGAGAATCAATCTACACAGCAAGAAAAAATAATAATAAATCACATTCTTTAAACGATAATAATCGTAATTCTCACGATTCTTATTATTATTATTATTGAAGAGCAATTGTAACCTTCAATGTCTTTTCCATTTCCACACACACAAATAACATTTTAATAATCACAATCGATATCGATATTTACAATTATCAATATGTATTGCTCATTTCTAATAACTTATATACTTAAAGCTTTTATAATTGAATTCTAACTGTTTATTAATAATTAATGTTTGTTTACAAATCAATATCTCGTTAGATTGATCTTAGTGATCAATAGCTTAACTCATAGCATCTTCTTCTTTACTTCTTCTGCTTCATCGGCTACGTCTTCCTTCTTTTCTGTTAAGCCTCTACCACTCGACGGCATTCACAAAAAAGAAACACGGTCAAGGCCATATTAGAGTCATAATGAAATTTTGCGGCGACAGCTTTTATAGGTAGTAGTAATAGGTGCTACTACTAGTACTAGTACAACTACTAGTAGTAATAATAATAATAAGATATGAGCAGAGGAAGGTAGATCTAGCTAGGAATGAGCAGTGAACACTTATAGTATAGAAGGCGTTTAAGCCTCTATATTATCTCTAATCCTGTACTATACATACACACATACAGATGAGATATGACCGTTAAGTTAATTATTTATCTAGTAGGAAAATGATGCAAATAAAGGTCAAGTAGCTTATACATATTATATTAAACATTTCATTAAGAGTTTGAAATTCTGTTTGAATAAGTTAAGATTTATGGTATAATTTCAAACGTTAACTATGTAGGTATTATTAAAATTTAGCTTTTGTGTAGTTTTCGTGGTGATATAAAGTGCGTGCAAACATACATTGTTGCTCTTTCTGTTTATTTTACGCCATTTATGCTTGCTATTTGTTTTTTTGTTTTTGCCTACTTTTTTATTTGCAGCACACACATAATTCTACCGCTAAAGTCGCCAGCCGTCTACTACTTAGATATTATAGAAGATATACCAATGGCAAGTCCATCAAGAATATCATTATTATTTTCTATTCCTTCATGTTGTTGTTGTTGTTCTTCATCGTTTTTTTTTTCTTCCTTGTGGTGATTTTATTTCCTTTTTTCATGTTGTGCTGTGTGTATTTATCCTGTGTCTATTGCTGCTGCTGGTGCTGATGTTGATGCGACATCTGCTTTAGTACGAAATTAGCTCTTAAATTTTACGCTCGCATTATTTTATTTAGTATATCATTTACGAGCAGCAAAAGCCATTTTATGAAAGCCACCAACCACCCATTTATGTTTTTTAGTTTATAATCCGATTAGAGTTATTACTTTTACTTAAGAAGAGTACACACACACATATACAGTAGGTTGGTGCATATAAGGAGGACCTCTTACCAATCAGATTATAGTTTAACATAACCACAAAGAAAAAAATAGTGAGGTTATTTCCTTTTAAGTGGGTGTCTGTTTTTAGATCAATTACTGTCATGTTTTTTGTGTCTTCTTTTTTTGTAGTTTTTAAATTTTTGTTTTTTTTGCTAAAGGTGCGTGCACATCATCATTAAGAATAACATAGAACGCATAAAGGGGAAAAGTTACAGTACACGGTATTTTGTACCGTATATAACAAAAAATGGAGTAATATAGAATATTTACCATGTTGAATTTCAAAGCATCAGAATAGATATGAATATTCTATTTCTTTCAGTTCTTCGTTTTTACTACGTATATCTATATAATATAAATTGTGTCCATTATGTCATAATTATTATCTATCTATTTTTGGAATTGATATTAACCAATCAATCAGCTGTAGAATTTAATAATAATACTAATAATAATTCCTGTTATCGTTTCAGTTGACAATATTATTATTATTGACCGAATAGATTGCTTGCCTATTCCCACATGCATCAAACGTATAAAATCGCGTATAGCGTATTTATCTATCTATATATAGAAAGCGTGGGATCATAACCAACTGCAAACTGATCTAGGTTAAGTCTACTGATATTGATTAGTATTCTATAGAGCCGTACACTACGGCTAAATTGTTTCGTGTGTGTTCAAGCAGGACCCTCGCTATTCTCCAAAATGTATTAAATAAGAATTAAAGATAAGTGTGTGTGTGTGTGTATATGGCATAAACATTTTGCCATCCATTCAGCTAGCACTCTTGCTTGATGCACATGTCTTCGATTATTGATAATTTGACTGAATTGAATTTAATTCGATTTTGAATAACAATAGAATGAATCAGATTTATATATGGATATGTGTAATAATAAAAATTATTTGACGAATTGAAGCTAGTAAATGACAATAAAGCTTTAGGATCTGTTGTTACTTTAAACGAGCGTCAACTTGATAATGGGAGAATGAATTAAAAACAGAAAGCGAAATAGTTTACGTTAATTGTGATTGCTAATTCCTTAAATTCCTTTTATGAAACAGGTAAGTATAAGTCTAGACAAAAAAAAAACGAGAATGATAGAAAGAAGTAATTTCTCGACGCCACTGGATACCCATACCTACATATACATATAGTAGATAGATTTTACCACTACTTGTGTAAATGCTATAATATTATATGCACCTGTGGCGCCATTTGCATTTTTTCACATATTCGTGATCGTGGTTTATTTTTAACATGTCACTTGTCGTTCTTCTCTCTCTCTCTCACACACACTCACCATTTCGCTCTATGTATAGTAATTACACTGCTCCCCATTTCTAAAAATAGCAGCAAAACTTACTTTTCTCTCTTCTTCGTTTTTATTTCCGTTTATCTCGTGAATTATCTCTATAGGTAGGTAAGGTATATAGTAAGAAGAACTGGTTGTCGTGTATATGTGTATGTGATGCTGTAAAGACGACAAACTGCAGAAATAAATGAGCAAAAAAGAAAAAGAAGAATTAATTGAATTAACACGATTTGTTGTATTGATAAAGAAGAAAGAAGATTTTGACGATTTTCAATTTATATAGAAGTGCATAAATATGATATGACGACTGACGTGCACGCATCTCTAATAAATATTTAATTTACATTTTTATTGGATTCATAATCAATTTTTTTATATAAAACCTAATTCGAAATGTAGATTACGTCACTATTTGACATAAGAATTTACAGGTTAGTATAAGTAAAAATAAAAAAATTCCAACCAATAATATCTAACCTAGAAAAAAAATCAATTTTTTTATTCAAATTTCACTTCCATTCTGTCAGAAATGACAGATAAATTAAAATCAACATAAGAAATGGAAAGAACATATTTTAGACAATATTAAAGAGATTTAAATCTGGTTTATCCAGCCGATGCAACAAGTTCTTGAAGTATCGTACACTAACTTGCATTATGCCATTGTAACAACCATAATAAAGTAGTAATTTTATTACCAAATGGTTGCAATAAATGATATTCATTAACCAATAAAGTCAATACATATAGAAGAAGAAAATAAACATAACAACAAGAGATAGCTGTAAAATCTCTGACTCTTTTGGATTATGTTTGTTCATAAAATGTTGTTCGCTTAATAATAACTTAATTATGGCAGAAAATGATTTTATATTTATTAATATGATTTGTAATTTAAATAAAAAAAAATTTCCGGTACCGGGAATCGAACCCGAGCCTCCTGGGTGAGAGCCAGGTATCCTAGCCACTAGACCATACCGGAGATGTTTATTAAGTTTTATAAAATGTATCCTACCTACAAGAAGTTTTAATAAACATTTTTTGGAAAATCTACTTAATTTTTTACAATAACTAACAATAAATTAAAATGCGGCAATTTAATGAATGAGAGAATTAAATGAAAAATGGTTCAAAGAAAAAAAATTTTTTCCGGTACCGGGAATCGAACCCGAGCCTCCTGGGTGAAAGCCAGGTATCCTAGCCACTAGACCATACCGGATGATATTAAGTTAAGTAGGTTAAAGCGTATATAAATAAAATTGAGGTTATTGTAATAATTTTAGCAATTCAACTGATTAACCTTAATGAAAATATCACCACCTATCTACAAATAATATAAACAGCAATCATAGTGTAAAGAAAATTAGGACAAATAAGCCATAAACGCCAATATCGATAACACTAATAATAATAATAAAAGGTCGATTATTCGTTTTGGTAACCTTTGACCGACAACTTACTATATTTTCATAGTAAAGTAGTTTATCTAATAATAATGAAAATTATTATTAGTATCTATAGTCATTATCATGATGCGGCAATGGTGATGGTGTCAAGATCTTGACGACCATACATTTTATACGTCATTTTAGATAGGTATTATATCTAGTTGGCCATTTACAAAGTAACATTACTTGTAGTATTTCTTTCACGACATCGACACGAGTTTGACATACTAAAATATATTTATTTACAGTATTAAAATACGATTTGAGTAAAATGTTGAACTAATTTCATTTCTATCTAGAAAATTCGGTTTTATTACATCAAAATTGTATGTACATACATACTATACATAATAGGTATATATATATTTATATGAATTTTTGTGAAAATGCTTGTTAAAATTAATGATTGAAAATAAAAGAGAATTTTTCATTTCAATCAGAAAAATTTGATTTAATCGTTTTTAATTCAATTTAATCATGAAGTATAACAACAAGCAATGGCGGCTACCGCGGCGGCAGTGCTGTCTGATTCAATTTACTGCAGTCCAGATATTTAATAATCTCCATACATATTTCAATGTTAAGGTGCCTCCAGACACACAAAATATTTTCCACAAAATTTGTTTAGGTTATGGGCTTTTTTTTATATAAAAATATGAAGTGACAGCTATAAAGTTGATGTTGATTTTAAATATAATCTATAATTTTAAACAGAAATTTTGCGACGTTGTCAATTTTATATTGTTTTTATTGTACGTTAAAATTGTGAATTTCGATTTTAGTTAGTGGTAATTTGAAAAGAAATTATGAATTTAAAAAAAAGGACGTTGCCAATTTTCAATTTTCTTTCTATTTTGCGATAAAATGGTGATAATCACTTATGGTTAGTGGTAATTAGATAATAATTTATGAATTTAACGAAATAAAAATTTGCAAGGTTGCGAATTTTTTATTTTTCTAATTTTACGTTAAAATTGTAAAATTCATTTATGGTTAGTGGTAATTAGATAAGAAATTATAAATGTAAAAGGAAGAAATTTTCCGACATTGCCTATTTTTCTGATTTTAGTGTCTAAATATAGTATGTGAGTATCTAATATATGTTCTATTTACTCAAATATAGTAAAGTATTATAGTATTCAGAGCGCGAAGCTACCCCGGACTAAGTAGGGTTTATACACTAGTATTATTGTTTAAAAAAATGAAAAATTTAAGCCGCCTAATTTTTGTTTTTTCCCCATTTTACGTGTCTAAACGCACCTTTAGAATTATATTATTTAATAAGTAATAATAAAATATCTACTGAAAATTTATGAGGGTACGAATGATTTATTTATTTCTTCATATTTATTAATGTACAGTGGCGCAGCATCAACATCATCAGTACTACCAAAAATGTAATTTGTCATCGTTATAATAAATAAACTAAGTATTGCCTAGAAAATTGTTTAAATTAAAATAGATAACTACAGCTAGTCTGTAAAATACATACATATGTATTTATGTATTGATTATCAGTATTAATAATGCTGCTGCTGCTGCTGCTGATGATGAGAATAATAATTATAATTATCATGTAAAATACCAGGAAAAAAAAGAAGAATAGAAAGAAATGAGGAAGTAACTAAAATAGTTGAAGAAATAGAAGAAGAAGATGATGATGATGATGATGATGACGTTGATAATGATGATGAAAATTTCAAATTTACAAAACACATCTTCTATTTCCTATTCATTTATAATTTAGTACGTTGATATATGTATTAATTAATTAAGATTTTTTTTTTTTTTTTAGGTTATGCTGTACCAAGCTAATAAATAAAGATAAATTGTTGAGTATCTTTTTCGATAAATCAGCTGAGAATAAAAACCCGGCCGGTGATTTTTATTCGAAAAAATCTTCTAATTTAAACTTAAGTACCGCTGCGCCATCCAGGAAGTGACTGTTCCAATAATCATTTTATTGATTTTCATGTTGTGTTACTGATTATTCCAATTAATCTATAAATCGGTATCAATTAAACGCTCAAGATTGATATAATGTTATTGACCACCGAAATAGCCAGATTTAGTGTACCAGATTATTTGCGTCAAATTTTTATTTAATTAATTTGTATAAAAAAAACGATTATTTTAGTACTTCTTATTTATAAATATGCTCTCTTTTTTCCTTATATATCTGTGTATTCTACTCAGAAGCTGAAAAATCATCTGAGTGGCTTCTTCATCTTCTTCTTCATCTTCATCTTCTTTTTCTTCATGTTTTCAGATTTTATAATCTGCATCACCCCAGAAACGGATGTGATGCATATTAAAATTGTTTTGGTTCGATGGCCACAATTTGCCGTATCGAATAACTAAGTAACTAACTAACTATAACTACATAACTCTGCTTTTTTTTTCTTTCTCTCTTTTTTTATTATCATTTTCTTCTGCTGCTGCTGGTACTGACTCTTCTTCTTGTTCTTCGTCTTCTTTTCGTTGCATTTGTAGCATTTCTTATCAGAGAAATAATGATAATAATTATTTTTTTTTTGGGGAGACATTTGATGGATTTAATTAAATTTTTTGGTTATCCGGTACTCATCATCAATGAAAGGAAATGGTCAATATAATATATTTAGTGCATTTTGTTTTTTTTTTCTTTTTTAAATCGGTGTAACTGTAATTGGATTGAATGTTTCGAAAAGAGGTTTACTATTATTATTAATGTTTAATGGGTTTATTTAATTATTTATTTAATACTGATTTTGATAAATATTTAAATTTTTGCTCTCTGTGTGTGATCATCAACCACAAAAGATCTGATATTTTTCTTTATTTATTATAATAAGTTTACAAATAGAAAAAAATATTCGTATAAAAAATTGACGTATTTTAATGTCAAAAATAATAATCATCATTAATTTATTATTATTGCGATTATATTTTTTTCTTTATTAATTTATCCAATCCGCGAGGATCTTAAATATACATGAAAATATTTCTATTTCCGGATACTAGCCGAGATAGACACATCAATAGCTAAAAATATTCTTTTACTCTTTTTCAGCTACTCTCCCATCCCCTTCCTCCCAGTCCCCAATTAGATGTCCAACAAATCTTTGTTAATACCTATTTAACATTAATCAATAGGCCTATTGTCAAATAAATATTAATAATAATTACGTGATTTTTTCCTTATCTTTCGCTGTTTAGATTTATGATGAGAGAAAAGAGAAAAATGCCGAAACATCGTCCTTCATAGTTCATAGTTTGATATTGAAGGTGACGATGAGAAGAAGAAGACGAGAGAAATAATTTTATTTTTATATTAATTACGATGTCATTAAAAAAATGTATACGACTCCATTTTATGTAGAATATGGAAAGTCTTTCAGGTCAAAAATCAATCCTTCATCAGACAGTGTACTTAAAAAATCAATTTCCTTTTATGTAACGATCAATAATAATAAATAATACATAGTTATATTGATGGGAACATTTCGATCAAGAACAACTAGGGCCCATACTCATAAAAGAAACTAAGGATTGCTTGTTCTGCAATCATTTGATTCTCATCAATCAGTTAATAACACGTTGTTTCCTTTTCGAATTTCCGTACATTTTCATTTTCTTCTTACCTTTGCGCAAATTTGCCCTACATTTTTTTCTTTTTTACTTCAATCATTTACATGTTATCATCATATTATAATAGTCATGATTTTACTATTAAAACATTAAAAAAAAAAAAAAATGAGAAAACGTACATAAAATATTGTAATAATTTAAATATTATAAGTGTTTTTTTTTGAGGACCGACAAACAAATTTTTATTTTTGGAACAGACGACAAATAAAGAAATAATAAAAAAAAAGGAAGTCACTGTTACAACAACAAGAAGACGAAGAAAAAGCAAACATTGTCCTATAGAAGCAGATATTAATGCTTCTTCAAAACAATTGTTCTAACGGGGTTTTTAGCATATCAGTTTTTTTATTAATATGTTTTCCACTATCTCTCTCTTTTGTATGCAATGTTAAATGTATGTGCAATTTTATGAATATACATATGAAAAATATGTCAGTGATTTTATTGCTTTAATTTTTATTTATTCCTGTTGCTGTTATATGTTATGTTTTTGTTATTATTTAAACACACACATTCTCACTCACTATTGTTTTTTCTTACAAGTTCATTTTATATTGCACATTTATCATCAGATTCTCGTCTTCCTTTGTTAAAATTATTGAAACTGGTCCAATTTGAGTAAAAATACATCAAAAATTTATTTTATTCGCAAGTTACCATTCATTCATTAAAAAAAAAGTACCGCATGTACCTTCTTGTGCTTTTCTACTTTTTTACTCTGTACGCTCTAACGAAAAAGACAAAAAAAACAATCGTATATAATTCGTTGAATTTTTGATCATTGCGGTTTTTTAATAAGAGGATCTGGGACGACTGTGTGTATGTTGGTGTGCGAACATCTTTTGCGGACATTTTTTTTCTCTGAGTGATATGATGCAACACAATTTTATGTCAAGTTGGGTTAGGTTATAAAACTACCCAACACAAGAATGAAACGCAAAAATTGATTGTTTCACTGAAATGATTCGGACATTAACATTTAGTTTATGGTTTGTATAGTGTAAAGCTTGTTATTTCGAACTTGTCAATAGCAAATTATTGCGTGCTGGGCTTTTTTATTATAATATTCAGCAGTTATTTTTTGAATAGTGATGTTTATTATTTCGAACTCGTTAACTACAAATGATGGTCTGCGATATTCTAGAACAGAAACTCGAAAATACAACTAGAAAGAATTAAACAATTATACATTTCTATACTACTCTTCAACAGTATTTTCAGTTTGGAAATTGACATTTTCGGAGCCTTCATTTTCCTACTTTTCGTTTACAAAACATGTCAATAATTTGTAGTTTTTAACTTCGAAATAACATGATACACACTATGCAACTGTATACAAAAAACCGTCTGTCATCATAAAGAGTTTTTCTCTTTAGAGCATCTTCGCCATAAAAATACTAAATTATAATTAATATCTTAAAAATACTCATTAATTATAGGGTTTTATGGTCGCGTCGTACCAAGAATCCGCATCATCGTCGAGTTTAAAAGATTCCCGCCAATTTTCTCAATCTATTCCTCTTCTTAATTACTAAAGCGAATTCCATAGCAAAAAAATACATAATCATTGATAATAGGTTAAAAATAGCAATTGAATCATCAGCAACAAAACGATCATCGTAATGAGCAAAGAAGACCTCAGCAAGACCTTTGAAGGCCGTCTTTTTTTTTTTTTTTGTTTTCGTTGTTTTGTTTCATCTTCATTCTATTTGTATATGTGTATAGAGAAGAGTAGTATTTAAACATTTTAAAATTTATTTATTTAAAACAAAAGAGTAGAATCATCATTATTATCATCATCATGGATGGAATTAAATGCACATTAATTGAGTAATTGTGATATTACAACTACTAATTTATGATAATGATGATTACGATGATAGAATAGGTTGTAATGTACAAGAACTAATCTAAAATGGATGTTGGAAATGGATGATGGAAACATGTAAAATGTATGTGGAAATGTATCTTTGCCAGAAGGTTTTTAACAACATGAAATTAAATACTGCATACAAATTGGCTTTAGGCTTGATAGGAGGTAAAATTTGAAACAGTTGATGATGATGTACCTAGAAACCATAAAGTAAAAAAATAAAAATAGAAAAAAGGAAGAGAAGAAGAACAAGTAGAATAGTATAATTATCTGCCATTAAAAATGTAATAAAGAAATATTAAAAGTAATAAAATTAATCGATTATATATTTAGTTGAGCGCAAGAAGAAAAAAACAAACAGAAAATTTATACGTTAAATAACATGCAGCGTGAATACGCCTATAATGCTTTAACGTTGCAACAACTAATGTGGATTAGCAAATAGATAAAAGGCAGTGAAAGAGTGCTCTTTAATCAACTTCAAAACAAATTTGTAAGCTCATACATATCATCATCCCCTATCTATCAATATCACAAAGATTTCTTGATTTTCTTATGCTGCTGTTAAATTTCGTTCACCAATGAAATAAGTACAAAGGGATGATGAAATTGATTAAAAATCTATAGCTTGTCCATGTTTTATTTCAAAGCAGTCTTTTATGGTGAATACCACATAGTTTTAGGAAAGCTTTCTCCAGAGATGTGAAATACGACGTCATGTGCGAAGCGACGTGACAATTCTAGAAAAAAATCCAAGTTTATCAATAATTATACAGTCAGCATACACAATTTTGATTTTCCAATTTTTATTTTTACCATCAATAACAATAATATCTAATCTACCAGTTCGAAGTAACATGATATACACTATACATATAATATACTTATTGTAGCACGAAAAATTGTGTTACGTTCAAATAAGACGACGATTATTGATTGAAATCAAAAGACAATAAACGATTGTTATGGTGGATGACGGGGTAGGTGGAAGGGCGATTGAAAGCAAATAAGTGTTGTGCGTGTGCTGCAAGTGATTTGAAGTGTGAAGTCCAGCGGCAGAAATTGACAGGCAAGTAAGGGTTGATTCAATAATTGATTTCTTCTTTTACTTGTATATGTGTTGAACGAATTGAAGGATGCGTGCACGTCACTTAAATGAATCCGCCTTTTTCCTTTTATATGCCAACAATTCAGACATCAAGTTTTTTTCTGTAAATTAATCGAAAAATAACGTCAATTTTGAGGATTTCATTTCATTGATATAATTCTGATTGTATTGATAATTTCTCAATTTGTTGGTAATGACATTGATTCTTTTTCTTTTAATTTTACAATTTAGTACTGTTTGTTTGCGAATGGATGCAAATCTATTCGCTTTTATTTTTATTTGGTATTTTTATTTTCCATTTTTTTTTTTTTTTTTTATTTTTTTACAAGTACATTTTTTCTTATTTGTTGTTTTTATCATGTTTTTCCCTTGTAAAGAGATTCTTTCTCTACACGTACGTACACTACGTACCTACATACATATACATACGTGGTAAAAAGCGATTATTTATTACAGTTGATTAAAGTGAATTTTGCTTTTAGCTCAGTGTTGATTGTATTTTTTTGCATTGGTTGATTTATTAACTATTGAATATAAACAAATTGGGTTTACCACAGAATAATAATAATAATTACCATGTTGATATGTCAAAACAGAATGGATATCTCCATTAATATATCTGAGTATATACCTGTACGTGTATAAATATAGAATATGTCTTTATCATCTGCGGGGCAATTAAATTATTGCTTATTTATAGTATCGTAATTGATTGTGGATTGGATGGTGGTTCCGTATATACATACAGTAGAAGCTACTGTGGCTATCGCACAATAAGCCATCAATTCTTTGATCAATCTAGTTCAATTTTCAACACAAAAAGGGAGTAAAATGAACCTGTTTTTCTCATTATCATCGTCATCATGAGCAATCTAGTCTTTTAGTAAACCCTACGGGCTAAACAGATTTCATAAAATTAGCCAGTTGGGCTTCATTTGTAAAGATTTATTCTTAGTGTTCAATTGTTCATTTTTTTATTGAATTTATTGTTATGCGCCATTTCAGTTCTACAAGGATGAAAATTAAGTACATATTTAAACAAATTAACAACAAAAAAAATTAAATATTTATATGTTAACTGCAGCAAATACAAATTCGATGAGGATTAGTATTTGAATAAATTTTCATATCTAATTTTGTAAATGTTGTAAATAATTAGGTATCTATTATATTATTAAAAATCAAGGTTTTGTTAATTATTATTGACAATTGATTATTTGGACACAATACTTGGACATAATAATATGATGTTTTAAAAAGATTTTTTACGATTTCTTTTCAATTTCCGTATTTATTGATTTTTTTTTATTCTCTATAAGTTAATTAGCTTAATTATTTAATTAATTGCTTATTAAATACATAATATGATTATTAATCGATATTTTTTGGGTATAACACCTTTGGCGTATTATGACTTTTCTGTGTTTGTCTTCCTGTGATTTATGTAGTAATTAAATCTTCAGCAAAAAGAGCAAAATAATAATCCGACAAATTAAATTTTCATGTTGTGAAGTTTTGTTAATTAGCTGCGATTAATTTAATCATTTTTAATTTAATAATAATAATTATCGTATCGATTTCAGAAAACTGAAAGGTTTTTTTTTACTACATTACAGTAGTTTATGATTTTAGCCATAACAATCAAGGATAATGTGATAAAAATATATTTACATTTATGCTTTCAATGACGATGATTAATATCTTTTTGTGATGACCATTGCGTAACAGATAAGAGGTAAATATCAAATATTAATTAATTAATTAACGGTGTATTCGATTTTCAGTTGCAGATTGAGTAATATCACCAGCAACAGACAGAGCAATAAATTTTTCAAAAGTCAAATAACAATTGGTTGCATTTAGTTGTAATTTAAAAATAGAAATATATTATAAACAATTATATATTGTTAGATATTAATTAATGATTATTTTTCTTTTATATTTAGAAACGATGATGATGATGATGAAAAAAAATTAATAAACTTTGTTCTGTTCTGTTAGTTATTCATAATCTAACTCGTAAAACAATTAAGTCCTGTAGTGATAATTAGAAAAATGATGATGAATGAAGCCAAACAGTTTCATCATTAAAACATTATTTCATAAGTACCAAGGCAGCTGGCAACATCGAATTCTTTTACTACTTAATAGATGGAAATTGATGATGAAATGACGTCATAAGGAATTAACATTAGCCCTTCGTCCCTACACTATATATAAAAGCGACTGAAAAACGAAAATCGAATTATTCAATTTTACTAGCTATACACTATGCCACAGAATACAACGGCCTAGAAGGGACACTATGCGGTTTATATCTGCAACAACCTTGAGCACTTTTTTCGATTTTATTTAAAAAAAAAAATCTAATATAAATAACAAATATAATCAAACATGACACATTTAGCAAATTTAGTCAATTCAAGTTTCACCTTTGTCAATTCTTATATTGATCGCTGCCAATAACATGAAATTTATACTTTATGTGATTCTTCTAAATGATGGTATTCTGTGACTATATAGAACTGAAATTCGATTGAGAGGGTGAGTGTAATGGAATATAAGTATTTAATTGGATTATTTTAATGTTCGTTAGAAATTATGTGCATTGGATGAGGCGTAAAATAGGGAGAGAGACAGAGAGAGAAAAAGACATAGGGAAGGAGAAGTATTCTATTAGAATTTTGCCCGGCGAAATGCTTTTTTGAATTAATTAAATGATACAATCTAAAGAAAATTAATGATTTAACCTAAAAAATCTACCTACATATATATAGTAGACACTACTACACATATTATTTTAGTACCAATATAATAATACCTGCTTAATTAAATGAAGCAAAAAAATCACCAATGTGCCAAACAATATCTATATGATGAGATTTACCGCCCTTAACAGAAGAGTCATCCTTTCAAACAATAGATCGATATTAGTTAGTACCACTATATAGTATTTTATTACATAATCGCTATGTATAATATCTAATCATTACAATGTTATAATATGCGAATCAAATATTCCATTCGCAATAATTAAATTTTCAATCGAATAAAAAAAAAAGAACAAAATAGAATAACAATATTCTAATTATGTTTTGGAGGCGAGATATCTTGTTATGGCTCATTATTAAAAGAGTACTAATATATTTTTTATCAATTTTTATCCATATAACATATTAAATTAATATAAGATAAGTACTATAGATTTCAGAAATGTATTGTTAAATTTTTTGCTTTGGTACTACCGTACTAGTACCGACTACGGCCAGTACTGGTAATAAAATAATACTACTACTACAACGGCAGTACTGTCATGGTACTACGGTACCACCATATCGGTTCTATCATCTCAAAACTTTTTATTAGTACCAACAACTTTTAGCACCAAATTAATTTAGTACTTATTTGCAAAAAAAAAAAAACATTGAAATAAAATCGGTAAATAGTACTTATACTGAATATGTAGGTACACAATCAACCCCTATGTTTTTTAACTAAAATGTAAGTTAAGTAGTACCACATTATACCTATTATAATATGCAAGATTTCACATTAAAATGTTTTTATATGTATGTGGATGTGTGTGTTTAGATACCCAACTGTTGGTACTGCCCATGACCTCTTGGTCCGTAATGCTAACGACCTCTTCTCTTCTGCTTCTTCTTCTCTTCTTCTTCTTCTTCTGTGTCCGGAATCTACTGAAGAAGTCGCAAAAATATAAAAAAAAAATGCAAAAAAGAAAAAAAAATCCAAACCAAAAAACAGAAAGTGCTTTAATATTTTTTTCCATTAATTCCATTTTTCTTTTTCCCATTTCCTTTTAAATTACGTGGGGTATTTATTATTATATTATAAATAATCAATTAGATTATGTATTTGTGAGATCGATTCGATTTTTACTTTTCGTTTATTTTTACGCGGAAATAATCATGATGATGATAATCATCATCATTGTAACATTGAAAATCTAAAAACAAAAATCAAGAAAAAAATTGGAAAAACACTTAGAAGGTGTTTTGAAGTTAATTTCGAAACCGTTTCCCTCACACACATATAAATAAGATAATTGAGATGAAATTATAATTAATTATTATCATTATTAATAATGGTTGGATTAATATCTCTTCTTCTTCTTCGTCTTCTTCTTCGTGCTACTACTTTTCTCTTGCACTATCCTCCAGTACTACGCTGATGAAATACGTAGTGCTATTTGTCAATTTATTTTAGCTGGATGGTGCGCCTCCTCGATCAGAATCTAATATCTATCTATCTGCAACGATTTCCTTTTTTTCATTTTCTTCTTCTTTTTTTTTTTTCATTTTAAATTTATAACGACGACGTTGCAATAAACCAAAAACGAAAAATCATCATAATTTGATATAGTTGCGCGAAATACATATAGAATATATACGAAAAAGAAGAAGAAGTAGTATCTACAACAAGAAGAAGAATAGCAGGAGTAAAACGGGTTCCATCTCGGCAAGGTTCCCACCGTAACAGTTAGAAATGGACATTTAAGGTAGAAAAGATGCAGTAGTTGAGATTATACACACACACACACATATACATACATACATAAAAGTTCTATGGATATAAACATAAAATTTTTCGCAAAAATATCATCATCATCACATGTTAGATGCATGCTGTTTCTGTTTAGTAGTAAATTTTGAAAGATGTTATTCATAATAATTATTAGTTGGCAAAAATCTATTGGCAAATTCTCCATTAACTATACATTCAATTCAGTCAATAGCATTTAAATCTGCAGAGCATGAAGTCCATACACAATATGTGAAGGCCTCATGTAGAATTTGAAAAAAATTAATATTCTGATATAAAACTTACAATAAAAAAAAAACTGTTTTTACGTTTTTTAACACTTTTAGTACCACTATATAGATGATATAGGTATAATGATGTTCATAATTTAGTACTTACCAGAAGAAGACTAGCCACGTAGCGACAAACAGAGACTCTGACTAAATGGCCAGTATAGATGTCGTATTATTGTATAATAGTAGTAGTATCTTGTTTTTTCTTATTTTTTATTATTTAGGTGTTGCTGATTTTATTGCACTCAGGGGTGGTCTCATTTTCCCGTTATAGACATACAGGTTGTCCAAGAAAACATACAGAAAAAAAAATTCTTATTTCATCAGCACATATAGAAAGTGAACAGAGAAACTCTTCCTTTCTTCTCTTCAAACTATGTCTGTATACATATCGTGTACTAATCTCTTACAAGGTGTATAATTATTGTTATGATTTGGCTTTAAAATTGTCTATTTTCTATTTCATAATCTACAAATCCAAATACATAATAATCATTTAGCATCTGGAAATTCTTTAATATATCATTCGATTATTACTTGTACATATTTCGATTTTTGATGAGCAATTTCTATCTCTTTTGCTTTCATTTTCTTCTTTTTCTTTTGCTTCGTTTTGATAATGTTTTTGTTGAAACTTGAAAGTATAGATAGGTAGATACTAATTGCTAAAATAATCATAAGAAGAAGAAGAAGAAGTAGGATTAGTGGTAGTGGAAGTTATGGTTTGATATGTATTATTTATTATTTTTATTATTGTTATTATTATTATTATTGTGGCAGCACACGCGAGTTACTTACCTCCCCGTTATATCCTTCCTTATTCATTGTTACGTTGATGAAATTCGAGCGAACGGTACTGCTGGATAGATAGATGGATGGATGAGATGGAGAATGATGGACAAGAATATAAGAAGAAGAAGAGAAAAAAGCCGGATTCCACTTCTATTCATTAATAATAATAATTATTATTATCATTATTGTGTAAGACGATGAAGAAGAAGAAAAAGAAGATTTTTCTTCTTTTTCGTTACATTGGCGTGACGGACGAACGAAATAAAATAAAAACGAGAACAAATCAAGTAAAAGTATTACTTTTGATCGAATATTTTTTATTATTTTTTCGTAATTCTTTTACAAAAAGAAGAAGAATTTTGATGACCATCAATAAATTGAAAAGGCGGAAAAGGATAGTACTTTACTGGTCATATGAATTAACTGCCAATTAAGAGTCAGGTTCATTCATTATTATAATGTACTATTGTAGAAATTTCCTGAAATAAAAGTTTCCATTTTTCCTCTATTTGAACATCAAATTCATTTCATTAATGAATGAAACTAAATGAGACGAGAATAATTTTACGAAAACGATGAACAGCACTGGAATGTTTGAAATCATCGCCGGATACTGACAATTTGGCCTTTTAAAGTTGCCATTTTCTTTTTTCTTCTTTTTTTTCCGACATCATATCATGACTTGGCGAAAAATAGTAATGCGAATTTGAAGCATTAATGATGTTACTTAAATATGTATAGTAGTAGAAACAACGATCAAAATAAGTTTCAAGTTTTTAGTATGCTCTAAGAAGAAGTTGTATTCTTAACCTCATTACATGAAACAAATGATTTGATAGTTAAAATTGACAAATGTTTGTTACAAATTGCATATCGATCTATATTAGGAGAGAGATAAATATATTATAAGGCGAACGAGAGCGAGAGAGTGATTATTCTAATTAATTTAAAACTAGTAGTAGCTATATAGATAACTAATTTGATGTATAAAAAAGATAAAAAAAAAACCGTGGTCGATTATAACCTTGTTTTTTCTCTCTCTTGTTTCTTTCAATCATCCATTTTCTCAATATACCGTTAACGATTTAATATATTAAGGATCACTTAACTTGTATCATTAATCTACATTATGTAAATGGAAACGACGCCGCGCCGCGTCTCTAAAAAGTTTTTGAACTTGAAAATAATGTTACTATCTGTAGATCTATTTATGTATCTATGTTATGAATATAAACATAACCTAACTATAACAAAATGAAAGAAAAATTACCTAGTATTTTGTCTAATTAAATGGAATGCATGAGAAAATTAATGTGAAGCATGTACACGAAAAAAAAAAGGAGTAGAAGACGATTCTGCTGCTGCTGCTGATTGGAATTTCTAATTGTTACTAATTAATGCGATGGGTAAAACATGAAATAACTAATCGTAGGTATTTAGTAATAATAATAATCTGGTTTGGAAGAAACGAAATGCATCAAGAAAGAAGGGAGAGAGTAATTAAACCACTATTAAAGTGAACTAATTATTTTATTTATTCATTTTTTTTTATAATAATAATAATTATTATTATTAGTTGGTTCGTTCATCTTCGATTCTATAATTACAATGAAGCGCCATCTATTTCCATTTGCTTAATCTAACGTAGTATTTTTTCTGCAGTTAACCATTATCGTCTGATGATAATTTTCATTTAAATTTACCTCATAATGCAAGTAGGTACCGAATAAAAACATATCAAACGGTATTTTATTTATTTATCTACTAGACTATGCTACTACAGTTGTAAGTGTGACTATGTAATACTTAAATATCGAGTTTAGTAAAACACTTTCTTGGATCTTCTTGATGTAATTATGTTAATTTGGCGCACAAAAAAAAATGAAGAAGAATGTCGTTGTCCATATAGATAGCCTAACATATTGTCCTAGATTCTTCTACTTTTTTTTTGCTTGACATATTGTGCCTGTTTTAAATTTAATTAAAAAAAAAAACTAATTAATAATAATTTTTATTCAATCTGGTTTGTTCAGAAAATTCAAAATTCAGGAAGTAAATAACTCGGCGTAGAAAACTAACATGTAGTTCTACTCTTCTGGGGATCTTAATCTAAAGGCATGTACACACAAATTATTTAATAATAATGACCACGGCCACGGCCACGGCCAGTCCAAGGACTTCTATTAATAGTAAAACTGCAACATTAGTTTTTTTTTTATTTAGTCGATCAGATATGCTAATGGGTACAACCTGTATATGATTAAATAAAAGATTTAATGGCATCCGGTAAACGCACACACACACACACACACATACAGTGTGCATTGCGCCTGAAGGAAAATTGTACATTGCGTGTATATTATTAGTATACCAGCCCTTATTGGAATTTTAATTGATTAATGGAGGAAATGAAGATTAGAGCTAAGAATGGAAAATGCTCTGAAATAGCACTTTGTACCTGAACCAGTAATGTGGTCATTTTCATGTCTCTAGATTTGAATACAAACTCTAGTTTTTTTTTGGCCTCCAAGCTTACCCGATTTAGTTGAAATTAGTAGTAGAGGTGCACTATTTTTTCAGTACATACGCCTACTTTCAGATAATACGTAGATGGCATCGATAACATAATATGCGAAACACATCCACATAAATAGCCGATGAGATTATTCAACAATTACTACAGGAGGTCATTTACATACAATTATTATTTGTTTATTATGCCGTTATTAGATCATTTTTGTTTCTTCATTATTATTTTATCTTTTTTATAAAAACCATAAAATTCTCACAGAGATAGAAGCGTTCTTATTATGTATGTGTGCTATATAAAGCATTACTATAGCAGCAGTACCTATGTAAGTAGCAACATGTTAGCTAAATATAGCTTGAATAAATTGGTGGATAAATTCTTTTTTTTTTTTTTTTTTCTTTAAACAAAAGAATTATTATTATTCTTCTTCATCATCGTCATGATCATCTTGTTGCTGCTGTTGTTGTTGTTGTTGTTCTTCTCAGGCAAATTAATTTAGAGATAGCTCTAGATATAGAAGAAGAGAAGGCCCAACGGTATTGTAATTAGATAAGATGGGGAACCAATTATTCTAATTATTATATAGAATTTTAATATTATTTATAAAACGGTATTTAATTTCAATTTAATATATCGTTCTTTTTTTTGAGATTTGTAGAAATCTTCTATGAAAGAAGACAAAGAATACTTGTTTAGTTTGAACCCGAAAATGACTTACTAAATTGTCAATTAAAATTATGTAATAAAGTTAGCATTTAAAGAATATGAACGTCGTTAACTGACAAATTATATCGAATTGCTTCCGCTTGTTGAAAATAATTTAAAAAGATGGCATCGATAATTTGAGGCTCAATTTACTCAAGTTTTGACCAAGAACTAATTAATAAAAAAAAAAGTTAGGTTTAACGAATGACAGTTAATTGAATGAATGGCTAGTTGTAATATGTATGTATGTATATATAAACGTTTTATTCTTCATAATTTTTCTCTTTGTATTTTTCTATTTTCATTAGATTCTGTCAATTAGATATTTTGTTTCCTTGATTCATTTTTTTGTATTATTTTTTGTATATATAATATATTATATCCTGGTTGATTTTCTTTCGTCATAGTTTATTTATAAAATCTTCTTTCATTCATTTTGTATTTAAAATCAATCTACCACACACACATCACATATAGTTTTGTGGTTCTTCTCATCTGCAAAAGCAGATATGATGATGTTGATGATGAAAAAGATGAAGAAGAAGGGAAATACATACATACATAATAAATATACGAAAAGAATTATTAACAATTAAAATTAATGATATTACAAAAAAAAATAAATGTGAATATTTTTCTCTAATGATGATCAAGTTGATAATGATATATCCTCCAAATGTATTCATAAAATTGACGATTCATAAAAAAGAAAAGATGATTGTCATAATAGGTATTTATCTATTCTATTCCGTGATTGTTTACGATTAGAGTAACCGAGTTTTATTGTTTAATTGCAAATGTTTCACTTGGATTTTTAGTTGCTTTGTAATTCTGCGTTTTTATGTTTTTTAACATTTTTTCTGTAGATACAAAATTGATCTATTTGTATTCTTTTTGTTATAGATTTTTTGTAATTTTTCATCAATAGAAGACATTATTTGTCTATTTCCATCTTGAATTTATTCAATTCGTTGTGAATTATTAATCAAAATTGCTTCTTGTTTTTCGACGATTTTTGATACTTTATTTGCACAATTTATCTTTGTACATCCTACATAGATGGAGAGTACACTATACAGGGCGTGTCTATTAAATATTTAATACAAAAATTTACACAATTTGACTTGATACTTAAAACTCGACTTAAAACAACGAATTTCCGTTAAATCATTATAATAATTAATTAATTATTTATGTATTTAAAATTGACAATACAAATAATACATATAATCATTATTATAAAAATAAAATATTAACAAATATAAAAACTATTCGCTATTCAAAATGCTGACCATGAACCTAAATTTGAATAATGTTAAAAAAATTACGCGTTTCGTTGGATTCTTCTTTTCCTTTTCCTTCTTCCATTTTTTTTTTTTTTGTTTTCGCAGTTTGACTCAGAATAAAAACAACATTAAATAGTATTTTTAACACACATCCAGCGTATATTATGTACATTCATACATTGTAATTAACTTTTGATTTTTTCCTATAATTAATTTGTTAATAATATTCCTGTTTGCTGCAGCAGAACCTAATAATAAATTAATTATTATACTTTATACAAGCAACTCCTTTTTAATCGTTGTCTAAAATTTACTGCAAGGAATTTAAAGCGGAGTAGTATCTATACTTAGAAAAAAAGAAGACACAAGAATAAAATAATTCGCGCCCGTTCGTTGCTATATTGCTGTTGATGTTAAGTTGGTATTACTTTGAGAGCATTAGCAGTAGTGTTTTACTTAACCTTGAATTAGGAAGAGGGTTTTTTTTCTTCGGATTTCGTTGGAAAAAAAAAACTTCCCTTTCAACGAAGAGAAGTAGAATAACAGGCAATAGCAACATGTATGTATGTACTTAAGAGCACCACGATTCGTTCAATTCTTCTGAATATGTATCTAATTAACTGATGAGAAAAAAAAAGAAGAGCCGGTCGACAACTGTGTTCCTTTTTTGTTGGTTCCGAATATTATTAGTTATAGAATAGATATTTATTATGTATAAATAAATAAATAATAAATATAATTCGAACTGTGAGTAGTCAAAACTTTTTTTTTCTGAAGCAAAAAATGCCCGCTCAACTTCAGTTGTCGCTAATATAAAAAATCACCTAGATAATTAGCAATAATTGATTATTTTTAGCACATTGTTTTCAGTATCATAATTTAATTGATGTGTTAATATTATTACACCTTTATTTAGCCAAAATGAAGTGGTTATACCAAATTTATATATAAGGTATATTATAAGAAGAAAACGCCATAAAATCACCAGCGACAATGTAATTTGAATACATGCATATGTATTCCCGCCGATCGGTATATGCAAAATTTTCCTCTTATCTATTTTCATGCGATAACACGCAAATTGTTTACGGAAATAGTTTCTATTATTGTATGTATTTCCATATAGTATTTCCTACTAGGCTTTTTAACAATAACAGCAACAACGATTTTCTATGCTTGTAATAATAATAATAATATTTCTCTTTCGGTTTAATGTCAATAGTTTTAAATTGTTCGTAAATCTATATATACAATAACGCAACTATGTTGCTAAATCGTAAATAACAGTAATGCCATTGCCTTCTTCTTCTTTTTCTTGTTTCCAGCCTTTTCTTCTTCTTGTGCTTCATCGTCTTTTCAATTCATTCATTTCAAAAATACGTGTAAAAAATTTTTCAATAATTTATTTATTTCATACGTTCGTTTCGTTTAGCGTTTTTCTTTTCTTTAAATGTTCGTTCGTTAAATTGTTAGATGAAAATGGAAAAGTGAAAAAGCAAGTACCTACTGCTTTGCTATTGACAGCGTTATTGTAGGTGTCTCTCAGCAGGTGAAATACTATTGGCTATCGCTACAGTTTCGGGGCCGCATTCTTTTATCATATATCTCAAAAGGCAGCCATTTTTATGATGCCTGTCAAAACTTACCATAAACACTGCCATAAACATATAATCTTATAGGTTAAGGTATATGTTGCCCGATTTTTGATATAGTTAGGTATAGTTACCAAAAAGCGAATTACTAAATCGCAATTTTTTCGCTATAGTAAATCATTTATATAGTCTGACATTCCATGAATGTCTTATTGGATCCACCCCGAAAAAAAAAGATGAGGAATTTAAGCTGTTTAAAATTGCATTAGTTCCACAACTGACTGCATGTGACTCTTCATCATATTTTTTGGTTTTAGCACTGGTACCAGCGATGGTGGACCAGTTTTACACAAATTACAATGACATGATGGTGATAAAAAATATATTTTTTTCGGTGGTACCCACGTACCTACCAGAAGATTAAAAATTCATTAAAAATAACATGAGACAGATTAACGTTTCAGTTTTATTTAGATGAGTTCTTCATTTTGCATCAGGCTGAGATAATATACATATTAATATTATAAATTCCCCAGAATTTGAAGGGTGGTAATCCTGCACTGGTACGTACATATCTTTTGGTCAAGCCAATTATTTACATGGCGTACTCAATGTATAGGATTGGAGTCTTGTTTTTTTTTCGCTGATGATTAAATTGGTGCTTAAAATTGAGCAGGACAAGAAATTTGGAGACAAAAAAAAGAAGAAAGACAAGAACAAATTAAAAAATGAAAATAATAAAATATAGATAGATATAGAGAGGTTAATAATTACATTAAACTCTTTCGAATTCCAACTGCTGCTACTCTGCTAATAGGAGGGCAATACACTTAAAAAATTCTTCTTTTTTTCTTTTTCTTCTTTATATTATTATTTTCGCGTTCTCATGCATTTGTTGTTGAATTAGTTCCAGTGTTTGACGGTGCGGAGAGAAATTAAATTTTTATTTGTCGCTATGTGTGTATGTGTATGTGTACGAGCAGAATAAAGAACAAGAGTGAGCAAGCAGCAAGCAAATGAAATGAAAAGATTTTTGTAATAAAGAATGAAAAGTCGTTGATAATCGACATGTCTATCATAATAGTGTCTTCTTTTGTTTTGGTTTTTTTTTCCTTTTAAAAGGCAGATTCCTAGATATCACTGTTGTGGTTAGGATACTGTTTTCTATCTATTCTCGTTTCATCTTCATTTCTATTATTTTTTTTCTTTAACTGATGTATTTATTAATAATAAATCTTGTTATTATTTGATTCTTGCATAACTCTCGATGTAATTCAACTATGCACTTACTTATACTATATTTAATCTAATATAATCAATTTTTTTCCCGTCTTTTTTAAATAATAAGTTTTTTTTTGCCCAGAAAGAAAACCGGAAAAGTATTCCGTTAGAGCATTTGATTTGATTTGATGTGATGTTTTATAGGTAATGTCTTCAGTTATGAAAAATAATGTAACGGATCAATTCTTTTATTTCATAATATTGCGCTCCTCACATTTTATCTTAATGCCTATTCTTAATTAACCAATCAATTTACCCATACCATACAGGGCGCCTTAATCTAATCTAATATAAGCAATAAGATAAATAAATACTCCACGTAAACTTAATTAATAACTAATTAATCTCCATCAAGCATCTAAATTTAATAATAACAAAAAAAAAGAAAAGAAATAACCGATGCACGATTATTTTCAATAGATAATAATTATTACTACTAATATTTATGTTTATGTTGATTACTCGCTTAAATCACTCGCTGAGAAGAGTTTGGTAATACTCATTAATAAACTTATATTTCAGTGGCGGACTGATTCATATAATCCGAAAAGCTTCTCGATGCATGTATTGGTATTAATGGCTTTCTATGACTTCTGATCGACATTTCCCGTTGAAATTTTGCTATTTATCTAAAAATGTTTCTATTTATGTTCATAAAACGGAAGCAGTTAAATCATGATTAGTCAGCGAGAGTTCATCGAAAAAAAGTGGCCCTTGAAGGAGGAGAACAAGGATAATTTCGACTTGTCTAAAATTCAATTTTCGTTAATTTGATGATTGATTAAATCACCGCCAATCAGGAAAATCCCTACTAGACTACTAGAATAATTACATTACTTATAATTATCCAATTAAAAATTGATTGCATTTAACATAACCTTGACTGTGAGAATAAAAAACAGCATCTTCTTTATCTATTTATTTCGCGATATAACACGCGGCAACGATGAGTAACCAAATAAAAAATACCAAACTTTCAATGATTCACCACTCAAAAGCAATAAAAAGTTAACTCTGATTCAATTGTACAAATATTTGATGAAATTGAAGATATAGGCGAGAAAGAATAGGATAGAATATTATGCTAATCGTGAAGATCACTGGTAAACGCCAGCTAACAAATACTTAAAGGTTAAGATTCGCTATCTGCAAGTTATTCTTTTTTTAACAATTCCTTCGATTCGTCACTAATGATGATGATGATAATGATGATCTCTCTTCAATATCCGGATGATTTCAATTGAAATATTTTGATTCGAAACGCTAATATATAAAAATAATCTAAAGAAAAGAAGATGTTTCCTTCCAGTTCTAGCCGGCGATTGCGATACTATGCTATTGAAATCGTGCTGAAATCAACCTTGCAGTAGTAGTACTTAATGCATATAGCAGGTATCTTCATTCAAATTATTCGCAAATACAAATAAATAAAAGCAAAAATCATTATAAATAGAATTTAATGAATCAATTATTTTTTAACCTTTGAACTAGCAGTGGTACTGGTCTAAGTACCTGGCTAGCTAAATACATACAAAGTAAATAATTAATTAATTTAACATACATTCCATAACAGAATATTGCCATTTGCCGTAGAAGATTTTTCTTTTTTTTTATTTAATTTCATTTCAATCACAGCCTAACCTCAATGTGTTGTTTATTATTCCAAATAAATAATTACTCTAACGCTATACATACTTGCATATATTGTAATTAGTTTATTGCAAATTAATTAGTTAGATAAAAGATAAGTAAAAGAAATTATATCTATGGCGAATAGATATGTGTGATTTGTGTTTTTATATAACTAGTTCATGTATGTTAATTACCTAGTATATAGTATATTAGTTGATTTGTATATGTTCAAGATGTACACAAGAAATTCATAATTTGATTAAAATGGTTGTCATAATAGTAATCATAATAATAATGAATAGGTAGATACTAACTGCACTCGCCGCTACTGTATAGAGGTAATAGTAACAGTAGCAATATCACGATAGACTTAGTGCTCTTAGTAGTGCCACTCCCTATATTTGCTTTCCTTTTCTTCTGATATTGAATTTGAAGATAAAGAGAAAAATCTATGAGATAATGCTCATTACAAGCAAGTTAATTTCGTGTAATTTTATTTTTTTCTCCGATTTAATAATGTCAGATTAGAGCTGATAATAAAAAAGTACACGCGTACATTTTACTTACAATGTGAAATAAATAATCGAACTACGTATTTATGAGTGCCTTGAGGTCTATTTTAACATCAGTAGGTATACTGACGTTATTCAATGTATACTCTGTATACTGTATACACTATTCGGTGAAGCATTTCATGTAAGTCATACTAAATCTCTGTTTTGAAAAACTGGGATCTATTGGTCGAAAAAATTTTACGATGCAACCATACAGAACATACGAATTATCCGAATCGGATCAATATTCAAGGTCGATACGGCTATGCCCATTCTCAAAACCGCACCCTATATACGTGGATGTGTGCCACTGATAGTAGCACATAGTTGTAAAATAAAAGCATAAAAACTAATAGTACTCATAAAATATTGGTTTATTTACTAAATATTCCTGAGTAAAAACATTGCATTAATAATAATAGTTATAATAATAATAATAATTAGATCTACTAAAATCATTTTTGTTAAAATATACAATAAAAAAGTTTGTTTTTTTTCTCGAATTCTCGAATAATATTAATAATTCTAGATGAAAGAAATAGACGTTTTTCAGTTCTGCTGTTTCACGAGATCAAAAACTCGCAGCTAATAATTAATTTAGAACAAAAAAAAAAAAAAATTGTAGTATCAAGATTTGAAAAAGCGTCGATACGTAACAACAATGGACGGGAAAACGTCTAATTATAATTACTATATGATTAAATTATCACGATTGTAACATTAGAAACAAAAATAAGTGTAAATATTCTATCTATGTATAAAATAAAAATTATGTGTAGAACGTACCTAATATAATATAATATAAAATATCAACTTATTCTAAACAATATATATCCTAATATCAATATAATAGATGTATGTATGCATAGATAAAAAAAATTAGAAGATAGAAGATGTAGATTAATAATAATAAATAGAATTTCTCTAAATAGGCAAACCGGTGATGGACATACACACCAATAACGATTATCGTCAGTGACCGGCATGGATTCTTCGCGTATTTTTCAGTGCTGCGCAGAATCGATGCAATTTAGATTCATGTAGAACAAGATTTTAATAATTTTAATTGATCTATCGCTAGAATTGTGATTTTTTTTTTCTTTTTTTTTTTTAATGGCACTATAATTAAAATTGCTCTCAGATACTTACTTAACTATCAATATACTATTGCTTGGCAAAAAATGGTACTTTTAAATTAAAATAAATAAATACATTTACATATTACTAATTTAATCTAAATAAAAGCTTCAATTGTTAATTGATAGGTATAGAATAAAAGGAAAAAAAGCGTACCAAAAAAAAAGGAAAATCTTAAAAATTAGCTATCGGTAATAATTATTATAAACTCTAAATGAACACTCCATATTTTTTTTTTTACTTTGTTTAATCAGTCATTTAAAATTCCTATTTTTAAAAAATCTATCTAAATTTAATTGCAATTGCGTAAAAACTTATTTATTTATGTATTTTTGTTATTTTTTTTACATTCAGTCGTAAGTTCATTCATCTCCTTTGTTTTAAAAATATTAAAATGTTTTCAACCCATAATTCAGATATAAAACGATTTAAATTTATTAATAAAAAGTCCATCTATTTAATTATTTATTTATTTATAAATTAACTAATAAATCATGGGCATTAGATCATTGAAGAATTTACTTTCCCTTTATCACTGAATTTAATCAAAAATAAGATAAAAATAATAGTTGTTATTGTTGTATTCTGTACCCAATTTTATCCCCTCTCTATCACCATTTACAAAAAACAATCAGATTTCTGAAGCTTACCTCACCAAAGCCGGGCAGTACTCATTCGTGCGCGGGCATTAACTTAATTAATATTGGTCGAGAATATGGCGCAGCTGCATAATATAAAAATTGCACAATTTTTTAATTTTTTTTAGTCGCTCATTTAATATTTTCTGTGCACTCATCTCAATCCCGCCCAATTAACAAAATCGGGTAATGCTCGTACAGGGACATTATGCGAATGCGCTTTAACACGTAAGTTTCGATCTTCCGTCAGTAAAACAACTTCTCGGTATAGATGACGTGGTTCACCTCCTGGAAAAACAACAACAAAAAACCGAAGTGTGACTCAACTGCTTAGAGAGAAGATTTCATCAAAAAAAGTACCTTCAATGGGTTCAATTTGTTGTTGAGATAACTGCTGTTGTTGCTGTTGCTCACCTCCATGATTCTTGCATAAAACCAAACAGGTTGTTAAAATTTTATCATCATTCGTCATCGTCATTGTTGCATCATCTTCTGTACTGAATGTGGTCGATGCTAAAACAGCGCCACGTGTTGTCACACATTTCACTGCCGAATGACGTTTCTTAAGGAATTCCAATGCACTTTTCGACGCAGCAGCCACTTTACGTATATGATCAAAATCGCACGTTTTCGGTGTACGTACTCTTGGACATGATTTTCCTTTACTTAAACCTTCCAATTCACTTAGAACTGAAATTAGAACACAATTGCCATTTAGAATCCTTGAAATTCTGCCATTAACTGGCCTTGTACTTACCAACTATTGGTACCATAAGCGTATAAGAATGACCTTTTGTTACATTTTGTATAGTTTCCAAGTGATCAATGAAACAATTCGTATCGGGTACCAGATACTTCGGTCGAATTTCCAGATGGACACTGACAACTGATTGACTCAAAATTTTCTGAAATATACAATGAAAACGAGACCTCATAAATATCATAAAATAGATCATTATCATCATCATCATCTACATATTATATGCAAAAGAAAAACGATTGAATGGAAGTTGGTAAAACAACTTCGACCCGTGCGTGCGGCCTGGTAAATTCCTTTCTCTCCACTTTTTTCAATTTCTCGTCTAAATGTTTTCACAAAGTACATTAGTAAATGTATAAGGAAAATAGTAGTAGTACCTACTGCCTGGTAGTAGCAGTACAGTAGTAGTAGTCCTTAAAAAGAATCGAAGCACGCGGTTTCCTTCTCTTTCTCTCTATTGGAAAGAGAAGAGATCTAGGCATCCGCCTAATCAGCGACGGGCGACAATGGTCCTATAGTGATTTATTGTCCTGCATTGGCTCGTACTTTATCCGTAAAGTTAATCGCAGGAATGCAAACCAAAACAGCAAAAAAAAAAATGACAGAGGGAGGCGGGAGAGAGAGAGAGAAGCATAGCACAAATGCAAAGGAGCGATGAGAGCAAAAGCAGCAGGAGCATGCAGCAAAACTGATCTGCAAAAGAAACTGCCACCGTGTATTGCTAGTGAATGCCGCCACAAATGCACGGTTTACCTGCCTGTCGTTGCAACGAGCAGCATACCATGTACCTCTAACAGAAATTGGCAGATTCGTTTGCATCGATGAACAGAGAAATTTGCAAACAATCTGCACAAATCCGGGATAACAAATCACATGGATCATTGAGAATCAGTTTTCTTATAAATTATTATATATGTACGTATGTGGCTTTTGAATTGTGAATAAGATTTAGCTTGTCTTATTTTGTAATAAAATTATATGTATATGTATTACATGCTATGTAAGTTTTCATTCGTGATATGTAGATGACATGAGAAATGATCGCCTTCGAAACTTCTATTATTATCTGAATCGAATTCCTTACAACGTGTAGTTAAACATTCATTTTATCAGTAAAACACCACCCCACAACAAAGAATGAAAAAAACTTCAAACAAACAAGAAGAAGAAGAAGAAAGAGTAAAAGAAGAGTTAAGAATTATTGTGGGCAGAGATTATAGGTAAAAATAAATCTTCTATGTGGGTTGTTGTAACATAGATTCTGGTGTTATAAAGCCGTGTTATTCAAGTAGCTTCCATTTTTTAATTTGCAGCTCTTATATCTTCCTTATCCGTCCGGACTATCTTATATCAATGAGTCAAAAACGCGCGCGCACACCAACGCATCACCGTGGATGATTACAACTTGCGCAGATAGATAGACACTGCGAATGCTGCATGCATGCATGCAGGCATACACGATTCCCTCTATTTTTACTCTATGTGTTGTTCTCACGGCCAACTAATTTTAAAACGATCGCATATATTACTATTTATATTATATGCATACATACATGGATATTGCATTATTTTCAATTCAACATCCATTAGCAAAGTGCGAATATTAAATTTTAATTGGTTTGTTAATGATTTTAACACGTTGAAGCTAAAATTTTCGATTATCTATATGCTAACGACAATAATAATTATTACTTCCTTTATGGTTAAATAGGCAAAAAAGATACAGTGCACGTTAACCATTAATAAACGCACTCGATGTCCGGCTATTAATTAAAAGTGACAATATTAGTAGAGGCGATACGTATAAGTATTACGTGACCGTACGCTTCGACTACGGTGTTAATGTTGGTGGTGTATGTATTATATTTCCATATATACTGTTAACTCAATCCATGCCAAACTAAAAGGTAACCAAGCAGGATTCCTGGTGATTTATTTATACGATTAAAACACCTACAGTTTCAATGTATTTTGCGTGTGCATACCAATCCGCAAATGAATCTCCTTTCTCTCTCTATCTTTTTTTGCTTCTGCTCCTTTCTTCGTCTCTCTCTCTCTCTCTGCTGTGGAACGGTGAACTGGTGAGAATCGGAATCGGGAAATTGACAACTGGCAAGTACCGATCTAACAGAATGGTTAGATACACGGCAGCGCTTCAATTTAGTTGGAAATAAATAATCGAAAACAAAGTATCATGGAAATGTTCAGTTGTAGCCAAGTGTTAGAAGTTTAAATGTAGGAATCAGTTTGAGAATAAATAACTTAAAATTTATTTTAACAAAAACGTTTCAGTATTCTTTATAAACTCTTCAACAGTTTGCTATGGTTACGAAGTAAAAAAATACTTTCCATTGATTTGGAACTTTCTGACTAATATGGAGAGAAGTGCTTGGGAAAACAGATTGGATTTAATTATCTGCTAATAACTAGGCGCGCGGCCTCACTTAATTATAGCACCCTCGTTAACACTATGCCGAAATTACTCTTTACGTTCTTGTAACATAACGATTAAATTACTTATCTGAAAATATTGATAACAAGAGTGATTAATTTTTACGAGACATTACTCGTAAATCCTCTTTCGCCTTCCCCTGCTCCCTCGATTTAACCTTTCATAATCTGCACAAGTTAAGATACAGTGGTTTTTTCAATTTTGTTTATATGTAGATAAGTTTTCGAAAAAAAAAACATAAATAACACCATACTCATTATGGTGGCTAGTTAATTAAGTTACAATGTTTCCCTTTCACTGCTACGGTAGCAATGCATGTTTGGCTTGTGTGTGTATGTGCAACTTTTAATCTGAATGGAATGTACATCAGCAAATAGATAAAATGTACCATCATAACGTCTGACTATTATTCTTAAATGGAAATTAATCCAAATATTAATACATAGGTAAGATTAATCTCTTCAATTTAATAATATTACAAAATGCGCATATTATATCTACCTATGCAGGTTGATTGTTGTTGTTATTTTGCTTTTAAGTACGAGATAGTTAAGAAAAAACGTTAGTACTTCTCGCTTGGCACGTATAATTTAAAAGCCGAAGACTGTGAAGAATTGCACTGACGTCAATAATGTTTTTAGTATAGAAGTTATCTACCTAAAGGTAGTTTTGAAGTATTGCTAGTAGTCATAGCAGTAGTAGTAGTTAGTAGTCAGTCAAGACAAGCGAGTGAATCTTAAAGTAGACACAAAATTATTCATCTCCTTACATGGGCTGTGTGCGATAAGTTAGGATAATCATTTCCCATCGTCAATTGGATCACGATACACGCTAAACAAACTACAAAATACAGTTATGGTTCGGGCGATGCGATACGAAGACGGGCGATTGTCATTTTCACTATATGCATCAATAAGCCATTTCATTCGTGCATATTTTCTGTAGTAAAGCGGAAATTTATACAATTAACTTATAAACTATTATCACCTACTGTATTTTCTATTTAATCTGATCGCATTTAACGTAAAGAAAAGTCTGAATAGATATTAAGTAATGTTGAACACGTTGCATGTTAAACAATGTGCACAATTATTTGGTGCAGATGTTTCATGTCACAATGCAGAAGTCACAACCATAACAATGGACGATTCAGTTCGCTATCATCATTTTTAAGGCTCATCTACTTGTTTGTGGATGAGTTGCGAAAAACGTTCGTAAAGAGTTGTTTCTTTTTATAATGCTATAATATCTCACGTAATTTTAAAATAGGAGCAATTACCAGAGCTGCACTGGTGCGATATCATATAATTTTCAGATACATCCTTTAACAATTTACTCTGATTGTTTCAAATTTTTTTTGTTTTATTAATTCATCTATTTCTCTGCCCATTATTTTATCTGCTGTTTTCCTTGACATCTATGTGCGATGCGATTTGATTTGAATCATAAAATTTTACAACTTACTTACGGCCAATTTCATAATGTAACTTCAAATTTAAAGTCGTTGACGGTTAATAGTAGTACATATTCGACTACGTTCGTAGTCGTCCAAAAGTACATTACGCATTACATTGTAATATAAAATAATATGCAATACAATGTATAATACAAAAGAACTTAGAATATAAGTAAATTGACTTTAATCTTCGTCATGGATATTTTCCTTTTCATATAAATAATAGTCAACACGAGAGGTTCAAGCCATTCGAATAATGAAACATGTTGCCATAATTCAGCCAATTTAAATTAATCATCTAACACTATCCATTCGATATGGACTGATATACTGAAAGCGGCGGATTCTTCTTTTCTTTTTCTCGCCTCTCCCTCTCTCTCTCTCTTCTACCTTTTATACAATTTCTGGCGTCTTTCATTCTGCGACCAACAAGCACATTATGGGGCCGTAATTAACCCTTTCCTTGCAATTGCAATCATCATGAAATAGCTAAAGCACACCATATACATATGCATTAACATCAGTCTGAGCGCCACCGGCGCCCATCGTCGCCAACAATTCTCTCAATATTATAAATAATACATTCACGCTCACCAACTGAATTATTCATCTTCGGTTTTCTGACCGAGTAAACTGATGTATCTTTCTCTCTCTCTCCTACTCTACACTCGTTTCTCATCTAGAGAACGTACGGTCGCATATAAATAAATAAATAATAGATAAATGCTGCTTGACCTCCGCGTACAATGAAGCAGAAAAAATGGCATCAAACAAACGTGATACAAATATAGAAAATAAATAATTGTATTAGGCTAACAGTTGCGGTGGTTTTGGTCAATATATCAATCATTCATCACTTACCATTACTCTTTGTTTATGCAATTCTTGATTCTTTTTTCTTTCTTCCAATTCCAGTTTTCTGGATAGTAGATCTTTCACTTCGGATGAAGCCTCATCGTATGATGAACTGTTTGGTAGGACTCGGTTGTTCTCGGCACTATTATTTGCTTCTTCTTCGTCTTCCTCGCCGCTTAACGTTTCCAGTAAAACTTCATCTGATCGGGACTAAGAAAAGATTCAAACAATATGGAATTAATATGGTCCATGAAAAAAAATTCTTCATACTCACCAATATGGTTTCATCTTTTGGCGAATCGCGTCCCATATCACTGGACACCACTGAAACATAATCTCGCCTGCCATCTTCGATTTCCAATTTTAGAACCGGTGGCTCCACGCCGCATAGATATACAGTGCCGAAAAATAAAAGTTTGGTTACTCGTAGTTTAGTTTGAAGAACCTCTGGACCTAAATCACGGGTGGCATAGGCGGGTTCGTTCTCGTTGAGCATTAACGGTGTAAAACCACAAAGAGCCGTGTCTTCGGGAAGACGAACCAATTGATTATCTGAAATTAACAAATTTACAAATCGAGTGATAAGAATTAAAATACAAATTAAGTAATTCACTTGATAGGCAGGTATTTTTTTTTATTTGATAAATAACTGATGAAGGTCGGTCTTTGGTCCGAAAAGCTTTTCATGAAAATGCTATAATTGTAGTTAAGAAAAAACTTACCTTCTTTAGACTCATTCGAAAACATATCGGTGACATTTTCTTCCATTTGTTCCAAAATATTCATTAATACACCTAATCGGGTCCATAGATCTACAGTTGTTTTCCTAGGAAACAAAATAAATAAATACCGATAAATAAAAGTCGAATTCATCTTCAAATTTCCTTACTCAAATTTAAATTCATTAATACTTGGTGGTGGATTCCAAATTGATGTATGGCACAACATCCAATCACACCAAATCTTGACAGATGGCAATAGAACATGTACATCTTCTGGTAGAGCATCTAGAGGTGATCCAGTTTTCTTTTCCTGATTGAATTCCGTCAAGTGGTCTTGTAAGATTGACACACATCGTTCCAAAATTAAATTAAACATTGTTAATGATACTATTAACGCACGTTCTTGTATTTCGGAACGATACGTTGTGTTGGAATGTTCTAATTGAGGATCTGAATAAAAGAAAAGAAAAAAAAGTTAAATTTTGCGCCGAGTTGAATGAACGAGTTATGCAACATACGCACGCTCACACACACACACACAGACAAATAATCATTTCGTCAAATTCATATCTCATGTGACAAGCGGCAATTTTACCGCTTAAATCGAGAATATTATGACAAAAGCAATTAGTAAAAGAGACTTTTTAGAGTGGCAAAAGAGATGGATATAATTCTGAGAATTTTCAGATAGTCATTTAGCGACATGTATGAAACATAAACGGCGCTTCAAGGACAAAACGCGTTTAATGTCCAATAATAATTGTCAATGGATGATCATACTTATTCTTCTACATAAATCTGTACAAAAAAATGTGGAATAATAGAATTGCTTATATAAAAAAGAATAGAGTAGCGTGAGTGCACCCATCATCATGCCTCAATATGTTCGTTCTTGTTCTTCTTCTTCTTCTTACTTTTTTCCATTCCATATTCTTCTTCTGCTTTGGATGAAATACTCACTCGGACATTAGCATAAACCGGTTACCCGAATCGGACCTGTATGTTTGTATGTATGTGTTGTTGTTGTTTAATAGTATAGCCGACAATATAGTAGATTTGAGTTACACAATAAAATCGCAATATATGATGATTCTCAATGAGCTTGAATCTACCTCCTTCTCTCTCTCTCTCTCGATCTTACCTCACAAGCCAGAAAATGTTTGCTTTCAATGCAACGCAACGAGCACAACAACAGATGGTCAAAAGTGATATGTGAATTTGAATGAAAGAATTATAAAAAATAAAAGACAGGCGGTCCTTCTTTTGTTGCGTTTAGCACAGTTGGAATGACATTTTTGATCTATTGTTTGAATCCGTCAAAATATTTGTCTTGAGAAGAAAAAAATTATTAGAAAATGCGAATTCAAATGTTGCTTTGCACGAATTTGAATTTCTGCCTAACATTAATTGGAAATTAATAATAAATGCCGAGATGCCTTTGAGCTTAAAAGACTCAATACAGAGCATAATCATGGCCCATAATCAGATCAGAAGTATCCCTAAGAATTTTAACTTTTTCTTGCTTTCTTTTTGTCATTATTCAATCCAAATTCCATTGTCCCAATGTATGAATGTCAAGATCCATCATCTATTTTTTAATATTATTGTCTATTTTTTTTTGCAAAATGAAGTAATCAACCAAAACAACAAAATAATATGAAAGCTTGAGGATGATGATGATGATGATATAAACGACCTCGTGAAAGAGCCTCGCGGCCAACGTTCGGCCTTGAAACAACCTTCAGCAGGGGTCAAAACGAGTCGCCGATTTGGCGACCGACATGATTAGATCCGAAGAACGATGGATAGATAATTGGATGGATGGACGGCAAAGCAAGGTCAGGCAGACTCCGATGAGCAACAGATTTGCGAAAGCCTTTTTATGAACCGCGATCTACTTTCAAATGTAAAGAAATAAACAAAAGATGTTATTGAACTTGATGATATTTTTAGAAAAAACGATGTTTGGCCTCCTACGATACCTTCACCTTATTGTTGATACAACTGGGATACTCTGAAATTAAGTTATATAAGTTGGAATCTGTTCTTCAATGGGAAGAGAAAATAGATTGTCTAATTACTGTTGCAGAGAAAGTAATTACTTCGATTTACTTTCAAATAATTTTACTTCTAACAGTTTCATTTGTAAATTGGATTCGTGTCAATGCGTTGAATAAATGATTCCGCAGTATCTGCGATACGGATCTAATCATAGTTTTTGGAGCAAAGACTAGTCTCCACTGGTTCCGTCTACTCACCAAATACACATAAACTAGTTCAATGATAATGACAGATAAGGCTTTCCAGAACTGTTTCTTTGTAAATGAGTTTCGTAAAGTTACGAACTCATCTCGTATAATTATAAACAATCGATAAAAATATCTAATATAAATCAGTACGAATAATAAAAGGTGATGATGTAGTTCTGCTTCGATGCTCCTCTTCTTTTTTCTTCAAATTTTCAACAATTTCATGAGTGAGACATACTTAGAGAGAGAGAGAGAGAGAACAAGAGCGGTCATTGTCATGGCCAATTATTTGGTAGCAATTCTTACTAATCAATTATGATATTATCTTTCTTTAAATTGAAATAATGGTTCGAAAAAGTCTGTTGTGTGATGACTGACTGGACTGGTATGACGTTGTATAAAGTTTATTCGTTTTGGGCCGGTTTTTGCTTACCCACAAGGAATTCACATCATGGCATTCTTTTATCCATTTTTTTTTTTTTTTCGTTTTTGCTTTCTTAGCAGCCCCATGCCATGCCATGCCATGCCATCCTACATATCTATGTATGTATGTATGTAAGTAAGTTTCGAAACAGGCAATATTGAAAGGATGTGAATAAGAAGTTCAAGGACTATTCGATGATGATGTGCCGTTAATAAAATCATATTTTGTGTGTGATAAAAATTAATTATTGCATGTCGTCGTTGTCGCGGTCGTCCTGATCTGATTTGCTCTGAAATGAGAGACGAGATTGCATTGAAATTTCCATGGTTAATTTTAATAAAACATTCTTCCACGTGTAAAATGACTTTTACTTATTTGAAATATTCACCATAAAATTGTTATGCAAATTATAAATTAAATTATTATTTGACCGTTTTGGTTTTTCGTAATAAAACCCAGTGACGCGTAAAATTAAAACGAAAATTGAACGAAAAAAATTCATTGAATAATAAACATTTTTCGATCGCTTCATACGAAAAACATTTTTCGTTTACTGTTAGAAGAACTGTTCCAATTTAGAAAAGCTTTCAATTTTTTTTGCTTTGAATTTTTTTCTAGTTATTGGTCAATTTTCTTGTAATATCTTTCAACAAGTCATGGTGATGATATTCATGATGTACAAAACACTAGAAATCCAAAAAAAAAAAAAAAATACACTGATAAATAAATTAATTTCTTAATCTGCCAAACACCCGAAATTCGATTTTAATTATTTTAAATTGCAAGACGTAAATATGATTAATTTTATTATTTACATCGATTAATTAAGTATTCAGGTGGATCCAAATACCAGAGCACTTTGTGCTCGCAAAAGACCACTTTTTCGCCAATTTCAAACAGTTATAAAAATAAGAAAGAAATATTACGATTTCGCCACTGTTTTTAAAACTACTTTGATATGCTCTATACGATTGAAATCTAGTATATTAGTTTATCAATATATCGTTGACTGTTGCTATTGTGTATCTATTTTCAAGATGCAGTTGAATCAACAGCACCTCGAGCGCAGCAATCAATTTTATCTAAGTTAAATCCAATCAGGAAGCGATTAAAGATATTAAAACAAGATTAAAGTTTTTCTATAAATACTTTTAAAATCACGCTGAATAGGATTTTCGAAAAAGGTGAAACGAATGAGACAGAAAGATTAGTCGACTAATCGACCTTTTACCTCCTACTAAATCGATTATCGTCCACATTTAAATGTGGGCGTTTGGTAAATGGTTAAAATAAATATCATTTTACCTATTGGGTTCAGACGATTTCATGGAAACTTTACTTTTTTTTTAGGAATCTAATGGTAAATTTACACAGAAAACAAACCAAAGGCAAAAAAACAGCCTGTCATCTGGAGAACGTTAAATTTAAATTACAAGAAAAGAGATGAACAATCACAAAAAGAAAAAAAAAAGAATTCTGCTACAATATCTCTTCGTCATAACTTCATTCCTCGCTCGTTGTCGTCGTTGACGAATCAAATGGGATGGAATGGTTATTAACCTCCATCATGGCAACCTTGACAAGGCTGGCAAAAGTGAGATGCCCTCGACGACCTGTGCAATTGACAGGTACGTATTAAATCTCTTATGGATATAGGTAATTAAATGACTAATACCTAATGATTGGTTGATATAATAATAATAATAAAATGGAAAATGAAGTAGTGTTGCACAGCAGTCTTGATAGAAATTAAAAAAAACATATTGGATTTGGTTACTAAGTGACTTAAGGCTAAAATATTTCAGCATATGTTGACTAGTACGGTTCTGTCAATCGATTCTAATGACCAAATAATTTGCCTTAATATTAAAGACGTTTTTTTTTTCTGATGTTGTTATTGCCATTACTGCTGCTCTTCTCTATACTCTTCTCCGCCACTATACATATTTACGGTTAATCTGGCTCCTCCATTATTGTTAATAATATGAATTTATCTTCGACATCACGTCTCCTTACACGTTCCACGATATTAATTATTATTTAGCAAGATGTACATCATTGGTATGTAGATTAAAAAGTGAACTTGATTATCCGGCACCAAATCGAGAGTTTACGAGCAAGATTATATTTTTCCAAGAAAGAGACTAGGGTAGCGTGGAGCTGCTTACCTGTCTTATTTTTATTTAAGACGTAATTCGATATTTTTCATAATTACAAAACAGAAATGTACATTTATATTTCATTTCTGTACTACTACAAAAATTGATTAACTTTAAAAAAGACATCAAATAGTATTTAACCACCTACAAGCAAATTATACTTAAAATGTAAAGACCTTTTATAATTATTATTTATCCATCATTAAAATCAAGATAAAAATATATATAGAGAGAGAGAAACAGCCAGTGAAAAAAGATACAAGCAACGATTTAGCCATTGACTTTGATGCATCCTCATTTGTTAATATCGGTCAATTGCCAGCAGGCGGCACACTATATCTATGTGTGTGTATTTACTAAAAAGATGGTGGTCGAAGCAGTAAGAAGGAAATCGTTTCCTTGTCGATTAATATAAAACTAGTAAACGACAATAATGGAGATTTATGAACATCCATTTTCTTCTTATCTACATTTAATCAACTTTAATAAGAGCAAATTTCCAAGTTTCTGACATACATGATGATGATGATGATGATGAACAACCTCCACTCTCGAATAAACTAAAATCGATTCATTTTACCTAATTAGGATTCATTATAAATAATAAAGACTATAGATATATTCTGTTCACAGAAATGCCATAGAAGGCACTTTGACATCCCATCTAATTCAAATATTTGCACAACTACAACAAATTGGGTCAATGTGACTTCACTTGGCTATGCTGTTTTCAACGCCTATACGATGCGAAAGCAAATTCTCATGCGAATGCCATTAAACATTTCTTCTTTTGAAAATTGCACTTCTCTCTTGGCATATTTTACCTTTTTAAATGAATCGCTCTCTCTCTCTCTCTCTCTATCTCGCGCATTCTGTGGCAGGCTGATCAAGGCGTCTTTACCAACCAACCAAATCAACAAAATAACTGTTCATCCACCTCTTTGTCTCTCTCAAAGAAAGATAAATTAAAAAAAAAAAAAAAAGATGTGTCCAAATATGTACTTGTGCCTCTATGTACAAACGATTACTTTGTATTTGTGTTACATGTCAATATTGATAACTTGTTTCTAAAACATCCCATCTTCTGTTGCTATTCGAAATGTATTTTTATTATAATAACGGTCAGTGCCAGTGGAATGCCACAGATGAATGCAAGTGGGAAAAAAATTGATAATATTTTCTCAAACAGATTTATTTCGTTTCATTTTCACTCAGATCAAAGATAAGATAAACATTACGATGAGGTTAATAAAATAAATAATCGGATATGAGTGTGTATGTGTATTCTGAAAGTTCTCAGATTTCCGCCATGTTACGAGTAGCCCAATCTTGGCCGCGACCCCCCACACTAAACTACAATCAGTTTCTTCTCATCCTACTTGGAACCACACTCTATACTATAAAACCACATGAAATCGATTAACAATAAAACTGTTCCTCTCCGCCTCATTCTTTGCCTTCAAGATTTTATTCGCCACAAAAATAAATTATCTAATCTATCCATTTTATGCATATATTACTTATTATCGTTTATAGCGCTCTTTTCCTTTTTGGCCAATTACGAAATTATATACTTACTGTCCCACTTTATCACATATGAGAATCGAAGAAACTCGACGTTTTTATTTTTGCCAAAAATAAAAAAAAAAGCAATTATAATGATTATAAACAGTCAGGCAGGACTTTCGTGAATGAGTTACTCATCATTGTGCGCCTGGTAGGTTCAGGTAGGTAACCAATTCGAGAGGAATTTCCTTACACAACGGTACTTCTTTCGTATAATTATTATCTTTTTTGGTAAAACATTATCGAATTTTACGTAAACAAAAAATGATTAACCTGTATAATGCTTGATACCTATAAAATGAGAGTCGGTGATTAAATACAAAAATATAGTTCAGGTAGAACTAGTACTGATAAGGACACGGATATTATTGATCACAGTTATAAGATTGTTGTTAAAAACAAATATCTTGTTATAAGAGAAAATTAATATTTTATTCAACCGGAAACGCAAATATAAACAGACACTGTATAAGTGAGTAAGTAAACAGATTAAAAAAGAAGCAGTAAGACACACACAAACATACAGAAAGAAACAAAGATGATTTTGAACGCAAAGATAGATTTAACAGGTTCACTAAAGTCCATTGTCCTTTTGGACATAGCAAAAACCGAAAACAAACTACGATAACGACTAATGTGTGGTGAAAAACACATTTTCTTTAGAAATAGAACGTGTATTTCAAATGATTTGTTTGTGTATCATAACCAATAACAAACAATGAATTACGTTTCTTTATCGCTCATAAAATAAAAACATATTTTCGCCAGAAATTAAATGTGACTTCCATCTTAAATTAACGTATTTTCCCCAAAGCATTATGGCTTTTTCTAATCCGGCATCTTATGCCGCTACAAACAGTTAATTTGAAACTCAAATAAATTTATTCATTTTAAATTCATCGTGAAAGTCACAAATTGAGAATTCTATTCGTGATAATAAAGCCATTAAAATTGATTTTTTGTTGCGTAGCAAATCTAACCTCTATAAACTTACCTTTAAGTTGTGTAGTTTCGATAGCAAACATATTTAGAGCTAAGAGTTGCAACAATCTTTGCCATGGTAATGGAACAGGTGAGTGCTGAAGTAAAGCTTTGAATTCTTTTAACATTTGCATAGCTGCATCTTGAAAGCTTTCCATTCTAAATAATAATAAAAGTATAAATAATTAGTTTTGAAAATTATAGAAAGTAATACAAAATAACAATAATCATCATCATCATCATCATCATCATATATCATCATATTATGTACAATACCAGTACAATTTGAATTTCCATTCAAATGCTGCTGATATCTCCGATTCTGTGCACCTGCTCTATTCTACGATTCATCATCATCATCAATATTAAGCAAGTACTAATCTCGTTCTATTATTATTGTCAGTCATATGAATGGCCAATTGAATTATGTCTCGATGTCTAGTCGTCGTTTCTGCATGTATTCCACTCCTCATTTCTTTCTCGTTTTGAGAAATAGTAACAATGTAACAAACAAAACAGACTAACAAACATACATAACCAAACTCTTTTTCATTGAACTTCATGATAAGAGCGCAACGAGATATTGACAGGTTCATAAATAGCTCGACAACTAAGAAGACTTCGATTAATAACAAACCGAGAGAGAAAGAGAGAGAAACAAAGAGGCCAACAGGAAGATTATAAAATAGATTTTTATTGCATCGAATTGTTGTTGTTGTTGGTCTGATTGAGTTGCGCTGATTTTCCCATGCTATTATGAAACTGAAACTCTACTACTACTACTATGTATGTAGATTGGGCGTGTGTGTATATTCGAAAAGCTTATTAAAGACAAGATATTAATGGATGATGATGATGATTAATTATTCTAAATACGGTTATTATATTCTTACCCAATTTTTGTTATCAATTTTCCTTGAACATGTAGATAGCTAATAACGAAACGTTTGTTCACCTGTGAAAGAAATTAAAATAATTAATAACCTTTTTGTAAAAATCAAATATGTCAAAAAATGTCAAATATGTGCATGCCCTCATACAATGTTATTCTCATTTAACATTCGGAATCACTCACATTTCGGAGTAAAATAGAAGTGTGTCGACTCAACAAATATCTCGAACCTTTTACTAAGTAATCATTGGGCCAACTTCAATCAACTTTCAACCCGCCTCTGGCACAAAGTGCCGAAAAGAAAATTGAAAAAAAATCCTATCTAATATGCCTATTAGCAATCGGTTTCTGTTAGGCAACATCTTCAGACTTTTTTATACATTTTATAATCAACACTTACATCAACACTAGTTAATGCAGCTAAATCTTCTTCTTCTTCAAAATCATCATCACCGCCTTGCAGAGCCTTCGTAGTACGATGTAGTCGACGACCACCATCTGGATGAATCCATGTTTCTTTACGTAGATAGTTCGGTGTTCCAGTTTCAGTTAATTCTTTTTCTTTCATATGTAAACGTTGACGTTCCAGACGTTCGTCGCGACGTTTCTTTTCATCTTGTTCGTACTAGGGTGATAAAATGTGAAAATTACGGTGAGAAAAATGATTAAAATTAATGAGGTTGAAAGCAAAAAGAGAATTAAAATGTGCAGCAATATAATTATTCAATTTTTAGTAAACTGGCTACCATTTTATTAAGTGAGCTACATCTTTTACATTATTGTTATTCTGTGGTTTAAGGTGATAATTCGATAGAAATTGATCAATGATTGTGGTTGAAGATTTTTTGCTTTCAAAGTACTATTATGGTTAAAAATATACTCGATATCTATTTTTAACTACATAAAGGTATAAAAATAACCCCAAATTATATTTTAAATTAAAATTGATTTTAAAATATCTCATTCACCGTACATCGTCGCCTTTCACCTACATAAATGACCACCACGATAAAACCTTAAAAAAGCATTAAAAAAAAAAAAGAAAAAGAAAAAAACGGAAGAGCTACAATCGCATGCAAAAACTGACCACAATAAGATCTTGCTGAAGGAAAAATATTGTCGCATCGCTCTTTTATTTTGGTTGGTATACATTAGGAAGTGTTTTGCATATATAACAGTACAGTGACCTGTTCTACGTAAAGGTGTGGTGGCATATATATGTATATTGGTACTGATTGATATTTTTAGAATGAAAATAAAAAAGGCTAATAAAAAAGTTGCAAGAATAAACAAAGAGAAGGGGGAGAAAGAAAGAAAAAAATCAAACTTTAATAATATACGTACACAAATTTGATGAATATACTGGAGCATGTCGGAAAAAAGAATCAAATTAATAGAAATATATTTATTTTCCTAATTCTTCGTCTCTACATATGTATAGTGAAGAGTTTTATCTAAACATTACCCACCTTTTTTCTAATTTCATCGAATAACGAAATTAAATTCTCTTTAGCTGATGGTACAGGATTAGATGACATTAAACTTCTCATGTAATAGTAGACAGCATCCAGTTTACGTTTCTGGAATTACAAAATAAATCGGGTTTTTAAAGCTTTTAACACAAAAAAAAATCCTACCGAATAAACAGCTAAAACAGCTAGTTGATTATATGGTTTTCCATTTTTCGGATTGATTTCCAATGCTTTTATGTACCATCTGGAAAAGAGACAGAAAAAAAAACAATGTAAGTATCGAGACGGATTTGATTTCTCAAACAAAAAAATATTTTGTTCACTTACTGTCTACATTTTCCATAATTTGATGTTTCATTCACTTGTTCACGATATCGTCCCAAATCGCCCAGAAATAAGAACAATTTCTGTGTGGCAATCAGTGCTAAACCAACGAAAAGTAAACCTTTATGATTTGTGGTACTGTTACTACCAATAAAATTTGCCACTTTGAAACTATAGGTTTTTTCTAATACTTCAACCAGTGATTCGAAATATTTTGTGCCTAAAATACATATTACAGGTATCAATAATAATATTTGTCATAATCTTGCATCAAACGCGCACCTTCATCGATTAAATTCAATAAAAACGCTTTATAATGCCGCTTGTTATCTGGATCAGTAATAATCGATTTTCTAGTCACTTCAATGATATTGTAATAGAGAATTTTCCAGAAATGGCATTCTACATTTTCCGTTTGACAAAACTTTATCGAATTACATAGTAGATATTCTAATGCTGATTTTAGGAACTGTCTCAATACATCAACATTATCATAATGTACCAACAACATGCCACTATGTATAATATGTTGTAAATCGGAATCGGCACGTCTAATATCCCTTAATAAGTCTGGATAATGATTTTTTTTGAATTCCTCACTAGAAAAAAAAATCAATTATATCAACTATCGACGATGCCAATTTATACAAAATCAACATTATTCACGCAATTTCAAATATCTTACCGATTGTCATCGTACCAATTCGGTCTGACATTACCAAATTCATCTGTAGTTGGCATATGCGGTGGATTTACATCACAACTACTATCCGAAAATCCTGGAATAGCAACACGTTGACCAGCAGCATTAACCAGAATCGGGCGATTCGGATTATTTGGATCATATAATGTTTTTTGACTATGTAATAATGCTTTTTTAGATATTTCCGGATATTTTGGTCTATCAACTTTTGGTGGTGATTGTACCGGTTGTGATGCAGTGGTGTTTGGTTGTGATTGAGGCAATACCAAAATTCCGGCTTTTTTTATTGGTGCACCACGCTCGCTGTGAGTAGTGTTATTCAAATCCGTAATTATGTGATGATCTGTTACTAAATTATTGAGAAAACTATAGGCAACTAGTATATTAATTAGTAACAGCTATACCTTCTTTTTCGCTTGCTTTTTTCATTTCATCTCTCCAATTTTCTTGGCAATTATTTGAATGATTCCTCTCAAAACTTACATCTCTACTAGGTCCTCTCGATTTATTAAAATATCGATCATAACTTGCGTCTCTATAATCTCTAGATGATCGTCTACTTCTACGACCTATTGGACGATTATGTGGTCTCCTAAATGAAATGTTAATTTATCAACAAACCACAAATACCTACACATTTAACTATAAACTGCAACTATCAATTTTACCTGAAATTATCTGCGTCTCTACTGTCAATACTGGCTGTAGATTCTTTTCTTTGTCTTGGATGATTTGTTGGAGTTCTGTCTCTATAATTTCGACCACTAAATTTAGGCAAAAGGATTTTTTAATTAACAGATAAATGTTAATTACAAAATGACAATATTAGTAGAGATTAACATAAAAGACACCAACCATACGTTGGATTATAAATTTAATTTGCATACCTTTCTTTATTCCTTCCTCCAGCAACACCTGGCCTAGATTTAATATGATCATTGTTATGACCTTGGGCATTTTGATACCTCTTATTCGTTTCATTATTTTGCGTTTCAACTGCTAAACGTTCACTTAGTTCAACTTCTTCATTCCAATCCTGTCAAGTATGATTCAACTGTTAGTTCATAATATTAATCGTTTGAAAATTTGAATAACACTCATACCAAAAGCGTAGAATTTTTTAAGACATTCATATTCTCATTTTCAATACTAGCGTGATGAGATTCTGAGGAACTATCACCAGTCGGTGGGGAACTGCTATCATCCACATTATGTTTAGCAGGAATTACAGATTCCGCTGTTTTTGATTGGGGAGGTTGAGCAGGCTGGGAAGGTGGTTGAACATCAACAACTGTTGCACGTTCTTCTAAGTTTGTTTCAGTTAATTTTTGACTAGGAGGCTCAGATGATTCAAAACGATGATTATTGCTAACTCTACTCGTATTATTGTTATGGAAATGATGTTTATCTGAGCCTGAATTAAAAATATAAAAAAATGAGTTAATTTATAAGATTACAAACGAGTTAACTGTATCTTTGTTATTCGCTTGTCGTATTACATACCTCCCCGCTGTCTATAACTTTTATCATTTCTTCTATAATTATTATCTTGTTTATCTTTGACATCTGATCTATTTTGATAACCATCTCTTTTAGAATCTCTTGGAAAGTCATTACGTCTATTCTTAAAATCTTCCTTCCTTTGATTATCGTGACGTCTCATCGATCCTCCTCTGTTATCATTCCTAATTTACAAGATAAACAATATTAGTTACGCAAAAAAAGAAATTGCTTCTCTAAATTATCATAATCTTACCGATCATCTCTGGCAGACGATGAACGATTAAATCGATCACCTTGATGCTGCGCTGCCACTGAATTAGATTCGTGATGATGCTGAACAGGTGTTTGTGATCGACTTGGTGTACGACTCGGTGGTTTACTATTAAATCTTCTGGTTGGGGTCGCTGATCGCGAACTAGCTGGGCTTCTATACACACTAAATCGAATTTTGACTTAATTTAATTTTTTTATTAAAAAATTTCATTTTCATTAACTTTTTAGTGAAACCAACAAAAGAAAAAAATCACGCGTGCAACTCTGTGCACATAATAAAAGTGAAATGTTTCCCCTCATCCAACCAAACCAAAACAAGTTTCACTTCAAATGGAAAATTTTTGTTAAATATAAAATCTTACCTGGATCTGTCGGGCGTCAAAGATCGAAAACTACCGCCACCGCCACCACCATTTCCAGCTGCTATGAAATCTGATTCCATCAATCTACCACGCCCACGTGGCGGGCCAGGCAATGTATGATAACCATGGTAATTAGAATTTGTATAAGATTGTGTATATGTTTGAGAATATGGTGATGTAAAATTATGCTCCGGTGCACGGAAGTTCCGATGTGGTAAATGTGTGGTGGCCTAAACAATATTGAATACATGATATTTGAATTAAAAAACACACACAGATAGTAAACTTACTTCTGAAATTGAATTTCCATCCCAGCTAATATCATCTGTAGTCAATCCATTTTCTTCCATATACTTTTTTCGAAATCTAGGTGGTAAATTTTCTATGTACTTAATTAAATACCGACGCCTTTCCGAATCGAAATTGCCCGCTGTACTATTTCTTCGGCCACTTGGTGGTTTCGATGGGAATTTAAAATCTTGATTAGATTCAACGCTACGTGTATCTCGTTGATTATGTTTATCAATTTGATAGTTTGATTTGTAATTCACAGCTAGATGAATAATTGATTAATTGGATTCAAATTGTCCTTAATAATTTGTGCAAAATTAGGCTTAGTTTCTGTCTTACCCCTAGATTCAGATGCATTCTTATTTGAAATTGCAGGAGATCGATCTCTTCTTTGATGGCTCTGTTGATTAATGGACTTTGAAGAATTATAGATGTTTCTATTATTTGAGTAGCGCTTCGGTGTTTTATTTGTTGTTGCTATTGGTGTTTTGTGAAAGTCATTTTCCGCATCTAACATATAAATAGATAGGAAAATGAGTTTTTATTGTCTAAATTGACCCTATAATAACAAAATTCAACAATATTAAATTGAATATTACAATATTAAGTGAAATAAGAACCAATGCCAAGCCCAAAGTAAAACAAGCAAAAACCTCATGCTATTGGATTGGGCATGAAAGAATAAAGTAATAATTAAGCGAGGTAATGAATTAATAAATTCCTCCACCACTAAACCAATGATACCCAAGCCACCCAAAAATGACGAAACAAATAACAAATTTATTTCAAATAACGATATTATCTCTAATGAATGTTACTGATTCTTTAAAATTTTTCTATTTTCACGTGCAAAATCTGTACGAGATGGATAACATCATTTACTTGCAAAAAAACTAGCATATCACAACAAGTGGAATTACGAAGTGACTTTAACTTAACCTATTAAAGTACAAAAAACCCATTTTAGACAATCTATCATACAAACCTTCATATGCATTCTGGGTACCTTTACAATTTCAACAAAAAGACATAATACTTAATTAAAAATTTAACTTGTTGGATTTAGAAACTATTCTATATGAACTTATTTATTTAAAGAAGATTAAGTAATAGACAATTTCTTTTGGAATACAAACCAAGACTTTGCTCAAAACTTGGGAACGATTTATTCAGATTAATTGTTTCTTGAAGTGGTTTTGGCACGTATAATTCTCTATCGGGTTTCTTTACTCGATATTGGTTTTCAGCATCATTTTTAGCGTCAGACAGATTATTCAGTTCAGACTTACGCCTTAAATCTTCATTTTGATTATAACCATCATTTTGGGGGGCAAAATTTCCAGTAGTATCAGAGTGTACAGTTGAAGATGATGTTGCAGACTCCATAAGATTTTCATCAACAAAATTATGGTTTGAACGTCGCAATTTTCCACTACCAGGTTTATAAATTTCCTGTGCAGGTTTACCACGTCTCATTTTCTGTATCTCTTGACGATAAGCTTCTTTTTTTTGTATTTGATTTGTTATTGTAATTCCTAAATGCATTGAAAACGTTTAGTTGTTTCTACAGAGAGTTGAACGCAATTATAGTTTAGAATTGAAAAATTACCTTAGTTATTCAAATTAGATTAGTTATAATAAAAATTAAATATCCAATTATGTAATGAAAAGTGTAAAATTTATTTTTAAGTTGCAAAAATATAGTAAAAGATTGGTTAAAAACTCAACTTCTTTTCTTGGAATACACTTTTTTTTCATCTGATTGTTCGAGAACATGACAGGTGACATTTACATTTTTATAGGGCAACGACGTGCAGGATTGTTTACAATGTATCGATTTTCAGAAAATTAACATTTTGTAAATTTATAATTTAAAAATTAAGATTATAAAATTTAATATTTTATTTATTATAAAATAAAATAAATGATAAAATATAAATAAATAGAAAAACTGGCCAATAATAAAATAATGGGTCTGGGCAAGGTGGTGGAGTTTTCTTTCCCGAAAAGTTTTCTAATGTTTGGGTTCCAAGTTGCGACTCCCAAGCCAAGCAAGCGTCCCTATTGGGGAGCGAGTAAATTATAGAAGCCGGTCCAAAAACTGATTTAAAAAAAACACCTCGTTTTATTGATTTATCCAATTGTATAAAATGGTGGGCGAATTCCAACAATTATAAAGTTTATGATTGTTTACTATTCCTTTATTTATTATACATATAAACATAAACGACTTCTTTGTTTAACAAAGAAATTTATACAACATATAATACATTTTTATTTTTTACATTATATGTAGAATATCTGATATACCCACTTTCTCTAAGGTTGCATGCACTTATAGATTTTCCACCTTAACGTTGTAAAAATTTGATCAGTTGCTGATGAAGAGCTCCGTATTAGCGAATTTTATAGTTTACTTTCCAGGAAATATCAGTTTTTTTTAAATATAAAACGTAAAAATAATATTTCTGTGTGTTATAAATGTTGCAATTAGTAGCTCATAGTGCAAAGTTGGTCTAATTGTTTTGAATTTTTGACGCTCTTCATTTTTCATTAACAATTTCTGCGTTTGAATTTTTAACAATTTTATTTTATAGCTTTCGCCATTTCGTCGAGAGAAACTAATATTTGAACCTTATAGATTATAATCCATCTTGTCATACCTCGAAAAGAATTTTTTAAGACGTTAAGGCTGAGTGTGGGTTCACATGTGTGTGTGCGTAAATTGTTTGCGGTAACTTGAAACTTTTCATATTGATTGGCTGCAGGTGACCACGTGGTTTAAAACTTTGCAGCATGTGACCACATGCAACGAATCAAAATGGAAATTTTTTTTAACGTTTTTTACGCAACAAATTTACGCACATGAGAACCCACATTGAAAAAAACTTATTTTTGGGCTGCACACCCAAGCTTTATCTGTCACATTGACATCTGACCACAGATAAACGAAACGATTGTCTGTGCATTTGACATCTTAGACTAGGTGGGTATGTACCCTTATTTTGTCTGTAAACAACAAAGCGAAAAACGGTAGAACAATTTTAGTAGTTTGCGACTTTCTTCTTGTATTTTGCTTTTAGTATTATTATTATTGTTTATTCGGCTTTTAAATTTTTTTTTCTGTTTATTTTTGTTTGAAAGTTATAGTTTATATTTGTATTTAATTCGTGCTTATATGTATGTACTGTATATGGAAAGGGGTGTCAAATTAAAATTTATCCAGCCAGCAATAAATTAAAGAGGTAAAGTAAGAGTTGTTGATTGTATGAATTTGATTACTTCATTTTTAATAATTAGTCAAGTAAAGTTGGATGCAATAATATTTGTATTATTGCATCTTCTTGGTGAGCATAGACAAAATTTGTATTTTAAGATGCATATAAATAGGCTTCAAAGAATTTATCATAGACGGCTATAATTTATAAGGAATTTATTGTTGGTAGTCAGTCGGAGAGCTATTTTAATTTTTTTCTAAAAATAACAGAAAAGAAAATTAAAGTGTTTCCTGGTGTCATTACTTTTGTTGACTTGATAAACAGATGTTTAGCGTAGCACTAAAGCTGTTTTTAAGGCTACATAATTTTAAATTTTAAATCTGGTATTTTCAATGGCACTGAAACAGAAAAAAACAACATTCTCATTTATGATATCTAGGCAGAAGCGTAACTAGAAAGTGGCAAAAGATTATACGATGAATTAAATAACAGTTCATTAATTAGTATTTAATAAAAGTCTATGACCTATTAAAATCTCTATTAAAACCAACTTCTAATCTGAATACTTTACATATTTTCCATTCAAAAATTTAAAAGTAGAACACGAAATTATGTCTGTGAATAAAAAAATTAGTGCATCATCATAGTAGGCGAGGTAAAATTAGATTTTGTTGTATTGTAGCAAAATGATGAGATGGATGTTTTAATAGTTTATTTTAATATTTATTATGAGAATTCTGCTTTTATTTATCAATTTACAGAAAATGGATCCGTATGAACAGCAGTTATTAAAAGTATTCAACAGTCACGATATTGAAAATAAAGGTAGTTTAGACTTTGATGGTTTGCGGCAACTTTGCCACACATTACAATTAGATGATCAATGCAGCGAATTGATTAAATGCCTTTTAAATGAAAGACAACAATTGCGAGCCAGCTTTATAGAATTTAAAGAGGCTCTGTTGAATTTATTAGGTAAAAAAATTAAACGTATGTTGCATATTTAATATGTTGTGTTACATAACCCAATGTCAGCGCATTCGCCATTATTTTAATAATTTCGTTTCCCATTTTAAACATGCAGATAAACTGCAAAGAAATAATAAAACATCATCGGATTCTCCATCAGCATCATTAATAATGGAAAATAAATCGTCAATAGAGAAAAGTTCACCAGATCGTGAAGTATCACCAAAATTCGTTCTGGGAAGTAAAAAATATGGACGACGTAGCAGGCAAATAAACATCTCAATGTATATATTTATTCATTTATTTCATTTTTTTATAGACCGAAAACTGATAAGTCAATTTTTAATGAAGATGATGGTTGTCATGATGATAACGAAGATGATAATGATATTATTTTACAGTCAAAATTTGCTGGTGTAACGACACCTCCTTCAACGATAATGACGACGACGACAAGCGTACAACGATCGAATTCACAAAGTGAAGTTCTAACGAAAAAGCGAAAAACTAATTACAAATTAAAAAGGTAAAACTGTAGGGTTTAATAGGGCTTTTATATACAAACCAAACCACTTTTATTTACAATTAAATAAGAATTTTGTCTATTTTTATAATTTAAGATGTACATCTTTGCCAGGCCAGAAGGAATTAGTAAAAAAATTATATTCTACTGGCAACAATAACGCGAATAATCATCTAATTAAATCAAATTTATCAATTACAAATAACGATTCGGAAATTTTATGTACAGAAGAAATGTTAAAGGAAGCATGGGGAAAATTAGGAGTTGGAGAAGATGGTTATTTGAATCGTAGTGAACTTATTTTAGTTTGTAATGCTATAGGTAAGGAAAGAGTGGCAATTACGGACAGCACAATGCAATTATATTATTGTTTAAAGGGTTGCATAAATTAGCCGATGAAGTAATCAAGCAATCAGATGAAGATGAATTGGGCAAAATATCGATTAATTATAGTAATCAAAAAATTAGTTTCAAAGATGTTCTGGATGTAATACAAAAAGATGAAACATGGTTCAATGTGTTGAATAACGAATCAATTCAAATGGATGAATCAGTCAATACAATAAGGTATGACTCAATACAATATAGGAATGACTCAAGCTTTGCTTAACTAATGAATACTGTTATTTTTAGAAGTTCTGCTGAGGAATTATTTCCAGATTCACAAACATTTCACTATATTACATTAGGACCGGATGGGAATGGTTTAATTAGTACTGACATATTGATTGAAATGTGGGAAAATGTTGGTATTCATTCGCCAAAAGAATTAATCCATGAATTAGGGTTCAATTCGAGAAATATTAGTGTAATTGGTAACTATTGCTGCATATTGCGTTGCGTTTAGTTTATCAGCGCATTCACCATTAAATGATGGCGAGTGCTCTGATGCCGATATTTTCATTCGATATTCTTTTTTTTTTTAGATTTAGCAAATATCTTAGAAAAAGAAACACGTACATTAAATGAGACAACACGTGATGGTGGTGGTGGTACATTCGAAAGTACTCACGTAACTTTATTACAAGCAAATTTAACATTATATCAAACAGAAATTAAATGTCTACGCAATATATTAGAACAATTTCAAGTTGAGAAAGAAAAATTGAAATTGAGTATTTATGAAGCGAATAATCGTGCCACATTATTAGCACAGGAAGTTGATGATAATCACACTCGTATGGAACAAAATAGTGTTAATCAAGTAGGTCATAATGAAACTGATAACGATAGTGCGTGGTAAACAGTATATGTTTTCGTATTCCTAAAGGTAAAATTACTTGAGCAACGTCATACAGATATGCTAAAAGAGTTAACATTACAATATGCAAAAGATAAAGAACAATTAACGTTGATAAATCAATCACTGGAAGATAAAATTTCAATGCTCGAAACTGAAATAATGAAATTGAAAAATGATTTAACTGTAGCACAAAAATACTCATTGGACGTTGAAAAAGAAAATCAATTGTTAAATGGGAAAATCGTCGAATTGGAAAAAGATAAAGAAACCATAACGGGAAAAATTGAATTATTAGAAAAGGAAAAAGACAGAACCCGGTAAATATACAAAAAAAAGAAATGAATGTTAATTTATAGAAATCTTATTTACTTATCTATTTAGAGAAATTGATCGTCAAGAAAGTGAGTTATTATTAGCAAAATTGCATGCATTACAAATAAAAAATGTCGAATTAAAAGATCGTAATGATGAAATGGAAACGGAAATTGAAAGTTTATCAAATCAAGTAAGAATCAAATAATCATTAATTAATATGATATTAGTTAATTAATACGATCAATTAAATTAATTAAACAAGATAATTAGTATGAAAGTTAAAGCCAGCAACACACCACCAACTACTAATCATTGTCCTACAACATTGAATGAATCTATGGAAGATGACGATGATGATTTAACAGTTAATATTGTTGAGGGTGCAGGTGGCGGGAATCATAATTGCAATAATATACTTCGAGCGAAACGTAGAAGCGATTGTTCACCAAGTAAAGACATTCAACTTTTGAAAATGAGTAAGTTAAATATTGGTGATTTATCAATCAAACACTTTATTTATCCATAAAATTTCTAATAAAGTTTGGCAACAATGTAAGACCTACTCGAAGAAGAACTTGATTTTCATTTTTTTTTTTTCATTTCGTATGCATGCGATGCGATTGAAACCAGTTTATCGTTTTAATAATAATAATAATAGTACCTTGGTGTATTTTATTAGAAATACATAAACAAACTAATCTGTAAAGATGCTTGGCGTACGCGTGTTCCTCTCGTTTTGTCTTCTTTTTTGACGATGAGAGTCATATTAATTTTTTATTGTGTTGATGCGTGAAAATGTTGCACAAAACTGAAGGTAATTAAAATCATTCGTATAAAACAACAAATTTATCTACTTTAAAATCTGACCATTTTATACATATAATTTTCCTGCAACATAAGCAAAATAATATTCAAAATAGTTTTACATACGCCTACTTGATTTTTTCAAGTGAAGGTCTTTTCATCGAATACTTTACAAATACACCTGCCTTATTAATAATCATGTAGGTGACCAAGATTCTCTTTTTTCAAGATTCTATTTTTCTCGCCAGTAAATTTTCCTCTAGCTTTTAATGTCTTTTTCTATTCAAAAATTAGATGGTAGTCCACGTCTAGGTAAATTACGAAAATGCTATACAACTACAAAATTATCATCGGCAATCACTGCATTATCACCACCATCTGCCTTACAACAACAACCTGCTTCCTCAGCCATATCCACCCATGACAAAGATGTGCCATTATTTATTTCAAGTGAAAGTGGTTTTGATGATACGGAACCAGAAGATCAATCATCATCATCATCATTATTATCGACATCGAATTATGATCAAGAGGAAATTAACAGGTAGGTGGTTGTGGAAATGATTCGGAAAAAATTGGAGAAGAATTCCTTTATTTATTTTATAGATTGCAAGTAAAAGTGGCATTTTTAGAACAAATTCTTATGCAACACAACATACCTATACCATTGCCTACTACAACAAATGAGGTAAACATAGAATTAAAGCCTGTACAATCATTTTCTGTTTTTTTTTTTATTCACTAATAGGAAAATAGAAAAATTTATTCAACAAATCGCATAGAATTATCGAAACGAACGAATGAATTGGAGAAAATTATTGAAAATGTAAAACGTGAAATGATGAAAGCAAAGTCGCAAATTGCACCAAATTCGGATTGTTCTAGTTGTGAGAGATATAGTTATATTTACGATCGATTGACATGTGCGAATTCGAAATGGTGGTACCAAAATTTCAGGTAGTTCTAGTGCCATTTGGAAAAAACAATGGAAGAAACTTCTATCTGAATGTCGTATTTTTAGCGAAAACAAGGAACAGCATTGCCAAACGGACTTTGACATCACTCATGTTGAAGATAAAGTGACAAAATTAGAAAACGAAGTAAAAGAATTAACCGGAAAATGTACAGATTTGGAAGATTGTGTTGATTTATTAAGAAATGAATATGAAAAGTGTGAAGACTATTGGCAGGTACATACCAGTGTATACTTAACTATTCTATATAGTTAGTTAGCGCATTCACCATAATGTTTATTTTTGATTCAGAATAAAGTAGATGAAGAACGACAATTTTTCGAACACGAGCAAAAAATTAGTGGTGAAAAACTGAATGAACTGTTGGAGAAAATGCGTGAATATGAAGAACAATATGCAAATCAGGTATGCTTGCTGCTGTTAATTGCTACCTATATCTTTACTGTAGAGACTTTTTCTTTTCATAGGATCTTGTCGATAGTCGTTTACCGCCAATTGTTGAAACTGCAAATTTGGAAAAACAATTTACAGATTTAGAACAGGAATTTGAAGATTATAAGCAATTTCACGAAAGCGAAATTTTTAAAAAAGATGAAGAAATTAGTGAATTAAAAGAGAAATTAAGTGATATACAATTAAAAAACGAACGAAGACAAGCCGATCACCAACAAAATAAAATGAAAAATTTTACCAGTTATATAATTGATAGTACCTGTAGGTAAGTTCTAACAATACGTTTCTGGGCCATGTTGATTAGAACAACTAATAATTAAAAATGTACATCGTTAGGTATGCAGAAGATATGTTACCCCCACCACCAAATGTCAATCCAAACAAAACAGAAGCGATACCATCGACATCATCATGTTCTTCATCACTGGCTCAATTAAATTGGACTAATTTACCATCATCTATTGATGATGGAAAAGAGTCGTTTACAAATCTAGTCAATAGCTGCGCGCCATCTACATCGTCCAGCCAAAGTTCAACGCCTTGTAGGTATGTAATAATAATTTCAATAACTAGTTAAATGATTCTTTAATTATTGCATATTTTTTAATATAGACCAAAACGAACCAGAAAGCATGAACGAAACATGTTTAAGAAAAATAGTTTAGGAAAAGATTCTGCTAAAAATGAAGATGTTCCACGGCAACATAGCCAGCAACAGCAGCATGCATTAAATACTACTGGTATGATTAAATAGGCCATGAATATATTATAGGTTGTATATCGTTCGTATTTTGACTGTAGGAGAACAAAGTGTTATGATACCACTACGTATAATCAATAATTTAATTAATCGAAAAAATTATTTGGAACAACAAACGAAACATTTGCAGAACTGTATGAAACAGCAACGATGCCATAATGAGCAAGTTTTACAATGTAACCACTATATTCATTTCATCTATTCACTTTACTGATTTATTTATTTTTATTATCATCTTATAGATCACTGGAAACAGTTTTATGGTGAATGTTCAGAAATGCATGAAAAACTAAAATATTGTCAAGAGAAACTTGATCAACAAATGAAAATCTCAAATGAACAACTGGAAAAATTGCACAGAAATGATCTATTTATTAAGGATTTATTTGTGGAAAATGCTTATCTATATGCGAATGTTGAACGATTAGAAAAACAGTGCCGTTTGTTAACACTGGCACAACAACAACAAGTCAATAATTCTAGTTCCGTATAAACACTGCTGGTGGCATATGTATATAAATATTACCTTTTTATTTTTTAATGATTCTAGTGTTTTTAACATAGAAAAAAGAATCCAGTACAAACTATAATTATCTGCTGCTTGACTAGGCTATTTGTTTATATTCACTATATTTGTTTCTTTTTTTATTAAAGTGAGCGCGGTAGTTTGGCATATTGTGAGTTGCCTATTTGATTTTTGAATGCACTGTTAAATTTTGCGATACTTAATTAACTTTTTTAATAAATCACAATTTATTGTTACAATTTATTACTTATATTCAACTTTTACTACAACATGCAAGTGTCATATATATTATTTAGTGTAATTTAAAAATACATTTTTTTGTTCTTAAAAAGCGTTTTATTTCGGTTCACAAATACATTCCATTTACTAAATAATCGGCATCATACGCATATCCATTTTTCCCACCACCCTTTCGCATTCGTCTACGCACCACTCTCAAACGGCATCCAATTAAAATTGCCATAATTGCTGTAATTAATAAGCCAATACTTAGTGATAAAATGGCTCCGCGAGGTATGTGCGATAGACCATCTTCGGCGTCAATATTGTCGTTTAATAATTTGATTCCGACGATATCTTGATTTTTTTCAAAAACTGTATGAGATGGCTGTTGTTTAAGATGTGATGTTGTGGTCTTTTTAATATCATTTCCACTATTTTTAATGATCACTTTTTTCTCGCCATGTTCCATATTGTCTTTTGAATGCTTTAAATCGTGTGCAAGTTTTTCTTGAGTATGTTTTGAATTGGTTTGAACTGAATCAAAAAAAAATCTAAGCAACTAATAAATCAGTTAAGACTTGTTACATACTTTTATTATTAGTTTCGTGAGTAAATGATTTAGCTGCAGATAATGAGGCTGGATTTTGATTCTTGGATTGTTCTGAAATGAAACTTGCTACCTAAATGTACAACATTTCTGAAATATTTCTATATTTACCTGCTTGCGTAGTATCTGCTGCGTGAAAAGATGGTTGTAAAATGTAACGAGAACTTTCATCTAAAAAAGAATTTAAATAAAATAGTTCGGAAAAGATTGTTGTTGAAGAATAAATACCTATTGCTAAATTTTCTTGCTGCTGTTGTTGCTGAAGCATCGATTTTTTATAATAATTATTATTGTCATTTGGATAATAGTTATTATTATCATTTGGATAATAATTAACAGGAAGTTTGTCTTCGAATTGGGGATATGACAGTTGGCTATATTGAAAAGCATAAAATTATACATTAATTATACAACTATGTTTTTAATTACTAAAATATTGATATTTTGATTTTTAGTCGGAAAGTTGTTCATAGTATTTCTTCGAAGTTTATTTTATACCTTGCTATTTATTCATAATTGATTTCCTACGCGATTCGCCATATTACAAAAAACTAGTACCTACCTTAAATACGTTAATTTAGATGCATCATTATTTTGTGGAGCGAGATTTACTTTATTAACGTGAGAATATCTATCTAAAATAACAACGGGAACAATAATTAATTAATTAAATTACGCCTTATCAAATTGTTTTAATTTCACCGCTACTACCTTGATATGAATTAATTTGTTGAATCGAATTTAACTGTTGCTGCTGCTGTTGTCGTTCTTGATGTTGATTATTATCCCAATTATTATATCTGGAAATTGGTATTAATGGATCAACGTATTGCTGTTGTTGACCGTCATTATAATTAGAAATTGGATGAAGAAAATTAGAAGCAGATTGTCCTTGTGATGTTAAAAACGATGAGCGAGGCAATTGAGGATTTTCTGGAATTATTGGATGCGGTGGTTGATGATATGGAGAAGAAAAAGGCGGATCGGATTGTGGTGGAAGTGCTGCTGCTGCTGCAGGTGGTGGAGGTTGTTGCTGATGATGATTTGGCAAAATGAACGGCGATGGTCGTTGATTAATTTTCATTTCGGACGGCTGCATCTAATTTTAGAAGAGAAGAGGAAGCAAATTATATACGAAATAAGTTGAATTCGAGATAAAATTAATAAATTATCCAAGGTTTTGTAGGAAGAATGGCCTATTTTATGATCTACGTAATTTCAAGATGGTAAAGAACCATCCTGTATAAGTTTCAATAATAAAATTGTATAATTTCGTACGTGGGATTCAAATTACGTTCCTTCCGTTCGAATACATATTTTTTAACAATTTAATGGCATTTTTTCTAGTATTTCACCAGAACTTCGAAGACAAGAACTAGAATTGCTCCGAAACAATCGAAATGATTATTTTCATGTTTTGGATGATCTTCTTTGTGCAAATGGTTTACGAAGGTAAAACCACAAATGCTATTGAAAATAATAGACGTAAGTGTATAGAGAGCCTTTATGTTTATGCTTCATCAAAAAAAAAGTTTATACAGCTTAGAATTTAAAATTTTTGTGTATATAGGCGAACTGATACCATTAGTAGCGCCACAGAATGTAACACTATTAAATTTCGATTCGAATGGCAACGCAATAATCGAATGGGAACCAATTCCACCAAAATCAGTACGTGGGAATTTTAGGTAGGTAATTCAATTATTACAATAATATAATGTATATAATATGAAGATAAACAAATTAGAGGATATGTTATTCGTATATGGAACCAACGAATGAATCAAGTCCATACAACTCCACCAGAAATCACCCAAATGGCCATAAAATTTTTTCCATTTTCGAAGAATTTCATTACCGTTTCGGCCAGAAATTACAAATATATTGGCCCGAGGAGTGAGGCAATCAGTTTTGATGCTCCACAAACAGGTTTTCCATGTTCTACATCTATCGATGACTTCAATTTATAAAAACTAGTCTATTTCAGCTCCAGGTTTACCAGAATTATTCAACTACACTCAACTAGGTTTTCGTTCAGCATTATTACAATGGAATAAACCTATAAATCCCAATGGTATTCTATTAGGATATAATCTATACTGTAATGAACATGACAACGGATCGAATAGTAGCTTAATTAACGAACAAGCAACTGTACATGAATTTATTCACGGTGCTGATAATACGCAAGTGAAAATCACCGGTTTGAAACAGGAAATTGGCAAAAAATATCAAATCCAATTATCTGCTGTTAACTGTGCAGGAGAAGGAGAACGGCACGTTTAATAACAAAATAAATATAGATTTTTTAATTATTGTATTTCTAGAAATACAATTTTTGTTGAACTTGACACTCATCTAGCGACTCCACCATCAAAACCGTCATTCAAATATACAATTAACTACAGTTTTATCAACGAGACCGAAAAATGTAATAAATCACAAAATACAAGTCAGTTAATAATTAATGAAGATACAACAACCACTTACAGTGATTTATTAACAACAAATCCAATTACTGATGACTTAGATGAAATTATTGTAAGATTTCGATTAAAGTTATGCAACTTAACATACACGAGTATGTAATCATAAAATTACAGAATTTACTGAGGTTTATTTGCAGAAAGCCTCCAGAAATGAACATTGTTATGTGAAAACATTAATAAAATGGATACCAGATTTAAATCATGCTAATCCAGGTGAATATTTTTATATAAAATATCGAATAAAAGGCAACAACGAATGGATCAATACGTCGATAGAATACTCTGAAGATTTTTTCATTTTGGATCAATTTAATGCGTGCGAAAACTATGAAATTGTATTAATTGTAATCGATGGTGATTTTCATACTGAAAGCGATTTGCAAGAAACGCCAGCCATATTATTCCCATTAAATTAATAAATTTGTTTTGAATTACATTCGTAATACTCACTAAGTCATTTTCCCTATTAAACTGCGCGGCAGCAGCAGCAGCAGCAGCAGCTGTACGACCATCATTATTTTGTTGATGTTTAATTTGTGATTCCAAAATTAATTTTCTAGTCAATGCCGGTATATTTGTAGTAGTTGTTTGCAGTGCGGAGCCTAAAAAAATTTATCTGTTTCCTTCGCTAGTTGTTTAAATAATCAATTAAACAAACTGGCAGCAACAGCTTCAGGTGCTGGACATCCTAATTCATGTGCTTCATCACTACCATCGGCACATTGCGGTATGCCATCACAGGCATTGTAAATTGCTATACATTCACCAGTTGAATGACATTCAAATTGATAACGACTACATTTACGCACTAAAATTTCAGTCTGAATGAGCATAAAACTTAACTAGCAAGCTGGTTACAGTACCTTCAGGTGATTGTTGTTCCATTACTAATGGAAGAATTTCTTTATTTATTATTGGTAATAAAGTAGTAGTGGTTGTTGGTGATGATGGTGGTGATGTTATTACTGATAAAAAGGGATGCGATAGAACATCAGCGACTTCATCAGCAGATTTATGAGCTATACCAAAACGTAAATAATCTGATGATGCTTCCATTTCAGATTTCCTACACGTTTATCATTCTAAATTAGTAGAAATAATGAATAGGAATTAGAGAACAACGTGTTTACCTTAGTTTAGTTAAATCTTGTACATGCTTCGTTAGCTTTATTTGACTTTCTAAATCAGGCAGATGTCGATTAATCGATAAAACAGCACTGGAATAGTTTACATGATGTGTAAATTTACATTTGAAATCTTCCGGTGGACCACAATGAAATAAGTAACAACTCCCTGAATTCTATTGAACATATAATAAGCTTTTAAATCAAGTAAACTCCAATATAGAAAGATATTATTAATATAATATTATCTTTATATTATATTTATTTATTATATTATATTTATATTATATTTATTATCTTTTATTTTACCTTTTCCTCAAACACAAACACATCGCAATCATCAGTTTCACAACATAATCGTAGACATTCTTCTCTGGATCCTAAATCAATTTCATTTAAATATTTCGCACCCATATTTTGCGAATCTTGTGTTCGTATAATTTTATCCCGATGCACATTAAAATTATCGATACATGTTTGTAAATCAATATTTGAACATTTTGTTGAAACTAATGCTAAAATAATATGAAATAATAAATTAAAATATTTAGTCATATTAATTTTGATGTGTTTCTATTGTAACTTTTTGTTGTTATTGTGGAATCAGTGAAATTGGAATAATACTTTCCACAGAACGTTAATTGCGATCAATAACTATTGGATTTAAAGGTAAGTTTAGGCAACTGCAGATGCGCGGCAAATAAATTTTATCAATAAATTAATTCTTCCTTATGTGGCGCCCTCGATGAACTTATGTCAGAACTAAATATTAATTTTGGAATAGATAATTTCAATATGCCTAAGTCAGGCATAAACGAAACTTGTGCAATATTAATTTTGTTTTAAAATGTGAAATAAATGATTACGGGAAAGTTTTTTTGCCTAATAAATTTAATAACATTTTTTATTTTATGTACGAATGTCGTATGTATTTTTATTTCAAAAATAGCTTTGACAGCATAAAAGTACATAAAATAAATTATTAACAGTAATTTATTTATCTGTGTGATTGTAATATCTAGTTTCCCCGGTAAAAAGGGATTTTAATGTGTAAGTTTATTTATAGAAAAAAATAGTGCTTAAAAAGTTATTTACAAATTAAAAATAGTTGTAATATCGGCGCGCGTACCGCTGTACGTACTCGGAAAAAACAACGACCCTCCAGTCATAACATTCCAGACATTGTTCAACTCTTATCTTATCTTTTTATATATATTTTTTTAAACAATTCAGTCCTGGGTTATTGCATTTTATTTTCTTCAAAGTTCTCAAATAACATATATAAAATAAATTTACTGAGATTATTATTTGTGCTATTGTGATATTCCATTTGATCGTTGCCTCCCTCTGCAGGTGTATATAATATTAACACATAAGAAAGTGTCAAAATTTATTAAACTGATTAAACCCGTATTTGTAGTGTGTTATTGTGGGTGCGTGTTGTTCAGTTTTTCCACGTACCTAATTAACTGTTAAAATGTTAAAAACACCGGTTTCCATTCTCCAAGAATTAACACAAATGAAGAAACTTCCATTGCCTACATATGATTTTAAACAAGATTGTGTATCATATACGTGTACGGTCAGTATTGGCAGTGAGAAAACAAAAGAAGGCCAAGGAACGTCGAAGAAAACTGCTAAACAAGAAGCAGCTAAAAACATGTTAAAGGAATTTGATGTCACTTTAGATGAAAATAATAATGTAGATGAAGTAATAAGATTATTAAATACTTAAATATTAATATTTTAAATTAAAATGTGATATAAACTAAAGATTACATGACAGATTAGACTTTGTTATCTCTGATAATACAAATCAGTTGCAACTATTATTTGTAATGGTAGTTGCCTAATATTTGTGATTATTGCTTTATTATCAGTAATTGTTACTACTTATAATTAATTAATATTTTAGAATGTCACAACTTTGATACACGAAAAAAATACGGCACCTTTCATGAATTTCATAGGTCGTTTAAATGAATTTTGTACAAAACATGGTTTCTCCACACCAGTTTATCACGATCGTTCTACAAGCAAATTTGTGGTCGATTGTCTATTAAATGATTTAAAAGCCACTGGATGTGGTTATAATCGAAAATCAGCTAAACAAGAAGCGGCAAAGCAAATGCTAGAAATGTGCGATTCAATAATGAAATTGTACAGGGTACCTATCGTTTTTATAATCATATTTTTAGACTTAAGGATTCTAATATTCTTGGCTCAATGAAAATGAAACCGATAATCAACCTTACCAATCAAATAAAAGAAGAACTCAATCAAGATGAATTGGATATTGTAATTAGAACAGTTGAAAACATATGCATGGATAATGATAATAACAATAATGAAGTAGTATCAAAGTCAAACACTGTTCCACTGCCTGCTGTACCTGATCCGAAACCAAGAACACCAGTATGTTTATATTAGCATCGTGACAAAAGCTGATTATATACCGTATGTCCCACCCGGAAGTCTCCCGATATTTCTATAACTTCTGCTTTTCCAAAATATTGATGGTGAAACTTCGTGATGGGACACCAAGTATAATGCGTGCCATATAATGATTTATTTTTAGATAATCGAAGATCTAACTATAACTAAATGGAACGAATTGGAAACGTATCTAGATAATAATAACTACAAATATAAATTAGAAATATTTCAAGAGACACCATTAATGTTATGCCTAAAAATTAATAATTCTATTCTAATGTCACATGGCAACGATAGAGATGAAGCTGAGGAAAAATTAGTCGCTCAAGTAACTAATATGTTAAAATTTGGCTTTACGTTTACGTTTGAAAAATTATAATGTTTCCCGTTAACTATACTTAGTTCCGTATAAATACTGTATTATTGTATCTTGTGCTATGTTTAGAATTATAATTTGTCTATTTGTCGTAAGTAATTTTCTACTATATCGTGCAATTTTCTATTTAATTATGCACTTTATTATCATTTATTATTATGTTATTTAATATTGCTTAATATATATTTAGTATTATATAAATTATTGCTCTTATTTATATTTTTTAGATGCTACAATACACGCATTTTCCAAAGTTACGCTTTCATCGACATACAATTGAAGTGAACAATCCAATCCGTTCCCTTCTAGATAAATTAATCTTCCCCAATTGATTATATTTTTACATTTTCTTCCAATTTCCATTCGTTCAGTTCTTTTAAACCCATATTGGGATTCTCTGCAAAATAATGGAAAAATCCACTGGTTTAAAAACGTTGACAACGATATTCAGATCAGTTGTCCGTTTATATTATAATTACTTTTCATATTCTTCCATTTCAGATGATTCATTCTGCATCTTTTTTCGTAATTCTCGACTAAATCCCGTGCCACATGTTGCCCAACTGGACAATCCACATAAAATATAAAAATCATCTTTTGTTAAATTGTTTTCCTAAAATTTGTAACGATAAAAAGTGGCATATTTATTAAACTACATACGGTTTGTACTTGAAAAAATAATTTTCCTGTATAAGCTTTCCAGCGACATTTATGATGACAACAAAATGTCAAAATTGAGCCGATTAATTTCGTTCTACATATCGATGAATTCATCATACATCTTATTGCTAAATCTGCAAATTAATGGACAGTTTAATACAGCTTAATATATTAACTAATTAATTAACAGAATAAGTCATAAATTGTACCTGTAGCATCACCGCATAAATGTTTAGTAACTCCCACAACATTTTCCGTATCAATTACCATACTTAATTTATCTAAAACTAAATCACTGATGTCCACACGGATTCGTTGTATTCTATCCGTTGTTTTGGCTAATTTATTATCACGTTTATGTTTTGGTGAGGTTCTTTCTATCAATAACGACGTGGTATTCAAGTTTTCAGTCGCTTGAATAATCCAGCAACTTAATTGTCCTAAGAAACGTATTGCAAATTGACTTTTTTATGATTTTTGTAGCAAAATTATGTTTTTTATGAAAAAACGGTAAACATAAACAAACCTCTTCCAGCACCAAACTCAATATAACAAGTATTATTTCGTAATATCTCCATTTCATCGAGTAGACCTAAAATGGCAGAAGCTTGTTTTAAATGTTTCTTGGATTTGTCTCCATATTCCGGCTTTTTCATTTCTTTCTCTACCAAATAATGTGATAAATTACTATTCACTAACTTCACATGTTCTGAAATGATCAGTAAAAATACAAATTTGCATCACAATACCAAGTAGATTACGCGTCTTACTTGTATAAACTTCATTTACTTTATTGATAACACTAAGAATTTGTTCTGTTGGAAAAGATGATAGAAGTTGATATGAATCATCTGTAGTTGTCTCAATTGAACCGCAATTTACATTTTTCTCTACATAAGGTTGTGGAGGCTGTTGACGAGCATTACAGATTTTTAAATGTTTCTGTAAATTGGCAGCGTATACTGTACTGAAACAAAAAGCGGTTAAATCTTTTGAGTCTGTACAAAGTATGTATTAGACCTTACTGTTTCATATCTAATGGACATAAAATCCTTATTTTGCCATTATTATCACTAGAATCGTTATGGATTTCAACTGGTTTTTGATGTTCTCCGCAAAATTCTTCGCCAATTTTTACTAGCATTTTACAGTATCGCTTCTTACGTTGCACAAAATATTTACAATGGTTGTTTAAGTTATCCATTTTTGTTAGTGTTTAACATAAATTGAATTAAATGATTAGTATTTTATTTTTAATACTTGTATTTACCATTTTAATTTTTTTTGCATATTTATAAATATATAAATAAATGAGATTATCCTCAGATATAGACTAATAATGAGGTTATCTAATCCAGCTTTTCCGCTGACTGCACTCAATGCGCAATGAGATATTTTTGAATCAAGTTTTTTAATTTAAAGTTTTAAGTTAAATGAACAATAATTGTGTTTTTTGTTTGTCTCTTTTTCTAGTTTTTCTTATCTATGACTTTTTATGTTTCTACTTTCTACCTCTGCTCTGTCAGAGATATTACGTAATGTAATGTCAATGCTATCACGTGTCCGTCCACCATATCATTTTCCTAACCTAATTTCTAAAGTATGCAAAAAGAATTATTTCATAATTATTGCGGTTTTATTGATTTCGATACCACGTTTTTTTTTTGTACTAATTTTATGAATATATAAAAATGGCGTTAACATCTAGATATATAAACAAATTATCAGGATATTTAAGTATTATTAAACCTATAGTTTATTGTCCACAAGTTATAACAACACCAAATCAACGAGAGCAAGTAATTATTCTTTGAAAATTTCCTAATACATTCGTATTAATTTAGCCTATATAATAATGAAGTTTTTTCGATATATTCTGGAAATTTAGAATTACAGGTTCATATTTGCCCAAAGCAATACACTAGAAGACACCGGGTTAAAGGGTACTAATACCAAAGATTACACATTAGCTGATAATAGAGAGTTATCTAATGATATTGTAACGAAAGTGAAAGTTTCAAATATGACAAGTATTGACAAAATTCAGAAGGATTCAATTTGTTTAAGGTGTAAACAATTAATGATAACGGCATATGATGAAAGTACTATATAATTAATTTATTGCAGCTGTTCGAAAAACCCTGAGAATAACACACCAACTGGTCGTCCATCACCAGAAGCACTAACACAAACATACACAGTTTTATCTGATTATTTACCTAATTTCTTTACGCATCCATTTAATTATTCGATTTATCATAAAGATATTATATTTGAGGATAATATTAGAAATATTCGAACACAGTAAGTATATTCGCAGAATAATAAGTCAATTTTATCAAGTAACAGCTATTGGGGGCTGGAGCCCTTACTGTCTGATTAAAAAAATTTAATGGTACTTTTCTATTCTACTTTTATATCATTGCTATTCTGTGGCAATTCCTTACAATATGTCTTAAATTTTAGCGGTATATTAGGCTATGCTAAACAAATGCAATTAATAAAAATTCTCGCCCATATTCGATTCGCTTATGTAAAGTTGGAAATCCTGAAAATCACTAAACATCCAGAAGATGGTACAATTAAAGTGCGCTGGAAGATCACCGGTATATCTGGTCTGAATGTGTTGTTTCAATTTTGGAAATATAAATTGTGGAATTATCGTGATATCATTAATAAACCAGAAATGTATGAATTACACCTATTTTGATTCTGATAATTTTTGTATAAATTTAATTGTGTATATATTCTTTTCAGATGGTACGATGGATTTTCAACATTTTATTTGAATTCTGAAGGACAAGTTGTAAAACATGTGGCAGATAAAGTAAGAAAAACAGCAATTTAGTCAAAACTTGTTTAATATTGAAACGGTGCATTTAATCGGATTGGTGGATAGTCAATAAAAAAATGACGTTTATATGAAAAGTTTTCGGATAAAAAACTTCTCCTTGATCAGTCATAAAATTGCTGTATAATGTCTAAATTAAATTCAACGTTTCGATATTATACCGGTTCAATTTCAATATTGGAATAAGTTTTTACGTTCAGATGATGCCCGATTCGGACACAATGACAACCGAAACGTCAGCCAATTTAGGAGCAGCTAAATTAGCCGTAGCACTAGGATTAATTCCAAAAATATACGATGTTAGTAGTACTTGCCCTCTGTCATTGTAAGATTAGCGTTCAGAACTTCAGATATATACTGTATGAAACTAGAAACAAACGAGATAAATTTCTAAATGTAACCACAGAGTAATAGTAGTACAGAAGTGTAGCTATCGAAATGTTAGGTTAGCTAAAAAAATCATTTGAAATTTGACAACACAGCTACATGAGAAAATTTTTCATTAGGTTGCCGATTTGTTTAAAATTGATGAGTTGCTTCTATGTATTATTATTCTGTGATACACCACAGTATAATTAATATGTATAATTCTGTGGTTAGCTTGTGACAATTAATTTTTAAAATAAAAAAAACTACTGCGTTTGAATTGTTTCGCAGTTAAAAGCTTATTTTTTTCTGTGATATATTTATTATTATATTTAATAATATACATATAATAGTAGTAGAAATAGTGTATTAGAAAATTGTTTCTAATTTCGTTTCATATTGTATAAATAAGTAGACAAAATTGTGTTGGACATTTGTTGTGTTATTTTGAAGATAAATGTCAATAAATAAATACGAATAAAGTTAATAATAGTTGTTTTATTTTTTTCCCTATTTCCCTTAATTTAATCATCTCGAAAATTTCTCATTGCTGCTACATCGGTTGTTATTGCCGGTTTGATTTTATCTGAAATTAGCCAATCCATATTGAAGTCATGCTGATACTCAGAATAACTGCGCGCTTACCTTTTTTTCTTAATAATATCTTTTCTAAACTATGAATAGGTGATTCAAAACATATACATAAAACAAAAGCAAAAATGAATGTTAAAACAATATGCCCAAATATACGGCAAGCCTAAAATATAAAAAAAACAAATTTTATTATGCGAAGCCCCCAATTTGCAAACATTCTAACCAGTAGCCATTGACATATGCAGGCATATAGAGTTGCCTAAATTGAGTAACAACGATTTGTAAATTTAAATAAAATATTCCCTAATTATATTCAGGTTATTTGTAACTTACTAGTTCAAATTTATTTAAAAATAAACTTTCCCTAACTGTTCCTTTATGATAAAGTTCAATAATTCCGTTTACTAAATACGCGCAATAAGTCAATCGACTTAATGGCATCCATGCTTTCCACGATAGGAATTTATTCAACATTTCTAAAAATATTTCAAATAAATAAAGAGCTAATTTTATTGGTCAAGGAAAGCATTTAACTAATGCATACTTATCAGCATCGCATATACCTACCAGCATTATCAGTAACACAAAAAAAAATTAAACATCCTATACCCAAACACCATGCAACCCTATGAAATGATGCATAAATAGCTGACGCTAAATAATCGCTATCATGCTGATAATTCGGATGGAAAAATATTACAATGGAAAACATACTAACTGTTGTAAATAGGATAGTTAATATCCAACCAGGCCACATAATTAATTGTGGAATTTTGTAGCTACAAATACAATCAGATAATACCAAAAACAATTTATATCTAATTTTAAACAATTAATAATTACCCGTTTGCTTGACATGTATGAACAATATATCCTAATAACAGCCCTAAGAAATATGAAGCAGCTCTCATATGAGTTTTGATGTATGAATTAACGAAATAGGAATTTTCAGATAAATCTTGAATTTCTCTAAAATAAGTTATATAATTAATAATATAAAGAATAATAATATAAAGTTTTTTCTAAGTTGCTAATTACGGTGGAAATGCTAATAAAGTTGGATCTAAACGATGTTGTAATGTCACAACAAATGGCACCGCAATCGTCACAGCAGTAGATAATACTAAAAAACATATTCCAATACGTCTCCATTTCCATAATGGATAAATTAGTATGGGTGCAATTATAAATAAATGATAATCAGCGGATAAATACCATGATTGGAACATACACTATAGTTAGAATATGAGTTAGTTAATTAAAAATTTAAACAAATCGCAATTTTACCAGGGAATCAGTATTGATATAATTATTAATATAAAGTAGATTAGTCCACCAGGATGTCCAGCATCGATTGCTTTCTTTTGTTGCGATTTGGTTCCATAGTGGACCGGTTCCAATTCGTGGGAGCCATGATAAATAAAAGCCAATTACAACTAAGTAAGCTGGTGTTAATCTAAAATAAAAAAGATAAATTAATACGTAAACTACTACTTTAGAGCTTCGAAGGAGCTAAGAGGAGCTTCGTTATACCTTATATATCGAGCTACGTATAAAATGACTACATTTAAATTGCCATTTCTTTTCTGAAGTTCAATTAGTAACAAGCGACACATCAAAAATCCACTAACCAATAGAAAAGTGTCAACTAGTAATGGATTATTGAGAAATATACCATTTGCAATTTCTAGGGATGACTGGAAATACCATAAAATACTATTACAAATAGAATATTTATAGCAAAGTGATTGGACAAAACAAAAGTAACGTTTTGTCAGTTTCCAGGTCAAAAGTTTCTGTGCCATACTGCCTATAGGTCCAAGCACTTTTACTTTATTGTTTGTAAACTTTAAACTGTAATTTTCTATGTTCAATTTAATGGAATTACTTAATAGTCGTATCATACTTTTTCATAAAACTCCACATTTGCCATTGGTGCACCGAAACAAAAAATCAACGTGTGTCCAGATAAAATCAGTAGCATTGATAGAGATTTGATGCCATAAATACATTCCAGATTCAATTCATTCGGTTTTGTATTGAGTAATTTGCCAATATTTTGTAAAATCGAAAAGGAAAATATGATTTCGTTTCGTGTTGTAATGTTTTGTGTTCGTACACTGTCTATGGTTGCCATATTGTATTTTATGACATTTTTTATTTTTTTCTTATAGTACAAGTGTGTTAGGGTGGCAAAAATGATGAATAGAAAATATGTGATGATTGCTGACCTAAAAAATTATACATTTTCCATTTCAATTATCCCAAGTCAGCATTCAATTCATTTACCCATAAATAATTTGATTAACTGTCAGTTTACCGTCGCTTTCATTTGAATAGCAATTATCCGGTTTAACGGTAACGTTAAATTCAGCGAAATTATTTAAAATCTCTCGAAACACATGTTTCAGGATTGTAGCTGCATCAGTAGCTGTACAGGAGGATGGAAGACATATAGCCCAATGGAGTAAATTATTTTGAAATTTCATTCGATTTGTCTACAACAAAAAAGACTGATTAACTTCAATTAATTAGCCAATTAAAAGAAAGGCACATTTTTCTGCCTAGGTATAGGTAAAAATACTATACCAGATGGGATTATATTTAAAAACAAAATATTTTATCAGCCTAGTGCGTAAAAGTACACTTTACCGCTCGCGCTTGCTGCAAATTAATATATAAATATTTACTTTTTCACTGAATTCACTGTTGTTTTTTTTAAAATGAAAAACTATTGTACTAAGACAGTACTGTCCATGGATAATTCTCTCATTGTTTCCATTATCGTTAAAATAGACATTAACACATTCATCGAAATTGCCTAATTGATAATAATTGCCATATAGAAGCCCAATAGGAAATTTTGGAAATGAATCGAAAACTGTAAATTGGAAAATTAGCAAATTGTCTTTATATGTCATTTTCATTTCAATTCTCTTACGTTCTAAAGCCCATTTTTCATTATTCTTTGCACTATTCATTACGGTTACACTGTCTTCGATACATTTCGAGTTTTTCAAATTTCTTAATATTTCGAATAATAAATCGATGTTTTTGGAAAAATTAAATTCATTTTCGGAAGAATTTCGATCTGAAATCACTTGATTTTTTATGTTTTGTTTGTTTTTTAACAATGAAAACAAAAACTTACCGGAAGCTTCTACTTGATCCTCTTTTGTTGTATCTGGATGTATTGATTCGATTATGTTAGATGAAATTAGTAAAACAATCACACGTAAAACTTTCATTTCAATTTCAAATTTGAACAAGTATTATTTTTATTATGACAAGAAAGTAAAAAAAAATAATAAGCAAAAACAAGAATAAACTATAATGAATTCATATAATATAATGTAGTGGGGTTGAATCAAATATAGGTATTCCAGTCAGCATTTTTTCTAATTAATGTTTATTATAATTATTACTACTATGTATGTACATTATTGTTAAAATTCCATATGAATAGTAAAATGTTTATTTACTTTATTACCTGAAAATATTCTGATTTCTTGTGCAATAATGAGTTTAGGTATAGTTTTACCATGCTGGATTAAACTAGGCCAGCAACAGTTAGCCACCAAATCGAGATTAATCATTCATTTATTCGTCAAGGCCATCAAGATTTGGGATTATTATTTAGTTGATTAGTAGTTCTTCTGACGTCAATCGTTGCAAATTAAGTAGTTATTATAAATTATAATAAAATTATAATTTACAACAAAGAATTTAAAGGTCGATTATCACGTAAATGTCAAGATTAGTCATATCATCCTTGAACGATACATCTTCCTTTGAAAGAATAATTAATACAATCGATTATTAGTTTTTTCATCTTATTTATTTAATTTGTTGTTTCTGTTGACAATTTCATATTATAGATATAAAAAATACAATCATAAAAAAGTAATATTTTGAGATCCAATTAAGTAGATAATTACCTATAACAAATACAAAATTAACAAAATCTATTAAATTAAATACAAAATATCACATTAGCTAGCATACATAATAATACAATCCGAGACTTTAGAAATCTCGGATTAAACTTATCGTTAGCTTCTACAGGTTGAAGGTTTAAATTTACTTAAATAAAACTCGCAATCAATACAATACGAATTCGAGGCGGCAACATTCTTCTTTCTGCACAACATGCATTTAGTTTTATCAGTTGGTACACTTGTATTCGAATTATTCACTATAATCGGTGTCATAACCGATTTCGATGGCGATTCACATCGTCCCATTTTATTATTTGACATCATACTACTGTCGGCGGATGGCGCTGGTTTCATTAACGGCTGTTTTGCTACCGGTAACTGATGATAATGTTGTTGTTGGTACTGTTGCTGCTCATACTTGATCGATGGATGATCTATATGTCCATGTGGCATTGGTACTCGTTGATAAACATCTGCATTGTGCGATCGTTGATTATACTCTATATAATCTGTACTGTGATTATATTGTGCTTGTGGAGGTGGTACTCCTTGTGGATAATCTTGATTAACCGGAGTGACTCGTTGATAGACCCCTTGATTATTGCCACTAGACGAGCCACGATACATCGATGGATGGTAATTATAGTTTGATTGTACATTGACAGGTGCAGGTTGTTGTGGTACTGCTACTGGTACTGGAGATGGTGTATGGTTGTTAACCACACGATTTAACAGGGGGTAATTCTTTGATGGACACGGTGTTGGTTGACGCATTACTGGTGTAACCGGTGGCTGATTGTACGGTCGTACTGTGGTAGAATACGTCTGATTATAAGGTTCAACAACTTGTTGACGATTATGATGAGAAACAGGTTGGTAAGGATAGGAAAACGATTGAGAATTATGTTGCGCAGGTTGAGGTACTGGTTGATAAGGCGATTGTCTATAAGGAGTACCATGTTGATCCAGATAGTTCTGCGGCTGTGGCACACTTTCGTAAACTCCATGTTGTTGTTTATTATGCTCATTATTACCATGAGGGTACGATTGTTGATGATGATTTTGTTCATGGTATTGATATTGAGCATATTGAGTGCCACCAGTGCTCGGTGGCATATAATTCCCAGTATTTTGGATATGCGCCCCAGCCCCATTGTTGTATGGTTGATATTGTTTTTGATAGAATTCTTGATTGACATTTTCTGGCTGATACACTGAATGATTTGTACCATTGGTACTATCTGAATACTGTTGATCAGATGCCATTACACTGCATGGACGTTGATTCGAGTACATCTGCTGTGATTGATGATAATTCGTTGCTTGGTTATTTGGCAAGTACTCTGTTTGCCCACTGGATAATAAATTATCCAAAGAATTTCTTCGAACATACGCTGGTTGTGGAATATCATTTAAAGGTACTGCAGTAGTCAGTGCTTTATTTCCATACGCACCATAATCATCTAATGTATTTTGTTCTTTCAAATTTATCAATTCCTGTCGAATGGCAGCCGCTTCTGATTTGTTCATTGCCGTTCTTAGTACGCGTTCCAGAATCGGATTCGGTATGAAACTGTCATCTTCTTGCTCTTCAGCAGTGGCTACCAAAATGACTTGATCACAAAATGAAACGCTTTTCTTCTTACTCAATTTCGTTTTCTTATTCTCTTCATATTGTTGATCCGCATTTCCAGAAAGCGCTTTATTAAACGCGGACGTGATCATTTCAACCTCACGAATTTCTTCGGCGATTCGTTCAGCAGCAGCTAATTCTTGTTGCTGGCCGCGACATTTGATTGAAGCATTTCTTTGGATTTCCTGTGGGGCAACTTTTCCAACGGATTTTGGATCGGTATTTTCAAATTTCGATGCCAAATCTTTAACAGATGTCACTCGTGCCTCACCAGGTAAATATCTTTGTGTATTAACCTCATCTATTCCATGATCATTGTCTGGTTTCTTCTGCTTCAACGCAGCTTGTTTTGCTTGTAGTTCTTTTAGCCATGTATCGCCACTGGATTGAACTGTCGACTTGACACTCATATTTGTGTAATCGTTGTTCTGCGATAATATTTGATGTCGTTTCGTTTGTAGTTGAGCAAGTAAACTATTGGAATCTGGTTCATTCGGATTCGACAGATGTTCTTCTAATGCTGATAGATCCAGGGGTGGTGGAGGTGGTGGAAAATCTTCACTGGCTTGCCGTGAATGTATAACTGATCCCATTGGACTTGGATATGGCGGCAAGTCTAGAATGGGTGCGGAATGTAGGAGGGCCGGATGAAATGAGTCGATTTCATCTACACCACTATCAGCTGTACTTGATGGTGATGCTTTCTCTTCACGATGAACATCAGCTTGAATCACCATGGTACAAGATGATGGATTTGGAAATGAATCATCATCGTAGGAACTATTATTATTGTTATGATTATGATGATAGTATGGCAGAGACATTGACGATTGTTCATCGTAACTTTGGTGTACGTTTGTGAAGCCATACTGTCCATTTTGATCGGTCGCTTCATCATTCGTTGAATTCAATTTGGATGGCGAAGTTAGCTGAGAAGTGGTTCTTAATGGTGGTGGCGGTGGCACTTTGGCTGCTGTAAGCATTTTCCCAGCACTGTTATGAAAGCTTTTTCGCATGAGTTTGCTTCGTTCCAAGTTTGGATTCGTATTTGCCCCACTGAATTCCAAATGACCTTCCGAAAGATACCCAGTCAATCCAGACTGTTGAATGTCCATGTTTCCTTTCAATCCAACGTTACTGTCATCAGACGTTTTCGTTGCACCACAATTAGGCGATTTAGCACGTTCAATTGCTTCCTCATCATTAGCATCAGTTAAATCTGGCATACTGCGATTTTTACGTTTAATTAAGCCGCCCATTAGTAGTTTTCTCCGGATTTTATGCTGTTTCTTCGTTTTACCTTCCTTATCTTTCTTCTCCTCTTTTTCTTTATTGTCTTTTGCTTTTTTTAGCGTATCCTTTCCACTTATAGTTAGAATTTCTGGAGCAATTGAAAAATCGCTGCGACTAAACTTGTTTCGATCTTCACTTCTTGATCGTTTCTCTTTCGATTTCGAATCCTTATTTTTCGATCGAGAAAATATCGATCTCGATTCACGTTCGGGTGGTTGTTTATCGTACAACATATACTCTGCATCTTCAATATTGATTTGATTCATGCGCATTCGTAGTGCATCTTTCTTTTTCGGAAGTGTTGCATAGATTTCCAAATTCTTCGTTGCTTTACTCTTCTCTTTTTCTTGTTGAATCAACAATTCTCGACTACTCTGTCGTGAGTGTTGACCTTTATCGCGAGAATTCTGACGTGAATGTCGTCCACTGCCACTGCTTCCCTCTCGTGTATGTCGGATTTCTGGAATATTGTCCTTGGCATTTAGATTCTGGCTTTGTGTCATTCTACGATGTAAACTTCTCGCACGCATAATGCATGTATTATGCTTCATTCTGGCAATAGTTAATGCTTTTGGATTATTATATGGTGCATTCATTGCAGCCCGTGCTTTTGTGGCGGCTGCATTACAAATTGCCAGTGCCAACACTAAATCATGTTCATCTTCCAACTGGCGAGATTTAACGAGAAGTTTATCGGCTTCTTCACACAGTGCATCACAGCTCTGCGTTGGTTGCGTGCTGTTAACATTACTATAATCTTCTGGAATCTTTGCTAGATGCCCACTTTTCATCAGATGTTGTATAGTTGTCATACCAGAACTGTCATTCGATGACAACGAATAGGAATCATAACCTGCATCGTACAAGGCACTATTACTAATGTTTCCTGTACTTGTTGTTGATGACGATTCACTTTTGGTTCGCGTCGGACTTCCAGGTACACTATTCGATGCACCATATGGTACTTTACCAACAAGGTACAAGTACGGGTTCTCCATTGTGGTCGATGAAGCTGACGAGGCACTATTACGATCACCACTCCAATTGCCACTGTCTCGTCTTCGTGGTAAGTTCATCATGATCGGATTGTCTGCTTCAATTCCTGAAGACGATCCATTGCTTAAGGTTCTATGAACATTCACTTGAGGTTTTCCAAAGTCCAAAGCTTTTTTTGACATGTATTCCGGTTCTTTTTTATTGATACATCCGTCAACTTCATCGAATCCACCAGGGATGTTGTCTTTTTGCAGTGGATAAATATTCTTTTGGATAACAGACAGGTTCTGGTACTCGTTATACGTTCTGGGTAGCGGTGGCTTTTGTATAGTAATCGTTGAACTGTCCGGATTCGGTGTAATGGCACGTCTAGTGTTGCCAATAATTGGTTTCTCCGGACTCGGAGTTACCGAACGTCGTAGAAACTGTTGATTTGGCTTCGTTTTATTGTCACTGGTATAAAACGGTGTTATTTGTTTCGGTGCGCTATCAGTATTAACCGGTGTACCATCGGGAGAAGCGTACAACAACAACAATGGCTGGTATCTTCCTTTTCGACATTTCTCGACTACTTGATCCCATAGCGGACCAATTTCTCTTACAGTGGCATCATCGAAGTAAATCCATTTTCGTAGTTTCGTATGAAAGAAAAACGTCGTATAATGTTTTCCATAATAAGTAACAACCCCCACTAGATTATGTATGGATATTTCCGCCCATCTTGAATCAGTTACATTATTAAAAACATCATTCAGTCTCAATGTAGTACCAATTGATGAAAACACCTCCATTATGTGTTCCAGTGTTGGACGTTCTGAATTCCATACAAGTCCAATTGATACAATTTCCGGATGGTTCATTAGACTACGTCCAATTTGTATTACGGAACCGCAACCACTCTGAAATTACAAAATTAGTAATTTAGTTTGACGTTCCGTTTAGTGAAATTAAATTATTTACTGGACACTGACGAATGTCGCCCATACTGCCAGCTTTTTGAAGTAGTTTTCCAAATGTGTCTTGTGCGTTCTGTCGGCTAGCATTTGCACGAACTTGATAGACTAAGGTTGATGTTGAAACGTAATGAACCATCTAGGGGGAATGTATAAAAACATATGTTTAATGATGAAAATTAATTAATAAGCAGTGCGACTAATGTATTTTTTACATATATGCTTAAACACCCTGTATAAATTTAGTGGCACCCCCACTCGAACCCCCTGTAACTTTTTAAAGAAATTTTCCAAGAAACGTTTTATAATGCAACAATTAAATTGTTATGTAATGTACTCATTATTGATATAGAATTAATTAAAAAATCGTTAATTAATATGCCGCATTCATGATAATGTTACGAGTACTTCATTCATCGAAAGAATATTTCAAGGTCTGTTTTTTAATTCAAAAACAATAGAAATAGACGTAAAAATTTCAATTGATTTTATACATATAAATATGTCGGAAGACAATTACCTACATACAGAGTAATCGAAAAGAGTTTTCAGAAATTTTATTCTTGGCTTAATTTAGACTGTGAAGCTTATGATAGCTTATGAACATACTTTATGTAGAAGCAAACTTAGGTATGAGTATACAGGGTGTCTAGTAGGATTTGTAAACAAAAATCTTTATTTATATCCAAATTGGATTTGGATTTAAAATTCGCTATACATTTTACTACTGTATGTGCTTTATATAGAAGCAAATTTAGCTATGAATATACAGAGTGACTAATAGGGGCTGTCAAGAATTGCAAAAATTCCATTTACGATTACCAGTAATTAGGGATTAAAACAATTATTAGAATGAATAGATCGTAATAAACTCAAAAACTTTAATATTATAAATAAATAATCATGTAAACACACCGTACACTTTACGTTCTGATAATACAAATTAGCCTCACCTAAAAGAAAATTACCATACTATTCAAAATTCTAACTGTGCTTCTTTATGTGCATAGAAAAATAAATGGACAGGAAAGATGTTGATTTTTTTCTACTTTTTTTTTTTTGGTCATTGTTAAGCATTTATTATAAATTATTACAATGTATTATTTGTTATTAAACAATTATTACCTGTGTATAACTCAATGGTTCAGTTGTTGCTCCACAATTCCCACATAGTGCCTGTTCAACAAGTGTCATAGCGAATTTTTGATGTGGTACACAATGTGGTGCAACACAAGCATCCTCAGCTTGTCCATGAGCTACATGCTGATGTATACGCAGCAGCATATTTTCAAAACATTCAGCTAAACAATGGAAACAATGTTCGCTCTGTTTTGTTTTTCACAAAAAAGAAAAATGTATAAATTAGCTACCTGCATCATCCATGAACCCAAGTTGAAAACGTTGCTGATCAAAATATGATTCAGCTAATGCTTTACGTAATGCATCTGGTGGCAGTGCCGTTTCTGGACTGAATTGTAATTCAGAGAAAAGTTCCTGAAACAAAATTAAATCAATTTTATGATTTTGTAATAATAATGGGTTGGTACCGTAGAATGTTTTGTGCTGTCATACAAAAAAATAAGGTGTGTGTCTATTTTATATATACATATAGTAGCAAGCAGGTACCACCGTCGGCACCGTCGATGATTGACTCTGTATGAGACAGATAGATACAAAGAAAAAGACGAAACTAGTATGAAAGTAGTCGATAGTAAAGAATATGTGATTTTGTTTCAATTTAATTTAATTCTTAAAATACAACAAGAATGCAATTGAAAAATTATAAAAGTAACAAAATTAGAAAGTAATTAACACAAAATTGTATGTATTCCGTAACAATATTCCGGCCGGACATTCTTTAAATCTCATTCTTCGAATGACTCACTGTACTCGTCTCCATGGTAGGTACCAGTAAATTATTGCCCAATGGTCGATGAGGGTTAAAAGATAAAAAGATTAATTTTATGAGTGTTCTATTAGTGATGATTCATAGGGAAAATATGCGATCGTGGTCAAGTCATCATCGTCAATCGAGTGTTTCGGGTTCCATTTCGAACCTAAAGGGTATAGATTTGAAATTAAGAATTTTTTCAGTGCTGACGCATATCAGTTTGATTGAAATAAGCATATGTAATCCACCTGTATTTGTTCTGTAAACAATAAAATGTAAATTTGCTTTCTTTTTCCTACAAAAAAATTGTTTATCGTTTGTCATTTTACCGGTTTGGTTCTTATCATAAAAATTCCTTGAAAGCAACATATTTGTCATAATACTTGGCTACAGGGTAATCATTTTAAGTGGATGTCACCACATCCGAGCAATGCAAATATTAAAATAGTCAATTACCATCGTTAACTGAACACCCTGTAGAGAAATAATACTTCTAGTAAATAAGAATTTTACTAGATAATAATAGGGAATTAATTTATATTAAAAACGAGCATAGCCGTGAGGTAAAGAGAGTCACCTCAATTATTTGTAGCCCGAAAAACAAGTTTGATAACCAAAATTTTTTATTATTATCTCTAAATTAATTTCCTGAGTAGGTTATTTAACGGTAAAAATCGTCGACGAAAAATTCGTTTTCTTTAACTGGCCTTTTTCTTATTGCGACGACGAAAAAATACATTCGTGAACTCAATTATCGAAATAGCCAGAAGAAGAATGCATAGATGAATAGTCAAAAGAATACGCACAAGAATACATAGACATAGAATATAGTATGTAACATATAAAATGCCCCGCGCTCATATTTTATTTTATTTACAAAATTCAAAAATGGAAACAAAGAATAGAAGAAGACGCTACTATACATCCAATAGTTCTTTATGTTTCCTAAAAGGCCATCATAGCGCATTTTAAACTTGATCACGACTTAACTTTAAATATGGATGCATATTATCCAACAGGTTTTTATCTATCTATCTAATGCATACACATTTTCTGTGTGTGTGTGTGTGTGTGTGTGTGTCTTGATTAAAAGTTGTTCTTGTGCATGAACAAAAAAGAAAAAAGCAAAATCGATTGGACTTTGTCCATATGCTACCTTTGTCTTAATAGTTTGGGGTCAAAAATAGACAATAGAGAAATCTTAAAGCGGGAGTTTTCGCAATAGATTGGAAACCAGTTTTCTGCATTAACTAAGAATAGTTTAATTAAAAGTCAAATGTTAAAACAAAATTCGAATATTTGCTAAAATATGTCAACATAATCGTTGAGCTCTTCTTCTAATTTAAGTACATTTTATATTTAAATTAACTTAAAGTTTTGTGCCTGTATGGGTGAAATGCGAAGGTTAAAACACTCCCATTGCTGCCTGTTGTCTCAAATAAACAATAAAATCAAATTGTGTTATAATGTCAAGGATTATATTATTATAAGAATGGCGCCGAAAACCACCCTCTTTTAAACCCCTTTGCTTACTTTAATAGCCCTCCTTGTATCGCCATCTAGTGTCTGAGAAAATATTATCTTAACCTTATCAGCATCTTCCTCCTCATTTTGCTGGCGCTCGACAATTTTAGCACTTTTTCTTGTCAATGTATCACTATTACCGCAATCCAATTTTATCGTATCATTCATAACGGGTTTCCGGTAACGAAATTTATTGATCATAGTTGCGAAATCTCTTTCAAAATCGAAAAACGTGAATTAAAAAAAAACCGGGAAAATCGATCACAATTGTATATCTCTTATAATAACATTATGTATAGGTACCACTATAATCTACTATAATAAAGTGCCTCTGCTGAAGTACCATCACCTTTACTATCCGCTTGAAAAGCAAATATCGTACTGACTGTGTATGTGTGTGTGTGTGGTGTACCAAACTGTTATTTGTTGAAAGAGAAGGTGAACAAAGAATGGAATATATCGTGCTGCTGAAAAGAGATGGATATATAGTGCGATATATATAATGCAGGCGAATGAAAAGAAAGAGAAAGAGAGAGATAAATAGGGATTAGAGTATAATAAGTTTCTTGTAGAGCACACAAAGAAGATACTTTTGATTCATTAGGTAGAATAAGAATATACGATTTTTGGCGGGAATTGGTTCCTTTAAATTTGTTTTTGTCATAGTACTACTCTACTATATACTAAGATTTTGGTTCTCTTTCTATAGTAAGAATGGAAATGTCATCAGTGGATTTCGCTCTGTTTCTCTCTGAGATTAGCTATTAATCTTGATACCGTCTACTTTTGGGAATACTATGGTAAGTACCTACGTCTACGAACTGAATAGGGTAGAATTGGCGCCAAATTTACCGTGAATAATCCACAATATTTAATAAGCAAAATTGATGACAGTTTATGTTTGAATATCCCTGATGGGGTATAAAGTAGTACCACTTTTAGCGAGGTGGTACCAAAAAAGGTATTTCGTGGAAGATCACCCCATGCACAGAAACAGCTGAAAGTCTATCTAAAATATCTAAAGGGTCCCATGTAGATTTGATAGGTAGTAATAATAAAGATTTAATAAAGTACCATTTTTTTTTTTTTTAATTTTCGCCACTGCAGACGGTGATTGCTTTTTGGTATCCATTTGTGGCATGTTCCTTAGTTGAATTTAAAGAGTTATCTAATTAATTAGTAAGCCTGATAATTGCCACAAATGAGTACCCAAATTTAGCTAAAAGCAATTAGTTGATAAATCACCGCCAAATCGTCGGCCAACGTACTTCTTTAAATATGTATTAATATTCACTTAATTAATGAAATAGGAGGATATCAGCAGGAAAAAATCAAAATCAGGAACCACGCACAATTGTTCTTTATAAATTTAGACGCCATAATCGAAATATGAATAAAATTATCTATTTAACCTAGAAAACCAAGAGGTGCCTATCTATATGCGCTCCTGATTGCTGCTGATTATATATCAAGAGAACCCACACTTTCCGCCAAACAAATTAGATAATAAAATCAAAAAAAAAAAATACCCATAAGAAGAGTAGGTACCTACCTAAAGATTTAACCTTGAAAATTCACATATGTAGATATATGTATGTAGGTAGGTAGGTATGAAAATTGTGAGTGTAATTACAGAGGCATTTCCGTCAAGGATTTTATTACAAATAAATAAATATTAAGTTTTGAGAATTATATATTCATAATTGAATTTAATAATCTGCGTTTCATTGATCTTATAACCTACTTACGTACTTCTTTTCGAACATATTTTAACGAAAGAGAAAATGTGAATTAAGCAATCATATTATTAAACAAATAGGTAGTACCAAAGTTGGTTGCTGAAATGCGTCTTGTATTTCTAGAAAAAAGCTAATTTGTTAATGGAGTAAAATGAAAAGTTTCTCGCTTCATTTTTTCTTTTTCAGGTTCTAGGATTCCTAGAACCTGAAAATATATTCCTAGACTAGGAATATATCTTAATTTCTTTCATTTTGACCAATCAGAAGTTTACGCATGCAAATAGCATCCTGGCTCCATCTCACCTCATAAACATCAGCTATTACAAACAGAATATGTAATTATGTATGTATTTTGCAAATCGTACTGTTTAATTACATATACATATGTATTCAACACGTGTGTCTGTGTGATGCCAATTTATGTATTCTCTATTATTTATTCTTGAAGTGTTTCATATTATATTTTCTTAGAAAAAATCTCTATCTATACTCATGCAAATAAAAGGTACCGTTGCCACGCTACCAATGAAATTTGTATTAGGGATGTAATTGGTTGGTTGTGGGTGGAGCCATCACTATATATGTGTAGGGTTAGGTGTTTGATTTGATTTTGGTTAGGTAATTAGGTTTTTATAAAAGATAAAGCGAAATAGGGTAGAAAGAAGAAAATAGCTGAATAGATAAAATATAAATTATAAATAAATAAACTAAAGATGATTAAAGTAAATTGGCATTCACAATACACAAATCATCAAAAATAATCGAAAAGTCATCACGTACGTCTTAGCCAAAACCCTAGATACGAATTTGCAGCATTCGATGCTGGACCTTTAAACAAAGAAACTAAAACAACCGATAGATTATTTACGTGTTTACAAATCAGCTGGTCAACTGTACCGAGACATGGCCTTGTTGCCAGATTTACACTCTGGCACAATACAATAGATAAGCCATAACCCATGCCAATTTTAAGGTCATTTAATTTACAATCGTCATGGAGTTATTGACAAATATCATATTTCATGTTTATCTGCATAAAACGAGTGCAATTTCAACAAAAAATCCCCTTTTATTATATGCCGCACAATATGGCAACGTCGGATGTAAACAAAAACAAACGGCTTACGTATTTATGTTGGAAGTACTAGTAAGTAGTAAGTAGTAGTAATAGTAGAATCCGACCAATAGCGAACGAGGTCAACTGGTCTTCGGTCGTGCTACACGCTACGAGTTCAATAAAAAGAGATAGCTATATCACGCTGAAAAAGTGAGGGAAACGTTTTGTATGACCCAAGCCACGCCATGGCAAGTTTCGCTGAAAGAACCATTGGAGGCGCCACAGTATTGAACTGTAGAAGTACAAAGGGAATTTGAAGGCGATTAACTTTGGCATTTAAAAGATCATTTACTAGGAGTTAGAACAAAGAACATTTTGGTCTAGAGTACTAGATTAAAGGGTCACAAACGTATTCCTATTTATATGAGAAGTGATTTTATTATGATTTAAAGGGGGTCTATTCCTAAACATTTTGGAGACGTCAACTGGCAATCAGAACGGTAACTTTTTTGTAGAATTGGCGGGAAACTTAAAGAAAATATCTATTATAGTTTATTAATAAAACGATCGATTTATTTTGTTTTAAAATCAGATTCAAGGAGCGAATTTTTGTATATAAACAAATCAATGCTGTTTCTTCAATTTAAGATAAGTACTGTAAGTGTATTTCGCCATTCTTTTTAAGCCAAGGATAAAGTTTAGATTTACATATAGATTATGCATTATATAGGCGATTAAATAACATTTACATTCCAATGGAAAACAACATACCTAGAGGAAAAAATTAATAAATAATCATGTGTTTATTAATAATAATTGATATTTCTGCAGGCTTGGTACTATCACTTAAATCAACACCATTTGCACTTACCTTAAGGGCACAGAATATACACGACTCTGCCATACATGCGTGGCCTGATAAATCGCGGAAACTTTTTCGGAAAATGTCCAAATGCCATAATACCTGAAAAAGGACAAATTGATCTCATCACAATATGCTTTCAGCGACTTTATGGGCTGTTATAGTAAATAGATTAGTTATAATAACAATAAGGAAAGGAAATGCAGGATTCTTGCAGATAAGTCGTACCTCTATTCAGAAGGTATAGACAGATGTTGCCTGTCACCTGCTAAACAAGAAGGGCACGTGTTCTATAGGTAAATTAATAAAAAAAAAAAAAAATGGTTCAACAGGTTGCAAACGAGACAACCTGAAAGCGAAAATGGGACCCTAAATTTGCGGCTAAAATGTGCCTAAGGTACGACATTGATAATTGAAAAATTAATTAAAAAAATAAATATTTCTTTGGCCGCAATAATAATAATAATAATAATGAATTATTATTATGCAAGTTTCTTTTATACGAATTGATGCCATCAGACCATCAAGTTCATTAACTATTTATAATCGCGGACCATCGTTAGACATTTTTAATTTTAGTCCTTAAATTTATGATTTTAATTTTTGTATGAGTACTTATACAACCTGCATACATCAAAAACAATTGATTGATTTCAAGTTAAATTTATGCTATATCAAAGTAATTTAGATTCAGGTACTCTCTGATCATCTTCTGACTAAACATGCATACTTTGGGTAAATATTTGTGCTCTTTAAACAATTTAAATACTATTCCCCCTATACCCGCCCACACACCACCAACAAATTTGACAACATTGCCACATAAGAACAACTTAAGTACCATAGTCTATACCACCTACTTACTTTAGAAACTTGAAATAACGCTTTAGGCCTGTGATGATGATTCTTGATTTTCGTCATTGTTTTTTTATTCAAATTTCACAAAAAATACACATTTTTCTTACGAATTTTCCTTTATAAAGTTGAAACAACAATCAAATAGTCACACACATACACACACTTTCTTATTTTGTTGTAGTACTATCTCTAATATACTGATGTAAAATTATTTACTATACCTGCACAGAACACCGTGTTCACATACACAGGTGTATCGTACTGAGTACTACTATAGACAGATAGAGGAAAGAGGGGCCCCTAACAACGGCCGCCATATTTGTTTCGACCGGTGTAAGGGGATAATATGAGAAAAGAAAGAGTCATGAAATGAAAGAATATAATAGTACCACACCTCATACTATAAAATATGTAAAGTTTCAGCTTCGATGAGTACTTACTGAAAGTATATTTTTTTGGCATTAGTAGTACCAATATGTTTTTGGTAGTACCTTTGATAAAGGTAGTACTTATAGAAAATCTTTAAATTTCAGCACCTGCTCTTTGGATACCTAATTAAATGTCAAATTGGTTTTTTAGCTCAGGTAGTACTATATATCAGCTACTTAGCTGCCTGGTTGATACTGATTAGCATTTTTTTTATTATCCAGTTAATCTTTTATGAAACAATTGGTACAAGTTTTTACTGTGTTCATGAACTACTGAAAGTACTGCTACAATTTTTTATATAGCGTGAAGTACTACTCGAAGTAGAAGTAGAAAAAGAAATTGAAATTATTAGCTAATTAATAACAGTAACAATTCAGTCCTATAGACATATAAAAGTACTACCATATGGAGAGTGAATGAGTCATATAATAGTACCTAGGTACTAGTAGATAACAGTTTCACTGGCGCCCTCGATTTTGTCCCTCGATTATGATTAAGTAATTTTTAATTAAAAACTAATAAGTGCCATAACACTTTTTGTTAACGACAATCAGTACTTACTTTGATTGGTGGTACTGATTACAAAGTAATTACGCCTATTTGTACAAGAGATAAACAAATATTATTTCAGGCGCCAAAAAAGACTTGCTTTTTAAAATAAAAGTTTTATTATTTGCACACGTGTCTAATGGAACCAGTTTGGGTACTATTTATACATAAAGCAGTGTTCTGAAGGTTCTTATTTTTCATCTAAAAAAAAAACACCATTGAGTTCTCAGATAAGGACAAGAAAATGAAAAAAACTACTAGAAACGAACTATTAGTGTAATTGCATTCTTTTCAATGTTTAATTTATTAATTAAATGATAAGTTAAGCCTGTTAGCTGTAAGATAGGCTTATTAGAGCATTCTGTGCAATCTACAAGCTCGTTACGACTTCGAGTAAAAACTTTCAGCTTTTTTATCGTTAAACTGTTCTCTACTTAGTGTATGTGTGCCTATAGAGAAGAATGTTATAATGCCTGCAGATAATAAGTGCACGCGACACAACTATTATCTATAATTATTAGCAGAACTATTCGGATAAACAACGAAAATTTGAACAACTTTCAAAGAAATTTCATCTTATGATAATTACAACTCGCGCTCTCAGCAGCTCATCATCATCTGCAACAGCATCCAACACCCTTTTCGAAGTTGGTACTTCTTTGTCTTCAGCTTGAGCCTGATGCCATTGTAGCTTCTTTTTTTTTTTTTAGTTGTTGCTGTTGATTTCTTCTTATTTTTTCTACAGCTAATGATGAACGCTTGCCGCCAAACCGGTTGGAGTAAAGCCGCTTGATAATAATAATAATGGTTCTTTTAACTGTAGCTTGAATTCATGGATAAATTGTAGATAGGTACTACTACATAGTCTTATGCAACAACTGTTTTTTTAAATGTTTATTAATGTGTTGTTTACTGTTTTATTGGAATCAATAAAATGATGTTTTTTCAGTAGTAGAAAATAACCATTCAAACAGAATATTTCGTTCATTTGGATTCTGAGCAGAATTTTTATCATATACAGGGTGTATAGTTACTGATGGCCTGTTATGCATCTAGTGCTTTGTAAGTGATAATTAAGATCAAATTTTATCTGTTGTTCAAGGGATTCAAAACTAATCGGAACTCGACCAAAACATCTTCACAATTTTCATATATGAATACTAGCATTAGTAGTACTTTACGTTAGACGATATTAGATGACAAAAATACACATCGGAATACTTATTTGAATATTATTAGTATTTGTATCTCGGGTCGTGTTTATTGCAAGCAAATTTTTAAGATATACAGGGTGTATAGTTTCTCGTGGCAATATATGTATCTACCGAATCCTAAATAATAATAGGATGATAGTTGCTTTAACATCTACTGTTAAGGCTATCCTAAACTAACTATAGAATCTGTGTCGAATATCTTTTATATTTGCACCTATAAGTACTTGTGTACTTCACGTAATACGATTTGCCATGGCAAAAAGGCAGGCCAAAAAGCTTATTAATCATCTTATTTTATTTGCTTTGATTTAAACTATAATTTTGTATTATATACAGGATGTATACTTTATAGTCTGATGCTACTTATTACTAAATTCACTAGATAAATATTTTACAAAGTAATTTCATCTAATCTTAGAGATATTCAAAACTAACTGGAGCTTGACTGAAACACCTTCTTGATCTTCATATATGACTACATACATAGTAGCACCATACTACTAGTTCCCTCGCATTACATTTGCCATACAAGATAAGATATCGTTCAGTAACCACGTGAGAACCAAAATTACTAGCTAATAAACTACACATGATGAGAAAAGCCCGCTAATAAAGAAATATAATATTAAATAACATTCACTGATATCTAATTGCAACAACTACTATTGACAGGACAAAATATTTCTTATGAGAATAATCCATTCATCGATACGACTGATTGATTTTCCAGTTGTAAAAATTTATTATTGATTAACTAATAGCCGTTTAAATAATTAGATTAATTCAACTCTCTCTGCTGTTTTTAAAATTATAATAGTCATCAATTAGATGAAGTAGCTTATTTTCTATACCGATGCATTTTCCCAGCCATGCCATGATGATGTACCAGGTGAACTTTTGATTAAATTTAATTACATGATGATGATTTACTGATCTGAGTTCTGTCCGTCTCCTTTATTTTTTCTGTTGTTTTCGCGAATTAACAAAGGAAACTGCTAGAGAATGAAAAAAAAAAAAAAAACTGAAACTAATTCAGTTATATAAAAACGATAATTAAAACAGTTTCCTGTTAACAAATGACCCGTGCTACGCTAGACGCGCTTCTGTAAGTCTATTATTATTACTAGATTGTCTGATGAGGTAGGTACCACCGATTACTTTGTTCTTTGTGAATCTTTTTTTCTTATTATGTTTTTGGGGTTAGAGTTTACCTTGAACTTTGATAGAAAAGGATGATTATTATGGAAATTAGACGCATGGAAAATCGAAATTTAGTTGTCTAAAGTATAAAATTACAACATCATAAGCTGGGGCCCAGAGATTTGCGACACAATGAGTTAGATCAATCTATATGATCTATAGAAGTTGCAGTCGATGTCTGATTGTTTGATTTTTTTTATATTAGCGCTTTTTCCTGTAGTTGCTTTACTGCAACATTTATTATAAAACGTATGTTCGTGTGTATTTCCCACAGGTCGAAGTTCAGAAAACAATCAAAGGAAATGCGCCATTTGTCTTTTATTTTCGGTAGAGTGAAGATGGATGGATGATTACAATCGTCTTGAGAAAACGGAAAAGATATACAGTATGATTCATAGATGGAGAAGGGGGGTTATTAATTCTGACTTATTAGTCATCATTTTAGAGATGCAAATTTTTGAAAATTTTAATAAAAGTGACTTTTTCGAAGAGAAACTTTTGAACATACGATTTACTATCGTTATCATATAATAATGATAATAATCTAATGACTAATTTAACGCAAAAAGGCACAAGTACAATAGCCACACGTATAGTACTTATGTGAGAACAATTATATTTTCCCATTAATTAATTATACATTCGGTAGCAACTATAGAATGAATTCTAATCTAATAAAAAAAGTTCAATGAATGTTTCATATGATTTTCCATATCGATAACAAGTGAAATTAAGTGTTAAATATCAGAGCAATAATTACATGTTAAAATATACAGTTACGTCAAAAAAAAAAGCTTTATACATTCTTTATATCACGGTCGAACGGATTTTTATTAATATTTTTTTGTTCCAATGTTTTGCACCATGAATTCCATACAAATCTGAAATTATTATTGTCAACCAATTTTCTTTCAATATATTCACGCAACTATGATTTTCGTTCGATGTAAACATATAATTTCTGATTTCTAACCTCAAAATATTGTCTATAATTAAACAAGAAACGAAAAAAAAAAAATTAATCCCAACATGAAGGAATTAAAACGAGTTTTCATTCTGTCAAAGAAAAAAAGAAAATTACAAATCTTTCTATAGTACGATGATGATAATGATAATGATGATGATGCTTTAATTATTCTCTTATTTCCTTCAGAGGCCTTTAAATATACGGATTGACGTGGAAAGAATGCGGATAAATTGTCTAATAGTATATTATTTATTTGAAGAATTTTCCACTGTGGAAATTAAAATGTGTAGATTTTATTTACCAAATAATACTAAACACAAAGAGGATTATGTAATATATAAATAAATCCGACACGACGACATCACGGCGTCACAAAACGCCCACTAGATAAATTTCAATTTTTCGTTGCCGCTCGTCATTGATAAAGAATCAATTAAATTAACATATTACCTATCTAAATGGCGAAAATTATTCTACGAACTTATTTGGCGAAAATTTATTATAATTATTGTGCTTTTTACAATAACATAAATAATAGTAATAAGAGAAAGAAGCCCCGTTAAGGAAAGATTTAATTTGAATATTAATTGCTACGCCCGTGGTAAAGTTTATTTAAAAATAGTGTCAAAATTTACATATACACATATGCACTACGTAAAGAATGAACAACTTGTATAATTAAAAAAACAAAAACTTTGGAGCGCAGGTGTCTAATTTACGTATTATTGAAAATAGAAAAATTAGAGCACGATTCTACAATTTGCTCGTACATGTAGGTACTTAATATAGAAAAACATCAAGTAATTTTCTTCAGGAAGCTCGTATCATTTTTCATTCAATTTTATTACATTTCCGTTTTTTTTTCCATGTTTATTTTTTATTTCATTTGATTTAATTCTATTAATCTTATCATAAATTATTTATTAATTGATCTACGTACATTCGCAATTAGTAAAATAGCCATTTAGATGTCATAAATTGTCATAAATTAGATTTAGTTAAAATGTTTTGCAGCACAAATGATTTTTGTTGTTTTTTGACGTACCATGTTAGTACTCCGAAATTGTGGTACTCTCGCAGTACTACATCATGTCATTGTTTATATTTTTCGAAATTCGTCGAGATTGTTTCAAATCGTTATTTAACATCCCTCAAGTGACACCCTGTATACCTTGCATAAAAATAAAAATGTTTTGCACACGCAAAACACGTAACAGAAAAATATATATGTCATAAATTGTTATAAATTAACAATATTTTGCATCCGCAATGATTTTTGTATTTTTTGAGGTAGTACTATCATGGTACAACCTCGAAATTGTGGTACTCATGCAGTACTACGGCGTGAAATTGTTTATTTTCTTCGAAATCGACCAGATGGTTTCAAATAATTCTTTAACATCCCTCAAGGTACGCCCTATATGTATATGTACATTACATAAAAATAAGAATGTTATTTCACACGTGAAATACGTCATCGATGAAATCATAATTTCGTATATGTTGTTTACATATGATTATTTTTGGATCGTTTTATCGGCAGGAATTGGATACATTTGGAAACGATTTGTATATTTAGATAATCGATGTTATTTCGATTTTCAATATACAGGGTGTGTATAGATACTATAAGCATCTCGAACTTCTAGAAGTCTATAGTATACTAGACATATAGTAAGAGTGAACTTACCTGTATGGCACTATTTAAAAAACAATTATTTTGCCCGGGACCATTTAACAGGCCTTTTGTTGTTGTATAAATATTTGAATCTCTCAGTGGTGTCGCTATGGACATTATTGCCGGCAATGAAACTCTTGGTGTAGCCATTATGGGAAAATGTGATTCAATCATTGCGCGCATTTCCCTGGAAAATAAAACGAAAACAATTTTTAAGTTACAAAATAAAATATGGTATGTTGGTCTCCATTATTATTTTTTGTGGTAATCTTTTAAACGTTTTTTTGATTACCCTGTATATATGAATTTATGATAATGAATTTTTCTCATTAAAAACACTTTGAAAAAAAATATTTTCATCGTTGCTCTATCTAGACAAAAACACATTAATTTTCTTAACCAATTTCTGACGCCCCATTAAAATTAATCTCTTCGTGTGCTTTGGCATGAGGACGAGGCGAAGCCATTAAAAAAAAAAAAGAATTAGAACAACATTCCAAAACATTAGATAGGCGAGGAACCTTAAATAATTTGTCTTAAAAAAAAGGAACAACATTTTTGTGGTTTGTTTATAATAAATATTCAATAATAATAATAATAGAATATTTTAATTTTATTTTTCAATATTGAACAAATTTCCTCTGCCTGATGATTTTGGCTATGTAACTAGGATTTTTAAAAAAAGATTTTCTTCTCACGATGATTTATTTGTTTATTGAGCGCAAGTTCAACAATCTTTTTGTGTTTTGTTCGTAATTGACCTTTTTATGTTTATTATTATTATTATTATTGTTTTTTTTGCTTGATGATGTGTGGGAACAACAGCATCATCTTCCCATCATCAGCAAATCTAACTACCATCCTTTACTGTTGTATGACTGTGGGTTATGATGGCTTCTGTCTGTCTGGTTGTATGTGTATACGTGTAGGTTCCAATGTATCAACAATCCAAAAAAGACAATTTCCATATATCACGAATGGAAATCTAAAAGATTCACGGCCGCTTCGGTTATGGCCATTCATAGATTTCCACTCAGTATAGGTATAATTCTCCAATTATATGGAAATCGTCGTCCTAAGTTTTAAATGATAAAAGAAAAGACGGACATGCTCATGTTGAATAAGGTATGCTCACAAAGCGTATAGAAACGGATAAAAATGACAGTGGCAGGTGTGTGCAGGTGTTGGCGGTTTTTACCCGTCTTTAACTATTATCAAAAACAATTTTTTTGGAAGCGTTTCAGACAGAATCAGCGCCCTTCCTCAGGATCGTGTAACTATAATTACATGCCAAAACCTCTTCATTGCTGTCTCATCAATTAACTAGTTATTATTATCAATGTGTGTCTACGAAATCAAAATTTCGTAATCATTTCATAACAATTTAGAGCGGAGAAGTTAAATTTGTAACGGTTCGATGTTGTATAAGCAAAAATTCTATGCTTAAGCATTAAATATATTATAGAAATGCCTGTTCTGTCGGTGGGTAATTCGCACACAAAAATATACACAACTAAAAGTAGAAAAGTTTCCTCAATAAAGAAGCGAATTAAAATTTTAGTCTCAAGGTTATTAGACTACCTGCCGAAAAGGAAGTAACAGCAGTTAATAAATCAGTTATTGTTATGATTATTTAAGGCGCTATACGTGACACCTTCGTTGTGGCAGTGATGGTGGTTTTTCGTGCTTATTAATAAAGATTCCAAAAAAAGTTAACACCTGAAAGTACCTCCGAAGAAAGCCCTTAATATCCACCTTTGACAAAAATGAATTTATTGTCATAAAATGGAATTAGGAAAGCCAACTGCAAGCCATTATTACAAATCACGTACGTACCAAAAAATAATCATCAATTAGCCTGATCTAGAATGAGAAACACCTGGACATGATTCTACCTTAATAGATATGAGAAAAATTCTATAGGGTGGCGCAAAAAATTATCAAAACATATCTAAACAATCGACCGCTTTGTTTGGTTCGACTTTAAACAAAGTTTTTTTTGTTTAAAAAAAATGAAATATTGAAAGACTATTAAACAATAATAATAAGAGAACTAAAATCTGTTCTGTTGTTTGTTCTAAATCGAAATTTCTGATATCATTCTTAAAATTTAAATCTACATTAAATCAATATGTATAAGAAGAAATCACTTCAAACTAGGCTAAAAGTGGATTTTCACTTCACACTTTTATCATAATTTAATAAAATTGGTCTCAAGAAAATGTAAATATTTACCTCAGCACTCGCATTAGCCAACAGACAGAACATGTCAATTAAATGTTCGCAATCATAAATACTGTCATCAAAGGCATCCATTTCAAATCAAAACAATAAATCAATTTTATCAGTTCGAATGAAAAGCGTTCACTAAATGACTGCACGAATTAATTTTTAAATAGAGAAATCAGCCGGGCCGTTTTCACAACCACAGTTCAAGAACTATCCAAATAAAATACTCCCAGTTACTACGTGTACTACCATTACGTTCTGCGTGCGTATAGATTAAAAAAAAAAAAATTTAAAGCACCAAATCAAAAGAACCATTCGTTTGTGCGATGAAAGAAGAAAGACCTTGTTGCTGAGTTCGTTATTATGGTTCTCCTTTTCAACTACCGCGCGTTCTTCAACAGCACCAACATGAAGACATCGTTGCCGATAGTGCTGCAGTTGATCGTTGGTAGATTTTGTTTGATTAATTTGATTAAATTTGTAGAGAGAGAGAGAGAGAAATTATTTGATTGGGAATTGCTGAATTGTAGAAGAGACTATAGGCACCTAACTATAAATAATTATGGAATAGGCGAGTTGGATATGATGTTTGTGGTGGGAGAAAATAAAACTTAAAAATAGTCCTCAGTGGAAATTATGCAATAGTAATCAATGGATTGTCTGGATTTGTCAGTTGATTGTCTTTCCAGACGGAGTCTTTGTGCCAATAGCGATTTTTTTTAGTGACAACTATGTTCGGGTGACATTCTAAATATCCTCGACCTCACCCACATTATTCTGTCGCTTTTATTATGTACCACAAGAGACTTACCTATACATATACATAGCTATAGATATGGAAGACTGTAGGAACCTTGTTTTCATGGACCAGAACCACTTTTTTTCATGTCGTAGTGATACTGTTGAAGTAAATATACTTTTGTCTTAAAAACAATTTTAAATGTAACGCTATACCAGTTCTACTTTATCGCGGCTTGTCAATGTATAGAGATAGAATAGTGGAGACTACTGTCTAGTCAATGTCTATTCCACGAAGAAAGTGCGATAATTTTTCTCTGACTATTTTCATTTGTCATTTGTTTCAACTAATAGAAACTTTTTAGCTATTAAAAAAAACTAGAACAGTTATAAGGTGACAGGTGATAAAGAGTATAATTCCCTAATGGTTTCATTTACGAAAAGTTAACATTTTTTATTAATTACCAATAAACTATGACTTGCTTTTGAATGTTAAAAATTGAAAATAAACTGTTGAAAAGAACATTCGGTATTATACACGTATTATACAAAGTTGCTAATTTCTTAATAGTTCTCGATTAAGAAGAGCAATATTTTTATTATAACACAATATATAAGTATACATAAAATAAAATAACCTTATTCTCCATCCTCTATCCTCTACTCTAATAAAATCGAATAATGTTTGTACGGCGGTGTGCAGTTTCCAAATTCGATCACTAGCTAGCAGCAAGCAGCACTGCAGTACTTACCAGGTGGTCGGAGAGAAATGCAATCGCGTGATCATTGTTTTACGTATGGTTAATGGTAATTAGATAAAAAATTATGAATTTAACAAAATAAATATTTGCAACGTTGCCAATTCTGTATTTTACTAATTTTACGTTAAATTTGTAAAATTCACTTATGGTTAGTGGTAATTAAATAAGAAATTATGAATTTAGAGAAAAGAAATTTTGCAACATTACCAATTGTATATTTTTCTAATTTTAGTATCTAATATATATTATATTTACTAAATTATAATAAAATATCGTAGTATTCAGAACGGGAAGTCACCCCTGACGAAGTCGGGTTTATACACTTGTTTAAAATAAAACTTACGCCACTCATTTATGCGCTAGAAACATGTATTCAATGTTTATATGTATTTCATATTTTAGTGCGTAAAATGTGCTATTAAAATTGTGAAAAGAACATTCATGATAAAAATAATATTGTCATATTGTATAAGAATAAAAATGGCTTGTCATGTAAACGTTACATTATGCCAATTAATTGGCCGCTCTTATCACATCAAATGAAAACAATATATACAATTCGTAATATAAAAGATCTTAATTAATGCTAATTCAACTTTATAAATAAATTTTAGCTTGACCTGGTAGTTCATAGTTCCGTTTACAATAATGATTGATCTAATTCCATACTTTGTTCGTTTCGATTTATTTTTTTTCCTTTTTAGCACTCTTCTTGCCCTTTTCATCTATTTTAAACTGTCATATGGCTATTGGAAGCGAAAAGGAGTACCATATTTGGAACCCAAGTTCCCTTATGGTTAGTCAGTTTTGAAATGAAGTCATTTACTTTTCAGGAATGATTTTCTAGGAAACCTCAATACATTCGAATACAAATTCCACGGATTCGGTGGCGAAGCGAAAGATTGGTACGACGCCCTTAAAAGGGCTGGTCATCGATTTGGCGGTGTCTGGTCAGTTACACGAAAAGTTTTTGTACCCGTCGATCCCGAATACATTAAAGATATTTTATCAAAGGTTTTGTTGCCATTTTATTAAAATTTATTAAAAATAATCGATTTGTAATTGGAAAATTCCAGGATTCCCAACAATTCCTTCGCAGGGACACGTATTGTAATATAAAACGGGATCCAAGAAATTCACATTTATTTAATGTAACTGAAGCCGATTGGAAACCATTGAGACAGAAACTGACGCCAGCATTCACTTCAGGAAAAATGAAAATGATGTTTCATAGTGTTATGGAATGCAGTAAAAGTATGGTGAGATTTGTTGATCAATGTGCAGCAAATAAAGACGTTTTTAATGTGCGAGAGGTAGGCATTCTGTCTGTAGTTGGTCCCTTTAAAATTGATATTTTCACACAGTATTGTGACAGGTTGTGTCCTCATTTACAACAGATGTAATCGCTTGTGTGGCATTTGGTGTGGATTGTAACAGTTTCGATAAATCGAAATGCAATGATTTCATACAAGCTGGAAAGGATTTCTTTCAAGCAAAATTAGAGAAGAAAATCAGATTGTTTTTAATTAAAATGAATCCAGAATTGTCGGAGGCAATTGGTCTTATACGTAAAAATTTAAAAATCAATTGGATATTGAGAATTTGAATAATTGTACCGTTTTAGATACCAATAGTACTGTAACGGATTTCTTTACGAATGTGGTGGCAAAAACTGTAGAATATCGTAGAAAAAATAATATTAAAAGACCTGATTTTATACAATTGTTGATTGACATGCACGAGGAGGAACCTGGAGCTCCGAAATACTTAAATTTTAATCAAGTTGTCTCCAATTCAATTATGTTCTTTGTAGCCGGTAAATTTTATTGTCATTTGTCGATCTATTTCCTTTATTTCAACTTGTTCTTGGCAAAGGTTTTGATACATCATCAGCTACAATGGGCATGGCGCTATACGAATTAGCGAATAATCAGGAACTACAAGAAAAAACCCGCCAGGAAATTAACAACGTTTTGAAGAAATATAATGGTGAAATCACTTATGATTCACTAACTGAAATGACCTATTTGAAACAAGTCATTGACGGTAAATCGTAAGAAAAACGATAGTATTCATTTAAAAATTTATTGATGAATTGTAGAGTCGCAAAGAAAATGGCCACCATTACTGTCTTTAGCTAGAATCTGTACGTCAGATTACAAATTACGTGACACTGACATTGTTCTTGATAAAGGCACACCAGTTGTTATATCAACATTGGGATTAGGAAGGGATCCGGAGCATTATCCAGAACCAGAGAGATTCGATCCAGATCGTTTTAGTCCAGAGAATAAGACCAGCAGACACCCGTATACTCATCTACCATTTGGTGAAGGACCAAGGAATTGTATAGGTAAATAAAGTCAAGCGGTAGAAGTTGATCAAGTAAATTAATCTAAAGCACAATTGTAGGTCTTCGTTTTGGTTTAATGCAATCAAAAATTGGAATAGTACAGATATTAAAACACTTCAAGTTGGATGTAAGTCGAAAAACCAAGTTGCCTGTTGAAATTGAGCAGACAGTAATGTTATTTAAAACAAAGAATCCGATATATTTGACACCGATTAAAATCGATGCTGTAAACTAAATGGAATGTAGTCTGCTTAGTTTAGTACTAAATCAGCATATGTGCTGACGACACACGATAATAAGCATACGTCTCTTTGATACATGTCTTAAAAAGAATTTAAATAATAAAACGAAAAGTAAATCTTCTCATTTTCACACATACTTTTTGCTACATAGGAAACAGTAGAGAATTTTAACCTAAAATAAAAGTTTATGTGGAATTTTAACTAGTTTTATTTATACAAATGATGATCAGAAAAAAGAATAGAATACGCAATAATATGCAACCATAAGATATTATACAATACAAATTAAGCGATTAATACATATAAGCGCTAGAAACATATTGTTTCTCTATGTATTAGAGAGTTATAATTTTTCTTGAATACTATTCGATTGAAATAAACGTGGTAATGAAAACAATAATATTTGACTGAACAAAAATAGTTGTATCAATTAAAGTAGTTACGAAAGATTTACAATTTTTTTAAATTGAAAGTTGCAGTAATCAAAAATTACATATGTCCAAATGACATGGTAGCAATGCCTAAAAATATAGCTATCTTTGTCTGGTGCCCCTGACACAAAGTTTAGAAATGATTACACTGATTGCATCTGTTCCAAGTAGTATAGAATTCAATGAATAATAATAATCAGCATTGTATTGTAATCAAATAGATATAATGAAAAGTTTGGTTTATTAATTTTTCTAAGTCGGTGCCGAAATATACTATTTTAAGTGTCGATTGTTCAGTTGATTACTACTTTCCGTTTGTTCAAGATAATTCTCTACTTTTCAATATACAACAAAGAAAGATACATTTGCGATATAATATAGATGTCAATAATACAAAATTACGAGGGTGAAGTTTTTTTTTTTTGACTTAAATGTGGATATAAATTAACCACATGTATAAATCCTTTGATAATAGATGTTATAAAAACAGAAGCTCAGAGTACAACGGATTAACGTTGATAATGTATAAGAGTAGATAGTTGTTCATAATTTATTTTTCAAATAAAATTGTGTATCAAAAATTGTTTAAAAAAGATAATATACTAATGAAGCAAAATGAGAAACATTCTACGCATTTCTTTTTTATTCGTGCATAAATTTGATTATTGAATTATCTGAAAATTGCGACATTTCATGAAGACTTAAGTCACATAAACAACATGATTACTGTGTTATAGATTTTTGCATAATTAGTCGTAAAATTACTAAATTAACACAAATTGTCCAATGGTAGAATAGCAGTTCGCTAAAGTAAATATTACTTTACAGTTGTAGGAATAATTTATTCAGTATTCGCTGTTACTTTTTCTAAAATATAGTATTATATTTTAATCAAAAAAGTATCAAAATTAACTAGCCTTTACGCAATATCCAATAAATAAGAACTGTCTATCTTCTGAGGCTACCAACTAGCTACATCACTCTTATTATACCTATTAAGTAAAAAATAAACAGTTTTTATTATAAAAGATTATTACTTTTAGCAACTTTATATGCATATTTTAACAATAATATCATTAAGTTAATTAACATCGTAGCGTTTTTCCAGATTATAACAATGCTTGATCTAATTCGAAATTCTATTTATTCGGACATAATCTTTATTATTTTCATAATTTTTTTTGCTGATGTCGCCCATTTTAAACTATCATATAGCTATTAGGAACGTAAATGGCTGGCATATTTACAACTCAAATTCCCTTATGGTTAGTTCATGTTGAAGTGAAGTCATCTACTTTTCAGTAATGCTGATTATTTTTTAAGAAACTCCAACACATTCTTCCACAAATTCCATAGTTTCTGTGGCGAATCAAATGATCGGTTCAAGCTTTTGAAAAAACTGGCCGTGGATTCGGTGGATTCTAGCGGTATCGGTCGCTAAATTGATAACTTTATCGCCCTAGAGCAGAAAAGATTCACTTTACGCTCGTATTTGACAGCGAAAGCTGTCACATTATTTAGTGATTGTAAAAAAAAACATTTTTATCTTGTAATAGCCTTCATTGTTCGTTAATTATCTCATGCAAAAATTATTATCAAAAAAAAAAAAAAAAACGCAATAATGCTAAGCCATTTATTTATGCGCTAGAAACATGTATTCAATGTTTATATGTATTTCATACGTAAATACGCAAAATGTGCTATTAAAATTGAGAAAAAAACGTTTGTGATAAAAATAATATTTTCGTACTGCTTAAAAAAAAATGCTTGTTATGTAAACGTTACATTAAGCCAATTAATTTGCCCCTCTTATCACATCAATTCAAAAAAAAAAATATACATTTTTTGATATAAAAGAGCGTAGTTAGAGCTAATTCAACTTCATTAATATTTGGTAGTTCATTATTATAGTTCGGTTTATAATAATGATTGATCTAATTCCATACTTTGTTCGTTTCGGTTTAATTTTCTTTCTTTTCAGCTTGCTTCTTGTTGTTTTCGCCCATTTCAAATTATCATATGGGTATTGGAAACGTAAAGGAGTGCCATATTTAGAACCCAAAATCCCTTATGGTTAGTCAGTATCGATATGAAGTCATCTACATCTCTGAAATGATGATTATTTTTTAGGAAATCTAAGTACAGTTATCTACAAATTCCAAGGATTTGGTGGCGAAGCGAAAAATTGGTACGACACCATTAAAAGGGCTGGCCATGGATTCGGCGGTGTATGGTCAGTTACAAGGAAAGTTCTAGTACTTGTCGATCCCGAATACATTAAAGATGTTTTAACAAAGGTTTTGTTGCCATTTCATTCGAATTTATAAAAAATTATCAACTTGTAATTTCAAATTTCCAGGATTCCCAACAATTCCTTAACAGGGACACTTATTCGAATAAAAAACACGCTCCAAGAAATCTGCATTTATTTAATGCAACTGAAGAAGATTGGAAACCATTGAGAGCGAAACTGACGCCAGCTCTCACTTCGGCAAAAATTAAAATGATGCTTCACAGTGTTGCGGAATGCAGTAAAAGTATGGTGAGATTTGTTGATCAATGTGCAGTAAATAAAGACACTTTTAATGTGCGAGAGGTAAGCATTCTGCCTGTAGTTGCTATCTTCAGAATTGACATTTCCACGGTGTGCTTCTGACAGGTTGTGTCCTCATTTACAACAGATGTAATCGCTTCTGTGGCATTTGGCTTGGATTGTGACAGTTTCGATAAAACGAAACACAATGATTTCATACAAGCTGGAAAGGATTTCTTTAATTTGACATTAGAAAAGAAACTTAAATGGTTTTTGATTAAGATGAATCCAGAATTTGCTAGGGCAATTGGTCTTTCACGTAAAGATTTAAAAATCGATTAGCTATTGAGAGTTTGAATTACTTTACCGTTTCAGATATCAGTTGCAATGTAACTGATTTCTTTACGAGTGTTGTGGCAAAAACTGTAGAATATCGTAGGAAAAATAGTATCAGAAGACCTGATTTTATACAATTATTGATTGACATGCACGAGGAGGACCCTGCATCTCCGAAATACTTGAACTTTGATCAAGTTGTTGCCAATTCAATTATGTTCTTTGTAGCCGGTACAATTTATTATTATTTCTCGATCTATTTCGTTTATTTCAACTTGTTCTTGGCGCAGGTTTTGACACATCATCAGCTACAATGGGCATGGCTCTATACGAATTAGCAAATAACCAAGAACTACAAGAAAAAACTCGTCAGGAAATTAACCGCGTTTTGAAGAAATATAATGGGGAAATCACTTATGATTCATTAAAAGATATGACCTATTTGAAACAAGTCATTGACGGTAAATCGTACAAAAAAAAAACAGTAGTATTCATTTAAAAATTACTTGCTGAATTGTAGAATCTCAAAGAAAATGGCCGCCATTACTGTCCTTAGCTAGAATCTGTACATCAGATTACAAATTACGTGACACTGACATTGTTCTTGATAAAGGCACACCAGTTGTTATATCAACATTGGGATTAGGAAGGGATCCGGAACATTATCCAGAACCAGAGAGATTCGATCCAGATCGTTTTAGTCCAGAGAATAAAACCAGCAGACACCCGTATACTCATCTACCATTTGGTGAAGGACCAAGGAATTGTATAGGTAAATAAAGTCAAGCGGTAGAAGTTGATCAAGTAAATTAAGCTAAAGCACAATTGTAGGTCTTCGTTTTGGTTTAATGCAATCAAAAATTGGAATAGCTCAAATAATAAGAAACTTCAAGTTGGGCGTAAGTCCAAAAACCACATTGCCAGTTGAAATTGAGCCGACTGTATTGTTATTAAAAACAAAGAATCCGATATATTTGACACCGATTCAAGTCGGTGTTGCAAACTAAAGGAAATGAAATCTTCGTAGTTTAGTACTAGCACAATATGTCCTTAAACTGTTCTAAATGTGTCTTGGATATATATCTACTTGTTATTTTCGGGCTGTTATTATATAACTATAATACCCTTGGTTTACTAAGGAAAAGTTAACGTTAATTGAAGCCAACAAGCACATGTCTCCTTGATACATTTCTTAAAAAGAATAAAAGAATTAAAATGAAAAATAAATCTGTTCATTTTCACACATCATCCTTGCTACAGATAGAAACAACTTGACAATATTACGAGACAGCTGTTTTTTTACTTAAATTTGGATAAAAATAAACCAAGGTTTATAATTATTTTGATAATAGACGTTATAGAAAAACAAGCTCAGAGTATAACGAATTAACGTTGATAATGTATAAAACTAGGTTGTTGCGTGTAATTTATTTTTCAAATAAAAATCTGCAAACAAATGGTTTACAAATGATAATATACTAATTAAGAAACATTCCAAGCAGTTTTTTTATTCGTGTATAAATTTGATTACTGAATTATCTAAACATTGCGACCTATTATGAAAACTTAAATTACATAACACAATATGATTGCTGTGCTGCAGATTGTTGCAGAATTACTCGATAAACGACTAAATTAACACAAATTGTCCTATAGTAGACTAGCAGTTCGATAAAGTATATATTACTTCACAGTAATATATACTAAATATTTAGCGAAAATGCTAAATTAAATTACATTTAATTTAGCATTTTCGCCTATACTTTCGCCTATTTCGTTTTATTCTAAAATTAAAAAAAAAATACACAATGAAAAAGCTGCAAAGTTGGTATTTCTGTTTAAGAACTTTAACACTTAAATAATGTAAAAAAGAAAGACATATATGTATATTTTATTTTAAATATTAAAAGATTTATGAATTTAGTATTTCATCACGATTTAAAAAAATAAAAAAGCATCGACTTAAATAATGATTAAACTCAATTTAATCAACCCTGATTGCAGATAATGCTAGTGACAAATACAAAGTTTCCCCATCTACCAATACCAAAATTATAAGTTTTCATTTAAATATATATATGTACATTTAACAATGGGTTTTTTTGAAATTTTGGGCCAAAAATTTTAATGATTTTTGAATTGAATTTCCTCATTTGCATAGAAGAAATCGACTTTTAGTTTGGCTGTTCGAGAATGGAAATAAGTTTGTATTATTGATGTAATAGTTTTTCTGTGATTGTAGAAAAAAATGTAGTATGCAATTTGATGTAAAAGTGATGTTTTGTTGCTCGCAAGTGAAGAGTTGATATTTTGTCAGTCAAAAAATATTATAAAGATTTTTTACAAATATTAAAAAAAGATTGAGAAAGAAATGCAACACAATTAAATTCTTTGATAAAATAACATTATTTTGCCAGTCTAGTTAAGCTTTAAAAAAATATAAAACTCTATTAATGATGTATTCTTCTTTCATGTCTATTTTTTCTTAGTTGTTCAACATTTGGTGACACAAAGTCAATTTTTTTGTTTCCGCCTGATGCTAATTGAATGTAATTGAAAAATAAGTTCCCAAATGAATCTGATCGTATAATTCAAATAACAAATAGATGAAAAAAAAAAAAGAACGAACGCCACTGATTCTAGTTGCCAATCGTTGATTTTTATTTTAAATACAATAATATTTGTATCATAGTAGTAGACGACGTAGATGTATCATCATATAGGTTTAGGCGCTTCGCCAAGATTCGTAGGATGTTTTGTTTGACAATCTCACCTTGCTCCCTGCTCTATCTATGTATATATATATTTACCTATACATATTTGTGACATGCGTTTGGATTTATAATGATTATTTATTGATCGTTTCCCATTCCGTATTTTGTGTAATTTTTTTCGCCTGGGATGTTAATATATTTGAACTATAGACAATTTCGAATTGCCCCTATATAATTTCTTATAGGCGTGTGAAGAATAGCTGATTCTGAAAAAACTATATTATTTATAATATAATTCTTGGAAGTTTCTTCATTCTTTCTAGCCTTTTAATACCCTATTTTGTATTAAATTTACTATGAATGTATTCTGTATATTTATATTAGATAATACCGCTCATGGATATCCCTTTTTTTTTGTTATACATGCTCCAGAACTAAAGAATGCTATAATTCAGTTATCTCTTTGAGTAATATTTCAATAAAACAATGTAAGGCAATACATTTGACGGCTATGCGTCAAATACAAATTTACGGTGCCCAAAAGATGATGATATAATAAAATTAAGCTTCAAAATAACAATTAAATTGTTCTGGTTAAAGATTAAAAGTGGAAAATGATTTGACGTAACGACAATGTCAAGAGGTTGCCGATAATAATGATAAAATGGATGCACGTCGTTCATTTAAAGAAAGACTAACAAAAAGAATTGTCGAGTATTTGACTTATGGTTAAAAGGGATGGCCGATTAAATATTAATATACCACCACAATTTATTGCAATTTTATTAATTTGATTTGATACAATAAAACCAAAAAACACGTGTTTCGTTCATTTATCTATTTCATCCTTCCGAATATTCATATCGTCCAAAAATATTCCTTTTCCTGATCACATCTTTATAAAACCCAGCTGAAGCTTTAGCCGTCCTAGTTCTTGCAGGTGATTCAAAATCTACGTAATACAGACCAAATTTCTCTCTACAAATCCTTATTAGAATCTAGAATTACTTTGAAATAACGTCTTTTTACATACGTATATCCAGAAGACCATTCCATATTATCCATTATACTCCAGACAGTATACCTGACCACATTACACTTGTCTTCGTTGATTGATTGGAATACTGCTGCTAAATATTCCTAGGAAAAGTAAATTATTCCGTAGAAAAATTACTTGTCATTTTTCCAAGGTAAATAAAGATTTACCTTTAAAAATTCTATTCGATGCGTATCGTTTAGGACGCCAGTCGTATCTGGTATACCATTTTCAGTGATGTAAATTAGTGGATTGTTGTAATTGGTTTTAACCCAGTTGATTAACTTCCGGAAACCCCATGGAATGATTTCTCTATCTTTCCATGCTGGATTTATTGTTTGTTCGATTCCTGAAATATTATTAATGTTAATAATAGTTCTGAAATTCGATATCTAGTCAATAAACCTTTATCTGCAATAAACGATACGTCATTTACATCGAATTCTTTATCAGAAATCATCCATGTATGATAATGATTCAAACCGAAGAAATCCGCTGAACCTTTCAACATTTTTATTTCTTTTCTCGATAATGGCGGTAGTCGGGAATGAGTATAGTTTTGTTTAAAACTTAGTTCGTTAATTCTGGATTTCATTATGTCTGGATAATCACCAGTTTCAGAAAATATTGGATTAGCAAACCAACCAAACTAAAAATCATGAAAAAAAAAATGAATTGAAATAATTAATAAATTCGAAGATTTAATGGGACATACAGACATTTGCATTTGACGATCAGCAGCTTGAACATCCTTTGATGAATTCGTCTTTGGCTCACCCCAAATTGAGTCAATTGTTATCCCAACTTTTCCTATAAAATCAACTCTATACATATCGATTTTTCTCGTTATATTTCATTTTAATTACCGTCTTGTTGCTGCTTAAACTCTTTCTGATACAATCTATAGACTCTGGCATGCGCCAATAGAATTGTTTTACCGCAAATATATGTACCTAGACCTCGTGATTTAGTACCTGGTGCACCAATTTCAGTTTCATAAACATCTACGCAGATACTGGATGGTTCGTTGATTGTTATCCATTTTTTAACCTAAACAATCAAGTTTTTAGTTGGCCAGGTAATTTTCGTACATTAATATACCCACTCGATCACCAAATAAACTAAATGCAACCCTGGCGAAATCCTCCAGATAATCTGCCATTTGATAATTAGTCCAACCGCCAAGATCTTGAAGTGTCTGAGGTAAATCCCAATGATACAATGTAACCTATGGCAGTGAATTCGAAAGGAAATTTATTTATAGCGAACTTTTATTATTAGTTACAAATCAATTACCACCGGTTCAATTTTTTGGGCAATCAAAGCATTTATTAAATCATTATAATATTTAACACCCAACGAATTAATGTGATTTGTTTGGCCATTTGGAAGAATTCGTGTCCAAGATAATGAAAATCTGTAATCATTAAGTACTGAATTAATGTACATTGAAGTACTCAGAAGTACATCGAATAGGTGTATTCGATCGTATAATCGATATATCGATCGTATAATTGTACCTATAAAAATCAACTCCTATTTCTTTCAGAATTTTAACATCTTCTTGCCAAAGATTATATGAATTACAAGCTACATCCCCTGTCGAGCGGTCTTTTATTGAATTTTTATGCGTGTGTGTGTAACGGTTCCAAATATTTTCTCCTTTACCTAAAGGGTTGTAGTTTACGCATTATAATTATATAAGTAGGGCTATAGGTATAAAAATGTATTATATATAGGTATTATTGTTTTTTGGGTGACCGTACTCACCATCTGCATTCCAACCTCCTTCTATTTGATATGAAGCTGTTGAAACACCAAATTTAAATCCATCAGGTATTGAATATAATTTAATGGATAGTATGGGATGAAAATAGATTAGCCAAACAAGAATTAAACAGAAAAAAATAATATTTCGAAACATAATGGAGAATGAATGCAAGTATAAATGCAGAAACGGTACTGTCTATGTGTCTGTGATTCTTTGGTATTTAAAATTTTTAAGAGTTATCTCAACAGCCAGACAGTTTTGTTGTGATGATGATTAATATAATTAGCTCCGGTTTTATTAAATATACTGATAGAAGCAAGTGTGATTTATTAATGATAAAAATATAAATATAATAAATCCTAGACTAATAATAGATATTATTATTATTTAATAATAATATAATTAATAATAATTAATAATTAATTATATTCAATATTATTATCGGATGTAATATTATATTACATATGATATAATATTTATAATAAATAATTATATTATTATATTAATAATATTAATTAATATATTCATATATATTTTATTATATTTTTATAATATAATAAATAAATATATAATATTATATATTTAATTATATGTAATCATTTCATTGATGGTGAGGCTCATGTTTCAAAGTCCTGGCGCGGCAAGGAAGTCGACTTTCGTAAGTATGTATTTTAGGTTGCATAGATATTTTCGAATTATGCTTAATAGCTTTCTTTTCTTCTTTTGAATGTATTGTTTTTATTTAATTAATATTTTATTTTAATTAAATTCATTTTATAACGACTGTGTTTGTTGAATGTTATAAAGAGGTCTGTGTTATAGAGAGACATCTCTTTTTATTATAGAATATGGTAATCCTTTTAATTTTAAATTATAGTGTACTTTAATGAAAGTCGTAGTTGAAGAAGAATGATGACATAACCGGATTTTTTTGAAATGAAATGAATTTAAAATATTTTAAATATTTTTGAAATACTTCAAAATTAACTGAAACGAGAGCTAAAATGGGCTCTTTAAGAACTTTTATTAAAGGAGAATGTCTGGAAATGTGTCCAACAGCAGAAATTAACTTGTAATTCTCAAATTTTATTATAGAAACTTGGAATATAATCTATTTTATATCATTTAATCTAGATTTGCATTCCCAATTAGTTAAATATTTTAACTGTTAATAACAATGATTGTAGACGGCAACAACAACGTATTTTACACATCCTTGAAATGGTGGAAGGGACGGAAAAAGATAGAGTACCAAAAGCGAATAGAAAAAAAATGATTAAAAGTTTTTGTAGATCAGCAGCAGGAAAAAATATGTTGAACCCAAAATCTCTACGGCCACCACACATTTTGAAGAAAACCATTCATTATTTACTTACTGAGTAAACAAATCTATTATTTTATAGTCTTTTATTGATCATAGAACAACTTAAAAGCAATAGTTTAATTTTAGAGTAATTTCTAATACAAAAGTTCGATGGAATGTTACATATGACTTTATTACTGATCGTTTACGATCTATTAGACAAGATATGGTTATACAAAACTTATCAGCATCAGAATCAATAAATATTTTACAACCAATTGTTAATTTTCATGCTTATTCAGCATACAGGCGAGTATGCAAGATTTGTCATTTACTTTTCACATGATATCAACTGAAAATTAACACGATTAGATTGTGCGATGAATCGCTGGCAAATTTTGATCCATTTATTAACACAAAACATCTACAGGAATGTCTTAAGAGATTGTTATGTTTATATGATGAATATAACGAGAATGATGATGGTTGTCATGCGTTAAGATCACATTATGAGGCATTGTATTTAGTTATAAATTTAGGTAATGACGGGGCAATAATGCGAAATTTAAATTTAAATAAAAAGTATAGGTAAACACTGAGAAAATATCGAGTCGCTTCGGATTAATTGCTGTAGTTTTCCAGGAGCGATTTAGTGCAATTAACAATTCGACTTAACTTGAATTATTTAGAAAATAATTTCGTTAGATTGTCGAAAAACTTACGACAGCTGCCAGCACTTTTTATAGCAGTCCTCTCAGCTTTACATTTACCAGATATCAGGAGGTATATTTATATAAGAAGAAAACCATTTTAAGACGAATATAGATTTCTAATTTAGGAAAGCTCTTCGAGTGTATTCATTGGCATACAACAACACATCCCTACCGCTAGATTTTCTACAAAAGATACTATTCTACGATAATATTGAACATACCAAAACGGATTGTCAGTATTATGGATTAAAATGTTTAGAGAAAAGCGTTCAATTATCCAAGGCTGTTTTTAATTCTAATAGTCAAGCAACTGTACGTTAGAAAATGCTGCAATTTTTGATTTCATTAACTGCATTTTTTTCAGATTTCTGCAAAGCGTAGCAAATATATTGATGATCAATTTGAAAATATTAAACTCTCGAACTTAATGTTAAATAGCTGATCACTGGCAATTCTGTAGCTTGCAAATTACGTTGATTTGTAATTGGAAATAATTTTCTATGGTTACATAAATATGTAAATAAAACGTCTGTAAATAAACTTTTTTAATGAAAAATGTCCTGTCAGTTTTATTAATTTTTTTTGCTTTTATCCGGACTGAAACTAAAATGTTTTTACAACTTTCATTCTACTTTTTTTGCAATGAATCCTAAAGGTAAGAACAAGAAATAGCAGACTAGATAAACGATTCATCATTTCGCGGCACTATTATAATTTTATTCGTATCTTGTTTTTTTACCAAAATCCATAAATATTAACTATAAAGCCAAATGTTTTTTTTAAATTTATTATTTAGAAGATTCCTGTGCAGCACAAAAAAGCTTACAAGCAAGAAAATATTTAATTTCCCAAAGTCAACAACCACGTAAGAAGCACATGCGGTCAAAATTAAACTCAATATAATAATAAATTCAAATGTATTTATTTTTATAGTTCCCGTTTGCCCGTCGAATCACAAATTCCCTTGCACTCAAACATCTCAAGCTCAAATTCTTCAAAAAACTTGTCTGAATCCTTCCCTTCCTCAAAGTGGTCGTCTTCAATCTGCTGCTGCTCAAAGAATTTCTCATAATCAAGGCAATTAATTGAAAATTCTCAGTTCATTTATTTCTATTACTTAATTAATCATGAAATTTAGATTCGCCTCGATCAAATATAAAAATGTCTTCTACTGGTGTACAAGGAGGTAATCCAAATAATAAAATGCGATTAACACAATCTGGAATACTTTATACATTGAATTTAATCAGAGACCCAGTAATAGATTATCAGGAAACTAGAGGTGTTCCAAGGACTGAGTGAGATATACGGCTTGTCGATTGTTATTATTAACAAACACTATTTTACACACTTTTTAGAGAGATAAGTTTTGTTACATTAGTCACATCACTTTGTACCCAAGCATATACAGCAGCAATAACAATATTAGTAATGCTATGGAATTTAATGCCATTAGTTGATGGATTCATTTATTTTATAAGATTTTTCCTTGATAAAATGATTGATATTGTCAAAACAGAAAATAGTAAAGATAAGGCGATGAAGGGAGTGATCTTACTGGGAGAACTGACAATCATAATGTTTATAATTTTTACAATTATAGGACTGATTTTCATGCCAGTTTATCAGCTAATGGCACGACTATTTGGAAAAGTATTTTCAATGGTTGCACTTTAATTTATTTCAAATAAAATACACGTATTAATTTTTTTACTTATTGTTTTCTATGTTCTATGACAATAAAAATTAACTAAATAAAATGAGCCGTTTGATTTTGATAATAATTTTGAATATGTAACAATAGTTGCATACCCCTTCACTGTTCTTAGGCGTTATTTGATTTATTCTCTATGGGGTGTCAGAAGAATGTCAAATGGAAAACCGCGGTTTTAATAAAATTCTGTTGTTTTGTCAATGATTTCTTTATTTAGTTTATTATGTTTTTATGGGGTTATTTAATAAATTTCACTTTATTTTATCATATAACGTCATAGCCTACTACATGCATATAAATTTCGAACGCGTTTTCAGTTAACAGTTCAACGACACACAACAATCAGTCTCAGGATATTGGGGTAAATTTAAATTATATTTCTCTGCTAGTTTTGGTGGAACAAACCGCCCTCCTAAATAATGATATTTTCCTTGAAATGTTTTCGCGCATTTTTTTGGTGCAGTTAACGAAATAAGAAGTTCTGGTTTGATTCCGCCGCCATCTTGTGGTGTTGGTTCACCAGCTTCTACATTCCATCCACTTGGTATGTCAATACTGGAAAAGCGAATAACTTCAAAATTCAGTTAATTCTAAACTTTTAAATAAATGCAGTAGTACCTGGCTATTGGTACTGTAGTACTTTTCATTAAATCAATAACTGGAATGAAATCTTGCCGAACCGGTGGCTTGAAACTGAATCCAAATAATGCGTCAACAATCAGTCCATATTTTTCATCGAATTTACATTGATCAGGCAACGCCTGAGAATTGGAAATGGTTAATCAAAATAATTATTATAACAATTGTATCTTTCCATACTTCTAGCACAGGAATGTTCATTGAGAGACATTGATGCGTTAGATTATGGTATAATTCTTTATTGGTCTTTTTTGGATAGTAAATCTCCGGGTCGTAATTAAATAATTTTAAATGTCTGGCACATACTAAACCATCGCCACCATTATTTCCTGTTATACAAAAAAAAACTAGTATGAGAATAATTTTTTTATAATTTTGAATTTCTACCTGGGCCACAACAAACTAACACCGTCTTGCCTGTTAATTGTGAATGCGGATAACATTTAGCTATTGAAACAGCACAACTAAGACCAGCTAATTCCATTAGTTGATCAACAGAATATTTATATTCGTTGAATAATTCTACATCGATATTAATCGCCTCGTCCTGATTTAAATATTTAACCATTGTATTTTGTGATAAGTGATTTATGGAATAAGAAACGAATTCAATTGGAATCTAAAGAATGAAAAATTTGAGTTATGCCACCTGTTGAAGAGTATTTGAGGTAGTTTTTTACCTACATGGAATTTGGCAGGCAATTTAATGAGATTTTTTAATAAATTCATAACATCAAAAAGAAAATATGTTTCCTGATTTTGAGATATTTTTGTAAGGTTAGTTAATAGTTTAATAGAAATTATCAGTGCCATCTGTGTCATTGCGATAGCAATTTAAATTTTACCGCTCTTTACCGTCTGCAACCATTTATACAACAGGCGAATCTTTATCCAAAGTTTAGTGGGACTTTACGCGCGTTCGTAATTGTAATTTCTAAATTTCAGAATGAGTTCAACATCAGCCATTTATTTCTGCCTAAAAGGAAGGTAATAATTCTTCCATAAATCATAAAGCTCATTAAAAAATATATACATATAAGAGAGGTATGTCTTTATTAGTTTTCTTGAGTAATGATCGAATGTTTTCAGTTAGTAGAAAGGCTAGGAAAACTTATGTAGGCATATTAATATTACCTACATAAAATATGAGGGCAGTAGGGAAAGTAATTAATGTCTTATAGCATATGTGACAGTAGAATTGTAATGAATAATTAAAATACATTTATATATTTCAAAAGGAACCAATGAAATGGGGAAAAAAGAATTGCTATTTTATTGTTGGAATAATGATAAATTATCAAGAATAGTATGAAATGGTGCTAGACAAGCAGTGAGTTAAAATTAAGAAATATTCCGAGTAAGAATTATACTCATCGATGGTTTTCTTATTATTTTTAAACTTGTCATAAAATATATAAGTATAATTTTTTGCAATAAAAAACTTTGTTTGCCGGCTTCTGTTCTACTTAAATTCAACGTAGTCGTAACAAAATTATTCAAAATAAAATACATAAAATTTATGTGGAAAAACATCCATTTCGTTCTCTGCCTGTGAAAAGCATTTTTTTATTTTTATCCACTTTTTTTTTCGTTATTATTTTGAATCGTTTTTATTTATATTTTTGAATACCTCAACAACAGTTATAGCAATATAATCCGAATACCTGCCTCCAGTATGGTATAAAACCATTAAATTTCACTTTGTGCTAAATGCTTTTCTATTATACTGTACTATACACTACATATATATTAATTTATTATGGACTTTGAAATTGAGCCATTGAGACTAGCTCTATGTATGTAGATAGCGGTAGATTGAAGGATTTTGCCTCTTCAGAGAGAGAGAGAGGGAGAGAGGGCTATTTTACGTTTACTTACGAATATAGTGAAATCTGTGTTAGCAGATATTTTTACCTGTAAATGTAGTTATCCTCCGGTAAAAAGGGATTTTACTGTATGTATTTGTTGTTGTACATTATTTATGGGTAGATGCGATTGACGGTCTTTTACGATTATATTTTGTTAAGTAATAATATTATGATAATCTAAGAAAAAAGAGACAAAGACCTTTGTCAATTGATTAGTGCACATGATAAATTTACAGTTCAATGTTTTATTATATTTATACAGACAGCTCAATCAAATCATATACCTAGTTGCCTATAGTAAATCTAATAAACTATATTTTTAGAGCAAATTCTTGACAACAAAATTGAATTTCTCTAATTTTAAAATAAGAAAATTGAATAAATAGTACTTACTATTTGTTTTGGTGCAACTGCAATGAAATTTTTCGTCAGAAAACAACATTTTAACTTAACCGAATACGAACGAACAGCAGAAAAATTAGATTTGCGTTAAATTAAATGTCATTTAAAACTCAATTCATTTTCCCGCTGATCTTTCTCTATTCGATAAATTCGAAATTATTGTGGTATATGGAGCAGCCTCCTGTATATGTGTGTGTGTGTGGAGCTAGTGCTGTTGCTGTTGAGTGAATGTTGCTGCTGTTGAACTTTTCAGTTCAGTTGAAAATCACTTTTTCATTTTATTATGTATTAAAGTGTTAATTTAAAGTTTATTCCTTTTTTTTTTTGGTCTAATTTTTGTGGTTTTCTTATGATGGTTTTTTAATAGTTTTACGCTAATGTTTTAGCAGTAAGTCCGCAGCAGCTAGCAGTTTTTAAATTTGCAGGAAGGGAAATTAAGAAAAATGGGTTTAGTATACATATGTACATGAGGAAAAATCGACAATCGCAGTTTTATTTCCTCTCCCTTCGTTGTGCAGCATAAATCACCTAAATAAATCTGTCATTTGTGTTATATGCAATTTATTATGAACGTGCATAAAACTTTATTAACGTACGAACACACACTCATATACATGGACATATGTGGAATTTATACAGTCTCCCATAATTCATCTTATAAACATTTTAATGTATGCCAACCAAATCCCATTGCAAATATGTCAATTTTATAATTTTTTAGCCCGACGAATAATAACAAGGATCAATTTAGTTTTAATGGTTTTATAGTTGAAATTGTTGTTGTTGTTGTCATTTGGTCGTTATGTCATCTAAATTGGACGATATTCCGCATTAATACTGAATTTTCATTGTTTATACATAATACACATATACACAGACAGATTTCGAATTGTTTTTACTATATATGTATAGGACTATTTATTTGCACTTGTTTATCCGAATTGTTTCACAGAATTAATGTTTATAATTGAGCGGATTAAATGATAAATAAATCTTTGGTGAAAACAAAAAAAAAATCAGATGAATGAAAAGTGGAATTCCAATAAAACTAAACGATTATCAATTAATCATTTAATTAGTATATTATAGATAAGAGATATTTCGTTATCTTTGTGTTCTTTAATCTAGTAAAAACTATTTTCTAACCAGCAAACTAAACTGAATCAAGCAAAAAGCTGCCAATTATTTGATTTTGTTCGTACGTAGAACAATCAACTTCTAGTTATATAAAAGACTTATGAATGGATTTATTCATAGGTATATTTCAATAAATCACTATATTTTACATTGTCCAACACGTTCAACAGACAGGCAGATACACGAAATCGAATGAAATGAACTATTGAAATTGGCCACATTTATAGGTATATTACTAGAATACTAGAATGGCTGAAATGTAGACGCCTAGATTCTATAGGTACTCTCTTCGTTTCACTATACCCTACTCCCTACCTCTACTTTGTTTGTAGTAACCACAAAAAGATCATCGTTGATGCAAATTAGGCTCTATGTCATGGAAACATGTTCCAACAATATACGAATATATCTAGCCTGGAATGGATAAGAGAACGTATATAGAATGAGAGGCAAAGAGGAAATGGTTTTTGGTTTGGAAAATCGTCGAGACTTCCAGCTAGATTATAGATGTATAGTAGCGTTGTGAGGCGTATGCCACGCTGGAACGATATTTTATACTAAATTTCCTTTTGTATTATTCCACTGACGTTAGTTTGTTCTGCAAAAAAATTTGAGTCTTGAACTTTTGGAAACGAATGTAATTTGATCTATCAATTAGTATTATGTTTAATAATTAATGATGATGATGATGATCACCAAACTAAACCGTAAAATACTTAATTGAAAGGAAATGTAAAAATGACTACAACAATGCGCTGTCAATTAACAATACAAATAAATGCACAACTAGCTGCAGTGCTCTACCTGTCACGATCTTAATCTAGGGTGGTTGTGAACTGCACGCGCGCTCGCTAATGGCTGTGCATTTGTTTTAAATCACCAAGTAAATATATACAAAATACATATATGTATTCTATGAACTATAACTTAGGTTATAAAATACATAAAGATTAAGATCCATTCATTCTGTGGATAATATTAATTATAGCTTCTCTTTTTTTTCTTTTTAAATAAATCTATTATTGTGATTTTATTTTGCCCTTTTTTTTTCTGAATACCTAATATCATTTTTCCCTATAATTGTTTCCACAAATTTAAATTATACCCAAGACAATAAATATGAACAATCGCGTTTCCTCAAAATCCTTTTAAAACAATAGGAACGAGTAATTAAAATTGATTAGTCAATTAATACCAAGAAAGCCCTTCTTCAATAATAATAAATTAACGTAACAAAAAGGGAGGCAGGCAAACAGAACGCAACTTTCTATACTTGTTTACTTAAAAGTAGGTATAGGTATGGATGGATTTAAATTTTCAAACAATAAAACTAAGTAGGAATTATATTGCCTTTTGTAACTTTTCTTCATGCTCCTACCTTTTATAATATAATAAATAGAGAATTGGGTGGGTGGGTACTTAATAAGTTTCTGTTCGATTTTATATTGTAGAAATCGTTGGTACTTTATACAATTTCCAATTTAATTACATTAGAGAAAGTTTAAAAGGAGTTCTTATCAATTTTGCTACTTAAAACTAAATAAAAGAAGTTCTTTGTTATTTTTTTTTTTTTTTTGTGAAGCAATAACTCTGCAATGGGTTCGGGCGAATAAAAAACGACGACTACTTTGATTTAATTTTAATCAAATAAGGAGTGGAAAAGAAGTTTGTCATTGTGACAATCTTGTTTGTTTGTTTTTTTTTTTTTTTTAATCTATCAATCGAAGGGCCGGAGAAAATGTCACCCCGCAAGCAATAAAACAACAAGAACTATTTGAACTTTATCAAGTTTATTTCATTTCGACAACAATACAGTTTCTCTATCTATAGTAATGTAACAATAATGACAATACGTATACATAACACACATACATAGAAGATGAGGGAAAGCGCGTATTAGACAAGACAACAAAACATACACGAGTTTCCAGATTTTACTTGAGCTTTGTTTTGAGTGTGTGTGTATGTGTGTAGATCTAGACATAATCAGTGTTTGAGTTTACAATTTCCATTTTGTTATCTATATGTATAGGTTGTACATATATCTGTGGATTCTTCATTTTCCAATCTCAACCCTTAGATACCTTATATATATATATATATATATATAGTTGCTTGTTTCACGTTAATAATTGAGTTGTCTCTAATATAAATGTGTGTGTGTGTGTAGGTGTTGGTTTATTGTTTATGTATGCCATGTGTATAGAGCGAGTCAGTTCCCGTTACTCTCTCTATTTGAAGAAATTAATAATGATTCAATATCTAGGTACCTGCCTGATGTTAATTGGGCGAGAAAGTAGATGGAGGTATGTTTTACGTGTTGATTTTAATTACATTTATTAATTAGATAGTACGTAGTAGGTGGGAATATTTCAATTAAATTATTAATATTTAATTAAATTTGCCATTGAAGGATTCCAGCTTATACTTATGTATACATAAATACATAGTAGGCATTGAAACATATAGTACATCTTCTTTACTTAGTTGCTGAGCTCAGCGTAATAATTAAGTATTGAAAGATAAGTGCGAAACAAGAGCTAGCACCCTTTTATGTAAGTGTGACGGTGTGTGTATATTTCACGAATATGGGGTTGTAAGTAGTATATAGACAGATATAGGTGTGAACACTAAACCACTAACACTATAAATTCTATGAGTCTCCCACTTTGCGGTGTGTATTTTCAAGTACTTTATTCACATCAGCAATTGAGACAAAACGGGTCTAGGTTCGATGAACGCTTGAATTATTTATTAATTTTCAATCATTTTATAGATCAATTGAAAAAATTGCTTTCAAATATTGTTTTACTGTGAAACTTTTGGATTTATTTAATTCTCATAGATGGAGCTATTGTAGGCAGACATCTGGATACAGCTCCATTCAGCATTTTTTCTCTTTTATTGTAAAGAAAGAAAATAATGCAAAAAAGAGGAAAGAGGAACATGTGAAAAATGTGAGTATCCTCAAGATTACGCTGACGGCATAGGTCAATTTTCATGCAAATCCTTTCTGTCACGACCTCCATTTGTCCATGCGGATGCTTTTGCGGTGGCTGCTCTCTCTCTCTCGTTCTCTGCATCATTCTCTATCATTCCCTTTTGCTCCTTATTTCACGCCACGTCGATTTCAGAATTTCACACACACATACACTCAAGAATAATCTAACGGGTGGAGGCGGAGGATAATCGATTAGGATCATCAGAATAACTAAATAGGTAGTGCTCATTTCTTAACTTTTTCAAACCAAACCAAACAAAAAAAAAAGAAAAGTTTTTCATTTTCACTTAATTGGTGAATTGCATCTTTTTTGTTCGTCGCCCCTTCTTTATACTCTACTAAACTGTCAAATGCTGTCACCGTCAAGTTAGTTTTCGCACTAATTAATGGATGGCATGTTTCTATCGTTCTGCCATCGTTGCATGGCAGCTTTTCTACCATCTCCTTTTACTTAGACAGTATATACATATTATACATAGGTTTCTGAGCTGTATAGAGAGTAAAGGGAAGTAAAACTATTTGAAAGGTGAAACTAAACTTTACTAATTTCTTATGAAGCTGCTGATCACTTTAAAAGTACTTGTTAAACTCACTCTGCATTCCCGTCTCTCTCTCTGTCTCACTCGACGATTTTAGCTTAACGTTAAATCCATCTAAAGAAACTCCTCATTTTCCTCTTCGTCTTTTAAAGTGGCGTTAATGTTTTATATAATAAAAGTTTTAAACAAATGCTTGTTTAATCTGTCTGAAAATGGGTAGTTGCAAGTTGACGATTTAAAATCGCTACATACGTTGCAATGATGTGGTGATGGCATGCCATTTTCTCTATCTGAATGCATAGGTACGTTTATATATAGGAATTGTTTAAATGTACTCGAACAAACTTGTGTACCTATACTGATATTCCACATGATAATCATGTGCTCCACAACTATTATTTCGAGTTGTTTTTAAGTCATATAAGTATTTTGTTTTAAACTAAAGGAATTAAGCTAAATTGCTTCATGTGCAATCTTATTTTAATTGCATTTTTTTTTTATAATTTATTATAATAATACCCACGCAAAGGTTTTACGATTTAATTGTTTCAGTGATGGAATTTTTAATTTATGAAATCATTATCTCTGATCCTACTGAATATGCATAATAAATATTTGTCAAATTTAAAGAGATCTCTATCTATAGAAATATTTAAGAACCATTTTAGACGTGCCCTTGATAATATTTTTAGAAATAATGGAATTTTCAGACAAAAATCACGGTGAAGGAGAAATTAATCTTATTAATCTTATAAATAAAATTCATTTTCTTATGTCTGTAGGTCTATAACTATCGATGAGATTATTGCGCTATTATATGACAAAACCCCAAACTAAGTTCGATATTTCTTATTGTCGTTTTATTTTCTTCACTAGATAACAACACCATGATAAATCCCTAATGTCTTGTGGACGAGCTGACGAACGAATTACGTGCATATATCTAATGACTTAATTAGCTTTTCATTTGTTTTAACACAGCGTCCTAAACTACTAATCTTAATTTTACATGTAAAACATATAGATGCGTAAAAAAATCATTCTGGAAAGTGTGTGTAAAACAGTTCTAAGAATAATTATAAGAATGATGCAATAATGAACGACTAATTATCAAATAAAACAAAAATTCAAATATAAAAATACACCACAATCACAATAGTCAAACATGACTTATAATTTATGAAATATATATATGATATTATATCAAACAAATGTTTATCCAAATCAATAATGAGAACAAAGTTATCATGGATTATAAACTAATCCTACCCAATTTTCTAAACCTTGACGTGATATCCCCTTTTATTATTTTATCTTATAAATCTACAATTTTTTTTCCATTCTTTATTCCTCTCTTGACAATTTCTGTCGTTTATATTAAAAAGCGTATGTAATTTCGTATTCGTATTGATTCAATCATTAATTATTGTTCGGTTGACATCATGATGAAAAATTTTGCAATTATATTTGTTTGTTTGTTTTTGATTAGTCGATATTCTGTTGCTGGCCGAATATTGGATATTCAATCAGGGGTACGTAAATTATTTGTTAGTTTTTCCGATTCTAAATTCATTGCCTGATAATAAATTCTAGGATAATAACGTGGAATGTTGTAGTACTTGTATTTATGTACCGGGAATTGGTTGTGTAGATCCATCTGATCCTAGTGTTCGTCCGACACTGATCAAACAGGTTTGTTTATTGCTATGCGACTTAATTCCATATGAATTTAAATGTTAAAATTGCAGATTTTAAAAGACATTAGGTCCAATAAGACTGAGTGTTGCAGTACTTGTATTTATGTCCCAGGAATTGGTTGTGTAGATCCATCTGATCCTAGTGTCCGTCCAACACTAATCAAAACGGTGCGTTTTTTATTGTTTAACATAAATTTGACATAAATTTGTTTGTTTGAACTGCAGCTTTTATCAATCAAGGAAAATAAAAATGCGAAATGTTGTAGTACTTGTTTCTACGTACCGGGAATTGGTTGTGTAGATCCATCTGATCCAAGTGTTCGTCCAACCGATGAATCATGATTGAAATTAATTTTGTTTAGTAGAAAACGTATATTTAGTTCAGTAAATATGTAATTAAACCAGAAATGGAACAATTTGTTATCTATCTCTCATCCCCTCCTCCTATTATTCCATGCTGGATATTCCATAAATGAGTCGAAAGTCACCGAATAAAATAGAATTTATGTTGCTAATTTGGACGGAGCGCGCGCCCATTCCGAAAAAAAAAAAAGTTCACACTTTACTTTTAGCTGACAAGCGTGTGTACATAGTAAACATGTACAAATGAAATTTCATTGTCACTTTGTGACCGCTACACAAATTCTCTTTCCACTTATGCAAAAAAAGACGGCAATAAATTTTTAGAATAAAAGAAATAGTTAAAATCAGTATGAGAAATAATAAAGTTTTGATTCCGGAAAATGCAGTACATTGTAGTAGAGTCACTGCTCCTTCACTTTACTACCTGCTCTATACTAAAACTATATAAAGAGACGAAACACACTGAAAATAGTCTTTTTCCTTCTTTACTTTCCCTATTATGATATGAAAGCCGTTCGTTTTTAAAAGAACGCAAAGCTTTTCTTCTTATACAACATCGTTCGTTCATTCATTGCTTTCGCTCATTTTCTCTTCTTCCTCCATCAGCAATCTTTTCATAAGACTTCCCATTTTATCTGCCTCAACTTTAAAGAAAAGGGATTTTGCATAATATAATTAGTTTTTAATTAATCTTCAATAGGAAGTTTTGATTAATTTTTAATAAACTTTTAAGTAGATAGTGGAAAATCACTTGCATTATTTAATTCCTACTCATTATGGATCGATAGTAATGGAAAAGAATTCTGTACGCATGCGAACAAATATTAAATTCATTATAATAATATAGCAAAACCTCGGTCTGGTAGTTAAAACTATTTGTATAGCAAACATTGGCAGAGCTTTGCCTCAAATGAAAATTAACTTAGTTAAGAAATCGATGCTGCAGGCCGTTCTTCCGACCACCACACACACACACACACACATATATTAGTTTCCAAACAAATAATTATTCCAACTACTACATTAATTACGAATATGCAATCCATTTTTAGTTAGGTCACAAAATAGAAAACTAGTTATCTAAATAGAGAGACTCTACTCTAATTAATTATTAGATATTAATTCTGGCGTCGTAGAATTTTAATAAACTTTTAATTAAATTTACCACTTGTTAATAGACAGATAAAGACCATAGATATAGATAAAGAATAGGATAGAGCGGGAAAGAGACAAAGATAGAGCCAAAGTATTGTTGTTTTCCTTTTCTATTATTTGTCTGTCTAAACCACCATTCCACAAAACATATTATCATCCATCTATTCATCCTAACGAATTAATTTTCAAATTTCACATGCAAACTTCGAAATCGACTCGAACTCGAATTTGCCCCGTGTTGTTAAAAGCGTTGTTAGTACTTGTATTTAGAGCAAATAATATTATTATTTGTGTGTTTGATCATATTATTAAAATATAATGTATGGATTGCATTTTGAATGTCTGTCTACATATGTGTGCATATATATGCAGACTAGTTTAGAGATTGTTAAGAGAGAAATTGGAATTATTATTAGTTGGAAGTTGGAGCAATATATAGGAGATTGTTGCATGGAATTCAACTATTATATTATGTAATGGGAATACCGATTTCCTTATATATGGATAACTAGTAGGTGGATGTGACATATTTGTTTGTCGTAATATAATAAGTAACAAGAACTTTATGGGAATTATTTTAATCCTTTTCGAAAATAATCATGTTAATTTAAAATTATACAGGGTGTTTGTTAACAGTTGGAAGAAATTTTTTAGCATCTGCTCTGTATCTTCATACCTGTAAATAGACGTTTCTCATTTTCCATTTGCTATACAAAAAAAAAAAAATGCGATTCTCCCGCTTTGTAATGTAATATGTAAAACTGTAACTGAAAGTTCTGTAAAAGAAAAATGACTACATTACAAACGACTCGTGTTTCTAATCTGTTATAAGATAGTTAAAAAGTTTATAAATTCTCGAGGGAGAGAGAGAAAAGTGAAAATTCAATTGCCAAAATGAAATAAATATTAAAAAATTTATGTAAAATAATTTTCTGTGTCTGTTGGCGTGTCGTATGTATGTTGATGTCGTCTCTGACGTATCACTTGTCAAATGTCACTTATTATCTATCAAATACACATATGTCATTTGTCGAAAGTAATTTTTCAGTTGTCAAACTGTTATCTACAATTATAAAAAAAATTGAAGGTTTGCATACGCATGCGCAATATTTACTCGTTTACCACGTGGATTTTTCATAAAGCGCTTTCGAATAATTTTCTCCGCGCTCTGAATTCCTAGCACTCAGCATTTCCATTCGACTCTACGACTCTCAACTCAAGCCATTTCAGGGAGCCGCTTCTCGTTCGCAGTTTAGAGAAAATCCTCATTTCGCGTTTATATCCAACTTTATCCAACATTTTAACGTGGAAAAATTGTCCGCGTCGCGTGTGACAAATTCATTCATTTTAAACGAATTGAATAAAAAACGTTCCCGTTTTTTTTTTTGGTTCTTTTTTTTTTCATTTCTGGATATTGAAATTTTCCTCCCAATGACAATTAAATACCTCAAAAAATAGATGGAAATTGTGTGGAATTTTCCGGCTTCGAGGGAAATAAATAGTAATTGAAGTGTGAAATAATTCTGTTTGTGTTTGTTTAATTTAAACTGCTTTCCCTTTTTTTTTTTTGTTTTTTTGTTTTTTAGTACATTGGTAAAAAGTAATTGAATTATTTCTACATGGAAATTTATCGACAACAGCTGTAAAGGGAAAGAGGTAGGTGGAAAACTCTAAGTTTTATTTTATTATATAAAAAGAAAATAATCAACAGTTGTCTACTGTCCATGGCAAATTAATATCTAGAGAAATATTCATCATTATAAATGCGATTTAAGTCAAAGAAAATATTAAAATTTCGGTTTTATTCGACCCTTATTTATAAAAGGTTCTTTATAAAATTGTTATTATACGAAATAGACTACGAATTGTATAGAATTATCATTTCTCTTTCTCTCTCACTATCTTTTATTCTACTGTATAGAACATCAAAGAAGAAAATGCTTTTAAATAAGCCGAGAAAGTATCTGATGTAGATATATGCATATTATATATCTATATAGTTTTTGCATCAATGATCAATTTGACGATACGTCACGTCACGACAAGAAAATTATACAAGTTCTTGAAGTGTCAAAATAGTTTTTTTTTTGCTGATGAAGCAGAGAGTTTTTTTCTTGAGATTCCCGTATCAGATTTTTCAATTTTCCAAAAAGGGAAATCAATAAAATCGTCTTTTATATCTTTCCATAATATGTTCCATTGTTCTCTATACTTAAATTGTCATTATGTATACCCCCCACAGCGTGTGGCCACGAATGAGGCCATATTGGAGCGGCTGCGTTTAATATTATGAATGCATGCATGTATGTATGTAACCGTAATATCGCAGAAGGACATTTTATATTGATTTCGAATCATTGTATTCCGATTTGGAGATTTTTTTCGTATTGGAGGTCACATCTGCAGGTTTATGAATTTTTACTCCACAAAAAAATTATTTCGATTTTATTCACATTTTATTATTATAATGCATTTTAGTTTGCGTTATCTATTTTCGCGTTATTGATCATGTAAACAAATAACTAATGAATTAGTTTTTTCATAGTATAGCGCAAGGTCTTCGAATTTATTATGTAAATAAATTCATTTCGAAAAGCCACCCCATATGCTATATAAGTAAAATTATTCGATACTATCAAAAAAGGGGAACGGGCGCAGCTCAAAGCTTTATATTCAACATATTCAAATATGTGAATATACGACCACCAGCGATAAACACAAATACGAGTACGTTCGCACTCAATCGTAAAATTATAAAATATCGTGGAAAATCAACAAACAAAATCCTCAAAAATTCATCATTAGCAGCAAAATCCGAGCGGGAAAACAAACAAATCAGCCAACATTAATTTTCCACGTTCCAAACGAACGAACGAACTAAACATCAAGATAAATGCAAAATACGATTAAAAAAATAATCGTATTTTATTTCATTGAGCGCACGAATTAATAGAAAAAAAAACAAAAAAAAAATAATGCTCTATTTTCATAGTGTAGTCGTTTGTTCCTGCTGTTGCAGCAGAAGAAGTTGCGAATTTAAAATTAGAATTAAATTCCTATCATTATTTGCTTTTCTAAATAATATTAATGGTGTTTGAGTATTGACGGTGAAATGCAATGGTGCAGGCAAAACTTATCTTTCGAGGAAACAATAAAGAGGGAAAATAGAAAGAGAGAGAAGAAGAGAATGCGAGTAGTTGTCATTTAATCATCAGTTATTTGAAGAGAATAAGGAAATGGTATTCTTAGTCAAAATTAGAGCAACAACTGTTTGTTATTAAAGCAACGCGCACATCTGAGTGGCGTGGCATGGCAACGGAAAGCTGCTCCTCATCGTTATAAACAGCATTTTAGGTTATGTCCTAACTATGTGGACTATAAATATGTATAACTATTAATTACTATTTTAGTGTTATACACTTAAGTAGCAATTTTTCTATACCTATTGATCTTCTTGTTAACTACCTAGCGGCTGTAATAGAAACTAATAAAATAAACCAACTGTTCACTAATCACTACTAACACTTAGTTAACCAGAAGCAATTCCCTTTTTTTTTTAAATTCATAGCCTTTATGTATATTGGGAGCGTTGTTAACACGTGAGTTTCGTTCCTCGAGTGGTAGTTTTATTTATGTTATTTACGAGGTAATTTGTTATTTTGTACTTTGTAAAGTAAAGTAATAGTTAAGTTCAGATTAGATTTTGTTTCCTTGTTTGTGAGGTGAGTATTTTTGCTCAGGGATAATAAGCAAAGTATATATTTTTTCTTCAATGAATAAATTAATGTTTAGTGCCATAAATAAAACTTTACAACAGAAAAATTAATAAAGCCCCATGCCTCTGTCCCCAATGCTTGTTTCAGCTGTTATTGCAGTTCATAAAACTAAAAAAAAAAGAAATAAATATTCTTTTTAACCACTTTACAATATTAAAACGTATAAAAAGAAAATGAAATTAAACACTCGTATACTTTTTTTTTAAAAACAGCCGCCATTTTATTTTTTTGAGAATTTTTACGTTTCATTTGAGTTTATAAAAGTTTTTTAATTTGTTCGGTGAATAGTTTTATTTGTTTACTATTATTATTATTATTAAAAGAAGTACTGGGTGGGTGGTTATTGCCAATAGAGCGAAATTTTACGTTCTTATAAACTTCACTTGCTGAGTGAACGCGATAGAAGATAGACAGGTGGGGGGGGGGCAGTGTCCTATTAAATAAATTTGGATTTGATTCGTCTTCTCTAATTGGCTCTTCTCCCTTTATTTTTATTGTTGCTGATCCTAATAAGGTTCCTAAATAAGGGATCTATTCCAAACACTAAATTAAATAACTGTAAATTTTTTACGTATCAGCAAATTTTCTAAGTGTTCGCCAAATTGTATATTATCATATTCATGTATAGCTAGCTGTAGCTAGACTGTCACAGGGTTCAATGTGATGACACCCTTGAGGACAAGAAATTATTTCCGGACGCGCACAACTTCATTTTTACGTATTCACTCTCTTCATTTTATATTCAACTACCTACTACTACAACGGTTTTTTTTTTTTTTTTGAACTTATTCAAATAAATTGCTTCATTTTTCTCTCTCTCTCTTTCTCAGTCTCTAGAGGTCGAAAATAAAACATGACGAAACAATGAGATCTAAAAAAAAAAAAAACAAGAAAAATATTCCATCACCACAGAACAAAAAGAGAAAGAAGAACAAGGCAGTGTCAACGTGAAAAAGAGCGATTATATAATCCATCAAGTGAGAGAATATTATTATGAATATATGATTATCGTTATTCATTTGGCTTTTTTGCTTCAAGTAGATGGTAGTTTAGTTAAACAACCATATGATATTTTCGATAATGGATCTTCATATTTTGTTGACTTGCAATTTTTCATGCCCAAATCCAATTCATACAATATTTATTTCTATTCCTTTCTGCCAATATCTGGAAGCTTTCCGAGTAAAAACTTTAGCAATTTTATAATATTATTCCTCTTTCGTAACCTTCTCTTTAAATCTCTCTCAAGCATAGAGGAGCAAGCTGTCATACGCTTATATATATATATATATATAATGTATAGATATATAGATAAAGAGGGATTCGCACGCAAACAAAAACAACTGGCTTACTTACAAGTTTGATAAAGTACGATACAACGTAAAGATAAAAATAGAAGGTGACAAGATAAATGATGGGTGGTGGAAATGTGACGAACAACAATACATTGTCTTCAAGAAGACTTTGAGAGAAAACTTGGTGAAGAACCAAGGCAAAAGCGGCGGATAGGAGGGCAAGACGAGGAGGATTAAAGTATTAGAGGGAGGGCGAAAAAGTTGATGCATATTTAAATTTTTAAATTCACCTACTTTTTGTTTTTTGTTTTCTCGGAAAATCAATTTTATTATTGCCATATGTCTATAGATGGTTTTTTCTCAGAGGAAATTTCCCACCTACAAAAAGGGCAAAATGCCACACCACTACTACTGTAATTCATTCCCTAATGGTACTATACGTATAGTATATCCTTTTCGATGTTATTTGAAAGCTAATAATAATCTAATCTAAGTAAACTCCCATAAGATATCGACACTGCCAAATAAAGTAACTGGACTGGAGGCGAGCATTCGTTTCGAAATCAGTGAAAAGAATCAATATGGGTGCAGCACACAACAATACAGTGAAATCCTATTTGATTCCAACCTTTTCCCTTTAAGGAATCCAACGAATTTTTCTTTTTATCCAAGCTTGGAGCCAATTGACTTCATCGTCATCAGCAAATATCATTCGATGAAATGATTATAATGAACAAATAAATGGCTCGATAGAGATAAATCAACCCTACCTATTTCTACAAATAAATTTATTTCAGTTGAAACTATCCATAACTGTGAGAGAAAGCGAGGAAAATCTGAAAGATAGTTAAACTAAGTGTACGAAGACATGCTAATTTCAGACACTTAAGTTAATTTGAAAAAGGGGAAATGAAAGCTGGTGCTGCTATTGAGTGGTGCGGATTTTGTTGAGCAAAATGCGGTTTCTTCTTCTTCTACTACTACTACTACCTTTTGCGTATTTCGAAAAGAAAATGCGATGAAATGTGAAAGGCAAAGAGAAAATAGATGCTAATGCGAGTATACTATGTGGTGGTGGCGGTTTTATATAATTACTAAATAGAAGCAATAACAAACATTCGTGTATTTTGACAAAAACCATGGCACAAAAGAATTGATTCGACTTTTTTTCTGGTTGTTTTTCGCTGGTAGTTTTTTTGTTTTTTATGTTGTATACAACGGAGACTATATAGAACACTAATGATTTTCTCTCTTTTTGTTTACGTATTGTACCTTGTTTTATCAACCAGAAAGACGAGATGCAAATTTCATTGTTCACATCTTTTTTCTGCTAACTGTGGAAAAAACACAGAATTGGCCTTTGTTATGACAGAACGTTCATTTTTTTTTTTGGTTCAGTTACTTGTTACAATGAACCAACCAACCAGCTACACAACTTTACAATATACAAATAACTAACTAACTGTAACTGAAAGTTGTGTTCCATTATTTTGTTACTCACCCAGTTTTTTGTTTTATTCATTTTTTGTTTTTATTTTCGCAACAGTTTTTCACAACCATTTATTCTTCGGCTTTCATCTTGTGATCGTTTACCATCATTCTTTCGTTCAAGAAGTCATTGACAGATCTGAAACCGGCACCGTGGCGCGCAATGGCGAAAAGCCTTTACTACTTTACTACTGATCATCTTCTTTTTCCATATCTTTCCTTTTCTCACTCACTATCATTTATCTTTCATTTTGATTGAATGAAAATTGTGCATCCTGCGTAAAATGATATCATCCCTTCCTCATCATCGTTGTCGTTCTCCAGATACCCCTGTAGATATATATATATATGTATAGTACACTAGAAGAATAGGAAAAGTTTTGCCTTTTTTCCTCTTTTTTTTTCTTTTTCTGCCTCTTTTGTATTATCTTCTAACGCAATATTGAAAGACGTGACATTTTTTATTTTAGCAATTTGTCCGAGGCGTGTCCATTCCTTTTTTTTCCTTTCCTTCAGTGTTTATGTGTATGCGGTTCCCGGGTGTTTGTTGGGCTGAATACGAAAGAAACAATACGACTTTTTTTGCCTAATAATAGAAGAAATATTTCAATTGAATTTTATTAAAATATTCACAAATTTATTTGGAAAAAATTTTATTCTGTATTCGAGTATATAAATTTAATTAACTAATTTAATATAATTAAATTAATTATTCATTTTCAAAATAACATTCTCCCCTTCGGCATTCAAAAATATTTCATTAAATTTAGCAGCCCTCTCTATGTACTACATGTGGAAATAATTACTGTTCCGCAAATACAAACAAATTATAGTTTAATTCATTTAAATTTTAAATACAAAAAAAAATTCATTATCTAATTATACATTTTTAATTAACAAAAAAACAACGCCATCATGTTGTGCTCTAAATAATTCCACCTTGTTTTGTGGTTAATTTCCCTAATTCTATCTCTCTAGGTTTCTTTGCTATGATGGGCTTGTTTTCTGTCTCCTTCTCTCTCTCTCTGTGTGTCGGTCTCTCTGGATGTTTTTAAATATATATCAACATTTTGAAAAGTCGCCAGCAGGCAGCAGCTCTCGTCGAAAATAGGAAAAGTCAAAAAGTTTAAAAGCTGTTTTAAAAACAAAATTAATCAAAGTCAAACTCGATTTTGGCTTGTTTTTATTTTTTGTACGAATAATAATAAAGTCAAAATGTTAAACTGTTTATTTTTGGAATTGTTATTTATTTTTCCTCTAAGGAAAAAAGGGTCGGGAAGGGGGGGGGGGTTAACACTTTAGAAAAATACATCACTTTTTATGAGAAGTTATTTTGTTGTCTTAAATGTCAAATTCATATATAAATCTATGGAGTTTACAGTAGTTCCTATCAAAAATCATTAATTTGTCGGTTTATGCCGAAAATCAGACATCGATACAACGTTCCATTGACGTCCCAATCAACTTTTTATGTTTTTTCATATTAAAACGTGGTAAAATGAAGATAAAGCTTTTAAATATCAACATTTCATTGCTTGTTTTAAACAAATATAAATTCCGACTGTCATCAGCCGTTTTTAGTATCAAAAAAAAAGAGGGAAGGCACATAAAATATACTTGCGTAATTTGGTATAAGAATTTTTTTATGTTATCATCTTATTTTTCGTTTTTTCTTTCTCGTACATAGTACATATAACGAGAGGGCTATCTTTTTTTCCTTTTCCACAGATAATAAAAATTTTTTTCGCTGTCGACACACATACACGCCTTGACGCGATATAGTTGAAAAGAAAATTTCTTTTCTCGGACTTTTTCCTCCTGCTGCTGCTGCTGCTGCTATAAATTCCCTATGGTATCGTAATTTAACAGGGGGAGAGGAAATGAAAACGAACGAAATGAATGGGATGCCTGTTTGCAGATTACCTGCGGAACCCATCCATACATCCTGCTTTACGATCTGGAAACGATCAGTAACATATTAGTTAGCATGGAGGGAGAGGCTACACTATATATGTAATGAAACCATTTAGCTTTCGTAGTGGTGGTGGTGGTGATCATGATATATTTTTCTATATATAAATGAAATATGATTTTTCGTCGATCTAAATGAAAGGCTGCGATTTTTCATTTATCGATTTCCCAATTTTTACAAATTGACAAATTGATGGCGCTGATATACTATAAATCGAACGATCCTCATCCGCTTCTACTATGATTAGGTTATTATACGTGGATAAGGGCGGGCGAATCGATACGATTTAATAAATTAATTACATTAACAACTATAATAGGAATTATAATCCTTTCCGGACTACGTTGCAATCATGCCAAGCTTATCCTAAAACTTTTTCTATTCAATTTATACAATGACATATAAATTAATTCTTTTCTCTTTTCTATAAAAGGAGAGGAGTTTCCTTTTCGATTCTCTTTCTTTTTTTTTGTAGAAAGAAACTACCTCTGCAATTTACATAACAATTGAAATAATAAAGGAAAATAGAAATAATAAAAAAAGAAAAACTGAAACATTGTCAAGAGTTCACAATTTTTGCTCCCTCTCTCTCGCTTTCCACTAGCAAAAAAGTAGAGAGCGACTTTCAGCTTCTATGTTATGTTTAATTTCCATCCCTATTCATGACTTTTTTCATCTATGCAATATATAAGATCCACTCGTCTATAGGTACATATAATAATGATAATAATAATAATAAGTGTCACTATTTAAGCCAGTAAAGAATTCATATATTCGCAGAAAAACTCAACAAATGCTATAATTACGTACTTCCTATACATAGCAAAAAAGTGTCGCTATTTTATATTCTATTTAGTTGCGTGTATATGGGGGAGAAGTGGGTGAAGAATAGAGGAGCGAACGAGAAAAAGAAAAATTACGAGAAGGTAAAGCAACGAGTTGAAAATTTAGGCGGAATTTAATTTGATGTGGCTGCGAATAAAAAACTTTTTCTCTAAAGAGAGGTTATGTGTATGTTCGAAGCAATTATTATTAATATCAGAGGTGTTAACGTGTATGTGTTGGCGTGTGTACCCTTTTTAGAAAAGAAAAAAACTGTCATTATCACACACAACTCGTTAGCGGAAAAATTATTTAAATTTTTACTTGGTGTCAAAACCAAACTATTCCAGCGCTGCTGCTGTTGCTCCTGCTGTTGCTTCGGGTGTTTGTGTTGTGTTGTCCCCGTTTACCTTCCCCTCCTCCATTTTATTCAATCAAAGCCACTTTCACCAAAATACAAATCGAATTAAAGGACTATGACAAGTTTTATTATCAGATGAAAGAAAATCTCGGGCAACAAAACTTGAAAAGGCTGCGAGACTGAGTGACGTTGTCATAATGTTTGTGAAACTTTAATTAATGTATTAATAAGTTGAAGTTAATCAATAAGTATGAATGAAAAGTGAGGAAATGTGACGATTTATGAGAAATTTTGGAAATTATGTATTTCCCTGATGAATCGAAAAGCTTTTTTCTTTTCCATAATTCATTTAAAAAGTGTATCTATTTTCAGACATATCGATTATGAGAAAACTTTGGTTTTGTTTTTTTTTTTTGGTGTTGCTTTTATAAAAATTCGATTTAAACACGGGCTTAACAGGCTTCTTTCCTGAATTAATCTAATTTATTTGCATAAATTTCCAACGTTGTAGGTAACGTGATATATTAATGTCAGAATTTTTTGTTGAAATTTCCATGGCACGATAGCGTGAGAGTCTTGTTTTCCTTTCCTTTTTTTTTACTCATGAATGGATGAATGAATGAAAAAAGGAATAACTACTGAAGGTGTGATTAAGAGAATCTTTAATGATTTTCTTTGGCCGTGGAAAATGCACTCTTTGCGAAAGTAGAACGCCAATTTTTATCATTGTTATTTCAGACTTTCGTTGCGCCTTTTTTTGTCTTTTTCACTCTGTTTCCTTTTCAAAAATAACTACAAAAGATTTCACAAAGTGAAGAAAACATATCTTTCCCGGTTCAAATTCTCTCTCTCTCTCTGTACTTGACTAACACACTAAATTTTCCTTTTTCCAACTTTCTACAGTGCATAGCCAGCCACATATACACACTCAAAGTAATATTTTAACTTTATTACATTTCTGCCTGCAACATATCACAACAAGAAAATATTTTTCCACTGGAAAATATATATCTAGACGAAATTTTCCTTTCAAAGCAAAAAAAAATGGAGCAGAAATTGTATCCCACACACACACACACACACACACACACACACACACACACACACAGGGAGAGAACTACTTATTGCATTAGTGCCAACAAAACATGGAAATCTGACATTTGCCAAAGTGCCGTGAAACGTTCAGTAAATCGCTTGCCAACATTGAATAAAACATCTCTCGAATGATCTCTCGGCTGTGGTGAATGAAATGAATGAAGTTGGAGTTTGAAATTGAAGTGAGGTCAGGTATCCCCTTTCCAACTCTCGTCTTCTAATTTTTAAATCCTTTCCAATATAATTTCACGTTTATTCTCTATACGCTCGATTTGATGGTTCAGAGGAAGTCAAACTTAATCTCCCTTTTTTTCCCATCGAAAAAGGTTCTTTTCGTTTTTTTTTTCTCTTTTTTTATTAGAAATACCATTGAATAAAGGATTTCGTTCTCTATCTCGTAAAAAGCTGAACAAGTTTGTTTATTTCCTTTGGGGGAAAGGCCGTACAGGAGTTTGCCAGCCAACCAGTCAACTAGCCAGTCAGGTTGGCAATCATCAAAAACAAAATTTACTTTTATTAAATATTTATGAGATGTGCTGGAATTAATTTCACAATACAATGCAATAGAAAACAGACGAAAATCCTATTTAAGCTCTGTAATAACAAACTACATAGAATATTTTTTTTTTGCTCGTTCCTTTTGGATGCTGAAGGAATTCATAAAGAAGGAGCAGTAGTGTAGCAGCATCGTCAGGCGTTGCTATCGTAATTAACAGCTTTCTTTTTATTGTGTGTTCTAAAGCCCTAAGAAGATGTAAAAATAAGACCTTAAAGATAGTAAAAGTTATGATGGGATTTTTTTGGAAATTAGAAATAACATCAGACAAAAACAGAGAAAAGAGAACCGGAAAAATAAGAAAAAAACAGAAAGTTTTCGCACGAAACATTTTTTCCTTTAGCATCAACATATCATTGGAACTTAATGAGATTTTGCGCTGATCTAGTTTTCGATCTATTTTCATCTCATTCATACACATATCAGACCTAAAGTTTCTCTTTACAAATAGCCTAAAGCAATTCTCGATACGATGCCATAATGATGATGGACCTATTTCCCTTTCCTTTAGGGACACCTCTTTATAGATAAGAAGGCGGCATATATCCTCTTCTCACCGCTTTCTCCTTTAAGTAGTACCAAAAGCATCTCACGTTTTAAATAAGAAAGATAGAGAAATCGTACGTGATTTTCATACGTTATCAATTGTCGTGAGACCAAAGAGAGAGAGAAAGAGAGATAAATAGAGAGCCAGAGGGATAATTTACATCTACTCTTTTACTGATGATGATTTTATGTTACTTAATCTAGTTGTATATGAGTGATGGTTTTCCTGATGCATATGATGCAGGCAGTGCCACTGGTCTAAATGTGAAAATGGAAAATTGTTCTTTTTTCATATTTTATACGAAAATTTTTGATTTGTCTTTTGAAAATTTTTTATTAAAAATTTCAGTTAAAACGAAACAGTTCGCCTTGTCGGGGAACACATAGTCGTTATGTTAGACGCACACTATGTAAACTATTCTTAAAGAAATAATAATAATAATAATAATCATCCTTTGGTGCTCAACTTTTCTGTTCAAACATTTTCATAACCTCTTTAAATATTTACGAAAATTTCTCTTTAGCTGAGCTAATAAAGTTAGATTTAACAAGATTGTATGTAAACAAAGAAGGTATTTGATTATGTTGGAAGTTTTTGAGCACGTTCGCGACCACCACCATCATGTCATTTTTTGATGACGTCGACAAGGAAGGAAAAGGCAATTCTCTCTCAACATTTTGGTATTTTATTTAATTACGAAAGAGAAAAGGGACGCAAAAAGATCGAGCGCACGGGAGCGAGAAAGAGTAGAAAAAAATAGAATTAGGCCGATGGACAGGTTGCTTTGAGAAAAATATGATTTTCCTTCGGTTGAAATTGGCTTTATTATTATTTGTGAGGGACACTGGATGGATTTTCCTTCGATTCGTTGTAAGAATTAATTGTTCAAATAAGAAAAAAAAAATTGGCAAACGAATCATTTTCCACGTCTTGTATCGATTACGCTTCTGTTCGAGTAAATATTTTATTTGCCCCTTTTTCGTCTCTTAACAGACTGAATTTCTGTTAAAAGCAACAAGAAAATACATAAAAGCCAAACCATGTTTGGCAAAAGTACAGTAAAAAAAAAAGTGGCCACATTAATTAAACACTCCGTCATTTTTACGAGTAAGTAGAACCTCTGCACTCGATAAATTATAATTTATTTTATAGGTCACGTGAGTAAGGTCGCACCAAGCACCCTTCTGATGGACACATACAATTAGGTCAAATCTTACTTACCGACAAAATGTTTTTTCTTTTTTTTTTTTTTTTTACAGTTTGTATAAACTGTGCCTTGGCACAAGAACTTTCTTTTATTTCATCCACATTCATTTAAAATGCAAAGAAATTTCCTTCATTGTTATTGTTAGCATTGCATTGCATTTTCTCTTTCCTCCTCGTTTTTTTTTTTTTTATCCTTTTGTAACACCTATTTATGGATTTGTGAGTTCTTTTGGAATGAACGAGGGTTAGACGAATGAAGGAGGGAGGTTTCGTGACACCTACATATGGCTATAAGATCAAATAAATAGCATTTTCCAATGCGAATGCATCCTATTTTCAAATAACGGGGTTGACAAGATGGAGGAAACTTTTTAACTAGTTTTCCTTGTTGTTATGTGGCTGTTGGATTTCGATTCTCGTTCGAAGAAAATACAATTTTAATGGAAATGATCTGTTTTAAAGATTACAAAAAAAAAATACACACACACATTTTAGTTCCATCTGTTTGTAACTGGAGCAACAGCAGTAGCAAAAGTGGAAGTTAATGCTTGATTATTTATGAGTTCCGCAATACATTTTTCAAAACCATCATATTATATATTATTTATTTAAAAAAGACTGGGGTGCGGCAGCACCAATTCAAAATTGCCGCATTACAATTCGCATCAGGAATGACATCTTTCTTACTGCCACCACCATTTTCCACCATAAGAATTGTGAAAATCCACGTAAAACTTCCTGTACTGTTACACCGTAACAGTTTTCATTCAAATCAGCCATTTTTCTAAATATTTTATTTATACACACGTCGTGTATGAAGGATTTCGACAAGCTGTTTTGTTAGAATAGAAATGAGTGGAATTAGGATTGAATAGGTGCACCATATACTTCATTAGAACTACACTGCAGCCGGCAGAAGCGTTATTATCGTAGGTAGGGATACAGGGTGTTTACATTCTAGTGTCCACTCTGCAAATCTGCCTAAATTCTAATTTAATACGGCCCATTTTTTTTGCTACTGTGTGTATAGTTCAGCGAATGTCTCATTTGCCACAATTCACATTTTGCAGCGTATGAATTATTTTAATTACGACTACAGCATCTAGTTCATCACTTCTCTATGCGAACTGGCAGAAACTTTTCTAACGTATAATGTAGATAACGCCACACCCGATGTATACTTTCTGATGATACCCCTTTCTATTGATCTAAAGTATTAATTCGATCAGGACTATTTTTGCGTACACGCTTCAACAATTGCCTTATTTACCAATATTTATTTTCAAATTTTACTGTAGAGTGCTTCTCTCTCCACAGAAAATTCCATCAAATTTTATTTCTATATGCAATAAAAAGTCAAATGTATACAATATGACAAATCAAAATAGATTTTCTAGTTGAGAATATGGAGTATTTTTACGTTCTTATACAAAACTATCCTTCTTATATTTGATGTTTCCTTTTAGATATTTTCCATACATAAAATCAATAATAACAATATTCTTTTTCATCTATCCACTTTGGCTGGCTTAGTGACTTGCAAAATCCAGTCTTTTTGCCATTTTCAAATCCATAACAAAAACAAATAGAATATTAATAAATTATCTCAATGATAAAGCACGAACATGTTTTGATTTAGAGAGAGTATAGAGGTTTTTGCATGTTTCCTCCGCACAACAGGAGGGAAATTAAATTCGAAATCCCCCCTAATATGTGTAATTTTTTGATCTTCCCATTATAATGTTTGTAAATCATTATGTAAACATGTACATGCAAATACTCTCTCGTTATAACAATAATAATACAAAGGCACCCTTTTAAATTATAACAAGCAAAATTTAAATCGGGGGAGATTAAACTACTACAACTACAACTACCTTTCTACATAGTACTACTGCTGCTGTATACTGAAATCTTCAATTTCTGATTTAAATTTAGATTTTCTAAGGGAAACTTTAATTGAACAATTAAAGTTCGAAATGATTTCGTTTTTCTTGATGAATAAGTCAAAGAAAACTTTGACTTTTCGTTACGATAATCAATAATTTTATTAATGATTTTCATATTTCTTGGGCATGTTAATTAAATTGTTTGTGTTCTGAAAAGATCTTTATCGGTAATTAGAAAACAATTATCGTTTCACTCATTATGACAACATTATGGTCTATTGGAACTGAGCAAGATGATAAAAAATCGCGAAATATACGTGTACAGAATGAATGATTACTCTTTGAGTGTAATTCAGTTGTTGAAAACATATACTAGTAGCGCAACAAAGCAAAGAGGATATTTCAACTTTAAAATATTCAAAACGTTTATCTAAATCTGCCATTGGGAGTCGAATATGGAAAATTCTCTGTCACGTTTTGCCGATTCAAAACCGAAAACGACAAAAATAAAAAGAAAAATATTGACATTTCGCATCGTTTCCCCATCCATACTATACGTATTATAATATTATCATGGATGTGGAATAAATCAAATCCGGGAACACATACCAAAAAACGAAATGTGAGAGATTTTAGTAAATTCGCATTTCGCGAAATTCTATCGTGAAATTTTAGAGCAGCAGCATCCCGGATTGGCTGGCATCAGACTACAAACATACAACGAAAGAGAGAGAAAGAGAGAGAGAGGTTTTTTTTCATTTCGAATGTTATCAAAAATTTATACCGTGTTTTTCATGTAGAAAATCGGATTTACGTTAATACGAAAGTCGATGTTTGGATAAACAACACATTTAACCAAATAAGGTAATAAAAATTGTTTACGCGCAAAAAGAGAAGAAAATTTGAGAGTCTTTGGATAATAAAAATGTCGGAAAATGAACATTCTAATCAAAATTATTATTTGTTGTTTTTAGATCCACTTTTTGTTTATAACAGCAGACAAAAAACACTAACAAAAAAAAATTTAAATTTAAATTCAAAATTTAATCAGAAAAAATATGTAGATGCGTCGAAATTCGTTTTCAATTTTTTTGTTTCTTGTTTTTTTTCCGTTTCCCTTTCGTCAGAAATATTCTATTATTCCCGCAGGAATTTATTAAAGCATAAAAACAAATGTAAATGTTATAACATTTTTACATCGATTATTTTATTCATGAAAAATGAATACATGTTCTCGGATATGTTAATAAAAATACATTTTTTTTATTTTCAATTTTTTTTTTTTTGGGGAAATCACATTTCATTATAAAAAACAATAACACAGAGTAAAATGTGTTATTGAGAGAGAGGGAGAAAAAGAGAATGAATTTTTTTTAAGGTCATCGCACGACATGCTTTGTCACTAGCGGTGTGACCACATTTTGTGTTACGCACACATTTTTTATATATTATATATGAACATAAGAGTGTTATATGCCTCCCAGGCTTCTCTATATTTTGTAAAAAAATTATTTAGGTTGCTATTATATGGGGTGACCATAGAAACTGAACACTCTGTATAAATACGTTCAGTTCAAAATGAAAATATTATAAATCTTAGAATTCTTATCGTTTTCTATGACTTTTTATGTTATTTTGATAGCGTGACCTCAGAAACTGAACACTTTGTATATACTATAGATATCCTCAGTACGAAATCGACATTTTCGTAAATCACAAAAATACTTATCGTTCACAGACTTCTTAAATAAATCCATAACATTTTTTCTAATTTATATATCGAACATAGTGTGCAAAGGCCTTTATTTTTCTAGGCAATTTTTTAGTATATTTGTTTCTCATGGGATAAGATCTAATATGGAGTATTGCTTGGCTCGTTGGTTGGTATCACAAAAAAATTTATCGAATTCCATTTTCTCTCTACGAAATTTTTATATCCAGCCAAAGAGCGAGATTTATGTATTTGTATAATACAAATTTTATTGGATTTTCCATGGAATATTCCATGGGAAATCAAGAAGCAAATCGTCTTCATTAAATTTGTGCAATTTTTTGACCTATATAATAACTCTCCACCCCGTAGTATCCACAGCAAAGAAACTACAAACAATATGCCAGTCACTATACTTTATAATATTGCAGCAGGTCACTTGACTGATACGTATATTGGATTTTCTCAAAGGAAAATGTCAACTCTTTGTTGTTTTTCCATTTTTTCATGTTCTCTACTGTCAGTAGCATATAAAAACGTACACACACATACATACATATATATTTTCCTGTTTGGTTACAATTTCCTTTTGCGACATAGCAAATCTTAAAATGAAACAAATTATTTTCATTCCATTTGAAATTGTTTCTCATAAATTTTCACTTGCAAGGGAAAATTTGTTGGTTCGAAGAAGCAAAGAAAATTAACAAAATCCAGAAATGTTTCGGTTGCTGCCTTGGTATGCTTTGGGTTGAGGTTTTGGGTACACCTTTTTAAAGGCTAAAAATTAACCACTGGGAAGAAACGAAATGGCCTCTCCTCTCACCCTATTTTCTGTCTGCAATACATCTTTGTCTTGCTCTGTTTCGCGGTAATAAACTAAACTCTGCCTGTCCCTCTCTCTCTCTTCTTCTCTCTTTCTTCTATCTATTCTATGCAATAAATCCTTAGAGTGGAAGATTCGTTTAAGTTAAAATACACAGGTAATTTATCATAAAGGATTTATAATGATATTAGACCGTCAACATTGTAATTATTTATATTTACATAAATAGCGGTGTAGCAGCATATTATCCGGCCTTATTTTTTTTTTTTTGGGATTCCCTAATTTGTTTTATACAAAAAATAAACTCCAACTTAGTGATAGGGCAAAAATCGATTTTTTTCTTTGTGAATATTTATAACTGCCACACACCATATTGCTGAAATTTCAGTCTATAAATTACAAACGATTAGAGAGGCCTAATGTAGGACGATTTGCCATCTTGGAACAATACCAAATGATTATTTCTTTTCCTTATCGGAGATTAGAGAGCTTAAAAGATTTGAAGGGAATGAAATAATATCCATCTATCGCCTAGTTAGTTTTCACGGAATAATAGAACTACTGAATCAGATTTTTTAGATAGTGAAATAAATTCTAGCAGTAGGAGAATTGTAATTAGAGAATTTTTATTTTATGGGGACTGCTTTTCTAGTATATCAGCAGATTTTTTTTGTTGTCCTCAACCTACTTTTTCAATACTCAATTCCACATTCAGAGTGCCTCTTCTGAATTGAGTCGCTTTATAACACACGCGAAACAATTTAGCAAATAGTCCATTGCTTCCATCTCTTTCTCTCATCCGACAAAAAAAGAAAATGAAGAGGCACAAATACAAAAAACATAAAAAGGATATGACCAGAATCCGATACTCTATCCACCATAAAGAAATACGACGAGCGCGAGAGAGAGAGAGAAACAGAGAGATAGATAGTATGAAAAGCGGTGATTTAGAATAGAACCTTGTTCAGGGAACCGGAAGCTAGGAGAGCTGATGATGGGCCACTATGTTATGAATATCCCTAGGGTACGATTGGCTCGGTCATCCGTATGCCTTTGTGTGTGCGTGTGTGTGTTTGAACGGTATCCAGTAGTAATAAGAGGAACAATTGCAATTGGGGAAATATCGTTCCCTCAGGTGTTTACCTCCTCCACCTTCTCCTTCTTCTCCTCCTCCTCCTGTTTGGAGAGCTATCATGGAAGATGGGTAATATATTAACAGGATTTTTTTTTCGTTCCTAGATAAAAATTCATTCTGCCATAGGCCATACATACATATTTTTCAGGATTTTTTTTTTTTTTTTTTGGGAAAAATCGAATTTTCTCTCAGGTTATTTTCGATTATACGTAATTCAATTTTTATTTATTGAAATTTATCGTTAAATTTTTTTAATTCCTGTTTCAAAACAAAGAGAGAGAGAGAAAGAGAGAGGTAGAATGTTTATATTGTTTGATCATAAAGTCCATTTCATACTCTATCCGTATGATAGTCAATATCAATAAAAATTCATACGTGAAATGAATTTTCAATTTAAATACATTCAATTTTGATTCCGATGGTAGAGAGAGAAAGAGAGAGGGAGAGAGAAAGGTGGAAAACGATACAGGGAGAGGAGAAGGTGGTGATTTATGAATTTATGAAATTCGTTTTGTTTCAATGAGTTTCCAGTTTTGAATTATTTTATGTACATATTTATGTGCTAAGGTCGCTAGTCGTAACTGGAAATTTTCAGTTTCCTAGCTAAGATTATTCAAGTGGTGGTTCAGGCAGATTAAATCTGAAATTTGTACCTGCATGAGAAACATCGAATTGTAGAGGTTGTCCATTTAAAGCAATGTTAACAAATGTATTAATTGCCAAATACCTGTAATGATAGATTTTCGAGATAGGACTTATGACTTTAGTATGGAAAAATTAAATTGTTTATTTTTTCCATGAAATAATGTTATTAATATTTGAAATAGAATATACAAGCAAAATTTATATTTTTTTATTCAATTGCAAAATACAATAGCTGTTTCCATAATGGCAACTAAATCCTAGTTTTCCATTAAAAATCTATGTACTGCTTTTAATACTAAGATACCCTAAAAAAACAAACAATCACTTTGATGATCATGTTCATTAAGTGGAAGAAACATTCATTTTATTAGCACCATACATTGGATAAACAGGGGAAGTCGAGGTGACGGTGTACAAAACTTTCTATGGTTTCTTTAACACCTTTGATGATGATATTGCGTTACTTCTATAACAAATACGTTCCGTTTTCGGGTGTTGATTACCTACTTAGATTGTCTATGAATTCGTCTAGTTAATTAAATGTTAATTCGAAATACAATTCCTCTATTTCAGCGAATTGTTTTTCTTATTTATATCGATCCTAATCATTGCGATCTTGTTAAATAACATTGACGGAATTGAAATTCGCTTTATTTTCACAAAAGAAAAAAAAAACAGGAAAAATCTGCTGGATATTATTTCGAGAAGACGAAACGAAAAAAGAGATACTTTTACTTCTTTATGAAATTGAAGTTTTCCTTTATACAACAACACACGGTTCGCTGAATTTTATGAACTGTTTAACTGAATGGATGACTGAATTTTTTCTAGGGAATGAATATAACTAAACGACACACACACACACACACACACATACAAAATGTATTTTTTTGAAGGATCTTTTTCTAGATGAGATTTTTCTTTTACTCGCAAATGAAACATTTGCTTTTTGTTTACAATTTTCACACTTTCATAGACAATTTTTTCCACGTTTTTTGTCATTTCAACCATTATGAATAATAAACGTTTTACTTTACAATCTCATCCACAACAACATTGCAAATATGTTTTCCTCCCCCTTTATTCTCTCTGGCGCTGTATGTGCATGGATTAAGTGGATGCAGCCAGAGCCAAGTGCTTCTTCTGCTGATTTCCCTCAGTCTCATTCCATTCATCCCTCACTCATTTCCGAAAGTTTTCTATTCTGTCTATCAAAGCGGCGTTTATTCGTAACAAAGCCGCAATTTTCTGTCAATACTAATAATAACTAAGTCCTAAAAAGATAAATCTCTCTCTTAAAGAGAGAGAGAGAGAGAGGTAAAGAGCACGAATTTCTCTGTCGTCAGGTTTTCTTATCTCTCTCTCTCTCTCTCTCTTATTATTAAGAAGACAAGTTTTAAATTAAATAGGATTAGAAAGATTTTCGTTTCGAATTTAAACTGTCTCTCTCTTGTCAAAAACTCCCTTTTTGTATCTCGAGCTTCTCGAAAAGATATAGGTATCTTAACTGTATTTAATCCAACTGAAACTTTCATTTTATTTGTTATTAATGCAGTCAATTATACAGTTGAATGCAAAATGATGATGATGATTACAATGAAGACGAGCGATGGAAACTGTTTATAGTTTTATTTTCAGATTTCGATAAATAGCAAGTCCCCCTCCTCTCTGTAACGTTTAGCATAATTATTTCAATGATAAATTGATAATGAAAAAAAAAAAATAAACGGAAGCAGTGAAGTGATTTCATTAAAGCAGCACAGCTTGCCTGAAATTTGAATAAATTTTTTTTACAGAAAAAGGAAGGATTAAGACGGCAAAGAGTGGGGCGAGGGGGAGTGAAAAGGAGGCAGGGAAGTAATTATTCTTTTTGAAAATTTAATATTCTTTGAACATTCTATTTATTAATAATTCTTGAAGAATCTTAGGCAATTTCCATATGCTTCACTTCATTATTAAATTTTCGCTTTTTCTTTTTTTGCAGCTTAAAGGAAAATTTGCATTTCTAATTTGCCTAATGCACAAGATAAGCTTTAATAAGCTTATATCCTTTACAACATGAATAAGAAAAGGCGGGGGCTAAAAAACTACATACAATGTTCCCTTAACACTACTAGTAGCTATAGTGCTGGACTGTTTAGTACTTCCTTCTCTCCCTAATCCAGGTCCAAAATCTGCATTTTATTCTTCTTTGAATAAATTACCATCTCACATAAGAGAGAAAAAATACAAATACAAGCGGAGTTTGCTGTAGAACGTTTTGTGCTTTAATTCTTCCCCTAGTTTCTTGTTTATTAGATACAAATTTTGTGTCCAACTCGATTTTTTTTTTCTAGTTTTCTAAATGAAGAAGGGCCACATTAAACCTATACCTCCATTAAATAGTTTTTGTCTGTCATTTGAACCTACCCGGTAAGTAATTAAGCAACTCGACAACTATTACTTTCAAAAGCCTGACTGACCCTTGGAGCGCCTCATCTCCGTTTAAAATCTCCCTCTTCCCTCTCTCTCTCTCTCTCTCTTCATGTCCAATTATTTTATCCATGATTACCTACCTAGGGACTTGACAATTTTCCTACGTCCGTTCATTCGTTGGTTCGTTTAGACATGAAATTTAATTATATTTAGAATGTTTAAACTGTCTAAAACTTTGTTAAGCTCGTTTCATAGGAGCAGGAATTATATAATTGCTGTGCAGTTTTAATTAAATAAATATCCAACAATCTAGCGACCAGTTTTTGGTGGATTAATATTGTTTTCAACAAGCAAACGCATTTTGTTATTTTAAAGTTTCTTTATTTGGTTTTCGTGTTTTTCATACGTTCGGTTTTGTTATGTTTTAGTGTTGGGGAGGATTTTTTATGCTTTAAACACATAAGTGAAACTAATTAATCTCAAAAATTACAGATAGTCTCTATTAAAGATACATTCCGCGCTTTTTCGCATCTACCTCATCTGATGATTTACGCACTAGTTGCGTCAATAGTTATTAAGCTTTTTTTTAAACATCATCACGAATACACTATATGAATTATTTATTAAAATTTAATTCGTTAATTAAATTTTACGAATTCAAACAACGGCACGTTAATCATTAATCTCCGAATAGAATTATAATTGAGGCACCTGATACACATGTTTATTATTAAATTATTTCATAATTTGTGTTCTATTTGGATGGATTCAGTCAAGCTGAAAATCTCTCTCTCCCTCTCTCATTAGATTTCAATTCATTAAATTTCGCAATTTTAATGGCATTATATTTATTGTTTAGATTAATTTATTTCGAATATTAATCACCATGCACAGGTTTGAAAGCTTAATTGGATGATTTCCAAAATGTAAAAAAAATAAACACTGTTTTATACCATTTTAATTATTATTATTATCGTCCATCCATTTATTTAATCAGCAAAAGTTATATATAAATTTTAACAGAAATCGGACGCTATATCCGGCAACTAATGGAAAATCTATATACCCTGTATGTATAGTAGGTGAGTTTTGTGGCTGGCTTTGATACACACATCCATTTACGATATAGTAGCGGCAAAGTCATATAGTGGAAATAGCTGACAATTGGCTGAATCAGATATTAATCGAGAATAATGTACGGCGCAAGCCATTTAATAGAGAAACTATTCGTTTGGAAAAAAAATCGCAACTTTATGCCTTTTTAATCTAAATATAGAATGGTAGAGTAATTCAGCAGAACAGTATTAGGTTTTCCTTCATATTACTTGATTAGTTCCCTGTCTCTCTCTCTAGCTCTACGCCCATCATTATCGATTCTCCAAAAACCTTTCATTATCTACCTACTATAGCCCATAAAAGCTATGTATTAACTGGAAAATGCTGCGTAATGTTTAATAAAGAAATTACTTTCCCCTCATCTTTCATTTCAATAATTATCATGACTATTTGTATTTTTGAAAGAATTTGTTAATTACAATTTTCGCATTTTTTCACTTCAAATTAACAAAAAAACTTTGTGCATTGTATTTGTTTCCTATTACCCTCTTATTTGCCTATAGAAAATTTGTTAGAGGACAACATATTGCTGCCATCTGTTAAACAATCCGATTCTTTATCATTGAGAAAATTTCTAAATCGTTGCTCTATTTTTCGTCGAAATTAAAGCCAAGTCAATATTTCAACAGCAGAATTTTCAAATCCCTCTCTCCGTTTCCCATTCTTTCGTTCTCTAGTTCTTTTTTCAATACGTAAAAATGAGATTTTCTTTCTTTTTTTGGTAAGAAATACATACATAATACTTTATTCTCTACCAGTTTGGTTCGGGTTCGTTTTCGGTTACGCTGTTTTCCTCTATCGTCTTATTCTTGATGCAGTTTTATATGGCCTGTGAAAAATAAAACCAAATAACTAACCGGATAAATCCTGTGCAACTTCAAATTTATGGTTGCTATAAAATTCAAGAATCTTAACGTAAAACAAGACTTTTATTTTAGCTCTTGGGAATTTTTAACACTTGAGTCTTTAGTGGGTGGCGAATGGGATGGTGGTGAACGTGGAATCGGATTTCGATGTTTGATTATAGTTTGTCATTAAATAGAAGAAAAAATTGGCAGTAATTGTTATCTCGGCTTCTAAATTTTCCATTTTCGAGCCTCTATTCTCATTCTATTTGTTCGTGGAGCACCATGAACCAGGTAAAGTGTATCATAAAAAGTAAAGGCCATCGGGACAGGCGCTCAATTCATAACGAAACTAACGAAATTCTTATTGAAGTGTGTCTTATTCAAATTGGAAGCACAAATGGCTTCTCGACAATATCACTGGCGCTGTTGCCACAGTTATTTTCAACGTTGCAAATAAAAATCTGCATAATTTAAATGGGCAAGTGGGTGGATATGTCTACTCACCCACCGACACACATTTATGTCATGTCGAAAATAAAGCCCCTTATATATTTCATATCTGTTCCAGTTCCCAATCTACCCTTCTGCTGCCACTAACTATTATTATTATTATTATATGCTTCAGGATTTGTTTGTTTGAGATTGTAAATATCACACACACACACACACACACACAGGCACATGCCTGAACAACAAAACTATTTTACCCGGCTAATACTTTACTTATACTACGTTTAAATTGTGTGGACGTATTTTATTGTTTTACCAGACAGAATATATGGGTAGTGGTCCCATTTCAAATGACATGTGTATTCCGGTTTAGTGCCGCATGCTGACCGTTTAATCTGACATACCAATAGAATATATGAGGGACAGTTGTAGCAGTTTGTACGCTGTTGTGATATTCCGTTCTCTGCATGGAAAATAATTTACTAGTTCTGGATTTAAACAGAGGAAAATCTATTCCACATCAACCGACTAACTAACTAACTAACTAACTAACCAACTGTTTGAAATTTAACATGATTTGTAGATAGATTTTAGTAATATTGATAAATTTAAACAGGAGGTCAGTTAACTCTGCTCGAGTTTCCTTCCCCCCTCAATTACCTGACTTTATCCCACCTCTGCCTGCAGACTACAGAAACAGAAAGAATAGAATTAACGAAATTGAAGTTCTTTTTTCCAGTTTTGTTTACATTTTACACATGGTAATGGGGTTGAAAATCGTAATTTTCGAAATGCAAACAAAAAGACGGAGCGCGTTAAATTTTTGTGCTCCCATCATATAAGCAGCCAATTTGCTGTCGCCTACTGATGGTGGCGGGGTAGTTTTCACTCTGTACAAGCAAATTGTTCGTACTTGATAAAATTTTATGAACCATTAACTTTATTTAGAGAGAAGGAGAGAGGCGAACTCTAAGCGGCGCTGATTTTCAAATTTATAAATACATTATGCATTAGTAAAAGTTGGCTGGCTGGCTGGCTGGCAGCAAACGCAAAAACAGAATTCTTCTCACCATTTCGGGAAAATTAATGGATTTTGTTGATATCAAGTTTTATTAATTTGTATGAAAGTATTTAGGCGAATAAATAACTATTAATGTTTGAATATTTAATTAGGAATAAAATTCTCGAGGCTCGAAAAAAGTTTCGAGTCCGTCCTCAGTTTCAAGACGAAATTTGCTTCTCTGAAAGAAATTACAGTTTTCGGTAATTAATCATTCCTGTCTTCAATAATTCCAAATTAGTATAGTAGTAACGTAAATTTTCTTATTTAGTCATCATGCCCTCCATTATCTACATACAACAAGGAAATTAGAAACCTTCAACCATTCCAAATTAATCCGGCATATCAGTTATAAAATGACTTAGATACCCACCTAAACTTGGTATTTCGGGCATAATGTCCCTTAATGACTGGCCCATTACTTCTTGCCTGGTTATGCCTAACGGCAGATTCCTACGAGACGACGATAATATGTCAAATAAAATGCCACTTGGAACATAAGTATAAGGTCGGCCAGTCTTGTCTTGGAGAGAACACTGGAATGATGTCCATTTATCTACTAATACTAAACTTTACTTTTACTTCTCTTCCTTTTTCTTCTATTCTTCGTAACTGGATGAAGAAGGTATCATTATTGTAGTTGATTTTGGAAAAAAAAAACGATGAGGGTGAACAGTGACACACGCAGAGAGCGTATTGTTTTAATGAAAATAAATACGATTCTTTCACTAGTAAAGTGAAACGTTTTGATTCATCTTATTTTTTCTCTCTTCTTTTTCTTGATTTTCTAGAAAGAAAAGGCAGCATTTTTAAGAGTCTAAAAGCTTTAATTAAAATTTTTATTCCGCATTTTCTCTCAGCAGGTAATATAAACAACAGGCAGTCAGCCAGTCAGGAAATAATAATAATAATAATAATAATAACAGTAATAAAGAAGCAGGAAGCCAAACGTTAAAAAACTTTAAAACGGTTAAACGGCTTCGATGCATATTTGACTTTATTACATTCCAAATATTTGGCGTATGTTTCCGTTTCGCTAGCGAAAAATTTCCCGGGTAAAAGTTTTGCCTGAAACCCGAGCAAAAAAGCGGATGGTTGTGTGAGAGAGAAAGAATAAAGTTTGACGAATTACGAGGTTGGAAAATTTTATGAGGGCTAAAATGTTTTTTTGCTACTTTTTCTCATTTTCTTCTTCTTCGGTTTTTCCCTTTTTTTCTCTTTTTTTTTGCGGAAGCACATTCCTGGTAGTGGAGGTGTAGCCTACAGCGGGGTGTCAAATGCTAGTCAGTGCAGTAGTAGTAGTAGTAGACAAGGAGGAGAGCATAGTAATCAAGTTCATTGATCGTACGACACCCAAAGTGCTTGTTCCATATATTATTATAGTAGTAAAAGAAGCCACTTAAGGGGCTGATAGGAGTATGGTGTCGAGGACAAGGGGGGTGTGATGTGATGGTTGAAAGTCAATATGGGGGACCAATATTAATGATACGATTTTTCATAGTTGACATTATGAAATTGTATGGTTCAGAGCAAGCGGTGATAGTGGCGGTGCGGGGCAATCAGAGGAGAAGATGAATAAAGCGCTATTGCGGTTTTATATTCTACGAGCAGGACAATCCGATTGTTTCGATTGGTATTCGACTCCGAGCGGAAGAATTGTTGCTTGCATAAAAAATAAATCATTTTCTATTAAGGGTCCGGTTAAGTAACTGTCGGTCAAGTGACCGTAATTGCAATCAAATTATTTTATACTAGTTGAAGAACTCTGGACTTCGTCTATCTTGAAATCTATCCAATATTGCCGGCAGGATTGATGGTATCATTATCGTATAGCCGCAAGCTACCAAACCAAACCAACCACGCGCGAAGGTAGTTGATTTTATTAGGTACATGGTTTAAGTACAATTCATGCCTGAATAAATATCATCTATGTGTGCGTATCAATCGATCGATCAATACCTATACCCACTCGAATAAATAAATACATAATTTAGCACAACATGCCACAGGGCACAGGTCAATCATTTTCCATTCATCAGTTTCCATCGTATTAATTTTTTTAATAGCAAAAAAAGAAGGAATTGGTTTTTTTCATTCAAAATCAACATAGTAAATATAATGTTGGGACCAAACTGCCAAAAAAATCTCCCTAATGAATACGTTTGAATAAAATGAATAATTCATAGATATAAATGTTCTTTTCCCAGTTACATATTCGACCTCTGGCACGTCATTTGGTATGTAAAATGAGATTTTGAACAAGAAATGTATCTTTTCTTCTATTTTTTTTTTTTTGGAAAAGGAAGTTGCCTAATTATTCCACCGTTTTTATTGTGATAGGCAAAATTATTTGGAAATCAGTAGAATTAAATTACATTCCTGTGACAATATCGTTTTTGATGTCTAAACTTCAGTAACGAAATACGTATCGAATTTTTCGGATAAAATTTTACTTTGAAAAATGACGCCAAATCCGTTTTCCAATAATATCTAGCAAATTTCGAAATTATCCAGACTGGTTCTGTACTGCTCCATCTATTTTTCGTTTACTTAATATTCCAGTGATCAGCCTGAATATGTTTTTATCGATCGCTATTTCCGAGGGCTGCGCTATCTAGCAGCAAAAAGTTGCATTGAACACTTGACTCCTACTCTGCATATCTAGAAACTTGGAAACTGGATGGCTAAGTTTCAATTTCGCTTGATAGATGGCGCAAGATTTAAAATTTATTTATTTATTTTTTTTTACCATGAAAATGGGAAAATTGACTGAGTTTTTTGTAAATTTCGGTCCAAAAATTTCAATTAGATTTCAATAAATTTTTGCTGATTCATTCAACATATTAAGACGAAATCCACGACCGGTAGGAATTATAATTTTTGTTTTTAATAATAATAATAAATTACAAAATTAATTTATAAATAAATTAATAAATTTAGTGGTAGCTAAGCCAATTGCACGTGTTGCCGTGCATATATGTTTGTACATAGATATATACATAAAAGCATTGGGTATAAAGAGCTAATTGTGGTTTTCCTGATGGACAAACACAACATTTCACCAAAATGTTCTCTTTATTAATTACATACATATTAAAATTCCATATTTCATTTTCATAATAAATTTGAAATTGAATGAAATAATCACAGAGAGAATTATTTCTCTGTAGAAATAATAAATAAATTGACATAAACGTGTGACACTTGATGTTTATTTGCTCCCTGTCTTTTCCAATACATAATGATGATGATGATGACTGATGATGATATCCTTATTATTAATTATCAGCGCTACACATTCAAACAGGAAATACCACTTTAAATTACGGCCACGAAAATTAAAGTTAGTTGCTAAACTGTGTTTTGTATTTGCTGTAGAGAATTTTCCCTTTTCCGAAATTTATCCCCTCACTTCCGTCCGCCAATTTACGTACATATAAATCCTGCTTGAAGCTATACCTCTTCTCAAAATACTAAATAGCAGATTTACGACTGCTGCTACTGCTCCTGCAGCTTTGCTCTCGTTGCGGTAATGGTGGTGGTAGAGGGTTTTATTTAATAAGATTTAAGTAGTATTAATTGGGGGCTGTTTGGATTTAATATAAGTATGAATTTTAGATGACAGTGCAGTTGTTTCTATGAGTTGAGTAAAACTAGACAGGATAGAATTTTCATTTATTATAGTATAAATCAGCAAGAGACGTTTTCATCTCCTACTACAAAAAAAAAAAAAGGAAGATAATGATGAGAATCTACGTAGCTTATTTCAACGACAACAATACAAAGTTTCTCATTTGCAAGGGTGTTTTTACCTTCTCCTCCTTCTCCTGCTACTGCTACTACTAGTCGTGCTCTAAAACAAAACGAATGCCTGCCTGCCTGCATACGCTTCATTTAGAAACTTAAACGAGACGACGGCGACGCTGATGATGATAATTTTAACACCTTTTCATATACATGTGATATTGTGTCGGGATTTTTCTTTATATCCTCCGGTATTTTGAAGTGATACGAAACATTCCTTGTGTCTGTAGAATTTAAAACTAATCGATAGAACAGCGACTAAAAAAAAAATACACTTAATTAATATTAATTAAATTTGCACTGTTTCTATTTGAATTTGAAAAACAAAAGGATTTTCATAATTGAAGCGAAATCCCGTTAAAACATTTAATTAAATACATCATTGTTAAAATGATGATTCGCGTGAGTTGCATTGTGGCATAGATAAAGTTCATTCATATATGCTCCTCCTGAATATAATATACATATACATATAAACACGGATATGAAGTAATAATTATGCTTCATCTCCACTACCACCCAGTGAGTTTAATTTAATTAATAAGGAGGCAGGGTTGCTGTGTTGTTGCTATGCTGTAGAATTGGGGATTATGGAAAGTAAACATGCACTCATCATAGCGATGGGAGGGTGGGCGGGGGTATTTATCTTAAGTATTAAAAGGGTGTTAATAAGAAGATCTATATGAACCATATTAATAGAGATTAGATACGAACATCGTGGAAGTTTGTGGATCTGAACTTTTGTGTTGGAAGTTTCTGTTTTTGTTCACCCTCTAAAGGACGAGAACAGAGAGTAGATGTGATAGGAATAAATTATTTCAACTACAAATATAGAATATCTACATAATTTTTACTCTGTCGTCCCCTCTAGAGGCGGCTCATATATATATATATAATACGAAAATCCGAAAATTTCCGTTCTTCCAACAAAAGCATAATTGGATTCTTAAAGTAAACATCATTGTTGAATTTGTCAAAATCTAAATTCCACAGAAAATCTTAATTGGCTCCAAAATGTTGATTTGAATCTTAGGCAATTAAAATTAAATTTTCTTTGCCTTTCTCTTGAGAATAGAGAGATGAATATTAGCAGGAATAGTGTATGTGTGTGTGTGTGTGTGTGTTCTAGGCACAGGCACACCCTCTCTAAAGAAACCTCAAAACATTAAAATTGAAATCATTTCTTCCTCTCGCTGTTTTAATACCATCGAGCAAGATACAATCTTATTAAAGAGGCTGGAAAGTAGAAAACTTTCGGTTGTTTTATTCTTATCCTATGTAGTTGTAGAGGTAGTAGCAGTAGTCTAGTTAACACCCTCGTAAATGTTAGTAATCTTCTCACTCTAAATAATACTTATATTTATCTCGTATGTTAAGCTAGGAGGAAGTGGGGAAAGTAGATGGTAGGGTTCAGTTTAGTGAGTTTTGCTTTTTGTTTTCCATTTTGTTGTTATTATTATGCCTCTTGATGATAAGATTTAATGTTTAATTTTATCTGTCTTTTCCCAGCAGAAGAGCTGAATTCGATGATAAGATTTTTGAGCAAAAAAAAAAAAAACGGCAACACTAAATTTAGATTAATCTCTCGCTTATAATATAATTAATTATATTTTTAGTTCTTTCATTTGTATTAAATTTCCTTCGTGAAATTGATTGATTATCCCTTTTTATTATCATATTCTTCCCTCACCACACAACGAAGATATATTCTATTAATTTCATACAGTTGGTTGGGAAATATCTCAATAATACATAGAAAAGGTTACCAGGTGACGCAAGTTGTCCCTTTCTTCTTTCAGCACATCCTCCTTTTCACCCCCTCTCTACCGTATCGCGCTCGCGATGATGATGATTCAACATGAAATGTAGATTAATAAAATCGTGACAAAATTTCAGAAAGAGCAGAAAATTATTATTACTTAAAATTGTAAAAATACATACAGGGTGCTCAAACTTTATTGTTTCCCTTAGCCTAAAGGAAAATTACAGTTTTCCATTAATCCCAATTTGTACGGAAACAGATCGTAATTTTTTCTTTTCCTCCTCCTTTCTAATTTTGTTGGTAATAAACCCTTTTTAAGCATTTTAAGGGGAAAAAGTACTTATTATACGAAACGCCTCGGGCCGGGCGAAGAGAAGTAAAGTAGGCTTTAAAAGTAGCATTTAATTTTTATTGCCCACTCTATAAATGGTCGCATCACGTCCAACTGGTATGGTGGTGGTGGTGGTGGTGGTAATAGTGGTTTTTATTCGGGAAATGAACAGCTGCTGCTCCTTTACTCCCTTCACTGTTGACCTCCCTAATGGCATTGTTGGCATAAGATTGTTTTTCATATGTACGATCGAAGAGTGCTAATTCTAAATTGCACTCTTCAATTATTCAACATCAAAACTGTCTTAATTATCATCGTCACACAATGTCATAATATCAAAATTCTTGTCTAATTTTCGAGCAAATAAAGTGTCAAGTGTGTGTGCCTTCCTCTACGTATAATAACAACATATATAAATTAAATATCTCTGTCAGGACAGAATGGCGGCAGTGGCGATAGCAGCAGTGGCGCGCATCTCATGATATGATATGAAACAGATACCTTTGACACGTAGACAAGACAAGATATTGCACAGCCATCAGGCACTTTAATAATGATAAAATTTTCAGTAGCTACATAGCAACTAGACGAGAACAAGAAGTAATTTTGATTGACTTGATACCATTATTAAAATGCTAAAGGTTATGGAAAGAAAATTGGGTCGAAACAATTTGTAATTAATTAATTTTTAGGAAAATATTTATTTATTTAAAACAAATTTGTCTCGTGCGAAAAAGGTTTTTTTTTTGTCATTGTCGTTCCTCATCAGCATCATCATCATCATCATCAATTTATTTCCTATTACGGAGGCTAGATTTAATTTTCAGGCTTTTAAAATGCATTTAAAAAACGCTTTTAACTTTTTTGGAGTAGACACAAAGGTGGAGAGAGAGAGAGAGGGAGAGACAGGAGGTCAATTGAATTATAATTTTCTACTTTAATGTTAAAACTGCAATTTTTTTTTTTTTTTTTGATTGTAGAAATTGTCACTTGTGTAAGTTGTTTTAAATGGTAGATGTATAATGCGGATTCTGGGCCTATGTAGATAAAAGTGATGGATTTGCATTGCTGGCAAAGTAACTGCAAACTATTGCATGAAGGGATTACATTTCAGTCACGTGGTCCCAAAAAGTGCCTATTTGCTTTGGAATCTGCTTTGCACATCTACTCGTTTTAGCGACGTTAATGTTTAAATTTATCGAAAAAAAAAATAATGGGAATAATTCGAAGCAATAAAATCAAATAATTTTTTATATTTTTTCAAATAAAACGAAAATTTTACATTTTCCAATGGTTGTTTAAGCGCAAAGATTCTTCCATTACTCTTATTATTATTATCATTTTAATGGAATACTATTATTATAATTCATAATGATGCTCTCTTTTCTTACTGTAGCTGGAGGAGGAGGGCGGGGAATAAACGGGATTTTAATGCATTGTATCGAGGAATTTTTATACATTTTTGCACTTTTCTCATAAGCGCGTTACTTTTTATTAAAATTCATTCATTATTAATTATAATGGAAAAATTAAAAAGAATAAGCTTTACATATAAACAATTATTCGAACAAATTCAATTTTAAATTAAATACGAAAAATATCAATAGTACATTTAAAAAAAAAAGTATGGAAATCATATTGTTTTTGTTGTATAAAAATGCCATTTAAATATTTTATTCGAATATAATGAAAAATGGCAGAACTTCAAGCTGACTTTTTTTTATTGTGTCGGTTTTTGTCGAACTAATGAAATTTTAATCAAATGGTTATACTATTGTGCATGCATCGCCCCTTTTTTTTTTTTTTAATTAATTGGCAACATGGCAAAATTAATTATTTAAAATATTAAAGTGCATTCTCAAATTATTCCAATACGATTCCCATAGACTATAGACAATAGAATATACACAAATACCAATAATACGATAAATCAAAACGCTTCTTTATGTATGTATCTATTTAGTCACAAAGCAATAGGAGAAAGGGGGGGCGCGTATATTCCCCTTCATGTTCTCCTCTGCCCTATCTATTTATTCTAGGCTGGATTAATTCTGATATGTGATCCAATAACTGAAATTGTATTTATTAATTTTCTCTTAACATCTTAAGATAATACCAAAACCGATTCAATTCCGTTAAGTGCATATGAATAAATTTCGAGGTAATTTAATAAAAAGGAAACTGTCAAAAAACCATCTTTTGTTCCGTTCCGATTTGAACTATATCCACTTAATTTAACAATTTACGTTGATATCAAATTATTTATTCAATGAATTGAAACAATATACGCATCTCTAGTAGTACTAACTAACTAATCTAAATCATTTACCCACAAACAAACAAATACATAATGATAATAATAGAGGTTTTGTTGATTTAGTAAATTATCTAAACGCTTTGCGTAAACAAACGGGAAAATGACAAGGATTAAATTGAAACTAGAATTATGGAAAGAGGATACTCTAATTTAGAGGCGGCTAACAACAAATATTGTTATGTAATATCTAATATGCATTAGTAAACTAAAAAATTTTAAAGCAATGCGCGCACTATGTGGTACTCAACCTAAGCGCGGCGACAGTTATTTACGCCCACTGGTAAAGTTCCTAGTTGCCAGTCGGTTAGTGCTGATGCACTTTTAATTTTATGTATAATCAGAAATGAATGAGATGTGGAATACAATAAACTAGTTTGAAAAAAAAAATCCATCCCCCTCCTTTCTTGTTCACCCCCAACAGAAAAAAGTAGGTACAATTTCCAGCAGAGTTAATGAGAAAACTTTTCTCGAGTAGGAAAAATTGTTACAAAAAAGTTTAATGAAAGCGGCGCGACTTGCTGTCTCTTTCTCTTTCTCTCTCACACGTCGAGAGTTAATTTATATCTTGATAAAGTTTTAGAGCTTTAACACTGTTAAATACATTTATATCACTTTGCTTGCTAGAGCTGTACATTGAGTTTCCGAATTGTGGAAAAGGGAGAGAGAGAGAGAAAGAGTTACTAATGACTGTTTATTTATTTTACGTTTAACGACAGAATGCAGAGCGCTGGATGTAAAATAAATAGATTAAGCGTTTAAAAGAACATAATCTAATGGTTAATATAGAAATTAAAATTTTTACATAAATATTAATAAAGGGTAGTAACTTCTTCATTCAATTTGTTGCCTGTCAATTTTACATATACTGGTGTACGTCGTATTTAGATGTATTACGCTAGCGGCATCTATACATAACTAAGTTCAACATTCATTCGTATAGTAAGTTTCTAACATCTTTAAGTACAAATTGAATATGAAAGCAGGCAGAACCACCACCATCATATCCATCCAGTTCAAACCCTTCTCTTGAAACTCTAACTTTTCCAAATTTTCAATTTTCAAAATAGTTTCCCTACCATTAACCGACGAACGAACGAACGAACATCTCTGCTTTTGTCAGATTCTGCTCTTTAAATTTTGAAAATGTTCAAATTAATTTAAACTTATGATGATAATGTGTGTGTGTGTATGTGTGTTTGTATGTGCTTTATTGCTTGGGATGTATATAGTTTATTGTACAGTTCAAGGAGAATCGAGAAACAATCAAATAAATTAGCTATTTTTGCTGTAGAAATCAGAAATGTCATTCACGCTATACGAAATAATAATAGGTTTAATTATACTCGTATGTACGAGAGTTACAAGTTTCTTTTTAAGTTTTCACAAAGTTTTCCGTTTATAATTTTTTTTTTTTTACTTCTTTCTTTGTCCCGACATTAAATTTCATAAAAATTATTTTGTTTTTCACGCAACAGTAAATAATAGAGGAGTTCCTGTAACACGATACAAGGCAAAAAGAAAGAAAAGAAAAAATATGAAGCGAAGGAAAGCAAGAAATGAATAAATAATAAAAATGAACGGCAAAAAATTTCCCGAAGAATAGGAAATGTCTTTTTCCTTTTCCATGTGTCTTCATATATAACCATTTTCAATTTCCGAATGTCACATGTAGCTATATACTGATAATGCTGTCTTGTTATGATTTTCCGTATTTTTCATATACATATACATAAATAAGAAAATTGTTATTCTAATAAATAATGATAATAATAATAACAGAAGCAAGAAATTCAAATAGTCAAATAAGATGGTGAATTACTGATGAAGGATAAAACAATTCGAAAGGCTTTTAATGGATGAAAGTATGTATAATCTAGTTAATTTACTAGAATCCCTTTTCTCAAGGAAAATCAATAAAAGAAACACACAGAATAAAAAACTACCATAAACAAAGAAACAATTATCCGAAAAACCTCCTCTCTGTCTCTCATGGCAGCTGTCTTTCTCATGTCCCCTATAATAAAGACAACTATTCATCAAGAATCCAGACAGGCAAGGCACTATCATTTCATCCTACCCAACCCACCAACCAAACTAACCATAAGGAGAGAGACGAAGAGAAAAAGGCAGTGGACCATAAACTGCCTCCAACTAAAGTAAGATTTAAGAATCTTATTGAACCGTACAGCTAACTAACTTGATTCCATCGAATCCATGAATTTTCATAAGCGTGTGTGTGTCTTTTTTTTTTACTGTTTGTTAATGAAATGAAGAAAGAAGGGTAAATGCTAAAGAACATAGACTAATAAAAACTGGAGTAGTTTATGTTCAATTTTTATTCAGATTTGTTTATCCACTTTACTTAATTGCCTATTTAATATTATTAAATTTTAATATTTAAAATTGCTAAGGCGCCGCCGCTGCCACTGCAAAGATATACTGTTGCACAAGGACGATAATCGCAAGATAATCGAGGGTTGAGATTAGCCAGATTTGCCATTGGATAGTGTCATTTATATTCGTTTAGTCTGGATGGAGAAGGGTGTCTGTGTCTCTGGCTCTGTGTGTATGTGTGTATGTGCGCTCCGCTAAAAGCACGTATGTATCTTTGGATGGATGGAGTGTGCTCTCGTTATGGATGGGAATCAGTTAGAAAAAAAAAAAAACTTAAATATGTAGTTGGCATAATTATGAGTAACTTTATGGCTTGATCGATGCCAAGTAAGTCCGCAGGAATTTCTAGTATGTGATCAAGTTTGGAATGGCATTCGAATAAAACTGTGATCTATGGCTCGAATTAATTTTACATTTTATAAATGATACTGTAAAACAATACAGAAAAGCAACACCATCGCTTTCCAGAATATTTAAAACGTATCCCTCTCTTTCTCTTTCTTTCTTAGTGAGAGAAAATTTCATTTAAATTACAAATTTTCGAGAATGCAGAACTACAATGTGAGAAGTAAGTAGTTGTTCGGGAAAGTGTTTCTATACTAAAAGTTTTTTAAAGTAAGTATATATAATTTTTGATGATGAAAATTAAACTCTCATTTCATGGAAAAATTGCTTTTTAATAGTTCCACGGCGACGAATGAAAGAAATAAGTTTTCCGGTTTGGAGAAAAACGGAAACTTTTCTTTCCTACATTGTATTATTATAAATTATTTGTGTATGTGTGTGTGAGTGTTTGTGTATTTTTCCTAAAAATCGAATTTTTACCCTCAAAAATAACATTTTCTTTTCAACATAAAAAATAATCAATTTGTTCACCCTTTTTATCAAACCAGAAAAAAAAAAACGAATATCAGACAATGAAAAAATCCGAAAGGGAAATTTGATACTGCTGTCAATCCAGATTCGTGTTTTCATTTATCTTCTTTAAAATGAAAAAGCTGGATTTATGGATTTTCAGATGCAGAGGCGTAATTTATACTTCACACACACGGGCGCACATATACATATTCATCATTCAAAAAATTATGAATAAATTTCCAATAAATTGAAATTAAAACAGAGAAAATAAATATAATATTCCCCGCTTCTTATCACCCCTTTAAATCATATCAAAAACAGAGATTAGATTATTATTTTGCCAAAAAGCTTTAGAACTATCATTTACCTCTATATCATTACTACCTCCTTTGAATCATAAAGAAAATGTCATGCTCAGAACAGGGCAGGCAGTTAGTCAACAAGATCCTCGCGTAGGGTAGTTTGGCAAAATGCACCACACCCCAACCCTTCTTATAATAGTTAATTTTGGTTGCAAATTCCTACCCGCAGTTTTCTCTTTAATGTTTTGCCTCTGTTTTAATAATAATAATAATGATAATAATGACTCATGCAACGACAGTAGAACGGGGATATTTTCATTAATTTTATGCACAAAATTGTAATTTTATCATTTTTTTTTTGTTTTTAATTGCAGCACAATAAAAAGACATTTGCCGTTGATATTAAGATGACTTCCATGGCTTTTTTATGTCTTCCATTACTAGCAACACTAACAGCATCGGAGGAAGCATTCCAAAATGAAAAACTCGATCCAGGTAATGCGCAATTTAAAATTTCCATTTACATTTACATTTGCTTCCCGCCCTTTCTTCACTATTTTAATGAAAACAAAGAACGAAAAAGAAATTTTTGAAATATGCTTTATGGGGTTAGTGCAGAACGAATAGTTTTAATTGATTTTAGCGATTAAAGTCGAATATGTAGACCAAAAAACGATTAAAACTTATAAATATTCAATTCCCCATTTTTCATATTTAACAACAATTGAACAATCATTGAATAAAAGAAGGAATTTAAATATTTAAACTTCGGTAGATCCTTGGATTGGAAATTGTATCGTTTTCTTCCAAAAAAAAAAAAAAACGATCTACCGCCACTACTGACAGTGTTGAAAAATACAGACAAAACTAAACGGAAGCGACATGGTGTCTTTACGGACTCCATAAATTGTTACCAAACTGAATTATCGAACACAGACAGAAGTCGATAGATATAAATTGTTAAATACTTTTTACGTAAAAATTTTATCTGTAAGAAAATCCCAATTAAAATTAAAAAAACGACCAACCAAAATGAATTCTTCATTAAATAAATTAATCTGTAATGATGTAATCGACTGTATTTCCCTGGAAAGAAACAAACTTTTTTAATGAATTGAAGAAGAAAACGCAAAGAAGTTTTTGTTGAACGCCACCCCGCTCGCTCGCTCGCTCCTCTTGCACTCTTTTGAAGTTCAATTTAGCTTGCAGGCAATTTACTAAGTTGACACACACCGAGAGTGTCAAATTTTTAGCGGTTTCCGACATTTTACTTTTATAAAACTTTCCAAATAAATTTCTCTCTTACGAAAATAGACGGTATCGCGTGGTGTTAGGATGTAAAAAATGCATATGTATAGGTAGGATTCAACGTTTTTTTTTTTTTTAGTTTTTACAGCCACTATTATTCTTTCAGAAAGTTTTAGACGTTAGTCCGTGTGATGAGAGATAATTAAATGAACATTCTAATAATTTTAACTATTTAAAGCCTGTAAAATTGCGATGAAAAGTCAACGGCGACTGAAAATTCTTTCGGTTCTCAGTAAATGCAAATTGAAGGAAAATTTATTGACGTGTCATCATCACCTCTCCGAGTGTGTGCGTGTGTAAATAAACTTATCAATTTTTAATCGGGACGATCAAAATGCGAAAAAGAAACACCTTCTACCTATCTTGCATTTTACTCTCTCTGTCTAGAATTATGAGTCCCGAGGGAATCGACCGCATCAAAATAAAACACTATCTATCGTATAATCCGAAACACTAGTCCCATATATTTCCTCAATAAAGTAAAACAGATATTTTCCGTATTCACATTTTACAGGTACCCTTTTGATTCACTCGGGATCTTGCTCTAGTCTTTTTCCAGATAGAGAGAGAGAGAGACTGAGACGGGGAGGGCGAGAGTAGATCTGTGTGATGTTCGTATTGCAAAAATAAGTAAATTCGTTTCACTATCGGAATTTTTATGTTTCTTTTGGAATTTATTTTATGATTTTATGTTGATGAGAAACACGAAAAATGACACTCTAATATTAAAAATAGAACCAAACACGATGTAAAGTTTTTTGAAAATCAAAATTTAGAGTCTCAAACGTTTTATTGCATAACAACCATGAGTTAAAGGAATAAATAATTAATTTAGTAATCTCCATTGTCCGTTCAAATATTGAATGAGTTGGAATTGTAACAAACATCTTGTAATCCAGTTAGTTGTGACCCCTCTGTTGCCTATTCCCCAACGACCCATTAAACAAAAAAAAAAAAAAAACAAAGCAAGATGGAAAAGTTTAAAAACACCTATACACACAAACACAACTATACCATCTATAATTCACTAATGGGATAAATTTTAGGCACATGGAAATGAGATCTTCAATCCCCCCAAGTGCAAAACATTTGCCCCTAGTCGGTTTCTCTATTTTATAGGATATGGAGACTCATTTGGTTGGAGTGGCAGAAAACAACACGAAGCAATGACAGTGTCATTCTTTCCTTCAACACCACCACCATTAGGTAGTGTAACCATTGCCATCGACCATTTTCATATTTGACTCTTGAGACATTGGAGTTGGATAGAGACAGAGAGAGAGAGAGAGCGGGCGCTTAATGGCACCCGAAATGATACATGATGATAAAATTTACTGTCGCTTTTTGCTCATATTTTTACATTAGTGCGCTTATTACTTGTCTCATTGAAGTAAACAACATTAGCTCCTGTGACAGGCGAGGGGGAGCATTTATACATATAGCTATAGGCGGGAATTAGTATTAGGGTTTTTTGAAAATGCTTTGCATATGAATATTATTTTTCGTGTGGTATAAATTATATTGAGTTATCACAACAGTTCAAGAAGGAAATCTCTCTCTATCATTTTAGGGGCTGCATGTGAGACTTAAAACGGTGTAAATCTTAACCTTCCATTTAACACTTTTTGAAGATTTGTATGGAACGGGGCCCAATTCAACCTTTTTACACTTGAGTGATTCATATAGGATTCTAAAGATGGTAGATAGATACCATTTTACGTTCTTCGCCGGTAATATATCAATGCCTTCTTTAATACGTAATTTTTTATTCTTACAAGTCAAATTCTCATGCTCTTTTCTTTATAGCTGGATTTGGCTTCTTTTTCCATTCTTTAATAGACAATTTTCTTTTGATTTATTTTGCAATAGACGCTCATTATATTAACAATGCTGTTTTTGGCATAAGATCTAATTAATTCGAACCAATGGAACCGTTACAATGGATAATATTTACTACTACTACTACTACTACTACGTGCATTCGATTATTTTTAATTTACAAAAAGGAAGCCTTAGCCAAGCGGCAGCTTAAAAATATTTCACAGTAAATTTACTAATCATTTGTGTATGACGACGACGTCGACGCGGTAGAAGAAACGGGAAACGGGAGAGGCAAAGGCAGTTTATTAACAAAAATCCTTATAGCGGATTTCCCTATTTCCCGCTTGGCTGATTCGGTATGTCGTTCGGGGTTAAAATAAAGTGCTACAGTTTTCCCCAAACCAAGCTTATGTACGTACGTACGTACGTTAGAAGTAGCAGTAGTAGCAGATAGGTATAATGTGAACATGAATTTATAGACTCATTATTTCTGCTAGTTTACCCAACTGTAACTATAGATACTTACTTACTTGGAACTTGGCAGTAAGTTGAATGACATATGGATGGGGTGAGGGTGGGAAGGCGTTTCATATCTACCTCTAGATGAACTTATATTTAATAGATATTGCAATGTAGAGCACCAAAGAGAAAAAACCTCGGAAATATCGAAACTAATCAAAACTTCACTTTAGAAAACAGAAAAACCAAATTTTTATCACAAACCCAGCAAGTATACACATACATACTCCCATTTCAAATCACATCGAAAATACAAAAAAAAAGGCAGACTTTTGTGTCCAACTTTAACAGTTTCTAAATAGGAAAAAAGAAAAATGAATCACTTTTTCTAACTTTTCTCTGTCTCTCTCTTTCTCTCGTTCTATCTGGCTTGGTTGGTACAAAGATAATGGAAACTTTGTTTCGTACATATATGTACTTATATGATCGACAAAATTCCCCCCGGGGATACAAGAAAAGCGCGCCCGAAAAACGATAGAGAAACGAAAGTCGAAAATGAGTTTGAAGCCAAAAGAAATGGAAGAATAAAAGAATGAGAGAATGGAATAGAAGAAATGATCATCATGTTGTAAAGAAAGTTTTTATGTGCAATGATTGGATGTTCGTACCTGTCCCTGGCTGTATGTGTGTGTGTGTATGCATGTAGGTGATTTTTGGGGTAGACTTAAGATTTAGTAATAATTGCTAGGAGCAGAGAATTTACACCGGCTCGTAAATTGTCTGCTCAATAAAATAAAACGGCGACAGATGGTCAAGTGAATTAAATGTTCTAGTGCCGCCATTTGCAGATAAAATATATCTATCTACTATCAATTGAATATGAATAGCTATGAGTATCTACAATTTTTTTTATTCGTTCAAAAAATTTATTCTTCCAACGAGAATAAATAAATATGTACATAAATAAATAAACCAATTTGTGAAAACATTAAAAATGTCACATTTATATCTACATATATACGCGTATATTTAATGGACGTTCGAAAATTTCCATTTTCCATATTTTTCAAGTGCCAAACAATAAATAAATAAATATTTGAATTGGACAGTTATAACTCTCAAAGTAAATAATTAATTAAAACATTTATATGTCGAGAGAGAGAGAGAGAGAGGCAAAGTAATTAGTTTTAGTGGAAATGAAAAGTTTTATGGCCCCAATCAATAATAATATAACGTCAAAATAATTAGCTAATGATAATGAAATCTTCCTCCTAATCAGAACAATTAAGAAACTTTCCTTTTAAGAGTGGGGGTTGAACCAAATTGGGCTATTAATCATCGCAAATATGATGTCATATTTCCGATTTTCCGTTATATGACACGAGAACGTGGTGGCAATCAATCAAACTTAACCTTCCCAAATTAAAATGGACAGATCCAAAATTGGAAACCGGAAGCAGCTCGAAATGGTTTTTCAATGGTTCAAAAATTTGTAATTATGAATTATAATACAAACTTTTATTGCTATTTGATGCAAATGGCAACACTGTCACTTACGATGCACACAAAGATAAAACTGCGAAAATATACTAGAGGAAAAATGACAGAAAAAAAGAAACTTTGTCAAACTGGATTATTTTGGGTTGTAAAGACAAAAGGGTATAGAATAACTCGCCTTTGTCTGACGTAGCCTGGCCCGGTGGTGGTACATTACGGTTTTGGGGGTGAATAACGAATAAGGTGGAAAGTGATAAAACCAACGACGACTTTTCCGAAAGCAAAAAAAAAAGAAAAGAAAAAGGGTGAGCCTGTTTAGTATTCGAAACATCATCCGTTTTGAGAGCTTTCTCTCTCACACACACACACAAGAACTTTTTAGGTATTATTTGAGTGTTTTACAAATTAAAATTGGACCAGAAATAATCCACTGGTTCAAAATAATTTTGTTTTACGTCGAGATAAAAAAAAAGGCCAACTTGATTACATATCACAACAACTGAACTATATGCATAATGAATTGTTATTATTAAATAAGAATGAATGAGATAGGTAGGTTTATGCCGAGCCAATAGTGCTTGTATGCTTTTTTAATTTGCCTCCCCCTATATTATCCGTATCTACATATGAAATACCATGCATATCATCATAATAATGCCTGATGGTCAAGAAGCGAATGGCGGGCGGTTGATATTCATTTCCACTCGAATTAAATTCCATATAGATAGATTGAGAATGAATTAATTGAATCGTTGGAATAATTCGCCCAAATATCTCAGCCTATCTGTCTATAGGCATAGACAAATATTTGAATATTAATTCTAAAGCTGAGCAATAATTATGATCAATTAGAATAACATATATGTATGCACGTATCCGTAGAAGCGGAATATTTAATATAAATATTAAACCTACACACACGCACGTAACTACATAACGATTTTGTTACGACGGTCAGAATAAAAGTTGCAAATTTTTTGTTAATGAAACAGTTACTTTCTTTTTTGTGTACACCAAGACGATGAGGCAGAGTGAGCGAGGAGGAGGAATAGATAATGTTAAAACTGCTTTTAAACTTTAATTAGTATTTTCTCAAGTGAGAGAAAACTTTTCAACGTAAATACTCACAGCAGCAGCAGTATCTGCTGCAGGAACTGTAAATTTTTACAGTAAAACGCAGTGGAACAATTAAAAAAGTATCAACATTTCTTTTTTGGTTGTTTTGGAAGCTCTTTTTTATCCTTATATATCTGAAGTTTTTATCAGAACTTACTTAAACGTTTCGGAGTCTTAGCTTAGCGAAAAGATTTTCCGATATTTAAATCGCGATGAATAAATAATGAGCGAGCAGCAGAGTTTGTTTTTAGTTAAATTTTACATTTTATTGAACTGAAAATGAATAGACAACACAATGTAGGTAGGTATAGTGTTGGTATTAGACATTTTAGTGTTCCTTGGCTTGGCATTTTCTTCGCCAAATGCAAAAAGGCTTTAAACATTGTGCTCTCAAAGTTAACATAATAACAATTTCACTTTTTAATGACTTATCTTATCTTACGTAATTATTCGGTAAAATATAGCCGGTGACACTTTTCCTTTTACGAGCTTGGAAAATTGGTGTGCACTTGAAAGCTTTTCTGAGTTACATATTTTAACAATGACGATATACAGCGTCGTTGCTAAAAAAAAAGAAACAACATCTTGATCTGGTAATTGAACTATGAACTATTAAATGAAAACTCTGTCCAAGAACTCCCTCACTCAATAATTTAGCTTAAAAACGACAAAGGTAATAACCAAAATTCACACAAGTCAAAGTTACAAGGGAAAGCTGAAAAAGCATACAGTAATGTTTTTTTCTAATTGATAAAAAACAGCGTTTCACATGATAACATGATAAATGACTGAGTGGACTAGAAAAGGGAAAGTTTAAAATCGAAACAACATAACTACCTAATAATTATCTAGAAAAATTTTAACTCATTATCCAAGAAAACAGATTACAATAATTAATTATAGCTTATTAATTAATAATTATTATTTATTGTAGCTAAATTACTACTAGAAAATTTAGCCAACAAACATCTACATAACACAAAGAAAATCCTCGGCCATCTTATCAATACATTAACATTTAACAAAATCACAAAACGTAATGTTAAATATTTTAACATTACGTTAATTATAATTTTAGCTTAAAATTAACATTACGTTACATTTCGAGATTTATTAACGGTTAACCTGCGTTTTTTGCTCCTCTCTACTGCGATGTTGCGCGCGCCCATCACTAATTTTATCGATCGCATTTAACCTCAATTTTACAAGACAATTTTATTTTTCCTACTTTTGAAAAACAATTTTTCCCTTTTTGCGAATTTAAATGTGAAATACAATGAATTCAAGTGAAAAATTTACATTATGTGTGTACGAAGGTGATTTAGGACTACCATCAATTGATCTGCAATGTATTCAATCGATAGTTTATATCAAAATGGCAAATGTTCCTGTTGATTATAAAATATTAAATACGATTACAAATTGTTTCAAGTATAGTGCCCCGTGTCTAATTGATCAAAATCTCTCTATTCATTCGTTTAATGATATCGTTTTGTATTTGCGAACGTTAAATTATAATTTGGATAAAAATTTAACGGCAATTGAAAAAAGTGAATTATTGGCACTGTCACATTTGGTACAATCGAAATTAAGAACTGTTAATGAATTTGTATTTTGGATGGATCAAAGAAATTGTGATGAATTTACGAAACCATGGTATTCCAAAGCACTGTCAATACCATTCAATCAAATCCAGATAAGACGGTATAGTGAAAATGCAGCAAATTTAATGGAAACTCAATACCCGGACGATTTCAGTAATGAATCGATTAAAGATCATCTAGGTTCAGTTCTAACAGAATGTGCGGCAGCATTATCCTTACGTTTAGGGACGAATAAGTATTTTTTTGCTGATACACCATCTAGTTTGGATGTAATTGTGTATAGTTATTTAGCACCATTAATCAAACTACCATTTCCATCAACAAATTTAACCAGTTTAATAGCATTATGGCCGAATTTGATTAATTTTGTGAAACGTATTGATGAGACATATTTTCCAAATATGCCACTGAAAAAATCGAAGTTTCTTAAACCAAAAGAAAATAAAATCAAACACAGTGACGATGATATATCCTATGTGGCATTATCTTTATTGACAATTAGTGCTATGTCTATTGCATTGGGTTTTGCTATTAGCAAGGGCTTTATTCATTCGAAATTGTTTTAAATTTGTTTTGATACATAAATAATACCGAAAAAATGTATTTTCATTTCAACTCCATCACCAAAATAGCAATAATTCAGCGCTGTCAAGATTCAGCAAATAAGCACGGCTAGCGTTTAATTTAAACGCTTAATTGAATCACCCTTCAACCCTCCCCTAGTAGTCTAATAGTCGTCTTTCCTTTCATTTTCATTTCTTTTTTTGTTTAATCACATTTTCATTTCTCCCTCCCAGGTCTGTGATTTGTAATCGTTGTGTCTTTTATTTTTCTTTATTAGGATGTAGAAATATGAAGGGAGTAAATATTATGATTGCTTGGTTAGGGTGCATTTTTTTAGTCTAGATAGAGGGAAATAGTGTGGATATTTTATTTACGCATTTGTATACTGAGCTTGATGGTTTTTATCTGAGGAGATATCAATTAAATAGATAAAAAATCTGTAAAGAAACTAGACAATATATTAATTTTAATCTGTATAATTTAACAAATTCTCAAAATAAAATCGAGCTTTTATAAGTTATTTCTTCTCATTTTATTATGGCAACTATAATTAAGTACGTTCTACATGAATCTACAAATCTGTGAATTTTTAGATTCTTAATTCTATAAAAAGCGATGATAAGAAATGGGGTCTTCCATCAAACGGAACGACGATGATGAAATATCTTTTTTTGCTTTTGCTGCTTGTGCCTAATCATCCCCGATGAGTTTTCACATTAGTTCGCTTTAGAAAATTAGCTTTTCCTCTACCAACTGACTGAAGTCGGGAGTCGATTAACAAATCACCAGCTGAAATACAGAATTAGTTAAATTTTTTTTATTCGTTGTGGAATTGTCATCGGAGATTTTCTTTTTTTTTCGATCAATGGTCCCGTTTTCATTTATACCGTAACGAACGATTTTGATTAGCACAATGATGTTTAATGTATAAAGTTCTCTGTTTAACTTTTCATTTTGATTCAATGGAATTTGTCACGTTCTGTAATTTCTCATAGATTTCTTTTTATTATTATTTCTGGATTTATGTTGCGATGTTTAAAGAAACGAGATTCTTGACCAAAAGGAAAATCTATCGGATTTTGTAGTGCAATTTAAAGTGGATTTCGAAAATCATCGTCGTAAAATGGAACGATTTTTTTTTTCTTTTCGAAATAAAATCCTTCTAATCCCTCCCTCTACTATACATAGCATAGGTACTATTTCTTCAGTAGGTGTAATTCATGCAACTATATTCATCATTTGCCTTATTTATTTATTTACTTTTCTTTTTTACGACTGCCATTTTGTTTCCATATAAAATACTAAAAGGGTATCTTTTACCTACATGACTTTACACTTACCGTTCATGCATTTGGAAACCATCATCACCATAGAGAAGAGAGAGAGAGGACGCTAGCCAGAGCGAACAGTGGTGGTTTTTGGGTGTAGAGGAGTATTAACTCTGCTAAAGTATTTTGGTGTCTATCTCGTTTCCATTTCGTGGTTTTCCATAAAAGAAAAAGTTAGTTAAGGTCTCCCTTCTCCTACTCTTTTGCTGCTATACACCTAATGAAATGAATGAATAGATACACTCTGTACGTAGGAGCATCCTCCTCCCACCATATTTTAATGCAAACTTTTCCTTTATGTAGTAGAAATAGTTCCGTGCGAACATGAATTTCACATTTCCTCAAATATTGAGACCTATAAAGTTTGGAAATTGTTGAATTTCGTTTATTTTAAAGATTTTAATGATATGAAAATATTCTTTTGATTTTTCTTTTTCATTGTAGTCCTAGTTTCATTCCAGTTCTGGGAAATTCAATTATTTTTAACGTCGTATATGTATGTATATGGTATCCATGTTAACCATCTATTTTCATTTAATGTTTTCTAATTTTTGCAGTTGTGCACTTAAAAGTAATTACCTCAGTTTTTCCTTTATACCATTTCGAAAAAATAAAAATTACAAAAAATTTGCGATGTTGCTGACTGAGATCTGCAGGAAAATATTAGATGTAACACGCTATAGTTCTGTTGCTGTTGTTGTTGTTTTTCGCGAAAATAACATAGATTGTATTATTATGAAACGTGACATGGAAGTCTCTGGATGTTATGCTCTACTACTCGTACATACGACGTACGTATAAATGTTACATGTTATAATAAACTGGAAAGCTTTGGATTTTATTTCTTCATATTTCAAATTTCTATCGTACATAATTGTTTTTTTATATTTTTATTATGTATTCCGCTTAGTTCTAGACTATTTATAATAAATATTCGATGATTAGAATGCTTAAAGGCAAATAAAAACATTTATTGACAATATTTCGTAAACTGAAGCCGATCGTTCTACACATGCATGTTATGCAACTGCACATACACCTTATGCAGCCATTTAATTCGATATTACTTGATAGATGAAGTGCTGTTTCATACAAATAATTAAGTGCAAGAAATTAAAAGGATGAAATTGGAAAAATTCACCTACGAAAATTGTTTATTCCTCCTCCACCAAACTATTGATGCTTTTGCTTTTTCATTAACATCATCATCATCTCTCCGCAACACTTCTTCCTCTAACTTTCTAATTATTTTCGCAAATTAATACAGTTCCCTTTGAACTAATAAATAGTACGAACAAGATATGCCATCATGCCTTTAACATCCTTTAAACTTCTGCTTAGAATTTTAATGAACCTTTTGCCAGATGAATCGTCTTTGCTGCTTTTCAGATTAGTATCTTTTCCTCTATGCGAACGAAGTTTCTTGTTCTTCTTCTTCTCTCAAAATATACACACAGTTTTGTTAAAGTTTTTCCAAATACAAACGGTTAAAACAACAAAAAAAAAACATCGAAATAAATTTCTCTTGTCTCCAAAAACAATCTGACAAATAAAACACATTCGAAATAACATTTAGATATTTCTTCTTTTGAATGTCTGTGTGTGTGTATGTGTATGAGGTTGTTTCAAAAACGAGACACGTTTTGGATTTACTTAGTTTTTACTTACCAAAAAAAAAAAAATGCTGATCCGACAGCACTTCAGATACGACGTTAGCTGCACCACCACCACCATTTACAACAACGATACATGACAGTAGTGGTGGTGGTGGCGGCACTAAAATGGCACTAAAAGTCCGACGTTTGAATACAAAATAGAGAGATTTTCGCATATTTTTAGATCTATAGAAACAACAACAGAAATGATCATCTTCATAGATAAATAGCCGCTATAAGAATGCGATAGTTTTACATAGAAAAGACATTTTTGCTTTGATTTGATAAGTGGTATTTTGGATGGAAATTGTTGGTAGAAAAAAAATTTAACGTTTCCCAAATACATAGTTTCATTTAACTATCTTCCGGGAAAATATAATTATACCCCGGTAAGTTGACTTTCATCCTAAAACTCGCCGTCGTCTGTAACAATGATAATAATAATAATTGTTGACATATTTCATTCAGAAGTAACTTTTGGAAAAGCTAGAAAAATCCCCTTCATTGTTTCAACGACTCAAAAAACTGTTCTGTTTCCAACAAACCATTTTTCAAATCTCAAATAATTAAAAACTTTTTCTCAACAATTTTATTCTCAAAACAAACACACATCGTCATTGTGTTTTGCGATTAAAAATCTCTCTATTCTGGCTAGTGCCTGCTGAGTGCTAAGTGCTGGGATTAAACATCATATATGACACTCATCACAACTGTTTTGTCAGTTTCGAAACAATCAAAACTCTAAAAAAATTAAATTTCGTCTTGCAAATGAAATTATGTTTTTGGCACTTTCTGTCTGGACAAGAACCGGTCAAAAATTATTACGATTATCACTTTCCAAATGAATAAATCATATTTTAAACAAATTTAAGCATCAAATTGGACCTCGAGCAATAATTAATAAAGGTGCACTTAAAATAAATGAAAGAAAATTCAAATTAAAATCAAATTATATAATTTAGAAATGTAAGACAAACATAAATCTGATTACCGTCACTCTATAGCATTTGCCGTAGGTAAAATTACCCAGAGTTTCTCTAATTTTTCTTTTTCTTTTTGCTTTTCTTTCACTGCAGCTGGATTAACTGCAGCAGCAGCAGTTAATCCGGGAAAATCGTGTCATTGAAAATTTACATTTCGCGTGGTAATTCAAGTTGTAATAATAATAATAATAAAGATTTTATGATTATTTTTATGAAAATATAACCGTGTCTGTGTAGAATTTCATAATTCGATTATCCGACTATACCGGGTGTATCTGAACACATGTCAACATTATACGTATTGTGATTTAATTTAATTTAAATTTCATAAACGTTTGAAATACATACATATAGATATATTTTATGGCTTTACTGCTGTTCGGACAGGCATTCTATTTAAAGAGAGAAAGAGTAAAATCAACCCCTTGAGGAAATATAAAAAGGAAACGACGTGCTTTGTATATATATTGTTACTTTTAGTAGTAATTTATCTATATATGGAAATGCACGTTTCCAGTTACATTGAATACCTTTTAGTGAGTGGCTGGGCTGTGCGCTGCATCTCTCTCGCTCTAAATTATCCATCTATTTGCATTCTAAGCCCCAAACAGAATTATTATTAATTCTATAATAAATTAAATGCAATTACAAACACTAATCACTTTTTGCATTTTAATTAATTCAACAGCAGCTGTTTCCTATAATGTGCAATAATAATAACGGACATTTTGTTGATTTGTTTTTTTTCCTTTTTCTGTCTAATTTTCCATTAATTTTTATTTTATTTTTTTGTTCGTTTTCATTGCAATATACAGAGAGGGTGTGATACTAATAGATTTAGATCTATTTGTTAGTTAAATTCGTTTTACAATTATAACGTTTTGTGTCCAAATTACAGTTCCAATGTTGCGTAGATAAATTATATAGAGTTGAAGTTGTAATGTTTCTCTCTCTCTCTCTTACTTTCTGCATCGAGTCGAGACAATAAATCGTTGGATAATAATAATGGAAATGTGTACTATATTATGTATGTATGTATAGGCGTTTACTTGCAAAATATCCTGTTGCGCCTGAATACGTAATTTATTATGCAAATTGCTTTCGACATTAAAATCTAGTGTATTTTGAGGAATAGCTAAAGATTTCGAAGGTTAAAAAACAACCTACTCTGGCTCAATCAAGATTAGGTCTCGATCGATTGATCGACTCAAAACTGAGTTAGTATCAAATCGAATTTATTCTTCTCTTCATTTATTTCGAAATAAGATGGGGGTGGACAACGTTCCAGTATAATTGATCTATCAATTTCATCGAATAAATCATCCTTTTCTCACCCCCATCATCATCAATCCAAAAGAAATTATCTTTCTGACATTTTTCTTTAAAAATTAATTCTTGACCTTTCTGTTCCTGCCCCTATAACGATGGCGAAAAGGTCTTTTCCTTGCTACACAATAATCCGATCCAATTTCTGACCTTTTCATCATTTAAGTAAATGTATTGTTTTCCTGCTGATTTTTCTTTCTCTAGTTTTCTTACTATTATTATTATTATGATTAAGCGACCCCACTGAATAGAATACTTTACCCCTATATATATATATATGTATCAATCGTTTATTATTTATTGCTTTTTTGTATATTAAATTAATCAATGCTAGTTTTTCAATTACAATCATTTCGAAACACAAGAAAGATTATCTATTGTATTCAAATGACATTCCAGATAATTATGTCAAGTTCTTCGAATTTTAATTATTATCTTGACAGTTAATTAATTCCACAGCCAACATACAGAATTGGATTAAGCCTGATTTACATCAGGGAAAAGTAAAATCTGTGCATAACATGAAACATCTATGCCTTTTAGGCTCAGTAGAAGACGGTGTTGGTGGAATACAAAAACGAGAATTAGTTCCTTAGGAGAAGGGAAATTCAGTAATTCGATTATTTATTTACGCATATATATTGTACGCTGATCGTACGTACATGGCACCATCTTAGTTTATCATTTCTAGATGACAATAAAAGTGTTAGAGATTTCTATTCGAATCATTATATTATAATAGAGATGCATATTTTCATTTTGCAATTCACTTTAAGAAACTTAACGAACGGCACAAGAAAATTTGCATTTTAAAGTTGATGGGAACGAGAGAGAGAGAGAGAGAGCAAACCATCATTCATCCACTCTAAGAGCACATGCACCACTCTTCATCATCATCATCATCATCATCATCTTGACTGCCTATATTATAATGGCATCGCTTCAAGCTGTTTTGCTGACAGAATAACTGACACCTGAATTTCACGGGCTTGCACATACATTATTATGAATATAGAACGTCACTGAGGGATGGAGACAGCAAGAGAAAAGACAGAGAGAGAGGGAGAGTGTGTTTTAAAGGGCCCTTAACTGTTTTGTGTACTGTGTATAAGACTTCCGGCTCATTTTAACACCTTTACCTTACCCCTTTTTTTTTTTTTGAATAAATGCATTTTTTTCTTTGGTATTATTTTCATTCTAAATGCCTTTTTAATTTTTCGTCGTCGCACAACAAAGTGAGTTGTGTTGGTTTGCTGTTGCGAATGTTTTTTTGAGATGCAATGACACGTTTTCATTTTATTTCTTAAATTTAAATTTGAAACTGTATGGTTTCTAATTGGCTGTTAGGGTGTCCCGATTGCGGCACAGATAAATTGATTTTACAAAATATCAATTTGTATTCATAATTCAATAAATTCAGCTTTGTCAACAATCGAAAATCACGAATCGTCACGGTATTTGTCATCCTAATTATAATGGGGTGACCTAAATTTAAACCATGTTCTGTTCAAATTGTTTTACGGCCCTATTCAAAGTACCTTTACACCATGTTATCTAACACGGTTCGGATGGGGAGTGAATAGCAGAAAATCCACAGTTGATATTAAACTGAATTTCAGTGATAACCTATATTAGGTATTATTATTAAGACCTCGCTGCTCCCTTCTTCCTAATGGTATATGTTTGTTGTTATTATAGGTATTATGTTAGTTTAGGAAACTTACTAAATGTAAGAGAGAGCTTATAATTTGAAAACTACAATCTCATATATATTAATTGAGTATGTGTATGCGCCTGCTGGAAGGGGGTTGTTATTATTAACAATGTAAATCTATTTGTAGTATATTTTCAAAAATTTAATTAAAAATATGAGCAAAGAAAAAACTTGCCACAGCCACAACTTAACGGAAATGTAATTACACTTTTCAACAGCCATTTTTTTCCTTTTTCAAATTACTGATGGAAATTATGAAGTATTACTTTAAAATCCGTGCGCATCGCTGACATTTTAATAAACCAGAAATTGAAATATTCTCTCCTTATATTTACATCACTTTCAAATAAACAACTATAAAAGGCACAAGGATGATATCTAGCAACGCGGAGAATAGAGAGAAATTGCAGCTCTACCCGAAATGAGTATAATTTCTATAGGTTGCTTGCGGGATTGTGTGTTTTGTTGTATTGAATAAAATTTGCCCATTTTCGAACCCTTCAGCATAATTATGAAAATTCGAAGACAATAAATTCAATTTGACACTTTATCGGTTCCACAAAGCGAAGAGGTGAAAATACATATTCCTCGAAAATTGAAAATTAATATCCTAAAGAGAGAGATGGAGAGGGAGACAGTCAATATTACTCAATTACCAAAAAGGGTTGGTTGGTTAGATGATAATATACGAAGAGAGTGAGAAGGAAGGATGGAGAAGGAGGAAAAAGGAGAAATATAAGAACGTGTATATAAATATGCAAATTGTTTCGAATTGAGTTTATATTCCACATCAAAGTTATAGTATGGAAATTGGTAAATTGATTTCAAATGGGATCCAGCCAGCCAGCCAGCCAGCCCTTGTGCTCTTTGTGCCCCTTTAAGATAACGCTTCACCAACAGCAAAAAAGGAAAAGAAAAATATTTTTATATAGAATCGATTTTCTGATATGCTTTTGTTTCAAACATGTATGGACGTCTATGATAAATCCAACACACAGATAGAAAATTATCGTTGTTTATTTGTATTGACACACAGATGGAACGTGTCCTTCTCCTCATCCTCCTGGTGCTGGTGATGGTGGTCTGTACATGTCATCGGGAAAATGAACATTTCATAAACCGTAGATGGATTTTTCACTGTAAATTCTTCATCAACATTCACAGAAGGTGTGCAGAATTTGCATTTTTCCAAATAAACATACTCAATATTCAGTGTTGGACCCTCGCTGTAATAATCAGACGGTATTTTGTGATTTTTTTTTTAGTGTCCAAAAAAAAACTGTAGCTGACCACTGTTCCGCTGCTGTGGCATTTGTATTTGACAGCACAGTAACAATTTATAGGATAGAACATTAATTAAGTCAGTAATAATTCAGTAAAGTTTCGTTTTCATGGGAATGTGTGCACTTCAGCAGGAACCTGCCCAATCTCTCACCAACTATAAGTACAAAACTTGGTCATGGCAACAGGGTTTTCGTATAGCATCGCAATAACTCTTGACATTCAATTTTATGGAAAAAAATTTATCCAAATGCTGCTACAAACTGTTGTTTGTGGCCAAAGGTTTTTTTTTTGTCTTTCCATATAATTTACAATCTAAATGCAACCATAATTTTCTCTGCATGCCATTTTCCCCGCATTTGTACTAAACTAAAAGCAGTAATTCAAATGGTTGGATAAAAGATTTTCCGCTCTTTTTTTTTCTCCGCTGCTGCAGATTTTGGTTTATCCGGTATGAAATCAGTCCAACTGGAAATATTGGTTTGAATCAAAAGTAAAAAACATCACTTTGTGTTTGTTTGTGTGTTTATCCCCTTCTCCGTGAGCATTGTAAGTAATGAATTGGTGACATAGTTGGCAGCTTAGTTTTGGCTATTGCCGTTTAACTATAAATTTTTCAGATTAACTTTTGCTGTTGGCGAACACACCGCGCGCGCCTCCCCGCTCGTTACATTGGTTGATAAACAACTGATTTATTTTATTTCCATGAAAATTTATTAGTGCTCGCTAACAGGGAAAACGTGAAATGGCGAACCATATTTTGTTAAATAATGAGAATGCAATTAATTGAAGCGCCCGATTACAAATCGGTAAATATGTAATTGGATGGTCTGATCAAAATCCATAATTGACTTTCATATCGTATCGTTTTAATCCATACAAATGCCTTAATCCTATTTTTTTTGTAAGATGAAAAACCATTAAAGTTTCAAATATCATCTGCGTTCAGCACTCAGCTTAAAGCATTAAATGTTCATCGAGAAATTGTTTTAAAAAGATATAGAAAATCGGAGGGTGCGGTTATGTTATGTCTTTATATCCCTTTATTTTAAAATAACCACTTCACATAGCGCTCTCGCGCCCGCGAAATTTATTCAATTCAATCGTATGACATTCATGTATGCTGCTGCTGCTGCTGCTGCTAACAGCAACATTGGAAATACATAACTCTGTCCTCCCCTTATAAAAAAAGAAAAACTATAATTCCAATGCTTTGAAAATATAATAGTAAAGGAAAACATCCTTGCTGGCTGGATACCGGGGGTGGCATGCTGCCTGCCTGCCTGCCTGTGCAACACAGCTAGATGGTAAAAAGGGTGATGTGTTCGTCCCTCTCATTCTTTTTCTTACCTTTGATGTTTCGGAAAATGTTAAAGCATGAAAATTGAATTTCTGTGAAGCGCCTTTACAACCTTTTAGCATATTTAATCCGAAAAAAGTTTGACGAAAAAATAAATATGCAATTATTCTTTATAGTGAGAGACAGGGAACCAGTTTGTATTTTAGAGGAGAGGAGAAGCACTATGTATAGAGAGTTTAAATTGAGTTTTTTGGAAGCGCCAAGAGGACGCACAGGCGATAAAAAATCTTTTATTTGTTTTCGCATTTTTTAAAAATTGTTTGTGCTCAGACGGAACAGTTAATCGGAGATTTTGAAATAGAATTTGCATTTTGACGAAAAAAAGAAGCGTGTATTAATTCGAGTCAAAGAGATTTGAATTCTCACTCCAAAATAAGTTTACAAATTCCCGAAATAAACTTTGAGAGCCTCTTCCGCAACTATAGTTTAATTAAGGCGTTAGATGGTCCACTATCGGCGAACTGGAAGGATTTCATTATGTTTGTTATGTAAACATCGTACACACACACACACATTCTCAAACAATGTTGGTCATTACACAAATGCATACATTTAGCAACTACTGAATTCACTAAACAATCCGCATCAGTAGATCCCTGCAGTTAAGGTTAGAGCGCTAAAGTGCCATTACAATGATTATTTTATGTAAATTTGATGAGAGCGAATTATAATTTTCACTGGAAAACTGAGAGATTGAAAGAAACGTAAATCTTTTCCATTAAGGAAATTTTAATTATGATTCTCTTTGATTCCTTGCACGGCTAAAGAGGAACGGTCGCTTTTGAACGAACAGCAGCCAGCCGTCTTTTTCTGCAGAAAGTTTTAATAACGCTCGATTAAAGAAAAGTATATATAATTATATATGAGATAGACAGAGAGAGAGCGAGAGGAATATCTTTGTATACTGCTGCAATAACACAAAAGCACATGAAGCAAAATTTGCCTTTAAACACCACCACCACTACCACCACCACTAGAACCAAACTAGCAGCAAAAGCATAGGGAATGTTTTAGAGAGAGCAAAGAAGGAAAGATGTAACTTTCCTTCTTGCGCACCCGGTGAATTATTACTTTTCACATTTCCGTTTTTCGGCGGCTCACGGCCGCCTTTTCAATTTACTAATTGTTGAAATGATTTAAAGGCTTTTGCTTGCTTGCCTGCTTGCGTCCCGGCACCCCAACAACAACATATTTTCCCGTATGCTGTGCACGTTCTTCGATTGTTATTGGCCTGGTAGCATGGATGAATGGATCAAGAATGAGAAGAAGGAGGAGGGTTAGGATTTTACTGGATTTTGATTTTTTTATGTGTCGTTGTGGTTGTGATTGTGGTGATTTTAAGCGATGGGGACAACGGGTAAAACATCAACAATTTCGAAGTGGGATGGTTGGCGCGGGGTTAGAAAAATGTCGATTCCAAGGAGGGTCACCTCGATGGAAAAAGTTTCTGAAGTAATCATGCCAATTTTTATTTCTTTTCCGTTTAATCTGTGCGGATGAGTAGTAAATCTTTTTTGGGTTTATTGGGTACCAAATCTACATAAAAAGTTTTCCTTTAGCAAACGTAGTTGCTGAAGTTTGCACTTTGGAGACGACGACATCAACAACATGGATAACAATCTTCGTTCGATTCCATCTCCATTACTTTTTTGTTCTTTTCATTATCTTAAAATAAATAAATAAAATTCCTAAATAATTTAGATAAATGGCAATTGTACTAGCAGCGCGAATAACGCTATACAAACCGTAAATTCTCTTTTATACTAAAGTTAACTAGAAAATAAACTACAGGAAATTGAATGCAAAGCTATACATATACTGGCTGAGGCTAAATGCGCAGCCCAGAAATCCGATTTTATTTTTATATACATAAATAAATAGAGGCATGAGTAGATTGGCGTTTTTTTTTTTTGCTTTGAAATCTTTGCTGGTTATTTCTTTGTGACAGAATTATTAAATATTAGCACTCTCAAGTCTACTTAAGCTGTAAAAATGTCATTTACGCTTGAACCATTATTAGACGAGCAGCAGGAAGTAATAGCTCACGAACAGAAGCAGTTTCCGGTGTCCGGAGAGTTGAGTGAGTGAGTTGGACGATGGATGCTTGTGCTGCTGCTTCTATTTTGTTGACTGGCATTATTTGTCCAGCAACTGTAATGCCTACTGATTAATTTTTCTTTTCAAATACAATTTCCCACTGTACATACACGCAGAGAGAATCGGTTTATTTTTCTTTTCTATTCTTCGTCTTATATTACTTCTTATTTTTCATACTTACTGTATGGGAGGACTTTCTGCCTGTATTATCCCCAGTATCCCACCACTGGTCTCCCCTCAATATTGTAAGATTGTAAGAAATTGCTGCGATCGTTCATGGATTGCCTTTATTATTACGACTCATATACTATACGAATCTAGTAACTGGGATTTGATTGGCAATGGAACGTATTAATGTTAAAAGCTTTTTTCAATTTTTATTAGCTTGATTTGCTGAATGACAATCGATGGAGCGAAAGAAGGGGGGTGGGGGGCTGGTGCGGGATTGGTAAAAGGCAGCCAGCGTGGGAGCCATATAACAAAAAACTTTGCTAGAATTTTAATTTCGTTTTTATTACATGTAAATGAAATTAACTGTTGACGCCGTTGGATTAAAATTTAAATGTTTTAAAATTCCGTGTATATTTTTAAATTCGAAATGAACCTTTAATAAATAAAAAGAAAAAAAAAATAGAAAAAGCAAAGTTGGGCAGAGGAAAGTTGAGTCTACCCCGCTTGTCAAGGGGGAGACCTCCTCCTGACCGGATCCTTTAATACTTTAGCTTTTTGGAAGCGCAGTGTGCATCATCACTTCAAAGAGTACGGCATTACATAAAACACTTTGACCATCTCTCTTCTCAACGAAGTAATTACTTTATTAGGTGAAATCTTTCTGCAGAGAGCGATGGCTGAGCAGAGCGGGGCAGGAGTGACGAGGGCAAAGTGTACCATGCAGGAATTTGAAATTTTAATGATACACGAAAATAAATATTATGTTAATTTAATCTAAAAAATGTCACTGCATGCCAAATAATCTGAAATGTAATACGACCCTAATTACACTGTTTCATTTTTTCTCTTTCTCGTTGTGTTGCTCTCTCTCTCTCTATCTCTCTGTGGTACATTTTGATGTTTTATCACATGAAATCAACTTGAACAAAAAGTAATTATTTGTGAGTATACACAGCACACAACATCCGCGTGACTAGAGCACAAACCACCACCACCACCACCACCATCCTACATTGAAGAAAAATACCCTTCGAAAGAGGTTGCTGTTGTGGTTGTTTTACAATATGTTCTCATGCTGCAGTTGGAAATACCTCTAATTACTGCAATTCTGTCTGCCTGTTAGTCTGCACGCACCAGGGCGAAAAATAATATCAGCGTGTGTGTGTTTGGAAAAAATTATTATTCGTGTTGACATTTCAAATATACACACACACATACAAACACATAGATGGAAACCGAAACCGATAATGGGTAGAGAAAAGGAAAATTGTATAGGATAAGTTGTCAGTGATAACGACTTGCATGTTTCGTTCCCATTAAAGAGGAAAATATAGATAATTGCTTCCATAGAAGATTTTCATTTTCTCGCAGGTTTTCTTGAAAAGAAAGTTCGCCATTTTTTATTTAAGCAATGTGAAACAAACAGAGAAGAGAAATGGTTATTAACCATTTCACAACTTATTCCTTTTCATTCATGTGTTGGCACGGAATTTTATCGCTCCAGTATTAAAATTATAAACAAAAGTTGCAAGTGTTGGAGTTATCTTTCAATTTGTGAATAAATTGTTGAGTAGAAGTGTGAAAAAAAAGAAATTTGGGTGACGTATATAAGTTTAATAAAAAAATTAGATGTGTCTATTTGATTCTAGGCCACAATCCAAGATGGCTGTCGTTTGCTGGAACAAGTTCAGTAGTACATCCACATAATTATCATGTCCCTTTCCGAAAATGTCGATTCAGATTCGAGCAATTGAGGTTTTTTTAAATGATTTTCTAAACACGTACACGCGCGCACAGCACAATCAATCTTTTTGCATATAATATAATTTTCCAAAACATCATCTAATTTATATTGAAATCGGAAACCAATAAATCATTGTCAGAGACAAACGCGACAGAATCACCCCCTCTTGTCCCGCGCCACCCCCTTCCCAGCTGTTCTCTTTCTTCTATTATTATTATTATTATTATTATTATTTATTATTATTATTATTATTAGATGATGGTCGGTCCACACCGAAAACATTTCATCACCAACGTCTTTGTGTTTTCCAATTCGGAAAAACTAAATCTGGCATTGGTCCGCACGGACGATTTCATTCAGGCGGTGGTAGAAAAAGAGATGGGGTGGGTGACGGGACTAGTGAGATTCAGTGACGCGTTTAACGAAGCCAAGCCAAGACCAGCAACAGCAGCAGCAGTCATCACCAAGTGCTGTTCCTTCTGCTAGAGACTTTTACTTTCCACTTGAGATAATTTTTTTTCTCATTTTCATTTTTGCCTTTTCTCATAATATTATTCGATTTTATCAGATCAGTGATTACGACGAATTTTTCTTGATTTAAGTAGATCTGATATAATTAAAGCGATGCTAATTTGAGTGTTTGTGTGCGACAATCAAAACGAGGGGTGAGCAGGCATTGGAGAATGAGGAAAATAATTGAATTTGGTTCAATTGTCATTATTTGTTATGCACATAATACATTATATAATAAATTAGAAATTTTTTTAACAATAACAAGTGCGGTACTTCAATCCAATAGCGGCTCTAAATTAGTTTGAGCAGTGTAATTTTGCCGCCGCCGCCGCTTCGCCATTTATTACTAATTTTAATAAGTCATAACTAAATTGATTTGAACTCTTTGGCCAACATAATAGAAAATTATCTATCTACAACAATACGTTGAAAATAGTTCATTGTTTTCCATCTCTTCTTTTTTTTTTTCTAAAATGCTTCAAGCATTTTGCATTTCGTGTCGTTAAATTTCCCCGCCGTTCTATTTGATGCAAATCAATAATGACAGGAAACATTAGTTAATATTGAGAGCGCAAAAAAGAAGAAGCATAGTGTATACTGCATAGCAATAAAGTTTGTGTGTGTGAGTGTGAGAGAGAAAGAGAAAGGAGAAAAGAAAAAAAAAGCGTTTAGGATTTTAGCATGAAATAGGTGTTGGAATTTTCCTTTTTTTTTTTTGTATCAACGTAATGAATGAACTGTTCTATTCGATTAGTAACGCAAATAGATTTTCATTATGATTCCCGATATATTTATTAATCTGTGATATTCATGAGTTTTCTTTTAGTAAAAAAAATACATTAAAAACTTTCTTCCCCTCTAATCTAAAAAGTCATCTTCCTTTTTTTTTCGTGATTTTGATGCTGCTGCTCCTTCTGCATTTTGCTCTCAGTTTCATTACACGCACACCCACACATACACAGTTAAAAAAATACACGAAAGATTTTTCGAAAAAAGATAAAAAGTCCCGTAATGTAGGTTAAATTAAATTAAGAAACTTTTTCCATAAATTTTATATATTTTTTCATATACTCACTTACCTATTATAAAAAAAGAGCAGCTCTCGGTTTAGATTTACATAAAATGAGTATAATTTAAGGTTAGGATTCTTATTAAAACCCGAAAAAAAAATGTTCTCACTGTCCTAATTTAGTTTTGAAAATTGGATTTCTATTAAATTCACTTTAAATCCTTCTAGCTGTCAATTTTCGTTCTTTTTTATCACTTTTTTCGCACTTACCTACAAGCAGCAGGTTACCTCTGTATAATAAAAAAATAAAGCTTTAATGCGAAAACTCTTCACAGAAACGACAAGAAAACAATAATAATTTTACATCAGGATTAATTCGAGCACGCACGCAGACAAGGAGAAGAGTTAAAATTCCGTTTTTTGGGTGGGAAATCGGTTTAACACCGATTAAGGTATAATATATCATTGGGAAAAGCTTTTGGCTGAGTAAAGCTTTTCAAGGGGGGTGGGGGAGATTTTAAACTCAGATCAAATAGATTTACATTAAAATCTACTGCGTTGTGTAATTCTCGCTGTATGTGTATTAAGCGACCTATAAAAAGAGCTTGGGAAACATACGAAATGTTTCCATTATTTTAAGGATTATGAAAATAGAATTATCCCACAGATATCCATTAAAGAGCATCCGTATATGTATTATTTATTATGTTTTAATTGGACGTAGTTTATTAGTATACGTATACGTATAGTCTAAATGGTCAGTTGCTCCCAACGGGAATAAGTAAGTAAATAAAAGCCATTCGACGGCAAGTTTGTTTGTGGATTTAAAGTTTCGTTTAATGGATTTCAAGCAAATTATAACGGTTAATTAACATAATGCCAGGCCAGTGTAATTTTGACGAAAAGAAATCAAAACCACTAAAATAGTAACCAAAAAAAAACAAAAAACGTACCTTCTCACTCACTCGATCACATTTCGCATTCATCTTCTTTTATTATTACGACAACGAATAGTTTCGAATTGTTACGATGCGCAACGACTGAACGAGCGTGCGGCGCGAACAGCGACCCACGATCCACGATGAACGGTCGCTTATTCGAAACGACGAACGCGAGAAACATTTTACCGAAAACTTCCTGTGTTAACTTGAGTTCCTGTTCCATCCACTCTCAATTCCAAGTCAAGCTTCACTGTTTAATATTCAGTTTGAATCGGTAACGGCTAGGAGTTGGATGTAAACGTTTGATTTTACTCCTGATTTTTTGTACGAGAAGAAGTAGTTAGTAAACAATGGTTAACTTTTACTACTTTTATACGACAATGACGGACATTTTTATAATTTGATGAATAAAAATTGTATGTTTTTGTGAAAATTTTGGTTTTGAGAGAAGGAGAGAGAGTTTGTTGAAATTGAAAGTTTTTTTTTTTTTTTCGTTTGATTTTTGTTTTATTTTGATATAAAAGTAGGTACCTTTCGAACCATTTGCATTTTTCCGATAAAAAAAAAACTGTAACGTCTTTTGTTGGGTAAACTTTAATGGTTTAAAGAAACAACATTTTTTTTTTGTTTATTTTATTTGATTTTTTCAACCACGTGTGTGTGTAACATAATGTTTATTTCCGGTATTTTGCATCCGCACAAATCCAAAATGTTTAAACTTTTACTTCTAATACTAATCACACAGTACTGTTTGTTACTCAATGTTGGTGCAGACTTTGAAAACAGTTGGACAATGTATTTAGAGCAACCGTGTTGTTCTGGAACTGGTAATCATCATGTGAGACATCATAGAGGTACGTTGTACTCAAATGAGTAAACAGTTTTATGTAATTTTATTCGATTTCATCAGAGTAGTAGATCCCCTAATTCTTGTTCAACGTAGATAATGAAAAGACAGATGTTGTCTGTCTGAAGGTACCACCGAAGCGGCCTTATTTTGTAACATATGTTCATTTATTTCATTTGTAGATAGAAATAGATAGATGAGAGGCAGTAGGCTATAAAACGTTCTATCTCCTCTAATCCGCTTTTCTGAAAATCGGGGTTAATATTAAATTTTCCACTCATAGAGAATGCTTTAATTTGTTTTTCGTTTCTATTATTTTAATGGACTATATTATGTACGTATTATTTGCTTAATAATTTTCCTATTTGAATATGTATCGCACTGATGCTTTTCCTTATTTACCTTATAATGGTTTAATAAACTTTATAAAATATTCATTTATCTTTTGTACTCCGTTGCCTGGTTAATGCGTTGACAAATATTTGTTTTAGGCATGTACATGCAGACATTTAATGATAACTTGATAAGAATTATTAATACAAATATCGATAGTGAATCATCGTCGAAGTCTCTACACTTTTCAATAGACTTTAAATTTTCATGAACAAAATCGAAAAAAAAGTTTCGTTTTTATTTGTGTCCTTCATCAGTTCTAGCACCAAAATCAGTTCATTTTATTCTCATGCATTAAAACAAAATCATAAATTCATTTATAACAAGGCGTTATATAGGTAGGTAGGCAGTGTAATAATATTGGCTGGCAATGTAACAAATTACATAATATTTTTGCACACCAATTTAACCGTCTGCCTGCCAACAATGATTGAAATTTACAACTTATTTAAAAATTATATAAAAAAAGCTTCATCGAATACATAATTCAAGAATTCAGACGGTTTTAATAAACAACAAAGGGGGACGACCAAAAGAGATGGCGAAGGAGCCAAGACCAGTTTACAGATAATCATAAGTTTAGGGATGGGCAATTGGATTCGATATCGATCCAAGTGAAATATATTCAAAATCTCAATTTCAAAATTTTGAAATAAATTTATATTTAATTTAATATTTATTTTAGCTTCCTATCGATATTTATCGTCGATATTCGGGGAAAAAATATAGTCAAAATTAGTTGTCAAAACACACAATTGGTAATTTTCTAAAGATATATACCATTTTGACATTATTTATATTTTTGCCTTTCATCAATTTTTACTATTCCAAATAAAAATTTTGACGAATTTGGTACAAAAAATCACATTATTTATATGCTATTTGCCGATGCCGATACCATCCATAATTGTCGATTATTATAACATAATTCCATATATCAATAATTGTCGCTACATTCGATTACATGCCCCATCTCTAATCGACTTACCTGGCGGCGGTACAGAATTCCAACAGCCGTAATGGCCATCAGGTAACAAACATATTGTGTATAAATGTGTGTGTGTGAATGTACCCACGGATGGGTATAACTTGCTAGCGGCGATTCCATTAAAGTCAAATTCAAGGTTGGCTTATAATCGAAAAAAATTTTAATTTTGATGTTTTTTAAATTCTATGTTGAATTTTCGTAGTTTAATTTAATGGTATTTCTAGGAATTCATGAATTGAATTTTGTAAAAACTTAATTTATAAATAATGGCAATTTTGCGGTGAAATCTGTTCCAACTATATTTTATTTCATATTAAATTTAATATAATAAATGAATCCGCCTCACCATGCCCAGTGCAACAACAACAAGTATCAATTTTCTGTCTTGTCTAATAAAATGTTCCCCTGTTGAAACTACCCATTATTATTAAAAGTATAACACACAGGTATTATATTATTAAAGTTTTTGAGTAATATAACACACACACACACACATACTGGTGGTTAAAGGGTTAATCTTTAAAATAAATTATTGTTGGTAAATTATGTTTGCCAGCCCCGCGAGCAGCGCTACGCCATTCCTTCTCGCAACAGGGTGATTTTTGTTTCTTTTTGTGTTGTTAATGTTAATTAAAGCTCATTAACGTTACGTTTTGAAGTTAATGTCGATAATTTCGTAAAAAGCATGTAGTTTTAAAAATTAATTTCCCTTTTATACTCCGTCGTATTGTTGTTGTTGTTGTCGCTTTTTAAGTTTGGCACACATAATTTTCGATGGAGCGATAAAATGTTGGATTTAAGTTATAGATAAACAATGTTTAAAAAGCAGCTTTACATGTTTTATTCGAAACAGTTTCGAGTCCAGTTCAGCGCATCATCAGTTCACCAGTTACCAGTTAAACATAAAAAGTTCCAAGTACAAGTACGGCTGTAAAATGAATCATTGTAAGACGTTTTACTGTCTCTTACTCACTTTATATTATACATTTACTGATGTCATTTCGAAATGTTCCATGTCTTCTACCGTTTGTTGTTGTTGTTATTTTTATGATTGCGCAAATAATACGTATCTTTAATTTCGCCGTACTATTATTCAAGCTCGCATTGTTTCTTCAGTTAAATTCCACTATTTTCCATAATAATCATTTATAAGATGCCATAAAATATGCCTAGCACGATTCTAATTCCTTTCAATTTCGTCTTCGCATTATATTATTATGAGAATGTATGCATGCATGCATGTATACATGTGCAGGTGCAAGTGCAATTGTTTTAATACATACATACAGGGTGATTGGGACGAGTTGCAAAGAATTTGAAAATAAAGCAAAAGTTGTTTGTGATAAATTGCTGCTGCAACTCGTTCCAACCACTCTGTATATGAATATAAATATGTATTTCAATAAATTATTTCTAGTTTTGTATTACATATGTGGTGCAATAAGGCTTGGGTATCAACCGAAGATGCTCATTAAATTGCTTTTCAGTGTCTATTATTTTTAATACCTAACACGAAAATTGTTACTCATACACTTACTTATTCGTATATATTCTCCCATCACGTGTTCATCTTCTATTTATTATTTTAAGGGGAGAACACAAACTAATCATCTAATCAACAGCATATAACATGATTAACAATCAAGATTTCTGATGTTATATTTATTTTTCTAATTCAACAACTAAACTAACGTTTTATCTCCACTCTATTCTTTAGTATAGAATTCGATTGTGTGTGCTCTGCGTACGCCTAAAAACATCATGATAAAGAAAAATAAATCAGTTGAGAGGAGGACCTCTACTATCTTTCGTCGTTGTTTTATCATTCTCTCTCTCTCTCTCTCTCTCTCTCGGCGATCGAGGGGTTATTATTGTTACTTATTAACTTCCCCTACTAAAAAAGAACGGTAAATGGGCCCATAAAGTTAGTTACACCGGGGGTGAACTGTCTGTAGAAATTATTATATATTGCAATATGTCATGGGAGTAATAATAATAGAGTTCTATTAAAAAAATGCAAAAAAATTGACATTTGGGTGGCAAATCAAGCACAAAATTTGAAATCCAGAAGCCACACACACACACTGTAAATCTACAATCATATAAAAAAAGGGGTGAAAGTTTTTTTTTTCTTTTTTCAAATTCATGATAACAAAATCCTTGTGGTGAACGGACAATATATTTTGTGATGCAGGACCAGATTGATTTTTTTTATTCAGAAAGGGGGTTCTATCACCCCCTAATAATATAGATTTTCTAATCAAATTCAATACAGCTTCGTCGTCGTGCTTGTTGGTTTTTCTCTATTTTTTTTTTTTTTTTTTTTGTGATAAGAGGGACAAATGTAACTGGATAAACTAAATTTGATTTTGGATCTATTTATTTTTTGATGGATGTCGTATATCGATGTAGTAAAAGGGTAATTTGATAGAATCGTAATTGGGTTCGAGTGCACACAGCATCGAAATGCACACTATGGATAATTCAAAATGTGGTGATGGAATTCTTTGTATCTATTTCTGAACAGGTGTCGGTGAAGTTGAAGATTAATATCATTCTAAAATTATATATACACTGCTTGGCAGTAATCCAAAGTATTTCGATACTTTTCAACGCATCATTTGATTGGAGTGTACTGAAAGAAGCGATTAAGGTTCTTATTAATAGCTCGTGATGATCTTAGAGTGACATTTTCAGAGCGAAGGGGAAAGAGATGAATGCATGCCTGCGGCTATAGATTGTGTTTTGGTAATCAAACCCAAAAAAACAATCATTAAATTAATACGTTACATGAATTGCCTGAATGACGATATTTTTTTGTCATTTACAATCTTAATCATTAATCAAATGTTAATTATTATACTGGTGGCAATTACTTTCGCACATTTTAGTACATTTTAATAAGGGCGGTGACTGGCAAGAATCTTCTCTCTCACTCTTTTTGAAAAATAAAATTTCATCAGCAATCATTAATCATTAATAAAACCGGCGGCGGCGGCGGCGGCTTATGCTACAACAAATTTTGCAAAATAAACGCGCCCGCGTATGGATAGATACAAGGGTAGGTATATGGGTGGGGTATGAGGTACCAGAAGCGGAAGGTGGTAGGTTGTTATATTATTAGGGTGACTTTTATACATGTTTTATAATTACTCCCATACTACATGGGATTTCGGAAGTTTTTGTATGGCAAATACATATATACTCGTATTTTCAGAATGATGATAGGAAATTATTCGTGTTTTACGTGAACTGAATTATTCACCACCACCACCACCAACAACAACATAATAACAAATTAATGAAAAGTTTTCGAAAGTTTGTTACATAATTAAATGCGAATACGATGAGATAAATTTAAAAAAAGCAAAAAAATCGACTTGATTAATATTTATGCTTAATCCAGAATCATCGTTTGCATCCCTCTTGCTGCTCATGTTACCTCTAATAATGTGTGTGTACTGTTCTCATTCACATTTTCCATTATCATCGACTCTTATTTCTCTTATATAATCCCATCCAGGCAGGCACAGATCTTATTACATACATACATAAGAAAAAAACGTCGTTGATACGCAATAGGTATGTACTCAATTTGATATCTTCTACAACGGTTAAATAATGCAACCTACCCACCCTTAACCCCACTCATCTTCTTTGCCTTCGCCTTCATCTCCTCCTTTTCATGATCCTTTTCCTCATGCTGCTTGTCGTGAGGAAATCAGCTTTTAAATTCAATGCTACGATTTCACTAAAAAATAAGGACAAAACACGATGTATTTACCTCTATATAGATACACGTATGAGTGAAAGAGACAGATGAAGGGAAACTAGATGCGAGATACTTTATAGTGAAGATTAAATCCTGGTGCTGGCTGCTGCTATACGACTTTAGAAGCCAAACGTACATACGTATAGAGGAATGGAGATTGTAGTTTAAATGAAATTCTTTATTGTTATTGCTATTGGTGAGAGAGAGAGAAGGTTTATTACATTTTTATATCGGGAATTGTGGCGTTTTTTAGACTTTTGCCAGGGCTCAATATGTAGCCCTGGAATAGGTGATGTGGGTGGGTGTGAACGAGGCCTTGTGTGCCCTTTTAGAGGGGTTAATTAGAGAGTTAATTCTATACCTGTATGTGGAGTGGAAATCGAATCGATTCCGATTTGTTGTTTGGGTTTTTCTTTGATGGCGTCCCATTTCCGTTGCCTCCTTCCATAAGTCCTCCCCTCTTGTTCGTAAAAGCTAATTTATTATAATATCTATAATTAGTGGTATAGACCTTCTCCACTACCCCACCGCAACACCAAGAAAAAAGAATCTAATAAACACGCTACGCTCCCCGTTTATTCTGTTTTTTTTTTTTTTTTGGAAAAATTAACTTAATAGATTGAAAGTTAGTTGTTGGTATAATAACAGTGACTCATCGCGCTATACAAGTCAGCCATTGTTTTACGTAGGTACCGATTACGAATTGCATTTTTAATGTCATCGACCGATAAACACAGGCATTTACAATAAATAAGAATTTTATCAGTTTGATTAGCCAGAACCTTTTTTGTCTTAATCTTAATAATTTAAACATATTGTAAATTGATATTTATTTCTACTATTTACTATAGCTTTCCAGCACGACTTCTCCAGATCCATAATAATAATAATAATAATAATTGTTGAAAAGCAATAATGTATTTTCAGCATGCGAGTGCAACATGCTTTGCATGGAAAAACACTAAAACTGCAATTTGGAATTGCTTTATTTATTTTTGTATAAAAAACTTTAAAATAACGACGTATTATTACACTGACGGGAAGAAACTTTAGAGTCTGCCTTATCTCTATACCACAGAAATAGTATCTGTCTCTTTTTATCTATGAGATAATTGGGACGACAACATAACACGATCGTTTTAGTTTATAAATTTTAATTAAATAGAAGCGTATAACTGTTGTTTCGAGGCCAATAAGAAATTTCCATTTGTTCATTGATTACGAAGATTAATTATATAGAGAGGTTATAGAGAGAGAAGGAAAGAAGTTATTTTAAGAGAAGCATTTCGGATCACACCGGAATCTGTCAGCAGTCATTTACTGAAACTTGTGCGTATATCAAAGTTTCCATCTTTATATTCATTTTCCTTTTGTTTCAACTAAAATTTTATGGGCATTTTGCGCAAAATATTTTTTCCAACAATTTCCAACTTGCACGATTAAAATCCAAATTATTCATTCAATCTGAGGTATTTTTCCCTATAAAATTTTTTAATGGTTCTATTTAACCTGTGTATGTCGTCGTCGTCGTCATGTTCTCATGTCGTGTCGTATAAGAATCAAATACTGTAAATAGAAAAAGCTATTTTACAACTTGCAAATGTTACTACTTCTACTGCATATAATAATATATTAGCTTTAAGCAGAACTTAATATGGATGAAGATAAAGTCGCCCTTTCTCTCTCTCACTCTCTGTTTGTTTAATAAGGGTTTGTATATGGTCTGCAATTATTAAATTGTGCACGATATTCCTTCCTTGCCCCCTTTTATTTCTCTGTAGTTTCCTAATATTATATGTTTCATTAAATTGCTTCGGTAAATGCAGCATAGGTAGTTATTTTTAATGGCATAAATGAATATAGGACTGGTAATTTACTAAATAACCACTTTGATTGAATACCAATAGGCAACCAAGTTAATTTATTGAAAATTTACGATTTGTCCGTTCTTATTACCGTTCAACTTCGATTACGTGGAACAATAAATTCGATAAGATGAAATTAGAACGTTTCATTTAGCTCAACTCAGTTTTCATTTAAAAAAAAAAAACACACATCAATAAACTGAAAGTGGCAAGGAATCGATGTCAAGTAAAAATAGAATATATCCATTATAGGCCTCCGCAGCAATTTTCAATATTATTTATTATTCCAAACTGTGCATGTGCAATTCCATTAAAACTCACAGCCATAAAATTATCTCGTATCTATACGAACTAATTGAACATCCAATAAAATTTATTTATAGAAAATTTTAACACCCCACCAGTAGTTTAATTGAGATTAATGGACGCCCGAATAATATAGAATTTTAATTTAAATTGAAATGGTGCCGTTTCCTGGTTTTTCAAAAAATATACAGTAACCTTTGTAAAGACAGAAAACTTTATTTTATGCATTACATCACTTTTTTGCCCCCGGGGCGTATGCCTTCCCCCGAAGATAGGACTTCACCTTACAAATAGGGTAACACTACAGAATGAAACAGACTACCACACTTACGTTGCATTTTCTATTCAGCACAGGGCCATGTAACATCATAATAATTCCAACCAAACCAAACCAAACCAAACCCAAACCAAACCAAAGCGACAAGATAATGTTTTGTTGGTCTCATCATCATCAGATTAATGAATACAAATTTTTGCTGTCTTGCTTCATTTCCTTTATTTTCTTATTAAACTTTTTGCTGCTCGTATAATAATATTCTCTTCGAGTGCTATTCCTCTTTCGTCTCCGCCGGCTTTAAAATTGCCAATTCACTTTTACGACAATTCCGTTAATTAGAAGCTGGCTGTGCATTTTGTCAAAAGCCAACTGATGATACATAACAAAAGAAATACAACATTTCCTTAAAACGAAACTATAAAAATTTTATCTGACTTATTATTCGCTTCAGAACGAAGATAGTACGAAAATATGAATGTTTTTGTCCTTTTTTTTTACTATTGTTGTTTAGATTATGTGTTTTTACTGTCATTCTTTCTCTTGTTCTGACTACTATTGCTACTACTATGCACCATGAAACGAAACGTCGATAAATAACAAACGTTCATCCTCATTTTCATCCAACTTTCAACTTCAAAAAGATAATGTGAACACATCAAATATTGATGTTTTCAATTTTATCTGTAAAAATAGTATAAAGTAGTAAAACGAATTTATTTAGCTGCAGCAGACAGTTACGTGTATGTCTAAGGAAGTATAGAAAATTTTCAATTAAATTTAGTTATGTGATGGATTTGTATTTGTTTTTACAGTTTTACTGCTTCTAGACGTTTATTGGACATAAATAGGACATTCGTAAAATTAGTACTGATGAATTTTAGAATAAAATTTTATTGCCTAGTGTGGATTAGAAAACTTTCTTAGATTTGCAATTAAAGGTTTATCATTTCTAGACGTGTTTGGGGCATAAAAAGGACGTTCATAAATTCGGAAATTCAGATCGATGATGGATTTAAAGTCAATTTCAGACCTTTATTAGAGCGTAATAGCATGCAGACATTGTTTGGACGTAAACAGGATATTGTTTTAATTAACTATTTTGATGAATTTTCAATTAAATTTAGTAATGTCAAAGAATTCTAGTATTTTTTAAAGTTATACGACTTCTAGTATTTCTTTTAGGCATAAATTGGACGTTCCAAAAATATACAATTTTTACATATGTATGTATGTTGAATTCTTCGATTGACTTGCCCTTGTTTTTAAACTTTCACTAGCCTATAACGGCCTCTAGATATCTACTGGACATAAATAAGACATAAAACAATTCTCCTCTAACATTATTACATCAATGACAAAACGATCCTAACATACATATTATATAACACAACACAAATTAATTCATACTTCAAGAACTCATAGAACAAAACTTTTTGGTTTATACCAAAATGATTGATGATATTTTATACTGGCATTCAATGTTCCTCTGCTCCGCTATGCTCAGCTCAGCTCTCATGCCATTTTGCGGATAACACCTAATCCAGATGAACAATAGGAGCAGATCAGAGAGAGAGAGAGAGAGAACTAGCAGGATTTGTCTGATGATAATTACTAAGATCAAGTAGTATCCTTTTGTTGTTGTTTTGGTTGCTTGGTTTTGTTGTTATTGTTGTGGTGGTGGTGGTTTTAAGGAAAATCAAATTGTTTAAAAGCTATATAACGTTTATTGTTTGATTGTTTGTTTTCTAATTTATTGGTATTAGCAAACCATATTTTGATTATGCAATTTTAATGGATGCAGTACTCACTGTGAATGTAATTTACACATCTGTTTATTTCTTATTTATGTTTACTATTATATTATTATTGTCTTATGTATGGGATTTATTGTTCTTCTATCTCATTGTTCTGTTGGACTCCTACGCTTTAGATGGTCGCTCTATTCTTTAATCATTAAGTCGATTTTATCGATAAATCATCAAGCGCCGTGTTTAATTACATTAGAAATCTTTATTATTGTTCATTTGTAAATGGATTTTTTTGCCTATCATGAATTGTTAGGACCGCGAAATTAGTTAGAGAAAGTTTTACTGTAAATTGTCATATGCAGAATTGTCTATAGAGAAAATTCACAGATTTTAATTGTTATTTTATAAAATATTTTGATTGTAAATTAAATAGAAATTCCACTGCTCACTCTCTATTTGCTTCGATAATAGATTTTCTATTTTCAAATGGGATTCATCTATACATATCGGATTTTATCCATGGTATTTTTTTTTTTTTGTTTTTTAAGCGCTGGAGAGAAACGTCCAAGAAATGCGGCAATATTTCTCCTATCACGTCTGAGCCACAATTTTAAAATTCCATTTTTGCCATGCCATGATTTATAGAAGGTGCGAGACAATAGGATTGTGAATATTTCATATAGCTTTTCTGTATTATAAAATATTGCATAGACAAGTCGGTTTTTTTGTCCCTCCCTCTCTTTCTGCTGCTGCAACAAGTTTCATCATAATCACCATGAATATACTGCAGAGGTTTAAAAAATTACGTAAATTTTTTAAATAAATATTTTCTAATTCTCTCTCTCTCTCTCTCTATTTCTCTCTTGTTTTAATCCATCTAATTAATTTCAAAGGGGAAAAGAAAAACGAAAAACACAACACAACGGCAAACTGAAAATTATTTATTACAGTTTTATCATTGAAACTCCCTCCTTGTAGAAGTTTCAACAGTCACACAAGACTTTGTAGAGTCTTTGGAAGTAAGTGGTCGGGCGCGGGGGGAGAGTGAGATCTTTAACACTTTTTAAGTCCAAAAGTTAGTTCTTGAACAACAAGAAGTAGCTAGGGACCTGACACTTTATTTGAATAATAAAATGTTTTAATGAAAATTTATTACGGCGTTTTGGAAAATTTCAATTTTTTTTCTGTTGATATTTTGATGTCAAGTAGAATTTAGACATTCTAATTCAAATTAGAAAAATTAAAATTTTCCATACTGCTCCAGAAACACAGCAAAAGATTTTGTCTTGAAAAATTCAAAGAAAAAGCAGTTTCAATAAAAATAATGCCATAAATGTCGATGAAAAAACATATTATTAAATATTTATATGCTTTTCCCCCGTGTTTTTCTTTTTTACTTTGTCGTTTTTCCGAGAGAGTTAACCCAGGAATTTTCAAGTAGTATCTTTTTTCCTACAATAGCCAAATATGCAATATAATTTATATTTTCTGGTTTTCCGCTTTTAGTTTCCTTATTCAACCGGTGGAAAATGTAATATCTCTGCTTTTTTAGTGTAGTGGAAAATATAGTGTCTTGTATTTAGGTCAAGTATATTAATGCAACTGTTAAAAGCCAGTAATAATTTGTTCGTCCTCTTCAACTCGAACTCAAAAAGGACCAGCAGCAAACATTAATATTATTTGATATAGACATGGAAACTAAGTACGGTTCCCTTAATAAAATATTTTATTATTATACCTCTATACCCTATACATACATATATGCCAGGATTATTTCTTCCTGGTAAGCAAGCAAGCAACAATCAGGAAACCGAAACAGAAAAGTCATAAAACAAATGACGTAAAACGTATATATATATATAGAGTGGGTTCGTTATTTAAAGAAGAAGAAACTTAACGACACGACCGGTATATGTGTAATAAAACATGAACTAATTGAAAAGGTGCATTAAACGTCTCATATAGGTACATGTATGTACAAAGTGTGCAATGGAGCAAGTAAAATGAGAAGAAAACTCTCTATTTCTATTGGTCAAGAAATTTCATTGGTTTCGTGGTTTTATTTTAAGGACTTTAAATGCTTATGTATACTTTATGGAAAAAGAGCTAATTGTTTCTTAGCAAAAATAAAATTAAAGAAAAAAAAAAAAACTCCGGTAGTCACAATCTATTGTGACTTGCAACATATTTAGGCGGACACAATTAGTTCAACTGGTGGTCTTTTATAATAAATTTCGAACTGTGTTTGTCATACTAACAGATTTTTGTCAAACCATAAAAATATGTATGTATGATAAATATTTAGATTTGCTTGAGTAGAATTTACGCCTACTAAGTATTACATCATGTCATCTGTCACTTGTCACTTATATTACATCTTCTTTTGTTTATCAATGTCAACTTTATACTTCTGAATTCTTTTCTGTCATATGTCATCTGCCTTATGTGTGTCATTTTCTGTTTAGCAAATATCATCCTGGATGTGTCAAATTCCATCAATTGACGTAATCAGTATGCAAAAATGTCGTTTCTTAAACAGAACAAAATGACGACCATTCGACCAGCATCTGCTTTGTTCATCTATTCATGTCGATTTTCATCAACAAAACATTCCGTGAAAATTCTCTATTTAAAATTTCAATGAACCGACCCATCATCATCAGCAAGCAAGCAACCATTACATAGAGAGAGAGAGAGACATAAACTAAAACTTAACTATTATACCATCATGTTAGTAATAGTAATAGTAGGTAGCACAAAAGGAGCTAGAAGGTACCGTATACATGTATGTAATGTATTTTTATTTTGCCATCTCACTCAACAAGTTTCATAACACTTTAAACATGCAATCAAGGGAAACCATAGAATACTTCGCCGTTTTCGTCTCGCAGCCATGTCATGGAGCATTATTATTACCATGAGTTTTAAGGGCCATGAATGAAAGGGGCTGATGTTAGAACAAAAGAATGCATATGCATATAGTAAGAGGAGGGTGAGGTTTCTTGGTTTCATTTTTTTTTCTGTTGATATTCTGACCAATTAAAATTGATCCGTGTAAATATGTGGATGTGAAACTTAGATGATTATTGGTTGGAATGGAAACACATAGGGGAGCTAATGATCTGGGAGGAGATGATAATGAGTGGGGGAGAGGAAATCTCGTTGATCTAATTTTTACCATTTACGCTACTAGCACTAGATTTTCAAGGAAACCTCTCATGAATCTTTCATCTACTCTCTCCCTCTAGATTCAAGTCGATTTGATTTGACTTCCAAGAATCAAAATTCGTAACAAAGACATCATCCCTATATTATAGTTTACTTAGAATTTGTGCGCCATTATTTTGTTGGCATTGTGTCATGTTACTTGTCGCATTAGGCATATAATGAAGTGATAGAGCCACTTTGAGTAGCAGCAGCAGCAGCAGCAGCAGCATTAGATAGGTATCTGAATAATAATTAATCTCAAGGAGGAGAGTCGTGTAATAAGGGTTCAAGATCGCACCGAGGGAATAGATAATTATTTCGATCGTGTCTCTCTTCTCTGAATCTACAACAACAGTGGTGTTTCTCTCTCTCTCTCTCTCGCTCGTTTTATCTAGAGACCACTGCTGTTGTTGCTGGATTTATTCTGAAACTGTTTTGACATGATTAATGATTGAATCAGGAAAGTTTTGGAAGCCAGGTAGTCTCTTGGTAGACAGACAGCTTAGTGATTTTAAATATTAACTATATATAGCTTATAGAAGAAGGGTGTCTTGATCTAATTGTCTCGTTTTCTTGATTTCCACAGAAAAACAGTAACCTTGACAAACTCGAATTGAAAAAGAGTTATTTTTGTTGAAATTTTAAGGTCAACGAACACGCAAGGCCTCTACCTACCTAACCAATGGAATACCATTTATTCTTCCACTTATACTACGTCTTCTTCTTCTTCTTCTTCTTCGTTTTCTTCGTTCTCTTCTTTAATAATAACAATAATCGCATAGATAGTCATTTGGGAATTTGCCTCATGGAGTTTTCCGATTGTTTTGCCATAAAAAATAATAGAATCTTTTAATCTGAGCTGTAAGAAAAATCCCTTGAGATCAAAAAAAAAAAAGAAATAGGAACGGGTTCGTGAAAAGCAGCACTTCATTAACAATCTTTTGCTAATTGCTTTTTTTCCTTTTTTTTTTTTGGGTGAAACACTTGAAATGCGAAACTTTAAGAATATTTAAACTTCCAAGAGTCTTTTTCTCAATTTTTTCGTTTCAAACTTTTTTGAAGTTTTATTATCATTATTATTATTATTACGAGTAAGTATAATAAAAGTTTGTTTTTCAATTATTCAATTTAGTCGCTGTTTTAATGCAATGCAATGCAAAGACTCTCTTATCTATTCATCTCATGAAGAAGATATCTTCATTATCGTGATCGTGAGTTGTTGTGGCTCCGCTTTCTTTCTGGTTATGGGGCGGCCTATGGGGGGTCCTGATTGATGTCAATCCGTTCGTTGTTTCTGCATTATGAACGTATCATAAATTTACTTTTACGTAGGTAAATGAGAGGTTAAAGAATTGTTTCCTTTTTTTTTTGTTTTCCAGCAATTGACTAGCCTGAGGTTGACATTTTTTTAATTATTGCTTGCCAACCACTACAGTAGGCAATGCAGGAACATTCAAATTTTCTCTCTTAGAGTTCTATATGCATTTTAAAGTTTGTCAAATTAATTGCAAATGTTTTTGACACCTTCCCTCTCTGTCTCCCTCCTCGCTCCCCATCTAACTTTAAATCTAAATCATTTCGAACTAACTAACTATAAAAGTTAAAATGCTCTCGAAACATCTTTTCATTAAAATTAAGATAAATTACAGTTAACCAACCAGCCAATGTTCATATAGTTAACCTGCACCAATGTGCAAATGGCGTTTTTTTCTTACATTCCGCACCATTTCATTAATTTGTTTTTGGTGTATGTTTATCTTACCACCTCTCCTCCAATAGTTGTGCTGAAGTTGTTTGCGAAGAAGAAGTTTTCTAATTACATTTAAATTATGTTTTGATGTGCTGCGGAATGTCTTAAACAGAGATCTATCTTTGCCAGAAAATATACTTGTGCATTTCCCAATTAGAAAAGTTGATTAATTTAAAATGTTGTTTTTGGGTATTATAATTAATTATAATTGTTCCCGATTTTAATCGGAACATGCAACTTTTCCATCCTGTGGCAGAATAAAGTCAGGAACAATCAATCATCAATTAATAATAATTGTTGTTTAATAATTTTCTAGACAAGGCAAATTCCATAGTTCCCGTTATATAATATGCAAATATATTGTTCTAAACCCCTTTCCTAGATGTATGTATGTATGTATATTATTTTGCGTGTGTAACAACTTATTTTAGATTTTCACATCACTGAACCGACTACACAGCTGGAGATTATGTAAACTGTGACCCATTTTAAGCAGTTTATTTAAATTTCTTTTCATTTTTCATTTGCTTGTGTAAGGTAAAATTATAACACAATTCATGTCACACGTTAAGGATAGATTTTGTAATACGAATAAAAAAAAGAAAAATGATTTTTCCTTAAGGATGTGACAATGTACAGTACATGATTGATTATAAGCAAATATTGCCGAATTTCGATTACTATTTATTTAATCTAATTTAATTGAAAACCATACTTTGTGAATTCTCGTATAAAGGTATCAAAATTAATACTGAAACTCTACTCTGATGCTCGAAAAAGCGGCGGAATTATCTTGATCGGATCAATATTCAATGTTAATACACCAATGGACATTAGTAATCTTCCATCCTGTATACATTCACATAATCGAATCATCCATTCGTTCCCTTTTTGTGCAAAGCGACCTTTAATTTCATTAACTTAAACTAACTATAACTGATACGCAACTCTCATTCTCCTCCTCAACAGCATCATCTCAATCTAGAAAATGTAGGTATACCTATATTCATTTTCCCTTTGATATGTATATTATGAAATAACGGCATTCGAATATAAAATGGTTGCTGGAAATTTATCTTAATATATATATATATAAAGTGTGTGAGAGGCATAGCAAAAATCCCTTTACTCCCAACATCCATGATGTTCGTTACAGATAGGTATCTCTTTTGTTTGTTTATTCTGCTAAACCTTAAAATGTACATACATTCATAGAATGAGAGAGAGGGAGAGAGATAGCATACACACATTTTGCTTAAGAAATTTAATAGCTGAATGTGAAGTAAACAGAGAGAAATGTAGGTGGAAAAGATAGGGGTCGGGAGATGTGTGTAGTTAGTTAGTTTTGGTTAATTTCAACCACCACCACCACCACCACTAGTTTGCTAGAGTTAATTTTCTTGAATTTCATCAGAAATTTATGCTAATTTCAACAGTCTCCCTCCTACCACCAACCAATTCCAAAGATTACTGTCAAACATCAGTAAAATTTCACAGTTGAATGACCAATGAATGAAGAACTCATACACAGAATTGTTCGGTGCTGGCTCAAACACACCTTTAATAGAAATTTTCGCAAAACTTTCCCTATACTTGAGGATCATCTAATTAGGGGTTGCTTTCCTTATACCTTCGGAATTACAACAGAAAAAAAAATTAGAACAAAACGCGCACATTCATTTCGTTCATCTATTCGTATCCATACACAAGTATGAAAAGTTTAATGAATTATCCATAGAGAGGGAGAGAGAGAAAGTTTTCAAAACTATTCTAAAAGTTTTTGGAAAACTTTATGTTTTACGCTAAAAGTTACACGATCAAATTATTAAACAGGATAAATTTTTTTGCTTTTTTTTTTATTTTTTTTGTAGTAGAAAAGAGGTTGAAATTGGATGAGTTTTTTTCTTTTCTTTCTATTGTTCGTTCTTGCTAATATATTTTGACATGCAACTCCGTTTTCTGTGACGTCCAAATGACATTTGTATTAAATATTCATTCTCGCATTCTCGAGTTTTTAATTTTTAATCTTTCTGGATCGAAGGACCATCAGCCTAGTACTCTACTACCACCGACGAATTCTAAATATAGAAATTGCGATTCTGATTCGTTTAAAAATTTATGATTTTCACTTTATTTATAATTCATATGATGTTTACCCTTTTTTTTCGGAAAAGGGAACGTGATGGCGAGGTGGTTGTGGCCTGGTTTGTAAATTTTCGATGTACGCGAAAAAACCCTTTTCCAGTTTTAATGCCTTGAAAAATTCTATCTTGTTGAACGCGCCTTTTATAGGGCCAGGGTTTCATTTCAGTTAATTGCTGGATGTTAAAAGAAAAGTTAATTTTTCTGAAAAAGTAGATACGAACGTTCGAAATGACATTTTAATAACAAATTTTCTAATTTAGAAAATTGCGAGTTTTAAAATTCAATTGAACAACAAATTTTCCAAAACTACAACTTGATTGTAATTTTGAAATACTCTGCTATGTGAACTGTGTGAAGTGACAGTTGGCAGTTGCCGATGACATTTGACAAAGTGGCATTGATAAGGTAGAAGAAAGAAAAACAGAGCGAGACAGCAGTTTAACTTTCTTTCTAGCATAGCATATTTATGCTATATTACTATTATTATTATTAGTTTGCATTGAAAATTTTCAACTGTCTAGACGGGGCGGTAATGAATATATCTATATAGTATATGTAAAATTTCAAAATTCCTCTAGCAGGTGGATGGATGACTGGATGAGTGAATAGATAAGTTCTTCTACTACTTGTGTCGCTGCGCGGCTTCGAGCAGAAACCGAGAAAAAGGAAAATTCGCGTTCTCTCTACGTACTATCTATATCTATCTATCTATCTATATAATATAGTTCGTTCTAAATTATACTGCTGGTAGATGTTGTTGAAGTAAATTGTCTTTTAGATTTTTGAATAAATAGTTTGTAGAGAATTTCCATTGAAAATTTATTAAGACTGAAAAGTTAGGAAGCGAATAGTGGAACGAAGGGCAGGGAATGGGAGTAGACTTTATCGAAAATAAAAGTCACGAATGAATAGAGACTAGACAGGAAATTATTATGCCTGGTATTGTTTATATCATTTTATCATTTTTTTCTTTTTTATATTTTTCAGGTGAGTCCAGCCCCCACTACAACAGTAATGTAATTGACAGTAAGTAATTATAAAGAATAAATAACACTCTCAAATAACGACAAATACAAAAGTACCTTTACTACCCACTGTTAATATTAGATCAAAGTAAATAAAGTAATTTTATTATTTTTTGCTGTTGATGATGAATATTATGTAGTGGCACCCCCTTAATGACCCATTATGTTTATTTAAATACACGAAAAAGCTATCTTATTATTAGTTGCTGGTATATTATTACCTACTCTTTTTTTTTTTTTTTTTTGGACATGTAATCTGATTTTATCATCGACTCTGTGTGTGCGGGGGTTTATGACTGTTGCCTGTGTGCACGACATGTGATATATGTCATTTTATAGGTAGGGGGGTCGGTGAATAAATAATAATTACTTCCATGATGTATATATGTGGGGATGCAATCTAGTAAAGCAAAATTCACTCGATACATTCGAAATTCATTTCATTTTTCATTATTTTTGGTACATTTCCGGCGTGGAATCAGGTGTGCTCATCTATTTCGGAAAATCGAATTTTTTCAGTCGTGGTTAAAAGTTGTTTTATGTAATTTTTCTAATGCTTTATGTCATTGTGAAAGCTGTTTTATAGAGGAGGAAGGAGTGTCGACTAAATAATTAGTATATAGAATGGAATCTTGAGCATTAGATACAAAATTGAACATTTAATTAGGTTTTTGTTTTTTTTTTTGGTCTAGAACTAATGTTGTTCATCTATTTCTTTAAGCAAAATAATCGCAATTGGTTCATTGATTATTGAAGTTTTTCATATCTATGTGATATTTCAAATGCATTATGTCAAATTTTTGCATACATACACGTAGAAGAAAATCGAAAAGTATGTTTGTACTTTCATGTTTTGATTTTGTCATTCCACCTCGGAAGAAAAGTTTGAAAATTTGTTTGTATACAAACGAAATAAACTCACTCCATCTTCGTGTTGCCAATGTCGTGTTTCTTTCTTCCTGCCCCCCACCCCTCATTCTCATCATCGAATAACTTTTTCTATTAAATAAACTCGACTAAAGAAAAACGGTAAGAAATGGCAAAAAAATTGTATTTTTGAAAATTGAATTTACTTCGTATTTTCTTTTTTTTTTTGAACAAGTTAATACAGTACATACATTTCGTAAATCGGTAAAATTCAATCGAGTATTAAAAATTGAAGCGGTTTTTTTTCTATAGGCTTTAAAAAGTTCTTATTAAAAATTATAGATTAACTGTCATAACAGAAAGTAAAATATGTTCATTAGAATATTGAAAGTGTAAATTGTTCAAAAAATCCTTTTTGATACTTCAAGAAGAAAATTAATTTTTTTGTTAAGTTAGAAGAGGGATAGGGGCGCGTAGCAAATCAAAGAGGATTAATTTAAATTTTAAACTTGAAATTATGCTGTGGCCAAGTAGTAAATTATAAAATTAATTTGTCTGTCTTTCACAGGTTTTAATTTTTAATAATGATATGAAAGGGATGAGGGTGGAACAGAATTTATACATTGATAAATGAGAATTCAAAGTTTAGATTGTAAATCAAAAGTCGTTGTTCACAATTGAATATTTTTTCGGTCCAGAACTAGTTTTGTTCATCTACTTACCGTCTGCTATAAAAAATATACGAAAATTTGTATTTTCTATTATATATTTTTAACTGTAGGCAGATTAAATTAAATACAAATTTTATTGCTCAGGTGTAAGTAAAATTGCCTTAAATTCCAGAAACAAAATAAAAAAAATACGGCCGACATTCCCTTCTTTTCCTATATATATATATATATATATATATATATAGGTATATAATATAAATTTAGGACTTGTTCCAGGTTGATTTTAAATAACGTGGGTCTTTCTATGTCTCGGGTTTCTTTTTTTTTTGTGTTGACGATAAATCTCTTTGATATATTTTCTCCTGTTTTCTGTATATTTACTTGACGGTGGCGTTTATTTCCCCAATGTTTTTTATTGGTTGTATTTTGTATTTCATTTCGTTTTTTTTTCTATCCTTTTCTTTTGAATTTGGAGATTCTGGATGGCATGATTTCGAGAAATTAATAAAATATAATGTGCAGATTAAATAATAATAAAAGAAAATATAATGGAGGCAAGCCTGTATTGGTGGTGGTGGTGGTAGTAGTAGTTTGGATTTATATTATTTACGGTGATAACCCCCACGAGCTAATGGAATTTAATCATTACTTATTTCGTAACAGTTTGGTTTCTAATTTAAATAAATCATTCCATCAGAAATCCGTTTCGTTTCTTTCTAAGATTAGGGAAATTTATTTAATCTTTATTTAAATATAGTTAGGTCTTCTTCAGTTCGTCCCATGTTCAAAATGGTAATGAGATTCAAAATGGGAATAAATTCTTCTTCTCCTCCTCATTCAGTCACTCATTTCACTCTTTTTATATTAAACTTATTCTGAATTTATCGGTATCTTAAGATACCAATGAGAGAGAGAGAGAGAGAGAGGCAAAGTAGAAGAGAGTTTTGTTTAAGAAAAACACAAGACCTTTGAAAAGATGATAAAAAGTCTTGTCTTTTGAAAAGCGAAACTTTTTTTTTTTTTTGGAATTCAGTTGCCAGAAATCTGTTCACGGAATTAAAAAATAAAAGAAGATAGTGTACGAAAACGTATAAATTGGGGTTTTATTCAAATTTATTCACACTGCACCCTGCGTGGTGTGATTTATATTATTATCTAACCTATACAATTGTAAGATTTAAGAACCATAATTTTTTGTGCGGAAAATTTTTGCTAATTCTTTTATTATTCCATATACAATGAATTTGTTTTTATTCAACAATATTTTTTAATAAAATGTACGATTTGTTGACACGGCACGCAGGAAACACAAACAATCCCCAAAGCTTTCCCCCGTCATGATTATTATTATTATTATTTATGCACAGAATAGAAATTCATTTTTAATTGCCAGAAATCACGAATATTACTATTATCGTAATTTTGCGCATGTTGTACCAGATAAAAGGGATGTAAAACATTGTCAGCATTTAATTTTGTTTTATTAAATACAAAAAAAAGTACTTTGCTTTTTTAACAATAATTCATTCATACGTCACAATATAAATTAATATACAGATGCAATTATTTTCTGAACTAATTTGCATAATATTAAAAAAAGGTGGAGGAGGTGGGAGGTGACTGTCGCAGCAGCGATAGTACTAGGTAGTTGGATACATAGTAATTTATTGGGTGGATAAATTTATTGCAACATGAATATATACAGACGAGGGAGGTTTGCAACAGGACTGTTTAGTAATTAATTAATTAATTAATTGAAAATGTTTCCACTATATTATTTTTATAAAAAATTCATAATTCATTCGGTTCATTTGGTATTATTAAAGCAAATAAATTATTATTTTATAATAGGGAAAACCTTATTGTTAATTAAATAAATACTGTTATTTCCATTCATTTTATAATACTCTACAACCTACTATAGCTAGCTAGTATCATCCACAGTATGCGGCTGCTATACTTACTCTATTTTGCCATTACTGGAAATTAATATTTAATGGAAATTCATGTTATTATTTCCATTTTCGGATTTTCGAGTTTCGTCTATTTGTCCGTGCATTTGGGGTTGGATTATCTATTTCCTTATAATACGGGATTATTAATTTTTGATTATGTGTTTTTTCGTCTTTTTCTATGGAATTATTTTCGAATTAGGAATATATCGATTTTTTATATTATATATAAATTAGATTACAGTGAAAATCTATTTATAAACAGTATCTACGTCCTTCCAGTTCTAGGATTACTATTCGTTTCAAATGGATAAAACTAATAGCCAAAATGCCATTATTAAACAATTTATACAGCCATTTATTAATTAATAATAATACGAAATGAACATGGACGCCACGCCATTTAGCGCTTGTATATTATTTAAAAACCTAATAAATGCGTTTGTCGTTCTCTTCCTTTCTTAATTAACAATCATTATTTAGATCAACTATAGTGAATTTCCCTTTAATTAATTGCAACAATAAATTTACCCTTCAACGACGTTGTGAATTTTGCATGGGCATTAAAACAAAATGGAGAAACTTTTCGACCAGAAAAGAGAGAGAGATGTGAAAATGCCTCGCAGCAGGAAAGTTTCCTTCTACCACTACTACTACTACTATTATTATTATTATTATTAATATTAATAGGATAGGAAATTTGATTAAACGTGTACACTTAGTTGGCTTTGGTCAGCAAAAAGTGAAACTATTAATGGTTGCTTTTTTGTTGTTGGTTTGTTGGGAGAAATTGAAATAAATGTTATGGATAATGTCATTCTATTCAGTTTATACCTACCGCGCACCGATTTAACCCAGCAACTGATCAACTGGCCACCCATAAATGTTCCAAAGTCGAGATTTACTAGTTCGAACTTTTAATACAATTTCATCATTGTAATGTTTCTTCTTCTTCTGCTTCTTCTTCTTTGGAAAGTTGTTAGTGGAAGAAGGTCCCTTGACTCATCCATCTATCTGTCTCTATACAACTAGTCGATTTTTACAATGGCCATTTCTTCTATTATCTATACTAGACTATCTGTATAGCAGCATGTATTACTGGTACCTATTACTACATATATATATATATATATATATATATATATATAGAGAGAGAGAGAGAGAGAGAGAGGTAAGATTGTAGTATAGCAAGCAAAAGGGGATGCTGGTATTTCGGACAGATAAAGTTTTATTGTTGTTATAAGAGTTTGAATTAGAAACGAATGGGAAGAGTGGTTTTAAGAATTATGAAGGTGTGTGTGTGTGTGTGATTGATTAAAAGATGGTGATGCTGCCGGGCTAGAGCAGTATAAAAATGATTACAATCAACGTCATAACAGGAAGTTAAATTGTTTTAATACGCTCGATAAAATATTTTTCAATTTTCCAGTTGCATGGAAAATGCATTCAACGGCAAGAAAATTAGAAAACAATAAAAGCGAGAAACAACGAATTATAATTAAATTAATATTCACTAAATTTTAGTGTTTTACTTTGTTATAATAAACTTTTCCCCGACAACCAGCACTGCCAGTAGTAGTAGTAGCAGCAACAGCACTTTTCCAAATACATTTTCATTTCTGCTATCTAGTTTTACACACATACACGCCATAGAATGAAGTTTTGATCTTTATTACTACCCCCCTGCCTATGGATTCTTCCCGGACAAGCAGAGGTACATTATTGTTAACCTCCGGGCGTCAAATTTAATTGTGGTGGCCATACTTGTATATTGCTCAGTTTGCTGAGCAGGTTACTCTATCTAATTTTCCGAGAGAAAATTTCGTGTATATTTGTACAATTTCTCTCTCTTTCTTTGCATATGAAAATATTTTAATATTTCTCTTTGTGTTTGTGTGAGTGTGGGAATAGATGGTTTTAATTTTACTTTTCGTTTTTCGGTTTAATCAAATTTCACTACCAACTACCAATTTAATCGGATTCATCTTTTTCCAGTGTGAAATTTATTTACAAAATGAAGGGTTCGAAATATGTAAACCATTGAGGAAAATTATTGAATTTATTACACAATTTATCGAATTAAAATACAGAACATGAAATTTTATTAAAATTAAAATCCATTATTTATTCCGGAAGTGGAAAAGAATAGGTATTTCAGCGACAGATTGGTTTATATACAGGGTGTATCTACAATGATGGCTACTTGTCAGTTCTTACGAACTATTGTTTTGTTATTTGCATCAATAAAGTAAAGACTTTATTTTAAGATACTATCCGTTTATATAGGGTGGTTTTAATATAAGTTACAGCTTTAATGAGGATTTCCAGTTTATTTATCGATCGTAGATTTTTACATATGTATTAAATCAGAATTAGTATTTTCTATTATCCTCAATCCAAGTTATCATTCATTTTCACATGGTATTCCTACTAAAAGTCACTGCAAAACAACTTGTCCACCCTGTACATAAACATAAAATAGAGTCAAAAACGTCTACTCTTGTATGCAATTGAAAACATGTTTTTGACATTAGATGGACAAAATTACATTCTCAATCATCTAACAGGAGTTGAATTATTGTGGTTTAATATCATCATATCAATGGGAATAAAGTGGCTTGATGCAATGGCAGCAGCAGCAGCAGTGGCGGCGGCGGCGGCGGCTGCCAACAAGCATGGCGGTCTATGATCTGTGACTGTATCTGACAGATGTCATTGTTCTTGGGTATTCGATTATAGAATATTACTCAACTATACAGTAAATAGAAAATAACTCGTAAACTAATTTTACGCTCTCTATCTAGAGAGACTGTATCAAAGAGAGAAAAGTTTCACTGTATGCCACTCTGTTTGAGTTTAAATGGCTCATATACATACATATGTATATATATACATTGTATTTTATTAGTTTATTGTCATAAAACTTTTATTAGTTATATTTTTACCTTTCAATGTTGTTAAAGTAAAAGATCCTTTATCGTTTTTCGTGTAGAGGAAATTTTTTTTTTATGACGAGGACAGTTCAACATGCAATACCTACCCTTTGCGTCACCTCCACCAACCGCCTCTAACTCCTCAATGGCTTATTTATTCAAAACACAAATATTTCGTCGTTGTTTATGACTTTCTATTATTAGACGAAATGTTAATAATCTTTCAATAAAACAGTTCTGGTCCTCCTCGTTATTGATGACATTCTAATTTATGCTCTAAACTCTATTGAACGTATCTTCAATTTATATGATAGTTTTCTTTACAAAAGTGCTTCTATATTGTTATTATTATTACTATTTTCTATCTTTACCACAACGATCCATAAAACCCCGTTTTATGCTGCTCAAGTTGTAAGAAATGTAAATTCACATCTACACCTTATCACTTTGGCGTACAGTGAAGGTGTGATGCACAATTGCATCAAACTGTCTCCCGACTTGCTTATCCTTTTCTCTCTCCCATTGCATTCTGTTGGCCTGGATTGGTGTGTGTCTGTATGTGTGGTTAGCAGGAGTTATTTACCATTCCAGTATCTCTTTTATTGTCAACTTTTATATGTTCAATGTTTGTTTCTTGTCTGTCTTTGAGTTTGATTGACAGTGCTTTTCTTTTTTTTTTGTGGAAAAGGAAATACGATGGGATCAAGAATTTTTTTCTTTTCTATCCGTCGGAAAGCAGTTTTTACACAGCAACCCTAACACATCATTAATATTATACCTAAAGCAGTTTTTTTAAATACAAAAATTTAAATAGGCCTCCTCCTCCTGTCACCACCCCTCCCTCCTCAAAAAAAAAAGAAACACATATATAGACCAAGCCAAACAAAACCCCCATGTCTTCCTCATCATGGCGAGCAAGGAAGCAAGCAAAAAAAAAAAAAAGAAACTGACATTCGAAGCTTCTTTCTTGCTTTCAGTGTGATTAATGGAACGCATGTTACTTTTCCAAAAAGTCAACGTTAAACGAAAAACAGAAATGCACATTAGTCAGACAGCCCTTTGCAAGTATAAGTATAGTCTCCTGAGGTCCGAGGCATATGGGGTGGTGAAATGAACGAAGGGGTTGTGTATGACGATGATGATGGTACGATGAAATGACTTTTCATGCCATTTGGCGTCATAACAAAAGATAAATTACATCGTGTGGGCCTTTAAAAAAATCTGAATTGGATCCAGCCAGACAGACATATTGTTTTCCCATGCTTCTAAAAGGGGGAGGGGGGACACGTTAGTTGTTTTACTCGAGATATCGTCGTGTGACATCATGATTTTATGCTTGGTCGATTGGCCACGCTTCTTAACTGCTTGCGCTGCAGGGTCGAAAAATCAGAAACTTTATTTACTAATGTACCTATCTATAGTATAGGTAATTGCAATAGGGGGGGTGCACATTTAATTAATATTAGCTCCGTGACGAATGAATGTCTATAGGTTCCTTCCTGTATAGTATATCCGAATTATCATATTCAACCTTTTTATACTCATCATTTTTCATTGTAATGAGAATAGAAAAAGAGGAGAAGAAGGAAAGAATGGAGAATGAACAGGGGTTCGTTCGTTAATGCCTTTTTAAAATGGTATACCAAAATTCTTTTTTCTTTGTGGAGGGGGCGCCTGAATAGTGAAACTTCATTACAGAAAATGAACTTTTTGTTTCTTTCCGATATGATTTTATCAAGGCAAATTAATCAAAGATGAATGAATCATCATCATTCTATTGATGCGTTTAAGTTGATTAGTAACTTTTTGATCATTTTCCTGCCTTGTTGGAATCAAAACATCGTCTCATCTCTCTCACAAAAAGAGAGTTTCATTAAGACAAATGATTTAATCCGGAACGTGAGCTGAATATGAATTTTCCGAAATGCGAACGAATAAAATAATTGAAATAATTATGTTCAATTTCCAGGAATAATTCTTACCCTGCATGGAAGAATAACAAACAATAGCGTTTCGAGTTTCAAGCGCTTAATAATAATAAAGTCTAATAGCAAATTGATGTGTTGGTTTGAAAAGAAAAACAAAATAAATTAGAAGCATTTGATTGATAAATGCAGAGCGAATTGCATTTTCTCAATATCATGGAAGAGGAGGATGTGTATGTTCTGTTATGTATGTCGACGAGAAAATTCATATTGCCAAGATTAATATTATATCAGTGTGGGACAGAGAAAAATATAATGTTTTTACTTTCCTTAGATGGAAATATAAATCTCAATAAGCCATGGCAATCTTCTTAAAGCAGGAGCAGTGTCGCGATGCCGCGTGAGCTTAATATTTTCGTTAAGGGTGGCCTACAGATATCTACCACCTTTCTCTCTCTGACTCTACTTTTTCTATATGCGAAGCGACAAAAGTAATCTCAGTAATCAAATAAAAAAATATAATGGTAAAACGCCTCGAGTGTGCCTTGTCACCTCTCAAAAAAAAAACGAAAAAACGAAAAAAAATAAAGGAAAGAAAGAGTTTTTCCTCTTATAGAAAAAGAATACAGGGTGTACTCTATATACATGTGTGTGCGAGTGAACGAAACAATCGCAGCAACAACGACAAAACTAACTCAATAAAAAAGTTATATGAAAAAGAGACGAAGGCAAATACAAATGAACGAACAAAGCTCAGTAGAGGCGCTTTGTGAGAATAAGTGAAAGAGAGGGTGAGATGTGGAAAAAAGAGAAAATGGTTGTTGGTTTTAGAGTTGATACAGGTGGAATTTCGAAATTTGTTGAGCGCGCGCTAGTGAGAGAGAGAGAGAGATGGAAAAGGGAGTTTGAATTAACTTAGGGATTGAATCGAATACGATAAATTATTCGAATAGATGGGATTCGGTTTTTACCACTACCAACAGCAAGCAATTTCCAATTATAAATCGTGCAGACGGATTTTTATTGGAAAAATTCATTCTAACATCAATATTACTAACTGTATGTGTGTGTGTGCATGGGAAAATACGATTCTTTTATTCATTTTGTTTGATTCATTCATCAACATTTTCAATCATTTCGATCCTGTCTGTCAGAAATTTGATGGAAAATTTCTTAATGCGAAAATGAATGGCTTTTAGAAATAAGTTAGTGGAAATCAACTGCGCCAAGTTATGTTTCATCATTTCATCTAACCAATTGCAAATTTTCCCGTTTATGCAGCTAACAGAAAAAAATTAATACATACAATATCATGCTGATACAAATTCTAATAAATAGTCAAAAAGCTGCGAGCAAATGGAAAAAAGAAAAGAAAATCTGGAGCTCAAAATTCACCATCAGCAGCACACCCTTCTATCAGAAACCACCCGTCAACTGTAATTGTTTCTTGTAACGCGCAGAAGGGTGCCTACTAATAAACCAGAAAAGGGTCGTATTCCTGGGTAGAGAGAAGGTAATAACCGCCACCATCGTTGCTATGCTGTTAGATCAACTAACCCTTGGAAACTGGTGTATTTGGTGAAAAACTTTCGAATTTTTTTTTTGTGTTGTGTTTCGTTCAGGGGGTCAAGAATTTATTATAAGTGCTTACAGTGTTCTCTCACTGGATATACGGATGTAAAGTGTGTGTAAATTGCGTGTTGTTTATAAATATTTATTAAGTCTTACCATGAGGAAAAGAAACAAAAATGACGATGTCATTTTTGAATATATTTTACTTTCGAACTTTGCCTATAGTTGTCGAAAAGCTTCTCCGTTGTCAATGGGGTGGTTAGCAACAATGTATTTGAAGATTTCGTATTCTATACTATATACATACATATGCATCTTATTATGCATATGAATGGAAGAATGCCAAAATTATCTACCGATTCACAATAATTCAAATCCATTTTCTAAAGGTTTATAACTTTTACAATTCGCTGTTTTCTCCTCTCTTTATTATATGGGAAGGGGGAAGACCTAATAGTCATGGCTTCTTATTGTTTGAGAGACAACGAATGAAATTGCCCGGACGTAAGTTACTGGCAATAATATAAAAGAACTGCGATGCTACTGCTAAAAGTTCTTTTCTAAAAATAATTTACATTTTGTGAAAAAGTTTCATTCTTCCTCTTATAGCCAATCGTAATTTTACAGTCCTTTTTTCCTTCTCTTTTTCATTCACAGAAAAATTATTCTTTGAGTGTCGAAATCTATTCGAATAAAGAATCGCATCTTTTTACTGGCTATTTGTTCCTGAATCAAAATAGAAAAATAGGAGTTTAAACTGGAAATCTGCAATTTCTATTATTTTAATTCTTCAAAGAAAACTTCCAGTGCCTTCATAGCCTTTTGGCAATTTCGAATAAAGTCTATTTTTAAAGGAAAAAAGAGTAGAAAAAGAAGATGGTGAAATTCTTTTCTATAACATGAAAAATGAAATCTTTAGTTACGATTCCAATGAATTTAAAAAAAAGTAAAAAAAAAAAACACGAAGTCCGTACCTATAAATTCCAGAGACGATGCGATATTAACGTTCCGAATCTCCAAACTATCCAAAAATCAATTTGCTAACAGATGCAACTTGCAACTTCAAACATTGCAAATAACAGCACCACTACCCAGCCACTATACCAGCATCAAGCAAGAGTATAAAAGATAACAATAACGTGTGGTTATAACCAATATAAATTTTACTTTGTGAAGAATCTTCGGAAAAATTACGATTTTCTTTCGAAGCGAGAAGAAGAAAATCCGTTTCTTTTTATGATGTTACTCGTCGTACATTAGTGAGCGATTGTATTTTCGTACTTAGTATGCAACCCATTAAATTGTAAACGAACCAACTGACATTAATAAACTAGCAGTGAAGATTCGGCTTTAATCTTCAAATAATGCGTTTAATTTCCTGCAATCTCTTGCCGTTGCTGCTAGTGCTGTTGTTGTGCTGGAGCAGTAGCATTTTCGTAACGTTTATGAGTTGAATAGTTAAGTGAGTTTGTGGTTTGAGATTAGTAGGGTTCTTTGCTTCTGCTAAATTAAAAGTAATTTTAATATTAATTGATTGTTTAACATTAAATTTCCGTTTCTTGTTGAATGATAAAATTGTTGCCGTAAGTTCTGTAACACCCTGTACATAGATTATTCTATTTTAGTACCAAACGAAAAAGAAATATTTTGACTACACTGACTGTAAAACAAGTTAGCAATTAAGTCACTACAGATTAACGAATCATCCCTAAAAATATCCAGGCAGCTATTCCAATATTAGATCCAGCCAGCAGGATTTCACCACATGGCTGAACGAGTTATTGCTCTTCGAGTTTTTTTTTTCTTTTCAACAGTAAAACACTATTAGTCCATTAGAATTAAGTTAGTTTTAATGTAGATACTGTCATGATTTTTTAGACCGATAGACTTTAATGGAAATTTGAGCTTTCCGAGCGACAGATAAAAATAAACGTTTTGATTCAGTGTTACATACACCCTGTATAATATTTATAAATTGATATCATTACATATCTACTTAAGTATTTAATTTTGATCTCCCCCTTTTTTCATTGTAACCCGCACTTGAGCCTCCGCCGGCTGAAGGGGATCGTTGTCACATAGCAACATGACCTAAAAGAGATGAAGAAAAATACCTATTTTTTTATATGTATGTATACGCGCTGGGGTTGGAAAATAAGCCGTTTGTCTTCGATAAGGATGCCTGTCATTCAAATATGGCTGACAGAATTTGATGTGGGGACTGAAATGTTCGTTTTGTGCTAATAAAATAGTGAAGGAAATTATATGATTTTAGTTAGTTTGAGAGGGATTTTAATAACAGCAGCAGGAGAAACTATATTAATACTCCTCTCTCCTTAAAGGAAAATTTAATTTAAGCGACTCAAAATTTATGCTCATAAGATTTTATTACTAGTTCTAATATAATATGCCTACTATAATAATTAAGTAATAGTTTCGCAGAAGAGGTGAAATAGAGGTCATACAATTTCTTCTTTAAGGGAATGGAAACTTAACTGTATTTTCTTATACGTCAATTATTTGTATACTGAAATAATTCTGTATTAATTTTTTATATCAGATAGTATATATTAATTTTACTTAACTTTTTTTTGTTTTTTTGTAGATTAAAAAAAATATAAAATAAAATATCAATATAAGAGTGAAGAAAATATAAAAAGAAATTATAGCAGGATAAAAAACCCGAAAAAAAGCTAAGTAATATTGAAATAATTCTAGAAGTAGTTTAAATGTTTTAAGTATTTAAACCACATTAATTAGTTTTCTCTTGGAAAATAATAAAATTCGCATTGATGATTATTTAGACCTATATTGGTTCTTTAAAAAAAAAAAACTCGTTTTGCCTCGTTAATTAGAACCATATTTATACACACATATACCTATGTTATCTCCTGAAAATCCCCCTACAATTAATAAATTCTGCAGAATGGATTATTGCGGCGCGAACATTTTCCGAATTGAATTAAAAAAAAAAGAGCGACGAAAAATTATCTCACTCATCATATCGTCTCTTTTATGACAGTTTATTTGCATTACGTTAATTTTCAATTAAATCCATGAATGGAAAATCTGCAATTCGGTTTTTTTCCCTCTTTGTTTCTCTCGATCATCGAAATATGTGAATGTGTGTGATTTTTGCAGCTTATTCCAGGATTTATCTTCATTTTCTCTTTTCTCGTTCTATTTTATATTGTGCGAAGTGATGATAGGGAAGGGTATCAGTAGTTCTAGGGTTTCTATTACGACGACGATTTTTTTAAAGGGATAAACTAGAATTTTATATGAATTTTTCAATAATTTCTGCTAGTTTGTAATTCTCATTGGATTGATTTTCAATATTCTTTTGAGTTTAATTAAAATCTCAAAAAAACAATCGGCCAATATCCGTTTCAATTCAAGAAATTACCATTAAATCTAACCTCTCGTTTCCACTTCCTCTTCACGCCCGTGTAATCTTAACATTCCTTTTTTCTGAATTCTCTATTTCTCGATCACGTAAAAATCTATCTATAGTCGAGTAAAGTTAATAATCGTAAAATTAACTCCGAAAATTGCTTGGTGCACATTTAATGGAAAACTCTTTCTATTCCATTCTATGTACGGCTGTTATCAAGTTCAATTTTCACGGTGCATTTTACTTGACCATTTTCATCGATAGAAAACAGATCGACAGACAGATATACAGACAGATCGCACATGCAGGGATGCAGGTGTATTTGAAGTAATGCGATGAGCACAAATAGAGAAATTTATCGTTTTCAATAGCAAATAATTGTCACTAGTCGTTACTACTACGAGTAGTGATTATCCGGGGATATGTTCCAGTACTGGTAGTGGAAATTTAGAGGAAATGATTGAGTTTTTTTTTTTTTAAGAGAGTACATAAAATTGATAACTTTTCGAACAATTTTTTCTTTTTTTTTTTTTTTTGATTAGATAATGAATTGCCACTGGAATTTTTCAATAACTGAACAGTTAATCTGATTGTTCAATAAATTAACTATTGTTCATGATTTCGCAATAAAATCTATTATTAAAATAGAACAATGCTTGTTCGACATTGGCAAATAAAATGCTCGCTCAATATATAATATATAAAAATCAATTTTAAAGCACGTTTTATTGTTGTTTAAGATTAAATCATAATAATTATTTGGACGAATCACTTCCTACTCTCCCTGCATATTTTATTTACTTAACCACACCATCACATATCTAATCAGTTAAATCAAATTGAATCAAGAGAAATAACGGCGCGCCATCTGGCGTGCATTCATCATTACAATGGGACAACAACAACCCATATAATATTGTAAATTCTGGTTCTGCTACAACAACAGATGCATTAGAATTTAAATAATAAATACACTGAGCTACGACACAATAGAGAATATTTCGAATTTAATTTGAAATCATCAACTTCTCCCTATCCAGATATTTCAAACAAATAGAGTCACGAAGATGGAGCGAAGGGTGTCGCACAACGACACAAAGAAATGATTGATATTGATGAAGCTCTACAACTTTATTAAAAAAGACAATCGACCACAGCAACTGTTCTCTTCTCCTTCTTACTTATTAGAAGTTATTAAAATGTTTTGCTTTTTTAGCTGGAGGACTTCTAATAAAAACTTGAGTTGCCATTTTGTAATTAGAGTGATTTTGGTTTAGTTGTTGGCAAAGGAGGGGCGCAGAAGACGATATGGACATTTACATTTCCTTTGAGAAATGACAACTGGAGAAAGAGCGTGTTGTCGGTCTACTTGTTTTGGCATATTTTTCGGAGCTAAAGAGTAGGATAATTTCGAGAAGTTTGACTGTAAAATGATAATTAAATTAGGCAGCATTTACAACTTCAATCGACCAGTAACATCAAAGGGAAATATGAAATCAAATGGAAAATAACTAATCAATTTTTTTTTTTTCATCAAAATCGAAACAGAATTCCGAATATGGCTCTTGAAAAATGATTAAATTTTCTGTTTCTCGATAGTGTTTTATGCAGGTTTTTTCGCTAAATAAAAATCGAAATAATAACCATGTCAATCTACATTATTATCTTTAATTTCCCAACTAAAATAAACCGTAAAGTTAAAACTAATTAGAAATACCGCTAATTAAGCAGAGACAAAAGTTAAATATATTCGCAGCTACAATAATATCTGATAATGTTAAATTTCATTATTAATATAATATCGTAGAAAACATTCATTATTTCAACAGTTTCAAGCCCGCGCCCTCTTCCTCTCCCTTCTCCTTCTCTTCATCGCCAAAATGGATAACTCATTTTTGATTAATGAACTTCTAAAAATGTAGTTCATTCATATTATTATATATGTACAGGTTTATTTCCGCAAGATTATTATTAGATATAAAAATAGGAATTTTGAGTAGCACATTTATGAATTCCAGCCTTGTTGTCTGTCTGCGCCTGGCCATGTTATTAGTATTCCATATAGAATTGAATATGAATGAATATAGGAAATTTTGTATGGGTTTTTTTTTATTATATGAGAAAAATATTCCGGATAGAAAACGTGCTTTGCCTGAGCTCCTTTTTTTTTGGCGCAGAACATGGAAATTTTAATTAAAAACAAAAATAATCCCATAAGAAAACTAATTAAACATTCACTTTCGTCTAACTTCCAAATTAATTCTGAAGACGATGGCAACGCTAAGAGTGGCAGTAGTAGATGATTTCACCGTTTAACGGAGCCCAACACACGCTATACGGTAAAATGACACAAATATCTAAACCGCCACCGTCCAACGTCATCATCCATCGTAAGGAAGAGAGACCACATGCCTGACTAAACATGACAACCATTCAGTTTAATTAAGTCCCTCAAATCATCAACATCATCATTGTTTTCAGGGAAGTTGTCCACAGTGATTATGTACATGATCACATGTTGTTCTTGAATGCCACAAGATCGGAAATGTGCAAGATGTTGCCACAGGCCATTGTATCCTGATACTACTACTACTACTACTATTAATATTATCCTACTCAGTATATATTGATGTTTAGAGGAGGAGAATGATGAGAATGAAAGGGATTTAATGTAAATTGTTTGAAGACGCTTTTAATTATCCTTTTAAGTCAATGGCAAATATGCCAAGTATCCTATTTAGTGCAAATATATTCCAGTCAAGTTAATTTGGGGAATTTCTCGCCATAAACAACTAGAATCAATATAAAAAAGAGAGATAGCGAGTAGGACGATAGGCAGCAAACATCATTCTATATCCTATAGATGAGTAGTATACATCTCATTGTGAAAAAGCAACCCCTAATTTGAGCAAATGTCCAAACCAGTTCCATATTTACATAAAGATGGATTCGATGTTGTGTTTTTTGCGTTTGTCGATGGTGGGAGGTGGCAAGGAGCGGTTAATTGCTTTTGGGAGAACTGACCGAGATTAATGCAAATGTCATGAAAAGTGAAAGGGGCACTACTTTTACATTTACACATCCTTTCAATATTTAATCATTTTTTTTTTTCGTCGGAGGTACTTAGTTTTGTTGACCATTCTCCTCATAAATACATAATGAACTCAACTTTCCTTCTATTCAAACATTATATTAGAATTACGACTTAAGCAAGTTAATTTCTTGGTATGTTATAGCAGTAGTTTTGAGGTGTCAAAGGAAAGTTTATTCAACATTCTATTTAAACATACACAAAAGCGTATCCGTCAAGAACACGGAGTTTCTCGGGACAACTATTATTATACTCCCTATAAAGTCTCAACTAATTTGATAAGAATAGCAATTACACAATGAGTGAATCAAAACAAGGCTTAAGAAGTGAAGAAACACTGCAAGAGATAGAAAGAGAAAGAAATATCAGTGGGTGCGGAGGGTGACAAGGAAGAAGGCAGAGATTTGCTGCGGTGACATGTCAAACAAACTTTCCTCAAAAGGTCTTAAACAACAACAACAAAGTCACAGTCCTGCTTTGGTTTTGTGGCGAACCTAATTACCATTACCGAGGAATACAATTTAAGAGGACACACAGACAAGGCAATTGAGAGATTAAATGACTGACTTTAACTGAGGCTCTACTCTGAGGTATAAAGAGAAAAGTAAATCTAGTTACTATGGCAGGTTTTTTTCTTCTTGTATCTGATTGAATTACGTCAGTTTCTACATATAACATTAGCTGGTTGTGATTTAATATAGGTTGACATTGGTAGAGAAGAACAATGAGAACAAATAGTCGATGTCGTATTGAGTTAAGTAAATGACATATGTCGAAACTTATTCAGTTGTAGTTCGAGTATGAGACAAGAAGTCAAGCAATTGAAAACTACACCGGTCTATCTATCTAGTATACAACGGATAGAAACAGGGAGGCTTCTTGAGTGGCATGCCATCGATTTATCCTTCGAGATAAAACAATCAAAGTGCATTAACGATTGCATAATACTATAAGCTGATCAGCGCTTATTGCGAATGCTGCGCTCACAAATATGTGAGCACTCATCGAATGATAATAATTCAGTTGCAGTGGATTCGAATTTCTTGTGCACATTTCCAATTATTGGATTTTGAAAAGCGCAGTATTATAGAATTAGCGTTATTCTAAGAATCTATCTATCCACATGGTGTGTTGTTCTAATTAACACGTTAATTTCTATCTGCTGGTGAATTGAAAATAGATTTGTCTCGGAAGAGTATAGAGATTTGGATATTTGACTATTGACTTTTTAATGAATGACGTGTATGCGCTTTTTGGAGATGTTAAAAATCTAAGGCTGAAATCTTATTCCTTATTGTTGTGTTTTACCATAATACGCGATATATTTCTCTCTTATATCTACCTACAAATTTTCCAATGCAGATAATTGGAGATTGTGAAAATTGTTGACGTGAAAGAATAATATTTACACAAACGATATTTGGAAAAGCGCTGGAATTATCGAAAAATTTCTCCGATTTGAAAATTCAATATTGACTTTCGCAGCTGCGCCGTTTCAATAATATGCTAATCTCGTACAAAAGTAAATTTTTCCATATCAATCAACTTGATTACGACGATTGGTTTTGGCAGGGTGGGGGGGGGGGGGGGAGAATGAGGAACTTCTTTTACTGGTTTTAATTTAATAGATTTTTTTTTTCATTCTGTTAGATGTATTGCAAATCAAGGAGACGTTTACAAACAGTCCACGTACGACATTGAATAATTAGTATTGACTGTGTGTACGTACTGTTCCACGTTGTTTGTACTACGAAAGAATCAATTCGGAACATTTGGCAGTTGTTCCAATTTTTTATTCGATTGGAAGTTCGTGGAGTAGCAATTTGTCTTGATACAAATACACTCTTACATATAGATAGATAGATAGATAGAGAGAGAGAGATAAGGATAGTTGGTGGATGTCGTAAAATCTCTCCTTAGGGACTAGTCATCGAATGTCGTCCAATTTTTATGGTTATCACCAAACTGCTATCGAACGATGTAACTTTATCTCAACTATATTTGCCACAAGTCAAACTATCCATATGATTCAAACGATTGTATAGTTAATCATTTAGATTTCTGAATTCATTGCGAATTCTCTTTCTAGCACAACGTGTACGTATTGGCATTAGTTTCATTAGATGATGATGGAAACATATGTTTCCATTAAAATTCCATGGAAGCTTCGAACAAATTTTTAAGCTTCTTTCTACCCTTTTAGAGTCTTAACTTTAATTATAATTTATACGGACGACAAAGACTTTTGAGAGAAACTTTGCCGAAAAATAATGTTTCCAACATAAATTTTCCCTGTAAATTTTCTTTTAATCAAACATGAGCTAATTAAAAAATGAATATTCTTGCATTAATTAATTTTTTTTTTTTTTGTTAAATGCCCAGGGATTAGTTTAGTTTAAAAGAAAATACTTTGCAAAAAAAAAACGAAATCTTTTGTGAAACTTAAGTTACATAGCCGCCACCACCACCACCACCACACGGGGGGGTTAGAAGTAGGATGAGAAGGGTTTTAAATTCTTTAAAAGCCTGCCAAGTCGTTTTCGTTTTGTGTTACTTGAGACTTTAATAGTTTATTTTCTTTTTCTTTTAATTGGATATCGCGACGCCTCGGCGGAAACGCCATCGGTTTCAGTGGCTGTCTGTCATGCCGTTCGCTTCCATTTAGAGACTCCATTAGGAAAAATCGTTGCATGGATAGATAGATGGATAGAATCAACGACGATGATGATGAGGGGAGAGAAGGGAAATATTTGATGTTGTGAAGGCATCGGCAGTAAATGGATGGATTGATAAGAGATGAGGAAAGAAGTAGTGGATCCATGACATTTCTGTGCGTTTATCGAGTTTCTTGGATTATAGATTTCTATTAAAACGAGAGAAGATGATGGAAATTTATCCTCAATAAAGTAAATATTTAGTTAATGTAGTGGAAATTGATCACTCAATTAAAATTCAATGACAAATTTAATTATAATCCGCACTCTTTAATACTTGTTTTCCTATCAATTTCACGTGAAGTGTTCTTCATCTCACGACGAAATTATATTTCTCGTTTTTCATCATACTAACCGCCATTGATGATTTATAAACTTAATACGTCATTTCTCGCTCCACAGGGAAAAGAGATTTCCACATAACAATTTATTTATTTATTTATGTACTCACTGTTTTAGGCGTCTTATTTCTTTGGTAGACATTAAGTAGGTTGGTCTAAATACGAAATGGAAATTCAAGTTTATTTTAGTCGTTTTAATCCTTTGGAATATAACATAGGCACACACACACACGCACGCAGAAAGGCTTTTCCATTTTGGAAATGAAAGAAGCAAAACCAGGCAAGCAGGCATCAGTAAAAGCTGTTTATCTCGAAATATATAATGAATGTTTATTTAATTTTTCTTTATGTGCGTATATATGTATATGGCACATACAGATGGAAAACTCCTCCTCACACACCACAAAATGTGAAATTCTAATTACGAACGAATACTAATTAAACTTTTTCCATTAATTTGTATATCTACCTATATAACATTTTTCTCACCAAGTCAACTCGACCTAAACTTCACAAATGTCTTCTCTTTTCTTTCTCTCTCGCTCTTTGTGTGTTTCATTCGCAATCTTATTGCTTTAAATTTGCATTTTTAATTACGAGTTGTTCCACATCAGGTATACAATTAAACGGTATTCGTTATACTCTACTCGCATAGAAGGAGGATCCGCCATTCCTTCTTTCTGTTAGGAGAAATCAACCACCCCAAAGGCTCTCTCTTTCTCATGCTCATATCAGAGATTTGCATCTTTATTTCTACTAACAATTTGCATCTCGCTTCTACTACCACCACCTCTTTCTCTCTTGACAAGCCAGTCAATAAATAAACCTTATCTTTTTCGTAAAGGCGAACAAGACGACGAAGAGGAATACAAATGGATGTGTGAAAGGAAGATTTTTTTCTTGGGCATATTACTAATTTGTGCTTGTATATGAAAGTGACGTTTATCATTCTGATGGTGAAATTAGAGTTTTACATTGAGAAAAAGCTCAGTTAGCAAGTTTAGGATTTTTTACTAGCCACTTGCTATTCTTCTATCAGAAGAAGAATCTGGAGTGGAAAGTGTCTGACTAAGTGTTTTTTGTTTGGCCACAAAAACAACTTGAATATGAACAAGCAAGACGCTCTCATGATCTGACTCGTATCACTATATTAGAGCTCATCAGAGAAACTGAAACAGAATCTGTTTTCCCCGTCAATAACTGCTGTAAACCATCCTTAGGCATAAATTAATCCAGATTTAACTAAAATCAATTTAATTAATACAATCTATCTATTCGATATCGTAAATTTATATTATTCCAGGACGACGATACATTAAATTAGGATAAAACACGTTTTGAGAAAATGATAAGCTTCATTTCAGCAAAATTTGATATACCTGCCTGCCTGCCTGGCTACGCATGCTTCGTTTGATATTAATTAAAGTGATCTGTCTCTCTCTCTCTCGCCTTATCCGTCTAGAGTTTTAGAGATGGTGGTGGTGGTGGTGGTGGTTTGCCCTCTATGTCTAATGTAATAATTATGAGGCAACTAGGACTAGACTGGAAGGAAAAGGTACTCCTATCCCTACTTATGTTTACGGTTGAGGTTTTCTTTCGTTTCAGTGAACATTACTTACAGGGTGTTTGAGTCGAGTTGTAAAAAAATAAATCACATTAAATTTCAGTTGTGGTGGTAAATAGAGCAAAATTAGTATTGAATTATGTACTATAAATTCCACATATAAATTTTGTGGTGTGCTCACTCACTTTCTTGATAAGAATGGAAAAGTTTTTGGAAATCCATAAAAAGGAACTTGAACTTTTCACATTTAGATACCCACCTATACCTATCTAGCACATCACAGTGTTGATCGCCATTATTCAAGCGAATTCAAACGTAAAGTTTCTATCTGACTGGATGAATGAATTGGAATATTGGAAGATTTTCAAATGGAATTTGGAAAAGTGCACACATAGATTACTTTGCCTCCGTGTGTATTTTCTTTTATTTTTCTTCATCTTTAAGTATACAGAAAGTTGTGAAGCAAAGACAGCCAAAAGTAGAAGGAAAACATCAAAATGTTATTCCAATATGAATTTTTATTATTATTATTTTTATACTACCTTTATGTATAATCTTTAGACGTATTTTCGCATACTGTGTCTATCTAGATAAACAAATACAATATTCTATTAGATTTTCAGCAATCAATTTCGAACATTTTCACATGACTTCACACACACACACACACACACACACGGAAGCGTTGTCGTGCAGTGCGCTTTCTTAAAATTTTCTTCGAATTTATGATTTCCCCTGTGTTGGCTGGCTAAATGTTTTTGTGTATCTCTCTTTGGATTTAAAAAGGGGAGGATACAGTTTCATTTTTGCCTTTGAATTTGAATAAAATTGAACTTTTAAATTTCGACTTTTAGATGTGTGTGTGTGTGTGTTGTTTGAGGTGGTTGATATAAGCACTGTATTCGCTATTAATTTAAAATTAAGGTTAATTTATATTTATGAAGATTTCTTTTTTTGGTGCAATGTAATAAACCCCTTGATTTTATGCGCGCGCGAGAGTTTCTTCCCTGCAACTTAAAGTACCTATTTAAATATTAAATGGGTTGTAAATTTTGAGCAGAAATGGTGAAATATTAAATGAATAATAATAATAAAAAGAGAGCCGAGGACAAATTTTCCTAAAAATATATCTAGATGCTGCCACTTTCTAAATATATATTTCAACAATTAGAATTTCCACGCGATAATTATGCTATTTTCGCCATTTTTCTTTGGTTAACAACATGATTAATCTTCCAATTTTTTTTTTCTTTTTAAATTGTTATTTACATGCTCGATCACGATAATCCAAAGAAAAATACTCAACAAAAAAAAAATGGAAGAAAAATTCTATTTGCATGACAAATGTCTAGCTAGAGAAAATAAATTAATTTTTTGGGAAAATTTTGTATGTAAAACGATAAACTACATTAGGAAAATTTTCCCTTGTGAAGTAAATATTAGTCAAATTTGGAAAAATGACCTTTATACATTATTTATGATTACTTAGTTGGGATATCGGAAAACACGAAATAAGGCCATTGTTTACACGCATTTTCCGCATGTACTCATATATCCGGATACAGGAAAACCAACCGGAAACAATTATTAATTTGCCTTTTTTTTCGATTTTATTTATTAATAGAAACTTCAAAAAAGAACATATGCATTCTTATAACAGAGAGATATTGTTATTGCTGCCTTCACTTATGAAAGTAATAATACTTCCCAGTTGAAGTATTGCCCAATCTAGTTTAATGTTCTTTCTGCATCCCCCTCTCTGTTTCGAAGTCATCTTTTGCCCCCTTTTATTTCGTATTTCCTTCGCTGCGCTCGTGTATGAACATCTTAAATATAAATACCTTTCAGAGCACACATATACATACATACACCCTGTCTGTATAATGATATGTATTAGTGGCATTTGCTCGCTTCTATATGTGATGCTTAAGTTTCAAAGTCCCCGCCCGCCCCCCTGCATTATTATTATTAAATGGGATATTAAATTTTCTACAAAATTCAAAGCAAAAAAGGGAAGAAATTCGAACAAGCGAGAAGCATTGAGAGACAGACATGAATAATTCTTCCTTATTGCTCTCAACAGTGAATCGGGCAGTTTTCCAACTGACAGCCTGTCAACGAATCTAGAAAACATTTTGATGACAAACAAAAACCATCTCAGCCCGCTAATATACAGTTTTAATTCGCATCATTACTATTCATTCAAATCGATAAAGTAAAGCGTCCCTACTCGGGCGCCAAAGTATTCGAATCTATACAATTTCTACGAGAATGGCAATGAAGGTTTCGTTTACATAATTTATTGAAAATTTTCAAACAATCGAACAAATGGTCACGTGGTTGATTGTTAAAATATCTTAAATCCATAACGCGGAGCATTGAGACAAAATTTCATTTTGAAAATAAATCTAAATTGCACCTTATTATTATTAACAATGCAGCAGCAATGCTGCAAGATGGAGGATACTTTAATAAAGGCTTGTCGCAATTCTCCAAGCCGCGCACACACACACATATGTATAAGTATAAAGATGTTCCGCAGTATAACTTGTCCCATAATAGTTCTAAAACACGCCACATCCTTACATAAATAAAGATAATTATTTCATTTAATCGTAAAACGGCTTTGTGCCAAGTTAGTTTAAACGTTTTTGGGTGTGTGTGTGTGTGTGACATAAGGAAACATCATCAGCTGTTTGTAGTTTTAATTAATTTATTCATTTCATGTTTTAAATTACAATTATCATTGATCACAGCATTTGTATTTTATTTCATTTTATTATAAATGGCACAGCAGCACCCTCTTCATTCATTCAAAATACTTCTGACAAGTGTCTAATTAGAATATTCACAAAAAAGGATGAAAATTTTCTTGTAAATTGTGCAGCAGCATTTTAAATACAGAAGAAGAAAGGCGGCCAATTTGCCAAAAAAGCTTGTTCCGCCAACGCCCATCTGATCCGCCTGCCTTCCATTCCTATTCTTTTCGTTCGTCTTAAAACCAGTTTCACGTCTCCGAGGTTTTAATTGAATTTTTAAGTGAAAATTAAGACAAAACTGACTAACACAGAAACACGACGAAAACGAAAAAAAAAAACAGAATTAAAATACGAGAATAAGAGAATTACTTTGAAAAATTGCATTTTAATAGAGTGAAACGGTTTTAATTTGTTTCTCGCTTTAATATTTAATTATTTATGTTGACAAAAACTTTTATTTTCTGTTTACAAAAAAAATGCAATTTCTTTCTATTCGTACATATTTCTTCCAAACATATTGAGGTGAACCACAAATAGGAAAAAAAAAGAAAAGTGTTAAAAACGTCGACAGCTGATAATCGGAATAGCCGAAGCTTTCTGCAAAATGCATTTTCGAAAGAAAAATAGCGTGCTTGGTCGAGTGGAAAATAGTTTCCATTCGATGGAAAACGAATGGCGCCGCAAACATACATCCTAATTTTCTACGATTTCCACGATACATATTTTCCAATCACGCCTGGCTACTGCCGCTGCATTTCGAATAATTCTCATTTTTTAGCTGATCCGTTTCTACTCTATCGATTCATTCATTCAGTCATCCATTCGTTGCCGCCAAAGCGATATTGTTGAATTTCCAGTTTTTAATCAAATTACTTCGACAGCAATATATTCTCGTAATACAGTTTGCTCTTTATCGTGCTCCAATACAAATTACCTTGTCATCTTATTACATTTATTTATATTCATCCCTTTTCATATCTCCTTTTTTTCTTTCTCTACAGACAAAAAAAAAAAACGAAACGAGATCCGAACTACAAAGATCTCCCCCCGGAAAGTTTTATCAATACGCAGGATAAATCCAAAAGAAATCAGGGAAAACATCACGAAAAAATCACATCCTCCTTTTCTTACGTCTCGTCTTGATCCGTCTGTCGTTTGTCGGCGAAGTGTTCAGTCAGCAGGCCCTAAGGCCTTTCGATTTGTATTGCCTGGATAAGGATTCTCGTGTCCGGCTTTATTTAAATGTCCACTACGACTACGAAACCAAACCTTTCCCTTTCTTCTGCATCTTCTTCATATCATGTATTGCCAAAAGCGACAAAATGAAAAGCGAACCCGTCAGCATGGAACTCTTAACAAGGGTAAAAAGTATCATGGAAAATTGTTGTTTGGAGACCCGCATGTAATATTTTTTTTTTTTTTTTTGTTCAGATGAATATTTGTTAAAGAAACATGTTGTTGAGGTAAAATAGGAAGTGGGGGAGAATTGTTTATTTAAAAAGGGACTTAAAATAATCGCATGACATGAGGAGAGGAGGAAAATTAAATTTTATTTGCACCTCCTATGTGAAAAAGATTCATCCATAAATGCATTCGGATGGACATTAACGTAATAGAGGAAACATTTTCAATCGTCCCCTTTGGCACAGGGGGATGTAGGTGTATACTACATTTTCCCCCAATAAATAAAATAACCGACACAATCCTTCTTTTACTCTCTGTCACCCTACCCACTCTTTATTCAAAGAGAGTTATTGAAATACACCCCCTTGCCCTCTCACTCACACTAGGTAGGTATCTGTAAAGAACGAGAGGGGGGGGAGGTGGCGAAGACGACGAGACGCGCGGAGAATTAGAGGAAGTTATCGATAAATCACTCCTGAACGAGATGGGTGGACCTTTTTTGGTGGAAAAGTGACAGTGTCGAGATAAGGCGACGAGAGTCGGTCGGGCCGTGAAAATGATTGTCGGTCGCTGATGCCCGGGAAAAAGGGATCCCCATTCCATTCGATCTCATCCCCAAACACCATACACACGCCAGGATAATGTAAAATGATGTGTTCATTGATTTTTGTTTGCTCTTCACTGTGTATATTAACTTGTCATTTAATTTTCTGATAAGAGAGACAGAAAGAATGAGTGACAGTGAGAGGAACTGAGAGAGAGAGAGAGAGAGAAAAGGGAGCTATTTTCAATTCATTCAAATGAAATTTTGATTTGTATCTAGCAGGAAATTGATATTTTTTTCGCCTGTAGAATCTCTTTTCATTATTGTTTAGCGCAATGGTTTTTTCTTTATATTTGTGTCTGTATATGTGTATGTGTGTGGCTCATTTTTGTGTGACACGTTTCTAAATTCTTTAGATTAATTTTCCAAGCGGTATTTTGTTCATGAATAGATTGGTGGAGAACGTTGAAAAAGATACATGGTCGAATAGGTTTTTTTTTTGGCATTTTGCTACCTAAGAAGGATTTCTTCTCGCCGTGAGGAACTGCTGAATGCCTAAATAACAGTTAAGCCGCTTTTGCTGCTGATGTTCACAAGCGTCCCCCGTCCAACCGTTTTCGCTTTCACCAAACACTGTTTTCAGAGAGGGTAGTGAATTCTCTCTCTCGGTAATCCCGTTTTTTATTACCGGTTTAATTATTTACGGTTGGCATATTACTACTGTTACACAGGTTTAGGAAATTGAGGAATATTTAATGTATCCTTCCTACTGCTGTACGTTTTTTTTTCCTTCTATTTTTTTTTTTTTTTCTTTTTTTTTTACATCGAAAACGTTTAAGTTCAATTTTATGCTATTATTCATACCTATGTATTGAATTTTCTAAATATAGATAGGAAAATTTCCCCGATACACGTTTGAATAGCTTCAAATTTTCAATATATATATATTGTAGATAGATGAATTATTCAAATAGAATTTATGAATGAATTATCTCAATTACTTCACAATAGATACCAGTATCGATTTGGTGCTAACCTATATAAAATAAATTTCAATTCTAGTATATACGCTGGAACTTCTTTTACTCGGATACCAACTATGGAACAATAAAAAATGTCCATTAAATTGTCTTTTTATTAAAATCTCTACAAAGAATCGTTTCCATCAATAATAATTCTAAGTACTCGTATTTCATATGAAACAAAAATCCCTTTCGCAAAAAGGGGAAAAAAAAAGAACGAATAAAGATCGAAAGAACAAAATCCCTCTGACAGCAGCAGCAGCAGCAGCAGCAGCCTTAAAATAAATATCTGAAAACAATTTAGAAATCAGTATCCTCCAGGCAAACAGGCTAAACTATTTCTTTGAAATCCTAAGATATACGTATTGGCAATATCTTGTTTCCTCTTCGTCGATGCCCTCCTCCCACCGCTGCTGCTCCCTTGTAATATGTCTTGACCCCATATATATATATTGTCCGAGCATGTAGCTACAAGCTATACTGCCAATAAAACATCACGGGCAGGATGATGATGGTAATGTTGGTGGTGGTTATTCGGTAATATTTCATGTTTTATATGTGATTAGAAATGATGGTTTTTGGTGTCCTAGTTGGCACTGGGCAAAATTAAATGTGTAAATTTGGTATTCTAGTGCCGAAAGTGTCCGATTTCAATGCAAATCCGTGCTCGCGTCGACCAATTATAATTTGAATACTATTCTTGTTTATAAACTTTTTGGGCAATTGGAAAAAGGCAATTCAGTTACAAAGTTAAACAGAACAGACTTACTGTTAGCCATCCAATGTTACCCTGAGCTCCAAAAAAAAAAAAAAGGGGCGATGTGTGGATGATTATTTATAGTAGATGCGTGCCTATGATGAGAATGCAACGGACCCCATATTCTAGCAACTATCCCCCCTAGAACTCTCTCTATTGCACGACATAAAACGTAATAGAAAATTACATCGTATAGAAAACAAAAAGGATTTTTCGTTAGCCCTTTGGGAAATTATTTACAGGATTTAAATTTTCATCTTTCACTTTGCACAAAGTTTTCCCCGTTCCTTTTCTTCTTCTTCTTCTTCTTGCTGGACTGTACAATTAAATTATGAGGTCTTAACGGATAGTTTTGCCTTCTCCCCATCTCTCTTGCTCCTTAGTGAGAAATTTGGTAAATAGAATTTTTGATAGGGTGGAGATAATCTAGAGGAGAGGAGTGTGCTAACTAGATTGGAAAGTTTTTTGATTCAAATTACTCCACTGCTATTACTACAGCAACGAGAGTAGTTGGTTCACTTCAAGCACAAGTAGTTCCCAGTTGAGTTGTTTTCATTAAAGAATTTTTAATAAGTAACATCGGTACAAATACGCTGCTTTTTGTTGTTGTTGTTGTATCAAAGAGGGAAAATGAAATATTTCAGATACAAAATCGGGGTTTTATTTCAATTAAATAGCTGCTACTGCTGCTGCTCATATTATTGTTAATGGCTCAAAGAGATGCTACGCGTTTTGTTAATTGAAATCCAAATCCAAAAGGAAAATATTAAAACAAAACAATCCTTTTGTTATCTGCTTAAAGAAAAAAAAACCGCTTTTTTCTACAATCGATTGTCGAGAGTTAAAATTTATTTTACCATCAGAAGAATGGTAACTGACCAATCGTGTAATTTTAGAGTGTGTTAACGACGTATTGGCGGTGGTTTGTTTATCCCGGTGGAGAGGAACTTCCGCCACCGGAAAGTTTACAGAAAAATAACTCTGGATAGAGTATATATCCATAAATTTGTTCTAGAAAATATTTGTTTTCCGTTTCGTTCGGAAATTAATTGGATTTTTTTTTTCTTTTGAAAATTAACGAGATATTTACCGCCAATATAATCATCCACATGTTTTTTTAAATTTCCCCTAACAGTTTTATCTTTTAGCTGGAAAGGAAAATGTGCGTGTTTACGCTTCGCCTTTTGTTTTTCGGTTTGTGCTGGATTTTTGCGATAGGCCGCGTTCGTATCGAGCTTATCTTTTACGCCATCTTGTCTTTTACATTGTCAAATCTTGTTTCAATATTAGATTTTTCTCATCGCCAAAAAACAGCACACAACCACATAGGATTTTTATTTTTATACAGTATCATAAAAACTTTCCATTTCGAGCAACCGAAAAACTTAAAAAACAAAAAACAAAGATTTTCCACTTATGAATTTTTCCGTGTTTGTTCTTTGTATATACGAAATGTAATTTTCCAAATTTAATATTCATTTTCATTTCGTTTGAAACTCAAGTAGTTGCAACAGCAACATACAGAGAAATAGAAGGAAACTTTCATCTTTGAAATAGTAAATTATTATATTTGAAGTTCAACTGTGAAGCAGCGGCAGTCATATCATGATGATGATGATGATGATGATGGTTTCAAAGGGAATTAATATTCCGTTGTTGGAAAAAGATTCTGAAAAACTATAAAATCCCAGAGCTTTTCTTTCAGGTGTATTTATACTAGTTGGCTGTGGTAGACGAACGTGAACGATTTAAATATTGAAGAGGCGTTATATTGAAAAACATGATATCGTTTTTGTTCAGCCGTTGCGCTTTGTTGTAAAGGATAGTTGAAAATGTCGTATTTTTCATTTAAAATTCTCCATTGTCGGTGTAGAAGTTATTAATTTAATATAAAATGAACGTGTTTCTTTTAGAATTGACACGGTATCTTTTAGTTTGGTTTTTGAAAATATAGACACTTTAAAATTCTTGTTATAAAAAAATTATTAGTCATTCCTTAACTTAAAAGTTAATTCCCTCCACACGGTAAGGATAGTAGCAATTTATCGTTCCTTATTTGCTGTGCTGTGCCATTATGGGCCCAAACTTTGTGTCCATTAATACTAAATAGGATTATTTGAAGGGGTGTCACCCATAAACAAATCGCCTTATACAGATATAAATTATATATTTTATTATATAGCAAAAGGGTCTGATGGCCCTCAGGGAACCATTCCATTGATAACAGCCGTATAGTTTCACCTTCAGCATAATCCTGCTGCACCACCATCTAACAAACTTTGCTTCAGCCTTGTTTAATTACTGACCAAGCAAGTGAAACCACATAAATAAAAATGACAGTAATTAACTCAAATTAAATTAAAACTAACCACCTGGATTCTGTCTGTTTCTCCGTCTCATTCCAGCAAATATACAACTCTTTCTTTTTTTTTAATAAAAAATACATCGTTGAGGCATTCGTTAGCCTGCCACCAGCACCGTGAATCGTTTGGGATTCCTTTCTAGCAGTTCCTTCCTTCTCTTGGGAGATCATCCGGTTCCCTATCTGTGGCTTCCGCACAGTTTTTTGGTTTTTTTGCTTAGTTAAGATTTATTATCTATAAAATATTTATGAGATTAGAAACGAGAACGAGATAGGGGTGTGACAACAATTGAACAATCATAATAATTATGTATGTGTGACGAAGGTGAGAAGGACGAACGTGTGTTGGAAAATTCATGTGGAATTCTGTTCGTGTACATAAAATGAAAGTTTTATTGACGTGAAGATAAAGTTCCTTTTTTTTTTGGCAAATATATACATATTTTAAATAATAATATTGTTAAAGTTGTTGCTGTTGGCACATGCAATGTGTCGTGCTTATTTGATTGGAAAATTGGATTAGTTTTTCTTGTGCGGTCGGATGATTTGAGTTACAATATCTTCAATATTGACATTTCTCGTCTGCTTAAACTTTCTCTAAAACAGACACTAAGCACTATCCGGCTATAAGAAAATACACTGGATTCGTTCAAGTTTCGCGTTTACGACGATCTTCGACCCCATCTTCCGCCTTCTCCGCATCCCTCACTGAGAATATATTTATGCAAATCACTTAAACAGTTTCTCCCCAATACACGCGACTACTACTACGTACTTGAAATCGATGGATAAATAGATAGATAGGTGAGAGGGAGGGATCAAAAGATCGAACCGGTGAATGGAAAAATTATACCGATTCAATGCGGGGGTGTAGATAAATCCATCCCGCATTATAGATACATTTATAGGGATTTCGATTAAATTAAAATTTAAATTATTTTTTAGGGAGTTTGTCAAACTGTGTGTGGTGATTTTTGTCGTAAATCAACCGAAATTCATTTATTTATAAAAATGAAACAATCATCAATATTTATTATATTACAATTAAAATCAAACAAATTCAAATTGTTTGATATCTTTTTGGTTCAGTTTTTTACTCCCCACTCTCCCCTACACGTTACTACCACAAACAAAGTCCCATTAGTTTTTATCAGTAGTATATAGAGAAAATTGAAGCTTAATTAAAAACTTTTCCGCAGATAATTTCAATATAAAAGTTAAAATGTTCGACGGATATGGCCCCCTCTCTCTCTCGCTCTCTCTTTCTATTGTATCATGCAGAATGCAAAACATAAAAAAAAAAAAAGAAAATCGCCACTGGCTCAATAGACATTGTGTATGCATTAAACCAGCTATAAAATTATTCAAAAAGTATATAGAGTAAAAAGAGTAAGAGAGAGAAATCGCTAGTTACCGTGCTGTGCAATTTAATGGAGCAATTCTATGCAATCTCATTTTTCTGGATGTTTGTGATTATTGGGTATTAATTTTTCATTATTTTTTTCGGTTTTTCGCTGCTTTTGTTGTTGACCACACTTTATTTCATTTATGAGCCTTTTTTGTTATCTGATAATTGAGCGGAAAATGAATGAAAATTATGTATTTTCGTTTCGAACCATAATAATAATAATGACTTGCAATTTTAATTTATTTCCATTTCATTGAATTGAATTTTCATGAGTGCTGGAGAAATAGTTGGCTATAGACTTACGCAATTAAATCCATTTTAAAATTTAATTTGAAATGATTATGTCCAAAACACACACACATACATTTTAATTAATTATAAATTTTGAACTTCGAGATTATCTCTACTAACTGTCTCCCTTTCTCTCTCTCTCTCTTTTAAATGAGAAAATAACATATTTAACTTACGAAATCCATTAAAGGGTTTCCAGCTTTCTCGTCGTCGTCGTCATCGTCGTAATCTGAAAGTTGGTTTGTAAGTTTTGGCCCACCCCCCACACAATTCTTCCACACCATAAGATTTGGGAGATGTCTTTTGGAAAAACGACGTCGCCGGATAATAAGGAAACGAAAGAGAGAGAGACGGAGATAGGGAGAGAGAGAGGCAGAGCCAAGCAAGGGAGAGAGTACGTTGGAGTTCGAGTTGTCGTTCTTTTTTTCTCCCTTAAATTACGCCAGCGGCTTTTCTATATCTACTTTTTGTTTCGTTTCGTCCTTTTCTTCTTCTTATTGTTCATTTCAGTTTCCGACGATTTATTGATAGAATTATGCAGAATTTACTGTGCCAAAATCCTTTCAGACATACCTCTACATACCTTCGTTCTTTTGTATATATAATATTGCGAAGTTTGGATTTGCTGCTGCTTCGCTAAACATTTGGCGATTTGTTCCGTTTCTCTCTTTGCTGCTCTTTGAAAATAGTTTTCCTGTGTAAAAAGATAAAATATGTGTGTGTATTGTATGCCATTCTGTAAATAGTTTATCGAAAAGCCTTTCGATAGGACTATTTGGCTGAGATTTTATTTATTTTTCATATAAAAATTGATTTATCAGCACCATATCAACATTTTTTCCTAATTAGTGAATCAATTAATTAACCTGAAGTAGCTTAATACTTTCATAGATAAAATTCAATTCACGTTTTCTTAAAAGTAGACAAATCCAGCAACGAACTAATTTTGTAACCCAAATCGAAAAGAAACATATATTAGATTGGATCTTAAACGTGCGATGGATTTATGTGTTTTTCCATGGAAAATTCTAAAAATCAAATTTGCCCGAGACAATAAAATTGGAAGCGGTTCATTTTTTTTGTTCGAGTTTCAATCTTCAATTGTTCAAATATCTAATTATTATCGCCGCATCTGTTTTGTTCAATTTAATAGAATTGAACCCACATTATATGATGTCACCACCACCGACCATTATCGTCGTGGTCTAATTCATTCATCTCTCTTGTTGATATGAATTGAAGTTGATGATTTCGCTCTGTTTCTGTTATTGAGGTGATTGTCATCATATACATATACATAGATATCATAAACGCATTTATAATATAGACAATAGAATCAGAAAGCTAAGGGTTTATCAATAAAGCCTTTAGAATCGCCCATGTACACAATAATAATAATAATAATATGTAGATATTCGCCATGGCAATAGAATAAATACAAAGCTAGCCGAATAGATAGGTGGGTAGCAGGTGTCCTAATTTTCATAATAACAATAATAGTATTTTATGCATGATTGGAAGAGTATTAGCAGATGGGATACATTCACCTGAGAATTTTCTATTCGAAAATTATCTAGTTTTGTAGAATACAAACTTTGGACTTCGACTTATAAATGGAAAAGTCACTTTGGCTGCGTTGTCTTATGATTCCATTTGGGTTGAAACAACTTCCGTCGAATAGAGAGCAGAAATAAATTAATAGAAAAATAGGCATTTCTATAACCGTCAAATGCCACGACTTATCATGTTCTAACATTGTCAGTATCCTATTTTAATAGTTCTTATTGCTTTCACGAGAATTGAAAAAAAATCGGTCCAGTTTACTATTTTCTATTCAATACCATCTGCACTTAATGATAGCCATATGGAAGGATACAGTCAATCTTCCTAGTTTATTTTGCAATTGCTAATTTTTAATGAAATTTTGGAACTTTCTTGAGAAATAGACAAAATTTGTTGTTTTTGAAATCCCTTCAACATCGTCTCAATTATTCAATCTCAAATCATATTCTATTATATTACTATATAGGCAATAATAATAATAATAATAATAATAGCAGGCAACTAAATGTAATTAAACCAAAAAGCTAATTTCGTCGACTTTTATGTTTACGAGTTTCTGTTTAATTAGACAATAAAATTTCAATGAGAAACGAAGAGAAATTGACAATTTGCCCTCCTGCTGCTGCTGCTGCCGCCAATGTGCAGCAATATGAATTGTCAAAAAAGGGAGGGAAATAATATAATCGTAATTGGGGCTGTTATTCCGCATAATGTCAAATAGAATTATTGTTATGAAAATGTTTGTTTGTACCTTTATATGTTAACGCGCGCAAGCGAGCGAAAGAGAAAGAGAGAATAAATGAATAAATAAATGAAACATTTACATGTATATTATATTAATAATTTATTTGACTAGAAATGGCCTATAATAATTTATATTAAATATAAATACGAAAAATAAATTCAAATTATGACATTTTATGTTGCCGGTCGGCAGGGCAATTTGTTTTTTGATAATTTCATCTTGAATTATTTTATATTTTGTTTCATTTTGTTTCGATTACATGCAAGGAAAACGTTGCAAACGTTTCAGTTTTTCTTTTTTTCTTTCTTTGATGTTATTCCCTTTAATTTAATTCATTTTCCTTTGAAGGAGTAATTTTCTGTTCTAATGTAATTAACCCTCGCATATATTTAAAGCCCCTCTTAAAAATTTATTCGTATTAGTAATAATAATGACAATTAGTAGACATAGCAGTAGTAGTAATAATAATAATAATAATAATAAAATTATTGATGGGATTTAATAAAGCCGACGCGACATTACCCACAAAATCGCCCTTGGCGGTGGGTTCTATTGTATGTACGAGATAGTAATGGCCACCATTCCGGGGTTTACCACAAATGACTGCAACATTATATGGGGAGGGCATTGTATTGTTTAGGACACGTGGTTTCTTTAGGGCGAACTGGTCACCACCAAATGAATTCATTAAACAACAAAAAGAAAATACATCATTTCGTGGAATTTCCTCCCTAAAATTCGATTTAAAATCCCTCGAATCGTATCGAACAACAGCAACAACAAGAAGAAAAAAGGTCGAGACAATTTACAATTAAATATTTACCTTTCTGAATAACGTACCAGCCGTCTTTAAAGGGCTTAAACTGAAGAAAATCGCCTTATAACGTAAAAGCAAAGATGAAAAAAAAAAAAGGGAAATGCGAAACAGTCGACTGAAAATACATAAAATAAGCGACTTACAAAACTTGGGAGGGCTCCTTAAACTAAGGACAAATAATATATGAAACAATAAAGAGCACCTGTTTCAAAATGTGTTATTATTATTATTTATTCTTTAGTCGCCTGTTTTCTTGTGCTTTTTCTTTTTTTTTTTTTTGGTGAAAGGTGCAGCCACCCGCTTTTTATTTGATGTGTTTTCGAAAATGGCGGCGACATTAAATTAATAATAATATCAGCAATTAATCGAGAGAAATTAAAGAAAAAAAATTAAAAGACAAACTAAAATAATTATTACAAAAACGAGTAACTTTATTAAAACTTCATACTTACTTACTAACTAACTAACTAACTACCATCATCGCCGCCAGTTCCAAATTAAAACTTTTCTTTCTTCTTTTTATTTTACTTATTGAACATCTTTTTCGTTTTGCATCTTTATCATCAATTTTTGCTTTCTCTATACTATTATTGTAATAAAAGATGCAGAGAAATTATTTTTAATCTAAATAGTTTTTCATTAAGCATGTGTGTGTGTTAAATGTTATTTGCTGTTGTACTGTTTAGCTTTAGTTTAATTAATTCTATTTTCTCTCTTGAATAAACTTTTAACGGAAAAGTTTCCTTCGTTGGTGATATGTTTCGGGAATGGGTTCGTCGTGTTATTAGAATGCAATTAAGCTTTGTACTTGGAAAGGGTGGGAAGGGTTGAACCCACTTCTGCCGAAACGAGAGAGAGGAAATAAATTAATAGAAAAATAGACATTTATTTAATAGTCAAATGCCACGGCTTGTGACATTCTACGCGTCCAACATTGTCAGTATTCCAATTTTATTGGTTTTACCGCTTTTACAAGAGTTAAAAAAATGTTGGTCCAGTTTGCTATTTCTTATTCAATACCTTCTGTGCTTAATGATAGGCATATGGAAGAATACAGTCAATTGCTCTAGTTTCTTGCGATTGTTAATTTTTTATAAAATTTTCGAAATTTTCTTGAGGAATCGATAAATTATGTTTGTGTTTTTTCAGATCATGTCCGAGAATTCTCCTGTGGGATGATGTACTATCGCACATTTCACATAGACACCAAACGGGATGCCATCTACGTCGGCGCTATGTAAGTATTTTTTGTATATCATATTTTTTTCTTTTTATTGTTTAATTAATGGACTGTGTTCCAGCAATAAATTTTTGCGGGAAATTGTACAAGGATTTCCGTTTATTCACAAATGAATTTCCCCAAAAAAAAAAAAAAACGAATTCAGTAAAGGGATAAATTCTTAATGCCCCACGCTATGTCGCATGGGACATTGAGGCGACGTTTTTTTTTTTTCTGAAAATTCTACTGAGAGGAGGAGTGTTTTTGAAGGAGCGAGAGGATAACTGGCTGCAGTAATTAAATTTCACTTTTATCGGTGGGTCCCAGCTAATAACAAAAACAATAAATCTTGCAAACTGTAAAGCTCCTTCCTTCCAAACAATAATAAAAAAAAAAAAAACGAAAAAATCGCCTGATAAATTAAATGAGCACAAAAGGGATCGAGAAGAGTTGGATCGCTGGAAGGTATAATAAGTATTTAATTAAAAAGCAGTTATGGCTTCCAGAACATAAATTATGTATGTATTAATTAAAGGGAAACAAAACTTTATGTTGTATAGCGTTAAAAATGTACAGTTAAGTTACAAGTCGATTCCAGTTACTTTTATATTATTTATAATATCGTGTGACCTGTCACAATGTCATGTGATGTCGATGTTTCCCCATCAATTATCTCTATAAACTAATAAAATGTGTCTGATATAATTTCACATCCAAATGAGCAGTGAATGTGAAAGACGAAAGACGATCTCTACACGAAAATCTTTAATAATTTTAATTTTAAACAGCTTACTTTTCCCACTTCTTCTCCTTCTCAGTCTTCTTCATTCTCTTCTTGCGTTTTAACAAAAATTAAATGTGAAAAAGTCTTCTTGTCTCTATAAGCGAGTGCTGCTGCTGCTACTGCTGGTAGTGCTTAATTTAAAAGGCTAAAAGCCTTAATTCATTCTGAGCTGACAAATTGAAAATGATCAGAACACACAAGAAAGTGAAATAAAGAACGCACGAAACAAAAGCGGAAGCGAGAGAGAGAGAGAGAGAGACAGCGACTTATTAAAAATGATTTTAGAGAAAGATATTATCTCTTAATTTGTCGCGCTTAATGTTATAATTACTATATAGAAAGTTTTGCTTTTGTTTAGTATTTTTGAAAAATTACTCTCATTTTTGGTTGCGACTCTAAAAATCAAGCCACGAAAATGGATTACCGCCACCTCTATTTTCCCCGATGTCAATAACTATTATAAGGGAAGCGCGTGTAACCCATGCAATAATAATAATAATAGCTTTTAACAAGGGCACTATAAATTTAAGTAGAAATTTTAAGCTCCCATCTTGTCACAACGTGCACAATACATCCCCTTGCTCGACCTCCTCGTCCTCCATCTCTTCTCTTTACCCTTCGGTACTCTGGCTGTATTTTTTTTTTTTTTTAAATATACGATGGCGCGACGACAGCTGGTAGTGACATGGCCATGTTTGTTATTCACATTTATATTAGACATAAATTTCATTTGTAGAAGAGAGAGGCTTTTGAGCGAAAGTGATGGAAATTTTTTGAGTTGATATTTTTGAGTCTGAACTCAATAATAACGACTGTTTAATTTAATAAATGCGAAAAATTATAGAAAAGAAAAGCCATCGAAATGTTTCGTGCTACTTTATCTCATTAAACGTTATTTCATACATTGTATAATTTTGTTACCCCCCCCCCTCCCCCTTCTGTCGACACGGCACAGCATTTGTTATAAAAGGATTAGAGAAATTTTCACAGAAATTGTGAGGCTTTACAATACAGTTTTACTCCTATATGTGACTGTATATATTTTCCTTTTCATTTTCATTTTCACCTTATCAATAACAGACTTTAATCACTATTTGTCAAATCCGTCATTGTTATCTCCCGTTAATAATGAATATTCTCACACTTTATCTTCTATAAAACAAACAGTAATAACTCAATATTCAAATTAAACTCATCTCTCTCTGTTTCTCATTCAGTTCTCTTACTGACACCACCCTACCTCTACTACTGCTACTACTACTACATCACATAAACCCTCTCGAACATTTATTAATTTATTTTAATCCATCCTTTTTACTGAGGATGGATGTATTTGAGCAGTAGCAGGAATGATAATGATGAGAAAGATGATGATAACGATGGTAGTGTCGTTGATGTGATACATAGAAAATACCCCTTTTTCGTTTTGAAGAGATTATTACAATGACATTCTTATAAAGGATCTGATGCAAGGAACGTGTCGCTAATCTTTTTGCCACCCTTATCTATACGCCGTGTACTTATCAGCTAGTTTAAGGAATTATATTTGGTTTATCTATTGAATGTAAATTAGTTTCGTTAATATATTTATTGATAATTTGACAATATCAGATGCATGTCGAAGCTGTATCAAACAGGAAGCCGACTTAAATTCTCTTTGCAACTATCCCGTGACACCTTGTACAAATCTAGTCACAATGGAAATAAATTTGAAAATGGAAATACAAAAATCCAAACTAGATTTCGTCAGTTTTGTCAAAATGTTACTTAACTGTCAGGTTTAAAATACACAAAAACAAACCCTTTCACTCATCAACTTCATCGTCATCATCAACGTGCTTTTTAAAATCTTCGTTGTTTTAACGGCCTGTAAACTTCATGGCTCGTTGAATCATTATAGATGACGACGACGACGACGACGACGTTGGACGCCGCCGCGCCTCACTTTTTTCCCTCAATGAACAAGCGGTGAGTGAAAGAGAGAGAGATCGCAGTGGAAAGCCGCTTTTGCGCTAGGTTTTAATTTTCCCTTGTTTTTCATAAAGATGAAATGAATAGTAGAAGAAAAGAGAATATACCTACATAAAAAGAATAAATTATAGTTAAATATTTAAATAAATTTTTTTTTGGTTCCAATAAATATGATTGAATTTTTTTTTTTTTTCTTCGACTTATAAGGGAGGTTTCATATTATTATTTAACCTCCCTCAATTCAGTAGACATGTAATCTGAGCAAGAAAGAGAACATACACACACACACGGTTGAACGCCCCTTATCAAAAAAAGAAAATCTCAAAAAAATATACACAGAGAGCGGGATGGTTGGAGTATAAAATGTCTGCATTTTGATATGGGGCCTTATATGTATGTGTGTGTGTGGGGGTAGAACGGAAAAACTAAATTAAAGGGTCGTTTATACTCGCACACATTGCAGCTAGGCGCGTTCGGTTTTTTTTTTAGGTAATCAATTTTAGTCATGTCAAATTTGACATTTGTACAATGTTAGTTCGTTTTATAATCGGTTATCAACAATCTAGCAGTTTGTAGCACGATAAGGCTCTTTAACTTGATTATGGATTTAGTTAATAATATTTCCTTTAATATCATTTTTTTTTCCATATGGTATATAAAATTGAGGTCATTGTCGGGAGAGGAGGTGGGGGCACTATAAAAATATTGTGGCCAATTTCTTTTTTATTTTGCTGTTTATCATTAGTGATTTCAATGTATGTTATTTATAAATAAACTGCTCGATTTCTGGTTGTGGCTTATTTTGTAAAAAGCCCTTTTACCACACACATATGTATAGTGGTAGTTTTCCAATAATCATGGAAATGATAAATTATATACTAATGGATTTAGTGACCTCAAAACGAAAGTGAATTTCTGACAAAGACGGAAACGAAATAGACGTGCCGGCCATAATAGCGATATAAAATTTATATGTCCACTTATGGAGTGTAGGAGAGTCGTCGTAATATAATAAAAATAGGTTATTTTTTGGCCACGGTGGGGTCACTTTGTATGTGCGAGAAATATATCTTACGACGACTTGTGTTTTTTTTTTTCGATGTTGAATGAATACTTTATTACCCACTTGCCTATAGATATTTGTATTATTAAGAATGGAAAAATGAGATTATCATGATGAGAAAATAATTTAATGGAAATTATGACGGTTGCATAAATATTTAATGTCACAGATGTATTTAGGAAATTAATTTCCGTTTTACTATGCTAACTGGAGGGAAGGTACAAAATATGTATTCAATTTTTCTTAAAAACAAAACATAAAAAAAAATGAACGAAAAATAATGATTTATGAGTTGTAATACTAGTGAGAAAAAAAAACATTGAAAATCGACAATAAATGGAATAAAGTATACCCTAGTTTTAAAAAATCGTTCGCTCTTTGACATTGATTGAAAACAATCATAACTTTTGTGTCAAAAAAAATTCGAATTTCGAATTCCTATTAAATCATAAAAGTCTCTCTGTTATTTCTATTAATTTCCCATAAACTTCTTGTTTAATTCACTAATTTCACTTCTATTTGAAAACGATATAAATTTTAACAGTCGTTAGTAATTATATGGTTATAGACATAGGTATGGTGACACCCTGTATGTGTGAAAATTGGAAAATCTTACTTAATGAATAGCGAGGAATCACCTCGGAATTAAACGATAAGTTTAATGAGGAATAGGGTTTGAAGGTGAAACAGGGGATAAAATAGTCAGTGGCGTAGGCTGTATAACACTGGCGATTTCAGAAAGTCTTATTACGAAAATTATACTTGTACGCATTTATTTTTCACGCCATCACTGTATATTTCCTCTCACTACATCTCTGTCTTTCTCCGTCTCTCTATCTGTCTCTCTTTGTCTGTTTTTGTTAGATGTGTTCATCTCTGAAGTGTAAAAAAAATCAAAAAGGGATAATATAACAATAGGGTCCATGATGAAAACAATAGGGCACGCGGGAAGGTGATGGCGGGCGTTTATATGAAAATCCTGGGGCTCAGAGGTTTTCGCACCTCTTCTCTCTAATGTTGGTGGCAAAATGTGGAAAACAAAAGGATGCCGAGGATGAATAATGGGGTTTCGCCTGGTTGGTTATAATAAAGCGTCTACTACATACATATAGTATAGCAAATATACAAGTGAACAGCTTAATCGGATTTTCCTACTACTATTTTTCGCATTTTTCCTACTTTGATTTTTTTTTTTTTTGCCTACCTGTAAAACATTCAGATATAGAGATATTAATATTTTTATTATGCAAAGTTTCATACTGTCAAGTATACGTTTCAAAGAGTTTTTCAACAAAATAAAGTCTAATAATAATGAAGTAATGCTAGATGCTTGTGTATAACCTATATCCCTTGCTCATCATCATCTCTGGAGACTAATAAATCACATAACTAGCTTCGCCACAGTCTTTTTTGTGTGTATGAGAGAGGAAGTTACTTCTCTTGGGTGCATCCTCTACTCCTGCCTGCCACTGTGCTGCTGCTATTTGTACGTCAAGTTTGGATTTTATAAATGAACAGAATTTGCAGATAGGAGCATATATTTTCTGTTTAGTTTGGATAAAGATATTTAGGCAATAAGATAATTTTATTTATATAATAGAACCAATGAGAAACGGCTTCTGGCACAAATTTTTTATAAAGATATCTAACGCCTATTCCGAAGGTATCAGTAGAATTGTAATGGTGATATCGACATAAAAAAAATATCGATTCATCGAATATATTGACAACAAAGTGCTTCATTTTCTTTTGCAAATTTTATAAGTTTTATATTTTCAGCTTTGATTTCATCAGCTCGCTTTTCTCTTTTTCTTTACAAAAATTAACAATCAAACCTGCACAAACAAAAAACCATCATTAATAAAAAGCAGCAAACTTTCTTGAATTTTTCTTCAATGAATCCAACAGAGAAAAAAAAAGCTTCCTTCTCGAAACGAATTGAAGAATTGGAGACACAAAAAAAAAGAGAAAACGCAGAAAGAGAAACAATAAAGCGAACTGTATATTTTCTCTATTCACAATTTTCCTGACATTATGCATTTAAATGTAAAATTTTACTTTAATTTCAAATGAAAATGTGAAAAGCTTTAAGCGTTTTGAAGGTAAACGAAACGAAAAGAAAAGAAAAAAGAAGGAACACAATCCAATTACTGGATTTAGGGCAATAAACCTGAAAGAGATAGAAAGAGAAGGAAACGCGAAGAGATAGATGTCGCCCAGGATGTATTTTTTTTTAAAAGGTTAAAAAGCTCCACTTCTTATCTGATTTGTAGGGCCCAAAGACGAAGCCGAAAGAAAAAGATAACAATAATTGGACGCCTCTTAAAATTTTAAGAGGCAGCAGCAAGCCCATTTTCTCGATTGCGGACATTGTGATTTTTATCGATTAATTAATTAATTATCCGTAAAATTCCATTTTCAATAAATTAAATTTTTATAAAATTAGTTTAGCCCGTAAAATAGAACGAGCAGCGGAAATTAGGGGATGATCTAGTGGAAATTGATATTATCTTTGTCTTTCACGTACATATAGATCTAGAGTGTAGATCTAAGTGTCATTACTTGGATGAATCGACTACATAGTTAAATCAACCCTTAAATTAACCACAAGGAAAACATCCGTCGTCCACAAATCGATCCATTCGAATTTATAGTAGGAAAAAATAGCTGAGTTTCAGATTCATTTTATTGAATATCATAGAACAACAGAACAATAATAGATAAATCTCTTATCATTTTCATTCCGCTATTTCGCGTAGATATTTTTATTGAAATACGACAGGGAACGAGAGATGGGAAATAGTACAAATAGGAAAAACAACCATGATGTTATTTATTCATAATATAAATTTTCTCAAAATTAAATCTTTCTCTATAAATACTTAAAGGTATCCCAGTTGCTACTGCTGCTGTTGCTGTTGTTGTTTTCAAAGTGGAATAATAATATAATATCTTTGATTTAAGGCTTTGTTTCAATAGAAATAAGTTTTCTTTTATGTAAATGTTTTTTATCAAATGGAAATTTATTGACATTTTGGAAAAATATACAACAACAGAGAATCAGATGGAACGTATTTTTCTGAATTTATTTTAATTTTATTGACGAAAACAATCAATTTTGACCTGTTTTTCCTACTTGCCCGGTCATTCCGGTTTTTCTTACTCAGTTTAATTTATATTAATGAATTAATATAAGTTAAAGCTATCTTCTAAGTAAAGATTACTATCGACCGCAGTGCCCTCTGTCTTGTGCCTGTGACGCACGGTCACGATTTATACCGATATTCATGTAAATTAACCCCTGTCTAATTAGTAGGAATGAGACAAAATTATATTTAACCGTGTGTACACACACGCCAAAATGGCAGAATTTAATATGATAACCAGGAAATTCTAGCAGCCAGATGAGTTTGTAATTACTAAAAATGGCCGGTTTTTTTTGTAAAAAAAAAAAAAGGATTTTCTTTATTTTTAGAAGGGCACCCTAGCCTTCATCATCATCATCATCATCAGGAACAGCAGTAGCATTTACATTAATGGGTAAATGTGGAAAACATTATATACATACTACACACACACACTCCCTCTCTCTCTCTCCCATTTACGTCGTACGTACGTACATATCCGGCGGTAACGCTACAGCCTGTTGGCCACCAAAATAGCGCTGCCATAGCAATTATACATAATTCATTAGGCGGAATAGTCATAATTTTCGAGAACCACTGTATGTACTTAAACCGAAAGCGAGAGGAGGGTTAAATAAATGAATTCTCGTGATTTTATTAAGGCAAGAATAAAAATTAAAACTTATGCAAATATATCCCTTTTAATTCCACTTTAATTTCCATTATTAACCTTTCATTATTGAACCGAATGGAAAGAGAACTTATTTAACACATTATCGAATCCAGACAACATATTTTCTTGATCGTGTTGGAATAGAATATAGAAGTAGATGTCCTCCACCTAATGGAGTCAGTTTGTGTAATGATGGAAGCAAAGCAATTTGGACTAAGCGACCGCCATTCGAGATCACGTCAAATTTTAAGCACAACAAAGATGTCTACGTACATTATTAAATCATGTTCCACTGCACCAAGCTACTAATAGCTGTGCCTCACAAAAGTTCGGTTAATTCCATCACTAACATTGGCATAAATAAGACGGTAGTATAACAATGCGGATTCTGTTATAAAACCTAGATACGGTCTACGAATATGTGTCCCTATTAATAGACCTCATTAAGCAGTTTGGATGTGATGCCAGAATCTGTTTTGTTATACTACTTAACGACAAAAAAGTTTCCATCTCCTAAAATTATAACAAACAGGAGGAACTTTAATTGCTTCGCAAACCGCAACTAGATAAACTAAACTGCAACTTTAAAAATTTAATGTACTCTACGGTAAGTTTTACGACTGCCAGAAATTGTTGTAAATACAGTGTGCATTCTGCACGTGTTAAATATTAAACAAATTTTAGTTGTAAATGGTTTTTCCCACCCCCACCTCTCAACTGTACGATGGTGATTTACATTTCTATTTTCCACCTCTTTAAACTAATCTATTTATATGTGTATAGGTACTATTCACGTTTGCATAATGTATTTGCATGGCGTTTACACAAATAAAATTATGCCGGATTCGTATTGATTGAATACAATAAATAATGCAGTTTATTAAATATAGAATTTTGCTAATTACATTGCTTTTAAATCATATATAATTCGAGAAGAAATTCTGCACTCTTTGTTTAGAATTAATTATAGTTAATGTAAATCCACTAAGCTTGGCAGAGGGCGCTGTAAGTAGCTGTTAGACTTTTGCTACTTTTGCAAAAATAGAATCAAACAAGCAATTATTCAATATAGATTAATGGCAATTAAGCACTGTAGAATTTTACACAGGATCTTTACCACAGAATACCAGTTGATTTCGAAGATTTTATTCACTTTCCAACTCAGCGGTCTAGTGAAAACCATTCACTTTTTTATGGAAATTATTTCAATTTTTTATTGCCAAATATTATTATACACTGCTCTTCATAGTCAATCACTGTTATATCAAAACACTATCGTTTTCAAAGAAAAAATGGGGGCCACGGCGATTTGGAATAAACTTTCCATATTATTGAAGAAGATATTTGATAATAGGCCATTAAATATTTAAATATTTATACGAACGCCATCAATAATATTATCCAATGGAATCTTTTCTTATAGTATACTATCATATCATCTATTTACCACGATTCTATTTCCTTTTCTTTTCTTTTTTTTTTTTTTTTGCTTTTTATTATATGTTGGCAAAAGCATGATGGTATGGGAAACTGCCATATGCTTGCTACTACTTGTACTGCCGCTTGCCATGGTGGTGGTGGTGGTGGTGGTGGTGAAGAAAAACCCTTTTTCTTTTTTATTCTCCCATTCCCCGTTTAAATGATAAGTCAGTTCGTCGAAAACCCTCTCTGATATTGTACTTGCTGTTGCTGGTGCTGGTGCTGAATAAATATAAAATAAAAACTTTCGATGGTAATAGTGAAGAGGCGAGAGTGGGAGGGGGTGGATTGTTATAGAGCGACGATAAAATATAAATTTGGAAGAAAGGCCAAATTAGCTTCTTCGTTTTTTAAAAGGCCAACAGTGCGAGAGAGAGAAAGAGAGAAGATAATTGCATTTGAATAAAACAAAAACAATAAAAAAAATAAATAAGAGAAAAACATTCTGAAAGAAAAAGAGAGTATTATCGTTTTTTTTTATTTGTTTTGAAGAATTTTCAATCGTAACAATTTTTTCAAATGAGAGAAAAATTGGCTTTTCTTTTTTATTTTTAGATTTTTCATTTTCAGATATGAAATTCTAGCCGTGGTGTAAGTGGAGTAAATAATAGATGTGCAAAGTAGATTCTGGAACAAAAATGAGTTCTCTAAATCGAACATCATGTCGGGAACTCGTATTGTCCATCTACTTACCATTTTTATCTGTTTTTTTTTTTTTTTCTATAAACTATTATAACACATAGTCTCTTCTGTCATCACCAAACACAACATCTCTCTCAATCTGTGTCAGTCCCTTTCTTTTCATAGAAATCGCTTTTCTCTTTTTCGTTTGCGAAGTCGTTCTTTCACAATAATAGATAAGAGCAAATAATTCGTTATAAATGAAGAGAGAATAGTTTCTTTCGTTCGGCCAACATTTTAACTTCTTCGTCTTCTTTTCCTGCGGTCTTTAGAAATAGAACTTAATCGAATTGCTTTGTGTTAAAAATTTATAATAAATTAAAGCCGATAGAGGGAAGCAGTAGACGGGAGTGGCTTGAAAATGTGTTTAAATTTAATTATATTCAAAAATAAGAAAAAATTGCAGGTTTATTAAACCGTATTGTAACGGTAGAAGAAGAGCAAACACGAAACATAGAGAGATTTCATTCAGATGGTTTGCCATTTAATATACATAAATAGTAGTAATAGAAAGATGGAACGAGCATACACACACAATATTATATTTTACGTACATACATATACATATAACGACGCTAATTCTGTTAGCCTTGCAGGAAATATAATTGGTAACTCTATACATCATTATATTCGCTCTTAGATTAAAGAGGCGACCTCTCTCTAACTCCCATCATCATCTAATATGGTTTGGTTTCTGTTGGAAAGTATATTTATATCATGTAAAAGGAAGGACAATGACAATCATGATATAATGTAATTTATTATACATAGTAAAATAGGACACGGTTCTAAAATAGTGTGCAGTTTCAGCTAGCGGTCTGATGTGATGGCCCTGAAGGGGCTAGGGGAGAGGTTAGTTTGTTGAGAAAGAATTTCGAGAATTTTGTACTCTGGAAACGTTCGATGCGCTCTGCTCGCGCTTTGCTTTATTAAAAATTCTAATAAAAAAAAAAATGAACGAATGAAAAATGATTCGCTATAATAATAATAATAATAATAATAGTTGTGTTACATTTTTCGATTTTCTACATTTAAATATTGTCATTGAGATTCTTATCACGTTCAATTTTTGAAATTATTATTAAATGAGCGCAGGGACTGCGAAAGACTACGTGGGCGAAAGAGAGAGCAAAAGATAAAATATTGCTATCCAGTTTTTTTTTTTTTTTTTTTGTTAAACTTCATGAAGCACTTGAAATAAGGAAGAAAAATAAAATTCATCATGGCATGGCGTAATTTTTATGATTTTTTGTATCTATCTAGTTGAAGAGCAGACTTTATTAAATTTTAAGATTTTTTTTTTCTTTTAATCTGGATGAAATTCAAGTATGGATAAAATTAGGAAAATGTCTAAATTTTCGCAATTTAGTTGAAATTAAATCGTATCTACAAAAAGAAAAAGGCAACTTCCATTTCATCTCATCTTCTCATTCACATTCTAGTTCAACATGACATACAGACAAAATTATAATGATAAAATTAGTTTTATTTAATTCATACATTAAAAAGGACATATACTGTACATATGAAAATTAATTTTATCTCGCTCATATTACCACATTAAAGCCATCCTTTTCATTAATATCCTACTATGAGAATGAGAGCGTGAGATAAAGAAAGTAGAGAAATATGAATGGCTTTGTATGCAATTTTCTTTCACCCCACAGTCACACTGCATACGTACGTATATACTCTGGGCTACAGTCACAATACAAGCAGATATTCGAAAACCTGGAAAATAAACCGCATTAAATGCACAGCAGTAGTTGTGTGTATCTATATACGGTTTTAACAGAATGTTGATTAGAAAAAGAGCGCTTGTTTATTGAATTACAAAAATTAAACATAACCAGAGGTCTTGTGGTGGATCGGTTGCTAAGAGGCCGAGTGGCCGATTGCTGATACCAAGTTCAAATCTCGCTAGAGGATACAAATTTTTCAATTTATAAAAATTATGTGCACATAATAAGAATGTCTCTAAGTAAACAAAAAAGCATCTACTTTTGATTAAATAGTTAGGCAACCGCCGCTACATTATCAACTTGTGTCATACACGCAATATTCGTCATGTGATAGAAAACGGTGAAATTTAGATTCAACAAACGACGAAAGTAATAAAGGGAGACAGTCTAAAGATCGTTCAAATTATAGGATTCCCGTTTATCATCTATCTATCCCGAAACCTTCTAATTTATATACTCTTAAAGGTTGCTATTATTTGCGCTGATAGTACAAAAAAAACGAAACAATAATTGATCGGTTCTCTTTGTATTTAATTAAAAAGTGTGGAGTAGAAGGGGAAGGGTGGAGGTGTGCCTGTTCAATTAAAAAGGTCGTCATTGATGGTTAAACGCGCTTTTAGAAGAGTATAGAACTTAAAGTCACCCATTTTCTCTCTCATCTCACTTGCTGCTGCTGCTATTATTAACGAAGACGATGACACACAACTTCGGCGAGAGAGAACATTTCGTTTGACACCTTTGAAGTTGGTGTGCTTAATTTAACGTTGTTAGCTCTTCTCTCTGTCTCTCTCACTCCCGCTCTATGTTTCGCTCTGTGTGTGTGTTTTAAAATTGAACCGAAAATTTTCTCTCTTTAAAGTTGAGGCATGCCTAGGATTTAAGGGAAAGAAAGAAATGATGGCGCGTTGTTGTGTTGTTGTTTGTTACAATAGAAAATGGCACGAAGTGAAAATTTAACTAAAAGAATAAATTAGCAACGTTTAATACAATGCATATAACCCTTGTCAGCGCTTGTGTTTTTATGTATAGGTGTGTGGGCACTTTATGGATTAGAATAGCCTTTTTACAGAGAGAAATAAAAGAGAAAGAGAGAGAGAGAGAGTGGGTGTTGTGTGTTGTGGATGAAAATTTTGTTCTGACCGACTAAAGACAAAGAGGTTTATCGTGTCAAATTAGCACTTTCAAGCATAAATTTTCATCTTTTTGTTCATGTCAGTGTTTTCCAGCTTCCACAGTTCTAATAATATATTTAGCAATATAACAAAAGAACAGAAACATTTATAACATCCACCACTACCACAGCGATCACCATCATCAGTACAACTCACATACATACAACAATAAAAGAAAAGTTTGTTTCAACTTTGAGATCCCTTTTTCCAACTTTTCTATTTTTTTTTCCTGTTTCCGGTTTTCTTTTATGGGCGGTATAAGAGGTTATGGAATAGCAGTCCGATCACGATCTGTTCCAGGAAAAGCAACTATATAGCCTTAAGACAATGTTCACTAATTGCATTGGCTTCCAATTCCGTTTTGGTTGGCGTCGTCGTCGTCGTCTGATGGATCTTTTGTTATGCTATAGAGAAACCGTTGCGCTTCTACTAATTCAACAAATCGAAGCATTTTTTTTTGCCTTATATTTATATATGACTGGGAATAGTAGTGATATGGTTGAAGGAATTATTGTATCCTGCGACGAGACAAGCAAGTTTAAAAACTGTCATTGTCTTTAAAGAATCCCAAAAGATTTACTCTAGTTGGCTCTAGCTGCGGGCTCGGGTGGCTAGGTGGTGGTTCATTCATTCATTTATTTGCTTTTCTTTTTCCCATTCAATGTGACAGGAATTTGAAATTAATGCAACCATTTTCCATTATACTTAGTCTACACATCGATCAATTTACAATACAAGCATGTTATGGCAACGTACATGAATGTATTCCCCCGTGGCATTTTTGGTATTGTCGAGTCAGTGTATGTATGTGTCACAAACTAGTTCGTTGCAACTAGTTGCAAACTTTCATATAATAGTAGTGGTCGTAGTAGTAGTAGTAGTAGTGGTGGTGCAAACCTTTCGGGAATTTTGGCTGCTTGTCTGGCTGGCTGTACGAGTAGGATGGGGGATTGTTTATAAAATACCAAATAGTCTTTTGTTTTTCGAAATTTGTTATTGCTTGTATCTCTTAAATATTTGATGTTTTCCAGTCTGGAAATATTTCAAAATGAAAATTCAAGTAGAATTAAACAATTCTATCAATGGCCTCTATTGCACCTATAAAGAACATGTAAATTTAATAAATGCAATGCTAATCAAACAGACATTTATTATCACGTGGTGGTCGATTCAGGTGAAATATTAGCGAACCATTAATGTTTTGACATAACAGAGTGCCAATTCCTAAACTGGTAATTACCGCAGGGCAAATAGGCGTGATGAATGGACGCCATTTTAGGTAATAATTCTAATTATATATGTACAATAGTATAGGCAAAGACCCTTAATATACGTAGGTATGAATCGTTCAGTACAAATACATCGCTCCCTGATTACGAATTGCCTAGGCCGTGCCACAATCTATCACCAGAACAAAATAGTGGCTGCGGGGAGCAAGGTGAATAGAGAAAGTGAGGAACGCTAGGGGGTGTCGGTATATATAATACTAGTGCTACATTAACAACAACAAGCATCGTGACGAGAGTATATAGGGGATATTTCTTCCTGTTCCTCTTTCTCTCTCTCTCTAATTGATTATTCCAAATATTCCCAATATACAAATGGGTTTTGATTGTTTTCCATAGTTTGCCAGTGAGGCAACGTTTTGTACAGTATTTATTTGTTTCCATTGTTTGTATCCATTCAATGTGCATGTATGTAGGTACATACAAAGTGATATGAATGAATCGTTTTTTAAGGACGTAAATCTATTTCGAAATAGAAAAAATGAGCAGGTTTTGGAACAATGATTTTTGTGGCGGTCAAAAATTGAAAAGAAAAATCTATTTTGTCAGGAATTGTATCCGGAATTTAATGGCTTTCTGGTGGTTACACGAATAATTGTAGTTTTTGCCATCAATAGAAGCTATTAAACATGCCTGAGGGCGGCTGTTGTTCTTACAAGTCTAATAATTTTTGAGCAACCACGTCCACATAGAATCCATTTTGGTGTTTATATAAACGTTTTCCACTTATCTCATTATTATATTTAACAAGCTCATACCATGTATTGGCGGGTTATAAAATCTAATGATTTACGGAGATAATTTGCTATCTGTTTACTAACTGTTTTGATGTTTTTAGATTTGGATCATTTCCAATTTGAATTCCTCTCTTCCCTGGTCAGTTGGATTTTCACATTTAAAATGTTATATTTTTTTCAATATTTTTCCTTGATACACGTAAATTTCTGTTGCAGAATTTCCACATTTATTTCTACCGCTACCACCACCTCTGTATATATATCCCATATGTCTTGAAAATGCAGCCAACGTATTTTACTTGCCCGGTTTTATTTCAAGATTAATGTTTATTTTCGAAATTACTTTGCTTCCTTTTCTACTATATATATATATATATATTTTTTATTCGTTTGGATTTATTTCTACATTAACCATTACTGTAAATTGGAGTAGTGTATTTGCTTTTAAAAAGCAATTTTCATACATAACCTGTCTTTTTTCAAACTGAATCGATATACGCATCAATGTGTACTATAATTATAGATAGTAGTATGTACATCTATTCTCAATATATGTGTTATTCACACTCCGAATATCTTATCAGTTCGTGCTGAATCATTCCCACAATTCCATGTTGATTATCGGTTATCAATTCATGCTAAAGATATCCTAGTGTCAGGTGTTAGTGGTGGTTGAAGTCAGATAATGGGTGGCGATAACCACCACCTAATATGATATATATCAGCATATTAATTTCCACTAAACTAATTATTAGTATCTGGTTAGGGGGGAGTAATAATAATTAATTGGCCAGCTGACCAACGAACCAACCAGCCAGTCAGCCATCATCGTGATGGGGATGATAATGATGTGAAGGCAAAGATCTTATCCGAATTTAATCACATGACCCATGGCAACATTAGATAATATAACTGGTGGTGTTAATTTAATGCACGCCACAAAGCAATTTTGCGAAAACGATCATTTTATCTTGCCGAGAGAGATAATTGAAATAAAAATCCTAATTAGTAAAAAGGGTACACACACACACACACACATATACGCAAACAGCTTACCAATTTCTCACACTGATTTCATTAGAAACAAAGCGAGAAGTTTGATGAAAATTACCTTTTGATTAGGATGCAGCACGAATTAGGTTAGGTACCTATTGAAAGTTTTAATTGAACATAGTGCTTATTGAATATTGTTATAAACTTACAAAATACCTTTATGTACTGTAACTTTTTAGTTCGCCCTTTGAAGTTTAACACTTTGAAGGCCAGATTTTACGCATTTTTATCAATAAATCTGATATGCAAAAGAAGGTTGTTCTTAATTTATCTATTTTCTTAAGAAAAAAAAAACTGCTTTACAATTTCTACAAAGTACTTAAATTAATGAAAATTTATCGTGGAATATTTAAAATATGTAAATTAAACGACGGTCAGTAGAGATTACCTCTTCCTGCCAAGGATTACGTATGTAAATTTAGTAAATCTCAAAAGTATTAACAGAGTGTATGGGAGAAGTTAAAGTTGATTAATATTTATTTATCGAACTATTGACTTCGAGAGATAACTAACTGGATTAACTTTTCTTTAATTTGAATATCGATTTATGTCTTTGGTTTAGCATAGAATATATACAGTGAGACTTACTCATAACGTATCAAGTAAAAAGTTCAACTGTACCACCATCCTATTTAATAGTTGCTCTGATCTCGACAAAATCCCCGTATTGTATATTTTCTTTTCTCGATATACGTTTCCGTTTCTTCTTTTCTATTATTATTGTTCATTTTATAATAGTGACCATTTCCTCCTCCTCGTCCTCCTCCTCCTGATATATATAGATACAATTCTTTACAAATGTGTATCACTCGCAGCAGAAGGAGAATAAAGACGATGACGACGACGACTTGATATATCGTCTTCCAAGATATTTGCTTTTCCGCTTATAATAAAAGTGGATTTATTGGAGAGTATTAAATATTTAAGTTGCAATATACTTACTTAGAGATATTATATGTAGAAGATGCTTTTATAACATGCAACGATGAAAATTCATATGTAAAATAAGACGAAGTGGAAGAGAGACGATGCATGTGCTTTTTGTCTCATGGATTCCGGAAAATATTGTGATATTATCTTCATTCTACACGATATTCGATTGATTTTTAGATCTAGCCCAGCTGGAATTAGATGTCACCTCAATGTCAAAATAGTAAAGCGCACATTTTATTATTTAATGCTGCAGATATACAGATAAACACTAAATGTGTCAAAGAAAATCGTATATAATTCACAATGGATTATCTCCTAAAATGCCGAAATCAACGTGTCAATCACATTGATATTAAATTGAAATATCTGCTTTATCAAGCAATAGAGACTGTTGGCAGGGTGTTTGTTGACGTTTCGAAAACATAATCTGTCCACATACAAACGTTGTCCGTCTATTTGTCTGTTGAAAAAGCGCTTCTGGATTTGGACGATTTGCACCCCCTTCCACCTTACAAACAATACTAGCAAAAAAAAAAAGCTCTCGGATATAAGCAATTTACCGTCCATCAGCCGATAAGCAATGAAAAAAAAAGCAGATAATTAATTTAACTGCTTTGATGGTTATATTATAAACTCTTCTCTTTTCCCTCTCATTCTCTCTCTGTATTTCGGTTTTCAATTGCGTTTGATTAAATAGCAAAATAAATGGAATAATTGCCATTTCAATTACATTGGTTGCCACCATAATTGTAGCATTATTAAATTCGATTATTCGGAAAATGTTTTGCCATGGTAGCTAAAAATAGCTTTTGAAAAATTTTCAAGTGTTTCCACTGTGTTGTGGAATGTTCCAACTACTGCAACATCCACTGTTCTCGTCATCGTTGCTGTTGTTCTTGTCTGGAAAACTTTACGAAGAAACGATAACTTTACCAATTTTACTGTAAAACAGACGAGGAAGAGACAACGGCAGCAGCAGCAGCAGCAGGCACCATATTGTAAACAAACAATATAACGTGATATTGATATTGTGTTGGCATATACATGCTGAAAAACTGTGTGGATGCGACAAGCACACACGTGAAGATCTTTTCCAAGCTTAAATAACGAGTGGAATAGGAGGAGGAAAGCTCCTTGAATTTATGTATTCAAATAATGCGGGGCAGAGCCGAATTTTATCTTTAAAATGAATTAAGTTTAAGAGATGAAGTTAGAAGCATTTGATGAGAATTTATCAGACTGCAATTCCTACGTTTCAAAAATGATATTTTCGTGCAGAATTTTATATCGTATACGATGTTATTTCGAATATTTTCCCGCGTCCGTTCCTGTACTGGATGCACATGTAAATATTATAGTGAGTGCGAGAGAGGGTGTAAAACGTACGTGCTCTTGTATCCATGAAGAGTATCTATCTCTGGATATCATTTTTATAGGTTTCTCTTTACATAAGCTTAAAGCTGCGAAACATATATTTCCGAAAATATGTTGTGGTGAAAACAAAGAAAATGAAATTTTCATTGGCCCCATCAACGTACGTACACGTAAAATAGAAAAAACTTCCAATCAGATAAGCTAAAATTTCTTATCTACCGAACCAATATTTCCAATTTGCTCGTCCTCCATCTGTGCTGATTAAATCTATAAATCGTTCAATCGTGATTTTTTGGGAAAACAAAGAAATAAAAGGAAGCCCCCGGTCCCGTAAAAACATGAAATTTTCCAATTGAGTAGCGACATATTTAGTTTTATATAGAGAAAAGACCAAAACCATAAAAATCTAATCGCATTAACTGTTTGTACGAAAAAGTTTGATGGCGCCATGTCCGCGGAAAAACAACAGCCATTTCCCAATCGAATGAGATGATACAACCATACATGAGTATGAAAAAACATATTGTTTTTCAGAACAATTTTCACTCAATATGAAGATACATACACACATAAAGAGAGAGGGAGACTAGATTAAGTCGATTTTATTCTTTTCTTTTTTCTTGATGGATTACAAAGACTTTGCTGCTGCTGCTGCTGCGCTTCCTTTATATTTATTATTGAGACACACTTTTCCGTCTTTTCTAACAAAATAATGTCATGAAGTGCAGGAATGTGAATACATAAAATAAAGGAATAATAGTTTAAATTTATAGGTTAAAAGCGTATTTCCAACATTTAACTTTATGTTATCGCTTTGACGATTTTTATTATTGTTTCATAAGAAAATGGTTCATGAATATTTTCCTTTTCGCTGCTGGTAGACATTAGCTGCAAGAGTGATGATGCAATCTTAATTGGCTAGCAATTAGAAATTACAAATTTGTAACATTTACGCCGCCATTTTGTCGAATTACACTGCCTCTATAACTTCTTTGTCGTTCGCTTAGCCAGCAAAATCTGTACCAGAAGAAAAATAGTGAAACTGTAACACTAGATTAGCAAAAAAGAAAAAAAATAACGCTTTCCCATTTTCTTTGCTAACTCCCGCTTTTGCCCCACTTCGCTTTCGGAAGTTGGCCATTAGCTTGGAATCGGAAAAACCACATTCCAATTGTTTTTCTTCGCGCCCGGATTGCTTTCACATTTCTTTCTTTTTTTTGTTGGTGTTTTTCTGTAGAGATACTAAAATTTGTCGTGAAATTAATGAGCCCCTCCTTTCCACGAGAGGTTATGTTCTCAATTTCCTCTTTTTTTTTTACTAATTGGTAGAGATTTAAGTGAAATATAGTGTTTCTTGTTTTTCTGTGTCTATGGGAGGAAATATCATTTAACTGTGTTCTTCGTTGCCCACTTCTCCCCTACATACGTACACTAATTAAATTTTAATAACTTACATTTTACATAAAACCAAATTACTACAAGCATCATTACACATTAAATAAAGCTTTGCTCATATCATAAGACCACTTTTTCCTTTCATTTTTTTTTTTTGTGTTTTGTTTTGTTCTGACTTCGTTGTCGTTCGTTGTAGTCGTGTGAATTTCGCCATTGCAAAAGCCATTACATGGATTACATTTACTCCTTCACTCTTATAGCATTGTGGGTTGGCGTGACAGAAGTTCTAATGATCTCTTTGTGTTTGGTGCCTTCTATATGTCACTATAAGTTGGTATGTATGTGTGTGTGTTAATGTCAGTAGGAAGTCTTTTTGAATGGAAAAGAAAAATATTTTTTGAATTATATTGTGTGAACAGAGTAATTGAAATTGTATATATATATAAATTTGTATACGGTAAACGGGGGTAATATTGAACAAATTTAGAATAATCCAGAAAAAGACGGGTTCATTCAAAAAGCAGAAGAAAAACTCCCGTTTTCTTTGAATTTAAGAAGTAATTTTCGAAAATTAAATGTTGCTTCGAATTAATTTTGACGTTTATGAGTTCGTTGCTTGCTATTTTCTTATAGTTTTCTACAAACAGTTGCCAGAAAATCTTTGTAAATATTAAGACTGCATATTTCCGAATAGAGTGTGCAACCATTTGGAAATTTCCAAGTAGTTAATGTATATTTTACAGTATTTTGAGTTTTTAATGGAAATTTATCTTCTGTTCTCCACCCCCATACAAACATATCCATTCTTAGAAAATATTATTTATTGTTTCCATTCAGACCCTCTTTTTTTTTTTCATTCTCTTATCAACAACAAAAACTTATCAGTAAACGACACACACATACATACAAGCGGCAGCTTTTGTGTGTATCTTCAACAAACCATACAAAATAAACTCGCGATAGAGAGAGAGGCAATATTAAACTAAACACAGCCAGGAGAAAAAGCGTAGAAAAAGAAACGATAATAATATTGAATTAAGCTTTCCATTTGGATACATACAAATGCCCCACCACCAGCATCAGCATCAGCAGTAGTAGTAGTAGTCGAAACAGTAGTGGCATATATCGCCATTGCCGCCTCCATGTGAATATTATATTATGATGATAAGCCAAGTAAACCTCTACCTCCTTCTCTTTCTATACATACATATATGAGATGTATTCATGCGGAAATAATGCCTCAAAAATAGAGGCAGCAGCGGTGGCAGTCTCCTGCTACAAACTCTAGTGTAGGTAAGCTTTCAGATGTGCATTCGGTTCGATTCGATTTTGGTTTCAGCAGCAGCGCGTCCGGATGGCTTTTGTGAAAATGCGAGCGAAACGCTTATCGCTTGACTTATTGATACTGGTTTTCCCCTAATATATACGAATGAATGTGTTCATATACATTTTCCAGGTTTGTTTTCCATTTTTCGATATCCAATTGAAAATTCTAAATGATTCTTATTGTGGAACAAATGCGATTTTATGAACCGATAGCGCGCCATTTATGTATGAGTGTGCACACGCCTTTATAAATACAACCAACATTGCTTTATAGCGTATCTAATATTTAGCCAACAGAGCAATCGGAACTAGTCGTTATTTGGATAATTTTCATTCTCGACTCCATCCCCCCTCCCATCTCAACCTATTAACCGATCCTCAAAACTGTGCGGCAAAACACCATTACATTTGCACTTTAAGACAATTACTATTAAGCCTCTCCTCTTTCCTAAACTCCTACAACCCCGTGGCCCTCTTGTATGTACTTCCTGATGGCTGCTTAACAACAAGCAAACGCTGATGCCCTTTGCAAATGTTTAATATAATTTGTGGTTTCCAATAGTCGATCCATTAACATGCATTTTCCCTATAGTTAGAAAGGATAACTGGATTAGCGTTTGCTTTGAAGGTTTTCGCTTTAGAATCGCTCTCTCTCTGTCGAAACATTTGAGTTTCGAGTAGTATAGTGAGTACAGTGATTTTACTTAAAATGCCATTGCATGAAGAAGGCTGAAGAGTAGTGTGGTGGTGGTGGTGGTGGTTGTGTGTCATTTAATGAGAGAAGAAATGCGAATAATTTAATATATTTCCAATTAATACAATTATTGCAGTTGAATGAATACAACTCAGTGTTAACAAGCGACATAAAATGATACTCGCTAAATGAACGAGAGACACAGTCTTAATTAGGAGAAAGGCAATTAATTCTGTGTGGAAGAGCAAAACACAAATGAGTGATAGCAATCTTAATTTAATTTCGAAACTGATTATGTCTGTCTATGTGTTTGCATGTATAGTATGTTGCCTAAAAATGCAATAATTCCACTTGCCACATGATTCTAGTATGAAAATAATCGCATTGTATCCAATTTTAATTGATTTAATAAGGTTAAATTAATTTATATTTTGTACGTCTAGTATTTTTTCGTTTATGTACACAATCTACCCTCCAACGACCACTACTGCCCTATCCTAATGAGAGTTAACTCTAACTATATTCTATTTATGTATGTATGTATATATGCAACATGACATGCCTGCCAGCCTGGAAATGAAAATAAATGTTAAACCGACGACGACGACGCACATTTTACTTAATTAGGTTTATGTGTATGGAAAAAAATTGCAAATGGAAAAACAGCACCAGCAGATAACAAACGACACATTGTTTAAATACAAATAAAAGAGGAAAAAAAAAAATCGCCATCATCATCATCATCATTATGGATTACGGAACGAGAATTATGTGTGCGAATTTGTGTGTTCCGAACGCACACGTTCGTTCGTTTGTTCGTTTTTTTTTGTGCTCTCGATTCTTGATTTTAATCAAGTGGTTATTGTAGTTTTTTTTTGCCTATTTTACATGTAAAACCTGAACATTTTGTTCTTTATGGACGTTGTTCTTTTTTTGATCAAACTACAAAATAGGTATTTTAAAATTGGAAATCTAGTCTCCTACTTGATTAGCCCCTTTTTGCGCCAACATCGTTTTTTAAGAGGTACAAAAGAGCCACTATCAATAGCTGCGATTATTCATGTATTGTATACAGGGTGTATAGTGACTGGTGATACCCCCAATAATTAGCTAGACTATTTAATCGATCGTGTTCATTTTATTTTCATCTCATAATGATGTTATTATTCGACCCCTGCTTTTGTTCAGCTAGCCCCCCGTTGGAGTTTTTTCAAAAAAGAATTTTAGCACATCTTTTTTTCGTTCGAATTTCATCATTCCTACTGTAGATACTCCAACCCTATTCAACTTTCAAATTAATAATAAATTGATAATTCCCGTAATTTCGGTGTATGAAATTTCCACCACTTCTAATTAAATAAATAAATAAACAATTCGAGATAGTATTAATGGAATAAATAATCAATCGATAAATAAAACAATGCGTTTAATCAAGATGCAAAATTGGAATGGAATATTGCGTGAACTGGCTGACTGGATGGTAGCACAATAATGCTGATTCAACCACAATTCGCACTCATTAAAGTTTAATAAAATTTGTGTCGATAAACATAATAAAAAAAAAATGTACGCACCACATCACCATGCTCGAAATGGAGTTGGTACACCTTCACAAATAAAACAACAACCCACTACATGGACACAAAATAAACAAAACAAAAATCAAAATCATATTTTTATTTAAACAAACGGAAAATATTCCCGCAGCTGTTGCCAAATGTTGTATTTTATATTTAGAAAATCAATGCTTAAATGAAAATTTAATTTCCCCTTTCTAAAAGACATACTTTACCTTCTACATAAATAAAGTTAAAGAATATGTCAGATAAATGGATAGACAGGCAGGCAACTAGACAGACAGATATCTCCCCCGCCTCGTCTCTCTCTCTCTCTCTCTCCTACTCTTCTGCTATCAATTTCCTTCTTTAGCTTGGCTATTTCTCGGTGTGTATAAACTGCTGCATTTTCAATCAGCATGATAATATCAACATGATGCTAGCAAATAGGAACAGACGTCCAACAAAACTGACATGATATTTTGACATTTAGTTCAGCTTGCCGCCGCCGCCACACTGTCTTTCCCTTATTATTAAATAAATATTTTATGGAATTGAAAATGGGAACTAACTATACGGTGGCAGTGTTGGAAAATACATGTATATTTCCTTCAAAATGAAGTGAAAAATACAAATTTACAGGTTTAAAATGGTATAGGAGTTTTGGTAAGCCAGAACGATCTTTTAGATGGAGGAGTGTACTGACGATTCTAGTATATTCAAACAAAATTAAACAATTCCAAATGTAAAATAGAGGTTAATAATATTTTTGTTCTTGTTTCAGGGATCGTCTTTTTCGACTGAATTTAAGCAACATTAACCAGTCTAATTGTGAGGTGAGTAAAGTTTTATGTGTGTGATGTACTTTAGAAATACTATGTGAAATATTTCCACCTGTGTGTTCATTAGCTCTGTCTCTGTCTTGATTAAACACATAATTCTTGAGTGTCGTAAAATTTCACGATTTTCCCTTTGATGAGATTTTAAAACGGATGTTTTTTTTTTAATTAATTTGGTTTAATTAAATTATTATCTCACTCTGTGTGTGATATAGGGTGACATACACTAATATTATTATTTATAAATGTACCAAATGTTTATTGTTTTTGTCGTGAAATTACGCCCGTTTTTGCTTTAAATATTGGAATTAATTTGAATTTTAAATGATGCCAAACATTATGTTTTTGTTGCAAATAGAGTCATACACACAGAGAGAGATTTTACCAATTTTCCGGTTTCGCTCAATATAAATTTTCAAATACCAACACATACGCACATGCGGACTAATCAGATTTATTTGAGCGTACCGTGAAAATTATCAATTTAATCTAAATTTTGAGTTGGAATTATTACAGATAGATGGAGGTGCATCTAAACATTTCCACACAGATTAGACTATAATTTTAATTTGCGCTAGTCTGTGTGTATTTTAATTTTTCGGGAATAAATTGAGAGCAGAACGAATGGTTTGCGTGCAACATATCCACATATTATAACGGGAAGAAGTTATTTATTAATAAATACAATTGATAATCATTTCATGGACGGTTCCTGCTTTTTGTTTTTGTTTTTTACAATTTTCGTAGACCATTTTCCAACGATATTTCGCATAAAAACTTTGCGTGTTTCCCATTCTACGTTTTAATAGTCGAAAATAATACTTTTCGCTCTGTTCTACTGCAGTAATTTTGGAAATCGTGGATTTTTAATGGGAAAATAAAAAGAAAAAGGCCAGCAAAATCGACGATATGAACATAGAAGCGCATAATGGCATGTTTGCCCTAAACCAAACCCAGTAGTTACTGATAGTATTTTATTATTATTATTTTAATTAGATCAACTATGGGTTATAATCCGCCCCCCTCTCTCTCTCCCTCGTTTTCTCACCAACGTCTCTCCACTTCCACCACGCGACACTGCCATCACCAGGAATCTATTTATTGCTATTTTATGCATCTAGTCTGACACGAAACTATTTCAACTAAACACGAAAGAAAGATGCGGAGCAGGTGGAAGTGGAGTAGGAATATTTATTATCATTTATCAATTTGTATAGTAATAAATGGGGCGGGGGGAGGGGGGAGATTGATGGGGTGGTTGCCAGGCTCACCACGCGGCTTGTTAAGTAGCGGGGTGATGATATTCCTGAAAATTGCTGAAATACTTTCCAGAATGATTAATATGCGCGAATTTTTTTTTGGTTTTCCACTTTCGATTTTTAATATTTTCCGATACGATAAATTTAATAATAATAATAATAATCGTATACATGGTACGCACATGCATGACCTCGTTGATAATTTCCCTCAGTTGCTAATCCAACTGTAATGCCAGAGTAATAACAATAGCCGGCAATCCAGCAGGCTTTGATTAGCAATAAAAGGCATGATGGTAGTGAGAAGGTGGAGGAGTTAGAAGGGGGGGGGGGTGATGTAAAGTAGGAGGCGGGCAATCGACTATTGTTTAAATTCCTGTCCCATACCAAAATTAATCAGAATTACTGGTTTTAGGTATAATAGATATTCGCTCCTGTATGCATATGTATATTAACCAGCGTACCGCCACTAACGTATTAAGGAGGAGAACGGGTAGATGAGGTAGGCAGTCGGGGGATGATAGAGATGGCAATGCATTGGTTAGTCAGATAATGCTGGAAAGGAAAGGGTGAGCGGGTGATGGTTAAGTTTTAATCACAAACAATAACATTTGATTTGGAAACAGTCGTAAATTTTACAGTTGCAAGCTGGTTATATTCAAATTTAAAACAATAATAATAATTCAGCGAATTATAACTTTCGTACTAATAAAATCTCATCCTTTCTGTTTGTCTCTTTCTCTCTCTCTCTCTATATATCCGCCGCACCTCCCTGACTCTTCTTCTTTATCCGCGTTCCTAAGCCAATCTTTGTGACATTAAAATTTACTACTCTCTTACCAGAATATTAATTGGCATAACTGATTATGGCATTCCTTCTATTTTCTATCATTATTATTATTATTGAGAAAATATTATGTTGGCAATATTGTCGAAAAGAGCATTAGCACAAATTTATTTATGAACCTTTTTGGCACCATGAATGAAATTGGCCGCCGCCATTGTAAGTGGTTGTAGTAGCCAAATGCTTCTTCTTCTTATTCTAGTTCTTCTTGCAGTTGTTGTTGTTGGAGAATTCGTATTATTGTTTTAAGAAGAATGATAATAATTTCTTCTGTTGGATGTGTGTGTGCACGCTTTGAAATGGAATTAATACTGCAAAATATTTCAATTTCCTGCGGACAGAAACTTTTGACTATAAAGATGATCGCCGTCGTCCCTCGGCTCGGCAACGGGGAAAGCGAAATGAAATAATAGAGGCCTTGCAGCAGAAAATAGAAATTGCATAGAAATGCTGCTGCTGCTGCTTTATCTTCTCTCTCTTTCGCAAAACTGTTGTTTTGTTGTTGTTGTATATTTAAATGAAGTTCTTCTTGTTTCTATACATAAATAGGAAATGCCTTTATTCGAAATTGAACTACCATTCATTGCATTTTTGTTTTTGTTTTACTTGCCTATTTCCCTATGATTTGTATTCCGCTTTGCTGGATACACACCGGCCTGAATAATGCACACACACACAAACAGCCAGACCAGACGCACATATATCGCTGTATACATAATTTCCCTTTTTGGGATTTCTCTCTTTTGAAGAGGACCGTTCAACCGTACCATATTAATTCTGACACCTAAAACCTGATTTAGTAAAAAAGAGGAGCCCTTTATCTATGCACATATACAGTGTATATCCAAAAAGGGCGGCAGCAATCCCTTGCTGATTAGCCGTTCAGACCTTTGCGCACATTTACACAAACGACGATGGCTAAAACCCTAAAATGTAATCAACTGTACATGATAAATGTACCACATTAACAATTTCCACATAGAGAAACACCACCACCACCACCACCACCACTACCACCGTTACTGCCGCTTCCGCCATCATCATCCCAGAAAACTATTTTCCACTTTGTTCGCTGTTCCTTTAACTATTAATGGTTTATTTATAGAGAAAAGAGAGGAATGATGTGTGGAGGGCACAACTAAGTTTAAATGACCGTTATAATATAATTAGTATCACTGCTGGTGCTCATCGGAGAATTGTTTTGTTCTGGCCCTTTTTTCTCCGAAATGAAAAAGCCAATAGATAATTTATTATTTTGCTATGAAACAAAGTTGTTACTTACTCCTGATTGAGCAGTGATCATTGAATCATTGAAGCTGCTGCACCAGCTTCAGATACTTACTCTTCCATTATTATTACTATTATTATTATTGGATCTAGCCGTTCATAATTCCTACGCCTTATTGAACCATCCAACAGCAAACAGCCAACGTGGATTTAATTAATGACCGTTAAAAATAGCCGGTTAGTGGAACGATATTACTCGTCATTCCTTTTTTTTTTTTTTTTCTCCTATAGTATAAAAGGGGAATGGGCTTTTCCTCTTCTTGATACCCCCCCCCCCCGTGTTTTGCTCCACATATAATGCTTGGCTATTCGAATAATTCATAAAAATCGCCGATGTTGGCACATTTTTAATTTTCCGCATAGTCAAGCCAGAGAGTTCTAAAAAGAATGAAAGAAAGGACTTTGCTGATCTGGTCTACTACACTAGTGTATGTGTGTATGTGACTGGGAAATGATGAAATAGGAGTAGATGGGGAGTGCAAATGCATCACCGTAAATTTTCTACAACTATCTATTAAAGTATATGGAACATGGGTGTGTGTGTGTATGAGTGAAAACCCGTACAAGGCTTTTGTCTTTTGCATTCATTCATTCATATTCTACTCCGAAGATTTATTATTTCCAAAATTGAGGGTAGTGTTTTATTATATAATAATATGTGTAGAATGGAAAATGAAATCTATACATGGAAAATTTAAAGATAATAATAAAAGAAGAAAAAACTCAAGTTGTCTAATCGAATAAAAACAAAAAGAAATAGAAGAAAACGACCAACTAAACAATATTGTCTCAACTTTCCTCCCTCGGAAAGCCAAGACGGAAGAAGTGAGTGAGTGATTTGATTGATGTAGACAGCGCGCGTGCTACCCTTAATCGGCTATCCAACATTTCACATTGTTTTTACTGCAACAAAACAGAATAGAACAGGGTTTCTGTTTCACTGAGTGCATTTTCTTTTTTCCTTTTTCTTTTCGGGAATATAAATGGAAATGGATTGGTGATGGTGCTGCTGGTCGTGGTGGCGGTGATGACTCATTTCAATGAGTGGGAGGAAATGTATTTATTTGTTTGATTGTTTTTCGATTAATAAATAACTTTATTTTTGGAATGTTGCTGAATGGGTAAACGATTTTCATTGATAATTTCATTAATATGGATTTTCTCCTTCGGATTCTGACAGTTAAAGACTGAAGTATTTTCCTAAATCTTAGCCAATTTACGGTACGATTACGAACCAATTAGTAATCTAATTATCTTTGTAAAGCAGTCCTGAAGAGCAAGTTTACGGTGCGACTTCTTTTTAAAGGTATCATCTACTACAATTGAAGCGACGAAAAAGATAGAGGGAGCGAATCTGAAAAGGATTCAATACAAGAAGTAAAATTAACAAGAAAAAACGATACATTTTAGTCAAATAGATGTAAACACAATGGTTTTAATTTTCTATTCATCGTCATTTTACTGAAATTTTCAACAATTTTCCCCGTCGTTTCACATACATACACAAACACACACAGTTTCATTAATTCACCATTGTGTTGTGTGAGTGTGTTTTTAATTACAATTTAAAGAAGAAATTACAATATTTTCCATCACCATCAACAAAATGAAGGCAATTTTCAGTGATAAATTCATGATAATAGGAGGTGAATTTCACCATTATCAGGATAGGGTGAATGGGATTATGGTTAACACACACACACACACCCACGCACAAGCACATTCTGTTATATGTATTTTATATAAACGTAGACCTAATGTATGGATGGGAAATATTAATTTTGTATTTTGATGCGTGAGTGTTATGCGGCGTTTCGTTGAATGCAACGTAACGCGCAATGAATAAATGAATAATGATTTAGTTGATTTGATAAAATAATAAAAGTACATTACCTATAGCAGGAGAATAACTCCAGGGAAAAAGCTTCACAATCAATTTACAGCGGGTTTAAATCACCAATTAAAATGCAATTAATTATTTTGACACTCGATGCGAAATACCAAATTCACGATCAGCCAAAAAAAAAAAAAAAATATTGCCATATCCATATCACCATTCTCTTCTATGTTTGTTAACTTCATTCGACCACCAATCCCTTCGCTTGGTACCCCCCCCCCCCCTTGCTGCACTGTATAATAATTGTATTTTCTGCCTGTTTTAATTAACTACACACTGATCGTAACAATAGTTAGTAGTTGACGATCCATTTAAAATTTAATCAACCTCATGCTTTTCTCTCTCTCTCTGTGTCTCTCTTATTTCATGCTATATGAATATAATGTATTTTATCAAATAAATTGTTGTTGAATGATGAGGATGATAATGATTTTCATTATCAAATGAAATCGTATTTATATTACGTATAGAAATACAAATTTCTATACGTACAACTAAATCAATGTTTTTAATTAATGGTTTCTCTTGTCTAGATTGGTTAATAGAGAGACAGTGTTATTTGCAGAAATGGTAAATCTAGAATTCAATTAGAAGTTTTGTGGTGGTCCCATCTAGTGGGTATCGGTCGGAACTAAATAAGAATTTTATCGAAATTAGTTATGGCTCTTCACAGAAGATGACACCACCTAATGCTAAGAACATTCATACAAATATGCATGCAGAAAATGAATTTTATTTACAAGATAATTTTTCTTTTATATATATAAACTCCATTTCCATACTGCATCCCTAGAAGGCAACAATTCAAATATCTTTATACTCCTTTTACTATACGAAACATTCAACCGCCCCGTCCGCCCGCCTATCCTGCCCGTTTTTCGCTTTAATCTTAAGAAGAAGTGGAACTGACTGAAGGCACAGATCCGGGAATTTGCACTTCAAAAGAATTTCCGAAACAAAGTCAGTCTAATTTAGCACATTTATGGATCTATGTAGTGTAGATATTATGCAGATATAGAACATTTTTACATTTTAGAAGGAGAGAGATATTATTATAAGTATTGTTCGCTTTTTGTCTACGTCAATTTCATATAGATTTTCCTATTGTTCTTCTAGGATACAGCAGTTTTATTTTTATATTTTCTTGAAATACAGACCGATTGGGATTGTTTTTAATTTCGAATTATACTGTAATAATTTTAAATAAAAATCATTCTTCCAAATCCAACTGCTACATTTAATATTACTGCAAATTCTTTAATGAAAAAAAAACCAAAAACATCTTCAGCTGTTCAAAGCCGTAGTTGTTCCAAAGGCACTTTTCCATAGCTGGCTGCATAGATTTTGCAAAGCACGTTTTTACCTCTCCAATTATTACTACTACTAAAGAGTAAAATAGAAGAAGGGAAAGTAAAAGAGAAGGAATTCGGATAAAACGAACATCATGATTGTGTGTTGTGTATGCTGATCGCGTTTAACTTTGTGAAACTGATTTCCTAAACAAACTGACTTTTAGGGTGTAATAGTGCAAAAAAAAAACTAAAAAGATTGGACAAAGCAAAATGAAACTACTTGCAAAGAAAAATAAGTTTCTCCTTCCGTACATCGTGTACGAAATGCATTTTTGTAAGTTGAAATTTTTCAACTGTTGATAAATGGAAAATTATTATTAGTTTTGTGCACCGATTACAATTGAATGCAATATATATATATATATATATAGAATGTCAATAGCTGAACAGAGGAATTCGAATCTTTTGAAGCTTCAAAATTGATCTCTCTCGTTTCATGCTTCGATATTTTTGTTACCCGTTCCCCTTTTATATACTTTACTTACTCGACTATATGCAGGAGTAAAGGGGTGGTGATAGTAATAGTAGCAGGAGAAGAGAGAGCGACAGTCAGTAGTAAATCGTTTTGTGAGCCGAAAAAATTTGTAAAGTAAACGACATTTTATTATATTTCTGTTCTCTCGAAAGGAAAACGATTTTTTGAAACAAATTTGTAAAAAAGAAAATATGATTTGCTCCCTCTCTCGCTCTCTCTCTCTCTCTGTATGTCTTAAATAATCCCTGAAGCAATCATCAAAGGATCTTTCTCAAGTCTTAATTTTATCCCGAGAGATATTACTTCTATTTCTCTCTGTTTGCTTTAATGTCATTTCTCGCCCTCAAGACATATGAACTCTAGCAAATTATTTTTTGAAATACATAAATAAATACACATATTTTTAGTGGATTCCTTTCCTCACTGCCGCTCCTCATTCTGAGCAGATTACTTCTTCTTGCTCTGTACCTGCCTTCCTCTGTTCTGTATAGAGGAAATGAAATGAAATAGTCGGTTATGGCAAAACACAAATACAAAATATATATTAAAGTCATCATCTAAGGACATCAAAGTAGAAGAAGAAGAAGATGCAAAATGTAAATAGAGAATTTAATACTGGAAAATATACGAGTCATCTATGCCAACATAGCAACGTATAATCAAAACTGAAATTGAAATTTAACTTATTTATGTATTTAAACATTTTGTCAGTTCTGAGGATGTATCTGGCGTATTTAAGACGTTTAGAAGACGTCTAGTACTAATCAACTAGTTGAATATTATACCACACCTGGTCTTAGATTAGATGTAACGGATATTAGCTCAGGTAGACGCCGACCAAAAGTCTCAGGAACATTCTTTGCATGCCTCTAATATAGTTGAAATGTTCCTAATACATCTATTGTAAGTATCTTTTCTGATTACACCTGGTTTTATAGATGAGAATCTTCCTCTCCTAGTCTCATATTATCCTCAACCCTCTTCTACTTCATCCACTCAATTAACTAAACTAACCAATCAACTAAAATGATATAAGATTGAGATAAACTTTTACATCTTTCCCGTCGTCTAATATGTATGTGGGCCATAAATAGAGAGAGTATGTAATATACTAGAAGAGCTGGAAATGGAATAAGTAGAACTCTTTTGTGACATTCCACTTCCATAAACTTCTATGATCAAGAAGAAGAAGATTACTATTACGACTGCTACAACTAATAAACGAAATGATGTTCTGTGTCATAATATAACCGGAGGGTGGACGAGTGGAAAGCAGAAGCTTTTGACTATGCTGCGTAAGTGAGTTTTGAGATTGGGGTGAGGCAAACGAATAATCATTGAGTGAAGGAATCTGCTTATGGCGAATATTTATTATAAATAAATTTGTGTTGGATACGAAGTTTCTCGTTTTCTGAATGATTCTTTCCTTGGGGCAGAGTGGTTAATCTGATTTCAATGGAATTTTTTCGCGAAAAAAAGGAATGCAAATGATGATTGATCTGACATTTGGACGGCGAATAATGTTTATTTTTCTACGATTATTTTTGCTCGATCATCATCAAGATAAATGTAAAAATAACATCAATTTTCCTTCGCATATGAAATACCAACAAGTCGAAACTTTTTCTTTTCATGTCTCTCGAAAGGGGCGGGGGGCTGTAAAAAGAAAACACAACACACAACAATTTTCTTATCTTAAAATCGCGCGCGTCACGTTAAAAATACGTACAAACCATTTTCAAATCTTTAAAACGATGTGCGTTTTTTCATCTTTTCTCATCTCTCTCTATCTTATCTTCTCTAGCTTGCTCTTGCTCTTTAACACACTCATCTTGGATATTTTTTCTCAACAAACCCAAAACTCGTTTCAATTGTTCCTCCACCCCTTTCTCAATGTCCTCCCTTTAAACGTTCACATTCCCTTTTCCGAGAATGTTTTGTTCCGAAATAAATGTGATGTGGGATTGACGTTACGTTGAATCTAGAATTAATAAGTAGGTTAGGGATTTGTGCCGTGCGAATCTAGAACGAGTAAGACAAGGGTTGGTGGGGGGGAGGGGGACTATAGTAAGTAACAACATCTTTTCCCATTCGAAACGACGAAGGAGTAATGTTTTATGTAAGTATTTCGATAGATGTCAATTGGATGGTGGAAGGGAATCTCTATTTTTCGTATTTTCATACCTACTTCCATTTTTTTCGATTCCAAATCGAAATTGTGTTGGGATATCACATAACTTCATGTAGCAACAACACATGGCCTCAAATTACACAAAATTGTTCTCGCATATCTATACGGAAAGAAAAAAAAATAAAAATAAAACGAAATCAGGAATTCGAAACTCATCTAGGAGGATAAGACCTCATCCACTTCCTACTCTTACACTGTTTTATCCCTAAAAGCATTTTGCTTCCTTAAGAGACCTTTTTTTTCAACAAATATTGACACTTCAGTCTTTCCGCATTCTCCTTGTGTTGTACGCGTCTTCTTTTCTTTCTTTTTTTCTTCGTCTTGCTTGCTTGTTCATCAAGAAAACTTAGACAAGATAAAATGTTTTTAATACTGCTGCTTACTTTTTCCGTTTTCTATGGATTAAGGATGCATTACCCGTAATAGGTGACGGTGGTGGTGGGTGCCGCTTAAAACTAAAGATTTTTAAAGTGTTTAAAGATGTGCCCGTGAATATTATTCAAAATTATCGGCTTCCCATTGAAATCTTAAGACAGATGCGAGGAAAATCCATCAAAATGAATTTAAAAAACTTTCTTCCTCGCATTTTAGTCATAAACTAGTATATATAGATGTATATAAAGAACTTTTATCGAAGTTTTTCATCCATCTAATTTTTTCTTTTTCTAGTTTTAAATAAAGAAAAGCCAAAATGCGCTCTCAATCTTATTCTCTTCAACCTCCACCCATATAATTCCCTTAGTTTTAACCACAGTAAAAAGGAAAAAACGGAAAGCTTTTTCCATTTTCTCTCTCCTCTTCCCACAATAAATATTAACGTATTTTCAATTCTCTATGGAAATGAACGAGGTCGACACACACGTACGTATATATATATATAGAAGGAGAGAAGACACAGATAGAGAACGACATCATCCCCTATTTTACTGTCTCTACCCGGAAACCGAGAGATCTGTTAAAATAGTTTTCGTGTATATGCATTTCTGATTCTCAGGCTTTAAAATCCATTGATCTTCTCTTTTATTCTTCTGTTTTTTTTTTCTTTTTTTTTTTTCATCGTCGTATTAACGTTTTTTTTTTTTTTGCCTTTCAATTCATTTTTTTGCTCTTATTTTGTCATTATCGAAATGGCGGCAGCGAGTAGAAAATATCAGTGCATGCTCGAAGCACAGAATTCCTTTGAGAGAGAGAGCGAGAGAGGGAAAGATTTATTATTATTGTTTTAATTGTGATGCTGATAAGAAATTTGCCGAAATGTTGAATTTTTGCGAAAAAAAAAAAAACAAACAAGCCAATCCTGCTAGGATTTTTTTTTTCTTTTCTTCTATCCAATAAATTGCACTCTCATTGTATTTGGGCCTCCTGAAATTATCTTCTTCATTCGATGTAAGATAAATTTGATTTCCTTCTTCCTTCCTTCTTGTATCTTTTTACTATTCCCATCTTTTTTCCAATAACCCGAAAAAAAAAGAAAAAAACAAGAATTAATTCATTTATTCAATCTGAATTTTTTCCGGAGGCAAACGATCAATCACAGTTGAAATTCCATTAAATATTAATAGAAGTTTTCTTTTTTCCATTCAAGCTTTTCCTAACGTAAAAGGGAAATGATGGAATGGGAAAGGGTAATTGTGTCAGTGAAGACAAAATAATATATCATTCAGCCCAAATATGTGGGTCGTCCATAGAATAGATGATGAAGATGTGTGTGGCTTCTTCTTCTTCTTTTTTTTTTCCTCTTTATTTAGATAGCCTTTGGTCCTCAATTTCCACGATTTTTTTTCTTCCAAAATTTATGTAGTCTTTTATGCGTTGAAAAACAACTCCAAGGAAAATTTAAATGACGTCTAATTAGCATCGGTTCTTTTTCCCATGAAACCGAAACAAGATTTCTCTTTTCTTTTTTTGTATTTCAATTTCGAAGACGCACTCCTCAAATTAAGAATACACAAGTCAAGGTCGGGTCATGAATTCAAGGCATACGTATATGTGGATCGTCTCCCTACCTCTCTTTTGCCACTAGTGAAATTATCGAATTTAATTCCATTTTCAAAGCGTTTTATAATAGAGGCATTACTGTCCCTATTTCACTGGCTCCGCAACTCATAACAGAGCGCTTGGAAAATTAAAAAATAAAATTATGTTTTATTGTTTAGTGGTAGTTGTGCAATTTGAAGACGCGAGAATAACAGGGTGGGGTTGGCCTGAAAGAGGGAGCCCAGCTATATTATTGTATATTCTTGATGCTGAAAAAGAATATTTTTATTACTGAAAGTTTTCAGGAAGATGATGATGATTGTGGTAGTTTGAACAGATATAGAAGAGAAGGAGGATTAAAAACATATTTCCAGAAAAATCTTCCATATTGTTTGCAGCAGCTATTTATCTATTTTTTTTTTTTTTAATTAAAAGTCACCCAATAAATTCAATGACGACCTCGTCTATCCAATTAATTTAATCTGGAATTCTATTCGAAGAAGAAACATTTTCCAAAAAATGAGTATACTATCTCTCTCATTCTCTTCTCACTTTGGCCCTCACTAACTCGCGCTCTTTCGCTCATTGCAATCTGAGAGAGCGAATACCCATAATTTTTGGGAAAGGTTTGCTCTCTATGGAAAGATTGTTACTTTGCTGTTGAGAGAGAAATTTGGTGAAGGGGTGGTCGAATTGCTTTTGTTGCTGTCTCGAATTCGTATTGTTGGCAATTGGCAATGACAAGGAGGTAGAACGTACGTATACGTAAATTCAACCGTGTCTCAAACTAATTAAAGTAGTTAATTTCTGCTGCTTTTAGAACAAACGAGCGACCATTATGCCTTTCACAGCCAACCGGAATTGGTGGTTATGCTGGTGGTGGTGGTATTGGAGTAAAGAGAAGCGAAGTCAGAGGAGAAGGAAAAATGTCATGAGGGATTGTAAATGAAATGTTTCTAGGTGTTTAATTTCAATCTTTTACATTTCATTTTTTCGTGGTTGTTTATTGATGAGTATAGAAAATTTTCAATTATTCTGACAGGGTTTTTCTGTTTTTTTTTTTTGTCTTTTTGGAGAATTTGTGAATACGCTGAAATGTACATAACATGGTTTATTTTCCATCTTTCGGAAAAAATGGAAAAAATTTTCGCATCTACTCAGAATACAAAATGGAAAATATACGCTTGGTTGCATTTTAACAAAGCTATATTGCAGTCGAATAGTTCTCTATCATTCCCTTTCTCTCTCTCTCTTTCACCCGTTACTTCTCTAAACTAAAATGATTGACGTGTGACGGCGGCTTTAACGCGAACATCCGTTTACGCTCCTCTCCCTTTTTCATTCTAATGATGTTCAAATTCAAAATACATACACACGCACATATATATATATATATATATGAGTAGATACACAATATATGGCTAATTTACATAATAGTGAATGTTACATGCCTAATGTATGTGCTTGAAATATGTATGTATGTATTGTATTGCATAATGTGATTTTAATGGTATTTGACAATGCTTTACGAATTTTGTAACAGTAGATTTTAGGTAGTGTACTATTTTTTTGTGATAATTTTATCTGCAAAGTGAGCGATGGATTCATGGAAAAACAATGTTTTTTTTTTAACAATGCCATCTATTGATAAAATAACGTTTTATCATTGCCGACTTGTATGCATTTTAATGTAAATGCCAAAAAAGATATTTCAGGACGTAACTTTTGTTAGACACACCTTGTATAATCGAATGATATCTTAAATGAACGAAAAAATTTGTTGTCTTGAACCATGATCGAATAGCTTGAATAAATAACCGAAAACTTCATAATATTTCTTATCAATACTTTGGACCACTCTACACAAATTGAAGATAGCAAATACTATTGACCTATTTTTTTGTAAATTTCCAATACTGCCTCCATAAACACTAACATTTTCTTTGGATTATTAATTAAAATAGATTGCCTAATTAGCATGCCCTATTTCCAAATATAGATACCTCTAATTATGAAAAAATACAGATATCTACCTAACCTACTAAATAATGAAACACGAGAAACAAGAAAATAAAAGAAAGAAAAAACAAGAAAATAGAGTTGTTAAACAACAACGTTTAACAACTGAAATAACTTTACTAATAACATTTCTGTGTTCTATGTTTCTATCTAAGTATGTATGTATTTAGTGAGTGGTGTTATGTCGGTTTTAAGGCTATAAGAAAAAAGGAGAAGGAAAATTCCCAAGGTATTTTCCTTAGAAAATTAATTAAGAAAAGGAAATTACGGTGTGTAAGCTCGACAACCATTTTTCCTTTGTTTTTTTTTTTTCTACTCTCGTTTTTCGTATCGTGGCCTACTTGCCCTTTACGAACTTTTAGTTGCTTGTGGTAGAAGCAGGGGTAGTTGAATTAATTATGATTTTGCCACCGATATATTGGTCAATTTTCTAAAAAAAGAAACCGTATTAAACGAATCCGTCCGTAGTCACTAATCATAATAAAAAAAAAAAAAAACTTTATAATCGTTCCGTCAGAAGCATATTAGGAATGGGCTCAAACTATCCGAATCTATCGATAATCGGTAGTATTTAAAAATGAAATACATTTTTTCATTTTTTTTCTCGAAGTTCCATTGGAATTATTCTTAAATGGTTTATTTATTGCATTGAATGCTCTCTATTCATTGATTCATTCATTCGTTTATTGATTCAACGATAATTAAATTCTTTTCAAAGTGCAATTTGTGTCAAGTCAACATTGCAGCTAATATAGTGACGTTTTCTTTCTTTCTTTAACGATTTAACTTGCAGTAAAATTAAACTAATTTGTCGGTACATAAAATCCAAGCGAAACCTATTGCTTTAGTTTTAGTAAGAAAAAAACAAAGAAAATTAGATGCTCTAGAACAGTATTTATGTGATAGTACTAAATAGTGTTTATATGTTTTTTTTTTTTCGATTTTATACAAACTAGCTGGTGATGAGACCGGTTGTGTGAAATTAAGAGGCATATGATTTCGACTAACATACATACATACATATCCATGCCTGTTCATTTTTATTATAAATATTTGATAGTGTATGAAAAATTTGAATTTTTTGTATCTGAAATAGGCCAACTTTTAATTATCTGAAAAAAAGGCACCCCTAAATATATTCGTGGCTGCCAAATGCGGCAAGATTTCTCCTTTTTTTTTTGCTTGCTTGCTATAATTAACACAAACTACGCGTACCATTTTTAATCTATTTTTTTAATGGCGTAATTTTAAAGGGTTATTAAGGTCTTAAGACAGGCAGCCAGACTCTCTCTCTCATTATATTTTCCTCCACTAATGGCATCATTAGGTGATCATAATATTATGTGTTTTTTTTCTCTTTCAATATGGGCCGATAGAACGGGAGAGAGAGAGGAGGAACTACAATAGATCGAAAACCTCGACTTTTCTCTGTTTTTTCAAATAATAATTAATAATAATTAGACGATGCAATGTACATTATAAGTGATTGATTGGTGTTTTTAATTGTTTTAGTATGATTTTGCATAAAATTTCACCCTTTAAATTTAATTAAAAGCTTTGTAATTAATATAATTATGTATTTGCTATATCTTGATTTACCTGCTATTTCGAAAAAAAGAGCGATTCATATAATAATATATTTGTTTGAATTAATTAAATTTTGACTGCGCGTATCTGGTTTAGCTAAGCAAAAACTACCAATTAATCCGAAACATTAATTTTAAAGAACAAACACACACATTAAATTAATGTTTAGTTGTGAGCAACAAAAGCAAATAAACAAAACACACCAAATCCTATAATATAGTAGAAACAAAGGATATAGTAGGTAGTAGAGAAATATGTGGCCAAGTGCGCGCACTAGTGCGATAATAAATACATAGAATAATTAAGATCTTTCTTTACTTGATAAAAATTTCCAATGTTTATTTAAACAATGAGAGCGCATAAATAAACAAAAGAACACTTCTTCTGTCGGAAAAAGAAAATCTACTCTAGTAATAGCATAATAAAACACAAAAATGTCCACTGTGTGTCGGTGGTGGTGGTTTGTTATTATTGTTTGTAAAAGGCAAATTCATTGTGCGAAATGAATGTTGGACTGTTTGACTGACTTCATGGGTCCGCATGGGGTTAGTATTACTTGTAGCAGCAGCAGCAGCAGCGAAAGTTAACAATAAAAGTTTTCCCTGCGAAAATGTAATTGTAAAACTTGATGGGAATTTGTGTGTTGGGACTGAAACGTTTTCGGTCGCGTAGGGTCGCAATTTTAACACCACTTACTAAATAATGTATGTAAGTAGGTGCTGGGAGAAGAGGGGCAAACGACGAAAGGAGAGGAGGGGAAGAAAGGCGGTGGAAAGTTGAGTTAAAATAGCGAAGTTTTCATGTCTAATATAATCTATGTTTTTTGGAGATTTTGGTTTAAACGTCCATGAATCACCCTGTATATAGAATAATAAAATTATATGTCTATACAGTAAAACCATATTGGAATATATGTAGACTCGTAGATGTTTTGATTTATTCCCGTTTATAAAATTGAACCGGATTTTTTTGTCGACGTCGACGTCAAAACGTCATAAAAACGATGATGAAAATGAACTCGGTTATTTTTATAGAGCGTTTTTTTTTTTTTTCGTTTACAACTTTTGAAATATTCATGAGCGCTGATGTAAATAAGAGTTCACATAGTTTTAGAAATTGTAGATTTTACGATCGAATAGCATATAAAAATTTATAACATGTAATTAGCGAGCGATTAAATGGGTTGCATATCCCCTCCCGTTTCTTTTTTACTCTAATTGCCAAAAAAAAATTGCTAGAAATTCGTATAAATTCCTGCGTAATAAATTCGTATAAGTTCCTGATAACTATCATCATCATCATCATCCCTATTATCGTTTATCTATCTATACATATACATATTCCTTAAATACCTATCCTTGAAACTGAAACTATTTCCATTTTCTTAAAAGTAAAAATAAAGCCACATTTCTCTACTATCTCTATCTCTATACATTTTCGGGAATGTCTTGGCCGGAATAATTTTAATTTGAAATAGATTACTTCTCTAATGGCTTCTAATTATAGAATCTCTCTAAATGTAGAAGTAGAAGGACAATGAATAGAACATTTCTAAAAAAAATTGAAAATTTATTTCCGCTCATTAGTTCCAAATGCGCAAAAAACTGAAAAAGTTTCTTTGTCCACTGTGTATGTACAACGACTTAATATTTATTTATTTAAGTATAAAATTAAGTATAATTTATTACAACAGCAGCAAAAGTAATTAAAAATAGTATTAAGCTGCTGCGTCTGCATCTATGCTCTTCTCTTAGCTTATGCAACCAAACAAACATATGTGTGTGTACATACTAATAATAATTGTTATCTTAATTTATTACAAACGAAGGCCCCAAGTGGCAAGTTGTTGTTGCCACTGTTAATTAAATGTTTTATGTTGAAGAGCAAATAAAAAATTAATTCTTTTTTTTTTTTTGTTTCAGAGAGATGCACTTAGTCTGGAACCGAGCAATGTTGCCAATTGTGTTTCGAAAGGAAAAACCGAGGTAAGAAATAATATTTTTGCATCTGAAAATTTATATGATGAATTTTAATTGTGTTTTTTATACATTAGTTATTCATTCTGGTAGTGGAATAGTGCAATTTTCCAGGCAACTAAACGTTTAAATAATAAAAAAAAAAGAAAAGGAAAGGAAAAAGGGGAAAAACATTCTGATGCATCACGTTCCATAGGAGAAATTACATTTTTAAATTATGATCTTTTCCCTCTTTTTTTTTCTTTTCATTTTATTTTATTTTTTTCTTTCCCTGCCTGCATATCCATGACAGTTTCAGATGTTCTACCGATTTAAACGCTACATATGAACTAAAGCAAAAAAGAGATGGAAAAACATGTTTAACTGTTTATCTCCATTTTCTATAAATATGTAAATCGTCTTTTTCTTCTTCGTCCTCTTCTACATGAAGAATTTGCATGCTTTTTACCAAATGAAATGAAAATTCTCAATTCCATCAGTTTTTTTTTTATGTATGTCCGTCGTGCGTGCTTATGAACAGATATTAGATAGAATCTTCTAGATGTGGAAAAATAAGTATATGTTTTACTGGCTGACGTGCCTGCATGAGGTTTTCTCCCGTTTCCCATCCATTTGGTGGCGACTGTACATCCGATTTTATGATAAACGTCTTCTGAGTTTAAGTGGAAAGTTGGAAAAAAATTCAGTTCATTTTCTAATGTAAATTTAAATTAGATTCGGGAAATGTCAGGAGATAAAATTTCTCGAAGAAGAAACTTGGCTTTATAAATAAATAGAAACAAATTGCAAAATGATTGATTTTAAACTAACAAAGTTCTTAATCTAATTGGCATTTTGTTTACTCATATCTTTTATAATTTTATAATGGAATAATCGTCCATTATTTTGTTCAGCAAAAATAGAAAGTTTAATGCGTGTGATGTCTGTCTGAGTGTGCAAGTTTTTGTTCTTGCAATTAGCCGAAGTTGAACATTTTCCTTTCCTTATTTTATTTAATTAGTGGAAATCTTCTCCCTATTTTTCATCGCCCTTTTCTAAGTAAAAACGAAATGATGAAATTAAACCCTGACAATTTCCACATGAAATTGTAAAATTGGATAAATTTCAACTATTCATATGATGAAGAAAGAGAGAAATAGAAGATGGGCTTCAGGGCCGCTGTTGCAAAAACTCCTTTCACTCCAGCAATTATGTGCATACTTACACGATATCTAAGATTTCAAGCTCAAAAAAAAAAAAACATACAGCAGCACGTAATTTTATACTGATTGAAAATTCAATTTGCTCGAATGTCCACCATCCACGCCAACAAAAACAACAAGAAGAATTGGAAAATCTTTATTGAATAAATCTGAATTGGAAATATTCGTTTTTCTTCTCGTCCTTCCTTCCTTCCTTCCTACATTTTTTTCCTTTTTGTTAATTCAAAATGATGTTACAGTCAAATCGCACACGGATCAAGAAATATTGATTTACTACGCTCGATTCATTTCAAAGATGCTGTAATAGCTGCGCCAATTGTTGCTATTCTAACGTTAGAATAGTAACAGTTGTTAATAGAATGCACAGCATATTGTACCAGTGCCTACGGCTTCACTGCACATTCAACCCAAATCTGTTATGTCAGATCAGAACAAAAAATTAATTAAATAAAATTTCCATTCAACAGCAGACACAAAATATTAGTATTATTCGTTAATTAAACCTTCAATCACTGATTTGTATCTCTTCGTCTGTTCGTTCATCGTTCTCCTATAATGTATTCTAACTTCTAAACTTGAAACTAATTTCGAAATCCGGATTTGGCGTTCGTTCGTTCACTCATTTTGACCTAATTTGAATTTCAAATATTTTGTCAGCACTCACCACCACCATCACCAAATAGATAGATACGATATTCTAGAGTAGAGAGAGTGAGAGACAGATGACTTTTTGATCTGTTTTCTGTAGATGCACTCAATTCAATAAATTGTCAGATGATGATGATAGTAGTGAGTGAAGTGAATTAGAGGAATTCTCTATCTCTCCATGTGTATGTAACTTAGACTATGGAGTGAGAGTTAGAACTTTTCTGTTTTGATTTAATCGTAACTATGTAGTACCTAAGTAGGATAGATGGATATACTATATGCAGAAACCGAGAGAGGTTTTGAAGTGGCCAGATGAGAGTTGCAGCATTTAAATAGTCTCTTTCTTTGACATGTGGTTTTTAATTTATTATTATTATTATTATTATTATTATTATTATTATTATAGTCGTTAGTACGGGTAATTTAACAAGAACTAAAGTAATTAGTTTTGAAAAGCTCAAAATGAAAAATAGGTACAGTTCAGCCCCCTTGCCTTATTGTAATAAGGCAGGTGAATAATTGTGCTTGGAATAGAAAAGAAACGAAATTTCTGCCCCGCTCCGACTTTATGCATAATACTGTTTATTCCACATATTTTTACCTTGTAATTATTAGTGGAGAGGGTCGGGAATCATACGTAACGTACATACCGCCCCCCCCCCCCTGCTTCTATAAGTAATTAAGAAATAATTAGTTATATTCAAATACCATTTCTCCTTGATAGAAAAGAAAATATGTACTTATATGGAAAGCCTCAATTTATATCTAATTCAACCACCATTACCCCGCACCACCTTCCTCGATACGAAACGCCCATCTTGACATATTGGCTCAATAACACTTCTATAATGGTTGTGTTGCGTGTCGTTTGCTGAAATTTTCCTTCAAACAAGAAAAAAATAAAGAAAAATTGTTTCTTTACATTGTAAAATAGTGATAGATTTCTTTTTTAAGAATATGTTTATTTTCCTATTTCTCCCTCCCCACTTCACGCTCCGATATTGATTAATTTGTCTTCATTTTCCCCACGAATATATCAATTTTTCTTTGGAAAATTGGGACTCTCAAATTTGAGAATTACATCTAAATAATTCAGATGATCGAATTCGTGCACGATTTTGAAAAGTATTCGTTTATTGAAGATTTACTGTATTTTCCCTATGTATCATTTATGACAGCAACAAAGAAAAAAAAGAATCCACGTTTGACGCATATAAAATGACAAAATATTGCCGTATTTTTGACGAGCAGTGTATGTTATTTTTACTATTATTATTATTATTAATATTGATTGAACGTCATTAAACGCACTTAAATATAGGAATGACATACTTTGGCAAAGTATAAATTAATTTCGATAGATGGATGGATGGATGGATGGATGGGTGGATGGAATTCGCAAGATGATGATGATAATGATGGTGACGTCGGGGCGCGTTGAAGTGGTAGAAAATTTTTCATTATTATTCTAGATATTATGGGGAGAAGAAAAAAAGAAAAAAGTTGATGTCATTTACTATAGATATACATATATATGATGAATTGATTCTAGATTATATTTAGATATTGATAAATTTTTATGAGATGATTTTCCATATGCTTTCAAGATGGATTTTCCAGCAATTGCAACTTTAATCTATAAATTCTAAGTAGGTACCCAATCACCTACTCGTCTCCACAACGAAATAATAATGGCAGAACGGAAATCCATTTTCCATCAGAATAAAAGATCTATTTGACGATGTCAAGAACTAACTCTAACATAGACGTAGAGACTAGAGAGCAAATAATATCTTATTATCCCCGGCCTCGGGACGCTCCCCCTCGAAAATTTCATTTCGTTTTCATTATTAAATAAGCATCTATCGTAAAGGAAATAAAGATTAACGGAAAATACGAGACGAAATATACAATTTTTCGTCATAACAGAAAATTTTCTTTCATTTTTCTATTTTTTTTACTTTTTTATTCATTTCGATTGATTCTATTCAATTCTGCAGTTCTTACACCATCATTGAACTCGGGCGCGGTGTTCGAATTGGAACTTAAATCGTTTACTTACTTACTATTTATTTACACGTTTTTTGATTTTTCTTTCTATTCATTTTGAGTTATATAGGAAAATTCACGTTTTTGTTTATTTCTTTAGAAGAAAAATCAGTGAATTTGATGTCGTTTTCGACTTTTTAACGTTTTAACTTTTTTTTAATGTTTCGTCGTCATGTTGAGGTAGCTCTATTTTGAGTCCCTTCTGCCTTCTTCTTCGTTTCTTATATTTAAACAGAAGTGGAGGATGAAAGAAGTTAACGAAATTCAAAAGTAAATATTTCCCGCTTTTAGTCAATCAAAAAAGTCATCCATAAAAATGATGATTTTGCTAAAAAAAATTTTCGCTGATTATAAAAGCTGAAAAATCAATGTTTTTCTTTAAATTTATCTTTCCAATTATCCACAAATTTTCTTCATTGCAACTTATCTTAGTAGGTACATATACAACTTTTCCCTTCGTATCTGGAAAATCTCTTGTAATTTTCTACGCGCTACTTTTAATTTGAAAATGTTATTTGTTCTAGCGCACGGGCTGCACTATTAAACCTTTGGGACGCCATGCCATATGCCCTTCTCACTTCTTCACTCTTTTTTCTCGCTTTCGCATTCGTACTCCATAGTTTAGCTCTCTATCTCATTGTGTGCTAAATTCTTAGTTAGTAAACTAGAGTATTTTCTGCTTATGTCAGGTCTTTTTCAAAAAGTTTTTGTTTTCCATGCTAGTCAGCATTCAACCACTACCACCTTGCCCCCCCCATTACCCCACCACTTCCACCCCTATCATTCTAGTTCTATAGATGTTTTAGCGTCGACGGCTAAATGCGAGAGAAATGGTAAAATTCATTTTGTCTCGAAACAATAATAATCATCTTAACAACTCCATGCAGTGTTGTCATTTTTCTCTTGAAAACACGAAAATTGAAAATCCCTAAATTCCTCCAAAACTGGACCAATCTGCCAACTCTGTCAATAAAATGGGGCGATAGAAGGGCACATCGGGATTGTGCTAATTTTTAATTTGTTTATTTTTCCAAACAATGAAATGAAATTGGATTTTTGTGTGTTTGCTTCGCTGCGGAATCTTTTCGATGGAACACAGGTACTTAGATACATTTAAAGGTTGAGGGGGGGCTTTTTATTATTATAGAGAACAGAAAGAAAACTTTTTTTTTTAATGAGAAAATTCGCTCTGAACTTCACCCATAACCATAAACTAAATAAATGAATTGTATAAGAGGTAAGGTTAAGTATATACTTATATATAAGAGTGTAGCGCCCTCTATACATACGTAGGTACATTATTTAAAAATTAACCGTAAACTTTTAAAAGAAACTCCTGATGTTCTTTTTAGTTAAATAAAATAGGATTTCGTGCGTTATTTTATGTTGTTGTTCGTATATTTTTCCTGCGAAAGTTTTTCCCTTTTTTTTATTGTTGTTTTATTTTGAGTAAATTTACTCATAGTAATTTCCTTAACGGCTGGTTGGTTGGTTCGTTCGTTGGTTTGGTGGATTAGTATCAACAACCAAACAGGCAAACCTGGAAAACATGTGGATTAAGCTACCATAACAACCAGCTACCAGCTAGACTCACTCTAAAGCAATAAATTTCTGGAAAAGTTTTGTATAAAAATATGCTCTGTTATACACTGTATATACTAGGGTTGTGTCTGTGATGTTGGTGTTATAGTTGATAAATGCTTTTATGGTTTTATATCCTCGTAAAAAAAAGAACATTTATAGTTTTAAATTTAACAATTTTTCGCGGACAATTTCCTCTAAATAGGATTTTTATCAATTTTGATCTAACCAACAGCCATTCGTTTATTATCAAAACTAACCAAGAATATTTATCAAAGTTTTTTCTTACATCTAAAATCTAAATATTTAAAGCACAATTTTCAGTTGTTCTGCTTAAACAGCAAAGAAAACTACGAATTTTCACTGTGAAGTAGACAAGATAAACTTTCTATTCGTTCAAAAAATATTGGTTCCGTGGTTGCTGATGTTTGACAACAATTTCACCACCCAACAGATTCATAAATTCTGATTTATTACGGCACTACTTATATGTACCTGCTGCCATTTTATCCTCCTCTTCTCAGTCTCCTACGCTCTGGTTTCAATCCAATAATAATAATTGGCCGCTTAGCTTTGTTCCTGCTTGCTTTCTGATAACGTAGCAGGTGTTTTGAGAAAAACTTGCATGATAAAACCGAGTATATAAATATGGGGAAATTTTTGCATATACATACGTATCTATACATATATAGATACGGATTAATCTTAACTTTTGTTTATGTTTATTTCGATCGTAAATTGATTTTATTGGTTAATATAAATCCGGTAAAATATTTTTTATATGATCGAATTTTATCGAAAAAGTTTTACTTCATTCCTACTCTATATAGTATAGGTATAGGTAGATAGGGGATGGAAAACTATATAGCATAGATAGGGAAAAAAGCGCTGCTTAACTATTTTATGTTACGCTCAATTTGTACGTATAGATATAACTTTTTACATCAAATAAAGCAATAATAATAATAGTTCGGGGTATTTTTCAAATAATATCTAATTTAACATTCCATTTGTATACCGATCTAATAAAACCGCCACTCATGAGTTTTATCATCATTTTTATTTTCCATTTAATCCGCATCCATCCACAGATAACAAATAAAAAGAGAGAGAGAGAGATACCAAAAACACAAGAGATCATTCGAATTCGGTCGTGCACGCCAAAAAAAATGCACCAGTTTTCCAATTATAATCACTTAAAACTGAATGATGCTCGAACTAATTATATTACTTATTGGAAAAGCCTATAATATAAGGGAGAATTTTTCATTTTACGTTTAAAATGTATAGGGATGATAATAATGATTGAATTTATTACGAACGATTAATTAGCTTTTCAACAAAGAAAAAATAAGGGTGCAGATTTAAAGGTCTGCTATTTACTGAGTGTTTCGTTTAAAAAAAATTGAGAGGTTATGTTTACAAATTGGATGATTGACATTCACACAATCATTTTTTTTTCTTTTAATCCTTAAAACTGCTTGAATCTTATAGCGCTCTTTTTCATTTAACAATTTCCATTGTTTGTCAATGTTATTAGTATTATGGTTTACAACCACCCATCTAGTACCTTGTGTCCAGCGAACCCTTCGACTTGCAATTTATTTACTCCGCCTGCATCTTACTATCCCTGATCACGTGCCCTCCTATTCATACATATGCCGTAGACCCAATAGAAAAGCAATTATACCATATACAGTAATAAATAATAACACACAGAGAAAGCCTATTAAAATAGCAAGTAATTTTCTCAAAATACAGTTAAATTTTCCATGATTTTCCATAAGAATCTGATAACTTAAAATGTGAATTATCCGATATAATTTGTCTTCCTGACAAAATCCGAATTAATATGGGGAAAATGAAACGTCGTTTTAAAATGGTTACAATGGAAAATGGAAAAGTGTGAGCGAGCAGGAAATATTTTAGCTCAATAATTGATGTCATAAGTTTTATCTCTAATAATGCGTGTTATTGGTAGGTACAGAAAATGCTACGAACTGATTTTCAGCCAACATTTTTCATAAAGAAAAATTATTTAGAATTTAAAAAACAATAAATCTCCATAAGGGTTTTACAATACAACAAAATTGTTTCTGTTATTCTTTAATTAACTGGAAATAATTAAATTAATTTCGTCTAAAGAACCATAATATGATTGAATGGAAAACAGTCGGCGCTCTTGAAACAAACCATTCATTTTAAAATTAATACAATTTTATTACTTATGTATTTTCGGTAGGGTAAATCAAGCGTTTTGTTGATAAACTGATTAACGAATGTTCTTTCATATATATATAACTTTCATTCATTCATTTATTCTAATCAAAGAAATTACCCGAACAGTTTCACAATATTCTCCTCCTCAATCCCTTAGAGGTAACTAGATACTTACTTTTACTTATTTAATCGGATCATATTATGTATTATAGAACTTTTAGTTACGACTTTTAGTTTAGTTCAGTTCCCTGCTTTTTCCCCACCACCATCATCATCATCAGGAAAATCCTTTTATATCTGAACAAATTGAACTAAGTAATACTAATGCTGGATGGTTAATCCGATAGACAGAGCGAGAGAGGGGGTTAGAGAAATATGTCATAGTGTCAAATGTCATTTTAGAATATTGAAATTGATTAATTTATGTGTGTGTATGCAGAAATTTTTAGACGTTTTTTATATACAGGGTGTTAACTTACTAATGATAGTCTCCGTAAAATAGAAACTATAAGTCTAATTGCGATGAGTTTTTTATATTGTGAAAATCTGGATGGCTAGTTTTGTATTCGATGAGGAATTGTCCGAAAAGAGAGTTTTAGCACGCACTTTCCGGTTTTTGTTTTATTTAAAAGGAATGATACGTATTTTTATGTTATATTATAATTCAGCAGTTTCTGCAACATTTAGATTTTATAAATTCAGATATAAAAAGCAAAAAGGTTCTCGGAAAATAACAGATAGAGATAAGAAATGCTGAATATAAAATTCTATTAAATTGTATACATTTTTATATCCAAAGGCCAAATTTGACCAATCAAATGCTATGCTATAGCTGGATACTCTCGCTACTATCATACAGTATAAGTATGTAGCTGATACGAGGATATTTTCGTTTATTGATGGCCCTAAGGGCTCTGTCGGATCCATTTATGCTGAAAATAGTATCTAATAGTAGTGGAAATTGAAGGGATTTTAATCCCCATTAAATTTACACGTTCTCGTTTAGTATGGTGTGACAATTCTCCTTAGATCTTGTCAGATTGTGTGTATGTCTGTGTATTGACAGAGGCGTCGCTAGTAATTCTTTTTTTTTATTATTGCAAACATCATTGTTTATAAGTATATTTCTATTTCTGTGTATTGATTGAATCATTTACTTTCTTTTTCTCTTATTTTATTTGATTCCTCACCATTTAGGGGAGTAGTAAATAGGTAAAAGCGATCTAAATCGTTATCGAGACAAAAGAATAAAGATCGTTTTCGAGCGGAAGCGGTGAGGGATGGAGGCGTTGGCATGCTTAGTGGTGGTCAGTGGCATGTAATATTGGCCAATTTTATCGACCCCTTTTTTTTTTTGTTTGGAAAAAGTTAACTTCTTCTTAGGCTCCCAGTCCGCTTTGGTTGTAAGAAGTTGGCCCCATGGGGAATCGATAGCGTAGATACGCCGCTGCAGCTACTGCTGTATATGTATAGATAGATAGATAGTGGTCCTGTAGACGGACAGAGGGAGGAAAAGAAGTTATCACGCTGTGGCTATTCCACCATCTCTCTCTCTCTCTCTCTCTCTCCGCATAGGTGGTAGCCCAATAAATTATCCGTGTACGTTATTATCTTATTGTAATCTAAAAGATCCTCTATCTATAAAACTTTTTAAATGGCTGTTCCTGTGCCTTGTGTTCTATCTAAGATATTAGCTTGTTCACTTTGGGGGCGATTTATGTTTTTTTTTTCTTCAGCAGGATATATTGCCCCCAGTGTGATTTATTAGTTTTTTTTTTAGAAGAAAATTGTAAGATTTTATAATATCTAGGACGTAATAGTAATTTTTCTTTTCTTGTTACAGCATTTTGACTGCCGCAATCATATTAGAGTGATTCAATCAATGGGCACCGGTGATCGACTGTATGTATGTGGAACTAATGCACACAATCCAAAAGACTGGGTTATAAATGTAAGTACTTACCTACACAACTTTCTGTAAGTAGATAAATGACAAACTTGACAACCGTCGCAATTCGAATAGCAACTTGAACGGTGGCGGCCTCTCTAAACAGTAATTAGTATCAAACATCACATATTACATGCCAAAATTCAAATCGCAACTGTCAAATGACATCTGTCACATACACCGTTTACTTCAAAAGTTGTTATCACATGTCTGTTGACATGCCCACTCGCAAGCAAAATTTTACTAATAGAACGGAGTCTTTGATAGACATTTTAAATATCGTACTAGGATCAGTTTTGTTCATCTATAAGCCCCCTTTGATTTGTTAATATCTACTTCTTTACCTACTTGATTTCCCAGCTCCCCAATGCAGAAAAATGACTATCAAGAAGAAGAAGTCTCCTAAGTTTAATTTAACCGAATTTCATCCCTCTTGACTTTTCCACAGAAAAAATAAAATCAAGATTTTAAAAAATTTATCAAATTGAAATTTTAATTAAAAATAAGAAAAGAACGTTGAGTGGTATGGTGGCAGTTAAAGGGTGGTGCTTTAATTTTAACTTTTTTTTTTTTTTTTATTCATCAAGATCAACTTTTTTCGTCCATTGACGAGGTAGATAAGTATGTGTTTGTTTGGTTATCTGATTGAAATTTTAATAAGGCTATAGGGAGACCCTCAAATGTGTGTATCTTTTAAGACATTAAATCCCCGTATTCAATTAGCGGGAGATTTAGTTAGTAAGGGTAGGGTAGGGTAGGATATTGTAAGGGTAGTAGAGAAGGAGAAGATGCGCTGGTTATAGAAATGAGGAGAGAATAAGAAGGTTTTCTCTTCAAGAATGACAACCAAAATAGTCGGGAAATGATTCTCCGTTTTATTATATTATACCTACTCGTAGTAGAGGAATGATTTGAATAAGAATTTCCCTTTGGAATTGGTTTAAATGACTGCTGCTGCTGCTGCTGTTGGAAATTCTCGAGTTTTTTTTTTCCTGTTTGATGGTAGAGGAGTGAAAATTAACCGCTAAATATTTTAATTTATAAATTTTTTTTTTTTTTGGGGTGGCTGCATTAATTAGTTGTTCAGCACAAAATAAATTTTCTGCAGAATAGTAATTTATTTGCACCAAAAAAAAAAAAAAAAAAACATTATAAATCCTGCAGCTTTTTTCCGTGTTTGCAATTCATTTGATCGTTATGCAGTTTTATTTTTGCTTCTCGCCCCCCCCCCCCCCTGTACCCGGCTATCCTATTATTATTTCCAATTTTGATATAGTCATAAACAGTCGAGAAACAATGGTTAGCTGAGCGCTGATGTGGTTCTCGTTTTTCAACAGCAACCTGCATGATGCGGGTTGTTGTTTAATCTGCGTGCCCGGTAAAATTAGATAAATTTTTATTATCAGGTGAAAATAGTGCACAATAATTAAATTTTCGATTCTGATAGCGCTAATTGGCCGTTGATGATGATGATAATAATTTTTGCTTACATTCCAAAATTGTGTGTTTATATCTATCTATATGCTACTATAGCTATGTAGCATTTTAGTATGACAAAAGGAAAATTGGAATTGGGAAAATGAATGAATTTGCAATGATAAATAAATTTATTCTCGATAAAAATGTTGTTTGAAATCGTTGATTAACTTTTAAATCGATATTGATTTTTTCGATGTTTTAAGTTGAATAATGAGCAAGTAGATGCACAACACCGGTTCTGGCTTGAAACCCAAAATCAATCTGAATATGACAAAAATGTGCGTGTGCTATTTTTAGAGAATTTCTCCAGTTTTTCAGGAAATTTAGTCATCTAAAAGTCGGGTCCGGAATCGGTACAGCGAATCTACTTTCAAACAACATTGTACCTATTAAAATAAACTGTTATACGTCCATCTCTACAAATATGTAATTTGAAACTCTCGACCATAAACATGAAATTCCAACCCCATTTCGAAATTATACAATAATTTAAATTTCTCAATTGTATCGTTTTTTTTTTCAAATGCCAAAAATACGTATTTGATTTGTTGAACATATACAGTGGTTCACCTTTAACAAAATACAAAAAATCCACTATTCTCCACCCATATTCTCTTTCTATGCTTTCCCCGTTTCTCTTCTCATTCCCAGATTTAAATCAGGGAATGATCTTCAAACAAACCGGAACGCAATCGGATTGTAACCAGCGGGCAATTTTTGTAAATGTCCGCGCGCTTGAAAACATTTTAGCGATCATTCCAGTTGGGTGATTTGGAAAGGGCGTCAGCAGTAGGAGCACATAATCCAGCAGTAGCAACTACTATAAATGCAAGCGTGGCAAGAAGTAGGCAATAGTAGTAAGGGAGGGTAAAGGATCGGGTGCACAATTCGCAAAAAGTTTTCTTCTCTCGTTCCAGGGGCGTATATATATATATATATATGTTGAAGAACATTGTTAAAATACAAAGAGTTAAAATCTTGGAAAAGTCACTTCTTAAAATGTGTTTCCTCCATACTTATTAAAAGAAGAAGAAAATCGCACTGCTGCTGTTTCTACTTTACAGTTGAAAAATTGCCTGTGGGGGAAGAAATAACGTAAGGGTTTTAATTTTTCGTAAAATCTAAATTATTTACCAACGAAATGCTCGAAATGCTACTCCTGCTGCTGCTGCTGCAGCTACTAGTAAAGTAACAAATCGAGAGAAAGATAAATGCGAGGTGACGTTTTGGAGCTTTCCGTCGCCTTGTATTTCCATCAAATATTAAACATTTTCTCAATGTCGAACAAAATAACTGAGTAGCTACGAAAAAATCAGCGTAAAGAAACTAAAATGTGAATGCAGCGGGGAAAATGCTGATTTTCCATTCGAATGATTAGATTATTGAAAGGTGAAGGCGAGAATTAATATTTGTGTAAAAAATTCGAATTCAACAAAATGGGAAAAAAAATCTGATTTTGTTTCTATTTTCTTCAAGATAAGTGAAAAAATCTTCGTATTTTTGATCCTTTCTTTAGAGAGTATATGCCAACGATTACGGCAGTAACGGACCATATTCGTATAATACGATTTTCCGGTATCTGCATACTAAGTGGGTATTTTCCTTTTTTTTTTGCAAAAGGAAAATAGCCTCTTTGCTGCCCACATACTTGAGGTCAATTTACGTATTCAACATTTTCACTCAATGGTGTTAGTTAGATGGCTACTTCAAAGATGGAGCTGGCATATAAAAAGCTGTTGGAAATATATATGCGAACACACACACACACACTTCTGCGTATATGAGAAGTGCGATTTTTTTTTTGGTTTTGTTTCTTTGTTATTTCGAAAGAATAAGAGAAGTTTTATTTTTTACATTTTTCTCCAGGGATTCAGGAATGAATGAATCGACCCATCACAACAACAGAAGTTTGCCGCTACCATCACTACATAAATTAAACAAAAAAAAAACGGACCTTTATTCTCAATCCAAATAAAATCCTCTCTTTTCTCTCTGTGTGCTGTTCTCATTCTCCTTACTCTACTCTTTCTCCTCATCGTTCTTCTGCTCTTTCACCTTCCAGCACTCATTCCTTCTATTATCGATTTCCGTTGACCGTATAGAAACATAAAAGAGGAAACCCTTCTCACTCAGTTTACTAAATTTATACGAAATAAAAACCACCAGTAGAAGAAAAAAAAGAAACTCTCTCTCAGTTCAGTTTAGTTTATTTATTTATTCACTCTTTTCGATACTATAGGCAAATTTAACACACTTGAGCCGTAACACATTCGTTCCCGGAATTGGTATGGGTATTGCTAAATGTCCATATGATCCAACTGATAATTCGACAGCTGTTTGGGTGGAACGAGGGAATCCAGGTGATCTGCCTGGATTGTATTCAGGTAAGATTAATTATCTCGAAATAATTAAAACTATTTGATATAGATAGGTAATTAAATATGAAATAATATGTTGCAGGAACAAATGCTGAATTCACAAAAGCAGACACTGTTATCTTTCGTACCGATCTACATAATTTAACAACAGGTAGAAAAGAGTATAGTTTCAAGAGGACACTTAAATATGATTCGAAATGGCTGGACAGTAAGTATATAATTGGCATCCTACTCATTTCTATTATCTACTTTCTACTTACTACTAGATATGGGCGGTAGTTGAATAACAACCGGTTATTACTATTATGGATATAATTATTTAACTAAGGGCTGGTATTTTCATGTTCGGTTAAGAAACTTATCTTTTTTTACATAATTTTACATAGGTTATTTGCGAAGAAATATGTTATTCTGCGTGGGGCTAAATTTCTTAATCAGAGATAAAATATCGGACCTAAAGCGAGTTATTAGGAAAACCGGTTATTTATTTCTTTGTCTATTACTGTTACCATTAATCTATCTTTCATCAAGGATATTTTTTAATAAACTGAAGTTATTAAACAATTATCCGTCTAATTTAAACCAAAGCAAAATGAGCTGATGGAAAATTTGGACGATCGACCGGTTACTCAACCATAAATATTTTATAACCGGTTATTTCGCCCTTCCCTACTACTTACCGTTCAGAATTAGTCACTTACACAGAGAAAAGCAATAGATTTTAATATCCTCTTGAATATTTGAATTTTTGCTGCATTGTGCGGCAATTTCTAATGAGACACGCGAGATACGCGCAATTATTTGTTCATTTGTTGTTGGTGAATTATTGCGCATAAATGACTGGAGGGCTATAGATAATAATAAATTTTTTTCGCCATTTTTCACTCGCGAATTTGTCTTGTAATTTTTTTTTTTCCATTGAAAATTCAGCAAGAATTGGTTATAAGGTGAGAGAATAAGGCGGTTCTCTCGCTCTCTCTCCCTTTCTCTCTCTATAGACACATAGAATTTCAAATTTCCTAAATAGAAAAATTATCACAAATAGACCATATATAACATTTTATACAAGTAGGTACATAGTAGTAAGTAGGTACCCACACGATAAATATTTATTATTATGCCATCCAATTTGAACATTTACCTCAACATATTATCGTCCTCCATCGCCAAAAAAAGAAGAAAAAAGAAAGGAAATTTATATGACTGGAAAAAGAACGTAAACGTCCCCGTTCGCTTAAATAGTCCGTAGTATAGGAAAGACGATGTAATGGCCCGGAAAAATCGTCGGAATAGCGAATTTAAGTGGTCATGAGTTTTTGTCCTTTTCTTTTTTTTGGATCCAAAATTCACATTTTTCGCTGTTCTTTTCTTTTCTTTGTTTGTTTGGAACAGTTTGATTTCCAACAGTTGAAAATACTTTAGATCATTTCAAGGCCAGCAATTGTGAATAGGGATGGGCGAAATTAATCGGTTGTTAATTTCCATATTTATTGCACAACAGCAATAAATTTACGATTTACAAATCATTTGAATGCAAAACTGCTGTAGTTTACAGCAGATATTCATAACCTCACATTCGTAAACACTGTACACTAAGCAATATTTGAATTTATCGTAATTTCTTTCATAGAAAAATATCAATAAAATGATAGAGAGGGGCATATTTATTCCATTAAAAAAACACACAAATAATTTTCCTTATATTACATCAGATAAGAAAATAGATTTTTCCATCCATCCATCCATCCATCCACATAAAAACAAAATTTGATTTCAAGTATATAAACACAAAACGACAAAAAGAATAATAATATAAAAATGAGGGAAGGAAAATGTACTTTTGTGCGTAGAAAAGAAGAAAATTTGATTTTCTTATTATGTATTTATATCTACTATAATTTTTCTTGTCTTTATGTTAGAGATATTCTTTTGATATTGATGTTACGAGTCTATATATGAGCTTGTTTTTGGCGATTTATTTACAACATGTCTACACAGTGAGCCAAAAAAACCAATTAAGAATATATCATAGAGAACCGAATTGACAAAAAAAAAAACATGGAAAATTTTCATTAATTTCCACATGGAATTCCATGCACATTCAACTAACTCATTTCTGCAAATAATGATCCAGATAATATGACTTTTTTTTTTTTCGTATTGTACAATTCTTCCACGTTTCCCTATAATATCTCCGCAACAAGAAAATTCATTTAATAAACTCCTATCCATATACTATAGAGAAAAAGTATAATAAAGAGATGGACTTTTTTCGTTCTCTCTCTCTCTCTCCTCTCATTAACTAAAACGAACGACCACGAACGCAATGGACATAGAGAGAAAGAGAGTTGAGGAAAAGAAAATGAAAATAGGCCGACTAGAATTGACCGAAATGAAAAGACATTGAGAGAAAACGGTATCAGAGAAATGATGATAGAATGACCGCGTGCTGATGGTGAAGTAGGGTGGGGTGTGACCGGAAGGAAGCTGATGGACATTTCTTTTTGGACTGGAAAATTGAACGCTTACTTTAGTCATCTAGCAGTAATATAATAATTTTTATTGACAAGATTTTATGTTGTTAATAATGTATTTGGTCGGTGGCGGGTCAAATTTTAGTTTGATGTAATAACTGCTCATCTCTACTACTAGATGCAGTACACCTCTACTACAATTACATCTCTGTTTGTTTCACCTATATGTAATTTGGATATTACTATGGCGGGTTGTTTACTTATTCATATCATCAAAATGCTAAGTAACGATCAAATTAGAAACTTTGTTTTATCAACAAATAATATTTCCGAACGATAAAATTTATCATCATTATATTCTAATCAATTCCCATTAAATAAAATCCACATTTTCTTCTTATAAGTACTCGTTGCAGGGTAGAGGTAATTTGTAAGATTAAGATTGGATTAAATCTATTTATCTATCTATATAGAAAATGGCTGGCTAAAGATGGTGTATTAAATATCATTTAAAAACTGAACGAATAGGTATAAATTTAATAGATGTGTTTTTTTTTTGTTTTAAAGTGGTTTTCAGTTTTTCGATTAATGTCTATTTATTTAATATTAAAAAAGCTAATTCGAAAAGAAATAGTTTATTTAATGTGCAAAAGGAAATTGCTCATCATCATTCCTGGCGCCGCAAGGCCTAGGACGATGTACATATGTTTGATTGTCGACTATTAAATTTTTGTTTTTTGCCGTAAATTAGTAATGTGTAGCATAAAATTTTACTTTATTCATATGAATTCGGTTTTATATTATTGTATAGTGCCACACATAATAGCGGCCAGGAGGAGGTAAAGCATATCTAATAAAAGTACAGTTTTTATTACAGTACAGAAATAAAAAATACAACAAGAACCATCACTTCTGTAGCCTAGCCCTTTTTACTATACATATTACTACTAATAAAAACCCCCCAAAAAAAATGTAATAATAAAAAATGAAATATGTGTAAATAAACGTATTGGATTCTTATTTGTTTTTAGGCCAATACGATGATATGCGTGACTGAAATTTTGTGTCGGAATATTTGTATTTTTTCATCGAATTTTTCCTTTTTGTTTTGTGCGCATGAAAAACAATATGTTTGTGTTTACGCAAGAGTTTTTTTTCTGCCTGTTGTTCATCCCCTCAAATTTAATTTCCATAAAAAATTTTTTCATCACCATCAGAGTATACTTGATTATAATTGTTATTATTGTCAAATTTTTAACAATGGAAAATTTTTAAAAGAAACATGAATGAATGCTTAATTTCCATTCAGCTATATTGTCTGCTGATGGTGGCAGCATTAAAATTAAAGCAGGAGTTTTTCTTTCTTATTTTTTTACGCATTTTTTCTCCCTTGAAGGTGCTACTGCTTTTCTTCTGCCATCATCAGCTGCCTTGTTTCCTTTTGAATTATCTTGTCGTCTTTTGATAATAATTTAAAATCAACCTCAAAAACATGGTGAAATTTTTCTGGTAAAAAAAAGTACTTTTTTTCTGCAAAAATCGCGAATCTTAATAATAGTATAGTAAAGGCCATTTACGTCATAAGAACAGGATTGTTAAGAATCTAGCAGAAGAATAATATGTATGCAAATGAATTTGTGCTAGAATGGAAAATGAAGATGGAAATTATACCGCCCAGCTAGATGAATTATAATAATGCAAATTTGGCATAAAAACCTCTTTCTGGTTTGGAGGTACTTCAAGAAAGACACCTGCTTGATATATTTATATGTATGTCTAATTAGGCGTAACAGATGGGTTTTTCATCGTAAAAATACGTTTCCGTTTTATTTAGAGCAAAGGGAAGTTTTTCTTGTATTAACCTTCAAAACAAACTTAACATTTCCCTCACGTTGATCAAAAAAAAAAAAATAAAATCATGTGAAAATTACAGCTGTATATTTAAACTATCCATCGAACCGAATCAGATCAGCATAAACTCTCTGTCTGGCTGTACAACCCCTAAATTCAACTGTGACTAAATCATTTATCTATGTCTATATACATATATACCTATAGATATAGATACAATATACTATGTGGATTGATTATAAATTCACAACTGATTGGTTTCGATTTTCATCCGTTAATTTAATTTTGAGCTTTAATTAACATACTGTAATTATTGTTATTATTAATTTTCAGAGCCAAATTTTGTTGGATCATTCGATATTGGTGAATATGTTCTATTCTTCTTTCGCGAAACAGCAGTGGAATATATAAATTGTGGAAAAAATGTCTACAGTCGTGTGGCCCGTGTATGTAAACGTGATACTGGTGGAAAAAATATCTTATCACAAAATTGGGCAACGTATTTAAAGGCCCGATTGAATTGTTCAATACCGGGGGAATTTCCATTTTATTTCAATGAAATTCGTAAGTATTGTCACCGAAAATATATTCTGTGCTGCTGCTGCTGCTTGTATTTATCTATAGTCATCTACATTTTTTTTTTTTTTCATTGATAAAAAGTCAAAGAAAAACCTCAGTTTTTGGTATTCTTAACTGCGTATTTCTTCTATTATTTTTATGTTCGGGAAAATAAATTTCACAAAAAAAAAACGGAAACGCATTTTTCCAAGGTTTATTTAAATCAGTACCGAGCAATTCCATAGAGGATTTCCTTTTTTAAGGAAAATTTTCACGAAATGCGCTCGTCGCATTATTAAAAGTTATTGTTGAAACAATGGCCGTTATTTTTTTCTTCCTTAGTTAAATTGTATTTTTATTATTTAAATTTCTGTTTTCCCGTGAAAATTTTTCCGTTGTGAAACAAAATAATGAATAAAATTTCCCATATTATATATATATAGTATAAAGTCTGACAACTATGTTTCCTCATTTATGCAACTGGAAAAACAATAGCGAATTTCTGTTAAATCTCTATTTTATGCAGTTTTTTTTTTCTTCACCAAAAAAACATTTAAAACTGTATTTTTATGGCTTGTCTCTTCACAGAAAGTATCTACAGAGTGCCAGGAGATAATACGAAGTTCTATGGCACTTTCACAACATCAACAAATGGTTTAATGGGTTCGGCAATATGTTCGTTTACACTGTCAGACATTCAAGCTGCTTTCACTGGGAAATTTAAAGAACAAGTAAGTGTATCTGTAGCTATAGTATACATATAGCTGAAGCTAAATACCTTTTCATATCCACTTACTTTTACTGTCAACTTTTCTTTTTCTTCTCTACATTTTTTTTTTTTTTTTTTTTTATTTAGGCATCATCATCGTCAGCATGGCTGCCAGTTTTATCAAGCCGTGTACCAGAACCACGTCCTGGTACATGTGTTAACGATACTGAAACGCTTCCCGATACGGTTTTGAATTTTATACGTTCACATCCACTTATGGATTCAGCGGTGATGCACGAAAATGAGAAGCCAGTTTTCTTTAAACGTGATGTGTTTTTCACTAAATTAGTTGTAGATAAAATTCGAGTGGATATTGGTGGTGCAGTTATTGACTACACAGTCTATTATGCTGGAACAAGTAAAGCGATAAGCCACACTATAACTGTGAATTGAATAGAATTTAATGTGTTGCGAATTGTGTTTTTTTTTTCAGATGATGGACGAGTACATAAAATTGTCGAATGGACAAAAGAAGGTGTAGAAGTTGGTAGTGGTAGTGGTGGTGGTGGTGGTGGTGGTGGTAGTTCATCATCATCGATATTATTAGATGTATTCGATGTAACACCAGGTGAACCTATTCAAATTATGGAAATATCCAGAGAGCATAAGGCATTATATGCTGCATCCGATCATCGGGTCAAGCAAGTCGATTTAGTGATGTGTAATCGAAGATACGATAACTGTTTACGATGCGTCCATGATCCTTATTGTGGATGGGATAAAGACACGAATGTATGCAAGCCATATTCACCAGGGTCAGTTAGTTTGTACCTATATTGTATGAATACATTCTTCGATTTCGCAATTTTATTTGAATGCCCCAGGTTACTTCAAGACGTTTCGAATAGTACAATCGATGTATGTGACAGTAGTGTTGTAAAAAAGAAAATGATCGTGACATGGGGTCAAAGTTTACATTTGGGATGCTTTTTAAAGATGCCCGCTGTATTGGCCTCTCAAACAATTACATGGTATCATTATTCAAAGGAAAAAGGACGTTATAAGATAATATATAATCCAGAAAAATATATTGAAACTTCCGAACATGGTAAATAATAAGTCTCACTGCTGCCCAATGAATTATATCTAGCTCGATTTTTTACCCTATCACGTAATTAATTGTTTTCTTCCAGGTTTGGTAATCATTTCGGTTACAGAAGCGGATGCTGGACGATATGATTGTTGGATGGGTGCATCATTATTATGTTCATATAATGTTACAGTTGATGCACACCGATGTTCGCCACCAGCAAAAAGTAATGACTATCAGAAAATTTATTCCGATTGGTGTCATGAATTTGAAAAATACAAGTCGGCCATGAAATCGTGGGAACGAAAGCAAGCTGTAAGTATATGACGTCACTTCAATATTACATACATGAATATGAAATTGGTGGTTATAGTACTGCTATTTTCTGTTATATAAAATAACTTGCAATAATGTTCAGTTAATATTAATTATTATATCTAATTACAACATTGTGCTTTATTAATTACAGCAATGCGGTGCAAGACAAAATGCCAGCAGCCAAAATAGTCATCCAAATGAAATTTATCGACCATTAGTGTGATAGCTGATGGAAAAAGGACCACTTGCATTGACTTATTTTGGTATCCCCATTTGGTGGGCTGTTATATTATTTGTGTAAATACTGTTTAAATGCAAATGAAACATTGATTACATTAAATTTATTAATGAGAAATTTAATTATGTGAAGTGAGAATAATCGTCAAGATTGGAAGTTTTTTTAACAAGTCCTATGTTAAACTAGGCGATCATTTCTTCTGAATCCATCATTATATTTCGATCGGATCGATCTGGTATATTCAATACAGCTATGGCCATTCTATTCTTAACACCCTGTATATTTACTAGAAAGCAGTGAAATGTAGATGCACAGAAGCATTTTCCCTGCCAGTTAGAACAATTAGCAGACGCGACTTACTATAAACAAAATCGCAAGAATTTGTTAATACACAGAAAAGAGAAACTTCAAATTTTGACGGTGAATTTATATAAGTACTTAAAAATTAAGTGCCCTATTTAGTATTAATAGTTTTTTTTTCACAGAATTTTTTTTGTACAGATAAAAATTGATAAAATACTAGAGCTTTAAAGATATTTGCTTTTTGTATTATACGTTTATCCCTTTTTTGATACCATGTTAAAATTTATCGAAAATTCCAAATGATTTTGTATTTTTTTGCGAATTGTAGTTGTTAACATTTGGAGAATATAATTTAATGTTCAGTGGCGTAACAATTTATATTCCAACGGCTTTTTTCTTTAAATGCGAATTTAAATTTATTCCAATAGTAAATAAAATACACACTGAAAAAAAAGAAATATGTAGATCTGTGATATATCCAAGTATTGTAAGTAAAACAACACGAAAAATTAGTAAATCCATTTTATTGAAGAATACGTTTAAATTGAAATGAATGAATTTTAATATTAATATTACCTAGCATAAACAATCAGCTTATTTATTGTACTATTATATATAATGAACTGATATCTAGGACCAAAGCAAAAACAAAAAAAAATGGATTTTTAAAATGGTATTAGTTCGATGTATATTAATAATAATAATTTAATGATGTATTAATTTGATTGTGTAGTATATTTTGCTACACATAAAATGTATTCAGAGCAATACTCTTTTCCTGATTCGATTGACTCCAGCCAGTGGATGGGTCATCTTTTCATTTGTTATAATAGAATATTTAGATTTCGCTTGTTAGAATTAGTCTCTATCTCTTCACTCTAAAGTAGTACGATATAATTATTATTATTATGTATTATTAACTATAAATTAAGTAAGTTTTCCTTTAATTACACTCTTGAAATACAAAATATATTTTCGTTGTTAATACTAAGGGACAATCAGAAATTTTAACAGTTTTTTTTTTGTGAGTATATGATTATGAGTAATAATCACCCATTTTTCTTATGGAGTAGATTGAGGGAGTAATAAAAAATTTATGTAATTTTCAAAAGGGAGATGTTTATTATATAAAGAATAGACTCTTGATACTATCATCATTTTTCTACATAGCATTATGCGCACAAACAATAATTTATTATTGTTTATAAATTAAGAAAAGTTGATAAGAATAAGGGATAACGTTTCCTTATTATTTGCCCTCTAGAATACCTGTTTCGTAATAAATCTAACAGTAAGAACATAATAGATAGCTTCGCAGGAGTTATAGAACCCGCAATGCAGCCGTATAACAATAAGTATGGATGTCATGTATTGTGGGTTGTATTTCGCTCAAAACTTATTATTCTCTTACTTTATTTAACTTATATAGTTAGAATATCACTACAAAATAATAATAATATGTAATATTGTTGACCTATTTGAAAGCATATAATAATTTTAGTTACAAAAAAAAAAAATAATGGTATAATCATGTAAATACCTATGTAAAATTACATGTATAATCACACAACAATTTTTTAACCGTATTGAAAAAGCTTTCGATTATATGCGTATAATTTTTTTAATTTTAAGTTTGTAGCTGAATAATTAACGACTTCACTTATGTACTTGTTTTTTTTTTTTTGATTAATTTGTTGTAACGTTCCTTTTAATATACATATCCATTGATAATATAATACATACATGCAATAATAATAACATCAAACACTAAATATGATCGCAATTAGAGTTTTCTATTGATTACATTCTTTTCTTCTATTTTAGTTACAAATAATGTATATACAATATATAAGTATCCTTGTTACGAATTTAAATTTAATAAAATGTAGATCCCAAATGCACTTCTATGAAGTGTGGCTATTTTAAGATGAGAAACAAACCGATCATTATATACTTACAAGCATTAGTATATAATTAATTAATCAACGTGATTCGTTAATTGATTAATTAATTAATCTTTAGAATGCTCATATAGATGTATGCAATAAGAATCCCTCAATATTAATTCAAAATATAGTGTATACGACTATAATAATAATAATATTTTGCCACTCACCAATTTTGTATAATGATTGGTTTTAGTTCAATAAGTTTTATTATATATTTAGATTATTATACATACTATTAATATAGAAATACGTATTTTTATAGTATTCTCTGAAACTAATATTTTGTCTTAATTTTTTTTATTAATTAGTTATTTTAATTTTTTATTTTTAACTTATATAAAAATGCTTAACAATTTAGTAATTTCTTTGTTTTAATTTTGATATTTCCCTAGTCATTTCTGACTTTTAGACCTTTTAAGATTCCTGTCTCCTTTAAAACTACTATCACACCTATTATAAAACTATAAAGTATAAAATAAAGCCACTATCCTCATTTTTGGTATTCAGTGAAATGGATTTACGATTCCTGAAGTGACCATACTTACCTATGAATTCAATGAGTTGAACCAAATTTTCAAAAAGTCGACATTTTGGAATTTTTAATTAAAGTGAACGAACGTAGGACTGAACCATTTCATTTGACATTTTAGCTGCCGACTACTTCCGAGTTCTCCGATTTTCACCGATTCGTTAATGTTCATAATAACCACATTTATGTACACGTTTTATTGTTAATTAATTTTATAATATTTCCTTGTATTTAAATCGAAAACAAACATGCGGCGAAAGGGGAAAAAAGGCCGTAGTGTTAGACGAAATAAAAATGTTAATATTGAACCCACAGAAGTTGTAAATGCTCCACATTCATTTGTAATACATCGCGGTTTACCAGGTGGTTATACATTAGAATTAACGAAAGATTTTCGTAAAGTTATGGAACCTTATACAGCGTCATCACTTAAGGTACATCCGTATAGTGTATTAGGTCAATTTGATATCACTTAGAAGTTTGTAATTCCAGGAAAAGAGAAAAAACAACATAAAAGACTTTGTAGCAGTAGCGGCTCCATTACATGTAACACATTTAAGTATTGTCTCTCGTACAGAACTTGGGGTTTATCTAAAACTAATACGTCTTCCAAGGGGGCCAACATTAACATTTAAAATTCATAATTTTTCATTAGCTCAAGACGTAATATCCTCTTTAAAGAAACAAGTTGTTATAGAGAAAACTTTTCGACACTCGCCATTAATTATTTTAAACAACTTCAGTGGAGAAGGATTACATATGAAATTGATGGCATCAATGTTTCAAAATATGTTCCCCAATATAAATTTAAGCAATGTGGATTTGAATACAATAAGACGTTGCGTTCTATTGAATTATGATTCAGAAACACAACTGATTGATTTCCGTCATTATACAATTAAAGTTGTACCAGTTGGTATATCAAAAGGTGTAAAGAAAGTTGTTCAAGGCAAGGTTCCCAATTTGGCTAAATGTGAAGATATTTCAGAGTTTTTCACCAAGTAGGAAACGAATGTTAAATATACCAAGTGTGATTATAATATAACTAATGAAATAATTAATTATTAGATCAGGCATTATGTCGGAGAGTGAAGCAGAAGATAATGCAGCTAATCATATAACATTGCCGCAGGAAATAAAAACGAGAGGCAACATAAAATTGGGTAAATCAGCTGTAAGACTAAATGAATTGGGTCCACGGATGACACTTCAATTGCTAAAAATTGAAGATGGTCTACTCGACGGAGAAGTACTCTATCATGATTTAGTTTATAAAACCGAAGAGGAGAAATTGGAAATTCAAAAAAAACGAGAACAAAAAAGGTTACATTTGATAATATAATAGGAAACGCATAGCGGTAACTAATTGTTCCAATTTGTTCAATAGGAAATTGAAAGAAAAAAGAAAGAAACTGCAAGAAGACAATAAAGTAGCCAAAGAAAAACATAAGGAAGAACATAAACAAAAGTCATTAAAAGGTATGTGGGTGAAATGTGTAATTGGTGTATTTCTATTTGTACGTTACTAGCCCAATATTATTATATATGTTTCAATTTCAGGAATGAAAGTATTATCGGAAAATGAAATTCAAATGAAGAAATCGTTAATTGAAGCAAGAAACGCTGAAGTCAATGTACAAGACGATGACGCCGAATATTACCGAGAGGAAATTGGAGAAGATCCAGATAAAGGTAAACTATCAACACAGAATACAATCGTGAATAGATATTCAGCTCTCTACTTATCTATAATAATCATCGGATTTTAAATTTGTTACAGAATTATTTTCGTCTAAATCATCTGGAAGTAAAAGGCCACCGAGAACGTTCCACAGTTTCAAGAATAAACGGATAAAATTAGATAAAAGACCGGAATCACATAAAATGAGAAGAAAGACGAATGTTGATAAAACGAATTCTCACAAAAGGGATCACAGGCCAATAGGTGGTGATAGAGCAGCGAAGAAATACAGGAAAAGAAATTAAAAGAATTTTTTACGTGATAATTTATTTTAATTTTGAATAAAATACAGGAGCATTTTGTTAAAGGGTTTTATTTATAACACATGCAATATTTAAAACAAAGCCTTATGTTTAATTCTGAGAAATGAATGAATTAATGCTGTATCGCTTTTTAATGTTAAAAATATAAAATAGTGAAGCAAGCGCTCAAAGTAAAATCACTCTAGTATTGTATGTCACAATATTAGAGTAATAAAATTAGTTGCAAAATATACAATTAAGAAACTAACACGTTTCCACGGTTAGACGATGATGATGATTCAGTTTTTTTATTCGTATCTTCATTCGGTTCATCTTTTTCATCTATACTTCGTATTTTAATATTGTACTTTTCTCTGTAATCATTAATCTCTTGTCCTTTCTTTACAATTTGTTCATTTAGTATTTTAACTAATTCTTGTAGTTTTACTTGGTTTGATTCTAAGGCTGGTAAAACTTCTTTAACGGTTTGTTGAACTAGAACGCCACCGATTAAGCGAAAGCATTTCCTGTCGGCATTTACATTTTTCAATGTTTGAATGACCAATCTGAAAACAGAAAATATGATTTTCAATGTAAACTATTAAGCCACCATGAAATTTGCATTTAAAAAACACAAATTATTTAAATAAAATAGAAATAAAAATTCATTTGTGCATCGTCGTACTTGTGTTCATTTGAATCCAATTCAACTTCAGATAGTTTTGTACCTAAAAGTTTTTGATCTGATCTAAGTGATTGAAAGCCGCTTAAAATTTCTTGGGGATCTGGCGATTTTCCAGTTTGCTTTTTCTTTTCACTAGCCATTATTGTTATTTTTTATCGGGAAAAACCTGATGATTTTTCCGCATGTATATCGAAACAAAATGCTTTTTTCGAATGAAGGATGGTGTACATTCTAACCAAAGTTCTTCTATTTCTTTATAAAGTTTTCGTTCGACAATTCTGAAAGTGGTACTGGTAACTTGCAACACTCAGTGTACACTTAGATTAGATTTGATTTGTGAAATATTTATTTATATTAAAAATAAAATAAAAATATAATTTAAATCTTTCATTAAGGAGTTCCTTAAGAGAAGATAAGTCCCGACAATTTACAGTATAGACGACTTAAGATTTTAACTGAAAAACTATGCTGAACTGAGTCAGTACTTAACTCTAGTGTTTAATTTAATCGACACTGCGAATCGGACTGAATACACTGAGTTTCGTCAGGTAAGCAAATCAAAGCAAACACCATATATATTCTCACAGAATAAAAACATTCGCAAATAATATTCGGTGAACTTCTAGTTTATTTTGCATAAACGGAAAACAGAAAGCAAATAAATAAATTAAGTAATATAAATTATACAATGATTAAACCATCTATGGGAGTGGTGGGTATATTTTTGTAAACTGTACAAACAAGGCAATATCTTATCAGCACGGCTTTTATCTTTACACGCATAAATTTTTGCTTATTAGAGACAGTTTCAAGGCTTTTTAATTTTACATTCAAGTTTAAAGGTCATGAAAGACAGAAATCTTAATATATTTGCTCGAATTCTATTGAAATAAATTAAAACAAGATGTCGAACGATGAAAATAATTCAGTAATGTATTATTTATTATCTATATATTAACATACATTTTTATTTAATCCCAATTAATTAGTATTGTATTTAAATTGATTGAAGCAGTTATAAATAAATCAAGTTCATTAACATTAAATTTGCATTATCATTAGTGTTTTATGAATGTTTCCATTTTCATTTCAATATTATTCACTAAATCTAATGGTATTTTAATGTTTCAGGTACTTCCGCTGGTATTGGGAGTGGGCATAATTGTTACTTCTTTCGTTATTTATAAATATTACATTGCCAATAAATCTATCTGCAAATCGAAAGGTAGGCCGAGGACCACACCGAATTTATTTATATGTAGATAACACATTTTAACCTTTCTAGGAAAGAAATCGAAGAAAATCCTATTAGAAAATCCACAAGAAAAATATAAATTACCTCTAATAGAGAAAACTATTATCAATCATGATACAAGAAACTTTAGATTTGCTTTGCCATCTAAAGAACACGTGCTAGGTAGAATTGAACGAAGAAATTGTGACGATATATTTATGCTATTAAATTTCAGGGTTACCAGTTGGACAACACATTCATATTTCAGCAAAAATCAATAATGACTTAATTGTTCGATCCTATACACCTGTATCATCTGATGATGACCATGGCTATGTTGATTTAGTCATAAAAGTATATGCTACATACAACAATATACAATTTTTATCGAAATTGTTACTTTGAAATCTTTTATTTAGGTGTATTTTAAAAATGTTCACCCAAAATTCCCCAATGGTGGTCAAATGACGCAATACTTGGAATCGCTCAACATTGGTGATACAATTGATGTTAGAGGACCTTCTGGTAGGCTTCAGTATATCAGTCCAGGCACAGTTTCAATCAAAAAGTCTCGTAAAGATCCGGCCATTATTCATGATGTTCAGAGATTGAATTTGATTGCTGGAGGTGTAGGTATGACATGGTGAAACAGATTAATATTTAGAATACAAAATTATGTATTTGGTTATACAGGTATAACGCCAATATTGCAGCTAATCAGGCAAATAGCTAAAGATCCCAAAGACAACACAAAAGCTGCCGTCTTATTTGCCAATCAATCTGAAAAAGACATCTTACTACGAGACGAACTGGAAGCGGTTACAAAAGAATATCCAGATCAGTTTAAACTGTGGTATACCGTAGATAAATCTGATGAAGGTAACGATAGGAATTTGCATTCGTGCTGTGAAACATAAAATTTGAAAAAACTATTATCTTTAATAGGATGGAAATACAGTACAGGATTCATCAATGAGGATATAATTCGCGATCATTTGTTTCCAGCTGCTAAAAATACGATGACTTTATTATGCGGTCCACCGCCAATGATTAATTATGCATGTATTCCTAATTTGCAAAAATTGGAACATGATTTAGAATCAATATTTGCTTATTGATTAATTATAATAGTGCTTTTAATTTAAAATTAGGTTTTGTTAAAAGCTGTTGTTTTTAAACCTAACCCCATGTTTTGGGGTAGAGCTAAACTTCAGACTTTAGATTAGAAGTTTTAGAACCTTTAGTTTAGATTAGACACTAAGCTAAACTTTAGAGATTAGGTTCTTTAAAATAAAGGTGCAATGAGAATATGTTTTATTTTGTATCCTATTTTCTTTAAAAAAATCAAAATGAAAAAAGAAAATAATGAATAATATAAAATATAATCATTCATAATCTTTTTAATTTATTTAACTACTTTAATTTAACATTTCGGATGATTTCGGTTCCAAATTTTTGCTAATGGACCTGTCATTGTCAACTTGTAAGTGTCAGTTCGCCATTAAGAAAAGAAGAAGTATTGTTATTTAGCAATTTAAAAAACTGTCAAAGTATTTACATTCTACAAAATTCGTTCAAGAAAAACCTAAAAATGAATTTTTATGATCCAAAAGTGGTAGATATTTTACGTAGTAATCAAAGAGATGAAAGTTTTGTTAACGATTTAGAAAACAATTTACATACCTTATTGAAACATGTCAATATCAAAGTATATCAGAGAATTCAGAAGGCTGTGCCAGTGATTGCAAATTTTTGGTATTACTCTATGACTTCTTTAAGTAATTTACAAACATTAGGAGAAGAATATACGGGAACATTGAGAGTTAGCGGAAGAAATAGGCTTCCGTCAAATCTGGTAATTTGTTAAAATCAGATTTTAGTAGTTTATTGGAGAAGAAATGGGGAAAATACTTTTAGTGCTCTAGTTTATTTCGATCCAATTATTTTTTGTAGAGACAAACAATATGGTTGATCTTATACATTGGAGGTGATGCAATAGTTAACAGATTGCTAAACATTACCGAAAACAACATTAAAAGGTCCGCAACACTAACTAGTGAAGCTAAAAGTGCTTTGATAAAATGCATTCACTGTTTCAAAGAGCAAAAAGATTTAATAAAGAGAATTCATAGGTCACTATTTTATATAAATGGGAAATACTACAATATATCTAATAGATTAACAGGGATCAAATATGTAAGTACTTACAGCATTCTTTTTTTTTCTTTCTGTAATTATTGATATTGAAGGTTCTCCTTCGAGAATGGATGCAGGACAGTTCATTTTCAACGAGTTTTGAATTATTGGGGAAATTAACACTTTTTTATATTCTGCTAAATACAATTCAAAGTTTCCTAAATAAAAATCCGTCGGATGTGGATACAAAAAATCTTATAACGGACATGGCATCAATAAAAACATGTGCTTTATGCAGTGAGAATATAAATGCTCCTACTGCTACACCGTGCGGCCATATATTTTGTTGGAATTGTTTACAGGATAGCTTAAGCTACCAGAGTAACTGTCCAATTTGTAGGGATCCAGTGATAGCTAGTCGAATAATATTTTTACAAAATTATATTTAGATAGGAGGCTGATACTCAATGAATAGCTTTTACTTAAATTTAATATAAATACAAGTGAAAGGATTATAATAAAAAAAGTTTATTCATTTTCATAGCACCGAAACCTGGATTTTTAAATAAAAATATATATCTATATATATAATTTACTGTACAATTAATTAATTCTAAATATTAGGTTTAGTTGTATTCTTAAATAAAATTTTGATTAAGTACAAAAATCACAAAATAATAAAATGTTGCTCTACTAGACTTTTAATAAGTCTTCTTCCAATATGGTTTTTCTCGGTTGATGCCCATACAAAAATATCGAACCAATAACGAATGCTGCACCTAAAGCGAACTGTACACTCAATTCGAATCCAAATAAATACACCGAACCAATACAAGAGATTACAATTGCCAATGATGTGGCAAAACCTTTTAAAATATTATCCGCATATTTTACTACAACTGCTACAATTAATCCGCCACCAGCTTGCAGCAGAATTAAATAATTAACGAAATTATCGTAGCCAAAAAAGAAACCGTTATCATGTATTGCCCGACCATCTGTTATATAACAAGATATCCAACCGAATGGTATTGAACAGAATGATAATTGTATGTTACGCATCCACACAGTGACATCGCTACCTTTTAGAATTTTCTCGAAATAAACACCAGCAAAACCTGATAGAAAACATGCTGTTAGAGCTGCCATAAATCCTGAAAGAAACAAATTGAATTAACACTTTAAAACTATTGAATTGTCATTTTAAAATGATGATTTTGTGCGCTAAAATTAAATTTAGAAAAAAATTATATTATTTAGCAGTTCTAAACATGCAAAATCGCAAGTACTTGCCTATAAATCTACTTTGATGTTCACTGTTTAGTCCAAGATGTTCTCCACCGTGAGCTAACTGCACTAAAACGACACCAATAATTAATGTTAGCAGTGAAATCCATTGCGTTTTCAATAACGTTTTCTTTAAAATAAATACAGAAAATGCTGCTGTAGTAAGAATTTTCAATTGATAAGTTACCTAAAAATCGAATTTCAATAGCTCAATTTAATTATGTAGTCTAAAATATTGAGTTGATAACAAAAAACATACTTGATAAGTTGCAGCATCCAAATGAGATGCAGATATATAAAGTAGATTATTTTGTATTAAATAAACAACTGATGGGACGCATACTTTTAACGTATCAATTGGTTGTTTAATTATTTGTTTATTTAACGAATCAATCAGTCCTACTATACTGCCACATTCGACATATACAATTGCTACGCAGGTAATCAGTTTAATAATTTCTGACATAAAAACAGCTGGAAAAGAATAATTTGATAACGATTTCGCTTATCAGTTTTAAGCTTAGATAAGCTGAGCACTAAATTCCTCGAAAACCATACCTGTAGACGAGTAAAACATGTCTCCATCTCTTGTCCTTGCATATCGCATACTTAGGCCAAGTACGGCATTTTGTAATGTTAATGTTACTAAGCTAATATATTTTAAATTATTTGAGTTGTTTCCTGAAAAATGATTTCGATTAGATTAAATTTAGGAATCCCTGAATAAGAATGGATTAGGTGGGGGCTGTGGTAACAAGAATATTAGTTTTTAACATTTTCGAAGAAAAAGACGTGATGATGTCAACAACCTTGATTGCAAATAGATTTAATTAAATGAAGAAATTTCAAAGAATGAAGAGGCGACTTATTAATTAAAGAGGTACCTAGTAGGTACTTACCTTTCTTCATTTTATTGCAATATTTCATTTATCTTTTATTTATTTATGTTATGCTTTTGGGCACACAGCCGGTTAAAATTAAATTAATAATCGAAGAAAAATCAAGAAAGTTGCGATTTACAATAATTTATTTTTAAAATTGAATCATATTTAAAATAATAATTATTAAAACTATTTTATTTAGTTTAAGACTTAAATGTCGACGTGTTAAATAATAAAATTTGCCACATTTTCAAACAAACATTTCAATTTTATATTATAAACTAGCTGAACAAGAACTATGCTAAATATTTTAAATATTTTCAAACAAAATGAAGTTAGCTACATTTACATTACATATTTTATTTTCTTTATATTTCGAAATTCGAATCCCCGTTCAGTGTCACTAAAGTAAAAACAAAAAATGGTTAATAAACATCGATGATATTTGTCAATCAATAGTAAAGTAATATTATTATATCATAGTTTAACTATTTAAATTTTAAATTAAAATAAAATTAAAAATATGAGAAGAGAACAAAGTGTTATCGATAGGACAGATCGATGGTTTAACCATCTCTAACTGAAATAAATTAAATTAGGTTATGTTTACTATTGATTTTTTTGCTAAAACAGTACTTTTCATCTACAAAATTTCATTTTATTTCTTCATCATAACAATAATCAATTATTTTTCAATTAACCAATACGTTAACATTTGCCCTTTTCCTTTAATTTGTACATGCCCTCGAGGTTTCATTAGAAAAGTTTTCTCATCGAGTAACTTCTTAGTATCACTAGATAATTGAATTTTTCCAGGCTAAAATTTTAGACATTAACAAATGAAATTGATATAGTTTTTATATATGTAAAATGTGTATAGCTACGTTACACTGTTAATACACACAAGAAGAGCTAATGAAGTTAATAGTATTTTTACCTCACTGCTCGATTGCATTCTTGATGCTGTATTCACAGTGTCGCCAAAGAAACAGTAACGAGGTACTTTGATCCCAACTACACCTGCTACAGCATGCCCGGAATGCATTCCTATAAGATAATTTCACGAATAAATTTAAAAGAAAACAGAATATTGAATTGACCTATTCGAACATTGACTTGCTGCCCAGTTGCTGATTTTATATTTCTGACAGCATTCAACATGCTTAAAGCAACTCTTGCAACGTTTTCAGCATGTTTGTCTGTTGGTTCAGGTGCACCACATGCTACCATGTATATTTGACCAACTGTTTCCACCTAAATTAAATTCAGCTGTTGAATAGACCACAATTGAACTGATGATTGTCATCAACTCACTTTATATACATTACACTTATCCATAAGTTGATCAAATGCCGAAAAGGCGGCATTCATTGTTGTTACAACTGCCATTGTTTCTTCAACAGTTTCCGATTGTAGACCGACTAATTCACAAAATAATATACTGACACCACTAAAAGACTATAAAATGGATCATTTCAATAAATTCACATCAACAAAACAAAATTAAATTAAATTTTCGACAATGACAAACTTCACAAGTATCCAATGCGGATGTTCCACTGCGTAAACGGTCAGCAATTGCTTTGGGTAACATTGAATACAATAGGTCATCACCGCGTTTTTTCCATTGATCTAAAAGTTCATGGCTTTGCTCTAATTCTTCAGCATTTTGTTCGGCTTTATCAAACATTGTTTGAAGTCTGCAACGGTCAAGTTGAGATAAAAAAAGGAATAAGTCTAACTAATTGTATTGGATATTAATTATACAGGGTGGTCGATTAGTAGTGTCCGATCTGAAATAAAGGACTTCATTTCGATGCAGTTTTCTAAAACAAGGGGTGACACTACTAATCGACTGCACTTTAGATTTTAAGAAAGTGTATGAATATTTTTACTTGGAATTGTGTTGCCAGCCAGCCAAAACCATTTCTTTACTTAAACCATGTGAATTTAGATCATTTAAGTATAATGATTGTACAGTTAATTCTCCAATATCGTTGATTCTGTAAAAAAACATCTTTTTAATTGAAGAAATTCATGAAAAACTTTATAGTTTACATTGGACTACAGAGGAATATAATTCCATGGACATCTGCAATATATTTCATTTGACCTTTGAGTAATAAAATATTTTTTGCCGTTTTTTCTTTGGTTTTCGCATTGTCATCTTTAGATGTTTCATCGGTTGTTGTAAATGAATTAAAACCTCGATTACATTCCATTTCGAATACAACTGCTTGTAAATTCATTAGCTAAAACGTAACATCATGAATGTAGATGAAGTCGTTTTATTGCTGTACAGTTTTGTTTACAATACTCACATTTTTCCATGTTAAAGTAATACCTTTCGGTCGTCTCAATCTGAAGTATTTCGATACATGTTTATTTATACATGGATTTTTCGGATTCCAAATCATTCCATAATTCTCGCCAACAGCAATTATATTCAATTCTTTATCGAGTAGCACGGCAAATGGAAATAAGGAGATAAAAAAATCGCACGAAAATGGTGATAGTTTTGCGAAACGGGAAATGTTTTCTTTCGATTGTTTCTGTATCATCTGTGAATAAACATGTTGGAAATTACAAAAGTAAAGAAACAAAACTGGTTCTGGGTTAAAATCCAAAATGGTCGCCAATTGATACTGTAATTTTACTCAAAGTAACTTTGCAATCTGACTAATAACGGGAACTAAGCGTCGTAGACGTTTTAGATTTGGTTCCAGAATCAGCATTCTACATCTACTTACATATGGCTTATTGTTGAAATCTAATCGGAAATTGACGAGAACGTATTTTTTTAAACCAGTAGCAGAACTGGCTTCTTGGAGAACTGTAATTTTCAGTCTCAAATTGAAAAAACCTTGCGCGCATTGTTCCAACACCCCTAAAAGAATAATTGGCGTTGAAATATTTCCACAATTTGCACTTTGTCAATAACGTACCCATTATATACGGCGTGTATCCAGGTCTACTGCTTCTATAAACCAAAACACAACCATTTTCATCAATTTGCGTCAAATACATTGATGGACTTTTCATTTTCGGATAAGTAAAATTGAATTGATGATGAATATTATCGACACTTTCTAAAAATTCCGTAAAATATCGACCAGTGGCTTTTACAGTCGCATCATAACTGGAATCGATAATAGAGTTCGTCAATTAATTAATTGTCCTATTATTCAATTAGCATTTTTTATACCCAAATTGTGACGTATATCTTATAAAACATTTTCCAAAATAACTAATAAATTGATCGTATTCGCCACCAATTACTTTCGTACAAGCATTGCCCAATTCCAATGCTAAAGTATCTGAATAGATTTGATGCGTATTGAATACTGTACATTTACAATCGGCCGCTTTCAAAACATCTTTCCATATATCATCTCCATACTCTAGCTGTGGAAAATATTTACAATAAGTTAATATAGATAAGATAGTTAATATTTGAGCCTCTCTGATGAGCCGTGATACAGCGAAACCGGTCAGAGGATGGATTCCTAGGTTGTTGATGTTGTGATGATTCACCGAGCACTTTTTTCAACGTGGTTATACTGAACTATGTTCATTAATATAGGAATTCGTCAGCAGTATTTAATTAAAAGCTAATGCAGAAAAATCTATTGCATTGGGTGCGAGGTGGGGGGGCTTTTTTGATTTGTAAAGAATGTAAATCACAATTAAGTTAGAAGCAAACCTTATAAAAAAACAAAACTTTGTACAAGGATGTTCAGTAGAATTTTTTTGTAGCAACTCTAATTGATCACTCGGTAGTTTCAATTAAATATGTCATTCTCGTGTTATTTTCTAATAATGTATTTACTAATTATAATTTCAATTACTATTATATGTAATAGAGTTGAATCTAATTAGTAATAAAACTACTATATAAAGTACTTATCGTTCGTGTTAATTGGCTACTTAATTTCCTTAAACAAATATTGTGGACCTTATTAAAAATATGTATAAGAAAAGTATTGACGTACCTGAATGTAATGTTGAATTGCTTGCAATAGCATCCCGTACATTTTTCACGTGTGCCAAAAAACTGTCCCCGCGAATATGCAGAAAATTCAAAATGGATTTTTGAGGCCAGCAAACCAACACGGACACCGGAAGTGTCTCTTAGTAATTTTCTCCAAAAAGACGAACGTACATCATCATGCCTACCTTAATTAAGCCCATTTTATGTAAATTGATCATTTATCATTGCTCCTCCCTTTATCCCTTCAAAAAGGGATAATACTCACACGCAAACACATACAGACAATAATAAGACGTACCTACTTACATATTATCTATTGCCTATTATTTGTGCCTGTCCTTTCAAATTGTATATGTATTTGTCAAATAATTTTTTATCGTTGGCAATTTATCTTGCTTCTGGCAGTGAAAAAATTTATTATGTATTTGAAAAATGAAACACGATAATTTTCAATTTTATTTTATTTAAACACGGCGCACGCGATTCGATAAAAGGGATGATTGCAATTATAATATTAATGATGTTGATTTTGATCTTTATTAAAAATATTATTATATGAAGAAGACTTTTATACATATACATAGATAGGTGAATTTGTCGTTTTAATTAGGTTTTTATCGATTATTATTTTTAATAGTTTATGGCTCAGTTTTTCTTTTCGAATTTAATTGGAGCATATTCGTTTTAATTATGATTTATACGTTTATATATTATAATAAATCAAAGACATTTAATAGAGAGAAAGTGTATGGACGGGAAAATCAGTGGAGGTTTAGCGATAGGTAATAAAACTAACTTCACAATTTTCACGAAATTGACTAAATTTATTTCTACGACATTTTCAGCATTTAATTTAATTTTACATTCAACATCTTAAAATAGAACATTTAATATATTTATTTTGCAAAAAATAGCATTTTCCACATTAATATTTCAAAGCCACTTCTGTTTAGGTACACAGCAGAAAAAATGCACATAAATTTCCCAAATAATGATAATAATTATTAAGTTATTACTGCGATCCATATTAGTCGATTCCATCGGTTAGATCGTCTTCAAATAACCAGTACGTTTCCGTTTCACCTTTTCCCTGAAAAAAAAAAAGAATAACAAAAAAATCGCTTTAGGATTTTTGAGCTTATTTTTTAGTTAGAGCCACCTTTAACTTCACCACTCCCCTAGCTCTGATAATGTATCTATCTTGCGGCACAAGACGTTTTGTTGCTTCAGATACGTGCACCATTCCTGGCTGCAATAAAAGAAAAAAGAAAACAGCGAAATAAGTTTTTCCTTTTAAGAAAAACTGTTTTGAGAAAATTACCGCACTGGTTGACTGCATTCTTGAAGCCATATTAACTGTGTCACCAAAGAAACAGTAACGTGGCACTTTAATTCCAACAACACCAGCTACTACTTGCCCGGAATGAACTCCTGTGGAAAATTTCAAATTAAAAATAGGATAACAATGTGTGTTCGGTTGTATTGCGAATTGCTCAACTAGAATTACATTATAAATGCAATTTGTTACGTTAATTAAGGCAAATTTCAACTCGAAGACGTTTATATTTATTTAAATGTTATACGAATCGATAATAATATGAAAATGGTAGGGAAATGTAACAATAGTTTTACGGTCATGTAATTTTCCTACTTTGTCAGTCAAAGAGTTGTTTGAAGTATGAAACTGTAAAAGGTTTGGCGTTTTCCGGTTCCTTGAGTCTAGTTTTGTACTATCTATTTTGAATTATATTTCTTTTTTGGATTCTTTCACGTTTGATATTTTACACAGAAAAAAAGTTCGACAGAATAATTTAATTAAAATAATTTTCTTTCGTATTTTTATAACTCTTCTCTTCACATCGACTCAATTATCATCACCCACCTATTCGAACATCGACATTTGCTCCGGACGGCATTTGTAATTGTTTCACGTGACGTATCATACAGAGCGCCACATCGCATACATTTTCCGCATGAAGGGGTGTTGGTTCCGGCGCACCACAAACTGCCATATAAATTTGACCAACTGTTTCCACCTGAAACACACGAATATTAATAAACCAAAAAGCTACTAATTGTTGTCAATTAGTAAATGTGCAATGTCAGTTCCGGTGTGAATTCGAGATAATTGCACAGTGAATAATTTCTTTGACAGAAAAAATTTATCCACTACATGGTTAAATTGCAATAGATGTACAATGTTGGTTCTGGTCTAAAAAAAAAAAATAGTCATACAGCGTGCCAGTAAAGCATGAACGATTCGTCGTAATTGAATAATGATATTGGCAGTTTTTGCATGTATTGATTCTGCGCAATAGAATAAATACATAGAATTTGTACTTTTCAGAAACTACAGCAGTTCAAGTTCAAGGAACAATAGCTTCATCCTGTCAGAATGTGATCAGAACCGACACTGTAAATCTACTCCGATTTACAGATTCTCACGAAACGAGATTAATTAAAATTTCAGAAGTTTCCAAAAGTATAACATCGAAAGTTTTAGAAAGAATATTAAGTGAAATTTAATCTTTAATTAGATTTTCGTTATGTAAGAAATTAATTTCGCGGATTATAAGACAAGGGAATGAATAAAAAGGGGAAAATGGATGATTAAATCATGCGCTAATTAATTTTTCACATCATTTTTATTAATATACCTTGTAAACGTTAAATGTGTCCATAAGTGAATCGAAACATGAATAAACTGCATTCATTGTACTGACTAATGCCATTGCATCTTCAACTGTTGTCGAATTGAATCCGACTAGTTCGCAAAACATAACGGTGACCGCATCAAATGACTACATATATAGTAAATGGAAAAATGATTAAAGAAAAAAATCTGTTCACTTTCCAGATTCTCAACAATTTCTATTACTTGACATGTACTTAATGGACTATCACCAGCTCTTAATCGATCAGCAACAGGTTTCGGTATCATCGAATACAATAAATCATCGCCACGCTTCTTCCAAATCTCCAATAAACTTAAACTGTTTTCCAATTCACTGGCTCGTTGTTCAGCTTTATCAAACATCAATCCTAATCTGGCACGTTTTAAGAACAAAGAGAAGAATTTTTGATTTATTACAATTGATTACGTAAATTTTGTTGCGTAAAAGGTGGGCATTATTGAGCGTTCCTCCACCTCCATCCCTTATCTCTATTGTGGTATATTTATTATGATTTAATAATTTATTTCAACATCGTACACACACGCAGGCAGAACGACGGTGGCGGCAAATTGCCTACGTGAATAGGTTTTGTTCGGGGGCGGGGGGTAAAAATATAAAGATTAAACTAGAATCAAATATGCAAAACGTAAAACGTGACAAAAAATTATTGACGTATTTTTTTGTTCATTTTGAATTGAAGATTAATATGAGATTGGGAGGTGGAAATAGAAAAAATACATTACTAATTTGCCATTATTTCGACATAATATGACAGTTGACATATGACAGGTCTATCGAGTTCTATTTTTTACAACTAGATTATTAGTTGATCACAATTAGATACAATGAGATCACTACATACTTTGAATTATTATGCCATCCAGCTAGTACCATTTCCTTTCCCAATCCATGTGGATTTAAATCGTTCAAGTATAACCCTTGATCGGGCAACTCGATTATATCATTCACCCTAAAAAATTTATTATTTGAAATTAATCATTGCTTTTGCAAAGAAATTGTGTGAAGTTCAAAACACTTGGCCTAGTTTTATCGAATGATGGTGGTAATATATTTTTGTGTCAAATTTATCTCAAGAACAGTCAAACGTGACCGCAGTTTTAAAGATAAATGAAAAAAAGATGCTCTTTTGTGTGTATATGTGTACAGTATAACTTGTTGTATGACCTAAATTGCATTTTCAAGACCACCACTACTACCATACAAATAGAGCTCAAGCAAACTTACACTGGACAGCAAAGAAATATAATACCAATAATATCACTTAAATAAAGCATTTGCCCTTTTAATAAAATATTTCTTAATCCCGGTTGACTGTCACGGCGTAGAGTCGATGGCGATATACTTTTCCCATCAATTTCAATTGATTCCCGTGCATTTTCCGGCTGCGATTTCTCTGCACTTAGAAATTTTTGATATTCTAATTCATCTTTCATGAGTTCGGTGCGTAATACTTCGACTTCGAACATGACCGATTTCAAATAGAAACACTAGAAATCAATAATTGAAAGATAATTGAAATTAAAATAGAAGAGAAGGAAATGAGTATGTGGGTGTCGAATGGTTACCCCTAATATAACAAAAGGGATAATACAATTTGAATATATTTAAAGTAATAATAATAATAATAATAAGTAGTATAGCAAAAAAGAAAGGAATTAGAACCCACAACCCACCAAAAACCACCTTCTGATTTATTTTCGTTGTAAATAAAATGAATAGTAAAATTGAAAGAACAACTTTTACGGGATGATTTTCTTTTGTTTTCTTTTCGGGGTTTCCTTTAATTTTTTTTTGTGTGCAACTTTTCTTTTCTTTGTTGTTGTTTTTTGTGATGAAAAAGACTAAAGGGGGATAATAAAAATCATTGTTTGCGTGTTTAGTTTTACGTATTGTGTTCAATGTACAAATTTATTTAATTACTATCGAAGATAGACAATTTTCGTCTGGGAAAGATAAGCATTTCTATTAGCACCAAAACACGCATCTATCTCTAATCTGGCAAGGGCCTAAAATAGGTCCACCCTAAGCAAATTTAAGGGTTGAATTGATTCCTTTGCCTGTTTTTGATTAGAGAAGGTTGCGTGTTCTAATCGTGTTTCGACAGTGAAAATAGAAATATAGTATATTACTATTAATTAGAAGAGACAATTCGATTAGTAATGAAAATACGAATACGACGAATATGGAATTATCGTGAAATTAATCATAATAAAAATAAATAAACGTTTTCCTTTATGTTGTTTTCATACAACTAACCATTTAAACAATATTTGATATTTACTATGAAATTTAATCATGTTTACCAGCAAAATTTGCCTGTGTACTTAACTGGATTTATTAGAAAGTACGTCATATGGGGCAATTGAATACGCCGAACATACTCAACAGCTCAGTACCGTATTATAATTACTTTCCGGGCCACCATCCGACAAGTCGAGCATCATCAGTAATCGTTTTACGCATGGAGTATCATCATCACTAGCATACTTGCCGCATGCAGCATCATCAGTGTACAGTTTCAAGCGTAAGACATCATCGGTAAATTCTCTCTACGTGCAGCATCATCAGCATAAAATTTCTAGCGTTAGGCATCATCATTAAATTACGATGCTTGGAGTATCATCACAAAGAAGAAAATAATGATGTTCTACGCTTGAGAAAACAATGTATTTACGTTGAAATGTGACATCCAACTATCTCATTGATAAACTTAAAGATGCAAACGCTGTAAAATTTTATTGTATTCATAAACACATCAGTTTGAATTGATAAAATTAAATTTTATGTTTATGATTTCTTTCCGGTCCTTTTTATAGGGTGTTATTATTATTATTATTATTATTATTCCTTTGAGACATAAACATGGACGAATAAAACAAAGACTTACATTTTTCCATGTGAAACTTATACCTTTTGGTCGTCGTAATCGGAAATATTTCAATGTATTCTGTCCAAGTATTTTATCGTGACCACCAGCAACCTATAAAAGGGTTTTATTTTAAGACACACAAAAGGAAAAAAAACACACTATTTGTAACAGCCACTAACTTGTGTCAGTTTTTCTCCACTACCAATAATACTCATAGCTGGATTAAATATAATCGCAAATGGAAATAATTCCAATAATAAATCGCAATTGAATGATGGCAATTTACTGATGGTTTTTAAATGCGCCTCGTCTTTTACTTGTTTTGCTAAAATCTGTAAAACACAATAAAAAAGAAAAAAGAAAAAATGAAATCGAATTCTTGATTCGTGATCATTGATTGATTTTCATTTATAAATGAATGAACAACGAATTCACTTTTTACATATTTAAATGTAAAATACTCAAAAAAGCACTTACATATTGAGTATTGTCAAAATTCAAACGAAGTGTAACAATAACAATTGTTTTTCCATCAACTTGATTAGTTTCTGATGTTAATATATTCGTTTCCAATTCTAAATTGTAAAATTCTTTAGCGATTTGTTGTAGTTGACCTGTAAAGAATTCTCGATCATAAATACTGAGTTTTATAAGCTTTTAAGCCATATTTTTACCCATTAAATAATGTGTGAAACCCATACGACTACTTCTATAAACTAATACGCAACCATTTTGATCAACTTTTGTTAGATACATCGAAGGACTTTTCATTTTTGGATATGATAGACGGAATTGATTATGGATATTATCAACATTCTCTAGGAAATCGGTAAAATTGCGGCCTGTTGCTTTTATAGTTGCATCGTATCTAAAAAGGGGGTAGAAATAGATTGAAACAGCATCACTTTGTCATACACTAGACTGCGAGAATAAAATATATGCAGGGTGATTAAAAGGAGTCTAAAAAAAAATTAATCAGGCACTTCTTCCAAATTTATGTAGAGATTAAGAGAAATCATTTTGATTTTGTTATTTTTCCTCTCTGTCAGTATCGCTTTTCCACTATTTTCGAGGGTAATTAGCGAAAGTCGATTTCTACTCGTTAATTCGTCATATTTAGTTTGTTTTTTTTTTGATAACTTTTAAGTCGTTCAAGTTACCACTCGTTTCAATCACCCTGTATAATAAAATTAAAAGTGATGCAACACCATTATTAATTTAAAAGCAAACGTTAAATTCTTCAGTTCCAGTGCAACTTTACACAAAAAAGAAAACATAAAAATCAATCGAAACACAAATTGACAGATATGCTAAAACCAATATCAAACTAAACAAGAAAATATTCAATTAAATTTTAATTTAAGTGGTTGGAAACCACCAATAAATAACATTCAAAATTTTCTTCCTTGTGGAGTCGTATTGCATTAATAAGTAGCGGCTTGTCAAAGTGTCACTTTTGATTTAAGACGTTCTACTTGTTCATTAAATGGAAATAATTAACCGAGTGTAATTATACACTACATTATGCAATGGAGGACTCAGGATGCGATAGGTAGTAGTTATACCGAGTATACGTACTATACAGGGTGTTCATGTAATGATGGTTCAATTAAATGCACTACATATATATGCTGTATATAGTATTTTTGAAAATGGAAACTTTTAGATAATTGATAATTCATCAATACCTATTTAATCGGATTTAATTTTATTGACAGATGAATAATTAAAAGTGTGATTTCAATTGGCCGTTGCGGCTTTTTAGGTAATTTCTTTATCGATTCAATTTTTGACTTTTTCTAATATTTTTCATTTTATTTTTCTATAATAGAAAAGTTTGCACTTCGAAAAAGTTTTCGAAAAGTATCAAGGAATTGTCCGCCAGCTATGATATTATTATATCTAGTAATAAAGTTTTATAATCCTTGTAAAGTATTAGATAAGTTTTAAAGTTGAATTTAAAACGTTCGAATATAAAAGGTTTGAGATTAATTTATATAGGTTATGATCCAGCTTTGTTTTTTCTCTGTTTCTGTGGAAATTGGCTTTTTTAGGTTTTCTAAAATTTATTATTTTTCGAAACTCCTTTCGGTTTTTTCTTGTTAATCCGATTTGTGTAGCTCGTAAACCCGCTCAACAGGAATAAAATATTTTCTTTCTGTCTTATTTTTCATAATTTGCTTTTTTTCGACTTTTGTCAGATGCTTTTATGTTTACTTCAAGGAAAAATTGAATTTAATAAAAATACCTATCGAATTAAAATTAATGGTGTATCGCGTTCAATAATGATTTTCACATTTCTTATCTCTTATTTCCTCAAATAGTACGCGTAGCATCTGGGGAAATAAACAATCCGGAAGAAAAATTGTGAAAAATAACCATTTTTGAGAACGTTGTTTTCTTTATTCCATTTTGGAATAGAAAGAAAATCGTTTATATGACTTATTATTTTTTTGTCATGTTTGTTTCTTTTAGCAATTGATGGTTTGTAAGTATTAAATTTAAAATTGACAAAAAAACGAGAAAATTGAAAAAAACAAAGATTTTTTGTTTAATTTGCATTGTTCATTGAACTTAATGCACAACAAGTAGATTGGAATAAAATCGCAAGACTTTTTTATTACATAAAAAAGTACATAATTTAAAATTTTTCACCAGGGAAAATTTTCCTATATATAGGGTATTATACGATGTATAACGAGCTTGAAATATTTATACGAACATGAAACATAAACCTAACTTTATTGCAAAAAGGAAAAACTGATGCAGGCGAAGAAAGCAGAAAATTGAATAAGTTTTAATTCTATATTACTTTATTTTGGCAAAAAATGGAAAATTTCAATTTTAATATACTACATAAATAGATTTTAGCTTTTTGTAATAATGTTTGTTTTTCATCATTCATTTTTGCAAGCATAAAAACAAACACCATATGTCTTTTTCCACCGTGCATGCCATGATAGTAAAAGTTCAATTTTCTTTGAAGAATTTGGCAGCAAATACCACTGCAATAATATCATATAAAAATTATATTAAATGATATTAATATCTTTTTTTTTAATGGATGATGATTTATATTTATACAGGGTGTCAACATGGTAATGGGCAATCATTAGATTGCAAGACGTATCTCAATTTTGAGGGAAATTTATATATACAAGAGTGAGAGATATGTTATTGTCTGTCGCAGTCGTGATTTTGTAACAAACAATTTTTATTCACTTCACTTGCTCATGAACTATTTTTCATAGTTCACGAACTGAAACCGAAGAATTCGCCATTTTGTTAAACATTTATTTTCTCTCCTTTATACGATCTTTTTGTGTTATGTTCTTACAATCTTTATACTTAATATTTACTTACCCATAATGGCTGAAAAATCGTACAAAACAATTACCAAAAAACATCATAAAACTATCATACGATTTCGATGTAACTTTGGCCAATGCCGATGCAATATTACCAATTATTGAATCTGAATAGACTTGATGTGTATTGAATACGGTAATTTTACATTCGGCAATTTGCATTGCTTTCTGCCATATTTCGTCACCATATTCTTGCTACAAACAGTAGAGAGTTCAAGTTACACGCAGAGTTCTGATATAAATAAATCCTAAGATAAATTAGTGCTTAGTTTCGAATGACAACAACTTGAATTTTGGCGAAACTTCTATATTATTTATCTTGGAAATTCTCTTTCGAATATCACTATGCAATTAAAACTTTCTAATGAATTCGCCTCCCCTTTTTACTCTATCCATATATTAGTAGTAGGTATATGGATGTATTAAGGTTTCGATAAAGTCGTATAGAGACATGCACAAACATAAATTCACATATTTTGTGTATCAGTTAAGTTAATTTTTCGAAATCGGTTAGTGGATAATTAATGTGTTTTCCTTAAAAAAGTAAGATTTAACTATAGTCAAGTCCCTCCGATTAATTACTTTACGAAAGTCAAACAGAACCTTAGGGAGATGTTTGTTTATAGTTTAGATTTATAATTTCCATTCGCAAAGGGAGTCGCAAATCATCTCGAAATAGACGTGACGCGGCACGTGTTTCCACTTTATCCATCTTGGTATTTAAAATAATTATAATTATATACAATTATATTATTTGATGGTTAGTTCTATTCAAACTAGACAGTAGTTATTTCTATTATGGACTCTATTTCTTTCAATTAAATTGATGCAAAAAAGGGCCAACATCAAACACAATGTGTAATGAAAATCTAGTAGTATAATAAAATTAAATGAACGTGTTTCTACCAAATTTGATTTGAAATTCTTAATTTGGAAATGAATTTATTTAATTAGTTAAGTACTTTGACGTGATTATATATCTTGAGTGGAACTATAAAGGAAGCAATTAAATTTTGATGAATATGAAATTGAAGAGGTCAAATAGAAATCAAAAATAAATGGCGGCGTATAGAGAATTAATTAATTAATTGATTAATTAAATTGTTGTTTGTTAATTTTTATTGTATTTTATATAGAGTGGATATATTTGCAGTTTATTAAGTCCATCTGGAGCGGTGATCATCAGTTAGTGTCCACCCTGTATATATTATGATTTTCTTTGGACTTTTGCATATGAAAAATTCAGGTTCAGCGTCCTCTAATGTTGTAATTTTTATTTATAAAAATGAATTTATTTATTAAACTCATTCGATTTTTCATGGTTTTATCTAACGTTCGTCTAATTTCCTCAACAATTAATTGGCTGTCAATCATGTGCTTTTATAATTGGAAATGAACGAATGAATGAACTGTATTATTATTATTATTATTGTTTAATCAATAAACATTATAAAATTTATATCCGATTAAATCCTGGATAGAATCGCATCAAGTGCTAAATTTTGTTTTAATTTTTTCTCATTGAAATAAGTTTTTTTTCGCTCAGCTTTTTTAATTTAATTCCTTTAAAAATTCAGATGCAATCGATATTAATTTTTCAATTTAAAATTCAAAAGGGCAGCTAGCAGCTAGTACAGTTTAATTTACAATTAGCCTTTTACTTTATATCTGTATACAGGGTGGCTCAATAACATATTAAATCTTTAAACTTACTTGAACAAAATATTGAACACTTTGCAATAACATTCCATACATTTTTATTTATTTAAGTCGTTATATTAAAAATTTCTCAAAAAAGAAAATTCTTAAAAAAGAAAAAAATCTTTCGCGCGAAAATACTGAATGAAACTCAGCCAGGAATAACAATATTCGACTCTCTGTCCGTCGTCGACAACATTTAGCACACTGTTGGGTGCTGGAAAATCGGCAAAGGAAAATTCTATTCTCTGAGTATATAACTCTATCTCTCTTACTGCTTTTTCTCACTCTCTTCTATACACACGTAATTCGCTATACTTTGAGAGCGCATTTTTCCCTCCATTCTGACTTTGACCTTTATTATTAACAGGTGGCTGTGAGAAAAAAGACTGGAAAACTGCAATAAGAGAGATAGAGAAAAGGAGAGAACGAGGAAAGTGTCACAGTATCTGAGAGAGCAGATTGATGTATTGTATCCGGAAAATGGGAATTTAAAATAATGATACAAATGCACGTGTTTTGCCAATGGATTTTAAATGTTTTCGAATTTGTATTCAATGGATATAATTTCGTTGTTCGCTGATTGATTTGATTGGAATACGATAAATTTAAAGCGCATGTGGATGAACCTTCAAATGGGATGAATAGGAAGTTAATCAGGATTCATACAGGACTATCACGTGAGTTATTAATAGATCCGTGGGTGACTCAATGAAACAATCGAATAAATTCTCAATTAAACTTTATTTCAATTCAACACACACGATCAAAAATAAAATTTCGATCAATACAAAAATAAAAAATAAACATGTTTATATTGCGCTTGCTTGACAAAACAAAAAACTCTATATCTAACAATTTATAAATTTTCTCCCTGCCTATTCGTACTTGTTATGATAAAGGCACTCCTGTGATAAATGTGTGATTATAAACTTAAAATATTAGATTAAAAAAAAAATAATAATCTTCTTTACTTCTTCTTTGTTAAAGTTTCAAACATCTGCTTGAAAAGTAGGACACCTTTTTCGTTTGCTTCCTTATAACCAGGAGCTGTTGCTTTGACTTTTTCATACCACCTACAAAACAGTTAGGTACATAAAATTGGGGCAAGCAAAAATATAGATCAAATCTTACTTATTAACATTCTTATATGGTGACAAATCATAGCCGACAACATCATAAGTGGACACAGTGGCAACCAATACCAAATCGGCAACAGTCAGTGATTTCCCAGCGGCATAGTCCTGTCCTTCGAGGAATGTATCAAAGAATTTCATGGCCGTATTAATTTCCTCCAATTTAGCTGGATCGTAGCTGGCCCCACCAAAAACAACTGGATACTATAACAGAAACAACTGGGTACAATTTATGCATCTCGAATGTTCAAGATGATTCTTACATAGTAACTGGCAAATCGAGCATAAAGAGTACCAATATCAAAGTACAAACGTTGATCGACCAGACCACGTTGTTTAGGATCTTTCGGATATAAAGAATCATTTTTTCCGTATGCATTGATCAAGTAGGTGCAAATAGCTCGACTTTCCCATAATGCGAAACCATTATCATTAATTGTTGGAATGGTGTGTTGAGGATTAATCTGTAAAATTAACAATTAAACAATAGATTATTATGTTCATGGTAAAATTCTTTTAACAATTCAATACCTTCAAGAATTCCGGTGTTAGATGTTCACCAGCTTGTAAATCGGTCAATTTTAAATTGAGTTCAAGACCTAAAGCTTTTGCTGTTAGTAATACGGAACGGCATGGAGCAGATCCTGGTGAGTAATAGAAATCGATAGTCATGGTGATGAATCTGGAATTTGTTTGAACGAAATAATAATTAATCGAGGTTTAGTACATTAGTCGGTGTTTAGAAACGTTGGTTTAGATTCAATCAGGAGCAAAGAAAATTTTATTGTCAAACTTGATACAGACGTCTGACTGATGAACGATGGATGTGTGATTCGAAAAGCTTCTCATGAATAACACCCCCCGAAGCTGCAGACCTTTTTGATATTTCTAACTCCTGCTTAAGTAATTCAACTAGATATCTTACGTTTCAGTAATATATAAATAAATTTGTCTTATCAAGGCAATTACCAGTGACAGGTCACGCTCAATGGTTCACGGATACTTACTAAATGACTAAATAATTACAAAAAAATGACTACACAGCAATTGTGTTTACGAAGAAAATTAAAAGGCAGGATAATTAATGTTTGTGTTCACTTTATCAAAGCATTTCTATAGAAACTACATACATAGTTTATTGTTTTATGAATGATTAAATAAAAATCAATACAAAATCAAGTTACTTATAGGTAAAAAAAGACTATCTAATTGTGTTACTTTAATAAAAAATTAAAAGCAATTCATGGCCAACACTGAACACATAGTTAGTCGAGTGTGAAGTTATTCATTTCTAATCACGTGACCGCCATTTATTTTATTAGAAATAATGAGCAATAGAAATTGTTGCAGTCGGTCTAAATTACATATTCGCAACCGTTATTATACTGTGTAGAGAAGAGAGGAGGAATGTAATCTATGTACAGATAATAAAATATGTACGTAATTGACCATGGTAGTCTAACTCTAATAGAAGAGAAAGGTTCCCCGGCCTACTCGAACGATTTTAGTTTGAATCATTTGAGAAGATAGAACGGTAAACTGGTTTTAAAAGCAAGAACGGTGTCCTGTCTGCAACGCTTACATGGCGTTTTATATGAATATAATTGGGAGAAAGCAATATTTTACTAGGAAATATGTCTAGTAAAAATGCAAATAAATGATTAATGGTAATTAAATTGATGTTTGCTTTTGAAACTGCGCTTAAATATGGACATATGTATGCATATGCACCACCTCATAATATTTACATTTCTATATTGCATTTCCGGTAATTAGAATAAATTGAGGTGTGGCTTGAATTATAATTTTAAAAAATTGCATAAAAGTCCTACGTAAATATAATAATAACATTCTTAATGATGAAAGAGATGAGACGCTTTTTAATCAATAAAGACCACGCCCTCTTTATATGTACATATATCAATAGATGCGTAAAAAAATATGGATCAACAATTAATGCCTCTGCAAACGACTTTTATCAACTATCAAATCAAAATAGAACAACTCCAGAATCATTTCGTCTCAATAAAATACCACAAATTAACTACTTAACTTACCTCTTTTATATTCTCTTCGACGACAAGCACAAAAAAATACTGAAAGTTATTTATTTAGTTCTAACTAGCACCGTTAAACTAACGTACTAACAAAATCAAATCAAAATGCCGGCCGGCGTGAATCCAAGCTGGTTTTATAGTTAGGCGTTCGTTGATTTTTTTCTATCCTTTTCTTTTCCCTTATGTAGTAGATGTGATGTCACCTTGAATATGATGGCGGACTGTGCGGTGTTGGTAAAAGGAGCAAATTTAATAAAAATAGAATAGATCAATGATTGCGACTACGGGCAGGATGCCATTTGATATTTATTGAAAAATAATATAGAATTATTCTATTGAAGTAATTTGTGATAGTTGCGTTATCATTTCTAAGGGTTTCTGAGTTTTGTTTTAAGTTTGAACGAATAAGTGTTGCCAGATCTGGCAATATGTAAAAGGTGCTCAGTCATTGTATTACTAGCAGAAATTTTTATATGGAAAAAACATCTATTTATTATATTACATAATCTATAATTTGTCATACGGGTTCCATAATTATAGCTACACTAATATGTATAAATTATGGTTCATCGTTCATTTTTATTGTTTTTCAATGATAATGGCTATAGAGAGTCTTCTAGAATTTTATAAATTTTTTGTATATGTATCAAAAATCAAAATAAAGTATTTATTCAACAAGTATCGTTGTAATTAAGTAATAAATTTACTTTGTACTTGAAGGAAATTGTGGTGATGTAACTGACTACCACTGTATCTTAAAGATAGGAGGATAGTAGGATAGTATCCTACATAGAACTGAAATAAGGTAGGAAGGTTTATCTGGTAAATGTACTTATGTATGTGTGTGATAAGAAAGTGGGATTAAATAAAAAACTAAGCGAACCTTTTATTTGAAAACTGATCTCGTTTATTAAATTCGAAACGCAACAAATCACCACTTCTATATTCTATAGCCTTCGATTTTTCAATGAAAATTACTTCCGTTTGAATAGTAGGTTAGGTATCTATTAAATTGATTCCTACGCCTATTTGCAGAACAATAATCAATGAAAATTATTGATCTACATTGTAGAATGACTAGAAAGCCCACATTGAGAAAATGGAGCAATAAACTATTTGGTTAATTTAAGTTCAATTTATTGACTAATAACATTTTGTTATCGTCTAATTAAGACTAATGAAAATCTATTTATTGGCGATATACTATCAATTTTATCTCCGCAATTAAATTATCAATTTATGTTTTGTGATTTTTGTTTTTGAAATTTTGAATAGTAATTAATAATTAAAATGCATAATGGTGGCTCCCTCTGCTACAAAGCATCCGAAATGTATCCATTTCCCGATTACAGTGGTTGCTAATACCGGCAACATATGTTTTTTATGAATGTGTAAATAAAAATTAGTGCATAAATAAAACTTAAAAATAAATTATCGTACTCTTGAAACTCCTGAACGAGTTTTGCTTTGCATTACCATGAAAACAGGACATTTTGTAATTTCATTATAAAAACATATTTGTTTCATTTTGACATAAAAAGTCCATTCAGAAAAAATCACTTTTTGAGAGCGTGAATTTTTTATTTTGGAAAAATAAGTCACGTGTCCATTTACGTATACATACAGTTTTTGGGGATTAATTTTGAGTGTACCGCCAGACCCAGAGTGAAACATAAATTTTAGCATCACACTTTTTATCTAGTGAAAAATTTGTAATAATAACATATAGTAGTGATTTCATTCATCGTTCCAGGATTTAGAAACAACCCTCAACCCTTCTTGTTGTGTGTTGACTTTGAATTATGGCTTCCAAAAGTCCACTTACCCTTATAAAAATGGCAGGTTTAGGTAAAATAATAATTGGACATAGTCGAGCCCTATCGACAAGTAATTCATTGGCTGCCAAGCAACTGACTGTTAGGTAAATTTTTTTTGTAAACGTGATTTGAACCCCCTTATTTTTTATTTTTTTTTGGCTGATATAATTTGATTATTTTGATTAATTGCCAAGAAAAAAAAATGTATTAATACAATATCGTATTTTTGTAAACATACATACGTTGGTAAGTCGTTTGTGTGTTACCAATGTATTTTTGACATTGAATTTTATTGCAAAAACATAAATTTTCCTGCTCTCGACGTTTTCAGAGATGCCCTTAATTCAGCAATTGATGAGGAAATGGAGAGGGATGAAAGGGTATTTATTCTTGGTGAAGAGGTAGCTCAATATGATGGAGCATACAAAGTTACCAGAGGTCTATGGAAAAAGTATGGTGACAAAAGAGTGATTGATACACCTATTAGTGAAATGGGTTTTACAGGTATAATTTTCATTGATATTTTTGCATTATTTTCTTTATTTTACTAAAACAAAAAATTAATGTTTGTTTAAATTAATTAAATGACAATTGATAATTTAAATTATAATCTTATTTTTAACTCGAACACATGTCAGAGGTTACTCTTACTGAGATTTTATATTACCATTTATAATTATATTAAATTACACAATTTTCATGAATTAATATCTTTTATGCAATTAATATAATGTAGTTATTATTATAAGAAAATAATTGGCTTTAATCGTATGTTTTGTTTTAAATGAAAATAAGATTTATCGTTTGAATAATATCACGAATTTTTACTTATTTTTAACAAATAAATATAATAAAATTAATGGTTATTTTAGGAATTGCAACTGGAGCAGCTATGGCCGGTTTACGTCCAATATGCGAATTTATGACCTTTAATTTTGCTATGCAATCTATAGATCAAATAATTAATTCCGCTGGTAAAACGTTCTATATGTCCGCTGGACGAGTGAATGTACCAATTGTATTCAGGTAAGTAGTAATTCGCTGACTAGCGCTCAGATAGGCGATTATTCGTTAATGCCCAATTTTCAATTTAAAGAGGACCTAATGGAGCAGCTTCAGGTACAGCAGCACAACATTCCCAATGTTATGCTGCTTGGTATGCACATGTACCTGGATTAAAGGTAATGCCCATTTGTGTAATGCAACTTCCAAAGTTAATTTATAAGTTAATTAATTAATAGGTACTTTCACCATACAGCGCTGAAGATCATAAAGGTTTATTAAAAACAGCAATACGTGATCCTGATCCAGTTGTCTGTTTAGAAAATGAACTTCTGTATGGTACACAGTTTCCAATGTCAGATGAGGCACTTAGTACAGATTTCCTATTACCAATTGGAAAAGCTAAAGTTGAAAAACCGGGTAAACATATTACAATAGTTGCACATTCAAAGGCCGTTGATACATCATTGATAGCTGCTAATGAATTGTCTGGCAAAGGTATTGAAGCGGAAGTGATTAATTTAAGGTATATAACGAGTTTTCATACATATATATTTTTGATGATATTTAATGTTAATTTGTTTAGATCATTAAGGCCATTGGATATGGATACAATTACAAAATCTGTAGCGAAAACAAATCACTTACTTTCAGTAGAACAAGGATGGCCATCGTGTGGAATAGGAGCTGAAATATTAGCACGATTAATGGAAAGTGAGATATTTTATCATTTAGATCAACCTGCAGTTAGATTAACAGGTAAGTTTAACTTTGAAACGAAAATGTGCTAGTCATTACTGACTTATCTTCATTTAAGGTGCGGATATTCCAATGCCGTATACAAAAAGTTTAGAAGCAGCTGCACTACCACGTCCAGAAGACGTTGTGGATGCTGTCAAAAGGCTGTTGAAAGTGAAATGATGATTATATGTTAATTATATTTTTTAAAAAATTTTATGATGGTTTAAGACGCTCAATAGTTTTTTTACTTGTATTCCGGGCAGACTCTATTTGTACCTCTTTATTTCTTTTTAATATACGCATTACTGCATTCATGATTACAATAAGTAGTAAGTTGTATCATCATAGTTAGTTTACGCACCAACTATACGTACAACAAAGTTGGAGGGTTAATTTTATGTAATTTAATACCCGTTTCAGCACATAAGCATTCAGTGGGAGGGCATCAGCTTGTGTAAACTGGACATACGTATTTTGTTTTTCTTTTTACAGGCAATCTCTAGTCCGTATTTGACTTACAGATTTTAATTAATAAAATTCATAAGATACATACACGTTTCATATGTACAAAATAACAGTTAATTTTAATTTAAAATGATTTGATTTGTTTAATAATAATAAATATATATATACTAGGTCATTTTAAAATTAAATACATATATATTTAGTAGAAAATTAAAATCTGGTTATTCAAAAATTACATATTTTCTGTGTGGATATTGTGATTCACCTAAAAAAAGTACTGATTATTTTAATTTGGTATTTAAATTCTATATTAGGTTCACCATGATTTCGTCCTGTTTCGTTATTACTAAATCTTTCTGAATATTATATATTTCATATCCATAATTCTATTATATTCATTTTCTTACATGTATATGTTCTTATACGTACCTTTTGTATGGTCCTTGTATAAAGATAAGATAAACTGGAAAGAAGTCACACTCATAAATTATGTGGACGCTTTCAGATTTTAGTAACTAATTATTTTTCTGACAATTATTTTCGACATCATAGCTTAACATACTGTCGTTGACCTTACATCTAAAAATAGTTTTTTTTTGAAATACTTAAGTGATAATAGGTATTTAATAAAGTTTTTCCAAAAATATAAGCCAGGTTGCTCTTGGATGTGTTCGGAACGATATTCCATCGTATCTGATCAACTTAAGAAACGAGTGCTATATTTCAAATGTAGACTGTTTTTTAACTCACCTTTTTATCTTACTGCCTACTGGAAAGTTGCGAGATCGTTTATTGCTAATTGCTTTTGAGTTGTTAAATAATCTTCATCGCTATGCTATTGATTCCATAATATTAACATTTTAAAATAAATCTGTATTTAATATTTTATAATCCTTGCTTGCATAACCACTTTCTAGACTAGATAAGTGATATAAAAATAGAAGAAAAGTGATTCTTATATTTTTATATTACTTACATTACAGGTTCACTTGCTATTTTATTTATTCAACTTTCACTTATAAGACTTCCCTGAAAGCTTTACAGAACTAGAACCTGACATTCTAGCTCTATCACGAGAATAATCAAATTCGGAGACCAAACGACCATAGCTTACAGATAATATATACGGCCATAGCTTATGAGACGTTCTTGGGTCGGCGCCTAATGCGTCCGACATTTGACAATACGACAGTGCTCTGATTGGTTGACATTTAATAGTTTTGTTTTGATTGATTAACATATTAAAAATTTTAATATTTTATTTTAATTTAAAATTATATAAAATGTTTATAAATATATGACTAGTAAACAAAAACAAAACAAACTGATCTCCGAAAGCATGGTTAAGAAATACCTGACGCCGGACTAAAAGTTAAAAATTTTAAAAATAAAAATAAAATTTATAAAATACAATAAAATAAGTATAACTTTTCGTTTCTGACAGACGGAGTAGATGCAAATGTAAATACTAAGTAGTAAATAAATACTAAATATAAATATATAGAATAGAATATAGATACGAATATACGAATTTGCTCATTAGTGACAATAGTGACATTGACAACAAAAAATTAAAAGAGGAAAGCTAACCAAAATTATTGTCAATTTTACGAAATAGCGGGTAAACAAGTGCAGCAAATAAAAATTCCAAATATGAATTCTAATTATGAAAAACTAGAGGAATTAATCAAAGATGACAATAAACTTGTATGCTTTATTTTTAATTTTTCTATTCCATTTCAATCTACATTTCTTTTTAAGGTCACAATAGTATCTCTTGCTCATAATCTGAATATTTCATTTAAAGAGTCTTCGGAGATTTTGAAGAATTATATTGATATTAATAAAGCAAATCATCACACAACATACGTGCTGAATGGTAAACTTAAAGGTGAAGATAAATTGTCTGTTCATTTAGTTAAAGAAAAAGATCTGGCTGAGTGTAAACAGTTATATGAAGAAGGAGTAAAAGGGCAAGTTTTTAGCGTTCAAAAATCGGAGTTTATTAACTCTAATTGGATTGCTTTAGTAAATATAGAGATTCAATCATCAGATAAATTATCGTAAGTTCGAATTTAAACATGAAAAAAATAATGGAGATTTGTAATTAACATATGCCCTTCAGTCCTGCAGTTGTCATAGGTAAAAATTGTGTTAAAAGAGTTTTGGTAAAGAAAACTCTGCCACCGCCACCACCCCCATGTGTTAAGGGCAAATCTACTATATTTGCAAAGAAACCTACTGCACCAGATGATAAATTGGAAGCAAACAAGGACGCCGGCAATCAACCACAACAACAAATTAAAGTATAAAGTGATTTCATTTTTAATTTCACAAAATAAAGATTTTTTCTTATCTAGACGACAACCTCGCCAAGTCCTTCAATTGGAAATAATTCAAATAGCAAAACGAAGGATAAGAATCAGAAAAAGGCATCAGCTGGAACTCTTGCTAGTTTCTTTACTAATATTTCCAATAAAAATGAAACAAAAAAGAAATCATCTGTTAGTAGACAGAATGGTAGTGCATCTGAAAGTAGTAGTACTAGTAAAATAGTAAATGACACTGTCAAAAGTAACGAGGAAAAAATTACTGCATCAGATGTAAATAAGAACTTAAATCAATCCGGTCGAGACCTTTTCGATAGCAGTTCAGAAGAGGATCGAATATTAAAAGATTTGTATGAAGAAAACCCCAAAGATGAAAATAAAATCCCTGGCAAATCTAAGAAAACTTCACTTCAAAAACAATCTAACAACATAGATAAGATGAAGAGTTCAAAGAAAACACCAAAATCAACCACTAATAGTCAAAAATCGATTAAAAAACGAAAAAGAATTATCGAAGATACAGACAGTGAAGATGGTAAGTAAGAGAAGCAGCATTTACAATTTTTAATTATACCTTTTCAGATATATTTGGTTCAGATAAGTCAGATAAAGAAGATGTAAAACAAATACCAACTGATGAAGAACCAGTTGTTAAGCCCCTTCCACCGAAAAACAGAAGGCGAAAAGCTGTAGAAAAAACTTACGAAGACGAAGATGGCTTCATAGGTAACGCTTAATTAATACGTTGTGTTAACATTTTTACATTTTTATTAATTTTTACAGTAACACAAACTGAATATATTTATGTGTCGCCATCAGAAGATGATGAACCTGTGCCTAAGATACCGAAATTAGATACTCAACAATCTGCAGCCACTAGTAATGGTGTTAAAAAAGAAAAAGCTGCCGTAAAAAACATTGCAAAATCTAAAAAAAAGAATACTAGTTCATCGGGAGTTCAAAAAACAATAATGAATTTTTTCCAAAGGAAATAAAATATTATTTATTATGTACTAATTAACTAGCTCTAAATATATTTATATATCAATTCCTTTATACAATGTTGGAGCTACAATTTTTCCAAGACCAATGTCAAATTGTTCTGTTGGTTTTTCTCCTGTAAATTTTAACTAAATATATTTTTAATACATTATATTTTATTTAATAATTTACCTTCACTGGCAATTCTGTAGAAGTCCTCACTACTAGTCTTATTATAAACTATATTCATTCGAGGTTCTTTTAAGGGTTCTCGATTTTTACGTTGCTCTCTTTTAACAAGTTGTTTCAAAAGTGGTGGAAATTCCATTGTTCTGGGTAAAACTTTAGTCGCTGTATGTGCCTTTACATTACGTTGACAATATTCGATTTCTTCATCTTTTGGAATCAATCTGTAGTCGGTTTTGTATGAAACACCTTCAATAACAACTGGTTCTGGACGTGTTTTACCTCGAAATGTTTCCTCTACTAAAACTCGCACTTTTCGAAGGTTCTATGGTTAAACAAAAGTGACTACCACATTAACTGATTAATTCAAATATTGTTATTCTTACATCAATTGTTTCAACTTCTGGTTTTGGAAGTGTCTCAACTTTTAAGATTTTAAAATACGACGGTTCGGGGTATCGATCATTTTTACCACGAATCACGATTCGTCCTACACCGAAATTTTTTAAATTACCTAGTATTTCCCATAAACTTTTACCACGAAAATTATGAATTTTTCCTATGTATTTATAAGGCATTGTAATTTTTTTCTAAAAAATAAAAATTACTCTTCGGTTCGGGAATAACATAGGTTATGAAGTACTTCTGCTTTTTCAACTAAACATCTGACTAAATTAAAGACTAAATCGAAACATATATAACCAAACAAATTATAGTTTTCCGAATCGAATTTTAAAAATTAAAATTTAGCATTTTTTCGTTTCATTATAATTAAATAATAATGGGTGAATTAGCAGAAAGTCCATTAGCTAAACGATTGAAATCGTTACCAAATACTGTTGATTTCTATTCATTTACAGCAGCCAGAATTAAGGAAATCGAAACATTAAAAAAAGCCATAAAAGAAACAACTACAGTAAAATTAGCATTCCAAAAATTACCGAAGCATATGAGGCGTAGGGCGATGTCTCACAATGTTAAAAGATTGCCAAAAAGATTAAGAGATGTGCATTTGAATCAAATGAGAAAATCCGGCATGCCACCGAAAGTGAAAAAATCTTCAAGAAAGTATAGGAGGTGGTAATATAATATATCACATTTAGAACTTTGATTTATATGTTGTCTTCGTTATTTCAGACGACCTGGTAATTTATTGAATGAATATAAACGACGAAGGAAACGTATTAAGTGGTTGAAAACTCATATTTGGCATGCTAAAAGGTGCATTAACAGAAAGAAGTTCCTAAACTAAAATAATTTTGAATCGATTTTTTCTAGGTTTCATATGATAGAGAAATGGGGGTATAAGCTTCCTTATCAACCTTGCGACAAGTCATTTAGGGCATGTTTTAGGGCGACAACTCAACATTGCCTTCTTCAAGATATTTCGTATATACAATGTCTTGAAATTGTCGGGTCGTATTCCGATATTATTAGAACCATGTCAGTTTTAACTGATTCTAAGACGGGGTTAACATTTGGCGCAAAATGCTTTTCTACTGGTGAGCAATAATTTATTCTATCAACAAGAATAATTAACAGTTTGATTTTAAAGGGAAAAAACATGGGACTGTAACAATGTTTCATCCTGAATCTAATGACAGCAATGACCAAAAGGTCGCTATTGGTCAAGTGGAATTTTTATGGAAATATGCCGATGAATTTAATGAAACAAGCAACGTGCTATGGATATTTATTCCTCCAGCATTTTACAAAGAATTATTGGATATTTTGATTAGATTGTTTGAGGCAAAGTTACGTGAAACGCCAACAGAGCACCTTGTCGAAGGCAGCTTAATTTATACCGGCACAAATAACGTTGTTTTAAAAGAATTGCAAAACGACATTGCCAGATTAAGACTTACAGGCCCGCTGTCAACAATAGTAATGAAAAATGCATTTAAACCATTTACTTTTAATCAATCTGCTGAAGAATTACCAACTTGGTGTCAGAAGACTCGTCAAGATCTTTTAGTAGCACAAAATGAAGTTTATGCTCGAATTTCTAACATAAATTTCCTTCCGCCGCAATCAGTTTTTGCAGCAATCATTGATGATCCTCGATTACATACACCCAAAAAACGTACAAAATCGAAAATCGATACAATCTCATTACAATTACAACAAGAAGACGATAACATTGAATTAATGCATCAAAATTTACCAATTAGTTTATTATGGAGCGATGAAGTTCGAAGTTATCTTCAGCAAAATGTTACGCCAATTGCGAAAATCAATGAAATGAAAAGTCAACTGTTAGTGCCTGGTAGTGGTTTGAAAATTAATGGCGCGGCAATTCCCATAATTTTATTATGGCGAAACGGAAAATTGGCTGGTGAAAATTTAGGTTGAGTGAAATCATTAGAAATTTAACCCCTACATCAACATGTAGGTTGGAATTTTAATCCAAAAATTATTTAATTAATCTTCATTAGGCTATTCAAGTGGCTGGGATATAATTTTACCATCGAATTGGACTCAATCAGTCTTTCTAGCATTGAATATGTGGGGTGCTAGGGCTGGTGGTCTCAGGGAAACTGAATTAATTTGTTTTGAAAAAGTGCAATGCGACAGTTTATTTCCTGATACAGCTGCTGGGAAAACTGAAGATGAATATCAAAGTAATCAAATTAGAGAGAAATATTTTAGGTAAATTTTATTGATTTTACGAATTTTATATATTTTCAATATGATGTTTTAGGTTGCCGCCAAATAAACGAACCAATTATAATAAATTTGCTACAGTCCCATTCACATTTCAATGGTCATTGCTGATTAACGATTGGAATAGTGGCGAAAAAATCAACGGCTATTTTGTACTAAGGGAACGAGTTTTAATAAAATCAGTTCAGGTGGGCACGAGTAAATTTAATAATGACAGAAAAATTAATTAGTATTTGTTATAGGATTTCTTTAAGTCGGAATTTGCACCATTGCCTCTACTACCTCCGAATTGTCTAATTCCAGTCCAATTACTGCCAGTGAAAAATGGTGCAATAAATAAATACGCTTCAATATACCTACCTACAAATAGTGATTATAACAACGCACCTGTTGAACCGAAATGTAGCGATCCTTTGAAGAACAAGCGAAATAAAATGAGAAACGAACATCGAGCATTACTTAAAAGGCTGAAAAGTCAACGAAAAAAAGCGAAAGCTTCAGGAAAAGTGAGACGGAATAAATTAAATTTAAGTTGGTTTATTTTATTTAGTTTATTTTAGCCAATAGTACCAACAGATGTAGAAATGCTTGCAAAATATCATTCAGATATGCGGAAATTATGGTTACCAGAACCGACAACAATACGAAAAACATGTTCCAGAGAAACGATTGGTTTTATTCAACGTGCTGGATTCTCATATACCATTGGAAAAACACAAGGAATTGGATACATTGTAGCAAATTGTTTGCATCGCTTCATTACGCTGACTAAACGAAATGTGGTTCTTCTTAGAAATGCAAATAGTCGGCAATTTCGACTTTGTTTAATTGATGTTATAATATAATCTGTAAAATTAATAAATAAATAAATGCATATAAGTATTGAAGCCTGGTGTTTTATTAAAATATAAATATAGTTTGAAATATAATCTAATTTCACTTATAGTTTATTATGTTTATTTTTGCATAATGCTAGTAATATAAGCTCGTGTGTTTTATTATATCCCTGATTTGAAGGATTTGATTTGAAACCAACTTAAAGGTATGAGACGAAAATCCATCTCATTTTGAAAAAATAATTGATATTCTCTATAAACCAGAGAATAATCATATTCTCTGGTTTTCAAGCACTTACGTGTAGATAAGTAAGTAATTTAATTCGTTGCTCGATCTTTAACTTGTAAAACCCAATTGCCTACTTTAAATTTTGGACATTTCGGTCATAAATCAAAATTATTTTTTTTACATACTTCTACAAAAACAACTTAATAAAACAATTACGAAAAAAAAAAAAACAAATTCCAAGTAAGTACCCAAAACATATTTTGTTTATATTGTTTATCGTTTAATTATGTATAATGACTTTTTTCTAAAAAATCGGGATATCTTGAAATATTTAATCGGATCATAAAATATAATCTACGAGATAGATATATTATATGCGATTTTTATTGACCGATATCTGTATATATATTAAAGAGGATGAAACAATAATTCAGCAGATAGATTAATATCTAAAGCAAAAGAGAACTGATAATAAGTGTATTCGAAAAAAGTGATGAATTTTTGGTATAGTTTTGTGTCCGTAATTTTGCTGGTAAGATTTAAGTTCACTAATCTATAAAGTTATATACTTGATACAAAAAGATGTGTCGTATCATATATGTGGAAACTCTAATAGATCAAAATTAATTTACGCTTCTTTAATTTTTTCTGTTAAGCTTTTTTCATAAAATTTATATAATTCCGCTGAAATTTAATTAAATCAATGAAAACAATTCAGTTATATTTGAGTATTCGAATTAAATGAAATATTTATCATTAAGACAATGAATAAAATTTTTTTTAACAAAACACTTTCTAAACGTTAATAATAAAGAAGCTTCAATAACTGTGTTGAAAATTTATTTGCTGAAATTAATCGTATTTGTGGCATATTTTAACCTAAGTGAAAAAAATCTATTTATTTATAGCAAATTTCTTTGATTCCTGATTTAACTTTTAACATCGAGTAAAATATTGCAGATTCTAGAAATTGAAACTAGTTCAACAGTGATAAAGACGTCAATTGCACCTGTACCATCATATTGTGCAAGCTATACTAAGTTTTATTGCAGTGCAACAGGGCGATTTGCGAACCCTAATGATACTAGTTGCACATCTTATTACTATTGCTACAAGTGGAAAGAAGATGAGCAAACGAAATGGTATATTTACACATGCGCAAATGGTTTGTTTAATCCATCTACGGGAAGCTGCGACCAATTTTACAGCTGCCCTTGCGCTACAGACAAGACTACGACTGAAATAAGCACAACAGTTACAAAACCTACTACTTCTATAGTGCCATATTGCGAAAGTCACAACGAATTTAGGTGTTCTGAAACGGGTCGTTTCCCTAGTCCCAATGACACTACATGTACATCATATTATTATTGTTACAAATCAAGTAAAGGTCTCAAGTCGTACCTTTATACCTGCGGAGTTGGATTATTCAATCCTGCCACAGGCAGCTGCGACGTGAATTATGAATGCCCTTGCACAAGTGCAAGTAGTACAACAGAAATGACCTCAACGTCTACAGAAATTCCAACGTCCACAGACATTCCAACGTCTACAGAAATTCCGACGTCCACAGAAATTCCAACATCCACGGTAACTCCAACATCTAGTGAAACTCCAACAGCAACGGTGCCATACTGTGCAAGTAACACTGAGTTCAATTGCATCGATACAGGAAGATTCCCTAGCCCCAATGATACCACTTGTACATCATACTATTACTGTTACAAATCAAGTAACGGTCTTAAGTCGTACCTTTATACCTGCGGAGTTGGATTATTCAATCCTGCCACAGGCAGCTGCGACGTGAATTATGAATGCCCTTGCACAAGTGCAAGTAGTACAACAGAAATGCCCTCAACGTCCACAGACATTCCAACGTCCACAGACATTCCAACGTCTACAGAAATTCCATCATCCACACTAACTCCAACATCTAGTGAAACTCCAACAGCAACGGTGCCATACTGTGCAAGTAACACTGAGTTCAATTGCATCGATACAGGAAGATTCCCTAGTCCCAATGATACCACTTGTACATCATACTATTACTGTTACAAATCAAGTAACGGTCTTAAGTCGTACCTTTATACCTGCGGAGTTGGATTATTCAATCCTGCCACAGGCAGCTGCGACGTGAATTATGAATGCCCTTGCACAAGTGCAAGTAGTACAACAGAAATGCCCTCAACGTCCACAGACATTCCAACGTCCACAGACATTCCAACGTCTACAGAAATTCCATCATCCACACTAACTCCAACATCTAGTGAAACTCCAACAGCAACGGTGCCATACTGTGCAAGTAACACTGAGTTCAACTGCATCGATACAGGAAGATTTCCTAGTCCCAATGATACCACTTGTACATCATACTATTACTGTTACAAATCAAGTAACGGTCTTAAGTCGTACCTTTATACCTGCGGAGTTGGATTATTCAATCCTGCTACAGGCAGCTGCGACGTGAATTATGAATGCCCTTGCACAAGTGCAAGTAGTACAACAGAAATGCCCTCAACGTCTACAGAAATTCCAACGTCCACAGACATTCCAACGTCTACAGAAATTCCATCATCCACAGTAACTCCAACATCTAGTGAAACTCCAACAGCAACGGTGCCATACTGTGCAAGTAACACTGAGTTCAATTGCATCGATACAGGAAGATTCCCTAGCCCCAATGATACCACTTGTACATCATACTATTACTGTTACAAATCAAGTAACGGTCTTAAGTCGTACCTTTATACCTGCGGAGTTGGATTATTCAATCCTGCCACAGGCAGCTGCGACGTGAATTATGAATGCCCTTGCACAAGTGCAAGTAGTACAACAGAAATGCCCTCAACGTCCACAGACATTCCAACGTCCACAGACATTCCAACGTCTACAGAAATTCCATCATCCACACTAACTCCAACATCTAGTGAAACTCCAACAGCAACGGTGCCATACTGTGCAAGTAACACTGAGTTCAATTGCATCGATACAGGAAGATTCCCTAGCCCCAATGATACCACTTGTACATCATACTATTACTGTTACAAATCAAGTAACGGTCTTAAGTCTTACCTTTATACCTGCGGAGTTGGATTATTCAATCCTGCTACAGGCAGCTGCGACGTGAATTATGAATGCCCTTGCACAAGTGCAAGTAGTACAACAGAAATGACTTCAACGTCTACAGAAATTCCAACGTCCACAGAAATTCCGACGTCCACAGAAATTCCAACATCCACAGTAACTCCAACATCTAGTGAAACTCCAACAGCAAGGGTGCCATACTGTGCAAGTAACACTGAGTTCAATTGCATCGATACAGGAAGATTCCCTAGCCCCAATGATACCACTTGTACATCATACTATTACTGCTACAAATCAAGTAACGGTCTTAAGTCGTACCTTTATACCTGCGGAGTTGGATTATTCAATCCTGCCACAGGCAGCTGCGACGTGAATTATGAATGCCCTTGCACAAGTGCAAGTAGTACAACAGAAATGCCCTCAACGTCCACAGACATTCCAACGTCCACAGACATTCCAACGTCTACAGAAATTCCATCATCCACAGTAACTCCAACATCTAGTGAAACTCCAACAGCAACGGTGCCATACTGTGCAAGTAACACTGAGTTCAATTGCATCGATACAGGAAGATTCCCTAGTCCCAATGATACCACTTGTACATCATACTATTACTGTTACAAATCAAGTAACGGTCTTAAGTCGTACCTTTATACCTGCGGAGTTGGATTATTCAATCCTGCCACAGGCAGCTGCGACGTGAATTATGAATGCCCTTGCACAAGTGCAAGTAGTACAACAGAAATGCCCTCAACGTCTACAGAAATTCCAACGTCCACAGAAATTCCGACGTCCACAGAAATTCCAACATCCACAGTAACTCCAACATCTAGTGAAACTCCAACAGCAACGGTGCCATACTGTGCAAGTAACACTGAGTTCAACTGCATCGATACAGGAAGATTTCCTAGTCCCAATGATACCACTTGTACATCATACTATTACTGTTACAAATCAAGTAACGGTCTTAAGTCGTACCTTTATACCTGCGGAGTTGGATTATTCAATCCTGCCACAGGTAGCTGCGACGTGAATTATGAATGCCCTTGCACAAGTGCAAGTAGTACAACAGAAATACCCTCAACGTCTACAGAAATTCCAACGTCCACAGACATTCCAACGTCTACAGAAATTCCATCATCCACAGAAACTCCAACATCTAGTGAAACTCCAACAGCAACGGTGCCATACTGTGCAAGTAACACTGAGTTCAACTGCATCGATACAGGAAGATTCCCTAGTCCCAATGATACCACTTGTACATCATACTATTACTGTTACAAATCAAGTAACGGTCTTAAGTCGTACCTTTATACCTGCGGAGTTGGATTATTCAATCCTGCCACAGGTAGCTGCGACGTGAATTATGAATGCCCTTGCACAAGTGCAAGTAGTACAACAGAAATGACCTCAACGTCTACAGAAATTCCAACGTCCACAGATATTCCAACGTCTACAGAAATTCCAACGTCCACAGTAACTCCAACATCTAGTGAAACTCCAACAGCAACGGTGCCATACTGTGCAAGTAACACTGAGTTCAACTGCATCGATACAGGAAGATTCCCTAGTCCCAATGATACCACTTGTACATCATACTATTACTGTTACAAATCAAGTAACGGTCTTAAGTCGTACCTTTATACCTGCGGAGTTGGATTATTCAATCCTGCCACAGGTAGCTGCGACGTGAATTATGAATGCCCTTGCACAAGTGCAAGTAGTACAACAGAAATGACCTCAACGTCTACAAAAATTCCAACGTCCACAGATATTCCAACGTCTACAGAAATTCCAACGTCCACAGTAACTCCAACATCTAGTGAAACTCCAACAGCAACGGTGCCATACTGTGCAAGTAACACTGAGTTCAACTGCATCGATACAGGAAGATTCCCTAGTCCCAATGATACCACTTGTACATCATACTATTACTGTTACAAATCAAGTAACGGTCTTAAGTCATACCTTTATACCTGCGGAGTTGGATTATTCAATCCTGCCACAGGTAGCTGCGACGTGAATTATGAATGCCCTTGCACAAGTGCAAGTAGTACAACAGAAATGACCTCAATGTCTACAGAAATTCCAACGTCCACAGATATTCCAACGTCTACAGAAATTCCAACGTCCACAGTAACTCCAACATCTAGTGAAACTCCAACAGCAACGGTGCCATACTGTGCAAGTAACACTGAGTTCAACTGCATCGATACAGGAAGATTTCCTAGTCCCAATGATACCACTTGTACATCATACTATTACTGTTACAAATCAAGTAACGGTCTTAAGTCGTACCTTTATACCTGCGGAGTTGGATTATTCAATCCTGCCACAGGTAGCTGCGACGTGAATTATGAATGCCCTTGCACAAGTGCAAGTAGTACAACAGAAATGCCCTCAACGTCTACAGAAATTCCAACGTCCACAGATATTCCAACGTCTACAGAAATTCCATCATCCACAGTAACTCCAACATCTAGTGAAACTCCAACAGCAACGGTGCCATACTGTGCAAGTAACACTGAGTTCAACTGCATCGATACAGGAAGATTCCCTAGTCCCAATGATACCACTTGTACATCATACTATTACTGTTACAAATCAAGTAACGGTCTTAAGTCGTACCTTTATACCTGCGGAGTTGGATTATTCAATCCTGCCACAGGTAGCTGCGACGTGAATTATGAATGCCCTTGCACAAGTGCAAGTAGTACAACAGAAATTACCTCAACGTCTACAGAAATTCCAACGTCCACAGACATTCCAACGTCTACAGAAATTCCATCATCCACAGTAACTCCAACATCTAGTGAAACACCAACAGCAACGGTGCCATACTGTGCAAGTAACACTGAGTTCAACTGCATCGATACAGGAAGATTTCCTAGTCCCAATGATACCACTTGTACATCATACTATTACTGTTACAAATCAAGTAACGGTCTTAAGTCGTACCTTTATACCTGCGGAGTTGGATTATTCAATCCTGCCACAGGTAGCTGCGACGTGAATTATGAATGCCCTTGCACAAGTGCAAGTAGTACAACAGAAATGCCCTCAACGTCTACAGAAATTCCAACGTCCACAGATATTCCAACGTCTACAGAAATTCCATCATCCACAGTAACTCCAACATCTAGTGAAACTCCAACAGCAACGGTGCCATACTGTGCAAGTAACACTGAGTTCAACTGCATCGATACAGGAAGATTCCCTAGTCCCAATGATACCACTTGTACATCATACTATTACTGTTACAAATCAAGTAAAGGTCTTAAGTCGTACCTTTATACCTGTGGAGTTGGATTATTCAATCCTGCCACAGGCAGCTGCGACGTGAATTATGGGTGCCCTTGCACAAGTGCAAGTAGTACAACAGATTTCAGTTCTACGATTAAAATAACTTAACTTTAATGAAATTACTAGTATATGTGGTCTAGGACTATTCAATTCAGCCACTTTGTTTTCGAGTTCTGATCCATCATATGTTATTTGTAGTACTAAGTATACTAAGAATTTTACTGCATAGAGTAGAAATAAAATTAATGTTTATTTTGTAATAAAAATTCGTGGTCTTCGTAGTATAAACTATTTGTTTTTTTTTATTTTATCAATACAATTTTTATCTGTGTATTATATTGGTGTAGTCTACATTATTTATTCCTGTCGTGTTCCCGGTACTTGCAGATTGCAGAAGTTATTCAACTTTAAAATTTTTTAACTAGTTAAATTGTACTGATTTGATTTTCTGATTATAAGAATTGTACATATTTTGATATAATATCAAGAGTCAATATGTGAAGTGAATTAGCCAAAATATTTGGGTGTGTCGATGCCCAATTTTGATTTTTATCTTTGCCTAATAATCTCAATACAAATGATACGCAGTATTTTTTTATATTTATATTTTTTAAACAAAAATTTATGAAATCTAACAAAAAACAAGTTAATTAAAGTGAAATTGTACGTAATGTCACAAAGTAATCGTTTTTGTTATATCGGCAAAGTAAAAATCAAAAACAACTTTATTTGAATTTTATAGAGGCAAATATTATTTGTTAATTAATTAAAAATGCAAATAAATACGATATAGTGCATCTAATGCTAGCAGGTACTTATCTATCTGTGTTGATAATTCTAATGCTTGCTGGGAAATACATAATAGTTAAATACTAATTAGCCATCTATTATCTTTATGAAGTCGGATTATGACATGAATATAAAATATAAGGCAAAGTTTTAGATATGGATCATACGATTTAGGTACCCAATTTTACTTTACAATTGCAGTGATTCGAAGTTTTTCATTTGATTATTAGAAAATCAAATTTCAAGTACTTTTACGTATATGGATAACTCAAAATATATAAATTTTGTATTTTCCAATTGAAATTATCAATTGGTATATCAAGTGATCATTAAGGTATCAAAGTATCAAGTGATTCAACAATCATTTGAGATAATACTGTTTTAAAAAGCCTATATGTGGATCCGGTACTTATTTGTTCTACTATACCATCAGTACCACCACTGACAACATGTGGATTTATTAAAATTAAATAACCGTTTCTTTCTCTAAACAAAAAAAATACAAACTAATATGGTTGTCTCGCCTGGTACTTCTACCTGTCTTTCCTCTTCTTTTTCACCACAAACGAGTACTATAGATAGATAGTCTACTCCACCTACTCTATAACACAACGTACGTTTCGTACGAGTACGAAGTACCGCCGGCATTATACGTTATACGTATACAGTTGTCATCGCTACCAATAGAACCAATCGAATGTCACGGGCGACAAACCGTTTAATTATAGTATAGCTATTTGTTGTTGTTTTTGTTGTTGTTGTTGTTATATGTTGATATTTATTATTGGGTGAGATTGTGTGAGTGACAATAATAATTTGAAATAACGGACAAATTCGATGGAACAGATTTCAAACGGGTAAGAATCATGTTTAGTTGAAATTTTGTTTGCTTCACATTTCAGTGGAAGTTGAGGCCGGCATGTGTAACACAGGTGATGATGACACAGGTGTAAAATATGTACATATATGTGAATCATTGGTAAATCGATGATTTATCGAAAAATACTTTTCAATGTATTTATGGAATTTCTTGGCAAATTATTTAATCTATTTTGTAGAGGTGGGGGTTCGGAGATATAGGTGTATCCATTTAATTTATTTAAGTCGTTAAATATTTAAATACTTTATATATATATACTTTATGATGCTATTGATACACAAAATTAAAATTATCATAATAACAATCAGTATATTTAAACAACAATGATATTATTAACATAAGAATATTTGATTAAAATGAGACAGTTTACTACATACTGCACCCTCTTCCTGCAGCTCCACCACTATTGTACACATTGCCTGTTTATTGTTTAATTTCTTCGTTTCATTGTCGCCTCTTTTTTTGTTCACTTCTCTCCTGTTTCGTTCGTTGATAAATCGTTCCAGATACTCTGGTTTTAAATATTGATTCGTTTCATATTCAGTTTGTAAATAATTCTTAAAGCGATTTTTAAACATCTCGTCCACTGCTTTAAATACACCAAAAGTGTAAATTGACATTACGAATAGAAAGAGGAAATAACGAAAAAACGAAAACATGGCAACTAATCCTGAGGAAGAATTAAAAATGAATCCGAAGTGTTTCAATAATAGAGTTCTATCAACACATTAATCTCAGAAAACTAATTGTTAATTAGTTCATATAGAGCAGTTAGAGTGCCTATAATCCTAGGCCACGTAAACAAAGACAACCAGAAAACAATATTTCCTAATAGAAATAATTTGAAATTTTCCCATCCATCATTAGAATGAAGCCATTTCGTAAAACCAATTTCTTCAGCTTCCAAATCAATATCAGTAATTGATTTCTTAATGCTTTTGTTCTTGTCACTGTTGGCAGGTGATTTTTGATTGGTTTTCTTTACAAATAATGATGATTTCGGCATTGCTATAAACATAAACTATGTGGATTTACTATAATACTAGGGATTGATTTATGAGAATGTGTCTTTGTTTTGTTTGCTGATTACATAATCTATGATTTAATTTTAATCTTTAATACCCATTATTTGTCATTCTCTCGTTCGATTTCCCGTTCTCTCTCTTTTTTTCTCTATGTGTGTACATTTGGATGAAAATGTAACATTTTATGTAGGTAATCTTTTAAGAAAACTATAATAGTTTTTATTATTATTTTATTTTTAATGAATTTTTTGTTATAAACTTGCGACACAGCTAACAAAAGGCGACCCTGGCTGCTAACTGAATGAGTATAGGGTTACTGAAAATATAATTTATTATTACTATAGATATTAGTGTAAGTAGATAGACAATCTAATATTCAACAAACAATACAAGGATTACCCAAAGTGATAATCATGTGAAATTGTTTGTTAAGAAGAAACCGCCTGAAATGAAAAGGTTTTTGCCCATACACACATGCTTTCTCATTGAAATTTGCATAATAATGTTTAATTAAAATCGTTAATTATATTATATTATGATTTTAATTCTTTATTAAATTGTCCAAAGTTTGTTGAAACAATAAGTTGAAAATGCACGTTATTAAATTAAAAAAAAAATCTTACAGATAAACGTAGAAATCCATAGAAAAAATACTCACCATCGTATTATTTAAATTATCATTGTTTAAGAATAAATAAATATAAACAAATTGTAGGAACATAGCGATTCAAAAGCATCCAATTAAAAGAACTACAACTAGACGTGCCAAGCATAAAACAACTGCTACTATTTATGTTTAAAAAAAGACACAAATTAAATTAAAGAATAAATTAATCTTGTTAAAGAAGCCTTTAAAAAAATACGTAAATAGATAATCGAAAACAATTTCGATGCATGTATCAAATATTTACGATTAGCATTCCATTAGAAGGGCGTCGTAATATTTTGAGGAAATATTCCAAGCATCCTCGTCTTTCCCAATACTAATAATAATAATAATAGCAATAAATGTCATCATCCATACATATGCATGTGTGTGTGTTAACTGCTGTTAAACACATATGGTTCCAAAATGCTTGAAATTACAATTAATTAATTAATTAATATGCAGTGGAATGTTTTGGTATTGTTTTATTAATTAACTTGCCATTACTCATATCGATGCCACCTCTATTCTCCGATTCCATTTATATATATTTTATTGCCGTTGTTGTTTAATTCAGTTTAAATAATAATAATTGAAACTTGAACGAAACAAATCGTTAATCATTCATATTTAACTTTTAGAAAATTAAACTGGACGTAATAAATAATTTGTAGTCATTTCTCTCGGTTAATAATAACTCAATTAATCCATTTATAAATGAACGTATTCAATCTTCTTGTGCTTGGTATCTATCTATCTATCTATCTGTAGATAGATAGCGTTTAGATAGCGGGCAGCACCCTCTAATCCTCTAACGACTTTTGGATAGAAATTATGCTTTGCATTTAGTTGAATGAATTAATGAATTTAGGAGCTAGTTGGAATTTTTATAAATAAATATTCAACAATTCTCTCTCTCTCTCTCTCTCATCTATTACCCAAATTAATAATCTGAAATGCCGCTGGTGGTAGTAACACATCTGATGGCCTGCTGCTGCTGCAACATTTAGATATCGTTCTCTCTTTCACTTTAGATCCAAAGGCACAAAGGGACAAAAGGGTTTTGGTGGATGGATTCGAAAGTTTTAGCTATTTAATTGGTCCAGCTATTGTCGATATTTATCATAGTGAAACAGAAATGTGTCGTCGTCGTCGTTCTCGTTGAATCTTCACAGTTTGCAACTGCAACGACATACATATATCTATGTATAGCTGGTGCAATGGAAAATGCAATTTCCCCTAGATTGTTTTATTAATACAATAATGCTGTCAGTTATAGCTTTATTATTAATTGTTTAAGATGCAATTGAATTAATTACTTAATGGGTCATCCCAAGAAAATTGTTATGAGAAAAAAAACTTGTAAAAAAGCATTTTGACTCGAGATTTGTAATGGAGGTTTCCATTAATTTATGTTGCCATTTTACTAGTGCCATTATTATTTAACAGCTTTAAACTTGGTAGACTATACGAAGAAGTTATTCATGTTCCATAAACAGTTTTCTTTCTTATTAGAAACTCGCTCCCTCGCTCGCTATAGTGTACTTAAAAAAAATGTATTCTACTTAATCCACGTCTCAGACATAAAATAAAAGGAGTTTATTTATTGTTAAACTTAAACTTCATTTAGTTTAAGCGTTTTAATTAATTGAATGTCATTAATTTTTCACTAACACCATCACCACTTATACCACCACTAAACACCAACAACTAATTTATTTCAAATGGCCCCGATCGATATTTTTAGAAGCGGCTAAAGTTTATTTGATACAATTGACAAATGGACGTTTGACGTTGTACATTTGTGTAGATGTGCAAAAGAAAAAAACAATTCTAATAGTCAAAATAGAGTATCAATTTGTTTTGCTGTTCATCTGTGGAAAACGGGAAAATTCGTATTTTTCTACGTCAAATGTACAAACATATAGTTAGTTGAATAGGGGTGCGTGGGGTGGTGTAGAACGGATCGTGTGGGCGGGTGTTTAACATATTCGATTTTATTTGAAATTTATAACACGGTGTGTCGATAACAGGAGTTTCATGGCGAGGGGAATATCCATTTTAAGTAATTTATTTTACATAGTTGGATAAACTCAGATATTATTTATTGAAAAGGTGCACTCACGTCAAAGAAACTTGCCATGGAAAACCTTTTCGCTTGCCAGTGAAAAATTTAAAATGAAAATTCTTGTGCGGCAGAAATAGAAAACCAAATGAATAATTGAAAATTAAATTATCTTGATTTTACCGAATAATTTGTCAGGCGATTATGATTATAGCGGGCGTGAAAAGGTAATTTTCCATTAATTTCCTTTCCCAATATTCAAATACTATAAATGAAGAGAGGAGATGAACGTAAAGTGGCAATTGCATTTTCATTTCCGTATTCGACTTCGTGGTATTGAAATTGGACGGTAATTTTCCTCGTGCGAGAAAATTTTTAATTTTCCTGAGAATTTCGTAAAGTACTACTACATCAACTCGTCTCGGTGAAAAATGAATTCAAATTCTAACGAATCTTTTCCCTTCAAATATTTCAATTAGCTGAACTAACTTTAGAAAATGGTATTAAGAATAATTAACTAAGACAGACAATCAAACAAATCCTCTTTCGCTTCTTCTTCTTTCCTATACTTTCATTCAACTTCCAGGAAAAACCTGAGCGCAGTGAAATTATCCCCCGCGCTATTTTTCCTTTTTCTGGCACTTTAATTCACTTTAATTCTTTTAAAATTTAACCGCACCACATACAAACTGCCAAACTCCTTCAGTTTTTTTTTTTCTTAACTCCAAATCTATTTTTATCTATGTAGTAATAGAATTGCGAAGGCAAAAAAGGCAAAGAGGAAGTAATACACAAAAGATAAAAGGCCTTACACGTCGAAAAAAGAATGAAACTTTGTTAGAAAAAATAAAAGCTCTTCAAAGTTTCGTCTTATATTGAGTTTTAAATGTAAAAGTTTTACGATTTATTGAAAGCTGTTTATTTACATTTAGATGACATTTTTCGTTTGTCTTTTTTTGTTTTCGTATTTAAAAACGAAGTTGTCAGTCAGTCAGTCCATTTTTTTCCGTTGAAAGTTTCCTGTACCGGGTTTTTTGATAGACGTCAAATTAAGTTGATATAAAAATGCAAGTGTAATACGAAAACTCTTAAATCTCAATTTAAAAGTCCCTTTACATTACAATATACAACAGGCTAATGAAAAATGAGTTTAAATCTATATGGGTTCAACAATGTATTCAATTCAATGTACCTGTATTTACGAATCAATGGTATGAACTTTCCAAATTTGAACTGTATTAAAACGGAACTATGTAAAACTTTCATTGCAAATAATTTGGAGAAAAAGGGCCTGGAAGAAATCTCAGCAACAATACAATTTCAAAATCAAAATCAACATCAACATATTTATAAGAAAATTGAAACATTGACTTCGTATGATTACATTCCGAAATTTCAACAAAAAGGCAAATTAATTGTGTGTCGTCATTTAAGTGAAATCGTGTCGACTTCGCTGCCCTATGACGTCACATCAGTCCAACGACTGACGTCATTGAACAATCTTAAAATTTCCAGTTAAAATTGAAATCATTCTTTTAGGTTTAATCGTAGTATGGCCGCAACCGAAAAAATTTGCATACAAATATGAACTGACATTAATGATGTGGTTCTTGGCTAATGTTTTTTACGCCCTTTATTTAATTGCCATATTTCCAACTGCTTGTGTTCTACCAATTGAACGTCCACCAACATGGGAAGGTTATCCACGTCTAAAAAAAGTACGTCACTGTCAAGATTTTATTATTGAACCCGATTGGAATAGTCAAGGACCATGATAAGCATAGGAATTGATAATAAACATGATGATTGATTAAAAAATATTTTTTTTTAATTGAGTTTCATACTCATTTTTTCAAAGTATGCAATTTTTAGCAGTACAAAATTATTCAAATATGAAGCAAAGAGCTACTAGACTGAATAGTAGAAAAAAAAAAACGTAAAAGCGAATAATTATCCCTTTAAAAACCCCTACGGCGGTTATTGTTCGTTCGTACGAGTTTCGAGCTTTCCAATTTTACTTTTCCTGTAGATTTATTATACTTTAACTGTGCGCGCAACTCATAATAATAATTATAGCTTTTCGTATTTTCAACCAAATGTCGCCAGTAGCGTTCAGTTAAGCATTTTGACATGCATCTATGTGTGTATGAAATGTGCATGTGAAATGAATGAAAAGCGAATAAATAAGGCTTGAAAATGTAACAGATTTTAGAAAATTATACTTAATTGATTAAACAATTTTGAAGTGTTTAGATTAAATTAGAGAGCGCTTCAGTCAGACAGCGAAGGAGAGAGATATTTGTTAATCAGAGCACGCTTGTTTATTTGAATAAATTTGTAACTGAAATTGAGGTAAAATTACCGGATGTTGAACAAAATACTGCATTAAATTTAATAAAAAAGAGAACACTGAAATTCGGTATAAAGTCGTTTTCTATAACATGAAAAAGGGCTCGATTTATTGGTAAAAGGAAAAATATGATATCTATTTTGAAATTCACATTTTTCCCCGTTTATTTTCACAAAAGCAGTTCATTCGCATTTATGTATGTGTATGTATGCATAAAATATGGTGGAAACGAAATACTTTGGTATCCCATTGTGCATCACCGTTACATGGAAAATAGAGCGTATACTTATTTTTTGACATTCACGTTTGAGAATGCCGTTTAATAGCCGGAAAATTTCCAGTGACATCATCACAAAGATGTCCATATCTATCTATGCATTGATAATAAAATGAAATGAAAATTAAAGAAAGACATAAAGGAAATAAAACTCATAATCAGAGAGTGCCAAAAATATAAAACGCTCCCATTTTTTTTTTTTTTTCAATGTACGATAAGAGAATATTATAGATTATAAAATGTACGTAAAGTTGATGGTCGAAAATGATGGCCCGTAAATAACCAAATTTTCTCTGTTTACGATTCCCTTTTTTATCTTTATATCATTTTACGTATTCTTTTTTTTTGTTAATTGTAAAAACCGCATTAATTTCTTTTCTCAATTAGTTTCAATCTGATCTGGGGCCCTATAAAAAAACCAACCCTCGAGCTTAAAACCAGTTTTTGTAAAAAGCTATGGAATGAAAATGTTTCGTTTTACTGCTATAATGGAACTATTTTACAGAACCAGTTGCACACCATCAATTTATTGGCAAACGTTTTGATATACTCTGTATAAAATCTCAGCATTTGTTCAGTGCTACCTATTGGCTAAATTCAAATGGCCTCTGAACATAGAATGACAAAAAAATTTAGCGACATAGCTATTTGAACACCCTGTATAAATTTCAATACAAATTCTCATTTTCATAAAAATGAAATTTTATTGTTCGTGTGAAAAATTTAATTTTAATTCTTCGAGCACAGCCTTTTTTGCTTCTCCTCTCTCGCTTCTATTCTCTCATACTCTCTCATTCTCTCGGCTTCCATTTGATTTGCATAACATGTATTTTGATGACTATTTACCATAAACATTATTCTAATAATATTCCATCTTTTTGTTTTTTTTTTTTTGAGTATCTTTGCACCCTCCGCTGCTCTGTACCCTTTCTCAAACTAACACACTTTTATGAATGGAAAAATAATGCGTCGCGACGGTGGAAGGTATTTCTTCTTGCAACCACCAGTTAAGCACCACTACGAATAAAACGACGCTACCAGGCGCCTCTACAAATCAGTCGTTCGCCAGTTACCAACAACGACGCCTCCAAAATATTGAAATAGAAAACCTCCACTAGTATATACAGAGTACTTCCGGTTCTCCGGCTTGCCGAACGAAAACGTGTCCGGTTGGAGATTATATTTGTACCATTTTTTTTTTTTTTTCTAGTGATGACGATTGGTTGATTTTAAGGTGGTAGTGGTGGTGGTATTGGTAAAGGATTGATATTTTAATTACATTTTTTTTTTGTTTTCTAAATTTTAACTTTTTAATTAGTAGTACACAGCAGCAAATCATTTCATTACTACACTAATTGATTGAGTTAACTAGCTAAATTGACTTCCATTTTAATCCAGTTAATTAAAGACCGAAAATAATGAGATTTGATTTAAACGGATTCGATTTTACGAAATTTTGTAATTAAAATGTAAAATATTTTATTTAGAGCTTATAATAGAAAAGCTCCGACACATTATTTATGTGAAAATTTTCTCTATTAATCTTTTCTCTCGAATTTAAATTACATAAATTTGTGGTAAAATCCGATTTTGAAATAAATTTGAAAGTTTTCAATAAACAATTGACATTTTCCGTTACTAAAATAGATTTAATTCATTTCATTCAATGCGTTGTGTTGTTTATACATTTTTAAGGGTTGGGTTTATGGTACACAAACAACCATATTCTCAATTTCTATAACCCTTATCAGATATCCAAATATCAGATTGTTTGTGGGTGTCGGTTGAATTTCAATAACATTAATGGCAAATCTGTGCTTTGGGCGAATCTATTCGCTTATTATCAGATTCTGGCAAGAAAAAGGGGGTTGACTTATCACATAATAGAAAGTGGAATTTTGTAGCTTATCGTTTCAAAACTTTACTATTGTGAAGGATTAAAGCTTCCGAATCTTCGCAATGGCGAATTTTATTAAAATTTTCCTGTCAAAAATTATTATCATCCTCTTTCTCTATACGGATTTTTTTTTTTTTGTAAAAATGAATTTAATAGGAAATAATCCCGTAACAAAAAAAAAGAATATGCACAACGTCAATCATAAAGGCGTTAAAGCCGTTTAAATTCAAATGACGTCCAGCACAAAATAAGGGGAAATTTAAATCCCTTATTGTTCGCGTCCATTTTTTTTTACTGAAAACAAAACATATAATACCTTAAATAAAAGGGCGTGGGTGTTCACGCCTTCATTTTAAAAGCAATCATCTAATAATAGAAATTCTGGTCACTATCGAAAAATCATTTGTTTCGAAAACACGAAATGGGTGGAGTTTTTCTATACAGGGTGTTCGAACACTGATGGCAAAAAATTTAGTGACGTCTACAAGATGCCAAAGTAGCAATTTAGCAGCATGTTATATAACAATAACATTATATTCTGAATGACAATCAGTGAACTGTCGCAGATTGTGGGCGGAGCCAAAAAATAACATGTAATTGTGTTAATAAAGAGAAAACTTCATAGAAGTTAAACATGCTAGTCAATATAATATATTTAGAGGGAAAAATTAGTTTTTCAAACTTTTCGCCGTAATTTATCGATGAAACACTCTAGGAAAAATGAATTAATACGATCAAAAATGATTGCAGCCAACAATTAACATTTCCAACAAGATAATTCAATAGTTCACTCTTTGATTTTACCCGCAAAATAGTCATTAAAAACAATCAAATTTAAACTTTTCAAAATATTATGCAAAATCATAATAGCGTGGGATCATCAATGCAAACTTAATTATTACTTCAATTGTTCGAAGACAACTTTTCCATTATTATATTTTCTTTTAAATTTGCACTATATAGCATTCTACTACTAGGTATACTAAAAATAATAGAGAAAAAGCTTTCACCAGCCAAGCGGGCGGTATCGCAAACTCATAATTTTGTTTTCTAAATTTTAATGAGAGATTTTGAAAGCCTGAAAACCTCTGAAAAAACAAATTGAAGTTGAAATTATGTCTGTTTTTTTTTTTGTTTTGAGGGCAGAACGTACTTGTAAATCACCGATCCATATCGGAATCTAGTAGACGCTGATAATAAAGGTAACGCGAGTGAAGGCAAAACATTGAAGTGTATGTATTTTTATCTTTTTTCTTTTCGTCTCGAGCATAATTTTAATAACACTTTTATAAATTCATTTCTTGACTCGACATCGTGTTGGATGTCACCCGAATTCAATTTACAAAATGAATGTCACTTGCTCTTTGTTCTGTCATTTCTAGAAAATAATGTGACAGATAGGTAAAGTTGTATCAAGTGATAAACACGATTCTAATAAATTTTATTGGAATATTATAGTAGTTCAGGTCTATCTGAACACGGAAAACTAAACGGAAAATGTCACTATGGAAATAAATTTTCTTTTAAAGGTTTTACCCTACTTCAGAGAAATTTCCCCATAGCAATATATATGATTGAAGAAGAACAAACCAACCGAATTATCTTCGACGTTTTTCGAGTTTTCGACCACCATTTTTTTTTTATCGCCCACTCTGACCACAAATTATTAATTACTCTTTTATCAAATCGTTTGTTTATAAATTATGTATTAATCCTGCAATTTTTTTTTTTTGCAAAAATTTATTTCCATCATTAATCTAAACATAAATCATCCATTTATTGAGCACCAATGGAAAACTGTCTGTCTTAAATCCTCGAGACGAAATTATTTATTAGTTCGGTTGAGGCTTTATTAAATTTTTTTGGGAAATTTATGAGGGAAAATTTAGACGTTCTATAATAATATAACAGTCAAAATAGATAATTGCTTTGCTTGATTTGTAGGTGATAAATATAACGAACGAATGGACGAACGCGGGCAGGCTGCCGCGTGGGTTTCGCTGTGAAAAGCTTGCGATTTCAAGTTGTGTAAGCTGTGAATGATAGTGATTAATGATAATGATTTTTAAATGTAAAAACGTTGCTATTTGGCCAAATTAAAATATACTTAATTAACAAATCGGTATTTAATTATACATCCGGTAAAAGTCGGATTAAAATTTAAAAAACAAAAAACAACAGTAAGATCATGTTTGGATAAATTATGATCATACACGTGTATAATAACACTACTTATTTTGCATCTATCGTAACAAATTTTCAATTATCATTATTTTAAAAGAAAAAAGAGATTATTTGGCTTATATTTTTTCTATGCAAATTTCATGTTCCGTTCAAAAATTTACTCTTTTCAGTCTTCTTCTGTTCTTCTTTATTTTAAGAAGAACGAGAAGAAGAAAAGGAGACAATACGTTTATTCAAATTCCGCAAGAGCAAATTTTCCATTTTCCAACATAAACGAAGAACTGGATTTTCTCCACTAATGCAAATAGATGTTGAAATAGAGAGAGAGAGAGAAAGAGAGAGCGAGATGAACAGAGAAAAAGTAAACCTATTTCTGTACTACACATGTAATACATAGTATTCTGTGTGTGTCATCTACAATGAGGATTTTTATGTTAGATTTAGGATTTAGCTTATTTGTTTAGTGTTGGTCGTTTTTCTTGCTTTTTTTTATTTTATTCCAGCAGGTGCTCCCACAAGACAACTTATTGCCTTATGTAAATTTTTGTTTATTTTTTCACGTTGCCTTCTGGTTTGACGTTTTAATGCCATTTGTTGAGGTCCCGTAGTGGCCTGAAACAATCCACTATTGCACTCTAAAATGGTAGTGGTATTTTATTAATTCTCTAAGCGCATACGACCTTAACATAGATAATACTAGTACACAAAGCTAATTTGTGTGACAAATCACTGAGATGAGACACTTGTAAATCAGTCAGTTGATTTATTAGGAAATTAACTTGCGTCAAGATTCATTCGAACTAATTAGAATTTTAGAATGCTCAATGAAATGAAAAATTCCATTTCAAATTAAAAACTATTCGTGGGAAAACCATATTTCACGTTGCCGTTGAAAACCCATCAAAACCATTTGAGAGAAGAACTTGATGTAATTTTATTATTCCCGCAGTCTAACACGGATTGTCTTGACAATAAACGCAATTTACAACTTTTAACAGGACCATTTTACAGTCCTTAAAATAAATACCATTTAATCCATGCCCTATTACCGTCATTCTAATAATCCCGAGTGAGGAAAAATAACTTTCAGCACTTTGCACCATGACCATTAGTGAAGTTTACCGACTTATTAAATTAAAAAAAGAGAGAGAGAAAAAGGCACATCATTAGTTCCACTTATTGGAAAAAGAAAATGAAATTTTTCTTCTATGATGAAGAAAATTTATCAGGGGAATTTTAAATGCAAGAAAATACTAGGGAATTACCAAACGGTAAACCAACTAAATGTAAGCTTTTCGGTTTTTTAACTTTTTTAAATTCCTTTTATTGACACATTCTTCTATTCTTGCCTCAGAAAAATCCAATAATTGGAAAAACACAGGCGAAATAATCTATTTATTGTTTTTCCTTACTCTACAGGAAAAAATTGGAATTCGAAAAAAAAAAAACGATTCTAATTTTACCTAGTCGAAGGACCACTTTTTTAATTTCCTACTCGATGGACTTTTTTTTCTTTCTCTAAGTTTTAATAAAAGTGCCATGAATTCCAAACGACGAGCAATATCCGCGCGCCAAACTGAATTGATTTGCTTGAAAAATTATTAATGAATTTTTAAAGACCGGTCGCAATTTGGTTCGACTTAATTTTAGTTTTTGTTTGTGTTTTAACCTAGAAATTAGGTTCGAGAACATTTTAACCAATACCACTACTCATGCACACCAACCACCCCTTTTTTATCTATACAGAGTTGAAAAGAAGTGATGTTCAAAATTATTGACTGTTTCATATTGTAATGCGTCTATTAACTTGGAACTCACTCATTATGTTCGACATTGTTTTCGTATTTTTCTTATTTCTTATCGGTGTTACATGTCTTGTCTATTATTTGCCAGGCAGAAGGGTTGATTGCGATGAACAACCCTATATGCCCAGTAGGCCATTGCAATGTTATATCAATGTGCCAGCTGGAACTATTCAACAGTCACCAATTGATAATGTTTAGATTTCATGCAAATTGTAAGTAAATTATGAGAATTTATTCAGTAATATCTCGTGATAATGATCAGAAGGACTACTAGAAATTGTTCATTAACACGAACCACTACTGAATATATTTATGGTTAATATTTTAATTAGAAAACGAAATTTTGTTGCGTGGAATTCCAAATTTCAAGCGTCGCAACGTCAATTTAATTATAATAGATATTCTGGATAGTTTTAAGAAGGAAAATTGTGGCATGTGCATCGACATGCCTCACATAATTTATTAAACGATGCATCATCATCACAATTGCACCTCCTGTGTGTGTGCGTTGTGTTGTGTTCAAAAGACAGTGTTTATTTTATGAACATTTTGTTTAGCAATATAGTTTTATTTGTAAAGTTCTAGTTGCAAATATTTGCTGCCAGTTTCTACAGGAAGAGAGACATTTTAATTAATACTAAATTTATAGGATGCCTTGAACGAGATTCACTTTTCTTTTACTGCTTCTACTTCTCTGAATAGGAGGAGGAATAGTGAAATCCATAGTCTATTATTATTAAAATTCAGGTCGAAATCTACTTCATTTTGTTGTTCTTTTTTCATTCGATCGCGAAGGGTGCTCAATACTAAGAGTCACTTCACCTTTTCTTTCGGGGAAAAAAGAAAAAAACAAATGAATAAAAACCTACAGGACAAGTAGGAGAATCAAGTACGATCCAGCGCTTGTCCGGATAATTCTAGAACAAAACCAACCACCTAAATCACTCAACAAATTTAATTAAGATTCTCTCTTCTTCCTGTCCCCCATCCCCATACCTACAACAAATTATTCCAAAAACCCACCACCACCACCAACAACAACAACATTTACACTAGAACACCATAATTTTGTGTTCTACGTCTCTGATTGATTGATTACTATGCCAATATAATTTTAGCTTGCGGACTTTAGAATTAGAGAAGGTCGAGTGAAAGAAAGACAAAGGGAAAATTGAGACTGGAGTGAGACTGCAACGTCAAAGTCCAGTTCACTACTAACCTCTAATATTTGTCTTTGAAGATACATTTTGTATGTTTGTCAGTCTGCTATTTGAAGAGAGTAATTTGTGTTTAAGAAATTTACATAGTGGCAAAAATTATTAGTGTGACTGTGAGAGAGACAGAGAAACGTTAATGGCTTTCCAATAATTTCGACTGTTTGAAATTAGTTTCAATACGTATAGGAAAATTGACAATTGTTATTGTTACAACAGCACAAGGCACAAATGGCACATGAGGTGCAGAATTCCTTTTATGTCATAAAAAGGAATATTCAAATTGTTTACCATTCAAACTTAATAAACTAATTAACTGTAAAATCTGTAATTAGAGAGACTGATTTGTTGTTTTATTTTCAGTATGCCGATAACTAAATCAGTATCAGACAGTTGTAGAGATAACAAAATTAACAGTAACTCATATCAAAATGGAATTAGTTTAGCTGATCTATTAATAAGCAGATCATATTTTCCTCTAACTGAAATTGAAACATGGGCAATTTTATATCAAAGTATACAAGCTTTGCAAGATTTGTTTCTCTCAGGTAAGTGACAATACAGTTAAATTTGCCATGTTGATTATAAGGCAGAAAATCTTGATAGGTTCTGATAATTTAGTCAAATTATTTTTATCGAACTCAAAATTCAATATTCATATCAAATCAGTGCAACAATTTCTTACGACTCTTCACAAGGACCCTGTATACTAATTTTACTCCAATTTTAGGTCTTAAATTCAAGTTTTTTTTAAATTTAAAAGTTTTGCAGGGAAAATGTATTAAATATTCCGCTATCGATTACCTACACGAATTTCCAATCAAATCTAATGACAATAATTATGAAAAATTTACTGAGAGATCGTTACATTTAACGATCGAAAACATCGAGTGCATTCAATTTTGCTGAAATTTTATATGGCATGTTCCATTACGTTTACGTATGCATTTTCATTTAGAGGAAATTTTTAGATTGACGCACTTTATGATGATTATCATACGATGAGAAAAAAACGAACGAATTAACTTTCAACGAAATAAATTCGATTTTTCAATCTAAAAAAGTACGGAGGTCTTAAATGACTTTTCGCATTTCCCATATACTATTTCAACTTTCCACACAAAACTTTCCATACATTTGCATTCGGAACTGAACTTCGGAACAGTTCTCTTCGAGCAACAACAACAATTTTATTACTCCATTTAACACTATTCGCATTTTCTTTTCTTTCTCTTACAGAATAAAAACAATTTTTCATTTTAATATGGTATTTTTTTTATATTCTCTTACCTTGTTCTCTTTTTGTTTTTCTCAACCATTTTTCCGTTATTGTTGAATAAGAGACTTCATCATCAGACACGATTATTCTTTATTATTTCCCATGCATTATTAATATTCAGTTATTTCTTTTGTTGTGTATTTGCGTGATTGATCTGCAATAAAAAAAGGAAAAAATAAAACGCTTTATTCATCAATTACAATTATGACATGCAAAAGAAAGAAGGATATAAGAAAATCTGATATTTAATAGGAAATTATAATCGTTTAAAAAGCTATCTGATTTTTCCTTTTAGTTAAGTTTTTTGCTGAATCTTAAAATTTATCTATTTAATTATTTTTTTAATTCGGTCGTGTTTGTGGTGATTAATCGTTTCGTTACAATTATTTATCGAAATTTAATGAATTTCGAATTCATCCAATAAAATCTGTGTCAATAAATGAAAATATTCATTGTAGTAGATAGAATTTAACAGCAAAAATTTTATTTTTAATAAAATAAATTGTTCCAGTAAAAGAATTCGCCCAATACGAAAATTATCTACATTTGCGGAGCTAGAACTATTTCTATAATATCAAATGTTACCTTGTCAAGATTAACATCAATTAAATCTTTGTCCAATTTAAAATTCTCTATATTTATTCATTTGCAACAGATGTATGTGTCATTTTCCACTTTAAAATGTATCAATTTTGAAAATTGTCCTCGTTCATATTCATATTCATACATGTATAGTGTATAACATGTTATTTCGAACTCATAAATCATAAATCATTGGAGTCTGTCACTAATTATGGTCAACAAATAGGACGCAAGGCAACTTTTAAAGTTGTATTTTATATAGCATTAACACGTAACATCTCCCAATTCCATTATTTCTTTATAACTTTTTTGAAAGTTCGAGTTAGGATAAGATAATAATTTATAATTTGCCAGTTCGAAATAACGTGATATCATCTGTACCGAAATGTCATTTATTTCCAGCAAACCGGAAAAACGATGTAGGCGTTAATTTTCCATTAGAAACGGGAACTTTGTAAGTAAAAGGAGGACACATTCATTTATAAAACTTTTATGACATTTTTGGAGGAAACCATATTTGATTTTGAGCAAATATTCCGCCGCACCGCCTACGGCTCAACGAATATTCATTTAGCTTATAATTTCATTATTATTTCCTTTTTTTTATGATATGATGAGCCGTGTTGCGGCTGCTGCTAATAGAATTAAATCTTTTAGAAAGAAAAATTATTTTATACATACGTACGTGCCGGATATTTAATATTGTAATTTCATTATAGTGGCGCACATTCGTTAGATTTTACTCGACTATTAATTATTTTTGTTGTTGTTGTGGTTGTAGCTATAAAACCCCCACCCATGTAATTCGTATAAGATTTAGGAAAATAATGCTGCTTGGGCAAAATAGCAGGAACAATAATAATTGTTTTCAGCTAAATTAAACTTCCTCAATTTCCATGAGATTTTTTTTCTAGTCGGGAATTTTCTTTTTCTTTATTTTAATTAGAAAACAACCAAAGACTTGAGATGAAGAGAGAGGTGACTTACTTTACTAAATTTTCTAAAAAAGCTTTTAATTAAACGGTAATCTTATACTAAAACAAATTTTTAAAAGGAAATTGAAAAGCCCCACACTTGGAAAGCCTGTGTGTTGGCGGTGTGCTATTAACGATCGTAATCTCCGATTTTCCTTCCCCCAACAACAAAAAAAAGATGTTTGTTTTTGGCAGCGGTGGGATTCGAACCCACGCCTCCGAAGAGACTGGTGCCTTAAACCAGCGCCTTAGACCGCTCGGCCACGCTACCTGGAATACCATCCAGGAATACCTTAGTACGACTTTGCTAGGAAAATAGCAACGTTTCTAAAAATAATATGAAATCTAAAAATAACCAAAATGTATACCTAAAAGTTAGTTGCAAACTTATAAACTAACTTTAGAACAATTTTAGAATTCGAACCTTTTGGAAAAACAAAATTGAATTTTGTTTTACAAAACTTTGAATAAACAGTGTGTTCATAAAATGAAATTAAAATTACATAAACTAACTGAAAACTTTAAAAACCAAAAAAAAAAAAAAATTATGTTTCCGCCCGGGATCGAACCGGGGACCTTCCGCGTGTTAGGCGGATGTGATAACCACTACACCACGGAAACTATAGCGAAGAACATCTCAATTCTGCTACCAATACGCAATTGATTTCAATACCAAATGCTAATTTAATTTTTTTTATTTTTCAGATCGGCTTTTTAATGGTAAACAATGCATACCTTTAGTAACACCTTGGAGCTTAAAATTATCTGCCAAAGGTCGTGTGAAATTATGTCTAAATACAACAGTTTTTACTAATGGCAATGCCATATTTTTTCATAAAGATTATTTGGCACCAGAATACAAGAATGGACGACATTATAACGATACAGACTTGGAGAAAGTAAACAATTGAAAGTAATTTGATAAACATAGTGTAATTATGAGAATCAATTTCCAGATGTACATTTTCGGTTTGGGTGAAACATTAAAACGAGCAACTCTAATCAGTCATGTGACCAGTAAAGAGTTATGCCAGGTGCTTGCCAATATGACACGTCATCATAGTGCACCAAGGGCATCATTAATGCATCTTTTAGACGTACGTAAAGAAAATTTATTTCTACCTGAAAGCAGGCATTTGTTTTTTTCTTTCATTTTTTCAATGTATGCATTCAGCATGGGTGCTCGGGCAGTAAAACATAAAATCAGAAAACGATCTCGTATCCTGAACGAAAATGCTATGACATTTTAAAAGGACTTGAATAAAATGCAATTGAAACGTTAATAGTAGTTTTACAGCGCCGTATCGAATTGAAAATGCCCGAGCTCTTACGGGGACTGAACAGTTTCGAAATTAAAGTTTCAAAAGAGTGGGTGGTTTGAAAAGAATGGTTTATTGAATGACGATTAAATAAATTCAATCGATTGAATTAATTTATTAAAACGTAGGACGGATTTCAATCGAAATGCGGGAGTGACAAAACCATTATCACAAGCGGGTATAATAACCTCAACCCTTAATAATCACAGACAATCTGTTAACATATCTATATACCTACTCTTTAAATTACTTTTGGTTGGGAAAATCTGGAATATACTATTACAGGGTCAGAACCCTTTATATGTTCAACACAACCGCTGATAACTGCTGCCAGCTACTCTAACTACCACCTCTATATACACATACACACCAATATATTACAAAGTTCGGTTGTCGGTGTTATTCGACCGAGAAAAGCGCACCGTTAAATCATTTTATTGGCGTGTGTTTGTGAGTGAACGTCAACATTTTTTGATGTCATAATTCTTAATTAACGTCTAACGATGACGAGCCAACTGAAAAGTATACGTACTATAAGCGATTTATAATTTCGGGGGAGTAGAATATTATGAGAGGGTTTTAAAGCCATCTAAAAGTTTTTTAAGCTCCATTGTCCATCACCGTGGACTAATAAAGAGCTTGTAAAATGTTTTTTCTTCTTTTTTCAACAACAAAATAAAAAAAAGTTTGTCGTATTGTGATTTTAAATGAAAAAAAGAGGATTGAAACCTTTAGGCAAACGGACGTTTTATTGTTGTTTTACGTTGAGAGCTGTTAAAGAGAATATGACTTTTATCCTAGAGAATAGTTGCCCAGAGGCTTTTGCCGTCATTATACCAGACACATAAAGATTTTGCTTTAATTTACACTAAGTCTTAATATAGAAAAGAACATGTTTTCATCAGGCAGTGTGCAATTTAATTATTGAAAATTATATTTTGTTTTAATTCAAACTTAAGCCTTTACAAAGTTAATTCGGCAATTAAGTCTTAAGTACACATTTCACTTTTGGACATTAACATAACGAACCTTTTACATACATAGAAATTTCAAAGAAAATTCAACTTTAATGATGATGACTTGACTTTCATTATGACCTTATAGATTTCTTCATACTCGAAATATACTTTTACTTAACAAATATCGTGTATCATACGTGATAGAACAGGAAACGCTACCAACAACAACAACAACAATTTAATTTCCTAGTTTCCTGAGATTATTATACCTACTACTAATAGTTGTACAGTTTGAAATTGTCAACAACAAAACAAACAATCAAATAAATAAATAGATTCGTACTTAGATAGATTGTTCAATAAATTTCGAAGTTTGATTTTATGGCTGATTTGATTTTGATCAATTTGATATTTTATTGTATCGAAAAATCCAATCATTGATATCAATTTTTATCTTATTAGATGGTTCCTTTTTCCTTATTTTCTGTTTGAATGGTAAATAAATCTAAATTGGAAAATCTAGAAAAACGTACATCAAGGTTGACATTTCTAAATAATCGAATCAAAATATTTTTTATACAGGGTGAGCAAGAGGAGTTGGCAATAATGTCAAGGAAAATTCGACGAAAAAAATCGATTTTGAAATATGTATCATTTCTAACAACTCTTTACAGTACACAATTATTGTACCTACGAAATTTAATACATTACTCCAATTACCCAATCGACTTTAACTAGAAAAAGCCTCTACTCAATTTTAACAGTAACTTTGCCTTTGTACAATCATTTATCAAAGCAAATATACCCTCGTGAAGTGATATTATACCTTCAATAACCAATCAAAAATTTTCAAAAAAAAAAGTAGCAGATATCAATAAAAGCGATAGCGAGAAAGACAGATAGGGTGGGAGAGAGAGAGAATCCACTAAAAGCAACCTCTAACGGGCCTGAAGTGGCTTTTATTAGATTCTGAGTCATTTGAGGTTCAAATGGATATTTATTGAAAGGACAGATGTATTTAGTTAGAAAATGGATTCCTACATTTGATACTGTAATTTAGGAGAGATTCTAGGTGATCTCAAGTTTCTTGACATATAGTTTCGATGTTATTATAACTATTGCTAGGTGTATATTAAACTTGTAGAAGTCGATAGACAGCGAAAACCAGTTATAACGTCATATGTATCGGTTATAGCGATTGTGCTTTAAACACAATTGTACTACAGTTCGTAAACACTAATATTCCATAGATCGGTATAACCGGTTTTTATTTTTTTCCATCATAAATCCGCAGGTGATGTCTCACTATTGCAAAAGTAGACAACAAAATCGCCCATTCTCTCATATAATAATGGACTTACATCAAGAAGCTTCAGCAGCATTGGAAACAACAGTTGACATATCAAATTCGCCTCCTATTTTACCCGAACTGAATCCTAGTCATCGTCGAAAAAATGATGATGATGGTGCCGACAAGGATGACGAGTAAGTTGGAATTAATTTTTTTACGCGCAATTAAAATCATGCAAAATTACTTAAAGATAAATTTAAGGATTAAATAATGCAGTGAGTATTTTATGAATTAGATGGGGATGAACATTAACAAACTTCTACCCACTCTATTAAACAAATGTAGTGGAATCGGAGGGAAATTTTTAAAATATGAATGAATCACATTAAAACCACGATGAATAATAATTTTCTTCAAGGTTCTTGGGCGTAGGGGTTAGCCTTATAGCCATCCTACTACAATAAAATTTTTTAAAACAATAGATTAATTAATTAATTATTGTTATTATTATGAATATTGTAAACACTGGTTCACAATCAAAACAACATTAATAAGCGAATAATAAATTATTTGCAATTTTGTTAATCATAAAATAATTTCTATGGCAAAAACAATAATTAAGTATAGTAATTTTTCGATAAATAATAAAATTATATAACTTGAATACAATTCAAAAATTCTCATTCAACATCCTGTATGTGTGTGATGTGATGTGAATTGAATTCCGTTTTCGACTACTATTTTATTGAATTAAAGGTAAGTTTTTGAGCTTTTTTTTGTGCACTGTAATTATTCAGCTCAGCTTAAACGAAAACAATATAAACACAGATTATTGTTATGGTTTTTTTTCATTTCAATAAAAAAATTACAATGGAACGTAACATCAGTAATTGTCATTTAAATTTAATAGCGTGACGACTAATACGAAACAACATGATACAAAATTACAATAATTCAACCATTTCAGTTTATACTATCAGATTATTAAGTTCTGTGTGTGTGTGTGTGGCTGTGTAATTTCAGGCTAATTCCAGCATTTAGCAGCACCCTAAAAAAATGGGATGTTTGGAATAATCTTCCATTACCAAATCATCGTTTACAAAAAGATACAGCAATGAGCATGGAAAATTTACACTTGTTCGATAAACTGCCCGGAAATGTTGCAAGACCGAAAAGTCTATGCGTTCCTGACACTCGATATTATTCATGTGATAATAATAATTTCTTGCCAAATATTGACAAACCCTCAGTAAGAACAAGTTCTACAGTTTGTTCACTAGCCACGTGGCTAAACACTATGTACCTGGTGTTCAGCTGTTTTGCACTGTCGTATATCACGTGGTGAGTGACCGAACTGTATAAACTGTAGACAACAATGATGAATTCTACCACCAAATAGACACTTTATCGCATAATTCCAGATTGGTTACAAAACCAAAAGAAACCATCATCACATAAAAAAGCATCCAATACAAAGAGCTGCTTCACGACTCTATAAAGCAGGAATTGATCTACCAACTGAAACTGAATCGGGTGCCAGTTGTGTTGGGCCAGAATTTGTTATACGAGCTTCATTACCAAATAAGAAATTTGTAATGGCTGATTGTAAAGGTAGCTGTAAACGTTTGGTAACAATTATTATGCTTGATGGACAGAAAATTGATGTTTCATGTAATCCAAGTTATATTACGGCTGGACAGTTGTTTGAGGTATATTTTGATTGGGATGAGTTGATCTTTCGTAATAGAAAGTTTTCAAATTGCAGTTTCTAATTAAAAAAGAACATATTGAGGAGAATTTTATGTTAGGATTGTCAGCTCTAATAGCAGGAGATTTTGTATTTTTACCATCAGATACAAAGATTTCGAAAATTTTACATTCAAACAGCAGCAAAACTGATCTAATCAATTTTACTTTATACTTAAGGTAGGACACATTTCAAATCCATGATTGTGATTTAATTTGTGGTGGTTTTAGAGTGAGATTTTTTCTTCCATCATTACGTGGTATACGTGGATGTAAGGCACGTCATTTACTCTATCTGCAATTACGACGATCAATTTTAGAGCATCAATTGCCATGCTCATTTTCCCAAATTATCGAATTAAATGGTTTAGCTTTACAAGCGGAATTTGGAAATTATCGTGAAATTGTTAGTTACATTTATTACTTTTCGCCTGCCATTTGTTTCTACTTTATTTTATTATATTTCTAGGAGCATGGTACTCGAGATTATTTTCTACTGGAACATTATGTTCCGGAAACGATGGCCTGTGTTGTTGATGACGAGAAACTTCTACGTAAGGAACTCGTTAAGGCTCATATATCGAAAAAAGGTCTCGAACGGGAAAAAGCAGAACAAGATTTTATTATTTTCACGCAAAATTTACCACACTATGGTGGCCATTTTTATACAGCCACATGGGTAAGAGAGATAGAGAGCGACCAAATTTGTATTGTGATTCACTATAAATGTTTCCTCTTTCTATTTAATGTATATCTACGTTGATTCAATGTTGTTATGAAATTACATATCATATATTTTAGAGAGAAAAAAAAAAATCTTTTCACAACATATCTTCCATTTCCAGATATTAAAAGATGACGATAACAAAGAAGTTTGGCTCTATATAAGCGCTCAAGGTATAAATCTTTATGAAAGAGGCAAATCGACAAGCAGTTTTGGTCCACAATTGTATGAAACGTTTGAATGGCGCAGCATTCAAACGTTATGTTATAGTAAACATTATCTTTGTATTCTACCACACAGTAATATGCGTAATCAATCGAAAATCAAAAAATACAAACTGCAAATGGACCATAAAAAGTAACACTCAACCAAATGTGGATGTATAAAAAAATCGATACGAAATACATTTTTAGAAGTTATTTTGCTTTTCGACTGGCATCACTTCATCATCAGTTTTTTCTGCGGTTACGTACAGAGTACACTTCCTTACAATCGTTAAGTCAACAATTTGGTATACCTTTAAAAGATATTAAAAATGAACGCAATTCATTGTATAAAATGGAAAGTGATGCGGCACTCAGTCAACCCATTTATATGCAGTTGAATCTGCCGGAATATGATACCATTCCAGAAACAAAATTTCAGGTAAAATCATTTCCTAATCAATGGAAACCTATCTCCAATTTTACATTTCGATTATAGATTGATAAAAATCTACTGAAACGTCGCAGATCGAAAAGCGCTCAAAACATAAATACCACATTAAATCCATCAATCAATGAAGAATATCAAAATAAAGAAAATGAATGCCCTGCCCGACAACGAAATGATGCCCATTGTTTCGCTTTTCCTGAATTGCCAGAAAGAAGACGAGGTAAACTAATTTTTGCAATGATATTATTAAAGTTACTAGAAATCATTCGCTATTCTAGGAGTGAAAATGGGCACTAAAGTCATCTCGAATGTCGCACCACGAATTTCACGAAGTATGGAAGCTGTAAATAATCAAGACTATTTAGAGCAATTATCATTACAATCAGTATCAATTTATTGTAGTTCGAATTCACTTTCGAAATCTTCTAATGATGGTTTACAGTTTTCTGAGGGCGAAGCATATGTTTTAGGTAATACAAATTGAAATTTACCATTTCTCTGATGAGTCAACATACGGCGTAACCGATCGCTAGAAAAATACATTTCTCATTATTATTATTTCCCGTTAATTTAATATCGAAATGTATTTTTTCAGATTCAACAGTAAAATCTGTTTCGCAACAGAATTTCTTGCCAAATTTTCATGAAACAATCAATGAAACACTGCTAAACAAGTTAGAAAAAATGTCATTTACCGAGGAACGTATTCTTTGTACAGCGACAATTGAAAGAGATCTAAGCGGTAATTTAGGTCTACAAATCACTGAAGGGTCCGATGGAAATGTTTATATTCAATCTGTGATCCCTGGCGGCCCGGCACATTTAAGTATGAACATTTTAAATGGTGATCAAGTAATTGCTGTGAATGGATTATCATTACTTGGTCGAAAATATACTGAGTCATTGGATTTGTTAAAAAATACTGGACAAAAGGTTAAATCGAATTTTATTTTTCCAATTTCTTTTTGACTAATTTTTTCTGTGTATGTTGATTTATTAGGTCGAATTTATTCTATCAAGAATGGCCCCTTCTTTTCAAGCATTGAATAATTCAGTTTCCCAACATAGCAATATGTTTAATATTTTAAGTTATGACGAGCGATTAATTGAAGCTAGAAATACATCGTTGCCATTTAATGATTGGATGAAGAAGATGTCATTGTATCATCATCAAGCTACCACTAGTAATATTAATGAATCAACTGATACGGACAGTCCAATAGAAAAACATATGCTAGAAAGTTGTTCAGAACTGAATAAAAATCAATTGGATTATAAATTAATGCAGGAAAATTTGGAAATTAATAAAAATCTATTTCGACCATTACCAAATGATAATGATCGTGCTGTCATTGTTGATATGATACCAAAAAAAGATGATTGTGTATTAAAACGTTACAATTCCACGATTATTAGTAATAGTAGCAGTAGCAATAATAATAAGGATGTAGAAGATAATTTTATGCAGCAAATAGACGCTAAAAATCATAATGTTGCTATGCCAAAAAGTATGGGATTGAGTAGAAAATGGCGAGGCCCTGTGCGATATCCAGTTACCCCTATAAAAGGGAATAATAATTATACGGGTAGTATTTCAGATGAAGAACAAGTATTTATTTAGTTTTACTTGGCTGACTGAAAAGATTCGATTCTAATTATCTAAAGTAGAAGCACAATAAGTTATCAGTATTTATTATACCTAATTAGTTGATTAAAGAAACAAAATGGATCTCATATAAAATTATGCGTTTAATTAAGTTTCTTATATTTAATCCCATCCTAATTAGAATGTGACGTAGGGCCAAATATATAATGATGTGCCTAATACATATATATATACATATAATCTAACAGTCTGATATATTAAGCTAAACAAATATGTATCTTTTATCCGTTTTATGTATATAAATAAATATTTAATAATTATTATTAATGTGTACGAGCACTAAGGTGCGATCAAAGATTAAGTAGCAACAATTGCCAAATGTTTAGAGCCATTTTTTTTTAATTGTAGAACGCCACCGATTTGAGCAGTAATTAATATCAATATTTTTTTGATTAATACTAGTTTGTACCTAGAAATATATGCATATCAGAAGACCTGTGTTTTATTAAATACAGTAAAACCTTTCCATAACGGTCACCCAAATTGCCAGCCTTAGTGACCGGCATCGGGAAGTGGCCATTAAAAGAGGTTTTACTGTAAATCGAAAAAAAAATTCAAATTAAAAAAAAAACAGACTCAAGGAAACGTAAAATAAAAGGGGAAACTAGAGAAAAATATGTGGTGGTATAAACCAAAGGAAAATCAATAGCGTCGACGGCGTCTCTTTCTATTGGAAACGTCTTGAAATACAGCTGGAAAATTTGAAAATTTTCCACTGCCGCATCAACATAGTTCCCCAATTTTCACGATAGATGACATCTATCATAGCATCTGACAGTGGATTTCCACGAACCTAAACATTAATTAAAAATTGGAATTCTTGTTTGATTAAAAAGAAATTTTGGATTTAATGAAAATTCTATTCAATTTTCTTTATTTTCCGCCATTTTTTAGAAAACACGTAGGCTGCGTCTAAGTTAATATTAGCTAATTAATGTTTTATTATAGGCCAGATAATTCCTTTTCTCAAATTTTTCCTGCAGAAACCAAATGTAGACACATAAAATAACAAAAGCTCAAATTAAATTAAATTTCCGAATATATTTTTTTTTTTGGTGGTTGGAAAGATAACACATTAATTTTCATTTAATTTAATAATAAAACGTGGTAGATATGTATACCTACCAAAAGAAACCCTTCAAGCTATCAAATTAACCATAAAAAAAACATGGATAAATTAGCTTTTTTCCTTGTGAAATTCGCCTGAAAAAACAACAATTTTGGAAATTTGTTTTTTTTTTCTTCTAAGAAAGAAATGACCGATTAATACATGACGGTGGTGGGGATGTAGCGTTGGTATTTTCCATTTCATTAGGCACTATGATGAGAAAACATTTTTAGGATCAACCAAGAGTGATTTAAAAAAAGAAATTACATTTCTATACAGAGAATAGAGCGCAACGTAAAAGGGCGGTTCGTCATAGTGGTGGTGGTGGTTTCATTTCGCCCTTGACTAATTTTCAAATATTTTCAAAAGGAAAACAATTTTGTGTTTAAGCTGTATACTTATTATGTATATGGAAGCGAAAATTCCCATTTTTCAAGCTATGGGAAATTCTGTAGCCATTTGATTTTTTTTTATTTTTGAAATAAACTTTTATTATTAATATATATAAGTTGATTATGACGCAATGAGTCGTTGTATGTGGCGCGGGACTAATTTAAATTTTATGAGTAAATGCATTTTCATGTTTTGTTTTTTGTTTTATGCCACTTTTCTAGCGAGCGTTGCTGATGTTATCACAAGCGTTTCACACACTGGTTTTTATTCGTTTAATAATTTACTTATTACTCGAGATATGCTGGAAATTCTAATTTTCCATCACGTTTGTTTTTCAAATTATAATTGCCTATAAAATGCCTTATCGGATCAAAACGTTTAAATTTTGATATAGTTGAAGCTGAAATTTATTTTTGATTCTGGCAGTACTTTTTAGCCTGGTTTCTTATTTTTCTTATTTTAATTTTATTCACTAATAAGACAGATAAAATTGTTTTATATCAATTTTATTGTAAAAGTCGTGCAGCCATCCTAATGGCTATTTTGGCTGATTGTTATGGATTATTGCATTAGTATATTGAGTAAAATTGCGCAGTGAATTACTTGGTAAAGGCGGAGTAGAAAGTGAAGCTTATCGACATTTGCTCTTGGACTAATATTCGATTAAAAATTTCAAATTTTTTTCTTTTATTTTTTTTGTTCGGGAGTTGTGGAAAAAACAACATTTCGTCTCTATCTATTAATAAAAAATGCATACACCGTTTTTAGACGAAAGTCATTTATCATTTGACATGTACCTGCCTATCTATATACATTCAAACATATATATATAGAGACAGAGAGAGAGAAAAATGGAAAATATTGGAAACCGAGCGACATTTTTTTTATTTACACTTGGTTGACTGGGCATGAATAATTTGAATTGCTTTTTCAGCAGCGTTGATTAAAGATTGTGAATCGAAAAATTACTATTTTGTGGAAAATAGTTTGAAAAAAAAACCCATTTTTCATTTTTAATGTTAATCAATCGACTTTTCCGCCCCTCTATGTGTACATATTTATTTTGTTGATTTTCATTTTAATATAACCCAAAGCAAAATACTTTTGATGTTGTAATTTTTTGGTGAAAAATACCATCAAAAAAACTACTACAGTAAAACCTCTACATAAGGGTCACCCTAAATAATCGTTATACAGAGGTGGCCTGCATTGGGAGGGTTGTACGATTTTTACAACAAAATTAATATGAAACATTATTATTCGGCTTATGAGTGAATACAATTAAAATAAAAAAAAAAGACTGAAAAGAACTGCCAGAACTCCCCCCGATTACGGAGATGCCCGTTGTCGAGAGGCGGTCGTTATTAGAGATTTTACTGTAGATGACTAAATTGCCACGTCACTTGTTACATACATTCCCACACACATACACATGTGTGTCCACTGTTGGAAAATCAAAAATAGAATGACCTATAAACATGCAAAGATCTATTATCGTTTAGGATTTAAATTTAGGAAAAGATATTTTAATTAATTAAAAATATATATGTGTATTGAAATTTTGATTGGCATTGTGTAGTTGTAGTTTAATTTGAAAATTTAGTTACAAAATATAATATGAGTGAGTGAGCGACATTTTCGAACGTGGAAAATGACTGTATAATAAACAGCATCAGTGTTAAATTGTTGATAAAAATACATTTTATATGAAAATTTCTAGCATAGCATAATAAGTGGGTGAGTATTTTGATGTCTGTATATTTAGAATGGAAAAATTATAGCAGGAGTTTTAGCAATGCATTCAGTATGGACATTTATTGAAAATTCTATCCTCAAAAATTCGAAAACACAAAAAAAAAGAAACAATGTTGGTAGCAAAAATCTAATTTGGCCAGATTCCTAACAAAAAAAAAAAAAAACACAAAATTAACACAAAACACAACAGACATAACATACAATCATTTCAAAAATTCCTAATTTGCGATATTAAACATGTGTGAATATGTATCCATTTGCCAAAAAAATAATATCCGAATTTGTGTGCACATACATTTTCCGTTGCCAACCAGAGAGCGAGCAATACACACAGAAAATTTTTCTTTTTGGAAATAATGAAAAAACAACAGTTGTGATTTCGGTTCGGAAAACCCCCATAAAAAAAACTGAAAAATCGGTCCGTTAGTGAGAAATTTTCAGTTTGCCACTGAAAAATTATTCAAGGTCTTCGCGCTGTATATGTAGAAATGCGAGTATTTTGCCAATTTTTTTATAATAATAATAATAATAATAGTTGCGTCAATGTTTGAAAATAATAATTGAAAATCTCTTCAATTAATTTGTATGTTTGATATGTGATGTTATGTGCTAAAAACAAAGTTTAACAAGCAACTACTGTTAGAAAATTTGCGAAGGTAATAAATCAATAATTGCAATTTAATTAAAACTATTTATTAACAATTCCCGTCGACTACCTTTTTTTCGTATCGATTACATGCGATAGAATTTTAATTAACACTTAACATGCTATATAGCAAAATAACCAATTACTTAAAGATATTGGAATCTATATCTTTACTCTATATACTAGACTACAATATATTGTATATTATATTACACCTTTAAACAATTAACAATTAACCGATAGCTATATACCTATGTAGCTTACCACTGCTACTCTACTAGCTGGAGGAGGTATATTAATTGCCCTACTCATAGTCAGTTTGCATTTGATTAAATAACTTTGACAGAATTAATTGGATATTCATGCTTGAACGCTGTTTATAAATGGATACTAAATACTATAGAATCCTGCACGTCAATTCATCGTCTTCTGTCCCCCGCCCTCCGTCTCGCTTAGATTAATTGTTTTTTTTCTGGAATGTCGGTATATAATTAACAATAAAAATTAACATTGATATATTATATAGTAAGTTAACACATTGTATATACATATGTTTATCTACAGAAATACTTTTCTAATGACAGCAGCTGAAGATTATTTAAAAGAAATCATATGTCTTCAATTGAAAAAACCAAAAACATGGAACTGGCAATTGTCAGCATCAAAATCATCGCCACATATTTCACTACCAACAATTCAATTGTATAATTCCAAAGGAAAACTACTTGGTTAGTATAGCTAATATCAACACCGCATGTGCTCTATTGTAGTCAGTCCGAAACAGTTCAGCAGACTGAAGCATTGGAGGTGTACTTCATCAGTTCTAATCCTTTTTCCATTATTTTTCAGTACAAACCAAAGACAATGGCACAACTAACAGACAGCAATGGCACGGTAGAATCGACGAAACGAATTATGGAATAATTAATAAAAACTTAAATTATTTACAAAGATGTAAAAGTGAGAATCTAGCGAAGAACCACTGCAAGTCGAGGTATACGGAAATCTAAAACTTTTCTTATAAAACCCTTTGCCCTCCCGGGATCCTTACTTTCGAAACTCTCTCTACTAATTATAAATTAAGGAAAAACAACACAGTACTACTGCTTTATACGAAAGAATGAATTTTAATTCGTTGTTGAAACTTGCCAAAGTTTTCAATGCTCATCCTTTCCTCTTTCTCTCGTTCAGTATTATCTCTACCTCAAGTCTTTTACCCTTTTGTTTTGATAATGAAATTTTACAGTGGGTTGCACTGTGTGTGCGCATACTTCTATTGAAGTTTTCCACTTGAAATTAATAATTTGTTTCTGTAATATACGAGAAGGGTGTACACGTAAGTTTGTATATATTTTAATTATTTTCCAGCGTACTCGATAATAATGCTAATCAAATCCCTAAAAGGGTTTATAAACCCCAACAGCAAGACGGTCCTGCACGTTCCCGCAGTGACGTCACAATTGCGTCATCATCATTAATGGAAAAGAGTAGTAATAAATCGCTTATTAATTCGCAAATACTAATGAAAAGACAAAGGGATTGGGATGATGGAAAGGAAAAACGTACGAATCCAAACAAAAACAAAAGGAAATGAAAAGAAAATCTAATAATAAAAAAAAAATGTTATAGATGATTTAAGGAGGTCTGAAACGAATTTGCAGCGAATCGCAGCAGATGTTCCAAGAAATTATACCAAATTAAGCAGGGGAATTGATGCATCATCATCATCATCATCATTATTTGTTGTTGAGAGGGAGAAATCGATAGAAAATGGGAAATCGAATGGAATATATGGTTTGAAGAAATCGAAAAGTGACATTTTAGAAATTAAAGGTATGATGATGAAATTCCTTTTTCTTATGTTGCAAAATTTGAAAAGCAATTTTATGAGCTTTTTACTCTTTTCTCCGCACCGATGTCAAATCAGATGGTACAAAAGAAAACTTTGTAATACCTATTCCAATTTTCTTCTAAATATAAAAGTTTCAAGATAAAGTCACCCGTTGAGCTTAAAGATCATTATTATTATTAAAAAGCGCGACTTATATTCGATCGCCTTTTCTTCGAATACGAAAATAACTTTATCTAGCGTAAAAGGATAGAGTTGAAGATATGAAAAAAAAAGATGAAAAATATTCGTCTCTGATCTGATGAAAAATGAAAAGAAATTAAGAATAACGAAGCGTGAGCCGGCCGAGCTGGTAGATTTAGCGCGTTAGGCTTTAATTTTTAAAGTGCTCAAACGAAAATAATTTTTCCATTTCATTTTTTTTTTTTTTTTTGTTTTCAGCAATAGAAAAATCCAGCAACAGTAGAAGTAAGACGTTCACTAATACCAATAATAATCGATCATCATTTCAAAAACTTTTTCATAAACGAACAAATAGCGATGATCTTTTAAACCACACAAGACGAAAATATAATTTAAAAGAAAGCTTAAGACGTGCAGAAATTGATGGTTATAAAAAATTCTTATGTAGCAATAACAATGATGAAAAAGACGTGGTTCTTGCCAGGAAAAAGAATCAATTTCATCCTGGAAAATGTACAGCTGAAACAATTCAGAATTCTCAAGCAAAAACTATTGAGGTATATAGCTTATACTATGTTATTTCGAACTAATTACTGTGGTAAACAGAAAACAAAGTGCTCGAAACTTACAAAAGCAATAAATTAGCAAACTGAAGCGAAAATATGTGTAAAGTTCGTTCATTGCCACAGAATAATTTAGCAGTTCGATGTAACAAGTCATATACTATACTACATTATTTTCTTCTATTATTCTTTTAGATTAGTAATTTATCCAAACCCAGGCGTTATCGTTTACGAAAAAGCCGAGCAGGAATTCTAGTGCTAAGCGATGAGAGCTGCAGTTCAAGTCATCGAAAACGATGCCATGGAAATTTGGGCGATTGCAGGAATGATAATGATGATATAATAATAGAAGGTGATCTATCTAGTTCTATAGAGGATCTAAATGAATTGAGGCATAAACAACAGCAGCAGCAACAAATTACGGCCAGCAGGTATAAGCATTTAATTAATTAGAAACTTCAATTGCACATCTTCAACAATAAACCGAGCAGGCCAACGATCCGAGTTCAATAATGATGATTGAGTATATCGAATCGTTCCCTTTCGTGTATCTATCTATCTCTCTTTTTATTGATCTAATTATTATTAGATGAATTGTTGATTTATTGGCTTTTCAAAGCGGCTCTCTCATCTGATGGATTTAATTAAATCTTAATATTAACGAAGAAGGGTAATTTTATATTAGGAGAGTCTTCTAGTTGTTGATGAAAAATCTTTTTGCGCTAAATAAATATTGATAGTAGCATCTGAATGATTTAATTAGAATTAAATCACTGCTTTTCTTCCTTTATTTATCTTAATTTTGATTGTATTTATTTTGAGGCCAACTTTATTTATCCAGGTTGAAACAACCGCAACAACGTTCCGCATCAGCAAAAGCGCATTTAAACAACATTTCGCAATGTCAGTCCCGGACATATTCAAATGCTGGTGCGGCTGGACATTTCCGACAAATTAGCGATCCAGCAGGTGTTAAAACAACAACAACCAGCAAATTTCTGTCGAATCAATACCGACAAAATCCCTCATCCACACATACTGATAATAATAATAATGTTGAGATTTGTGCCATCGACAAGCATATAACCTGCAGTGATTCGACAACTAGCAGGTAATTTAAATTTAGAGACAAGTGGTTTTTCGATAATGTAAAATGTAAAGAGTATTAAGTTATCCATGTAACCACATTCATACATATGTGGTTGTACTAGATTTAATTATGTATATAGGTTGAATTATGATGTTCAAGGGAATTTCTCTAGTAGGCAGTCTTTTATGTTTATGCCACTCGTCATTTCATCAATAATCCAAGAAATTGAATCCTAAATATTTCACATATAGTATTCTTTCTCTACCTGTCTTTTGAATAATTCTTTTTTTCTTGCTTTCTTTGTTTTTTTATTTCTTTTATTTTTTTATTATATACATATCTTTTCCAAGCCGTCATGAATTTAACTCCCTCAGTGTGCTGACCGAGCAAGTTAAAATAACGTAAAATAATAAAGTTCTAGAAAGAGAGAGAGAGAGAGAGAGAGAGAGAGTTCTTTATATGTATATGCATGTGCGGATTGTGTGTGGCTATGTGGCTTAACATGCTGCCACACGTAGCAATCATAAAACGAGAACTCGTCTTTTGTTTTTTCATTTTTATTATTCGTTTTGTATGTTTTGTACTATGGAACATGCTGGTGCTGGTGCTGTTGCTGCCGAAGCTTTAGGCCCATTTATTTTCCTTTTTATTTTAGAGAGAAAATTTGAATTTAACATCACCACAGCAATTGTTTGCTGATTTCTTTGAATAATTTGAATTAATTTGTATTTGTTATTTATACAATGTCATTGTACACTTAACTCGTATATGCGTATCCTGATAATTAACATAAATGTTTTCTCTCCAGAATCAACAACAAACAACAACAACTATTTTATTCGAAAAGTGATGTTTTCACATTTCATTCTACTGATGATCCGGAACAATCATCGTCATTCGATCAAGATTATATCGTTCAAGAACCAGTGACAAGATCAAACAGCGAAAGTACAAAGAATTATTCACCAATGGAATGGAATCAAAATCATCATCATAATCAGAGCAGAATAAACTGGTACTGTAGTGATCGATCTACAGCATCATCAATTGATGTAGAAGAGAAATTACGTAAAAATGTGACTGCTGCTGCTACTGGTAAGCGTTATTATTAAGTGATAAAAGAATAATAATTTTATTATTGGTCCTCTTCATATTCACATATTTCCTCGTAATATTTTATGAATAATTTGATGAAACCCCACACATATTTTGAAGCATGGCGCGGGGTAGAAGCGCCTTATAAGCACACATCAAATTTTTGACTCGTAAAAATGTTAGACGGTCTCTATCTAAAATAGAGTATGTCACCGTACCCCGTGTCACACAAAAAAAAAAACAAATATATATATATATATATATATATGAAAGTAATAAGTCATAAAATCTTTATTTCATTCGATCTATATAACTTTTTCATTGGTTTTTATTTTCTTTTCTGGAACAAATAATAGAATGGAAACTCTCTTTCACGGAAAATATGTATATAAAACTATTATATCATATTCAACTTTTGTTTGATAAGATTTTTCAGGAGGTGGAAAAAAGAATAAAGTTTCTCTGCTATACATTTTCATGAATGCTGAATGAGTTTAAAAATATATTCTTTGCTCCCGTCCACTCTTCTTTCCACAAAAAAAAAAAAAAGCTAAATTCTTTAAAAGTTCGCTTTTTAACTTCTTCTTGTTTGCATAGTAAAGAGATTAAAAGATTTTGCTTCTTGTTGTTGTATTTTTTTATTTCGCCTATCGATTTTCCCTGTCTCCCTTCGGACGGGAAAAGCGAGAAAACTAAATCCTTTGCCACTCTTAATCAACGTATTAATACATGTCTACTGATTAAACACAACGAAACTCCATTCGACGCTACTGGACGTCCAAACAAACTGGTCATGTAAACAGCCCAGCAGTTGTTTAATATGTTGCACTTTAATTTTCATTTATACCTCATTATAATTTCTTCCTCTCATTTTTTTTTATTATTATTTTTTTTATCTCTACTTCTCACACTAGCTGGTTGTACAAATATGTACTTTCTGACACCGTTTCTCATTTCAAAATAATGCTCATGTTTGTTGCCCATCGTCAGTAAGTAAATAGGGATGAATACATTGCCTGGATAAGTGGCTACTAGGAAAACTATTGAATTTCTCTTTCATTGCAAAATGAAAAAATAAAACAAACATTGCATAATTGCGACTTTAATTAATTTAATAGGAATTTTATGTATTAAGCAAAAACTGGATACAAATGGAAAATTGTTGCTGCGAGAAAAATTTTTTTTCTTAATCAATTTGAAATTTATTCATCATTAAATATTCAGTATTCGATTGTGTTAATTGGCTAAGTATTATTTGCCAAAATCATGTAAATTACCCAATGGAATTATACATTTCAGACCCTTTCATCATCATCATCCCTGATTCTTTTTTTTTTGGCGTTTTTGTGACGCAGGGAAGGATTTTGAACAGGATAAGCTAGCTAGCGAGCTAGCTATAGAGAGTAATATTTTTAGAGCTATAGATATATACATGTAGAGCTCGCTGCATGGGGGTTATACGGTAGTCTTTTACGAATGTTTCCTGCGACGACGCAAGTTCAGCAGGCTCGCTGCCGCCGAAGAATCTACGATGCCATATTGTATCAGAAGTCCTTATGGGTGGCATTTTCGAATGGAAAATTTTAGAAAAATTCCATTTACCTGACTGTTGTTTGTTTGGATCGAAAAATCTTGTTTTTTATAAAAATTCCGGACGAGAACTTTATGGAAAAGTTAATGGACAAGTGATGTAACAAAAATTAAATATAAATAAACAATTATCATGAAACAAATTGGGCAAAAAAAATTTGGAAATCACAAAGTTGCATTGGTCGACAATTTTCCATTTTCATTCACAAGGAATTTTCGTATTCAATTCAAGGCAACATTGTATTATCACCGACCTCGCCTCTCTCATTTGGCCCAAGCTTTGTTGCCATCTTTCTCACAGAGGTCGTCGCGAATTTAACGGGAAAACAAATCGTTGCGCTCATCGCCGCCTCTCACTCAGCTCGCCAGCAGCAATAAAACCCCGGATTTTTTTTTTGTCTTTCGGGCGAGAGTATCTCTGGATTCACGTGCGTTGTTGTTGTGGCCTGTACTGCACATATATTGGCAGCAGGATAAAACGGGCGGCTAAAAAAAAAACAATGTTTAAGAAAATTTAATTTTGTTTTTTAAATTACTATTAAATTTCGCGTTTTGTTTATTTTTGGAAATTTTACTGTTTTTTCGTTATCTCGTTTTGTTTGTTTTTGTTTTTCGTTTTAATTAACTTTTAAATAGTTTTGCAACAATTAGATTTTCTTAGATTTTAATTGTTTCTTCGGCAAAAGTTCCTGCAACGAGAGGATCTCTGCAAAGGTATTTGTAATGCATATTCCTAGAGTTTTAGTAGATTAATTAATTAGATTGATTTCCATGTAGCCAGTATCGAAATTTGTTACTTTTACCCTATAGTTAAATATACATTCGTCGTAATTTTCCAACAAGGAAAAACTATACAGATTGGAATTTTCATTCTTTCCCATTAACTAGAAACGTAGAAAGGGATGAGTATTTTTAGTTAAGAGACAAAAAGTTTATTTTAAAAACGAACAACAACGAAGAAGATAATTTTTAAGGAATTAACTCGAGTTAAAAATAAATTCAGTTTGGTTCATTTCATTCGTTGATCATCATAGAATAAGGTAAATGAACCATTCACACATTCATACCCACACACACACACACACACGAGTATGCTAATGTTTATTTGGTAAAAGAATCTTGTTTACTCATTTATCTATCTGTTTTTGTGTGTATTTTTCGTTTTTGTTTGCTCGTCCTCTGATTGGACCCTATTTTTTATCAAAAAAAAAGAACAAAAACAGTGTGATGATGTCATCATCTAAACCCAAATTTCTAAGCACAACCTTTTACTAAGTATTATTTTATCAGAAACATGTATTTCAATTTCTAAATCGACCAGTCCCGAACAGAACAGAAACTTTTAAGCAGAAGTAGGTACAACTACTATAGATAAACAGAGATAGAATTCAAATCAGCATTAAATGATTTAGAAGTTTTCAGATTAGATACGTGCAGTTACGTTTCTGGAACATTAAATACGGTATATAGACCAACATGAAGAAGTTCTATCGATAGAACATGGATATTTTAACGTAAATCGTGAAATGAGAAGAGAAACAGATGAAAAACGAGAGTAACAGAGTTCAGGGGAAATTAATGTTGAAATTTCTATGGTTTCAACTTTTTGGTCAATTGGAAATATCTGTACCTATCTATTGTAGTGGTAGTGGTGGTGGCGTTTATAGAGAGACAAATATGAAGAATCTATTGTTTTACTCTGTCTCTCAACATTGCTCTCTCTCTCTCTCTGTCTCTCTATCTCTATATATCCTAGTTCCATCGAGTTTCATAACTTTTATGATTAATAGCACCATAGAGGTATACATACATATACGATAAACTAGACATAAAACATAGAGAGGAGTAAGTAAGTAATGCTTGAGTTGGATGCCAGAAAGTTATGGTCGTGTTTCTTAATTATTACTCTTGTGAATTACTTTGTGAACGAAATAGACGTTGTTAGAAAGAAAAACTTGGCTCATAGAACAAATCCAAATGAACAAAATTCCCCAAAAAAAAGGTGACGCCACATAAGAAACAATCTAATGATAAATATTCCGAAAATCCCAAACATGACATGAATACGAAATAATGTTAAATTCCGGTTGTTATCTGTTAAAATCTTAAAATCTTTTCATATTCACATCCTACACGCTCAATCTTTTTTTTTCCAAATTAATTCTACAAACCTTTTAATACGTATTAAACACACAAAATTAAATTTTATGCATAACTTGATGTGAAAATTCCTTTTGTTGATGCTGTAGAAAAATGACTGTACTTTACACTAATTGATAGTTGTACAATGATGAAAAACGGTCTCGTCCGTTTTTATATGTTTTAACATATTATGAAAATTCACGTCTGCGCCCGAAAAAAAAATTAATAAAAAGTAAAAAGTAGAACGTTTCTAATTAGTAAAACTGCTGAGTAATTCGGAAAACTTTTGTGTTGAATTTTTGCGAAAAAATTCGTTTTAACAATTTGGAATATTCATTGTGGTATTTTATAAAATAAGTGCATAATATGTGATATCAGTACGTGAATGATACGTTTTATAGGCACGTGATTATACGTTACTTTCTATAAGTGACCGTATTTATTCCCTTAAGCGATTAATGTTCCAAATTCTAGCTGGATAGTTCTTTTTATTGTTCTCGTTGATAAAAATAACACCGGAAAAGAGAAATCTAATTCCAGTTCGCTTTATGAACGAATTTTTAGGTTCATCATCATCATGATCGAATTATTACAAGCTGATCGAATAATATCCGTAATGTAATATACTTACTTTGCTATTGATAAAGCAATAGGAGAGCCAATGGAAAAAAATAAAACCTTTTTTTTTTTTTTTTTTTTTTTTTGAACGACAAATTGATAGAGTAGAGAGAACACACACACACACATAGGCAGACAAGTGTCATCAATAAAAGTGGACGTGATGGTGCTATTTTTGAAAGACTATAATAATAATAACCAGTGTCATTGAAATATTCATCCAATTTTTCAACTTTTTAACGGACGAGGCGTATATGGATGAATTACGTTTATAGGAAATCCATGTGAAATAAATTTCCTAGTTGAAAATAAAAAACAAATCGAACATACTTTATTTTTTCTGATTCATCAGATTTTCCTTTTTTTTTTTCGGGAAATTTTTAGATTTACATATTTGCGGTTCAACAATATAAAAGAGGATGGTTAGTAGGGAGGGAGGTGTGGCGCGAGAAGGGTAGGTTTTTTTCTTATTTTGAAATTGGAGAAATGGGAAAAGAGTTTTTTATCCGTTTTTTTTTTTTTTTCATCTCTCTATAAGAATGAAGGAAATTGATTTTTTTTGTCGGAGAAATGTATTTACAATGAATTTTTGCGTATTGGAAATACGCAAAAATTCTTGTGGTTGATTAACTGTGTATGTGTGTTTGTGTTTTTTATATCTATTTTCTGCCCCGGAATTTTATTTTTTTTGCAAAGAGAGTGAGAGAGATGAATTGAACTGAAGCCATTAGATACAAAATTTACATTAGAACCGTGTTTCCATTAAGTATTTAAACAGCAACAACAACAACCATTTTCTATTTTTAAAATATTCAACAACCATCTGCCTATTTATGTATGTGTAGTACCTGATGTAGGCAGATTTTGAATTTGCATTCACTATTATATTATACGTTTTGCTACAGTTCAACCTGTTCCATTATTAATAATGGAAAATCATTTACATGATCCAAATAATAATAATAATAATAGTGGCCATTGCGTTTACCTCATTCTTTTTTGTATAATATATTGTATGTTCAACGTTATATAATACAACTCGATTCCATTGAATTTCTGATATGAATAGAGAAGGGGGATGAGGAGGAGGTAGTTTGCAGCGGGAATATTAAATGATTGAATAGCGGAAATGAGGGAAAGAAGATTCTCAAAGCTTCATAGAAATCATGGCGGATGACAGATTTATCTAAGTATCTATCTATCTACTCGCTACTATACACATTTACATAAATGACAGAAATTTAACGATTTTCTGAAAAATATAGTTTAAAAAATGCTTTTTTTTTTAGAATAATGGCAGTTTTCCATTTATATTTTATTATTAGTTTTTGTGATTTAAATTAGAATGGAGTTATTTATTATTATTATTATCCTCATTGTTATTTACCACTCATCTTCACATATCGCGCCTAATATTTCATATTTTCATATTCCTCTATTGTTTTTTTCAACGCATACAACAACAGTTCAGACTCTTTTCTCATGTGAAAATAATTGGATCGTTTTGTCAGATTCAGAAAAATTATATCCCCTTTCTCTTTCTCTCTCTCTCTCTGCACACTGTGATGTGAGTGTATTTTTCTTTTTTTTGCAATATGTAAATGTCAAATACATGCATATACGAAGAAGCATTTGTTGAAAAAGTCCTTCTTTTTTCCAACAAAAAGAATAGAGAGGTAGATAGATGGATAGATAGTAGAGAGAGCGAGTAGATATGATGAGTTTTTGTTGAGAGAAATTTCATTAAAAAAAAAAAATGATGAAAAAAACGGCAAGTAAAAAGATAAGAAAATTGAGTAAATTTTTGCAAAAATTGTCATTTTTAAGTTATAGAAGGAAATTGCTTCAGTCTAAAGAAAAGCTTTGATGGAAAGTTTAAATCAAAATGTGAAAAAATGCTTGGGCAAATTTAATACTCAGAAAAATTACGTTACGATGAAAAGTTTATAAAATTTCTTGTCCGTCGTAATTTTACGTGGTGAACAAGAAAACAAAATTGAATGGAACAATAAAATGGAACACAACGCAACGAATGAATGAAACCTCAACCAAAAGGAAGAAATCTCTCCGTTTTTTTCTTTTTTTGTAATAGAAGACAGATATGACCGTCTTTTTAAGACACACACACAATATTCTTTTAATGGAGAAAGATGGTGGTTGACTATATATTTCATAGAGAAAGGAATATAAAAGATTGAATTGTTGAATAGAACACTGAAAAATTTTTGAATTTAAAAAAATGCCTTTTTTGCGAAATTAAAGAAAAAGTAGCGCAAGTTCTTAATTAATTCTACGCTGGAAGAAATTCTTTGGAAAAATAATCATTGTTTATTTTGTTCGTTAGTAAACCACACAACAGTAAACACATTTCCCAAATATTACCCACCACCACCACCATCAACATCATTACACATTTTGTTTGCCATTTTAAATTAAATTGGAACCTTTTGTTTTTGTTTAACTTTAAAATTTTTCATTTAGAAAAATGTTTATGCTGAAATTGTTTTATATATAGAAAAAAAATTAAACGTAAATAAAATTGTGGAAAGCCGGTATTTATTTAAACGAAAAAGTTGCTATTTTTTTTTTAATAGGAAAATATTTAAATTTTGCAGCAGAACAAAAATTCACACTATACAGAACTGACATAATGCAATAATTGGTAAATGCCCGTTATTGTTGCGTTGCATAACCACCGGAAATACGTCATTTATTTAAATCAATTTTGTGTGTTCTATTATTATTATTATTATAGAATTGTATTTAATTATAAATAAATAGATGTAGAGAATTAGTTAATGCATCATAGAATGCAATTTAATTTAAGGCAATTAAATTGCTTAAATTGCTTAAATGAAAATATTTACCAATCGTTTCTATCTCTATCTATATATCCCAAATCCAAACGATATTGTGTAAACAATTATTATTATTATTGGAACCGTTTAGCTGAAGAGAATACATCAAAATGGAGGGAGCTTATAAATCCCACCACAAAAACCCATTCACCCCCTCTCCATTATCAGCCTCCTTCCAATTTTACTTCATCAAACACCATCATCGACTTTGATGATGCATAAAGCATTTAACGAATATGGATAGAGAATACAAAAAGAGTAAATACGAGAGACATAGAGTCGGTCGCTCTCATTCATTGCTTTTGAGCAAGAGAAAGATAGAGGCTATATTGTCCAAATATGGCGTGGCTGGTTAGTTGGTCATTTCCAGACGTTTAAATAATGACTTTTTAATGATGACCGGACCAGGGTTTTCGGTGTAAACTCAATAACGAAGTTTTCTACAGGAACGAAAGGGGTAATGTGAGGAGGGGTATATTTTTGATGGATTGTAAATCCAATAGAAACGAATCGTTCGATCGGTGGCGTGCACGATAATCAACGGTTAACCATCGATAATATTTGATAACATTTAATATCTTTAATCGCGGTAATGGTGGTTGCGGTTGTCGCCGGGGTGAGGGGCTGTTTTATTAGACTGATATGAAGCCGATTAAATTGGGTTGTGAACAACAACGAATTATTTCTTTCTATAGGTACATTATAAGCTCATTAAATGCAATAAATGACTTACGTAATAAATAACCCTTAACTGCAGAGAACTTCATCCCTTATAATAACAACAAATAATAGCAGCTAATGCTGTTGTTACATAAACTCCTTATTGAAAAGTCATTCATTATTAAATTCTTATTAACGTTAAGTTTGACGTTTTTTGTTTTTTTTTTTGCGTATTTTTCATTGAAAATCCTTCATGGATTTTTTTCTATTATTCCATTCCTTAAAAAATATGAAATATCCGTAGTAAAATCGATACAATTACCATATTCCGAGGAATAAGAAGCAAATATCTTTTACTATAAATTTAAAAAATGTTATACATATAATGGAACTTGCTAGCTTTCTATGTATATAAATGGAAAATTTCCATAAAGGAAAATAAATATCAATAACGATATGGACTGCATTGCATTTAGTTTTTGCGTATTGATCAAAAAAACCATAATCACAAAACACTTCTGTGATCCCGTAATCGCTATAATTTAATTCGAATACTTTCTAAATTTTTCTTCCTTGAAATTATTCCCATTAGTCCTCCTCCCATAACCATATCCATCTCCTCCCCATTAGAGAGAAAAAAAAAATTGAAGAAGAAACTTTTTCCTCCAATAATAAATTTTACTTTGGAAGTTCTATTTTCGTTCGTTCTCGAGATTCTCTTTTTCTACTTTTTTTTTTACTGCATTTCTAAGAAATTAATTTAAGGTTTTTAGATGGGCCACTAAGTTCTTCAGTCTTTTTTTTTTTTTTTTTTTTAGTTCATAAGTACTTCGAGTAGTTTGAGAATTATTTCAACGAAACGAAGGGGGCGTGGCGTAGCCTGGAGTTGTCATTGTGCCACATGCACGTGAATAAATTGATAGTTTTTTTTTCCATTTTTCATGGAGTCTATTTTGTTTATATTTATAAATACATATTATGAAAAAAATCGTTGAATACTTGCTGATTAGATTATGATTTTCACGTTAAATTCATCACTAAATATTCTCTTCATTTCACAACAACAAGAAAAATGGATTTCATTTATTGAAGAGTCAATTTTTTTCCATTAAAACTTTGTTTTCACACTTCGTCCTTCTCCTCGCTTTCTCCGTCTCTATTCTCATTGATTGCAATATCGTCTCTAAACGAAAAATCAGAGAGAAAAATGTGAAATTTTCCGATTTCCGACGACACTACCTATATAACTTTTTCCAATAATAATAATCAATTTAGAAAAGTTAGTTTTGAAACTAAGTAAAAACTTCTATATATATATAGATATATAAATCGGTATTCGAGAGTTGTTAGAGCGTATTTTTCTAAAGTAATCTCAACCGGTTCGGCGAGAACAGAACAGCAATAGTATGTTATACGTGGTCTTTATTTATTGGTTATACATACCCTCGTACGAACGTACACATATCCGAGTGTAACAAACAAACCTGGAAACATCCCCGAAACCGGCAAAGTTGCTATATGTAATATTTAGTTGATGCTGAGAGCAGCAGCAGCAAAATTAAAAAAGTTTCACGCCGCTCTATGCTACTTTACCAACGTATTATATATGTTTATATCCGCATTATGTTTGTTTCTTTTTCATTGTTTCGTTTCCTTTTTTCTGTCTCTCGTTTTATTATTTTTATTTCCTGTTTTGCTGGAAAAATTTCCTTTTATACTTTACTACGACGACGTGAATATAAATTAACAACTGGAACGAAATTTTTAGTTTTAATTTCTTTGATTGTTGTTGAAATCTTCTTCTCTTTTTATTTTGTTTTCATTTTTCTGCTGCGCTGTTTTCAATTATTTGTTATTTTGTAATTGTTCAAATGTTTATGATACCAACAATTACAACGTATTATTATTATTATTAAGAATTGCACTATAAAAATAAGGAGGAAACAGTCAGCTGCTGACAATTTACTGTATACCATTTAACATAAAGTTTATGTTGAATCCATTGTACAAACAGTACACGTAACTCGTTACAATAAAATGAAGATATTTTCAAGATAACTTCTTTTGAAATTTATACCATAGATACTTGGAGTTTTAGAAAATAGTAGAGAGAGAGAGAGAGAGATCAAGAACCGAAAGATGAAGACCAAAAGAAACAGGTAGAGGGAAAGAATGAGAGTCGGTAATATTTGAGCATTATTTGCATTTTGTTATAACTTGAAATTTTAATGGCTTTAAAGCCACATTTTTGAAGTTCCATCATCATTCCACTTCAAACAAAACACATATTTTCGTATATATTAAATTCTCATGGTATCGTTTCGCTCCTTCATTTCGTTCCCGATCTGAAAACCGAAATCAATCAGTCAAATGTTCCCCTATTTATATTAATATAGAGGCATGTGCTTGAATTCAATAGTTTTTTTATTATAGAGTAAAATTTTCCATTAAATAGAAATCACTAATACTAATCACCAAAAATAGAAAAAGAAAACGAAAACTTTCAGAAAACTATCACAGTTAGAAAATGGATCGCGACGATGTCGCTATTGAAAAAACGAAAAGAAAAATTACAAAGTGCAAAGAAAGATCATCATCATCATCATCATGATCCTCATCGTCGTCGTATTCCTTTTCCTCTACACTTAGGAAATGAAGATTAATGATCTTTGTTGCGAATGTTTTTAATGGCAATTGTGTGGTTTTTACCGAAAAAGAAAAGAAGAGCGAAATATCGTTTTAATCAAATAGTTGGATAACAAAACTTTTCTTTTTTTTTCGGTAAAGAAAATTATAATATTGTGCTCCATTAGCTTATAGGCAGGTGAAAGAGGAGAAAATTTCTCACATCCCTAACTAAGTGCTCTAATAAATAAAGAAAACGACAGAGAGAAAAAAAAAAGCAAAAAGGAAATTCTATTCCTAAATGGCTATTTTTCTTGCCATTAGATCGAATAAGAAAATACCGTCGTAGACGAAGATGAAGACGGTGAACGAAAAAAAAAAAAGAAAAAAAGCACACTGTATACTATAGGTAAAGGAAAATGATAGTAAAAACGACAAGAATAAATGCGGTAAGAATTTAGATTGATGATTCTATGGGAGGAACGTTGCGTTGAATTTTTATCAGGTGAATTTCACAGTGTTACCTTATTAAAAAAAAAATAATAATAATAATATTAGGCAGGTACTAGTGTGATATAAATAGGTGGAAACTAATGATCGATAGTCACTCAGTCTCAGGTTTTGATACATACGTAGTTTATATCTAATGCAGAAAAAAAAATATAGGAATTATTATAATGGAGACAAATTACTTTACGTTAAAATGGCATAAGTTATTTTTATGTGGAGCGTATCGATGCCCCGTGTGGAGACATTTGTGATGGGTGTGCACTATTAGAACGAGATGACACTAATTTGTATGTCAAAAAAAGACTTGTATAAATACAGATTATCATTGAGAAAATCTGTAGCTCATCTAAAGGTCTCACAGCAAAGAGACTGTGTATCAGTGCAGTAACACTACTATTATCTATAGCAAATACAGGGTGATCGATAATTAGTGTTTACACCTCGGTCGGCACTAATTTAGGAGTTGGCTATTTAATCAACCACTCTGTATGTGTTGATTGATTAATTTCCCTTAATAAAAACCTTGCGGCATTCAAAATGATAATTTTATATTACAAAAGATAAATTTAATGTGATTCCATTCGATTGCTTCTCTTTCTCTTCTTTCAACAAGAGATCGTCAAACTTTATTCTCGATTATAGCAAATAATTTAACTTGGAACAAATTTCATTGGACATTATACTAAACCTACCGCCCGCTGCCGCCCAGCAGAGTGCTAAAATCCTGCACCCGCACTGTCATAACGCTAGTGCCATAAACATCTGTGTGTCTATATGGAAAAACCGACGACGGCGCCATTTCTTTTTAATGGTTTTTCTAATTTTTTTTTTATGTTCGGTCGGTGTTTTATGAGGCACCTTTTTTTTGGTGTTTAATAATTATTACAAAATGGGTGTATTATTATTAATTTTATTACTGAAATGAAGAATGTTACATGAAACTATAATTTTCCAATAAAAAAAATAATAGGACCAAGCACAGCTTGGCTTCTAGATTAAATTAATGGTATTTTCCATTAATCAACATAAGAGCTGATTATTATTGAAATAGAAACATACTTTCCAATCATTTTCCATATGTATATCTGATATGATAAAATAAAAGAGCAACAGAGATTTTTTTTCGGCTTTTCGTTCGTTCATTCATTCGCTTAGCAATTTCCTCGGATTTTCTTTTCATGGGATCGTTTTCCACACACACACATTCCTAGAAACTGACTGATGAAAGTGAAATATAGTCCCTTTTGCGGTTGAAATTGGAATTTCTTAATAATTTATTGAAAATCGATGATTATTTGGAATCTTGGGCAGCATGAAAATCGGAAGGCAGAAAAAAGAAATAAGAAAAAGAAATGACCCAAAACCCACCCATGCAAATTTATGGATGTGGCATAGAAATGGGCAATGCCAAAGACCAATTCTGCAAGCTTATTTATGATAAGGATCTACAAGGGAATAAAAAAAAGTATATTTTCCCGAAAATATAAAATTAAAAAAATTCATTGGTATAATTAATTCAGTTAGAAATCTCGTATAGCGTGTTTACTATCGAGAACCACTACCCCTCTACCACCTTCCAGAATATTCGAAATTCCTCCTAAAAACATCACGCCAGCGCCATTTGCAAACATTCATATTTCAACATTTTCCTAATCAATTTAATCGTTTTATTCACGAATACGTTTTTCAAACTTTACATATTCGTAAACTGGAATATTAATGTTTATCCTTATTTTCCATTCCCCATCATGCATATAATTTTATAATAATTATTTACTCAGGGGGTTGTAAAATAATATTATTAAACATGTTCAGTATAGTCCCATATAGAGCCACATCATATAACTTTGTGGCCACATTTGGGAATGGTTCATGTGTAACGCGCTCTGCGAATGAACTTAATTAATGACTCTATGTGGTGATGGTGGTAGTAGTAACGGTGATAGTGGCGTACGTATGTATGTATGTTCTAGTTTTGTAAAAGTCTCCATTGGAAGTTAGCCTATATACTGTATGGTAGTATAGTTTAGTATAATAACAGAATTTGTAAAATATATACCAAATAGGAACATATTCCAGTTGAATAATTTTCTTTGATTTTCTGTTGAAAAATGTTTTTTCGGGTTTACTGTTGACCTAGATCACCATTGTAAAAATAATTATTATTCCAAACACGAAACGAGCAGTTTTAACGGGGAACCTTTTTGTTTGTTTGTTTCTAAAAGTAAAAGCAAAGAAGAACAAAGTAAAGAAATATGCCTGCCTGCCTGCCTGCGTGCCTCTAAGCCTAGCTGATGCCTTTTAAGACTTTCAATTCAATGGAATGATGAAGAAAAGTTTACTATGCCATCATCGTATAATAAATAACAAAGTTGAAGAAAGAAAAATCCTTCTCAAAACCTTTTTAATCCCAACTAAGCGAAATGAGTGAAAGAACGAAAAAGACTGAGGAAGAGATGAGAAAAAATGTTAGAATTAAACTTGAAACTAACATCAATCAATCCATCAATCATTCCATGATGACGACGCCACTCGACACCATGTCACAAAAAAGATTTTTTTTTTTTTTGAAATTCGACCAAGTTATTTTAGGACAAATTTAATCTAAAATTCTGTCAGCCGTCTTTCCACTCCCTTGGGACTCTATTATTTAAAATGGCAAGAGGAAATTTTTGTGCAAGACATTTCCCAGATAGTCAAATATTATAAAAAAAAAAACATGGAAGAAAAAGTAGAATTCATCATAATTCTAAGGAGAATTGGATCTGTCGCATTGCTGCAGCGAAAAGCTGATGAGCTAAAATCTTACCGTTAACAGAATAAGGATCTATTTTGTGGTTCTAAGAGAGAGAAAGCGAATGTCTCTGGCACAAATTTCGAGATTAGTGCGAATTACATGCGTGTATGTGTATGTTGGATCTATTTATAGATGAATGAGAAATCCCAATTTATAGAAACAAAGCCAGCCGAAAGGGTGTAGTGGTTGTTAAACTTCTCTTCTTCTATATTGATTTTCTTTAGTTAGAAAGGGGTTGCTAAACATTAACCCCATTGAAAACGCCAATAGAATGGTTGTGGCCATGTAGTTATTTTCGTCACATTTTCCTTTATTTAGCTTTTCCCGAACGAATATTTTCCTTTTCGTCACATATGTAAGTAGGTATACACAATAAAATGCCAAATCAAACCAATGCTAAAAGCGATTCTTTTAAGTGCTAAATGCCATATCCACCTACTGCTTAAGGTCACTTGATCACTCTTGAAAAAGTGGAGGAGAGATGATGATGCTGCTGTTGCTGCTGCTGCTACTTTTCGAAAAGTTATTTCCAATAGATATCCTTTGACCTCGTCAAAATAAGTTTAGCTGAGTGGAAAAGCGGTCGGTTGGCACCACTTCTTCGTTTTACAAAAAGAATCTTAAAATTTATTCAGGGAGCAAAAAAAAACTTGTTTGCAAGTTGCACTGACTACACAAGTCGAAGCAGAGAGAGAGACAGAGAGAAAAGGGGCGAAAATTCAGTCATATTTCTTTAGCATGTCTGAAACGTGTAAAGATTTATATGTCAGATAATGCTATAGCAACAATGCTTTTGCATTTCCAACACGTACAGTACACATCCCAATAGTATTTTTCTTAGAACTGACATTTTTCTATTATCGACAACGGGGAATTTTGTTAGATGATTTAAAAGGAAACCACTGTTTTGGGAGAAAGAATTTATTTCTGATGAAAAAAGACGAGAAAAAACCGTCTCGAACATCGAAAATGTTACATTTAGAAAAGAAACGAACGTATAGTTATATAATTCAAAGCAATTTTCATTATATAATTATTATCATCAATCTGAAACCGAATTAAATTGCTCAACTATAAAAAGCACCATTAATATATCATATAGTAGACACATTCATGCTCATTTCGTGCCAGGCAGGCTGTATATAGTCTTGCTGCACCATGGCACAATTCCTTCTGCTATACTTCTTTTTATTCTACGCCTTTATTCTATGCAATACACACACACAGCCTCTCTTATCAAAATAGAAACACTAAAAATCCCTTGGATTTTAGTTTTATTTCCATCTATTTTGTCGTCGTCGTCGGTCAAAAGCAAATGAAAAATAGACGAATTTTTATTCAACTTCAACGACTACTTAATGCAAACAAGAAAGACAGAGAGAGATTGAGTATTACAAAACAAAAAGAGTTACAAAATGCAAACTTTGCACATGCACTTAGATAGATTAATTATTATTTTATGTTTGGCATCAGGCAAATAGAAATTCGTAACAACAATTCTCGTTCGTAAAAAGGGAGAAAAGGCAAAGGAGAATTATGGCCAAAAGGATTTGTTCAATTTTGTTTCCCATGGGTTGAGTTGGGTTTTTCCCTTTTTTATTTTTTCGTCGTTGTCCTTGGCACTTCAACTAATGCTGATGCTTTTTCTCTATTGAATAAAATTGGCACAAATTGACAAGTTTATCCGCCGTAAATCCAATGCAAATAGTTTTTCCTAAGTAAACATTCGATATCGTCGCAGAAAAGACGACGTTGTCAATATAAATATTGAGTCTATTCAGTTCTTTTTACTCTTATACTATATGTATGTGTAAATATTTATTTTGATGCGGGAAAATAGTGTGTTAATAATATCCAATTTCATTTGTGACGTAGAGATCAACAATAATTGAAACCTAATCCAAATTTCACAAAAAAAAAAAAAACAAATTGATTTCAATTTACTCTGGAAGGTAACAATTAACCTATCTCAATTATCGTGCGAGCCCTATCATATTATGATAGCTGTTCATTCCAATTGAAATTTTGATCATTGCACCAAGCCATTTTGTTCAATAAACATTGGTTTCACTCCTGTCAATTTTCATCGTAGTGATGATGGTGTTTTTGGGAAATATCGAGTTAATTGATACAAGTAGTTTGGTTTCGATTTGCATTAAACCGATTTTTAGTTAAATTGTAGTACCATATAGCAGGTATAAATTTCCTCGAAATTGAAAAGTGTGAAAATCAGTTCATTAATAAGCAAACATTTTCTTCAATTTTCATTATTGCATCAATGATAATGAGCCATTATTAATGAGTGGATTTAGTTTTAGAATAAGAACACAAACTTAAATCGCAATGCAAATCCTATATTTAGGTATTTATTCGATTCAATTCTAATGGGCACCAAAGATTTAACAGAAACACAAAAGTTTTACTATATTAGATTTGTATCAGAATATTCCATTCGTACAGCAAGTAAAAGGAAATAAAATAGACGGCGATTTAATCTATTTTTGCCTTTCACATTCGCAATAACTTTTACCGTGGTATAATACATATATATATATATATACTATATAGAGTAGTATATTATGAAGGGTTTATGTGGGGCATTTAGTGGGGAAAACTAAATAGACTTCATCTATAATAATATGTAGTTGTGTAGCCGTATAGCAGTAGTGGTAGTACATCTATACATATTTAATGTTTGAAATTCACAATCTCCCTTTTCAAATTCCCCCCTCCCCCCACTGTATGTAGTCATAATAAATGACACAATTTCAAAGAGGTGTTTAATATACAAAATTGAATTAATTTTCAAGCTACGTCTGTAATATACATAATCTATTTTACTGTTGTATTATTCATTTTACTTTTACAAATTAAATTAATACCCTTGAACGACTATTATTATTATTATTATTTCTTCTTTGGCGCTTCTAGTGCCTTATTTCCAGTCAATAGATATATATATATATAGTTTATTATAGAAAATTGAGTTTATGAAAAAGGTTCATAAAATGTTGACCTTTCGCCAATAAAATCTATGCTAGTCTAGTTGTATAGTAGCAGTGGTAGTCTCTAGCAATATTACATCTTTGATGTTTGAAAATCAATTTGAAAAATTCGATTTAGGTACTTTTTTTTTTTGGAAAAATGTTCTTTCGTGATCAATTGAATGAACATGAGCGCAGTGCTATAGATGAATTACGTTTAATTCAATGTATAAAATGTGTGGACAAAAAAGAAAATTAAAGAAACGAACAATAAATGTCGAAAACTAAAAATCAAATTAAACATAAATTGAGTTAACTAAACATGTGTATGTTTTATTGTATTTGTTCTGGATTGATTTTATTTATATATATATAGATATTTATCTACTATTATTCGGGATAAAGTTGGAGCGGCGCTCTCAACAATATGAGGAGACGGTTTATTAGTTCTATATCTGCAAGTATAGAGCTAATTTCAAACTATACATATGTATATATATATAGAGGTACGAAGTTAAAACTTTAATAATACTTAATTGCTCTGAGAGCATAGGTAGTGTAGTTTGCTCTCATGCAATTTCAGATTTACCCCTAAACAGCCTCCATCCAATTTATAAAATTGCTAGGTTTCTTGTGTATGGATAAAATTTTATGGTTTTCAAATGGATTTCTGAAAGGATCGTCATTAAAAATGTATTTTATTAATGGACACGTACAGGACGATATTAATCGAGCATTTCTCTACTTCCACCCTCCTAAGTTCAGAACAATTTCGAATTCTTTCTTTTGTACCCAAGAAAAAATTAGTCACCGGCATTTATTTCGAGCAGTCGTTATAACAACCAAAGTAATCAAACCGTTTCAAGTTCAAAAAGACACCACATTCACATCCAATAACATCATGACATAACAAACATTCTACTCATGCGAGATACCTTCTGGTTAAAAAGTTAGTTAGTGCAGTGCACCGCGTTAGTTCTTCTTCAAGTGATTATTTGATTCCGAAGAAGGTTGCGATAAATTCTTTCACTTCGTCTTACTTGTTGAGTTGAAAAGAAAAGAAACGGTTCTTCGATTATTCAGTTCATTTTAATCATCAATTTTTCTAAGAAGAACAGTACGTATTCAAGAAGCAAAATTCATGTGGATGATAAAAAATTATTGTCTTTTGAAAGGTAAAGAAAAGAATGTGTCCTTGAAATAACTATAGTCGTCAGCTTAAAATTTAATTTTTCAAATTTCATCCGATGATGACTCATATTTAGAAGACATTTCGGCCGTATTTACTATCGCAGAACAACAACAATTATCCTCCCACCCATTTGTATATACGAATTAAAAAATAATGAATGAATGAACCAGGCCTGCCTGCCTGGTTCCATGGTTCTTACCTTTTACCGCAACCAACCATGGAGTTATTCAGCAGTAGCCTTTTGCATTAAAAGTTGCCATCGCGCGACAAGAACGTTTAAAACGATTTTTTTCTATAGTGTTCTCTAGGCAAAAAAAAAGTGTTAAAAGTGATTGCAAATAGCTTCAATTGACTTTTCGGAATACCCCTCACTGCTGTATGACTTGTATTTTGAAAACAACCAAAACATCACTCTCAATTAAACGAATCGTTCAATTATATAATTTCCTTCCGCGATCAAAGAATGATAATAAATTGTGTCACATTTTATTATTTATCTTTTTAAATCATACAAATAACCACGACAATGTAAAATCAGTTAGTTCGTTGGTTGGTTGTTCCATTTGTTTATAATGCTAAATAGTGAAAGTACGTGTGCACTTATATATTAAATACAATGCCAATTAGATTCAATCGGAATTGCCATTGAATTTGAATTTCCAAACCAACCAAACAATTTATGTAATTACATCTGTGTTTAGTAATAATATGTATGTTTGGATTGGGTGGATAATTTTCCGGAATTATGCTTGATACCACTGCAATTGAACTAATGGGTAAGTTTTTCATCTCGCTCCAGTTCTGTTATTTTCAGAAATCCTGCACATATAATATTGCAGCGAAAAAAAAAAACATTTGATCCCCAACATTTTATTAACAGCCCTAAACGCCAACAAACAAACTTGGGGCTGTACAGGAACAGGATGTTGCACAACCATACCGTTCCGGTTTACTCTTATTGTTGTTTTTTTTTTTTACTTTTATGATTATATTCTTTTTGTCTGTGACGAACGAAAAACGTTTTGTCAACGATTTTACACCCCAATGTCCCTAACAACAAAAAAAAAAACGGCGTCCGAAAAAAGGGCTAGACATGAAAGGAATAAATGTGATAGTCGAAAAAGAGAAATGAATGAATAGAAGAGAGACAAGAGGTAGTCAGTTTCAGAGCGAGAGCAAGCAAGAGTAATTAGTCAGTGGAAACCTTCGTCACAGAAGCTGACCTTTGGCACAATTAAATCACAACGCCATCTTAAATTATCCTGCTCTTTGAATGAATAATTTCGTATTTTAATTGTGCGGTGGTAGTTTAACGTGTCTTTTTTTCCTCGGTTTCAGTTTAACGTAAATTTTCCCCCATTTTTTCTCATCTTATTATAAATGAATATGGGAGTTTTTCAAACACACCAGGGACCTTTTGATTTCTATGCTCGAAAAGTGACATTAAACACTATGTAAATTTAACTACTAAAAGTAGTAACGAAAGGAAATGGACAAAATAAACTCATCTCTTTATAACAAAACAGATAAAATGTCATTAAAGAGAAATGGCATTAAAAAAAAAGAAAGAAGAAGAAAGAATGACTGTTTATACTTTCAGGATATTTATGAGCTGTTGAACATATACAAAGCCATAAAATGTAATCGAGGCAACTCCAGATAAATTGTACATTGCGTTACCGAACCATGGCAAATTTATGAGAGAGTGAATTTTTACGAAAAATTTAAAAGCTTCCTCATGTAATGTTATGATATAGAGAGCGTGTGCCACCATCTCAAAAAGTTATTTAGTCTCCCACTGGATAGGCTAGGCACCAACTTGAAAATTTCATTTTATTCTATGGAGAAAATCTAAATTAACCCTCAATCTTTTTCACCACTCAAATATATTCCCGAAAAATTATTATGTTCTACGCTTAAAATTCATTCATTTTTTTTATATAAATATTTGCTTTAGGAACAAGATGATGTGGTTTTTTTATCCATATTTATTCATATTTTAATTTAGTAATACATATACGAGTATACGAAGGAAATAGAGATTGTAATTAACATTTCAAAAAGAGATGAGTTTAGAGATAAGAGCAGAGAAAAGTTAATTTATCTGATGAGTATACTGTATAGAGCAAGAGAATATATATGCATTTGTGGTATATAGTAGAGTAGTGTTAGTAAATAGAGTAGGAAAAAGAGAAGAGCAAATGATACTCGAAAATATTAATATCTACAATATCTGTCTGTATTTTATATTTTAATAATGATAGTGGTTTCAGGTATGCTGCTACTGCTACTACTGCAGTGGTGTATCGATATTTTTGTTGTTCGAAAACTTTTTCTTTAATCTTTTTCCCGAATGTTTCTGCACATATATTATCTATATACCATCAGTCAGTCAGTTGTCAGTAGCAACTAACAACAGCAAAAAAAAAAGAAAAAGGAAAAAGGAAAAAATGACAACTATAAAAGAAGGAAAACAATCTATTGTAGATTTTTTTTTTAAACACACTTGAAATTTTATAGCTCTATCGATTTTCCATTTTCCCTTCTCGTCTCCTTTTTTTTTGTGATCTAGAAAATTGCTATCATAAAAATATAAAAAAAGAAACTTCCGCCACCGCCAATGAAATACAACAGTATAAATTTATTAATTTCTAATCGACCCAATTTCCCGTTTTGCCATTATACTTTTTTAATAAACAAATATTTAACGGAACAAAAAAAAACACAGTTACGATTATGATTAAATATCTCATCATAAAAATATGTATCTGTGCAAAATACGAGTATATACCCACAACAAAACATTGTTTGCTTATGAAGTAAGTAGAAACCAGACCAGATCAAAAAAATATCTAAAACAATTTTTAAGCATTAAACGCGAATGAAATTTAACAAGATGAAAATAGTGTTCATTCACTTCACTGAGTTTAATGTGTTCACTCAATTTGATGGTTTAATATTATATGCTGCACACATACATACACACAGAGCAACAAAGTGCTTTTCCAAGATTATGTTGGAAAAGCAGGCTCATTCCTCACATGAATAATATGTCTCCATCATCAATTATGTATGTGGGTATTCTCTTAGCGGGATAGAATTTTCACAGACAAATAAGCAAGTGAGCAAATAAGGAAGACAAAAAAAGAAATGATGAAGACGTCTTCAGATCAGTTTAATTTGTGGCTTTAAGTTAAAACAATAAAACCACAAAAGTAAGTCGTAAAATAAGAAGAAAGAAGATGTCATTCCAAACTGGGTCGGTGTGGGTGTGTGTTTAAAACAGGAAAACTTTGAATTGCAAAATTAACGTGCTGGAAATTAGTGAGACATATCCACTATACTATACGAGTATGTGAGCCTAGTGGACGATCCTCAATCAACAAAATGTCATGGCGATTAATTAAGTTGGATCTGTTACTCAAAATAAACCCCTATAAAGTTTAGAGAAATTTATTATCGAATGACGGAATTGTTGTTGTTGATAATCATAATTCTGATGAAGATTAAATCTTTGAGATTTTCTTTTTTTATTGTATACCCCCACCCTTCACTGCACCAAACAAAATTAAGCCTACAGCACTAATTTTAAACAGAATTAATCGAAAATAAAAAGAATAATCTCGATTTTGGTTTAATCTCAACAAACAACCAACAAGATTCATTTAATACAATTTGCCTCGTCAAATCAACGAAATGAAAAAAAAGAAAAGAGGAAAGAAAGAAAAATAAAAGAAAATCATATAATTTGGCAGTCGCAAAGTGTTATGTTTAATATGAAGGAAAACATGCGAAAATCAAATCGATTTTTATTTGAAAAGTTAATTAATTCTTTCAAATGGAAGGTTACAAAAAAAAAACAACAAAAACGCTCACTGATTATGATGATAAATAACAATAACTTTTGTGTCATTTTTTTCGCCTGACCTTGGGAATTTATACTAAATTCCCACAGCCAAACATATTGGGTATAAATTATATAGAGTTTATCTACAAACACAATGTCCAATGGGAATTTAATATAACAATGTGATATGTATTATTGGCATTTATGGTTCGATAAATTGACAGGAAATGCTGATATTTATGCATGTGAGCCTCTCTTGAATCGATATGGTTCATTGCAATCGAAAAAAAATTATTATTATTGTGATCGAATCATCAAAATTAATTAGCCATGTGAATTAACGTTTATATCTTTAGCTTTTGACTGTAAACGTATAAAAAAGCGAAAATCAATGGAATTCTATGGGAAATAATAATATATATTTGGTGCCCTTGTTTTTTATTTTAAAATTAATTATCAAAACTGCTTTTTACCGCAGAATTTCCAAAAAAGAAAAAGAAAAAAACGAAATAAAATCGAATTATATTGAATTAAGGTCGTCGTGTAAAACCACTACTATCACGATCCATGTTTCAATATTTAAATTAATAGTAAAATTATTGATTGCGGTTTTTGTTTAATTCACTCCTATTTGTTCGGTGCGTTATTTGTGTTTTATTCTCGAATTTATTTCATTAATTTTAAGTGTATCATTATCATGTTTATTGATGTTAATTAAATTTTGTTTTTAGTAAATAACATAAGGTAAATATCCCATTAGCGAGTAACATATTTTGACCTTTATACACGTGCACGAACATTATTACAATGCTCTACACCACTACCATTCTCGTATAGTCCCAAAGGATTCTAAATACTACTCGTATTCGCCAATTAAAATTAAAATTTATAGGCATTTTCTCCAAAAGTTACTTCATTTTCCACTTAACATTATTATGGAAATTTAACCGTAAATCATTTCAATAGAGAATTTTATGCAATCTATAAACATTAGTTGGCCATTTATCATTGAAAATATTGCATGTTGCTACTTTGCGCGAAAAAACTTTTTAAATACTTCGATGACCTTATTTTTGGTATATTGCACACATATTTAATCATAGTACGGCTGATAGATTTCGCTATGAAAATCAATTTAAATTGTAGTAAAATCATTCATTTAATTTTGAGCTCGAAATATTAAATGGAAATTAAATGTAACTTAATTAAACCTGTCGCGATACTTACTTAGATTGTGAACCACCCCGCCACAACCGCCTCCATCTATGAAACAAGTAATAGAAATATTACTTTAGTATAATACTATTTCATCTCCTTTGAGAATTTATTGAGTAATAATGTATATGATTCGTGTGGATTTATTATCAGAATACACAGAAACAAAGTTCTCCCATAAATAGGGGGTGTGTGTGTGTGTGTGAAATGGAAAACCTTTCGTTGGCTTAAATAGATTAAATCAAACATTTATCACGAGATGAAAATTAATAATAAACAAAAATATAACTGGTGAAGAGATTGAGTTCTTGAGATGAAACTGTGCTTTGCACAGAACTTTAATCATAATGCATTTGGAGTAAGTAATAATGATAATAATAATGAAATGAAGAAAAATTAAATTACGCTGGTGCATTTTCTTGAGAAGGCGCTTTTCCCGCAACGTGTGCATTCTCCATTTGCATTTCGTTTAGTTCTTAATTAAAATTCAGCCTTAATTTTCTATGTGTGTGTGTGTGTGTGTGTGTGTTGGACTCGACAAATATAAAGGCATATTTGTCTGATCTCGATACAACTAAAAGCGTAGATTGGACGGTGTGATTAGCAACCATTCGCAAATTGATGAATGTTTATTGGTGCGTACAGTGAAATTGCTCGGATACGCGGCATTCAACTAGCCACACACCTAAGCTAGAATTAGATAGATGATTTGGACTGGATTAGGCAGGATTTCATTATAAATATTTCCTCACTTCCCTGTAATTCCATAGTCTTAAACAGAAACAAAATAATCAAAATATTCAATTGATTGCAGCTCCCAAATTACGAACCACCAAATCTCTAACACCTGATAATAGTGTTTTATTGGACCTTGTTCGACGCCTATCATCATCATCATCGCCACCAAACAAACAATCACCTGATCAAACATCTAAAAACAAGACAAATGAAGAGCTATTCAATAGAAGCCGCCATGTAAATGGCGTTATGGGAGCCAACGTTAGTCGCCACTCGACAAAAGGGCTTTCAGGTATCAAATCCGATAATCAAATCTTGATAAACTCACTGAATACTGTCAATAAATCAACCAACAAATCAATTCGATTTATTTATTTATTTTTTCTGAATATTACCCATTCTAGGTAGAAGATCTCAATCAAGTGGCAGTATTTGTAATGGTAAAGGAAGACATCAAGGTGATGGCACTGGCGTTGGCGGTAGTGGTGTTGGTGTTAGTGGTGGCAGTAAAGGAAGTGGTGGAAGTTTACCAAGTTACTTGGATGATCGAGATTCCGCATCGTGTAACAACAATTATCAGGATGATAGTGAAAGGGCATCATCAGATGCTGAGGTAAAAACAAGCTTTGTCTCAAAAAGACATTTTGCGCTTCGTATAAGAAGAAAAAAAGTGTCTAGAAACTATAGTCACTAAAAAGTCTAGAATGCTTTTTAGTGATATTTTTATATGACTACATGGTCGACGACAAGCGAGGCGACGGAGACGACAACAATGACAATGACTATTGCGGGGTTAGAGGCGGAGAGGAGAAGAAGCAGAAAGCTTTCATAAATTATTTTCTATAGAGACAATAATTCCAGGGTGCCGAAATTTTTGAAAATAATAACATTTTCTTTATTCGCCTACGCTCCTTTTCATTTTCCATTTTATTTGATTGTTGAATTACTAGCTAGTGCCCTTTCTCTCTCTCTCTCTCCCTTCATCATTCCGTCCCGCTAAATGTCTTTCAAATGTTTTAAATTATGCATTCTTTGAATCGTCGGTCCAATATTCTTTCCACTTCAGTTAAGTAACGGAATGTGCCATGGATTTGTAATTTCAAGATGCCACTTGCAGAATTTAATTAAGTACTTATTATTATGAAATGCCAAACGAACAAACAGATGGCGAAAGGAGAAATTAAAATATCGAGAAATTAAAATCAGAAAACTTTTGATCCCTTTTTTTTTTTAATGGATAAGAAAGATAGGAAAAAAGTTGAAATTTCCTTTCAAAAAAGAGGAAAGAAAAAATCCTTTTTAGAAAATTTCAACTCCTGGCAATATTAAATTCTCTTAGCCAACTCATCAAAAAAAAAAGGCAAACTTTCTTTTTTCCATTGCAAGAGAAAAATATAGCCTTACTTGCTTGCTTTTGTAAACTATGATGATGAGCTCGGAAAATTTAGTTAATTAAATTAAAATTTAAACTTTGAATTTTGTCTTGTTTTTTTTTCGTTTCTTTTTACATTCTCAATGATCCTTGGAAACCTTTGCATCAAAAGACATTAAAATGATTTTTCTTTAGGCTGAACGAATACCACCACTGGGCGACGGTGCTCAACTTCATTGGAAATTCTCCGACACTCAAACTGCCTTATGTCAAGATCAAGGCTATGGATCGGAAAGATCCCCGGAAGAAGAATATCCACCACCATTACCCGACCACGATCTTAATCAATGCCAATACCATTTAGAACCGCATTCCTGCTATCCTTTTATTACACCTGGTAAGTTTCTGTTGTCCTCGTTTAATATCCAACCCCATGTCATAAATTATTCTTTTTTATTTGTTTTTTTTTTGTCTCTGGAAAATAAAATTGTTATTGCGATTCTTCCACCGTATACAAAATAACAAATTACGATTTGGACGAACTATTTTTTCGTCGCCATTTCCGTTTGTCATCCAAAATTTAACACAGATCTCTGTGACCAGTGAGATTCTGTATTCTGCTGGTCATTTATTTTTCTACAACCTGCGAAATGTTATAACTCTCTGCGACGGATCGGTTTAATTAATCTTTTAGCAAAATCTAGCTTATAACAGGGGTTATAGGTGGTTCCCATGGGTGACCACCACCCCCAGGATATATGAGAGTTTTATATGTTATAATAAATAATGTCACGATATACGGGGTCGATTTTTATCTTTGTTTTCTCTGTGTTATTTTTTTTGTTTCGTCTCTGTTTTGTTTTCGTTTTTATTTTCCTGAATACAGATGGTAATACTTTAGTCATACTAAGTAGTTGCTTTAGGGAATAGGTGAAAGATCATTTGTCATTTTACCTATAGCTATGCTGAAAGGCGTTTCATTTCATTTTTATTAATAAACGTGAAACAACATTTATTATATTCATCATCTAAATTAAAAATATAAAAAAGGAACAGCGAAAAATATATAGGCTGTTATTAAATCTTCTTAATTTTCACGTGAAAATCGTTTGTTTTCTAATTACATTGAGCGCATAGTATTTTCTCAGCCGAAACACCGTATACCCATCATTATCTGATATTTCATAAAACAACATCTTGCTGCGCGCAATTTTATTAAAATTTTACAAATAATATTAAATTTGTAACAAGGGAAAATTACGACCTCCGAAAGCATAAATTTTTCTATAGCATATTTTCCCAGGTTTTCTTTACTTTCAGAACCCCAAGCAATATAATCTCTTTATTAAAACATTTTGAAAAGGAAAATACGAAAATAATTTGGTGATCGATCATTTAAGTTAAAATAAACCTCATACTCACCGCCATTAAAAAAAAGGGCTAATCGATTTATTATAATCATTTCAAGCAAGCAAGCATAATAATATCTATCTACATAATATTATGGAGATAACACCGGCCCAATAGGCAAATACAATACATTTTGTAGCAATAATTAAATTAATGCCATGCCGCAAGGATTGCAAAATTTACTAAAGAGGGGGAGAAAAGCTTATGAAATACATAATCCCCATTTTGCCAGTTAATATCTGAAAATGTTAAAACTTTCATAATCAAAATTGATTTTAATTGGCGGTGTGTTATTCACAGAAGTTTTACAGAGTGAAATAATTAAATAAACATTGAAATCATGTTGTTGTTAGAAGTATAGAAGAACAAAACGGATTCTGGAAAGACAAGTGAACTCGATTAGTATGATAGTTCAAGTGAGACTTCTGACTAAAACTGAAATCAATGAGATGTTTTTCATTTGAAATTCTAATTGAAAACTACACAACCGTTCGATTTTGTGCTATTAAATTGACGCTCTGTTTCTTAATTTCGAATAACTCGATTTCTACCCCTGACATCTTCATTCCTTATTCCTGCCTATTGGAATAAATTGAAACTAGCTTGATATATTTTCTATTGTTGTTTTTTTATTCTTTATAAAGACTAAAGTGTGGCCATTTTACTTATTTCTTTTTTCTGTGTGATGCTTTTTGTTTCTCCGCCAATCCACTTTTAAAGCTACTATTTTATTTATCAATCTTCTTAAATATTAAATGAAAAAGCGCCGACTTTCATTCGAAATTGACTGGTTGTAGGGGGAGTGCTGGGGGGTAAAAGTAGAGAGAGAAGGATTTCACTTAATATTTCATTGAGTTACAGAAATGGGGAAAAAATGAGAAACTTTTCTTTTAACGAAATATCGTAGGTACACTGGCAGGCAGACATTATATTCAGAGATGAAAAATGAAGTGAAATTCATTAAAAAAGTTTATAATTAAAAAAAAAAATATCCGTTGAATCAACATTTTAAATCTTTGGTTTTAGACAAAAAGGGAAATTTTCCTTTCTTTAAGAAAATAGACATTTTCTTAATGGTATACGTGTTCGTTTATTCCAAACAAACAAAAACAAATAAAAAAAACAAAAAATTACGTTAAAATGAAGAAGACGAGTGAATTTTTTTCATCTCCCCCGCGGGCAGTTTACTAGATGATGATGGTCTTTCCATTAACTATATGTTCATTACACCCTGATGTAAAGTTCTACTCGTGCTCGGGAAAAATCTACTAGTATGTGAATGGAATAATATTGTGTTAGATGAAGAAGAAAAAGAAATAGACGAAAAACGAACGATGAAAATAACCGGGGTGCGTCAAACTTTATTATATACGAAATTTTTTATTTGAAAAAGGGATATTTCGAAGAAAAAAGAAAAATCGTATGTGGCCATCGGGAAATTATTGATGGTTTTTTTGATCGAAGCAAATTACTCCCGAAAATGAAGATGCGAATTGAATGAGAACACATACAGGAACCATTAATTTTTTTTTCTATATATATAATGACGTAATTAAGTACTCACTCTAATTACGGTTTACATTACTTTCGTAATTATGCATTATTTTATAATTGTGTGCCACACCAAAATGCTTACGATGATAAGGGGAAATTAACAAACCTTAAAACTTAAAATGGTTTGTTGTGTTTTAATTTAAATAAAAGCCTTTGGCATCATATACGTACATATAGGATTAGGGTAAAGAAAGTGGATGAATTTATAAATTTAATTAAAAGCTAACGTTACTTGAAATATGTAAAAAAAAATTGAATCTGTAAACACCCCTATATCGGCCTCACTTAACTAATTATCACCTCAATCAAACTCGTACCCGCAGTTAATTATCGAAAAACCATAAATCTTTCCCGAATGAATATGTCGATGAAAGATTTATTTATAGAGCAATCCCCTGATGATGACTCGCCTATACTATACATATGTGTACGTATAGAGGAATTTTAATTAAATTTAATATTAATTTTATTCATTTCTCCTTACAGAAACCACATTTAGTGTGAAACTTACAAAGGGTCCAAGAGGTTTAGGACTCAGTGTAAGCGGTGGCATGGAAAGTACCGGTTCCTGGCCAGGGCTAGTCAGAATTAAAAGACTGTTTCCGCATCAACCGGCTTCATCTTGTGGTTTACTCAATATTGGTGATTTACTTTTGGAGGCGAATGGTGTACCGTTAACAGGTTTATCAAATTATGTAAGTTTGCGTGTTGTGTGTTTTTTTTGGAGGGGGGGGGGGGAAGAAAACAACAATTTTGTCGAAGAAAAACAAGAAAAATCGTTTCTTTTTTCTTGCATTAGCAATGTCATTAGCAATCGACGAATATAGAAGGGGAAGTTGAAGATTAATTGGTTCGTTTTAAGTTCGAATTCAACAAAAAAAGAAAGAGGATGATGAAGAGAAGGAGATGGATCAAGATGTTACCTCCACGAACAAAAAAAAAAAAAAACAGGGGGAAAACACGAAAATATAAAAAATGGTTTATTTAATTTGAAAAATGTTGTTTGTTTAATAAGGGAAAATTGAGATTTATTTAATAATTTAATGGATAGCATTTAATCATTTATTTAATGGCAATTTACAGCAATTCATAAATCATTTCTAAATTGCCTTTTTTTAACAATGTATTTCTTCTTTTCTTTTAAGTAAAAAACAAAACCCAACTATTTCCATTTCCATTTCGTGATGTCTTATGTCTTCGTTTCTCGTCTTCTTGTTTTTGGTTTGGTCGATGGTATTATGTAGAAAGAGAATGAGAGACAGAGATAGAAATGAGTCTCATCTCATCTGATGCTATTATATGGCAGCGGGAATGACGGAAGGAATCTCGACAATCGCGGGCGGCTGGGTGGTAGGATTATACTTAAGAAGATTTATCGAAATATTTCGGGGGTTATTTAACATTAGAGGCTAAATGCTATGTCGAAAAGCAGAGAGAGAGAGAGAGAGGGAGAGCGGAACAAGAGAAAGATGTGTAAATAGTTCTGTGGACAAGACGAAATTGTCAATTTCCATAATTTTTTAATGAGTTGTATAGAGAAAATTAGACGATTTTTCTATCTATAAAGAATTTATCGATGATTCTATACGTGTTTTGGAGATATGTTTTTCCTTAAACATTTTCAGGAAATTCTGTCATTAATCCGTGTTTGTAACGAGTCATATTTTAACTACAAACCATTGATTTTATTCAAAAAATTCGATTTTCGACGTGGCATGTAAAATAAATCTTTATTATACGTTTTTCTTCGGGAAACCCGAGAAAACAATAAATAACTCACTGTCACTAGGTATAGATTCATACTGAGAAAATCAGGCAGGATTTCCGTGCCCCAAAGGAACGTTGCCTGTACAATTCCGACGACAACATTACGATACCTCGTAATATAATTTCCGTTAAATTTTCCAAGTATATCAAAGAAAAAGCGATAGCAATTTTTGCCCCTTTTAAAATACTTGCCCTGCAACTCATCTTACAACAATGAAAATAGTAGGTATCACCACCCCTCTTTATCTTCTTCTTTTTTTATATCTTTTTCTAATCCAGAAAATTGCTTTTGAGCTTAGTGGAAAAGAAGAATGAGGCTGATCGGCGACGGACGATGTGGAAATCGATTTACAAATTGGCCACATTGAAAAATTTCCACTTCAGACTTTTTCCACAACAGAATTTTAATGGAAATAATAAATTATAGGTATCCGAGCAGGATAATAATTGAATTAGCTACGTGTAAATATTCATGATATAGCAACGAAAATGGAACATCTTGAGAAAAATATTCGTGCCAGCTTAAAATCGACCTCTAAAAAGGGAAGGTGTTCATAACCACTTTGTAATACCTATGATAATTCCCCCCGGATTAAGGAAAATGATATCTACTATTAAGATTACTATTTATCCACAATAAATCACTTTAGCAAATAGCATTTGCTAAATGTTCCATTACCGTCCATTTTGACTTATGCCGAGTGTGGAGGATTACATTATCCGGGATTCGGCACAGCGACAAATCTATTGAAGATACGCACCGCCCCCTAGTGCGACACTGATTAAAATACATAAATGAGACGATATTTAATCATAGAAGATAAATGATTAATTCAAGCAAGTGAAACAACAAAATAATAACAAAATTCGTCTTCATTGAAAAACATTTTCAATTTTTATTTACTTATTTTTACAATAACGAGAAGGGAAATTATTTTATCATTATTATTGACTTTCAAACTTGTTGCTTGAAACGATGTACAAATGCAAAAGAAAATGATATTAAATTATGCCTATTTTTCTGAAAGAAAGATGATGATGATGTTGATACTTCACTATCAATAGTTTGTTTTCTTTGTAGCCTCTTTCATGTCAGAGCAAAAGGGGTTTTCTTTCTAAAGCTGAAAAGGACTTGTGTTTGTGTGTATATTATTCAAAGCGTTGTAAGTGTAAAATAGAGTCTATATGTATATAATGTCTATACCTAGCTAGATTTCTCGCGTGCGTTAAAATTTAATGCGATTTCCAATTTGATTCAGTTTGCTCGTTGATGCGTAGATTTCTAAATGTAATTTGGCCGAAAGGGGTTGGTTTGATTTTGGTTTTAGAGAGAGAGAGAGAGAGAAAGAGAGAGCAACGGAATATAAAGCAAATCATTAAATCGACCATTATGCGGATTTAGATACGACAGAGAATAATTTTTATTTCGGGCGTGTTTTTTTTCTACAGGAAGCCCTCGAAGTGTTACGCACCGCATCGCATCAAGTTGAATTAAAAGTTTGCAGACCTCCACCCGATGTACTGAATTGTGTTAGTCCAATTTCTGAAGTACCACCACCACCTCCAATGCGAAAAGAGCCACCAAATACATTGAATCTTACGTCAACTTATTCTGGAACACCAGAGGATGATTATTATCATGGGGTAAAGATCGATATTAAAAAAAAAAAAGAATTTTCTATTTGGACCTGTAATCCTCCTTACTAAACCTTTATCAATATATTTTTATTTATTGCTTTTTGCAGGAATTCGAAATAATCCTTACCAAAATCCAGGGTTCCCTAGGTTTCACCCTACGTAAAGAGGACGATAGCGCTTTAGGACATTATGTTAGAGCTTTAGTACGTGAACCGGCCCTTACGGATGGACGAATAAGAGCTGGCGATAAAATAATAGCGGTATAGGAATTTCTCTATTTTCTTTTTTTTTTCTCCAATATTCCTTTATTTTTCTTGCAGGTCAACGATGTAGAAATATCATCAATGACCCATGAGGAAGCTGTACAGTATCTAAGACAATTTAGTGATAAAGTAAAACTAAGACTGTATCGTGATTCAGCTCAAACACCAGTAGCTGCTTTGAGTCCAACCGAAACTACACCGAGAACGTCATTTTCTAGAAAAGCAAATTTAAGGTAGGTAATTTAGAGCGGTTTTGGAAGCAAAATAGAGAAAAAAAGAAGAAATCTTTACGAAGGAGACAGCAAGAATATATAAAAGTAAAATATATGTTTGCCAGTTGCGCCAAATAAACATACTCGTTCGTATATGGCATATACTATACATATATATAAGCATATCTACTATAGTAATAGTCGTAGAGGTAACATATTTTGGAACAGCAATTACGAATAGGTCAAGATTTACAGTCTCTGCATAGATATCGTTCCAATGCTATTTCTCCTCGATAGTAGTTAAGAGAGAGAGAGAGAGAGATTTGTTGAATTTACATAGTCTAAATTTTCTAAGCTTATTAATGCGGGGAGGAACGGTGGACGGTAACGAGGAATATAATCCACTATATCTACACATATACACACATCTGAGCAGATATGTATGCAGATGCCATGATATTTGTGCTAAATTTTTTATTCTTTTTCCATCCCGTTCATTGTCATTCCGATTTGCATATTGAAAATAAATTTTATGTTTGACTAACTAATGAAAACAATCGATTTGTTCAGCGCAAATAAAACAAACAAACTTTAAAAGCCTTTTCTTCGATAAGTAAATTCACTTAATAGAAATAAGTTTGAATCAATTTTATATATAAACTGATTATTTGATTGCGCGCTTTACAACAATAATATTTACCTCCCAAGTTTAGAGTACGCAAACGGACAGTGTTCGGCGCTACCGAAAAGTCAAATAGATTTCGACAACATTCTGTAAAAGTAAACGGCACAAAAACTTTTAGTTTGTTTGTTTGTTTGCTGTTTAATTGCTCTTGGAAATTTAATAGAGAGATTTTCTCTTAATTCATTTTATTACACCGTTTTCTTTCTTTGAACAGGCAAGAAGCTGTAGATATGTTAAATGACATTGCAGTTAGAAAACTAATTCCAAATACACAAGCCATCGAAGCAGCAGCATCATCATCATCAACATTTCTTCTTTCTGGACGAAGATCAACATCTCCACGTCGTTTACGGCGACATACTAATAATAATAGTAGTAGTCATAATTATCCTAGTGATGCGTCATCATCATCGTCATCACATCATCCAATCGAATCACAGTTAGGAGCAAAGTATGTTTATTCTGATGAGCAATTTCATGAGGGCATGTTGAAATGTGCTGCTAGTGGTGGTGCTCATTTCGATGAGGATGCCTTCAATTCATTATTTAGTATTGAGAGTGAGGAGATGGATAGGCTACCACTAAGGTACGAGTACGTATCTTTTTGGTGAGAACACAATTTTTCTTAAAACAATTGAAAATACTCACTTTAAACACGCAGTTTTAATTTCGTTTCTTTTCTTTCCTTTTTTCTTTTGGTTTTGGTTAACTTTATTTTCAACGTTTTCTTTATTTATTACAATCTTTCTCCTCTCTCATACACAACACACTCACACAGCACACCAACTTAAATTAAAATAACAAATTAATGGCACGTTTTATTGACTACGAAAATCCCTATTTCCCAGACCGAATTCGTTAGATTTGTATAATCCAAATCAGACGCCAGTGGCATCAAGGAAGCCGAGATTTAATTTTTCCTTGGCTCATAATGCCTATGAATTGAACAATTTAGATCCGGAGGTATTAGATGCGCCAAATTTAACATACAATTTAGGTAAGAATTGATGAGGACTTCAACTCTCATAATTTTAAGTGTCAAAATAAAAGATAAAAATTTGTAGGAAATGATAGTGATTGTAATGCGGCTGAGTTGGCAGCATCAAGTAATAAGGAGCCTGCTAGTATGCCTCACATTCCTTTAGATAATTCATCAACGACTTTTAGGTACATTTTATCAGCTTTATTTTTTTTCAGTTTATTTTAGTTTATATTTTGCTGATGTTTAATTTAAATTAATTTTAGCTATAAGAATCCAGCATACCAATCGGTGCATCCTCCTTGCACTGAAACGGCAACAATTAAACCACCACCGACTCCGCCACCACCACCTCCACAACAACAACAAAAAGAAGAAGAGACTGACACAATAAAACGGAAAAAAGGAATTTTAAAAAAGGATACAGAAAAACGTGTAGAAAAATTAGAAAATAAGACTGAACCGAGAAAAACAATTCCAATAAAAGCAGATTATGAGGTATGACAAGAATTTAGAAGCCCATACAAAAGAATGAATACCCTGATTTATTTTTTTTAATTTTCTTCCAGATTTTATCAATAGAATTAAATAGAGGTTGGAATAGTAGATTAGGTTTTAGTTTACAGGGAGCAGCTGGTGTAACTTATGTTAGTGCTGTACATTCGAATTCGGTGGCAGCTAAAGATGGACGAATTAAACCTGGTGATCTATTAGTAAAAGTAAATATATTTATCTATAAAGCACTGATGGCTTATATAAAATACAAATTAACAAAATGTATTATTCTAGGTAAACGATGAAAGTGTAGAACATTTAAATACAAATGAAATAATCGATCTTTTACGAATTGTAAGAGGACCGGTATGTATAGTAGTTAAGCGGATTAAATCTAATGAAGATTGTCCAAAAAGCAATGCAGAGAATTGATTACAGTAGATTAGATAATTGTAACTAAGAATTAATAAAATGTTTCACTAAAAAAGGGGTAAAACATGATTATAAATTTGTATATAAATCATGTTTTATTCAACTCTTATTTGTACTATTTACTTGTATACATTTTAACTTGTTTTATTGTGAAATTATTCCTTCCAATTTATTTTTGTGTACAGTTTGATAATCAAAAAGAAAAAAAAAATAAAAAATTCTTTCCAAGTCACCTAAATTAATTAATGTAATATTTCTGTATATACTTAATTCTTAATTCAGGCGCATGTTAGTGAGACTTTCAATAATGTGTAAAAATTATCCGCTCAATTTTATTTCAATCATCATTTCGATCATCAGAAATTTAATAAAAAAGTCAATAAAAAAAAACGGAAAAAAAAATGTTTTCACAATTATTTTTCAATAACTGCAAAAAAACATGTATGTTTGTTTAGAGCTAATGTTGAATTTATAAATAAAATTTATTATTAATTGAATTAAATTCTGACTATGTAATATACGTTGATGAAATTATTCTCCGAACTTATTGTGTAAAGTAAAATATTAAATAAAATTTCTCTATAGCTTTTAAAGTATTAAATAACAATACTTAAAAAACATTCATAGATAATCAAAAAATTAAAAAAAAAAATCTATCGAGTCAAAAGTACTAGTATGTAAATGTAGAGAGTACCTATGTAACCCAAAAAATATAATAATAATAATAATTAGATAGCAAAACGTAGTGGAAATAAGACGACAGCTCAGAAATAAAATCAAATTCTAAACATATTTGCCTGATAAAAATATAAAATGTGTGATAAATAAATATGTAATAATAAATAATTATAAATAAAACGAAACAAAGAATAGACGAACAGGATTATAAAAATAAAAAACATTGAAAGAAATAATCAAATCGAAACAAAAAAAAGAAAGAAAATAGTTACTACTTATATAGAATTAAATTTAATTGTTTAGAAGATGCGATTGCGATGGCTGCAATTCAGTCGCGATGCGTGTAAATGTGAATTAAAATCACTTCAAATGACTGAGCTGCTATTTTGACAGCTAGACACTCAGTAATGAAAACATTCTCTATCTATATTGTTCTATTCTTTAATTTCCTCGTTTTATTTATTTAATTTATGATCGATTGCAATGATAGTATAAGTTTTTTCCGAATATTTTTTAATTGTTAGTCGAAATTTATTATTTTCTTATTATATACAATTTTTTTTCTCTTTCTTTTTTAATATAAGTAGATTTTATTTTTGTGTTTCCTTATTTAAGAACCAAAGAGAGAGAAAGAGGAGAAGGAAAAATATAGAAATTTCAGTAAAATACAAGTTTTATTTAAGACCGAAAAATATAAAAATCCACCAAAATACCCATTATAGACATTATTCATAAACAGATATTTAATTAGCATGTTCCGCTTGAAGAGCCACCCCGTTTTTAACGAATCTCCCTCCAGCCTGTCAGCCTACCAACTCCCCAACAAAAAAAATAAAAACAAAAAAAAAGACAGGTGGATTTCCGCCAAATTTAATGACTGCGGTGCTAAAAAGCATCGCTCACCGTGCTTTTTAAGTGAGCGCACTTAAAATAACGAACTGAACTGAAATTATGCGGGGGTAATTTTCTTCTTTGCGTTAATTTTTTATTAACAATTACCCCTTCCCCATATATCTTCTATAACAACAACCATCAACCAGCATGGTACAGTACTAACTGTTGGTATCTACTTGAATGTAGCACCACATTTTACCGTAGTAATTTCTGTAAAAAGCGCGAAGAGATATTCTGTGCGTGTGAGTGCGAATTGGTAAAATTAAACAGAAAAATTTGAAGATTTGTTGAAGTTGAGTAACTTAATGGAACAATGAACTTTTCAGGTAAATGTGTATAGATTCGATTTTGCTTTAAATTGATGGTAAATATTTGGAAAATCAATAAAAACGCACCGAAAAAATATGTTTTCTGTAGTTATTTACATAATAATATCAACTGATTGTTCAAATTAAAATTTCGCACAAAAATAATGTTCGAAGACACTCTAATAATTGTAAGAAATCGAAAATTTTTAGGAAATTATTTACGCTGCTGAAGCGATTTTTTCAAAAGGAGAAAACCGTAAATAATTGCCACTACACTAGACAATTATTTGGTTATTTATTTCCAAATATTTTATTTAATAATACTTTTATATATAAGAAGCAGTAAGTTTCCAAAATATTGAAGTTAAAAATGATGCACTAGACCTAAACCTGTATTAGCTATATACACGAAACGGTCCCCAATTTCCGTAAATGCGGAAGATGAATGACACATATCCTCCTCTATTTTTTTGGAGGATGTTACCGATCGAACACCCTAGCTGTCATCATTATTATGACCATCATGGCAAGCAACGACCTTTATTATATTATGTTAATTTATTCACCATGATATCGATGGTAAAATGTGATGAAAATTCTATGGGAAATCCTTATAATTAGATTTTCGCAATTCAAATCCATTTCTATCACTTTCTTTTATGAAATCAGTGAAATGCATCGGTTGAAATCTATTAGAGATCTAATCCATAAAACCAAAAATTGCATATAATTAGCATAATAATAGCAACATAATAATTGCGGTAAATATGAAGTGCAATGCAGACCTAGATTTACATTATCGTCCCCAAAAGATTCTTAAATAATTTTGTTATACTTTTAGCAATTAATCAAAGATCTGCAAAAAATTACTTTCGCAGTTGATTAATTTCTCAAACTTTTTGTCGCTTTTTAACCACATACAATTTTTAGTGTGCGTTACACAGAGGTTGCACCGTCTTATGAGCATACAGAGAGAAAACAGATGCTTTAAATTTAAAGGCCTTAAAAAAATAGGTTTTAATAGAAAGTCTGTACAAATATTGTTTCAATAATTTCTACAAATGAAAATAAAATATATATAAAGGCATCTGGATGGATACATTTATTTTTTCATACATTTTCAACATTATTTTCAATTCGCCTGAAGAATTAGAACAAATCAAATACACTCACGTTTTACTTATTTGAAATATAATTATTAATAATAACAGTAGTAATAATTCAAATTTTCTTTTTGATTTTTGCAATAATAATAATAATTTAATTATGTACTATATATACATACACAGATAGAGATTGAGAGTTTCTCTTATTTCGATACATATATTCAATGATGCATAGAAAATAATTATATTATCTTTGAATTGATAACTCTTGACATTGAAATACAAATGATTAATCAAATATAAGAATAATGAGAACATTTGTTGAAAATGCAAAAGAAAAACAACAAAGTTTTTAAGTGAAATTTAAATGAAAGCTCGATTTATTAATGACATAAAAAAATATTTTGAAATTATACGTATTAGAATTCAGGCACCTGTTGGATTGCATATTTCTGACGGGAAAATATTATTTATGAATTTTCTCCTGCAAAAATAAACGTTTATTTTTCGCTATTAACCCAAATTTTAAACGGAATTCTTCTTTCGAGAAAAGTTTAATGAGAATTTGAAATAATTTATTAGTCATTATTAATTATTTATTTAGCAGCAGTAGAATTTTCTTGAAACAAAATTTATATCAATTGCCACTTATCAATTAATTCTTAAGTTAATAATTATCTCAAGTGTTTCCACTTGATTTTCACGACTTTATCATCATGGTCAATGTCCGTTTGTGCAGTGAATCGTACCGATACACTTCACGGATCATCATCGTCTTGCTTCCGTTATGATGATGATGGTGATGATGAATGATACAATGAAGACGTAATTTCTGAATGTGAAATTTATATTAAAGAATGTAGGAATGAATATAGAAAATTGATAAATACATTGACTTTTCGCCAATAATAATCGTTGAAAAAACAGTTAACAAATTGATTTAATTAATGTATTGCCCATAATTAGCTAATGAATGTGTGTTTAATTAATAATTATAATTATTATTATGCTTTAAACAAGTGGTACGTTACACACACTTAATATTCCCCATTAATACGGTTAATTTTTTTTTTTTTTTTCGTTTTTAGATCAGAAATTATGCCTCTAATTGCATGGTCATTCCACTTTTTACAGTTCTAGTTTCTATTTATTATTTAACGAATTTACTATCTACATAATGTATAAGAATTTGGCCTATTAATTCATATTTTTCTTATTTTTCAGTCTGAAAAATCTTCATCAGCAATGAATTTAGCATTTCCATTACATTTAAAAAAAATCCGAAGCAAATCACCATTAATTATTTAACACACAACGAAAATTCTCCCAGTTTTTTAAATTGCTCACAATGAAAGCGAATACAATAAAAAACACAATAAGAACATTTAATGGGTTTTTCATTAAAATAAAATTCAAATTAGTATTACTAAATTGTAATAGCATTAGAAGTAGTATTAGTAATCGTAGTAATAGTTACAGCAGTAGTATATTAAGTAGACTTTATTTTATTTTGTGCCTTTTGTTAGTACTTAATGTAAATTGTATAAAATGTAATCGACCGCCAAGATTTTTAATTGATGGCCAAACTGAAATTGTTTTAAGACTGAAAGAAGGCAATGAAACACCTCCAAGTAAGTACTATACATATACTTTTTTCACTCTTTAATTACTATCGCTTTTATTTGTTTATCTGCTATGAGAAAAAATACAAGAAAAAGACAATTACATGCCAAACAAAATACACAAAAAAACAAGCAAAACTAGACTAACTAACGAGAACAAGAAAAGAAACTTGTTCAAGAAAATTATATTATTTTATTGTAGAACACGAATTGCTACTACTCTAGTACGAGTAGTAGTAGAATAAAGCTAACCGAACCGTTGCAGGAAAACAATTATTTTTATTATTATTATTATTATTATGATACATTAAACAATTTTCTTCATTCTTCAACACGATGTTTAAATTAGTCCCTTATAAAAGCATTTCTTATTCCATACATATAGAATCCCTACTGTACAAATTGAAAGGATATGATCCAGATGGTGACAGATTAAATTTTGGCATAAAAACAATGCCAGGAAGTGATGTGATTCTAATTGAAAGTTCATCGAAAACTGAAGCTAATATCTATCTTAATAAACTGTTAGATAGAGAGGTATGTAGTAGATAAACTCGTTGCCGGCCTTCTTACAGTCCAGATTTAAATCCTGTAGATCGAGAATCTTTACGATTTCGAAGTATTTTAACATATGGAAATGTTCTAGGAACGTGATGAGTACGCTATAGTTCTCACCCTAACCGATGGCCACCTGGGACAAGGTAACTACGTAACGCAAAGTCTTCTTCTACTTGTAGAAGACGTAAATGATAACACGCCGATATTTGAAAGTTATCAAAATACCATTACATTACGTGAAGATGCACCGCCCGGGGTAATTACTCAACTAAAAGCAACAGATGCAGATGAAGGTGCTTATGGGCAAGTGTTGTACCATTCTGGTGCTGATGTCGATCGTCATTTGTTCAGTATTAGTACAATTGGTGATAAAGCTATCATAAGACTCATAGGTAAACTATTGACTCTTAGCCTTGCCAGTTTCTCTAGCTCAATTAGATCTAGGAATTAATCTTCAATAATTATAGGTGAATTGGATTATGAGAAGCAAACAGTACATCAATTAAAAGTACTGGCAACCGATCGAGCAAAAGAGGGCCGAATCAATACGGGAACAGCGAATGTATTTGTTAAAGTCGAGGATATTGAAGATCAACCACCGGAATTTCTAAGAGTCACGCCGGTAGTTCGAATAGCTGAAAATAGTCCTGTAGGAACCACCGTCCTACAAGGTTACAAATTATATAATTAGTAGCACCCATTAATAAACAATACTTGTTTCTTATATTAGTCAAAGCAGTGGATGGTGACCGAGGTGTAAACAACCGAATTCGATACTCCTTATCCTCAAATGATCTAGAAAAAGTTTCCGAACTGTTTGAAATTAATAGGGATACTGGAAGTATTGTGACAGCATCTTTATTGGATCGAGAGGCGCTTGCTCTCGGTTCCAGTTCTTATATTTTACAAATAACAGTGAGTTTTTAACAAATTATAGTAATTCGAACTAACATAAATTTTTTCAGGCCACTGAAATCGGTAGTAAACTAACACAACCGGCATCAACATCAACGGAGGTCACAATAATAATTACGGATATCAATGATGAAGTACCAACATTTAAAAGTGCTCTTTATGAATGCGAAATTGCGGAAAATGCACCGAAAAATACGCCGCTTAATTTTCTCGGCAATTCACTACCTGAAGTGTTTGATTACGATCAAGTACAACTGACAGATTAATTTAATCGTCTGCTCTTTCATTTGCTTTTTTCCCCAGGGCATTAATGGCACTTTTCAATTATACATAAAGAATGCAAATGATGTTTTTGAAATATCACCAAAAAAAGCAACAAACGAAGCAACGTTTACGTTAAAAGTGAAAAACGGAACCATTTTGGATTACGAGAAAATTAAAATTATAAACTTTACTATTGTGGCAAAGGAAATAGTTAAGGATCAGCCGAAATTCAGCGAAGTTCCTGTTGTAGCTCATATTTTAGATAGGAATGATAATTATCCGGAGTTCACTAAGGGCATCTACGAAGTATGGGTTCCAGAAAATTGTGATATTGGTACAACGGTTGCATGGATTCAAGCTCTTGATGATGATTCTGGCTCGTTTGGAACTAGAGGAGTTAGATACACGAATCTAGCTGGAAGCATTGGAAATTTGTATGCCAATTTATTAACAATATCAATCTATCACTCAATCAGTTTTTTAGGCTAAATTTACATCCAGTTTCTGGCGTAATAACAGTAAAAACTGCAGGTGGCTCTGCATGGGACCGAGAACAAATATCCAGACATTATCTAACGGTAGAAGCACGTGATGATTTGGGTAATGGCAATCGAAATTCTGTTCAACTTATCATTAATATCGAAGACGAAAATGATAACAGTCCACGATTTATACAGAACAAATATGAAGGGCGACTTTTCGAAGGCAAAAATAAATTTGAAAGTATTTTCAAAGTTGAAGCAAGAGATGCTGATTTAAATGGTGAGAAACTGATTTTTGTATAATCGATGAAGATTTAAACAGGAACAACTTTCATTTCAGGCACAAAAAACAGTGAAGTGTTTTATTCGTTATTTGGTGAATTGCATCATAATTTCACAATAGATTCGACCACGGGCTTAATTAATCCGAAATATCCGATAGATTTTGAAGAACTTGAAGGACCACAAGAAGAAACTGTACGAATTTTATACTTGACAGTTAGAGCTAGAGATAGTGGAAACCCAATTCTTTACAGGTACTAAAATTGCAGATAGATTTTTATTTACTGAGATTTCAACGAATTTTAGCGACATTCCACTGCTAATATACGTTGAAGACATCAATGATCACTGGCCAATATTTGAGTATGCTTTTTATAACGTCAGTATTCCTGAAAATATGCAGGGAGGTACTCGTGTCATACAGGTACAACTAATTTGATTTTTACAATTGAACCCCCTTTTATATTTAGATCTACTATTTAGGTTACTGCCTACGATTTTGATGGTTCCTCACCGAATAATCGGATCGTTTATCGGATACAGGACGGTGCTTCTGACAAATTCGTTATAGATTCAAATAGCGGTGAAGTAAAATCAGTTTTTGTCATTTCTCTAGCATTTTAAACGATTCATGTCTAGGTGCCATATCAGTTGCGAACGGAGCAAATTTAGATCCAGACTTGGTGCAACCAAAGAAGCACTTGTACTCGCTAAATGTTCTTGCCCTTGATGGTGGGCAAGGTGGTAATCAACATTCCGCCATGGTCATCGTCGAGATTGTCATTGTAGATGTTAATAATAAGAATCCGGAGATTTTAGAAATAGAAGACTTAATCGTACAAGAAAATACAGCGGTACATTTATTCCAGCAGTCATCAAATAGGTTCTAACTACTTTAGAATCTAAACTTTTTAGGTTGGTACAGCTATCACTCAAATTGAAGCAAGAGATCTGGATGATAACGCAAATTTAACATACAAAATCGATGATAGCGGTTCGTGTGAAGCTAAAAATGATCGAGGACTTACGTTAAAACCACCAAATTTTAACTGTTCGGGATATTTCAAGTTAAATCCAACCAGTGGCGTACTAACTATTGCCAAGCAAATAGATAGGGAAGAAGTGGAAGTGTTCCGAATTGATGTAATCGTTGAGGACATCAATTCTGAAACTGGTGTCCAAATAGACAGGGGTAAGAATCCACATGTTTATATCGAAAAATTGAATTTAAGTCTGCACACTATCATTTTAGCAAATATCAAAATCAAAATTGACGATGTGAATGATAACAATCCAAAATTTACCCAACCGTTTTACAAGTTCAGTGTCCAAGAAAATAGTAAAAATGGCATTTTGATCGGGACCATCAGAGCAGAAGATCCAGACAGAAATAAAACAATCACTTACCAAATGGATAAGAAACAGTATTATTCAAGTCTCATCTATTTGGATATGGCTACAGGTGATCTTCTGGTGGCCAGTAAAATCGATCGGGAAATCTACAAATGGTTAAATTTCACAATTAAAGCAACCGATTCTGGTGTTCCTTCGCGTTCAACAAGAATAGAAATTTTCATCGAAATCCTCGATGACAACGATAATAATCCGATATTTAATATCGAACCAAAAGCTCTAGCTATTCCAGAAAATACACCACCAGGCTCAAAAATTACAACTATTCAAGCTACCGATGCTGATGAAGGAGAATTTGGGAAAATTACATTTATTTTAGATAGAATATCATCGCAAGGAAAATTCGCCATTGATAGTGACAGCGGCGAGTTGAGGGTGGCAGAAAAACTGGATAGAGAAGAAAAAGAAAATTATATGCTAATAATTGAGGCATGGGATAATTATCAGTATGGTTTTAATATAAGAGAAAGTCGTAATGCTTTTAAACATTTAAAGTAAATTCCATTTTGATTGGATGAGCAACTGGGTTATTAATCAATTATTTTCCAGTGTTACTTTAACTGACATCAATGATAATAAACCGGAATTAGTGTTGGAACCTACTTGTGTTAATATAACGGAATTTCAAGAAGTTGGTCAACCGATAACCGTTGTTCATGCATCGGATAAAGACGATCCCAACACTTCAAATGGCCAGGTGATCCATTAAAATCTATTACGAAGGCTACTGATTTAAAAAATGAGATTTATAAAGATATCTACTTTCCCTTCAGGTTATTATAGACATAGCCGATGGAAACCTCCAAGAACTATTCGAATTATATCAAATCAACGATTGGTCGGCACAGATACGTACCGGTCGGTCTCTACGAGGCAAACATGGCAACTACACTCTAATTATTCGTGCGCAGGATTTGGGTATACCCAGTTTCCTAGTAGAGGAGGCTCTACGAATATGCGTTATGGATTTCAATGATCATGCTCCTGTTTTTATTTCACCACCTCATAATTCTACGTTAAGACTCCCAGAGGTACATGTTCCCAATCTATTTGGAAATATTTTAAATTTCTGTTTTTGCAGAATGCAACTGTAGGCAGTGCCCTAGTTCAAATTATAGCTACAGATGAAGATGTAGGTGCTAACGGGGCTATAAGGTACAAACTCAAAACTGACCCAGCTGGACATTTTAAATCGTTTACTCTTCAACCGGTGTCTGGGATTTTGGAGCTTCGACTGCCATTAGATAGAAGAAAGCAAAAGATTTACGATGTAATTGAGTTTGTTTAATTAATTTAAGTGTCTAATCAACAGTAAGATGTTTGTAGATCCGTGTGGAAGCTTATGACTTGGGAGCACCAACTTCCTTGAGCTCCGACTTGGATTTAACAATATACGTAAGCGATGTTAATGGATATCAACCCCAATTTTTAGAAGACGAAGTCACACTTGAGTTTAAAGGTAAATGTTTTTTTTAAATGCTAATCAAAAATGATGGAAATTTCTTTACAGAAAACGAAATGCCTGGAATCGAAATTCGTAAACTACCAAAAACAATTGATCGTGACGAATTAGATTATGATGGGCAACCGGCACCTGTTTGCTATTTCATCTTGGGGGGTAATGAGCATGGACTGTTCGATTTACATCCTACTGAGCATACACTTATGGTAATCAGGATTTAAGTTATCAGTAACCATTTCTTATAGGTAATATATTACAGACAACAAAACCATTGGATCGCGAAGAAACTGACCGATACACACTTTTAATCAAAGCAACAGAAGATTGTTCAAATCCACCAGTACCGTCTGATCATTTCTTTGATGCAGGCGACGATACTCAATTGAAAGTAATAGTAAAAGTGTTGGATGTTAATGATAATCCACCGAGATTTATACGACAAGTTTTTACCGGTAAATAACAATTAGAAAGATTCAGATCCATTCATATAGTAGTTTCTTGGAACAGCTATAGGCGTTGACTCACACTAAAATTCTCTATTCAAGGTGGTGTAAGTACAGCAACAACTTTCGGAACAAGTTTTATGCATGTTAAAGCCTACGATCCGGATATAAATGAGAATGCTTTCGTATCTTATTATATTAATGGAAGAATTCACATGACTTTGACTGAAGGTACGTACCTAAGCATACTCAGAAACGCATTGCTTCAACCACTAGATTTTTATATATAGCTCATCCTAAATAGCAGTGGCGGCTGCGTATATTCAAATCAAACAATAATCAGAGCCAACAAATCATGTTTTAGGTCTGGACAATTTGTTACGTCCACCATTTATTGTAGACAAAGATACTGGCGCAATTGCATTGAACTTTGATCCCCAACAAGGAATGAAAGGCTACTTCGATTTTATTGTCGTCGCTAATGATACCGATGGCCTTAAAGATGCTGCTCGTGTATTTATTTATTTACTCAGAGAAGACCAGCGAGTTCGATTCGTACTCAGGCAGCATGCACCCGAATTAAGGAATAAAATTGAGAATTTCAGAGAGTAAAAATGAGATGTTTTTTCGTAAAGTCTAACAGCAATCTGCAAATTTGAAATTTTCAGTGTTCTAGGCAATGTAACAGGAGCCATAGTTAATATAGATGAGTTTCGAACACATGCAAATCATGATGGAACTGTTGATAAAACACGTACTGATTTATATCTCCATCTGGTGAATAGAAAAGATAATTCAATTCTAGAAGTCACCGATGTGCTGAAATTAGTTGATCAGAACACTGAAAAACTCGATGATTTATTTAAAGTACGCAACGAATGATATATGCATACGTATTTATAGGATATTTTCTATTTTATTTATATCCAATTTTAGGAATTTAACGTTCTCGATACACAACCAGGAAGTAGCTTAGCACTAAAAGCCAAACTTCAATCGGCCGGTGCAACATTCTGGCTATCGGCTATTTCTTTATTTCTACTAGTACTACTGTTGCTTTGTTTAGCGTTGTGTATCAATCAGAGACAAGCGTATCAAAGGAAACTGAAAGCGGCCACAGCTACCGCTTATGGTAATTAAAATGAGAAATTGATATTGTAAATTTAAATCTAAATTTACATCGTTTTAGTTCGTGCTGATTCAGATATAGATGGTCGAGGCCTTAGTATTTTAAGTGGTCGAGTACCTAATACTAATAAGCATAGTATGGAGGGTAGTAATCCGATATGGTTGAAAGCCTATGAAAACGACTGGTATAAAAATGCTGATGATCTGAGGTAACATTAGTGAATAACCATTAGTTTTCAAAATACTTAATTTAATTACTCACTGTACACGTAGTAATACATCCGAACATGATTCGTTGGACGATAATGTTGTTTGTGAAGATTCAACCGATCAAATGTCACAATCACCCGATCAAAATGATCATTTCTCTGATACTTGTGCAGAAGAACGATTTCTTCGACAAGAAAATATTTATCATGCCATGCCAATGCCTATACCGCAACCGCGGAAAATGGAAACGACTGAATTATGATTAGCAGTAACAAGTCCATATAATCACAACGAGAATACAGTAAAACCTTTTTAACGGACGCTTAAGTTAGTATCACTTATTGTGGATGTGTAGTGAAAAGGAATTGTTTTAGAGAGGTGTCCGCTAATAGGGGCTTTACCGTAATAACACTATTATTTAAGGCTTTTAATTTCTGTGTATTATTTTTTTAATAATATTGAATAAAAAAACTTAAAAAGTCTTTTCTTTATCCATTACAAAAAAAATGTTAATTTGGTATTATCATTGTTATTTTCCAACGTATTTGCTATGGAAAATTTTCTTAAATTTAATGTTGGACCTCTTAATATATATATATACGAGATCTGATGACGTAACCTCCCACTTTTAGTAGCTTCTCTCATACCGGAGGGGGACTTATATCGAGCGGTTTGTTTGATGACCTTCTAGAACATTTATAATGAAAATAGCATTGTATCTAGTGGAGTAAAGTAAATGCCACACATCACATATATTGGACTCGGATACGAAATTAGCAAATAGAAAGCGGTTTATACTACACACAGTATACAGTTAATAGCTGATGATCACCGGTTAATCATAATAAGAGTCACTTGCCAGTAAACGTGTGTGTTTGTGTATGTGTGCGTCTATATAGCAGTAGAGTGAATTGTGAATCTTCTTTTTTTGGCTCATTTTGGATGTTATAAGTGGGTCACTTTGAACAAGGTAGGTATATGTTCAAATTTATTTTATTAAGAGTTTTTCAGATTTTTTTTTTTTTCTTTTTAGTCGAAAATGTCTGAATCTAAAGCTGATACTGTTCCTGGATTGGGATTTAAAGATAAAGAGAAAGCAATGGAAACATTAAAAAATTTAGATGGTCGTGATCCGGATTATCAAAAATTGGCTATCAAAGGTCTTATTGGCAGAGCTAAAAGAACTATAACATGTAAGTAACAGTTCGAGTCGCTTGTGAATTGTTCAGATTTTTATATTGAAAACAAATTTTTTTGTGCACGCTCATCGTTTACTGTGAAACATGCATACTTTAAAAATAACGTTAGCGCGACGCTTTTAAAAATATCCGCATCTAGAAAAACATGATCTAAAATTATTATTATTATTTCGAAAGTTGTATTTATCATTTAATTATATGGATATTGACTATTTAATTATTTTGCTTTGTTAGTAGTTGTTTATCCTTTTCATCTTTTTTGCATATGCTACTAAAATATTTATTATGTTATTCAAACGAAAAATGGATGAATTATTATCAGAAACAAATAGAGAATCAATAAAACTAATCAATTAGATGTCTTAATGACCTCCAAGTATTTTACAGTTAGATATTTTCACACTCGTGAGTTTTCCTCGAACGCGTTAATTAAAAATGAAAAAAAGGTACAGTTTTTTTTTATTTCTAATCACAATTTTCCACAATTTTTTTATATCGCTATTTTTAAACTATGATTCGACAAATTCATGCGGTGAAAATTCTACTATTAAACTCATTGTCCTTTAAAATTTAAAAATTTTTCAAAATCATATTCAAATCACAATATTCTCTGTTACCTACTAATGAATGAATTAATAATAATAATAAAAAAGTAAATTTCTATTTCGGTTGAGGACGAATAAAGTTACTAAGCGTACATTTTATAATGATGGCGTGATGATTATTTGCATTGGCATTGGCGTGGCAAATGTAAATTAATTATTACAATTTATACTATGCCTATGGAAAAGTCTCTTATGAAAATTGCAATTTATTTTGATTGTTTCAGTAACTAAGGACAAAGACAAACTACAAAACATCAATGATGCAATGAAAATTTTCGAAGATTGGCTGCGAGATTTCGAAATTAAAAATCTTGCCAAAGAGAATCGTGCATATCTTCCATTAGCTTCAATTGAAGCCCTTTTACCATTGAAAGAAAAATACGGTTTGAAAAATGAATTGGTAACTAATTTTTTGGGCGCATATAAAAATAAAGCTAAAGGTGATTATAAGAATCTACGAACCATCGCTAGTGATGATGACAGTACCAAGCCAACTTGGGATATTGTCAGGAATCAAGAAATTAAAAAGATTCTAAAAGAATTTGAGGAATCCAAACCGGATCTATGGGATAGTGACGATCTACCAACTAAAGATCATTTACATTTGATTTTATGGGCGTACAGTCCTGATGCGAATAAAATCAAAAAGAATCTACCAAGTTACGAAGAGAAATTGGGTAATTTGAAAATTACAAGTGACAATGACAAGGACGCTAGCAGCGATGAGGAAAAATCGAACGAAGCAAAAGAAGATAATGGAGATAGTAAGAAAGATGAAGTGGAGAATTCCAATAAAAGAAAATCTGATGGAAGCAACAGCAGTGAAAGTGAAGATGAAAGTCCGAAGAAAAGAAGTAAGAAGGAATAAAATAATCAAGGATTTATATTACAAATTTAATCATGTAATTTGTATGTAACGATCATCGACACTGTTTATATTGTGTAATATCTATTTTTGTTAAACTAATAATTTTCTTATTTTTTTAATTAAATTTTTCGATATTTACATTAATTATTATTTACAGAATTTTTGTATTCGTGTTAATTTGATTTTTTCAATTAAACAGTATTTTACATTTGCGGAATTTTTTCTTAGAATTACTATTGCGGAAGTGGAAAATTGACAACAGCCATTCTGGTTAGGTAGCGATAATCTAGAGTGCCATGATTATTTTTTCTCATATAAGAACAGTACATTTATACGTATATCACGTATATGTTCGAATAATTAATTATATTACCACTTACCTTTTCCCCTTTTTATTTTCTTCAATTTAATCCAATAAATCACTATAATTTCAGTACCACTTCAACCGAAACCCACTGAAGAATACAGCAGGTGCATTATGGGAAATCACGGCACGCGTTTCTGCATTCATCACAGTGGCCTTGGATTTCATACAGCTGCCACTGAACATAATAACCGAAAAAATTATTAACATTTTTGGTTATTTATAAATAAAGCATTTATGAAAATAATTTTAAAATATTTACTGGCGAAGATAGACAAGAGAACGGACGTTATTTACAATACCGGCTAATTTTTTCCCGATAGGCCATGAATTGTGTCAAACTATACATATGTATAGAAAAAAAGGGCATAACATTAGAATTTCGATAAATTATCATTTTAATTAGTAGATAGATTAATATTTTTGTTGTTTACTTATATTTACTTGAATTGGCGTTATTTTTTAAACAGAATCTCTGTTAAGAATTGCGAAGAAACTGTGAGTGTGTATGAGCAATATACTTATCACGGTCCACCTCCAACTGTGGATTCTAGTTCTTTTTTTTTTGTCAATTAGGGTGTAAAACTGGATATCGATAATAATCGATGATAAATCGATAAACAATTCTATGATTTTTATTATTTTATTGACCATTTTTTTATAACAATTTTTTAAATTAAATAATTAATTTGTATTGGGCTCATTTGTATAGATTCAGTTTAGGTTTTAAACTTAAATTGAAACTTAAGGAATAAAAATGAATCATAATTTATCTATCTATCTATAGGATTTGTTGGGAATTAATTTTTAGGACGACTTCCAAACATCATTACCGACCAATAAATTGCTGCGAAAATAAAAAAAAATACTGGAAAAACAACTCTGGCAACTCTATCAATTTCTTTCCACATTATTTTTATTTTTCCTTTTTCCTAAAAATAAATATCAATTACTGATAATAATGTTATTTTGTTTTCTGTCTACCATCTAATGGCCGACTCACTGTTTTCCAATAAACTCTTACACGCCTTTTCTTTCCAATTACTGTAGTTGATTGTGGATAAATCGGTTTATGATTTCGTTTATGTGGATGAATTGGAATTGCGTTCTTATCCCAGGGCGTTATTGCCATTTCCTGAATGAACAATTAGAATAAATCACTTTTAAACACAGTTTAGGGACTAGCACCTTTGATTGCTCGTTTTCTTTTTGCCTTAGTGCATGATATTTCCCTTGAAGCACTTTAACAATAACAAATTCACCCAGGGCCGAGAAAACCGATATCATACATCCAGCCATCCATAAATCTAATGCCTATATATACATATAAGTCGAAAACCGTCAAAAACAAAGCCCTGGTCATTATTTGCTGTGTACAACCTTAACGTATGCTACAGCTGGAATATCTGAACGCAATCCAGTGAACATTGTAACCAGTGTTAATAAACAAGTTACCAACAAAGTAACACGACCAGGAATCGCATCTAAATCTAACCAGAAACTGAACCAAGACAGTACGACTACTAGAGTTGATGGAGCGAATGTTTGAATTAGATGATGGCCAATTTGACGTTCGAATTTGAAAAGAACAACTAGTCTGGAGAAATTTCCTACACGGTCGAATCAAAATAAGATAATAAAACTATACACTTTGATTATTAAGTTGAAGTGATACCATTTTTCTCTGTTGTCACAACATGCGTTTCATGTAACTGTAATGGTTGTAGAATGTTATATTGCAGCAGTTTCAATTCTGGACTAATTGTTACACCCAAACCTGTCCATTTCAGAATGACTTTTTTATTGTTATATGAAACTGTAAATAATATAATGATTTTTATGAGAAAATGCAATATGCGCAGATATGTGTGAATAAATCATACAGCTTTCAATTGATATTGGACAAACTTGCGTGTCCATTGGATAATGATAGAATTCCATTTGGCATGCAACAATTGCGTGCATTCTAGCTGAATATCTTATAGTTTTATTACGATATAATGTCACTGAAGAGAACTTGTGTGTTAATGTTGCTATTTCTAGAATTTTAATTATTTATTTACAATCATAATCGGAAAAAATAAAACAAAAACAGGAGTTCGTATATATGATATACCTACGACTTTTGAATTTAAAAAATACAAATCCGGTTGCCATAAACTATCGACAAATTGTGATGGTAACGTTACAGAATCATCACCATATTCTAATATTTCTTCTGGTATTCGAACACGAATATCTTGCCATTCAGTTTTTAAAAACAAATCCAATCTGTGCGGCGACAAAATTGATAAAAGAATAATATCTGTTTTGTTTTAAGGATACTGATTGATTTACCTGAAATCCATATCTTCTACATTAATCGAATTAATATCAACAACTCGTATACTAAAGTCGATATTTATTGGTTCCCCTTTGAGAGTTGGTGGACGAACTTCTGCAATTACATATAGATAGATAAGAATAAATAGAATTAATCAGAGGGTGATAATTTCGATATTTACCTTTCATATAGTCATCGGGTATTATGTGTTTACTTAAATTATGACTATCTGGATTACGAGGTTTTGGTACAAGGCAACTAGCTAAACGACTTCAACAAAAACAAACGGCTATTACAGCTGGTTGTATTGATATGTTTTTAAACTTACCCCTGTATAATTAAAATGAAAATCATTAAGAAATGGTCATTGGGCATGGTAATAAAAAACGACAATTTCGGGAACGACAAGAAGAAAGGCAAGTTTCTTGCAGTAAATGAGTAATAACTTTAAGTCAGTCACACACACAGCTAGTGAAAAAAAGGGAAAAGACTAATTATAGTGGCAGGATCAAAGCAAATTAAATTTGGGTAATGACCATATACTTATTACATAAGCAATTTAAGACAAAAAAAAAATAACGATCTTCCGTTTTCACATCTTTTTAATTCTGTAATTTCATGTAATTGTTACGATTAGTACATTGTGGGATCAATAGAATTTTGTTTAATTTGTATATTTTCATCAAACATCGACGCAATAAAAATTGACCCAAATAACAATAAGGTGAAAAACATCACCTTCACCTCCTCCTCTTACTCCTTCTGCTTCTACAATAATATATTATGGTTTCATCCCCTTTTGATATTATTTTCCTCGTGAAAATAATGATCGGAACAAAAAAAAATTGTTTACGACTTTTACGACAAATGGACAACCCTTCGATTGTTATGCATTTGTTATAAAAGGGCTAGAAATCTACAGAATATAGTTATTTCGTATTTCACAAACATCCCAATAGAAAACGCAAAATATTAATATGGTATGTGCGTGTGTTTTAAATACTCTCTGGGTTAATTATCATTTTCATGTTGTTTTTTTCTGTTTTAGAGGAATCTTTGCAGTTTTTTCTATTTCTTCATAGTTATTTTCTTTGCTGGAAATATTTCGAGTATTACCAGTAAATCACCAATAAGTATATGTATTACGTAAGTAAAAACTCCTTTAATGAATAACCTTTAAACACTGTTTTTATTTATAATCGTTATCTCTAAAACTTTTCGAACAATAAACAAACAATAAACACAGAAAAAACTCTTTGTAAAGTAAACAAAAAATATTCAAACATCTAATCACAATTAACTGTGGCTACGATTTTATCTATAGACTTATTATCTGAAGAATCTTCTTTAATTTTAAGCTTTGAAATATTATTAATGTTCCGCTTCATATTCCTGAACTCCCGTCCATTATAATGTATTTCATCATTATTCAATCCTTTAATATCTAGCAGCTCCCTCCTTCCTAGTATCGCTCTAGGAAATGAATTCTTCACGCCAGATCCTAGAATTGGTCGTGGTATATCTGGTGGTAATAATTCTCGAGCTGGTCGTCTGGAAAATCTATGAAAAATTATAAAATCACCATCAAATTGAATCAGATTAACGATCTTTGGTTAAAATTTGATATAATATCGAACTTACCGAGAACACTGCGGTTCTTTCGGTGTACTAGCTGACATTGGTGACGATTTATTTGATAGAACCGATGGTGATGATGTTGACGATGATAATGATTTCGATCCAGATGATAAGGGGGATGACATTAATGCTGACATTGATATGGTTGATTGGGATCCTTTTGTTGGTATTGCAACTGATGCTGTTGTTGTTGCTGATGGCGTTGATTTTGTTGAAATCGTTGAACAAGATGACCATAATGATGATGCTGTAGATGATGATGATGTTACAGACGCGGTTGATGATGATGATGATGATGATGAACAATTAGATGATGTTGCAGACGAATCGGATGACGATGATGATGGAACGGATGCTGGCAATAAATTCAATAAAGCTGTTTTTGAGTAGATTTTCATTTTCGATGGTGGTGTGAAAATTGGTGCGTTTGGATTTAAAATAGTTTGCATACTATTTTCCACGCAAATGTAATTTCTCTAGTTGCGATTTTCTTTAGTCGGACGTAAATTGATACAAACGAATCTGTGTTCTTTTTTTTTCTGGAATCAACTTGTTACCACAGCAACTGAACGAATCGAATCTCGACTTCGTAATCGTACTGTAACATTTTTTTATCATTATAGTAGGCTTAGGAGTTGCTAAAGAACATAGAAATAACGATCGGCATGGCTAACTTATTTTCATTTTCATTTATAAAATGTTTGATAATTTGATTTTTGTTTTAACAGGAATTGCGTGCAATGTAAGAAAATGTATGGACAGTACTTTGATGGGAAAATATGTGGTGATGCATGTGTGGAAAGCGATGGACAACTTGTGCCAGATTGTAATAATCCTGGGTCGATTGGAAGTTACTTGAAACGATTATTATAGGGCACAAAGACTTTTTATTTGTATAATTTTTTATTTATTTTACGCTTTATGATATAAGTATTATAAAAATGTATAAAAAAACTAAAATATCACAGAAATAAAAGCAAAATTTAATCTTATGCCTAGTAATTAACTAAAAAAAGCACATAGCTTGTTGCACAGCCAGACGCTGCTAAATGGCAATGATTCTGCGTATTTCATCTATTTTAATCCATTATTTGTATTGCGCAGAGTCAGTAGCAACCATTTTTCCCTCATGGCACAATTAATACTGACTAAATTTGCTTAGAAACGGTGCAATCGAAGCTAGATCTTCACAGTCGGGAATCATTTTTCCCTTAAATTTCAAACAGGCGTCTGCGCACAGCTGCCCCTCAAAATAGGGACCAAACATTTTTTTACATTGAGCGCAGTTTCTGATACAAACACCTAGATTAAAAGAAAAATAGATATTGAATAAAATAAACCGATATAGGATTCTTACCAATTGAATTCGCATCCACATTATTCCAAATTATGAAAATTGAAAGCCATAGTACTATGACTTGTTTAATCTGGAACATCTTTAACGATAAAAATTAATTTAAATTAAACTTTTTTTAGCAGCCAAACTTGGAGTTTATTGAACGTTTTTGCTTTTCTGTTAATTAAAGTCAAGATCAAGATTAACCAGATGAATTGTCGATCTCTCTTGATTTATTATAGTTTTAACTTGCCCGCGCCACATAGGTGTTATAAGTATGATAAACTTAACAGAAGAAATCAACTTTTTAAAGTATTTTGAAACAAAGAAATTGAATTTTTCGAACAGGTACGGATTAGCCAAAGTAATTACATTCCTCGAATATCTTTTAAGAATAAAACTTATCCATAAACATGTGTTAATACTAAATTAGATTCCCAGAAGATGTTATTCGGCAACTTACTCAATACATGCCAATATCTTTAATTTTTTCATCTGGTTATCAATATTTTTTTTAACTGTAGATACAAATTTTCCATCTTTTTGTTCATTGCTCGTATTAGAGCGACAGGTACACATTGCGAAATGAAGGCCGTAGAAAAAAAATAAGAACCGGATATGTTGTGGAGCGAATGTTTTTTTTATTTATTTATTTATTTATTTCTGCTCTTATAGTATTTCCGTGATTCTATTCTTATCCGGATGGATTAATGACAACAATTAATTAAAATCGAATTTCCTTATACATATTGAAATACTTAGCTCCCATACCTGTCTGTATTTATTATATAAAGGAAAAAAAAAATGGGGGGCAACGATTTGTGAACGATTTAAAATATTAACAGGGTCGGACAGTAAGAAAAAAAATCCACAAAATACTTACGTCTATAAAAATCAAACAAATTCGACTAATACAACTTCAGCAAAAGCGATGGAATATATTAAAGGACAGTCTCTTCGAGATTTTGTATATATACCCTCCAAACATTTCCAGCCAGACAGTCCATTAAGGAAAAATTCTAGGGTGCCAATTATTTTGAAGAAGACAAATGGAAAGTGCGGTAATATAGTTCTTTCGCAACAGGAATGTCATAATGGTCGTCATAGATAAGATAATTACTTTGCCAAAGTGGAAACACTTTAGCCAGGCCAGGCAAGGAGGAATGAACTGTAATAGTATTTCAGAGAATCGGAACAGTCTAGATATACATAAATGATTTACTTTTCCAGTCAATATTAATTAATTTTACGAATTTTATGAAATTAATATGGAAATTCTCATTATAGCGCCATCTTATGACGACCTGTGGGACTAAAATCAAATATGACTAGAATCAGTAGATTTTATAATTAAGTTGATTCAACTAAAAAATAAAAACCCAATGAACGCTTTTATACATTGATTTTCATTTTTTCATTTACAAAATCATGGTTAACTCAGTTTCCATTTTTGTTTGAATCAGTTCTGCATTTCAAAGTTTCAAACTGTATTTGATTACTACTGCTACTTCAATATCAATACTCATGCAAATGCGGAGTGTATTGCGGGTTGCGGAAAAACCACATATAAAAGAATTATCCAAAATTTTCCACCCCCGATCATGTAAAAAAGAAAAGCCGAGAAACATTTGACGCAGAATCACGACATTTCACACATCCGATTGGATGAAATACATTCAATTTCCCAAAGTAACAGTGGAAGGGAGAAATATATGTATGTATTTCAATTTGAAAATGTTGACTTGATGTACTAAAGAAAAAGTTCGCTGTTGTCGTACGTCAAAAATATGGCCGCCGTTATTACGGCCACAAATCACAGTAATAATTCATCTAATAATATACCACAACGGGCAGTGTTAAATAATAATAATAAAACGAGACAATTACCAGAATCGACCGGTCCCCGTGTTGTTACAATTAATAAAACCGAAACGGGATTCGGTTTTAATGTTAGAGGTCAAGTTAGCGAAGGGGGCCAATTGCGAAGTATTAATGGGCAATTGTACGCCCCATTGCAACACGTCAGTGCTGTTTTGGATCATGGTGCTGCCGAACAAGCTGGTGTTAAAAAAGGAGATCGCATTTTAGAAGTGTAAGTACGTATATGTATTATTGGAAATTGTATTAATACACCCATAGCCATACATGTAAGGGTGGATTGGATAGTTCTATTTATCTGCATTGTACCCCTTTGGTATTGATTTTCGATTATTATTGACAGAAACGCTGCTAGATGATGCGTTTGAAAAAATTGAAAAATTTGAAGCAGTTAATAATTATTTTGTTTATATTATAAATTTTCATTGAAAATCAAGTCATCTGTATGTTGGGAGTGATTAAACAGAAGGGGAGAAAACAAAACAACCCATTTATCCCAATTTTTATGTTATCGTTTAAATATTATGGAAATTTAAGAGGAATTGTTTGGGTTCTTCTATTATTTGCAGATATTGCATGTAAATTCCAAAGCAAAAAAAATTATGTAATGAAATTATGGTTACTTAAATGCAGCAGACCATGAAATTAATAACTTCATTTCCTCAATTTATTAAAATCAAAAACAATACTCTTCTATGTACAATATGGATTCGATTTATCTTAATTGATATTTTATCTTTACTGATAAAATGGGATGTTTTTCTCCATATAAAATAAAATGATACATCACTGTGTCTAGATATCTATTTCAATTTTTAATAAATTTATGGCTGATCTAATTTGAAACTATATATCTTTGAACTGTTGCTTTACCATTATTCTGTATTTTATCATAAATAAATGTGCATTAATTATTTGTTGTCGCAAGTTCTAGAGAGAAAGTGAACCAGACATTCGAATTATTGAGTTATATGAATTCAGGTTTTTTCAGGGATTTTCTTTATTGTATATAGTTTATTTATGGTGAATTTATTAGTTCAAATTTTGTGTATCAATATGTTAGGTTCGCATTTTCATTCAGAAATTTTTTATTCGTTGACGAATAATAGGTGAGAAATCCACACAAAAAATTTGTTAAAATTTCGGTTGCTGCAACATATGTATAATTGTATGTGTATCACCATCAGTAAGAAATAAAACTAAAAATAGCACCAGAACTGGTATTTCTCAAATAAAAATAATAATAAAAAAAACCTGTAACATTCATATGGTATTTCCTCTCTTATGCCATGTTTTTGTTACTTAATGAAGATTGATTGTCTAATAATTGAAAATATATTTTTTGCAATGTTGTAATTAAACACTTTCATGATCATTAAGAGTGGAAAACAATTAAATTATTTTATTTTTAGAAATGGCAAAAAGGTAGAAGGTGCCACCCACAAACAAGTGGTCGATCTAATCAAATCTGGAGGTGATGTACTGACATTAACTGTTATATCAGTAACACAACAGGTATTTGAATATGTTCATATTGAAAAAATTAATGTTTTCGTCAATTTATGGAGGCCAATTTGTAGGAGGCTGAACGTTTAGAACCAGTAGAAGATATCCAACCGCCTTATGATTACAGTGAAAAACGTTCATTGCCAATAAGTATACCGGATTATCATTATCATGAACGTGGCGGTGAAAAATATGTGGCATTTAATATTTATATGGCTGGTAGACATTTATGTAGTCGACGTTATAGGGAATTTTCGAAATTGCATAATGATTTAAAGAAAGAATTCACTGGTAATAAAATAAGCGATCCCTGTTTCTAAGCGACCTCTATTTTTTTTTTAATTGATTATTGTGCTTTAGATTACATTTATCCAAAGATGCCTGGTAAATGGCCATTTAGTCTTAGTGAACAACAGCTGGATACACGTCGAAGAGGTCTAGAACAATATTTAGAACAGGTGGCATCTGTACGAGTGATTGCTGACTCGGATATTTTACAAGAATTCCTTACGGATCAAGATGATGAAAATAATTGCACGCCAGTTGATTTAAAGGTGGTTTTTGTTATACCTTGTCTTTCAAGTTTATCCTTTAATTGTTGTTTATAGGTATTATTGCCGAATCGTGAAGTAATCACTGTAACACTACGAAAAAATGCAAATGCCGATGAAGTTTATGAAGTCATTATTAAGAAGATCGCCATGGATATAAATGTGTCAAAATATTTCTATTTATTTGAGATTGTAGAGTATAATTTCGGTAATTAATTAGACTTTACTTTAAATTTACGATTAACTCAAGCCCAATTTCTCTACTTTTTAGAACGTAAACTACAACCAACTGAATACCCCCATAATCTCTATATACAGAACTACAGTACAGCGACAAGCACATGTTTATCAATAAGAAAATGGATGTTTTCAATTAAACTAGAATTACTGCTTAGGGATAATCAACAAGCTACTTCGTTCATATTCTGGCAGGTGAATTTACACCGATTTCATTAATTAATTAATATATAAATAAATAAATCAATTTAGGCTGTAGATGAAGTAAATCGAGGTTACATTCAAGCTGGTGAACGTCTCTATCAACTAAAAGCTTTACAAGATCAAACACGAGCAATAGAATATTTAAATTTAGCTAGAGAATTGCCTGGTTACGGTGAAGTAATTTTCCCGCATTGTGTATGCGATTCGAAAAAAGATGGTCATGTTATTGTGTCTATTGGTAGATTATATATACATATTTATATATCTATGATATAACAATAGCCATTTTCTATGCAGGTGTTAATGGTATGAAACTTCATTGTTGTCAAGATGATGGAACATTAGAAAATCAACTTGTAATATTAGAATGGGATATGATTAGACAATGGGAAATTGATGATGAAGGAATGGCATTTTGTTTGAAATATTCGAAAACTGATAAAATGGCACGATGGGTGAAAATATTCACGCCATATGTAAATACCTATAACAATTTTTTACGAAATAATAATTTTTAACATTTTTCTTTTCAGTATTCGTATTTATTAGATTGTTTCGAGAAAATCGCCGATGAAATTAAATGGCAAGAAACGGGAGATTGAATAACTCAATCGGATTCGATATAGTATCGTGTATGTTTTAGTAACATTTCGTTCTGTTTCTTCTCTATTTATATAATATTTTATAAAAAGATCAAGTGCATCAAATGCACTAGCGATTATAGTCGATAACTAATTAAATTATATAGTTTTTAATAGTTAAAACCGTCCAAATCAATAGAACGTAATAATGGTAATACGCTTTGTTTGATTTGAACGTATATATTTTATAGAATAGATAAATTTGGATTACATTTGGTGAACGAAGGACTAAATTTGATCAAATATGATGTAACAATGATTAATTTTCTTTAAAGATATTATAAAAATATTTCAATTTAGATGGTTAAATTCGTTTCTATTATACTCTAATTATGTTGTATGTTATAATACAAACTACATGTAGAATATAGACTGTGATTAATGGTTAGTGATATTTTATAAAAAACAATGTCATTTATGGTAACGTACATCATATTCGACCGATAATTTAGTTGCAACAAAATTTGCATTATTAATTATGTATGACAGGAAGTGTCCTTTATTATAATTAATTCATATCCTTTGTACATTTTTTTAGTCAATTGTTACAAAAAAAAGACGTATGTATCTATATGCATTTCGATTTAGAATTTATTCTATGTTATATTCAAATAGTGTTTTTATCGTATTACTATACCTCTCTCTATTAAAAGTAATATCAACAAATAATAAGGTATATTGTTCGATGATAGCAATTAATTTTCAAATCAAGTAGACGAGAATGTCATGTTATCACAAAATGGCTGCCGTCGGCTTGAATAAAAATTAAAGAGAATTAAGCTGAGCTGCTGATTTTTATATTATTATCTATAATTATTGTTAAGCGCGTTTCAATCTATCGTTTAATTATTAAATCAATGGCATGCATGTACTACTGTTAAAGTTTTAAAACCGTTATTGTTATAATAAGGTAAGAAATGAAATGAGGTTAAGTTATGCCGAAAAATGTATTCTATTGCCTTTTTTTCCTTCATTAATATATATTTAATAATTATTGTTAAAACTCATGTTAGTAACTAGCAATTTGAATTCAAAAAGTGAGGTGCTGTATGTATAGAAAGTGATACGGTCAAATAAATAAAGAATTAAGCATTTTCATTAGATAAATTTCACTACTATTAATAAAAAATTAAAGTATCAATAGTAATAAAAACATAATTTTTCTTTAAAATTAACATTAATTTACGAAAGTTAAAATATGAACACAACCGAAAACTTGTTTTTTTTTATAATTGAAATCAAGTATCCATGTTGGCTTTTGATGATTCATCGTCACTACTAATTTCACTATCACTACCACTACCAACATCATCATCACTTGCTGATGTGTCTGTTTTATCTTCACCTTTTTCCTGCAACTGAACATACCTAGAGAAATAATCAAGAAAATTACATGCACATTGCAATGTAAAAATTCTCACTTTTCACATAGTTGTCTAATTTTCTCATTTCCTTCTGTATAACTTTTTCGTAGTGTATTTTCTAATGTTGTGTCACTACTAGCTGGATCTTTAGATGATTCTATAAATGCCAAATGAGAATCATACAGATCTTGACGACGACGATTTTGTAATATACTTCCTAAATTTTTAAAACAATTTGTACCTAAAAAACAAGTACAAGTTATTGCTAAAATAAGAACGAATGCTCAATTTCAGTTGCTATTACTTTGAATTTTAATATCAGCTTCTGTCAGTGGCAGTGTTTTTTTCTCAACGACTTTTCTAATTAGTTTTTCCACTTCATAGTAACTAGGAAACACCACGCTATTTGAATACTTTTTACTTATTGCCTGATTTATTTCATTATAATCGGAATTTACTATTGTAATTCGATCATATGTGGCTCGACCACAATGTGGATTTTTTCTAATGTATTTGCAGTACTTTTTGTAAATTTGGTCCAATCGTTTCTGGAATCTAAAATATTAAACTGTAGAATAACAACATGCAATTCTCGCGTTTTCAGCACAGAATAACAAATTTTCTATGGCTTAGGACATAACCGATTGGCAGCCATCTTGTTTCATATTAGTTTCTTAGAATTCTCTCAATAAATGTACCAACTGGCAACCGAAACCTTTCTAATCCAACATTTCAGGACTCAGTCAAACTATTGTTATTCTATGTTTGCATTTTAATCCCACCTATCAATTTGCATGTAACTAGAATCCTCATCATCACTAAAATCAATTTCAGCCTCTTCTAATTGTGTAATTCGTTTCACTAACAATCCCATTGTCCGTTCCAATTTTTTCACTTTTGTCAAATCGTCCGCTTCAATTGTAATCACAGAACTTTGTATATGCGATTTTAAATAATCGTAAACAGCATGAAATGCCAAGATGGCCGTATTTGCCGCTTGTCCACTTTGAGATTGTGTTAAAGTTTCGATTTTATTTATTAATATCGTTTTAAATGCCTCTGTATTGACATGTTCTGGACTACGATTATAATATTTCGTAATTACTTTCATTTTATCTTGAAGACACTGTTCGAATTGTGAACCTTTTGCTTTTTCCAATACTAATTTGAGTAGATTATCGAATAATTGTTTGCTTTCTGTATTCTCCTAAAAAATGTTGATATAAAATACATCGTATGCTCGTTACTCTCATCTGCCACTTTTTACCTTTGATGTTGAAGGCTGTGGCTCTAGACTATCTTCAACTTCATCAATCTTTAATGGATCAGCTGTACTAGTTGGTAATTCAATTTTAATTTCTTCAACTGCAGTAACCCTTTCCATAGCACACACTATTTTACAACCTTGTGAATTATTTATACTAGTTTTTTTAACACTATTTTTTGAAGAACTAGTCCTGACACTAATATCTGGCAATTCACTATCATCATCATCCTCTATTGCTATTGCTTCTGTCGAATATACCGACGCTTTCAAATTATTCACTATTTCACCAGTAGCGTTGCTGGTGGATTTCTCATTCACAGATTTCTTTGGAGTAATTTTCTTTTCAGTCACATCTTCATCATCGCTTAAAGTAATTGCATTATGTGCACTAGTCGGTGGTGGTGTTATACCGTTGACCTTTTGCCGTTTATCCGATTTGGTTCGATGTGAAACAAAAGCAGTTCTTGATCTTAATAATAAGGCATCCGATAGGCCGTTATTTGAATTCTGCTTGCCCTTCAGTAATTTTGTTAGTAATGGAGATAGCTCCGGTTTTGATTTATCAGGTGAACGTCCAGGTAGTAGTGTACATTCGCCAATTTCTAGTTTTGCTGATTTCTGTTTCTAAAATCAAAATTGAAAAATTTTAATTCTTTATGACCGTTTTGGTGAAAGGTTCAATTTTTATACTTTTTTTGGTGGTTTGTTAATTAACGAGTTTGATTCCTCATCATCGCTTGAATCCAATGAAATTATTTCCGTCGACATAACTTTTGAAAAACGAACTTTTTTAATCCCGACGATTTTTTTATTTAATTTAAAAATTTAAAGAAATACAAACTGAAAACCTCAAACTAAAACAAAAAAACCAAATTAAAATGACAAGTGACAACTGTTCATAGGACAGTGATATGTATGCTTAGTTGCCAAATTAATCTAATGAATAAAAAATTTTTATACAATTTTGCAAATTAAAATTCTAAACATTTTAGCCAATCAGCGATGTGCTATTAGTAAAAACCTATCGCTGATTGGTTGAAGTAGTATAAACAAAACAACAACCCTAGAGAGACCATTTGTCCATTTTTGACACTTGATTGGATTTGCCTTTGTGGCGTCATTTGATTTATTAAAGAGTTGTAGGAAGGAAGGGACGAAAAACGAGTTTTTTAAATATTTTTATCTTGATTGAATACATAACAAATTTTTTGTGTGACTGCAAAAATGGCAAAAGAATTTTCTTTCGAAGAAATTAAGAAACATACAGATAAAACAAGCACATGGGTGGTAATTAACAACGATGTTTATGATGTGACTGAATTTTTAAATGAGGTATATATAGATAATAATATAAGAATTTTTGTATTTATAGGTATTTAAATAGATAATTCTTTATCGTGGATTCTTTAGATTGGCTATCGGCAAAGGTAACGCGTTTAATATTGGTATATTGACAGATATTTTTCTGAACCGAAATAGGTATTTAGGCAGATTCATATATCGACTTTTTGTTTATTTTTCAGAGAAAAAGAAAAATGTTTGAATAAATATAAAACCAGAAAATAAAAGATTTTAATTGCAAGTCTTAGAAGAACGCTATTAATTGAACTAAATCAATTGAAAGTTTTCAATTGATGAAAAGTTAAAAAGCTGTTTGGGAAACTCTTTATATAACAAACTCAACTATTAATTCAGTTCTAAACAAAAATTGCTATTAGTACTATTTGTCTATTGTCTATAGATTGTCATATTAGACTAATGTTTTATAGCTTCCATATTTGCCAAAATTTAAAATCAACAGATACGTAATTTAAGTGCAAATTCCAAATAGAAATCTGTTCATAATTTACATATTAGTTTCTTTTACTTGATATGATTCTACTAGTTCGCTAGATGATTATGCTAAATCTTTTTTAAAAGATTTATTTTACATGTCATTACTGTCAACCACAAGTACACGAGCATGAATTGTAATTATTCAATTGTATCGTACTATGAATTGCTAAAAGTTTTATCTATCAGTTAAATTTAGTCGAACGTTGTTGCTCGGTGCTTGAAGCATCAGTAAAAGATCAGTTTTTCTTCAGTTGTATAGAGTTTCACAAATATTTTTAATTAATTTCTTGTTTTTGTAATTACGTTTCTATCGGTTAATTGAATATGGTGCAGGAATATTCTATTGGCCAAGTAAACGAGCATAATAATAAAACTAGTAGCTGGGTTATTATTCATAATGATATTTATGATGTAACCCCATTTTTAAATGAGGTACGTAAATGTTAGTTGTAAAAAAAGTCCTTCGTTCTCGAGGTGAAAGGTCATCTGCGCTTTATTAAAATCAGGGGTTTTTCATACTATGACTTGAAGAAATATGTAATTATACAGTGTTAACCTTGACGTTGATTATTATTATAATATAAAATAAAGAGCGTGTAATAAGAAATGCACGTTTACAATAGAATTATTTAGATAAGTCCGGCGAGGGCAGTAGATGATTACTTCGCGAATTTATTTCTAGACTAGAATATTCTTAATCTACACAATGTTTTTATATTTACATATATTCAGCATCCAGGTGGCGAAGAAGTGCTTTTAGAACAGGCCGGTAAAGATGCTACTGAAAATTTCGAAGATGTTGGACATTCAACTGATGCGAGAGAGATGATGGGTAAATTTAAAATTGGTACATTGAATGAATCGGATCGAAAACCGGATTTAACTAAGAAAAGTTCTAATGCAGAGTGGAAGGAAAGTACTGAGAAATCGGATAGGTAAATAAAATATTAAATAATCAGTCAGTTAATTTCATGAATTGAATGAAATCCATTTGATCAATTGATTCTATTTATGGATGTATTAACTAACACGTGGCTGTTTAATATAAAAGGAGTCGCGAAATGAGTATATTTTTCATAACTAAAATCATTAAAATAAGATAATATTTTTCGAAATTTAATGGTAAACAATTTTGTCAAATAATCAGATTCGTGGCGTGTGCACAAAGTCCAATTAAACATATGTATTACATCTAATTACATAAAGATTATTCGTTTTTTATCGGTACCTCCATCTATTTGTTATGTATATTAATTTTTTTTTTTTTTCTAGTCACATAAAATCCTGGGCCGTGGCATTTGGATTAGCATTACTAGCTACACTGATCTATCGGTTCTTTTTTACCGAATAATCTTAATTTTATTAGTAGCTTCTTTGATCCCGGATATTATTTTAAAAAGGAATTTTATTTTCAACTTTCTTAGCTACTATTTATGGGGGCTGCATTTAAAAAATATATATATAAAATAAAATAAAAGGTTGTTAGGGACTAAATCTTGTATTTAACTACTGTTGTTAAGAATTTTTAATATTGTATTTTATATTTAAAACAACACTCCATTTATTTTTTTCTTATAATGTTATTATAATTGTAATCTCTATTCGATGCATAAATGTATAGTTATGTGTTTTATCTTATCTTTTGTCCTATCAAAAGATATAGAGAGGGAAGATGAGTTCAAGATTAGGTAATAACGAGCACTTTCTGTTGCATTCAAGTTTATTATAAATATTTTTATTATTATAAGTATAAGATTTCACTGTCTACTGTCAAATTAATGATTGATATTATTATATTATTTTGTTTGTTTTTGGAAACCTTTCCCTAACTTCAAACTATGAAGTTCGTAGTTTTATCTGTTGTTTACAGAATATGTGTAGAACGCGCCGACATACTGTCGAGTTTTTGTGGTAAATACGAGGATTGCCGTGAAAAATGGTGATTTCTTTTCACCATTTGGTGAAAAGGTTGGTTTTAGTTCGTAAATTAACCAATAGATGTGCATTAGAGTCCCTAAATCATATTATTTATGGACTAATAGCACACATTGTTGCTTATGGAGGTTACAATATGGGTAAAGTTTTAATTATTTAAATTATTCGTCGTCATTTGGAAAAATTAGTAGGATACAAAAAAAGACAATGACTTGTTTTCTATTTGCCTTCTACGTGTCAAGTAAGTTAATATATAAATATAAAATCTCTGGAAAAATTCCCAAACTCCTAATCAGAGTAAATATTTACTCTATTATTTCTAATTTTACATATTTTCTAATCTATCATTAAAGTAGATTATTTCTTTTATTTTTTTAATTATTTGTAATTAGAATTTTTCAAGGTTACTTTTATAAAGCCACCATCAAATGATAATATAATTATAACATTTGTTATTAAACATGATAACAGTGAATTATCACAGATTTAATGGAACTGTGGTCACCGTATTAGTTATTAGGGTATCTAGTACGGAAAATAGTGTATAACTCACGAATAGGAAAAAAACACGCCCCGGACGTACTCCAAGTGCGTGTATTTCCGCATATGTTGGGTACACTATTTTTCCCACGACCGCCAATGTTAGTAACACATAAATTGCAAAATCGAAATATTGAATTATTAAATTCCCTATGTTTTTATAAGTTTAACATAATAACATAGCCTTAACTTCCCACATATGCGCATCCGCACATGAGTCAGTTTTGACTTTACTGAACTGTTCGTTGATATCTGCCATTTTCTATATAACCGTGGCGATTATTATGGGTTTGTTTCGTAGGAGGTCGTGGAAAAATCGTTCTTTCCCAATAAAAACCACGAGACCTGATTATTACAAATATATATTTGTTAAATATTTACTTCATTCCATACATCTTTCCATTCATTTCTCCTTTTAATAAAATATACCTATGAAATGTCGCATTCATTCATTTGTTTTTAAGAAGTATTTATTTTACACGCGTCGCTTAATTACTTAGATATTAATTAACTAATAATATTACATAAAAAATTACAAAAGAAATATGTATGTATTTTATAATATAAGATTATTATCAGACGAGAAATTCCTTTAAAAACAAAAAACTAAACGTAACTTACAGTGCCTTTTTTGCGTTAAGTAATATGTACAATTAATATTATTTCCTTACAATAAATCTAACATAGATACTTAATTAAGGTAAGTATACAAAAATATAATTAATATAGAAGTGCTTCAAAAATCTCTTAGTAGGTATAACGTGAGAAGACAAATTTTATTACCTACAAATTCTACTTATGTATATGCCACACATTTGAAATTGAAAAGAAAGTTCTTATTTACGGAAACAAGCCTAATTACTAGTTTGGACGTCAGTGTTGATTTCTTTAACTTTCTTTTCAACGAATTGTTATTTTTCAAATTAATTTTCTTACAGAAGAGAATGAATTTGAAAAATTATACTCGATCACGGATTCAAATTGTAATAAATTAATCGTCAATTTAATTTTGAGCAGTTCCTTGTTTCTAACTTTAACTGTCTTGTAGTTTCAAACTTCTTATTAATAACGTCTCATCATTGTCCTACTTCGCTGTCACTATCACTTTTATCTAAAAATACAAAATCAATTATGTCCATCCGTGTTATGGAAATTTATCAAATTCAAATTCGTACCTTTCTTTCCAGGATAAGCATGTCGTTTCAATCGATCATAAAGATCATCTTTGGTACCGTATAGACTGGCATTACTTCGTGCTAAACTGTTCATTTTTCCACCATTAACACCATTATGTAAACTTTCCTTCATATAAGTTTCATTGTAGAAATTGGGCATTTCCCATCCATCCTCTTCATCATCATAATAATGAGCATAAGTGGAATGGTGACTGGGTGCAATTGATTCAGCGTATGGTGTTGGTGCGCCATAATAAAAGTTCACTTGTGATCCATTTTGATCGGTTGCCGGGGTTAGAAGTTTTTTGGGTTCTTTACGACGATTCGCTCTAGAAAAACAAAGATGAGTTGATTGATGATTGAATCTCAAATCGGGATCGAATGAGAATTTGTTATACCTTGCGCAAATCATCCATATAAGCAAAACAATGAATATAATCAAAATTACGGAAGCAGCAATTCCACCGGCAATATATGCAAATTCGGATTTTTCACTACAGTGTCTTCCTGTAAAGCTTCCAATGCACCTATAAAAATAAAAAAAAGGTGACTCGGTTCGTTTTACGCCGACTACCATCAATTTAATTTTACCTGCAAGATGGTGCCCCCGTAACATCCTTGACACAAACACCTTCATTATCACAAAATCCATCGCATACATCTGTACATACCTTGCCTGTACCATTATATCCTGGTTTACATTCACATTTAAAATCGCTAGTTTCCGGTATAAGTAGACAATACGCATTTGCATCACAATGCATTTCTTGACCTTTTAGTTCACATGGGTTGCTACATTCTGATTTCGATTTCTATATTGATACAAAATTTACTAGAATTCAAAATTAGCAAATAATGATTCCTGACTTACCGATCCGACATGTTTTGTACTAGTATTTGGTGGACAAGGTATACAAGTAGTTTGTTGTGATTCCGGTTGATAGAATCCTCTCTTACATACAATACAATCGTTCAAGGTTCCGTTCAAGTAACTACCGGCAGAACAAACTGGTAACGAACATTCTCCAATGGTTGTGGCGCCTGATTTTGGTGTTGTAGTACCATCCGGGCAACTAACACACGCTGCTTGAACACCTTGTGCTCTAATGAGATGCCGATAATTTACAATTCATCCTGATTAATCATAAAACGGAGCTATACCTGTAAGTTCCTCTTGGACAAGCTTCACATCGACCATCCAACGCTAGCTGTTGACCATCGTTACATTCATCTCGACATTCCTTCACCGATACAGCTTCATTTGTTCGTGTAGTTTTACCCAATCCACATATTTTACATGAAAATGAACCCTCTCCAGGTTGATAGAATCCATGACCACAAGATCGGCACAGACCAGCATCGTGGTCGAAGTATTTACCAGCGGGACAGCGTTCTAAAATTATTCATGAAAAATCAATCTGAATTCATAGTTTTTTTCAAAAAAACGAACCTTTACAATCTGCTGCACTTCGTGCACCTGGTCCAACAGTCACGCCAGCTCGCCCAGCTATAATTGGACAAGTTTGACAATGGCTTTGACCAGATTCACTTTGATATGATCCTTGAGGGCATGATTGGCACGATTTCGTTGCTTGGTCGTAGAAAGTTCCAACGGAACACGGTACTAAATTTACATGATCAATTAAATATCAGAAATTCGAAGCAAAATGGAGTTTCCTTACCGCAATCTGGAGCTACAACAACTTGTCCAACAGGACAAGCATAGTCAGACTCTAACAATAGAGATGACGGATCCGGCACTGTATTCGGCAATATATCTCGAACATCGAATTGATCTTCTTCTAAAATTAATTTTTCCAGCAGTTCCTTTACGGTTGATCGCTCGTTTGTGTTCGAATGTACAACAGGATCGCTAGAACATCGATTTTTAGTACTTTGAAGGAGCGAAAGGAGTCAAATGAAAGCAAGCAGTAGTCTAGTGGTCTTGTTACGGTGATTATTTGTTAGTAATAGGTTGTTAAATAGTTATTCGACTCAATTAGTACTAGACTACTCATAGAAATTTAAATGCAAAGTAGCATGCAAAAGGAATTGACTGGATGCAACCAGGTGCTTACTTTATAGCTGGAAATGCAATTTCAACAGTGTACATATCGTTGGATGATTGACGTCCTTGTCTTTCTTGTCTATAAAATAGATAAAGGACATGCTGTTCTACACACACATACAAACTACTCTAAATTCTAAATCTATTGGTACTAGATAGAAAGATCATATCGAAGATGCAGTATCATCTATTATACTTATAGTCAGAGAATCTAATAAAACTCACTTATTAATTGGCACACTGGCATTTATAACATAAAGTCCACCATCTTCATCATTTGCAATTTGTCGTGTTCGTCGACCAGTTCTGTGATCACATTTTACGTCAATATTTAGTTCTTTACATTCTCTAGTACCTTCTATTGAGAATGAACAGAAATTCCAATCCCTAAAGTCGCAGAGGTTGTTAGAAAATCATAAATATTGCTAGCACATGTTTGATTTGTTACCTATTGAGGCTGTTGATGGCATTTCGAACCTTTTGTCTAAGTACTCCTTGACCGGCTTCATTGCACAGTACTGAGCTTGGGAAGAGCATATTAATTTTGAATACTCTTTGAGCAGCCTTGTATTCTGCAACAAAGGTTTCGTCACTTTGGTATCATTAAAACATTCAGATTTATACTCACGAGAGCAAGCTGGATATAACATTGGTAAATCTGAATTGATATTTGGTCGCCAGAAACCCTCAGCTCCACATGTATAAAATTTCGGAACATCTCTTGGGAATTTCAAGCCAGTATTACAACCGATTTCACATACTTTGAATTGACCGCCTGCACCCCAATCCTTACACGTTTGATAACCTCCAATGGGGTCTGGTAGTTCTGGGCAGAATTCCGATAGAACCGATACTTTGAATGTGCATGTTGCTGTATTCCCGGCCTCATCATTTGCAATATAAGCAATTTGATAAACACCCCATAAAAGTGTTTGTCCTGGTCGATGTCCATTCTTTTCTTGTACACTCGCAACAGCTACGTTATCACTGAAGTGGGGTTCATCCCACACAACAAATGCTGAACCGTTCTTTGTAATAATCCAAAGATCTCCCGGGCAGTATTCGACTTTTGGTGGTATTTTGTCTACTTCGAGATTTTGACATTTAGTTCCGCCATAGCCGGGTGGACAGATTCGTTGACCGCAATGTGATGGCACTACTCGTTCAACACCACCAACCGTATCCTCATATCCCGCCCATGTCAGTATCAATCCTTTATAAAGAACGGGTTCAGTCCGACAATCCCTGACTTGTTTTTGTACTTCATTCGTTACATCTAAAGCACGACTCCAAATTTGAACTTTGGTCAGATGTCCTTGGAATCCAGACTCCGTATAGGCTTTTGGATTGCTTGATTGTGGTTTGCCAAGTGTTACCCAGGCATATTCAGTCAGTTTTCTACCACTTCCGTACCCTTCAATTTTACTGGCAATTAAACCTTCTGTAATTAATTTTAATTCACCTCCATTTTCCCCGTCCCAAATAATAGCGATATGATGCCATTGGGCATCATTAATTACCGTGTAATCTCTGTAACTTAGGTAAACATCTTGAAGATCAGGGAACAGTGAAATTTGGACACCATTTGAATGTGCCTGAATTATTGGTCTTCGATTAGTTGGAACATGTTTCGACGAGACGCTGTAAAGTGTAAAGAAAATACCATTTTCATCTTTTTGCGTGAATTGAATCCACATGGCAACAGTTAAACTTGAAGCAGATGTTGTATAGAATGGTACCATTTGTGATGCTGAACTTCGACTAGCATCGCTAAAGTATAAATCGTAATCGACCGATATCGTTTTTCTACAATCTTCACCGGTTAGATTAAATGGACATTGACAGTAGAATTTGCCAGTTAAGTCAATACATGTAGCACTTGGTGGACAGGAGTTTTCCTTGCAGTCAACCACATCATCCTCGCAATATTTTCCCGTAAATCCAGGTGGGCATACGCATTTAAATCCAAATATACTATTTAAACATGTGGCTCCATTTTTACATGCATTAGCTTGGCATGCATCATACTCATATTGACATCCAATTCCGGCAAAACCGTCGGCACAAGAACAATTAAGACCCGATCCAAAGTCTTTACATTTCCCACCATGCATACATGGATTTCCAATACATCTTTCCGGTGCAGTTTCACATTGTTTGCCATCAGTGCCAGAAGGACATACACAGAAATAGTCTTGGAATAGATTTATGCATTTAGCATCGTTCTGGCAAGGTATTGTCTGACAATTACCAATATCTGTTTCACAATTCTTTCCTGTCCAACCAGGTTTACATATACATTTATAGTTTCCGACTTCATCTCTGCACGTTGCTCCATTAAGGCACGGATCGCTTAGACAATCATCGATGTTTTCTTCACACAGTTTTCCTTTGTATCCTTCCCGACATGTACAGAAATATTGATTGTCTAGATCAACACATTTTTCAGTACCAATCGAATTGCACGGGTCACTGAGACATTCATCAATTTCCGCTTCGCATTGCAGGCCAACATATCCGGGTCTGCATTTGCAACTGAATCCGTCGACCAAATCAGCGCAAGTTGCACCATTCTGACATGGTTTTGATGAACAAAAATCAATTGTGTGTTGGCAGTGTTTTCCCGTAAATCCGGGTTCACAAGTGCACTTATAATCATCCACTAGATCAAAACAATGTCCTCCATTTTCGCATGGATTCGGTTGACAGTCATTTATGTTAATCTCGCAACTGTCTCCTGACCATCCCGGTTGACAAATGCACTCATGATAAAACAATTTATCGATACAGATACCGTTTTTGCATGGAATTCTACTACATAAATCTATTTTTTCTTGACATCTTTTTCCAGAAAATCCTGATGGGCATGAACAACTGAAATCATCTACTAAATCGGTACAATTTGCTCCAAGTAAACATGGTTTTTCTGCACAATCATCTACATTAATATTACAAGTTTGACCTTCCCAACCCGGTAAACATTCACACATAAAACGTCCTTGTTCTAGTGCCAAGCAAGTAGCTCCATTATTGCAAGGATTACCATTTGCAGAGCATGGATCGATTGTGATATCACAATCTATTCCAGTATATCCAGATCTGCAAAGGCATGTAAAGTTCTTATATCCTGGTTCATCTTTACACATGGCACGAGCAGGGCAAGTAGTATTTGAACAATCTGAACGTTCGTCTTGGCAATTAATTCCCGAATAACCTGGTGGGCATTGACATCTATAACCCTGAGGTAAATCGATACAAGTAGCTCCATTATAACAGGGTTGCGATGCACACTCGTCCACATCAATTTCACATCTTTTGCCGGAAAAACCAGCTGGACAGAAACATTGAATGCCATGACGCATTGGTATACATAAACCTCCATGTTGACATGCATTTTCTGTACATTCAACTTGTCGGCATTCATCTCTTCCCGTTGTTCCTGGGCCTTCAGTTTTTGAACTTGTTGGACATTCATTACAAGATGTTTGTCCAGGGATTGCTTGATAGAAATCTTTAGGACATGCAGTGCAAGGCGCTAAACCAGTAGGGGAATAAAATCCTGGGTTACATTTTGGTTTGCACAATTCTCTTCCATGAGCGGCTGGTTGGAATGAATATGTATTGGCGGGGCATGCTTGACAATCTTTGAAACCTTCTATTGGTGGTTCACCGGTAAAACTATTTCGTGGGCATTCTAAACATGGCACCATACCTGTTGGTGAATAGGTGCCGTAGCCACAGACGGGCACACAATCGAAAACACTTTTCGATCCTTCATCTTTGGTATAAGTGCCTTGGGGACATACATTACACGCTCCTTGCCTATCTCGATCTTGATAATATCCTCTTGGACAGTAAGAGCATTCTTGCTCACTTAATCCGGCAAATGTGCCAGCTGGACAATGCAAACATCGCGGTACATCATTCGTATCCATGTTTAGTACTTCTCCAACGTCACAAGTGAATCCACGTTTATTTTCTGATTTAAGAGCTTTCAATGGTGGGCATTGATTACCAATAGCGGAAACATTCAACAGTGGTTCAATAACTGCATTTGCATATGGCACAGATAAATCGAACATCAAATTCAAGGTACTGCCGCAAAGGTCGTAAAGTTGTATTTGGCGTACTACTGGCACAATGTCAACAATATAATCAACCTAAAAGGGAAATTTATTGTTATCAAATTTCTGGCGGAATTCAATATTTAATCGGCGTACTTTAACAACATTTTCTTCCACTAAACTGGCTACCGCATTTATAATTGACACATTCATTTTGATATTAACAGCTGAGCATCGTTCAGATAAGATATTGTTTACACTATTGTAAAATTGCGATAGTAAATCAGTGTACTGTGACAGACAAGAAGTAGCTACAGCTCCATTTGCTCTATAATTCATGCTGGCAGTGAAATGATAATCAGCTTGTTGTGTGTCTGAAAATTAATAATTCATTTAGTAACTACCTATTAGAAATATAGCTTTTTCTTACTTTCTGATACACAATCCGGCACAACTCCATTAGGTTTCCATGGATTATTCTTGTTACAAGTAAATGTTTTCGCTGCTTCACCATTGGTAAATCTAAATCCAGGATTGCATGTGGCTATACATTGTAATCCTCGATCCCATGGCAGACAATTGATTGCTCCATTCACTGGCGGTTTCAATTCCCAATCGACGCATGGTGTTGCCTGCACTGATACTTGGTAGTGGCACGCAGCTTTGTTTCCATATTTATCAGTAGCAATAACTGTTACATTCTCATACCCACCAATAGCAATTGTAGCTCGTTCTGGCACGAAAGTTAAGTGGACATCGCCTGAGGAATCGGTTGCATTAACACGAACTCGAGTTTCGTTGAAGTTGACTGAATAGCTTTCTTCATGATCGACTAATTCAATGACGTAGCTAGGAGGGCAGTTTAGTTGAGGTGGAGTATTATCTGTAATACAATATGAATAAATGAGGTTACACAGATCGGAGTTGTAAGTAGAGTTTACCTGGAACTGTGATGTTAATTTCGCAAATTGCCACATTGCCGTCATAATCAAAAGCTACATATTTCACAACCATATCATCAAAGGCATGTACTGGCGTTCGGAAATTCGACGGTCTAACTTCGAGTCTAGCAATATTGCCAGAATTATCAACAGCTGTTGGCTCGGTGAAATTCACTGGAAGTAATCCACCATTGCCATCTTTTTGAACTACAATTGGTTGTTGAGGGCAATTTTGAAATACTGGCGTTTCATTATCAACACACGGTGAATAACCGTAGTCATATCCTAGTAGAGGTTCTTTTTCCGGTTCATCGCATCCCATTAACTCGAATTTCAAACAAGCATTCTCCATATAACTAACAATCCCTAAAATAACAAATCTGGCCTGGACGTATTTTGGTAAAGAAATCATTGCTAATTCTCCAAAATTGCCTGGATCGCGCATTGTTAAATTGAAATTAGGGAAATAGACCACGTAATTTTCTTTATCGGCTTGTTTATAGAAAAATCTTATTTCCGTTGGTCGGCCAACAATATCATTAGTGACAACACCTTTTACTAAAATAGCCTTCACTCTGAACACTTTGCCTAAATCAACGCTGACATACGTAAACGCTTCTTGTTTGCCACACCATCCAGTTACCGAATTCAATCGGACATTTTTAGCTTCATAATTTGGTCGTTCACTAGTAGCATTAATAGCCGAATCCGGAATACGTCCCGATGCGATACCAAGAGGTTTGACTACTTTACATTCTGGTTCGCGTACACACGTAATTGGCCTAGGATTAATTAAAATATATCCAGCTCGATTACAGCCAAAACTGACTTCCGACCCTTGTTCGTAGCTTCTTGATATTTGATAGCCGTCACTTGGTCTACCGGGGTCTTCGCATACCGGCCCTTCGCATCTTAAGTCACCGAAATCCCAAACTCCATTGGCTTGACATCGTACAACGTTATCATGTTTGCTACTCTGTCCAGCAAGTTTGAAAGTGTTTTGACAACCAAAGAAAAATGAGGATTGATATTTAGTATCGACATATTGACCATATTCGGCTCCTGGTGTAGGTGGAGGAACACCACAATCAATTCGTGGACAGGATGGTAAAATACCACTTAACCAATAATCGGGGAACCCAGGTTTAGGGTCGTAAACACATTGTCTGAAACCTGCACTTGATGTCGGGCGCAATTGCCTTCCTGTGTTACTACAGTGCAATGTCACATTTTCCCTGAATGGAACCAGTACGCTGTCCTCATCATTCCTAAGCACTTTTAATCCTTCGTTTTTATCATCAGGTAACGAAACACATTGAGCATATTTACATTCAGGAACTGATCCATTCCAGACACCCGTTGCCGTACAAAGCAACGAACTGCTGCCAGTCATGACATAACCAAAATTACACTGGAATCTAATTAGATCGCCGAAATGATATTTTTCTTGAGTTGATAAGATCAATCCATTTTCCGGAGAGTTCAATGACGGGCACATAATTGGCACACAAGATTTGTTGACTTGATAAATATCACCATCCCTGATACCATTTTCTGATTCCTCAATAAAATAGGATGCGGTGCCATTCCTTTGATACAATTCGAAGCCAATGTTACAGCCGCAAGAGTAATCGCCAGGACTATTTAGACATTTCTGTTGGCATCCGCCATTATTTGCCGCGCACTCATTTATATCGTTACATTCTAGTCTTGTACAACCCATAACCTCTAATTTCAAGCATGGAGCTCCTACATAGTCTTGTATTTTAAATTTAATGTATTGCGCTTCAATTGGTACCGGCAGATTTAATATACTTAGCATCGGTTTCTCTATTGTAAATTCCACTGCCAATCCATCAGGATTTCGATAATCTTTAAATACATCAGTTAGATCGTCGGTATATTGGAGTCTGACGGCTGAAGTAAATGCTGTGTCGCCATTTAGTCGTGTTACCGCCGTTGTTCTGAAGCCACGGATAATTGTTGGTGCTCGCAAGTCGAGTTGAATCCAATTTGAACCGCCTTCAACTGTGTTTCCACACCATCCGGCTCCACTGTTGAGTCTTACCATCTACAAAGAAAAACTTATCAACAATCGTACGTCATTAGTAATCTAAAATTCTTACCGATTTATCGTACCCGAACTCAGTACCGGAAACTGTTATAGATTCATCTGGAATAACTCCGTTTGTTAAGCCTAAATCTGTTACTGGTCGGCACTCATTTGTAGCAACAAATCCTATATAAAGATTGTCATAATTAATAACTTAGTTGTGAGTTGAGTCCAACAAATTACCTTTTCTACACTTGCACTGAAACGATCCAGGTGCATTAACGCACTCAGTTGAAGCAACGTCACATTGACTGCTGATACATTCATTGATATCTTCACATCTGGGTGGATTGTTAAACTGTTGATTCTCGCCACATCTTAGTACACTTGCACCGATTAATTTGAAGCCTTTATAGCATTGAACGCGAGCTTCGTCATTATAAAAATACTGTCTAGCCGTATCCGTAATTAAACCATTTTCAATTTTTGGTAGAATCGGACAACGGGCTCTTGAGCAAACTGGAACATCACCACTCCATGTTCCATTGCTCATACAAAGTATTACTGGTGGTCCACTTCGAATATAGCCCGGTTCACATTCGTATCGTATAATCGTACCATACGATCGACCTAGGCCGTTTAGAATAGTGGCATTGGCGTGTGGCACTTCTGGTAGAGATGCACATTGGGATGCTAGACATGTTGGTTTCTTTTCCCATCGGCCATCGGCAAGGCATGAAATTCTTTCGATCGGTTGACTGGATGGAAATGCAAATCCCGCGTAGCACTGATACATTGCCTGCCCTTTATAAGTGACATTGGATGAACCAATAGAGAATCCATTATCGATTTGAGGAACTGGGCCACAATATACTTCTTGGCATTTTGGAATATAACTTATCGACCAGTTACCTCCAGGTAAACATTGTGTTGTCAGTCTATTTCTGCCTGTGGCAAATTCCTGTCCAGTAGGACAACTGAAAGTGATTATGGTACCAAATGCTGTATCCCTACTAGAGGCTAATGCTCCTACGCCGGGCTGTAGTTGCGGACAATCCGATGAAAATGTTGCTGTCCATCCTGTTTTACTGTGAAGAGCATCGGAGATAAAACGTATTAACATCTCACCACTTGAAGCGGTTAAGGTAATTTTCGGTTTGGAATTTGCTGAAAATCCATTGCCTGAATGCAATCTTAAGCCACTTGGTGTTGAACCATCAAATATCTGAACAGAATCTGATTTATCAACATCGAACTCATTGAAATTCAAAGAGAGTGGTCCACCAGTTGGATTTCTAATTTTATATAGGCATTCCTGATTGCTTGGATAATTTTCCAAACCATAAGCCGGTGAGGTTACTGTACCATTTCTGGCAACTATAGTTGCCTTACATCCTTGAGTGTATCGTATTCGGAAACCTCTCTTTGAATCACCTAGGCTAGTCTTGAAGTAGATGTACAGGTGACTGTTTGTTGATATAATGATTCGTGGATTATTTTCTAATTGTCCAGTTAGCCTTGCAATTGGTTTGCTATTCGGAGAATTTCCATCTCTAACAAAAATATAATCACGAGTTTCATCTAGATCAAGATCATCTATTTCTAATGTAATAATCCGACCGTTTTGTGCGTGAATAATATAAAGACATTCCAAACCGCCGGGGTATTGATTCGGGTAGCCTGGACTTTTTAAGATTTGTCCTTGTGGTGTTGCACGTAACATACCTAAAAATAAGGATGAGAAATTAATGAATAGTTTTGCTTCCATTGAGTGGGAAGCTGTTACCTCCACACACTTGTGGCTCTGTTTTCCATGACGCTCTAAATCCTTTCTTCTCCACCGATGCATCCGTGCTAAATTTAACAATCATAAAATTCGAAGCGGAAACAAATGATCGATTGGTTAGATCCTGTTTGCCGGAGAGTGTTGCCAGATTTACTGATGTGTCTTCTGTACGTCCTAGAATATTAAATCGAAATAAAGTTAACCGCTTTCTGTACTCTGCCGAGTGCAGAAACGCGAATTATTCCCGTTGCTAGGATAAATTCTTTGATTTGTTTTGTTCATAAACACTATGATCATCCATGATCAAGGGCTTATTCAGCTTTTCAGAAACTGACTGTGAATGTTTTTGAGACTAGGTTATGCTTACCGCCCACTAGAATTTGTACAGTATCAAATGTTTTTTCGGTATCAAACTCTTGGAACTGCAAGAGAATATTATGTCCTTGTGGCCCTTCTAATGTCCATTTACAATTAGTTAACGGAGCGTATTTGTGCGGATAATAAGGAGATTCTACAACATCTCCGCTACTGGCCAAATAGAAATTGCAATTTTGAGCACAATCGATTTCATCGCTGTTATCGCCGCAATCGTCTGCAAATACATCGATGTAAGTCTCCCTAGGCAAGGAGGAAATATCAATCTTTTACCTTGTTTGTCACATTTAAATTTATCATTTATACAATTCCCATTGGAGCAATGGAATGATCCCGATGGGCATGCTTTGGCTTTACACATAAATGGCAAAAGACTTTCACAAGTGGTCAGTTCCCATGATTGGTATTCTTCAGTGATTGATACATCGACACATTCACCAGCCAAGGGGTTTGGTTGATTCAGTGACCAGAATCCTAGAAAGTGAATATAACGATTCTGTTTGATGGTACTTATGGTT